>FR997773.1:5055885-6370067 GCA_905475315.1 Autographa pulchrina
GACTCGACGAGTTCCAGCCACCAGAACAAGCCGGGTTTCGAAAAGGCTTTAGCACCGTAGACCACATCCATACTGTTCGGCAGATTGTGCAGAAAACCGAAGAGTACAATCAGCCGCTGTGTTTGGCCTTTGTGGACTACGAGAAAGCCTTCGACTCCATCGAAACTTGGGCGGTTCTGGATGCTCTGCAACGATGTCGTATTGACTGGCGATACATCGAGGCGCTGAGATGCTTATATGACACCGCCACAATGACTGTCCAGCTCCATGACCATAAGACCAATCCGATCGAGCTGCGTCGGGGGGTGAGACAGGGGGATGTTATATCCCCAAAGCTGTTCACCAATGCGCTCGAGGATGTCTTCAAGACTCTGGACTGGACTGGACGGGGTATAAATGTGAACGGTGAGCACATCTCGCACCTTAGATTTGCCGATGACATCGTCATAGTGGCAGAGTCGCTGGACCAACTAAGCGAGATGCTGCATGGCCTGAATGGAGCTTCACGACGGGTCGGTCTTGGCATGAACTTGGATAAAACCAAGATCATGTTCAATGAACATGTCATGCCGAGACCGATATATGTCGAAGGATCGATGCTCGAAGTTGTTCAAGAGTATATCTACCTAGGGCAGGTCATCAAGCTTGGTAGAAACAACTTCGAGCGGGAAGTCGATCGGAGAATTCAGTTAGGCTGGGCAGCGTTTAGCAAACTACGTCGAGTCTTCTCTTCGCCTATACCGCAATGCCTGAAGACGAAAGTTTACAACCAGTGCGTCCTACCTGTTATGACTTACGGTGCCGAAACGTGGACATTAACGGTTGGACTAGTCCACAAATTTAAAGTCGCGCAGCGGGCTATGGAGCGAGCTATGCTCGGAGTCTCTTTGAAGGATAAAATTCGTAATGAGGTCATCCGACAAAGAACCAAGGTAACCGACATAGCTCGTAAAATTAGCTCGCTGAAGTGGCAATGGGCTGGCCATGTCTGTCGAAGGACCGATAGCCGTTGGAGCAGACGAGTCCTAGAATGGAGACCGCGACTCGGCAAGCGTAAGGTAGGACGCCCCCCCGCCAGGTGGACTGACGACCTGAAAAAGGTCGCTGGAGGGGACTGGATGCGGAGGGCGGAGGACCGGGTGTTGTGGCGCAAATTGGGAGAGGCCTATGTCCAGCAGTGGACTATGATTGGCTAAATGATGAAACCAAGTAAGGAATGCAATGGGCATTTTGGGTTTTTAACATTTTAAAAGTTATATTTTAAAAATAATATAGGTCTACCCTGCCGAAGGATCTCCCTTTAGAAAGAGCACTCAAAAAACAATTAAAAAAACGCTCTTTGCTTATATAAAGGTTAAGCTGTGTTACTTAACCGAAAATTATTTACATATTTAGATTTTAATTTTAATTTCAACATACACAACTCAATATACATTTTAAAATAAATATATAATACCAGCAGCATTATCATTTCATTTGTTACATCTAAATAAAACTCTCATACAGTAGCTAATATTCACAAACGTACTTTAATTCTCTAAGGAGCAACTAATGTGCGACTGCTATAACTTTACAGCGAACTTCTACTGCAACTTAGTAGGTATTAAGTAAGTCGGTTCTGTTAACTGTAAAGATTAATTATGTTCATATAAGAGACGGTTCTTCTGTATCTTTTAACATGTTCTTACTTTATATCTTTGTCCTTTTATCTCCGTTTTGTTATTTTATTAGTCAGTTTTGTTTTCGGCTTCAGTGTTTTGTCTAAACATACTTTTAAGCAATAGCTACCCTGCTGCTACCCTGGGATAAATTGATAGGAGCGGTCGTTCAAGGCGCCAAGCGGTTAAAGGCTTTGAAATGATAAATGCTAATCACAATTTTATTTGTGGAACTCGCTATAAAATAAAAAAAATAAAAAATAAAAATGTTTATTGCATAAGCTTGTATAACTTTACAGTACAACTTACATAAAGACCTCCTTTTAAGTAAAGTATATACTTGTGATAGGAGGTCCCGCTCTTCTATGCCAATTCAAGTAAATGGTAACAGTGGTGTACTAATAGAAAGTTAGAAAGTAATTAAAATATAGTTAAAATTAAACAAAAATAAAGAACTTAATTATATCCTAAATGCTTCAAAGATCGACATTAATTAATAAACATTAATAAATAGTTATCAAATATAATATCAATTAGATTACATAAAGCCAATACCAGGTCTTCGCTTATCTATATCCAATTAAGAAACAAACATTAAATCGTTTGAAGTTCGTAGGCTGTAATTACTGGGAATAAGCATTACGTTAATGTTGATAAAATCTTATTTGGTAAACGCCGTAATTACAAACAGAAAACTGCCTATTTGATCCCTATACGAATAATATCTGTAACTTTGCGGCTATCCCTTAAACATGTATAATTGTTCCACAGATAGATAACGTAAAAAAATATGCATATTATATTTACATTTTAACCGTCTTTAATTCATATTATTTTAACTAAATCAGAAGCTTATTTTAACTCATAACAAACTTTGCAATTTACTTTGAGATTTGAAATCGATAAATCAGTGCCAATTTTTTTTTTTTTTGGTCTACACTTTGTTATGACGTCAGCTATCACCCACATTGTTGGCATTCTTTAGTACCCGCAAAGAACCACTAATGGGTGTTCAAAAGAACTAGAAAACAATAGAAGGTTGTAACAAAAGAAAACAGTATTTTAGACAAACAGTATTGTTTACTGTGGCTCTTTTTTTTTCTATTTTAAGGTGAGAAAGTGGGACTCGCCTTTTCGTATCATGTTTCACTGTTTTGTAACTATACTAACTTTTGCCCGCGGTTCTTCTCGCGTAGGCGTCCTGTTGCCAATCCGTACAAAATATTATCAAAATACGTATGTGTAATACTCAAAGTTACGTGTGTATATCACATATTAAATAATAACCTTTAAAAACTTTGACATAAATAATTTTTATTTTGTGTCTAATGTCTAAATAAAGACGTTCATTAGGTATATCGTCGCAAAAACCTTTTTTCACGTCTCTTGCAGAGTACCCCGTATGAGAAAATGCAGAGTTGGGTCCTAAGTGACCCACAAAGATTAAAACAAGTGAAAAACTGGGGTGAGCGGCAGAGCACCCGATTGGAAGCCATAAATTTATCCCTTGCCAACCTTGTTACTTCGCGGATTATTTTTATTATATTTTAAATATTCCCCTCCGAGTCTTGTCTTGGGAAGTATTAAAATCGCTCATTTGAACTTTCCCCTTGGGACTTTTTCTTTGAAAGGACCAACCCCGTAAACCTTTGCCTCGGGGGCTGACCACAAAGGGATAATTTTTTCTTGTTATCGTCCATTCTGAAGTTGGACACCGAAGTGTCTTAGATTTTATCAGGGATAATAAATAAGTTCTTAAATATGTTGTGTTAGAGAAGATAAGAAGTTGTCTTTTGTTTTATTGTTAAACTAGCTTTGCCCGCGACTTCGTTCGTGTGGATGACGAAACTTATCAATGAGTTTTTTGTGTAAAGTGCTATTTGTGTAGAACGTTATCTATCGAGCAAACCTCTGGCTTCTCTCATTCGCCTAGCGTGTCTCGATGAAGCAGAAAGTATATCCGTATTAAATTGACGACCTCCGTGGTCGAGTGGCGTACGCACCGGTTTCAAGGTGTCGCTAGCTCTGAGGTCCCGTGTTCGATCCCCGGACGGGTCAATGTAGAAACCAAAAAAAAAATTCTACATTGCCTCGGGTCTGGGTGTTTGTGGTACCTTCGTTGTTTCTGAATTCCATAACACAAGTGCTTTAGCTACTTACTTTGGGTTCAGAGCAATGTATGTGATGTTGTCCGCATTTATTATTATTATTATTATAATTATAAATTCCTATTATGTACTTGATATTGTGATGTATTTATTATTTGAAAGTCCAAATTACATTCATTCTAAGTTTTATGTAGGATACTTACTGTACTAGGTTTTACTGACAGTATATAGATTATTGTGTAGGTATAATAAGTTTGCAATTTCAATTAAATAAAGAAGCAAGCAATATATTGTTTCATTACATAAAGTTATTCAACGTTGAAATATTAAATCAGTTATGAAATTGAGCAAATGACGAATGAATTTGTAAACAAATGTGATTTAATTTAAACAATGCATTCATTTTATATAGTTTCACTGTCAAATAGGATTGGTTGATTGTATATGTATCATTTATAATATTAATTACTAGCTAGTAACGGACGCGGACGAAGTCGCGGGGATCAGCTGATCCCCGCGACTTCGTCCGCGTCCATTTCTGTTATTATGACCGCGATTAAGAAGTTTAAAAAAAAAGTATTTCTGCGTAAATGATAATTTTAGTTAATATTATGTTGATAAAACTGTGTAGCAAATAATTGGCAATAATGCATTAATTTCGACCAAATGATTACCTTAAAAAAGGTTATAGTGAGTCAATCTTAAAAGATAGACATATACTGTCGCACACATTTTTTTAGATCATTTAAAGAGGAACAATTCTTTCGTACATATGTTTTGGGTAACTCGAACCGTTTACGCAGCGCACGCAACGGAAGCTTTCAAGTATGAATATTTTTCCCCGTTTTTGTGACATTTTTCACTGCTGCTTAGCTCCTATTGGTCGCAGCGTAATGTTATATATCCTAAAGCCTTCCTCGATAAATGGACTATCTAACACAAAAAGATTTTTTCAATTCTAACCAGTAGTTCCTGAGATTAGCGCGTTCAACCAAACAAACAAACAAACTCTTCAGCTTTATAATATTATTATATAGTATAGATGACAAATATTTTCGGCGTCAATTAGTTATTGGTTTCACTAAAGTTCCTAATTGACGTAACGTTTGTGAGGTTGTCCTTAAGTACACTGACATACAGCTCGTTGGCCTAGTGGTGCTAAGCGCGACTGCTACGCTAGAGGTCTTGGGTTCGATTCCCAAGTCGACCAAGGTGTTATTGGGTTTTTCTATGAAATTCTCAGTAGCAGGTCGGAGTTTGGATTTGTGCCCGGTTAGTGGCAATAGGCTCGCCTCCTATTACATGGGACCTAAACATACCGGCGAACTGTGGGTGTACATTGGTACACCTCTGCCTAACCCTTCGGGGATACAGGCGTGATGGTATGTTATGTTACATACAGGTTGATTTACCTAGTCTTAGTAGTTATTTAGTTTGTCAACACTTATTCAGAACTTTAGAATTGTTCTAACAACTACTCACTGGTTCTTAAATCCTGAAATTTATATGCTAATAATATTGAATACTTGCTTCTAAAGGATATTTTATACCTATTACAAGTCAAGGTTTGCCTTAAAAAGAGAAATAACTTTATGTTCTTAACCATGTAGATATAAGTACCTACTGTTAACCGAAATTAGAATCGACTAATACGTCGCGTCACTATTACCGGATGAACTGACAACACTAGGGAGTATGGTTAATGGCGGCGCGTGCGTTTCTCGTTGTAGTAGTCTCTTGCATTGTATAAATTAATAATAAGCATTATGGCGTCGCTGGCCTCTAAAAGTATTGTAATTGTAACGTTGTATCCATCCTTATGATAATATATTGTAAAGTTTAAAGCATCAGTGTTTTCCTTCTTCTAACACTACACAAGACAACTCTTCCTTAAATTTTCTCCCTTTATCCATCCATAATCCAGATTTAAACTTTATTATACTAAGCCCTAACCAATTCATCTCATACTCTTCATAAGGTCACAAAAACTGACCACATTTCCACAACAGTTTTCCTTACTTAGCCGCACGGCTTAACCCTATTCCGTCGAAGTTCTAATCCATTTAGTCTGCATCTTAAGTCTTAACCCTACAGTACCTACGGGTACTTACATTCCACCGTTTTGGCAGGGACATCGGGAAGTATTGGTGGGTTATTCACATCACGTGTGACCCTATCGAGTTTGACCGCGACTCCGAAGTTTAGTGGCGAAGAAATCCATATGTCATTCGGGACCTAACAAGAGTATGTTTGTTTAGGATTGTTGTCGCTTTACACGTCCCGCGCGAAGCCTACTTAATCGTTTGTTCTGTATGACTTGAATATAGAATTGTAGGAAGAGGTTGGATTGGATGTATCCTTGTGTAAAATAAGTTAGTAAAAATAGATAACACATTTGCTTCGTTATATACGTAAAATAAGCATTGTTTAATGAGAAAGAAATATGATGAGTTATGTTGAGTATTGTGATGAGTACCTAAGATAAATATTTCGCATTCAAGATACCAATCACAGCGCAGAAAAAACTAATTCTTAATAATGCTCATATTTCGTCTCAAATATATTTAGAAAAGCAACGAAACACAAAACTAATAAATACTACATTTACTTTATATAGATTGACGAACTCTAAACACGAGATAGATCACTCAAGTGACGTCAATCGATACAATCGACAGCACGACCTTTTTGGATTGCTCCCAAATCCCGTCGAAAGGGGGAGCCCTTTAGAGCCCACGCCTGTTATTATTTACATTTTATTTTTTGATTGGAGAATCAAAAAATAAAATGTAAATAATAACAGGCGTGAACATTGTTGAATTCATCCGTCGATCGAGGCCGCCCCTCGCGACTCACAATTAGATTTGCTGACGGCCCAAGGCACGTCCCCGACTCTAATCTTGTTTGCAAGAACCTCTCACAACAATATTACATATCAATTTCTATGAGAATACCATTCGATGCGAACGTGAACGAGTTTTTTCGTATTGTTTAAACCCAAATTGAGGCTACAGCTGTTAATATTGTTCGAAATTCACAATTGTTTTTGAACGTGAGAATTTAATCAAACGTTGAACGAAATTAGTTATTTGTGGTTCTCGTACATGTTTCAATAAATGGGAATGGCTTGTTGCTATGTATGTTGAAAATCTTTAAGAACTTAAATACCCACGTTAGTTCCATGCAAAACACTTTATTGTTACTAGTCGCAAAGGCAACGTAAATGGAACTAAAATGATTATTCAAGAGTGAATCAAGCAAAAATATAGTTATGAGAATTTTGTTTCCAATTTTTTTTAATATTTACTTTTATTTCGGTATTATCCTTCATAAATTCATGGATGAAACATCTCCATTTATCCATTACCTTGTCCAAAATAAAACAATTATTGTAAAATATTACCTAACCAACCGTAAACCGCATAAACGTCAATACCGAAGTGTAATTAACGCAATAAACGTACTGATAATGTTTCAGATTTGTAATATTAACTTTATATTCGAGGCTACTGTCAATACGTTAAAACAAATAATTTTAATTATGAAAACAATTTTAATTTTATATAAATTGTTAATTCGTAAATTTAAAACGTACTTAAATTTAATAATTTATTACCATTCGCTCGATTACAACGCAAAGCAATAAACATATCCAGCATACCATTAATATAAAAACAAAACATCGGGACACGTTCAATACATTTTTATTTAATTAAAGTACTGGCAACATTCCGCATACGACCGTTGATGTCAAGTGTGCCGCTTTGAAAATTTATTTGCGTCGACTTGAGAGGCAAAATGCACTATACGTAGGATAGGTCTTCGAATAAGTATCAAAGGGGAAACGTTCATTGCGTTTGGCAAATGCGACAACTTTTATGCGGTTATGGGAATTAACGTGCGTAGCGAAATAAATCTTACGACCGTCTCTATAGTCTAAAGAACATGGAGCTTTATGCTCTGAATTTCTTTCTTGGGAAAAACCTTTTTGGGATTGATTTCTTAATGTTACATTGCAGTTTACTCAGTTTGCGTAAGAGTTTACGAGATTATATTTCTTACTACGAAAGTTTTAGCCACACATACCTATAGAAAAGTTATACGCAAACCGTTCACTGCTTCATAGGCAACGTAAAATCCATTTTCCATGTTCCAAACTAAAAATTCGCCACCGGTTGAATTCGTTTCCTAACACTACTATTTTTTCATTATCGGGTGTAGCCAAGCGACTACTCTCAAAGACGAAAATGACTTTTGGTTCGTTTCATGCAGATGGGTAACTTCGCCAGGTTTGCGAAAATAAATACGAAAGGAGCTGACTGTGACTGCTTAGTTTCTAATAAAATATCTATGACTTAAATTTATGAAATTGTGTGATACCAATAAAATTGCAAAGGACATCATCCATTTTGGTCCAAAATTCGAAAGTGCCGGCCAACCAAAAAAAATGTTATATTCTGACAGAGCTTGTCCTCCTAAGCATTTCTTAATATGGCACCAAAGCTGTAGCACCACTGCACGTGATTTTATCCAGGGTTTAAAATTCTGAATTTTTATATATTTTTGATGACATACCACGATATTATTGATTAAATGAATTTCTAAGAGGACAAAGCTTGTCCTCCTAAGCATTTTTTAATATGGCACCCAAGCTGTAGCACCGCTTCACGCGATTTTATCCAGGGTTAAAAATTCTGAATTTTCATACAATTTTTCGATCACATGCCACGATATTATCGATAAAATGAATTACTAGGAGGACAGAGCTTGTCCTTTTAAGCATTTTTTAAAATGGCACCAAAGCTGTAGCTCCACTGCATTTGATTTTATTCAGGGTTAAAAATTCTGAATTTTCATACATTTTTCGATCAAATACCATGATATTATCCATTAAATGAATTACTAAACACAAATAAAATGTTCTGTTATGGATGCTAGCTCATAGTTAATGATTGGGGGTAGTAATAAATTCAGGGATTTTTGTTTATAGGTTTTTAATGTATTTTATCGTTGAAAACGTCTTGCGTAAAAATTATAAACTCTAATCCTAAAGCTGGACCAGTTTGTAAATGGATGTCACGTTACTAAGCCGCTTTGCGATGAATGAGAAGCGCTTATACAATACGGCGTACTTTATTTTAGCCGAATTGTAATCCGACTGAGCAACAGTTCGCCCTATTATATTACGGCGAAGTTTTGCAATCTGGCGCACCATTTTGTAAATATATGCGCGTTATACAATATGGCTGCGAATCATATAATGTGGTAGTCCAAACTTTTATCGAAAAGACTAGCTATCGCTCTCTCTTAAGGCACTTGCGTGATGCGTCACAGAAAAAAGGCTAATTAGGTGCTGTTCTCATGTAATGTGCATATTATTATGTGAGCTATGCACTACATTTACAAAATATAACCACCAGCTTTAGGATTAGAGTATACGATTTTTACGCAAAACACTTTCGACGATAAAATAAATTAAAAACCTATAAACAAAAATCTCTGAATGCTAGCTCATTGTTAATGATTGGGGGTAGTAATAAGACCCCCAATCATTAACAATGAGCTAGCATCTATACCAGAACATTTTATTTGTGTTTAGTAATTCATTTAATGGATAATATCATGGTATTTGATCGAAAAATGTATGAAAATTCAGAATTTTTAACCCTGGATAAAATCAAATGGAGTGGAGCTACAGCTTTGGTGCCATATTAAAAAATGCTTAAGAGGACAAGTTTTGTCCTCCTAGTAATCCATTTTATCGATAATATCGTGGTATGTGATCGAAAAATTGTATGAAGATTCAGAATTTTTAACCCTGGATAAAATCGCGTGAAGCAGTGCTACAGCTTTGGTCCCATATTAAGAAATGCTAAGGAGGTCAAGCTCTGTCCTCCTAGAAATTCATTTAATCGATAATATCGTGGTATGTGATCGGAAAATGTATGAAAATTCAGAATTTTAAACCCTGGATAAAATGACGTGCAGCGGTGCTACAGCTTTGGTGCCATAGTAAGAAATGCTAAGGAGGATAAGTTCTGTCAGAATATCACATTTTTTTTTGTTGGCCGGCACTTTCGAATTTGGACCAAAAATGTATAGAGAGTGGATGATGTCCTTTGACATTATTATTTTTATTTTCATTGCGTAATCTTTGTCCAAGCTATGGTGGGATCAACTTCCAAGTTCACGGAATGTATCCAATATCCATAATATATAGAATACTCCTTAAAAATATTTACAGGTCGAAGTATATTAAAAACCACAGACGTACATTAAACAAAAAAGTCGCACTATCGTTTCCTAATGTAAATTTTCCCTACAATAATCGCGTGGACACACTATTCTATACTATCTACATCCTTAAAAGACAAAGCGACAAAGCATAAAGGCATAGAGATAGTCCTATCAACACGAACGTTCTATTCGCGAGAACTGTCAAAAATCTTCAGTGCGCCCCCGTTGTTCGTAATCGGCGATCGTGCATATTTTTGTTCCCTGTTTCAATATCGAATCGTATTTTTTTCTTTCAATTTGTTTCACGAGCTCCGCATTCATTTGCTTTGTGGTTCTGCCGTTCAATTCATACAATGGTAGAAAAAGTTTTCAATTGAAGACAAAGAGGAATCGATATTGAGCGTAGATGTACTCGATGTATTTATGACTGTTTTGTAGTAGTGTGGAGTTAAGTAGTTCTTTGAAGCTAATGAAGGTTGGGCTAAGGAAGAAAGCAAAATAAATTACACAATCTTAACAACAAGAAAATATCTGGAAACGGTAGTGTGTCAGCCAAGTTCATTATTTATTTAATGTATTTTTCGTCAGATGGCCAGGATTATAAATAGGATCACCAGTTCCAAAATTTATATGATAACGCACAATAACCTTTAGACTTAAATCGTTCCTTCTAAGAGCATTCATCATCAAAAGAACGCGTAACTCGATACGAGGGTTATTATTTCGGTACGCATTTCCCGTAATTACGCGAATTACGCGTATTACGAGAATTTCGCTTTCGTACTACGAAAGAATACGAGTAAAGAAATACGCGAACCAAAATCCAATTCCGTTGAATTTGTCTTTGATTAATGGAACCCACAAACGAAGGTTTGAAAGCTGCGTTGTTTTGTTGAATAAAAATAATTTGCATAATTTGCAAACAAAGAGGATATGATTGCATTACAACAAAGGATGTAGAGATTTTTGTGTTTATTTATGTGGAAATATATTTTACCTGCTCGCTGATGTGGGCTTGATGGTTTCGTTTAAACCTTCCGTTACTCATTATTTATATTTAGCTTGGAATCTAAACATAATTTTTCTATATTCAATTTTCCATTGATATTTGATATCTGATGTTGTGCAGCATAGAAACAACTTAGCACTATATGTTTTTGACAGAACTGAACTGTGAATTTTGAAATAGGTAAGTAAAGAAAAATCATGAAACTGTAAAAAAAATACTTTTTGAGTAATTAAATTACTTTGTATTGTTTGATAAACCTACGCCACTGACAAAACATGGGAAAGCGTCAGATGCGAATACAATTAATATTCTTCCGTTATTAGTCAATTGAATGAAACAAATCAATCTGTGACTTTAATTGATTCATAAATTAAAACCAAACAGCAATATCGAATTCGTCATATAGCTACTTCGAAGAAAAATGGCATTGATCGTCATTTTGCTTTGTTTTATCTAGTACATGTCCTTATTTCAAACAAAAGCTTATCATTTTAAAACGCTTTCCGTAAGTAACGTCCGATAGAAGTTTGGTCGTCTTTTGTTTTATTCAGGGGTCTTACCAATTCTAAACGTAAAACATATTTAAAAATAAATAGTAAAGATTCGTACAAATATTAAATGATTGCATTTCTTTTTTGTGTACGGGTTTTCACTGGTAGTCAACCCTAGCACATAACATAACAATAATTTATTTAGACGGGCCAGATTCTCGGACGGTGTCTTTAGTGCATTTGGCAGTGTGCCTGCGAGGGCATAGGGTTATGTCTCCGCCCGCTTCGGACAATGGGAGATGAAAGATGTAAAATATTTCCCGGCACTGGTCTCCCAAGAGCTTTAACGACCCAAGTACCTTTGTTCCAACCAACATTAAACTTAGTACGTTCAGACTTTGCAAAGAATATAATGGATTTTTTGTAGGCACTCTGTACACACTCTGGGCTCTTTCACTCTCGGGGCTAGGCAAAGTCTAGAAACATTTTTATTAAAATTTATTTCATTTTAAATCCTTACACAAAACAATACAATAAATTCGTACCTATGTAAGCGTAAAAGTTAAGAGATCTTGAACAGCGATACGTCTGAAAAATTACCGTGAAATTCTTAGCATTATTTTCAATTTTCTTCTGGAACCTCAAAAATCATTTCATCATCTTTCAACAAACTGACGTTTACATTTCAAATTAAGAACGACTTACACAACTTTATTCATATACGGAAATCAAGACAGTCACGTGGCGCGAATAAAGCCGCATCCCTTTACGTCATTTAGGTCGGCGTCAATTAGGGAGCATCGTAATCATTAACCAGTATTAACAGGTATATACCTACCTATATATATCTATACATCGTGTTGTATGTTGCATTCTATCGCATAGTTTGGGAAGCTCCGAAGGTATTACGCTGTCAGTTACTGTTAAAGGATTATATCTTCTCGTAGAATGAAGTTGCTTCTACTTTAGAATGTTCAAAATATAAATTAGTGTTGATGTTTATGGAATGTACTTGATTGGATTTTTTGAGAAATTGTACTGATGTAAAATATTAAAAAAAAAAACTATATGATACCGACCCGTTATGTAACGAAAGTTGATAGCAATAGATTATTTATAGATTAAATCAGTTAAAATGTTTTTTTCTACTAACGATATGATGCTTATTAAATAGCTAGGTAAGTTAATCAAAGTCTATGGAGAATGAAGAAACGCTTTTTAACGTCCAGAGGGTAATTAGATCATCTAGTTCCAAACTCCCTAAATAATTCAAACAAAATTTAAATAACCAATAATTCATACCCAAAGTTAAGTCAACGAAGTAAATGAAAATTATTTTGGGGGCTTATTCAATCAAAACCCGCCGAAATTTCATTTTGAGTGGCTGGAAGTTTCTAATGTATTGTCACGTCAATATTCGAAACTAAATCGAATAGAGGGTTGATTTCAATTTAATTTAACACCCGACTATTTGGTATTTGTCCAAACATTGATTTGAGATCTGTTAAACTATTTGCATTCATTATCTTTGGCGGTTAGAGAATGATAAATTTATTTGGCTTGCCTAAATTAATATTTAATTTGAATTCAGAATGAATTTGTTTTGTTTACTTTACAATAGAACGGTATTGTTTTGTTTTTAAATAAAATTATTCTACGTAGTAGGTACATTATTTTATTAGTTAAAAACTTATTAGTAGAAACGGGGTTTTAAATAAATTAGTCCGTTCAAAAAAACTTATATATTTTAAATACAAATTTAGCATATCAGCCAGCTATCAGACCAGAACATACCATGGGATTGACGACAATAAAGAAAGTTATTTGAAAACATGAAATTTGTATTACTTACTGCCTACACGCTAAGATTAAAAATTAATATTAACAAATTGGATTACCCCATTTAAAAGGTTGCAATTTTGTAGTTAAGTAGGCAAAATTACCTTAGTTGTGCCGTCCATTGCACTAATATTATAGGTACCTATTTCGAACAACAAAATCACAAACAATCATCAGTACCTAAAATTATTAATCCAAAAGCGTATGTCTAAGTTATCACATAATCTAACAACAAATTTACACTTGTCCAACACATTAGGATTCCGTACAAACGCGTGCAAATGAATCGCGAGATTATTTTGTTTGCGCATGTATTACAACCGTTTATTCCCGTCATCAGGAGCCGTATCATGATCTCTTAAAGCAGTACTGTTGATCTTGTGGAAGCGAGACGGCGCACTACACTGCGCTTAGCGCTGTCCCGCTTACTCAACCGCAACAGTCCTGCTTTAAGAGCTCATGGTACGGCCCCAGCTAAATCAAACTACGCGTTATGACTTTACACGACCTACCATTATAACGTTATGCAAGCATGATATAATATGCATAATTATGTAATTAGATTATTAAGCGTCACGCTTAATATACATGTTTAGATTATGATATTGTTATAGTTGTAGATCGTGTTCTCACGTCAAACATTAATCATAAGAATATTTTCAGATGTTCCATTGTTTGAGGAAAAGAAACGGCCAAAAAAAAAATGGATTTAGAAAAACAATTAAAGAAAAAATAAGCCCAGTACGAACCAATTCAATTTTCTAGGTAATACAAGTACTGGTATGTATTTCACAAACGTAATAAAGATTCACCACTGGACTTCCGCAATATCAAGACGTAATAATAGCTAAATGAATCCAATTAACCAGCTCGTACAAGTTTTGATCATCTCGAAAGGGAAAAAGGATGAGAATATAAATGAGGCGGAATAACCGTCACGTGGTCACGTCCGCGATCCCCGGAAGGTGAATCTTTGAAGGGTTAATAATGACGATGTGACACGAACCTGAGCCGAATAGTATTTCTTGCCGAAATTCTTCGATCGCACGCTCAATTTATTCCTATCAAAAAAATCTTCTTTTTATATTAAGATTTGGTAGCATCTTGTTTAAAAGTTTCCCGTTGCACGAAATAAATAGCTACGTTGTTTTATTTTACAGTAGTTGATAAAAAATATCAGCGACAAATAAATTGTAATTGAATACTTCAGTGCAGTGTAGTCAAAGTGCAAAATAGCCTCGAGTGTACACTGTACATGTAACCAAATAGGCCAATAATTTTAT
The DNA here is from genome assembly GCA_905475315.1 of Autographa pulchrina. Classification (NCBI taxonomy): domain Eukaryota; kingdom Metazoa; phylum Arthropoda; class Insecta; order Lepidoptera; family Noctuidae; genus Autographa; species Autographa pulchrina. The sequence continues at coordinate 5,070,511 of FR997773.1, forward strand.
CTCGCAAAAACATCCGCGATCGATCTCGCAGGTGAGAGCATGTACACAAATATTAATTTAATCCATTTGCGAAAGTAACACTGTTGACACGTACGGTTCGTCGCGGAAGTATGCTTTAAAGGCAATTTAGAATCCATTAATAATATTCGCCGACACGCTACACCGCGGCGCTAAGGTTGCAATCGATCGATACCATCTCGTGTGATTACATTAAAAATTTTAAGTTAAAGCACTCTAGCTTTGGGTATTCATGAAGTCATTAGAGTTGAGAATATAGATTCTTTGGTACCAGGAAGCTGGAAGATACGAGTGTCGCGGTTTCCGAGAATTCGATAGACCTTATATGGAGTAACAGCAATGGGACTTTCTGTATACCTCGTTCTTTGATCTTCAACACCTAATAAGATGTAATACTGAGTTTCAGTAAATGTAAACAGTTGAAAGTGTTGAACCCACTCACTTCAAGTTCAAGTTATCAAGGTTTTTTTGTAGATGAATACGGTACGGAATGATGGTACGGAGAAAAAAATGTGCTACATATTTCTGAACTTACCAACCCAACTAACAGTTCTAAAACTTATATCACACACCTTGTTTGAAACAAAAGTGGAACGTTTGTTCCCAATACGGAGCGCAAACTGTCCTCTTGTCTCGATAACGGTACGAAGTGACTGTGAAGTTACTGCAAGCTTCAGATTACGGGCAAGTAAATACATTCGCTTCATAGTTCTCTGTGGTTCCAAAGATACGTTATTTATAGTTTTCTGAAGAGCGACAACTTAACTTACACCTACCTAGTTTAATAAAAAACGAAAAAGACTAAAAGGCATTTACTCAATAAAATATAAAAAATATATATTATTTAAATAACGCAACTTCTGTCACAGTCGGGTAAAAATAAGCTGACGCGGTAGTTGCAAAACTAACTGGATTTAACTGGATTAACGCTCATGTATAGGCTTTCCAGCCCACACTCAAACGAAGTAAAACATTCAATATTAACATAAATAAATAAAAATGTTAGTTATAATTATAATACAGACAGGCAAAGCCAAACTTCCACCTAGTATTAAAACAAACAATTCTAATAACGTCTGCTAGGTAGGTTGTTATTCCGTCATAACCTCAGGGAGTCCTAATACTACAATGTCGCGTACCTCAGATCTGACTCGAGGCCTCGGTAAATATGAAAACAGGCCACATTAAAATGGAGATAGTTTATACCACCTGAGGTATTTTACTAAAACTAAACAACTTTTAGACGAACTAAATAAGTTATCTCCTGGTACAGTTAACAACTTAGTTGGCCAAAATTTTGTGGAGTTGTATACAATGAAATAAACTTTAAATAGAAGTTACTTGTGAAATGTTGCCACTTTTTGATTCATTGCAACATCGCCTAGTTCCATTTATCATTATGTTCTTGTATGGTCTTTCTAAGACTATGTTTTGTCTATTCCCATAAGGATTTAGATACAGAGACATAATAAATACGTACTATTTATTTTCTGTAACAAAGAGTCAATACATTCTTCAAATAACCTTAAAAAGTTCTAGACACAGAGTCAAACATCTGCTAGAAAGTACACCAAATTAAAAACAGTATATTTATTAACGAAATATTTATTTTCACAAATGGATAGGTATCTAGTTTTCTACTAACATAATTACGTTGGAAACACGCCATTAAGCCAACAGTCTAACCAAACAAGTGAAGGCAACTCCAGTAATTATCTAATGGTCACCAAAGTTAAAATAGTTCGCAATACGAATATGTAAACTTTGTCACGACTACCTGTGAATGCCATCTCACTGCTGTGTTGTAAATGGACTGTTGTAAAGGTTAGGTAACAAGTTCTGTTGTTAAGCACTTACTGATCTGTCCCTAACCAAGTGACATTTCTGCAGTCGTTAAAGGCTAGCGCATATCACTCCCGACTCGCAATACAAAAATGTTCCTAGATCGGCCTTAATGAGTAGTCATCGTATTTGCTCTTTATTAAAACATAGACGGTAAAATATATGGATATGACAACTAGACTTATAGGTAGATATAACTTATTGTAATCATAAATAAAAGTCATTTCTTTGCAATAAAGCTGCTTTTTTTTTCAATACATAAAGAGTTCTGAGGTTTACGCGAATGTTAGACATTGAAATAAAACTACTTTTACGGATTTTATCGCGGTTTGTATTTTGATTTTAGTTCCCGACGTTTCGACACCTTTGCAGGTATCATGGTCACGGGCAGACTGAGGTGGTGTTCGTCTTGACGGTTGTTGTTGCTCGTTAAACATACCTGCAAAGGTGTCGAAACGTCGGGAACTAAAATCAAAATACAAACCGCGATAAAATCCGTAAAAGTAGTTTTATTTCAATGTCTAACATTCGCGTAAACCTCAGAACTCTTTATGTATTGAAAAAAAAGCAGCTTTATTGCAAAGAAATGACTTTTATTTATGATTACAATAACGGTTGTTGTTGCTCGTTCTACCTTACCTAAGGTAGAACGAGCAACAACAACCGTCAAGACGAACACCACCTCAGTCTGCCCGTGACCATGATACCTGCAAAGGTGTCGAAACGTCGGGAACTAAAATCAAAATACAAACCGCGATAAAATCCGTAAAAGTAGTTTTATTTCAATACATAAAGAGGTAAAGTAAAGGTCGTTTGCTTTATTTCATAACTTAAGTACCTTTGTAGAATAATCAATTATTAAGTAAACGTCCAGAAACATCTTTAAACAATAGTCAACTAACAGTTAATAAGTGGCAAACGTTAGTTTTATAGATACGAAATACCTAAAATATGTCACATATTTTCCTGGTTGATTTTTACCAGCCTACAAAATGCGTGGGTTATCAAACGCTTTGAATCCAGCTAGGAATTGTCAGTTGTCATGAGTATGATAAGGGTTTATTTCAGCTGGACAAACATCATTCTGGGTAAAGTATATAATAGTATTGTTGATTTTATACGTTGTCCACTTACAGGCTTTAAGCGTCAACTAAATGAGCCTTTCAATCGCTACTACAATACGTTACAAATATTAGCCCTTAAATCACTCGCTGAGTAAAGTAAGTTTTTCTAAAATATTTATTTATGAACTGTGTTCTCTCTGCGAAATGGTGTATTAGTGCGTGTTTCAAAATTATCAAAAAACATATATCACCTATAACATAAAGACGTTGTCATTTGTTCTACTTCCTACTAATCGCCAAAACAAATGACAAACTTTTGTCTCTTTTTGCTAACATCATCATCAGGAGTAACAACGACTACTTTTAAAACTGTAAACCTTGTTATAGTTTTAAAAAGTTACCTAAAAATATAAAACATAGTGCAGAAACTAGCCTACAAAAATACGAACAAAAACTGTAAAAACCTAACCTTCTGAAAATAAATTGCATATCATTCATCAATAAAAAGGTTCGTGGCAGTTTTTGTATCGTTATGCAGCGTATAATTGGCAGGTTACTGACGCGGTACCGCCTTTACAAAGTTTGCCGAACTTACGTAACACAGCGTTTGAACATTTTTGTATGGAATTTCAGTTTCAGTTCGAGCGCGAAGTAACGTTTCTACATTAACTACTTGAAAGCAACTAATTGCTTGCTTAAAGGTTTTCTTTACTTGAGTGCAAGTTTGAGTTTTCAGTAACTTGGTGTACGGGTTTTAATTTTAGCGTGTGTTTCGATGTTGACTCAAATGTTCAGTCATTAGACAGTAACTTTAATAACGAACACCGTGGACATTGTTTTTGTTAATGGAAATATTAATCTTTATTATATTTTTGTAATACAATAAATTTCACAAACCATAATGTACTATTTAGAATTGTTTATATAAATGAGGTTGTTCTCCAACACACGCATTTATCAAAATAGAATATAAACAAATATTAAGGCGATCCTCTCCAAAACTGGCAAATATTGGCACTACTCCTATCGCGGGTTTGCAGGCAGAGATTTCTTAAGAAATAAACAGCGCCTTTGTACATCTATTCTATTTTATTGTGAATACATAAATAATTAAGAGAATAAATAAAATATTTAATCAATTGTAACCACAAACTGCGTAATCAAAAACAATCAAATTCAAACAACGAAATCCAGAGCTTATTCTGAATTAATCGTCACAAACAGAATAAAACAGCCCGCGGCAATATCAAAGCGCTATAAACACTGTCAGACTTAATTATCTTAACATTGAACAAACAGCGCATAAACAGCTGTAATTGGTAGCAAATTGGTGTTATTCAACAAGTCGTTACTTTAAAATTGTTTAAGAAGAAACAATCAATGCAACCAAGGTATTGCAATGTTAGCGTCTAATGCGAGGACAGTGGCCGCTTGTTACACCGTCGTGTAACTTGTGTAGATAATGTAAAAATATAGAGATTAATCAAACTATAAATTAGTTTTGGTTAGTGTTCAATATGAATATTAGTTTAGTAACACATAAATAGCTAAACTAAGTTTATATAAAAACAAGATGATACATCGCATTTTATTATTTTTGTTCCGTGATAAATCTTCTCCCATTCCTTTATATTAATTATCATTCAAAAGAAACTTATTCCCAGAATAACTAAATACTTAGCCGATAAAATATTATATAAAGTGCCTTTATTTCTAAAATGGTACCATAATATCATAATACCATACTTTAAAATACCCTTTTATTCATTTTTAATCCAACCGATAGCCATTGATGCAATCAATATATTATTATCTAATGCTTACGCTAATCCTTGCTTTGTTTAAAATCCATTTTATAGTGAGTATGCTTAGTTCAAAGTTCCATACGAATACATATTGAAATTTTAAAACAAAGCCTAATATTTTATGCTTTTTCCAGTTCCACAGATTATATTTTTTGGTTACGCTTCAGTGTTATACGGCTTATTCCGGGAAAATCGTAACATTTAAATAAAAACACGTTTGCATATATATGCATTTAACTTATGGTATTTTTTACTATTTAATGTGTACATTAATTATTTAATAAATTAATATAAAATGTTTTCATCTTTCATTTTTTAATAAAAATCATTACACAATAACGCCTTTATTCCCTACATCACGAGTTCGGTGTGACAGGCGTTGTTTCAAGCATAACGCCTTTGTGTTCCAGTTCCACCGGTTATGTTTCACATCTGTTCACATTGTTACGACGTCTCACTTGATTTGTGATAAAAGTGTGTCACTACGTGCACTTACTGTGAATGAACGTCGAATGGAACACGCTGTATGTACTTATCGGAGTTTCAGAAGCGAACCAATAAAATGCACTTCAGTTTACGATTTAATTATTGGTTCGGTATTGGAAGTTTATTGAAACAGAAAACGTAAAACAAGCAATTTCGAAACATTATTTTGATTATTTCACACAAGTATCCTGCAATTATGAACAAAGACAATTCTGATCGTTGAAAATAGAGTACGTAATTAAATGACAAACTATGTATAGCATCCTATGTCTTTTCATAATTAAGTAAGTTAAAATTTTATAATTAGAAACTTTCCTAATTCTATATGATCATATACGATTTCACTCATGATCATTAATTCTTTGGGATTGTCGTCCGAATAGTTATAAGGCCCTGAATTATGAGTTGTAGCGGCGGTGTCGTTAGTCTAGCAGAAGTTTTATTACAGCCCTAAACATTTCCAAATATCATAGAGCCATCAAGGTTTTGATGTAAAATGTCAGTATAAGCTCTCAGATTTATAGTTTATCATAAAAAATACCCATTTCTATATAGTTCGTGCTAAAGCTCTGTGACATTTTACTGTCTGTGAATTATATCTTTAACCTTTATGTATCCACACAAAAAATATAGAACAAGCCTTGAAACGTACCTGACAGTAATAGGTATTGTTAATGGTCGTCGCGACAATATTCCAGACATGTAATGCGTGATTTTATTACATTTATTATCACGTAACTATGTAGGTAACCCACTATGAAGAATAACATTTAATGTTACTAAATAAAAATACAGAATTAAATGTTGTCGTTATTCGCACACTATATTTATAGTCATCACTATAAACATTTTTATAATTTCTGGCGTTCGTTCGACGAACCTAATTGAACTTTAAGCCTACGTACGTCGTTACTGTACTTCATGAACCTTTAGTTAATATATCATTAAAATTTTCACAATTACTCTATTTCTAAAACAAGCAACAAGGAAAATATTTAAATGTTGTGAAGTGTTCAATCTTGTACGATCATACGGAACCTAGCGCGTGTTTGTAGGCAAAGGTAAATTTGGGCGGATCTTAACTAAATATTTTACTGTTGTGCCTATAAAGTTCTTAGGTGGTAAATACCGTCGCGTGTCAAGCTTACACGTGTCACTACAGTTTTACTATCGCATTCATTTGTGGTTCGTATCGCTTCGAACACCGCTGACATATTACGCACGGGTTTTCATCATGCACGCGATTTTACTATTGTGCAGAATGGCAACGTCGCGTAGATGAAAGAGGAGCGCGTACATTTTAATTTATTAAGTACATTCTATATTATAAAATAAGTGTAATGAAATTCTTTCATATTTTATTTCTTAAAAATAACGATTGCAACTTTAATGCTAGTATTTTCCGCAAATCTGTATATTTACTTTAACCAAATCTATTTTAATATAGAGTATGTAAAATAAAATGGAGTACACAGTATATAACATACCACGTAGTACAAATATATTCTTCTTCATCTTTTCGTAGTAATTGTAATCCGAAAGGTCCTTTGTAGACAAAAGAAGTCCCAATAACGTTACATAAATTACAAAGTTTTACTACCCAGCAATAAGGTATCTTCGCAAGAGACTCTATCTTACAAAGACTTTTATCTTTCTGATTAAGCCTTTGGTAGGTAATTATTGAATTAAGCCTGTATTGATTGGGCCGCAGCCTACTGCCTACGTATGTATTGTAGTAAGTGGGTGTTCTTGTGGATCTACCAATCAAACCACTGAATTAATTCTAAATGACTTAGAATAATTCATAAAAGTATAGACTGCCTAGCTACATAATATACACGTTGAAACAGAGTCTGTTGAGAGCGAATCAAGCGAAAGTACAGGCCAATAGAGAGACGGTGATTTCTGAGGAATAGTTGTATACATATATTATGTGTGAATATATGTATATTCTACACAGAGCTGAATGCTTGAATGCACTATTTCGGGACACTGTGCACGATACTGGGCAAATATCAAGTAGTTCAAGCGTGTACTTCACACAATGCTTCATCGCATTGTTTGATTGCAAACGTGACAAAAGGTCGAAATAATTGACAAAGCCATAAATTTTCATTAAAGATAGTTTTGTTAAGTTTTCTGTCTTTATTAAGGTAGACACTTCATTTCAGGGAAAAGACACCCTAATTAAGTTACCTATTGCTCCTTTATAGCTTAAAGACAGAAACAGCATGAGATTTAACGATGACTTCAAACTGATTGACGTTTCAGTATTTGACTATAAGAGATTAGACGAAGAATTTAGAAGTGTTAAAATCTCCGCATCATTAAAATATTTATTTCGAATCCACAAAGGTAATAAACACTACAGTCCCCTAAGTTTATAATTACCACGCAGTTGGCCGAGTTTTTTTAATTGCTTTTTCCACACTTTTCATTACACTACTGACATTCGCAGAATCGTAAACTTTCACCATTATTTTTCCCACATGTAAAAACAATTGAACATCATGTTAAGCAAAAACTATTTAATTTACAATTAGATGCGAGCTTTATTTGTTCGTAGTACCTATTTCAATGGCGTGTCACAAAAGCAATAGTCGCGCAAAACTGTGTCGAATTCACTATAAAATCCAACTAAATTAACAACTTTAATTATAGCGTTAATTTATACTAGTTTGACGTGTGTGTCCCGGCATGTAATCATGAAACTAGTGCTGTCAAACGCTTGAAAAACTAATGATATGCCGGCCAACTATTACACGGTAACAGTGTTGTGATGAAATGCAGAAGAGTTAAATTGTGTCCTGAATAATGTTATTTAGCTTTATATAATATGTTAGTATGTTTTCGGGACATCACATCTTTGACATCAAAATAATGTCATTCTATGCTATGCGTGTATATCACAGATACGGTATGCGATAAGACTACCAGTGGTACCTACTGCTTATCGTGTCGTTACGTGTTACGTGACTGTCAATTGTTTCTTGGTGACTTATGAAGAGAATTCATCAATCATTTTGGTATTTAATGGAAGTTTGCGGCTTTAATAATTTATTTAACTGGACTAGTTTTTTTAAATTAATAAATATTATATTGGTATTTTTGTATAACACCTATTTCAGAATATGGAAAAATTAGAAATGACATTGAAAAAGCTATATTTGTACTAACTTTGTATAAAACCCACAATTACGTACATTATAATCCGTGACTAGAAATAGATGATGGTTCTAACTAATTTAGTTCTAAATTATTCATTCGTTATCTATTAGTTGAGATATAAATGAAACAAATTTATTGCTGATTAATAAAAAATCCTATGTAGTTTTTATTTACTAAAGCTACAATTAAAATTAGATATTTAATATTATCTATTGTCCATTTGTATATACTTTAGTTAATTAGATATAAATTAGAATAGAAAAAGTTATGTACTCACATGACACAAAATATTATTTTCATAACTTAGCAATTATTTATTTTTAAAATTATTTTTAACTGCCTTAAATAACTTTGAGGCAATTGTAAATATGTGAAATTTTATTAAAAAAAAAATGGTATACTCGATACTTGCATACAGTTTCATATACGAATGCAAGTTGGTAACTAAATATAGAAGTCATTACTTACCTCCCCTTTATGACGAAGCATTTAAGTAGGTTACCGTGTGCACTATTCAGTCACTGCCCTCTTAATGTCACTGAACATTGTTTCATTAAAAAAAAAACACTTAAAAATAATACTTAACTATTTAAAACCATTATACAATAATTCATTATCATAACCATAAACTATTCTTATACTTTAAAATCGAACGAAGTTATCACGCGACTCGTAAAACGGTCTACGGCGTAGCGCGGCTACGGCGTAGGCGTCCGTACGCTTGCAACGACCGCGTCGAACTGAATGAGTTTCCACAAGCATTCCTTTTAGTAGGCTTTTAAGTACTTATTTTCTATTTGAACCGAGTAACGAAGGTTACTAATGCGAACTTTGTAAATAACTAATCTGTCTTTGACAGTTAAATAAGAAAACAAGCCTTTAATCTTACTAGATTAGCCTGAATTTCAGGTCGTCTCGAGACTAGGGAATTTAATGTAAAAGTATTTTAAGAATTTAGAAATTAATTACTTTAGAACCATTTATGTTTCAACGCGTCTTTACAATGTTAAGCACAGGGACTACGGGTGTAACCTTGACAAAGTGTCACATATTTTAATACAAATACGCTCTATATTCCTCAACTTATTTTGCACGTTAGCTACAATGACAGAGGGTTCAAGTTTGAATAACTTATTAGGAATTATTACAGTAGGTCAATCCAAACATGAGTGATAATTGACTGTGGAACCGTGCGTGCATATTCCATTTGAGTAAACTAAGGTTAGCTTTCGTGCCCATATTATTATACAATTGGTCACTTATTTACATGTTTGTAACTCTAAGTGACGTCATTAAGCAGTATTCAGATATAACATTTTATACGTGCGAAGTCTTCATGGCAAAGCAGTATTAATATACTACTTTATAGGTTAAATATTTCAATTCAATAACTTTTTTAGTATCGATAAGAAACTTAGTTAATATTTACGTTCTATCGTCATTTTTATATTTATTTCTCAGAATATTAATTATTAATCCCTTTTATTATAACAACACACATGAACTGACATACCAAATCTAATTGCAACCTTCAGTTAAAAGGTACAGGTTACTTTATATTGCATCCTTGACATTGAGACTTTCCACCTACGTAAAACAGATTAATACCACTACAAAACACATAGCAAAACTCATACAATCACTACAGACGTAGTTCCCACACCAATAGGTGTATAAGCTTGCCTTTTGCTACGGAATTGCAACTATTTCAATATCTCGCTACCAAGACACCGGTTAATATAATAACAGTCGGCCAAGCATGTTGTACTAATGTACTTGTATAGTTCTAGATCGTTGCATATCAATTTAGGTAATTACGTCACTGAATAATAATTATCTGAATAGATAGAGGTGATACGACATAACACCCGCATTTGATTATTCCGCGTGTATATTGACATTCAAGTGTTTTTAAAAGCGAGGTAATAATGCTTAACGAAAATCGACTTTATTGCATTGATACAAGGTGCCGTGAAAAAGTGATGTCAACACATGCGAATGACTCTACAATTCTTATTTTTCTTTTATCAATGCCGTAAATGGCATTTACAATGTAAACTTGGAAAGTATTTTATCAGCTTCAAGAATCATTTAGTTCTGTAAAAAATTACCTTATCCATCCTAAAATTAATTAAAAATTCAATATTTAATAAACTAAAATACAAAAGCAACCTAAAAAATAAGGACATTCATAACACGGTTGGTAAACGAAAACATCGAACGCTTAGAGCCCTAGTCCCCTTCCAATCAGAGTTTCAGTAGGCTTTGGAAACTCGGAAACCGGTAATTTCCAGAGCCGTGGATTCAAAACATATGCCCAGTAACCACACTAACAAGCAACTAGGAAAGCCAACTAAAAACAATCATAGACCGCTCACTACATAGAGTATAAGTAAAAGCTATAGAGTGCGCGTATTGCTAAAAGTACATTGAGTAGAGCGTAGGCAATTTTTGGCTGTATGTAGTATATTCGTTTACTGATTTCATTAATTTTTCGTGCAACGACAGACGTTTATGAGAAAGTATCGAATGTACCGATGTTATTAGGGTAATACTAGGTTTTGAGATAGTTTTATTCAAATGGCGAGCTCTGTTATACTAATTTTACGAAGTTCTTACAAGTGCTCAAGGTTCCACCACTCTGTGGTTTTTTGTCTATACTCTAAGGCTCACTATTACGCTCGATGCCGAAGCTGGAACAGATCTCCACAAAATCCCAATCCTCCTTTGAGGCAGGAGATTAATAGTTCAGCTGCAAAGAACCTTAAACGAAGAGAAAACTACTCGTACATCGATAGTGTTGAATAGATTTCGAAACGCTGACATACATACGGCGGGCGTTGAAAAAAAATGGAGAGTATAATTCTGAAGTAACTGTTTTTTTTAATAGTAAATAACATATACCTTATGGATAGAATCATAAGCTAAAAGGTACCAAAAAACGTATTATTAAATTTTAATCACAAAACTAATATCTACTCTAAAATATTTACATAAAATTGCTGACCAAAGTAAAGCCAAGCATTTATGTTCACACGAAGTTCTGTACTAAAACCGTAATCTTCTGTAATTTGGTATATTTAATGGTAAGAAAACTAAAAAGAACTAAGCTACAATTTTGTGTTTATAGAGTAAAATTTAGTTAGGTTCAAAATGTACTAACTAATTTATATGCTAATCTGGCCACTTTGGAAGAACTAAGCATTTTATTTTTTATCGCGAATGTTGAGTAGGCACTATTATTGTTATGTTCAGCGTTGTTTCTACCTAATTAAAGTAAATTGGCGCGTTTTATACTTACGTAATCTTAGTAGAAAATATATTATACGTATGCATGCAGTAAAATGTGTTCGAAAAAATAATGTATGAAACATTTGTATATCATTGCTTAGGTACTGGTTACAGTGAGCAATTAGTAGCTATCAAAATGAGCTCGATTTTAAACATTTAAAAAAGAAAACTCATTACTGATTGTTCTAAAATTATTAATCAAATTAAACGAAGGTCACAGGCCATTGACTTTAAATCCATAAAAGATTACTCACTACACATTTTACACGAATTTTAATTTCTATACATTATGTTAGTATTGCGTGTTTACTTTGTCGCTTTATATTTTGAATATCGGCTTGTTTTCGTGCAGCGCTCGCTCGGTCACGCACTGGCCCGCCGCTCGACCACGAACTCTAATTAATATAATATTAGTCGACCTAGCTGTTAGAGCACAAGTGCTCGCTTAATTACGATCTTGGGTATGATGCCAGTAATTGATTTATAATAAGCTTACGATGTAAGGTGAAGGATAAGTGTTATGGTGGAATCTGGACTAATGTTTGTAAAAAATACTCTTTGTATTGCTTACATACAGTAGAATTTTCTTCGCTTTGCTTAGGAAATTGAACCGTCCATGAGAAAACCAATCATTTTTTTAATAAAGAACCTTCCATAAGTGTCTGATATGGTACTGTAATTAACGCATTTTAAGCTAATATGTTACGAAGCAGAATATATAAACGAGGTAAGTACTTTCAGGAAACGCAATATCCAGCACAAAATTTAAACAATTCCCGTTAGGTAGATTGCGTATATAATATGTACGTTATTTTCAGAAAATTTGACGAATATGCTTTATGTATTGTTATTGTGTTATGTTACAGGAAGCAGTCTTAATACGTCAAAGGCGCTAGTCATAAACTCGGGAGCCGGCTCTATTGTCGCTAATGTGCTCGTTTTAACTTTACCCATATATCATACACCTGCATATTTCAGAGCAATTAGAACATTTACGGGCTTAATGCATAACCATATTAAATATGGGATAGGTTAATAATCTCCTGTATACTGTTACATGAACAGATATTTATGTACAAGGACAGCAGAGAAAATGTAAGTGGGTTTCTACCACATATTTCACAATTGAACGTCGTTCGTTGAATACTTGGCACTCAATGCATCTACGAGTATGATGTATGAACCCGCGGCGATGATTCACGAGCAAAATGACAGGCTATTACAATCTCTTTTAACGTTGCAAACTTAAATCCCACCGTAAACCCGTCATAGCGCGGTGTCGTGACGATTTCGTGGTTAAATTGACGCTTTATTTATAGATGACGCATCGCTTTTCTATAGTCATTTGTTTTAACTGGCGAAGCGTTTAGTCTGTTGCATAGTTTATTCTCGAGAAGTGTTGCAGACGGTTGCCATATGAAGGACAATTTTCAACCAAATTCTATGAAATTCTAAACGAATTTGATAGGGTGGGGGATCGAATGAGCATTATATCGTTTGATGTAAATGGACCTTCATAAATGTGTTGTTTAAATAAAAAAACAAAGCTTATAGTATAATAACATAATCATAGGCTTCAAATAAAGCTATAAATCTTCAAAATAAATACTACCCTGTTAATAAATACAAGCTAAAGCGAACTAGGCAATGGAAATCGTAAGCTCTTAATAGCACAAAAACTTGTGTATTCTGGTACTAGTTGTTCAAACATTATGTGATTCAGTCACGAATGTTCTACTATAATTATGGTAAAAAATACTCATGTTTTGTCCCTTTCGTGACAAATATCTGAACCCTACGCCTAATTGGATGGTTTCATTTTCATAAATGGAGGCTAATAACAAGGCTATGAGTTAGTGACGCTCATTTGGGAAAACTGTGGCTGACTCTGATTAGATGAGAGTTATTACGTCAGGGTCGGTTATAGGAATTGTTTTTGTATGGTTTTGGTATGGTTTGTCCAATATATTGTAATTACAAAACTTATAATAGGACTCCAATTTATAGATTGTCAACCCAGTATATCAATACGGTTACCATGAGATTCATATGTTTTCGAATTCAATTTATTACTTAGACAGAACCCTCAAAACATTGGTCGACGGTCAAGCCAAAATCATCAATCAACTGTAATTAATAATAAACTTTATGCAAATAACTTACAATTCAAAATCCTTTGAATAGTAGTTGATGTACGGATCCGATATCGACAAATTTTAGGAAAGCCGAACATTCTCCATGTAATTAGGCAAGTTAGGAAAGGAACGTTACCGCATTTTAGGAGTGGTTCGAACTTTGTGGGTTATCATAATCTGTCAGTAAGGTTTGCGAAGACACGTAGAATCAATACATGTCCAAAAACTGGAACATTAGTGGCTATTTTAAGGTCTCACTTACTATCCTGACGCTTAAAAACCCCTTTTAACTAAAGATAAATTTTCGAACATAAATCATTTATTAACAGGAAAAAATAGTTCCAGTACTAAATGGCGTTTACGCTCAGATAAATAGCTGACACTAAACCAGCATCGCCTTTTTCTGAAAAGCTAGATTACTTTCAGAGCGGTGAGTTCTAAAACTTCGCTCACAATTTCTTTTCCTGAACCAGATATACTGAGCTACCTGTTTGTCCTGCGAGTGTACTCCCTGTACTGTTGTTGGCAGTTCCCAGTCGTTTAGCGTTGCACACTAGTGCTACGAACTACGATACAATTATACAGAACACAATTATGTAGGAAACTTTGCTCTAGCAAATTAGGAATGAATTTTATTTTTTTAATTTCTTTGACTGTCTTTCATTTTGTTACAATGGGGATAGTTATGTAAAATTTGATTAAATAAGATTATGTTATCTTTAGCGAAGTATTTAGGAATATTTTTTTGTAGTAGAACAGTTACAAAATATGATTAAGTCCATATTTCGGACCATTATACCAAAATAATTTTAAACTTAAGTTTTTAATTGCATAATACGCCGTGCGTACTCTTTGTTCTTGCTTATATACAGTAAGGTTCACTATAGCAGAAGCTAGTAAATATACCCATTCAACAACAGAACTCACGTTCCAAATGCAAGCGTACAAAGCCGTAATAAAAAGCATAAACAAAATAGCTATCTGCGCACAGAGATCTAAAGTTAACGAAATACAAAAACGAGTTTGGCTAGCCTAGCGTGTGAGCTAAAATTAGTGGCAAAATAATTACAGTGGAGCCATGAGCTTCGAGTGTTGCGCCGCCATTAGCCATAGCATAGTTGAAGTCTACTTATCTCAACGAAATGGGGATTTCACACGAGGTGCATCGTTTTAACGGTTTTAAAGTGATGGGGTGTATATTTTATAGAAGTTAGCTTCACTTATGGATAATTATTATTTATTCGTTTGACAAAGTCAAGTATAATTTATTATTATACCTTTACTTTTAATGGTTTTCGAACTTGCGAGCAAGTAAGATGATTATATTGCAATTCATTTGAGTGAATGTATTAATTTACAGTCATAAAATTGTCAAATTATGTGAGCAAAATCAAACTGTTTATTAAACTATTATTTTTTTATTTTCCATTTTTACCCTATCTGTGTATTCAATCTAAGCTGAAAGGAGCGCAAATATGACCCTGATTCAATCAACTTCATACCGCAACGCCACCTACTGAAAAAATAGTTAAATCGCGAGCACAAATCGAAAATCAAGTCGGATTACTGTTGTACTAAAAGATAATAATTCCCTTTCGTTGGTTTTTAAACCCCGACGTAGCTTTGTCATTCGCATGCTTTTCATACCGTACTTTCAGTTGTAATCTGCTTACATTTTACCGTATACAGTCAGAGGCGATATGCGTCGCAAAAATATACTTTATTATTTCAAACATATTATAACAATTAGTAAATCATTTCTGGACGTTAGTCCCGATCACTACTTCAATTTAAGGGGCTTGCTTAAGTATTATCGATCTGCAAGTTTCAATTAACATTTTAACCGTAAAGGAGGAGATTCTTAATTTGGCTGTATGTTTTTTTTTACTTTATATTTTTTGTGATCTCTGGCGGAGATTGATTACCTCAGAGGTGGTCGAATATAAATTTCATTGAAATCGATCAGTAGTACTACTGAATTGTATTTTTTACATTTACGTGAATGTGTCAAATAGATCATAGTTCGAGATCAAAAAATTAACAAATATTATATCGCTAAAGTTTAAAACTAATGTCCTTTATACCTCGAATGTCCACTTGCTATGCTAGTTTCATTTGCGCTCGTTTAACAAACGCATTACGTTTTACGGTTTTTGCATCTCATGTAGTCACGTACATTTTTATTTTATAAAATCGCCTCTGCTGTGTCTCTATTATGCGAGTCTGTTGCATGGTTGCGAGCTAGTATAGTGCACTCGCAATTCTAATTTCCAGCTAAGCGTTGTTAACTATGCAGTATTTGATGTCCGTAAATGGTGAAACAGATACGTTTTTGTTACGTTACCGTGTACGTTCTTGTAATAATGATCAAAAATGTTAAGTTTTGTATGTATCTTAAAATAGAATGTGAATTGTATTGAAAGAACACGACATGAGTCTATAATCTATTGTATAAAAGGCAACTTATTACAGACGAAATTCAGAGGTTAACGTTACTATTTTAGGATGTATAATATTGAACATGTTTGTTTCATATAGAAAATATGACTATATGACTTCTAAGCTTGTTATTATATCACTGTGGTGGGAGTATGGTTTACGGTACAAGTTAATAAATGTCGGCCGCAACGGTGGCTACAAATATTCCACTCACCCGCACCTAATTACACACTGGACAGTGGACAGTCGCGCTCACAACTGCGGTGTACGGAACACCTAAAGTGGTAACACTGATTATCTTTATGCGAAGGGCTCAGAAATTATTTAGTTTAGTTGCATTTGTGGTACAGTCGAGCACGGAAGTGCCCAGATTCAGATTTTGAGCTTTTAAGTGAGATTCTGTGTTGATACACTACACCGAGGGAAAGAGCATTAATTTTAAAGTTTAATATGTGCGCACCGCAACGACTTTTTGAGGGCATAGGCACCTTTTAATTATTCCGCAGGGTGTGTGCGTGACAGAGAAAAGTTGAAAAAAATACACGCTTTTTGTCTAGCCCGTGTACATATTTTAGTATTACGCTTCAACTTTGTTCGCTCGGGGAATTAAAGCAAGCTTTTTAATTTGTAAGGATTTTATCAACTACGGGTATTAGTCTGGTGCAGTGGAGTTAAATGACCTTTTTATGTTAAGTAACACGTCAAGGATTAGTTAGCATACTTTACACAGCAATAAGCATTCTGAGACTGTTGTAACTAAATTAAACATATTTATAAATACAATGTAGCAAGTACAGTACATACAAAAAGGGTGTTAAAAAATTACAACTTACGCTTATGCTTAACGACATGAATGTCGACAACGTCAAACATAAAAAAAAAAGAATTAAAAAAAAAAAAACCCGACTGCATAAAAACACTTTAAATAAAAACTGAAAAGTAAAAAACAAGTTCAATAAGTCTAGAAGTGTAAATAGCAATGTTACTGTCACAGTCGGGACCCATAATGAATGATTTTAGTCTAGCTTATTTAATGGGTCCCGACTGTTACAGTAACATTGCTATTTACACTTCTAGACTTATTGAACTTGTTTTTTACTTTTCAGTTTTTATTTAAAGTGTTTTTATGCAGTCGGGTTTTTTTATTTTTTAAATTTATTTATTTTTTATTTAACACTTTTTAGTTAAAATCATAATCCACCTAGCGTACGGCATTCGAGTAAGTATTTAGTTTGAATAAAGAACAATTTTTCACATAGTATTGTTTTTTATACGTAAATGATATACCATTTTGGAATCCTCGTTACAAGCCCTTTAATTTGATACCCATATTGTAGCAAACATATATTTTTTATTTTTTTTTACCTCAATCTATGGCACCTCGTGGCCGCCATGTTGGATTTTGTTTGACGTGACATATCTAAGAACACTTGGGTAATCGATACAAATCCAACGATACCCTAATTATCGAAATCCATTCGGCCGTTTCGAAGATATGAGGTAATAAAGAATATTACACACATACATACATACATACATACATACATACATACATACATACAAGATACGCGCAAAAAACATAACCCTTCTTGGCAGTCGGGTAAAAAATACGTATAGTACCTATGTACACGTAAGCACACGAATAAATAACGTTACGTATAATCGATCCCAAATAAAACTCCTTTCCCTCTGATAACAATTGAAAAACTTACTCTATACAAAGCAATCAATACACCCTCAATATGAAAGTAAATAAAAGTTGTAAAAGAAGGCGCAAACAGACAAGGAGGAAGTTCGCAGATTGCGTTTATCACGCACGAATAAATTGCCGCGTTAATGAGCCGTGCTACTTGTACTACGAGTTTAGTTTTATACCTATGCAACTCGCGAATACAACTTCTAAACGAGTTTTTCAAGCGCTGAAGTGTCTTGGGATTCTCACTGGTTTTTATCAACTACATACTAAGTAATTAAAGTATAAGAGATCACATCTGTAGACCTAAGAGGAAGCTTTCTGCTAGGCATGATTATACATGTAATATAACTAAGAGAGTAGTGTTCCAACCTGTGTCCATGTTAGGCGGAAACCCTTTTGCAAACAAAACAAAAAAGAATTTAACTAAGGAAGTGTAAAAATTATGTACGTGTATGTAAACTGCTTTACTTAGTACTTGAAATCGGGAATCTTGTTTCTCACTGACTGGACTATTCGGTTATAATATTAAGTCACCTGCCAATGGTGTAAATATAAATGTAAACACCATCCTGCATAATCTATGGACACATGAGTAGATAAACGGAACAGAGGCAAAGCTTCGAACAACCGCTCGAATCGGTTGCACGCACACAAGAGCGCGGGGCATGTGTGCGTGACCACTGGCCGCTTGTCGCATACGCGGCGAGACTGGAAAAAACCAGTTTACGCTGGCACAGCCAGTGTACAATCTAAGGGTCAGTCCGACGCACGCTGTTTGTTTTGTTAGTTTCAAGTTTAAGTTTTTATAAGTTTAGTTGTAAAAACGTGGTATTATATTAATAATAATGGTTGTTTATTGTACCGTGTGTATGAATAATAATAGAGAAAACAAAAATATATCATACTTTAACTATCCCAAGGAGTACAATTAGGTAAGTAAATATTTGGTTATTACTTTTTCAAGCAAGTACCTTTATTTTATTGTATGATCGTTTTTATAATAAGAAGAGAGTAATTTGTACAACACGGTAGGTATTTTTTATTTAAAAAAAAAACAAAAATTATAAAAAGAAAATTCTTAGAGTAAGTAATTTGTAAACTATTCTATCATACTATTATATATTCTATTATACTGACTATTAAAACTATTTAAAAAACGTTTTGTTTGATTTGTCTTCACCTATTGTGACAACCCTAACAAAATAGGTAACAATTTTGCACGTTCTTAAGAAGCTTTGCCTCTGTTCCGTTTATCTACTCATGTGCTATGGATCAGTAGGTACGTTTGTACGGAATGTGAAATACATCGCACCGTCAATATCGAAATTATAAAAGAGTATAGAGACAAGAGTACCTACATTATTTATTGTTAGTTCACAAAACCTCCCAAATACAGACACCAACACCTATTTAACTAGCTAAGTGAGTTAGCAAAGTTGTTTCAGGTCTGCCACTGCCCTGTTTTGAGTTCCAAGGCAGTTTTGTATTCATACAGTAAAATAAGCGTTTGTAACGTGGAACGAGAAGACAGGTGAGAAGTGATGTATGGCTATTACACGTTCTTTGTACACTCGTGAATTCGTAAATTCAATTTGTCGGGGAAAATGTTTTTTTAAAAATATAGGTCAGTAACTGGTTGAAGTTACTTGAATATACTGTAAAAATATCACTATAACTTCCTTGTGTACCTGTCGTAATAGGTAGGATGGCTTTTGATTTTCAAAGTTTATATAAAATCAATACAGACACAGATAAATGCGTTAAATTAAGGTTTTGGTGACCAAATAAATCCGCTAGGTCTCGGATATGCTCTATCTGTAATTTTTTACGAATCACGAGCCAGTAACTTATCTCTCACTGAATATTTAAACCAGTATCAATGTCTTAACTGGTCTTAAACCACTCATCCACTATTTACAAAAAAAAAAAAACTAGAAAAACGAATATTCCAAAATTCGAAAACACCAAAAAACTTCATCCAATTTGTATGAGCTCGGAACAAGTCCACACATGGCACGATTATAGCACTACTACTAGTAATACTACGTTGGTATAGCAAACGTTTGTCGGTGGCATCGGTCCAGTGTAATCGTCGCGGCGGCAGCTGGCGCGTCACGTGATAGCCCCGGATATTGTGCCAGTTAGACCGACTTCCAACAACCCGATACATGACGTAAGATTGATATTTTATTTTACTCTCCTAATAGTTTTCATTAAAAATGTTACATGTTCGTTCGTATAGTCATCGTTGATTTGCCTTCAGAAAAAACGAAGTTTTCAGTACATTGGCTACGGTTGCCACGGGATACCTACAGATGATATACAGGGTGTCCGGTAAATAGTCCGACAAACTGTGGTGGCTGATACCTTAGGTCAGGTCCTATCCAATGAACACAACATATGTTCCCCGAAAAGTTACAGGTTTCGAGTTAAAATCGATTTTCGGAAATTTTAGAATTTTCTACCTTGCTTCAGACTTTTCCATTTTTCTTGCTGATTAATAGCTTTCGTAATACTTTTTGTACATCAAATTAATCTTAAATAGTAACTCTACGCTTTAGTAAGTATCATATTTATCTAAAAGAAGAATGTATTGACAAAAAAGCCATTCGCTAAACAATTTTCACTTTTCGTTTTTCCTACTGCTCAACTTTGAACTGCAGTGGTGAAAAATAAATGTATGTAGGAATTTTGTACAACAATCTTAAAAACTTGCTTGAATATTGGTGATTTTGGGAAGGTACAATACTTGCTTATTTTCCTTACAAAATTTGACAAAACAAGCTGCTGAAGTACACACATGGGTTTATTTGTTATAATATTACTAATGTAAATCTGAGGAAAAATGAGACGTAACTTAACGCGGATCGTCATTGTAAAATGAAATTAGGTATTTTCTTCTAGCGACTAACTAGGTACTCAAAATAATTGTGGCCAATTTCAATTTGGAAATTATGGAATGAAAAAAAAAAAATGCTCAGTTAAATTTTTTGCAAAGTTACGGAACCCTTCGTTAGCATGTCCATCTCCAACTTGACCGGTTTCTTGGAAGACCAACTCTTCGTAAATACATTCTAGGCAAGTTGAACGATACAATATGGTTTGGGAAAATGGGTGCTAAGTGCAGTATGGGCCTGAAGTAAGAGCCTCCTCTAATGAAGGATACCAGGGCATATGGATTGGGCGTCCAAAACCAACTATTTCATTGTTGTTGCATGAAACATAAAGTGTTATAAAATCTATTCATCTAGTAAGAAAGCACTGAAGGAAAAGGTAACTTCACACTAAAACATGTTTTAATCTGGCATAGAGAGTTAATGGCGATAAGAAAATACCTAATTTAATTGTACAATGACGATCCGCGTTAAGTTACGTCTCTTTTTCCTCAGATTTACATTAGTAATATTTCAACAAATAAGCCCAGGTGTGTACTTCAGCAGCTTGTTTTGTCAAATTTTGTAAGGAAAATACGCATGTATTGTACCTTCGTAAAATCACCAATATTCAAGCAAGTTTTTAAGATTGTTGTACAAAATTCCTACATACATTTATTTTTCACCACTACAGTTCAAAGTTGAGCAGTAAGAAAAACGAAAAGTGAAAATTGATAAGCGAATGGCTTTTTTGTCAATACATTCTTCTTTTAGATAAATATGATACTTACTAAAGCGTAGAGTAACTATTCAAGATTAATTTGATGTACAAAAAGTATTACGAAAGCTATTAATCAGCAAGAAAAATGGAAAAGTCTGATGCAAGGTAGAAAATTCTAAAATTTTCGAAAATCGATTGTAACTCGAAACCTGTAACTTTTCGGGGAACATATGTTGTGTTCATTAGATAGGACCTGACCTAAGGTTTTAGCCACCACAGTTTGTCGGACTATTTACCGGACACCCTGTATGTACCTTCAATATCACACAAAACTCAAATAGATACAGGAATCTACCTTAATATTATTTCTAAGCAATCAATTTGTGCATTCTACTATAGCTACCTACATGTTATTATAAAATCACAGTATAATTAAAAATAAAATCTCATATTTATATCACGTCCCTTGTATTTAAATAACGAGAAAACAAAACAATACATACTAGAATTTTGGGTACATAAATTATTACTATACTGATCAATCGCGGTATGCAGTCAAAAACATAATACCATTTACTCATGACGTCAGCACAATTTAGATCCCTTATCGACAACGTTTCAAGATATTGATTTCATGTACAAAGGTTATCGATCACAACAATCTTGTCCATATAAAATCGTATAATTTAATTAAAATTCCAATTTTCAATTTCAATTCTGTAAAACATGAAATTGAATCAGAACTCTAAATACGATGGACTGAAAACGTACAAATAAAATAATGTAATATTATAAATTACTTACCATACGCTCGTAAATCCGATACAAATGAGCCAAATTGATTTGTTACCAAACTTCTCTCGAATAGAAATATCTTTAAAAAGATTTGAACATTCTGTAAGTTACGTTAGAACAAATCGCGGTGGTTCACTGGTTGGCCTTGGTTTCCTTCGGTTAGGTCTAAAACAAAAAAGAACATGAACAAAAGACCCTAAAGACAAATGTTTAATTACCTACTGTTTTTACTTATTAGAAATGCATCTTGGTCATAGCAAAGTTATCCAATCACAGATGTATTTACGCTGGCTTCCACACGCGGTTTAGCCTACTTGTTTGTCAGTTAGCTATTTCCTCCCGCATTTTAGTAATTAGGTACATATTGTGGTTCATCAAGTAAAATGTGAAATACAGTAGAGACAATTTGTTCCAGGCAAGTCCTTGGAAAAAACTGATTATAAATGCTGAAAACTACAATAAATAATAGATACTTACAGAAGTCCTTTGTGAAGTACATCAATGTTCTTTAGTTTGATAACCGTCTGAGGCTCTGGGTACTCATAGAATTTCGGGAAGTTAGATACATAGTTACAGTCGTAAATGTGTTCTTTTACATGTTGCTGGATGTTCTTTGGTTTTGGGCATAAAAATGTTAATTCTGTAAAAGGATGCTCATTCAGCAGGTGACAACAATGGAGGACCAATCATTTTCAACAAATTCTACCAGTCTATTTTAACCTTATTGGTTCTGGTCATATTTAGTGCTCTGCAGTGCAGTCTCTATATTTAGTGCTACATAGTTAATACCATAAATATATAGGTACATAATAATGTACATACGTAAGTCATATGCCAGTGCAACAATTTCAGTAGCAATCGCTAAGGATATATTTTTCATATTTTTAACATGAGGATAAATGCGTCCAAGTTTTATATCTTCATCAGTTACTTGCTTTGCTAGAGTCTGTAAAAAGATATTAACATCAAAATACAAATATCATATAAAAATATTATTAGCAGAATATCTAATAGCAGACAGATTTTTTTCTGTCTCTACAACTATTATCCTCGTAAAAAAGGTTTTTTTTTTTGTGGAAAGTGAGAGCAAGAAGAAGGATCTTCAAAATTAAGAAGTATTTAGAAAAAGTGAATAAATGGGAGTCTGCTGGGTAAGAACTATTTACGCTCAATGTTCATAAATAAGAACTTAAAAAATATAGTAATATTATAAAACGGGGATTAGCGCGTACATGCATAAATACCTTTAGGGCTTGACGTTTCGACCGGGTTACACAGGCCGTGCATTGCCATTTATGCATGTACGCGCTAATCCCCGTTTTATAATATTACTATAAACATGCAGCGCGATAGTTTAAAAGTTATTAAAAAATATTAAAGAATGGTCACCTTCGCTGCACTCAAAAACATAGAATCCGTCACGCGGAAGGCTTTAGCGGCAGTCACTCCAAGCGTCACTCCTGGATAGACGTAGTAGTTGTTGGCCTGGCCAGTGCTGTACTCCACGCCTTTATACACTACTGGAGGGAACGGTGAACCAGAAGCGTAAACGCAACGACCCTGAAACAACGGGATATTGATATTATGTCGATAACTTTTGAAATTCTGAATCTGGGGGCACGGCAGTGCCCCAGCCAAGTCTCGAGCAAAACGGGCACGGCCGTACCATTCTTTTCTCGAAGCGTTTCGCAGCTATTTCACCCCCCCTGTATCATCGATACGGACAAAGCTAGGGGTTTAGGTTTTCGATGACCTAGAGTAAGTATTAAAACAAGCTCAGCCTCAAAATTACATGACATTTAAACCAATAGTTTACGAGTTATGAGCGATCAAAGTTACACCATTTTGTCACTCACTGACTCACTCACTGACCGATCATCAAAAATCTAAGGTACTTCTAGCAAACTTAGAACCTTCAAATTTGGCACCAAGATAGGTTTTTAGCTACATGTAAAGGGAAAATTATAAAAACGGTAATAAATTATATACCTTAGTAAATAATATGAAACAAATTTATATTTGCGGTTTTACAAGAACATGGTATATGAATTTTGACTGCATTGTTAACTTTGTTCTTTGTTTATGTACAAAAAGCAAATATTTTTTATAGCAATCTTGTTTATTTATAAAAAGAAAAGAAAGAGACCTACAAAAAATAAATGATATCCCACCAAAAACATTCAATGTAAAAAAAAGCCAAGTCTCTCTATGCAATTCTTCCATCGTAAAAAGTTTTGAGATCGCATAGGAGCCAAGTCCTGTTCAACTTAATTTGTAATAATAAATCAATATTTTGTGACTATATCAATAGTTTTGTTTACAATACAATAATAGTGACTTGGCCATGAGCACAATAAGATACAAATATAAAGCGGCATATTTGGAGGAGTTGCAAGTAAATAATAAATAATATCAGGACACCTTAACCGACAGTCGGTATCATCCAAGATCAGTGAACTGCACATGCATTATGGCGCATGTTTAGTCCATAGTGATCTCAAATTCCAATCAGTTACAAAATCATGTCCATAATGTATATAATATATAAATTCAACGGTATTTGCACGTAATTACAAGGAGAAAACGACCTTTAACTTGTGCTCATGGCTAAGTCACTATTATTGTAATGTAAACAAAACTATTGATATAGTCACAAAATATTGATTTATTATTACAAATTAAGTTGAACAGGACTTGGCTCCTATGCGATCTCAAAACTTTTTACGATGGAAGAATTGCATAGAGAGACTTGGCTTTTTTTTACATTGAATGATTTTGGTGGGATCTCATTTATTTTTTGTAGGTCTCTTTCTTTTCTTTTTATAAATAAACAAAATTGCTATAAAAAATATTTGCTTTTTGTACATAAACAAAGAACAAAGTTAACAATGCAGTCAAAATTCATATACCATGTTCTTGTAAAACCGCAAATATAAATTTGTTTCATATTATTTACTAAGGTATATAATTTATTACCGTTTTTATAATTTTCCCTTTACATGTAGCTAAAAACCTATCTTGGTGCCAAATTTGAAGGTTCTAAGTTTGCTAGAAGTACCTTAGATTTTTGATGATCGGTCAGTGAGTGAGTCAGTGAGTGACAAAATGGTGTAACTTTGATCGCTCATAACTCGTAAACTATTGGTTCAAATGTCATGTAATTTTGAGGCTGAGCTTGTTTTAATACTTACTCTAGGTCATCGAAAATCTAAACCCCTAGCTTTGTCCGTATCGATGATACAGGGGGGGTGAAATAGCCGCGAAACGCTTCGAGAAAAGAATGGTACGGCCGTGCCCGTTTTGCTCGAGACTTAACTCGATAACTTTTGAAATTCTGAATAAATCTTAATTAACAGATTATTGCTAAGAATCAACATTAGATCATCTCAATGACATCAGTAAACAGTTTTTCTACACTAATATTATAAAGAGGAAAACTTTGTTTGTTTGTAATGAATAGGCTCAAAAACTACTGGACCGATTTTAAAAATTCTTTCACCATTCGAAAGCTAAATTATCCACGAGTAACATAGGCTAAATTTTATTTTGGAAAAATCCAAAATAAATCCAATGGTCCACGCGGGCGGAGCCGCGGGCGACCGCTAATATACAATAAAACGGCACCAAAATCGGTTAAGTCGTTTAAGAGCTACGATGCCACAGACAGGCCGTCACGTCAAGATATTTGCTTCGGGGGTTTAAAAATGGATCTGAACTACGATGAGTTCTTTATAGTTCCAAAAAGCGCATTATTGTTTACGGGTTCAGACACAAAATTAGGATTGCATAAAAATGTTAAAAGAGGAAGAAAGCTAAGTTTTCTTTATGGTTAAAATACCCACTTGTGTATGTACGTAAGCCTCTTGGGGTGTACACTCGGACTGGCGAGTTGGGTTTGACAGTGAAAAGATCAAAGGTCGCTCCGTGTTCATACCAACTTCCCTTAAAATCGCTGGAGTAAACGAATTGCCGGCCGTTGAAGTACCTGAAATATATTGAGATTTATTTAAACTTTTTACATTCGGAAACATCAAAGGCTAATATTTCTGCTTTATTTGAAGTGGGTGAACATGTGTATCGATGTGGTTACTTCTTTCCAATCATTTATCCATGAGAAAAATTTGGAGTTGAACTTTATGTGATACACTCTTTATTGACGCATGCGTGACGCCATGCGTGACCAACTTAAAAAACAGGTATGGAAAAGCCTCATGACATTAAATGCCAGTAACCAATACCGTTTTGTATAACATCGAATTCGCTACACATAAAGAGGATAACATTTTTGTTAAGAACGATCGAACAGACTGTAATTCAGACAAATATAATAAGTTCTCACCGATAAGACAAGTAGCTTTAAACTTTTTAACACATTTTTCAAAATCCGTCTCTGCCTCCAACTCCCGTGCATAGTCTATCGCGTGCACCGGTATCGGTTTGGCCCGCTTCCTAGTGAGTAGCCCATCGACGTCGAACATGAAGCATCGGTTCCTTGCATCGTCACTCGAGATACCCTCTTCCATCATTGCGTCGCAGAGTAAATTTGCAATGCCGACTCCTGTCTGAAAAAAATATTTAAGCTCAAGACAATAAGGTATTTGGAAAATACCTAATTTGTACTGATAAGAAGTTCGACTATTGAAGTGCCAAGTGCCGAAAAGATAATATGAAAATTAAAAGTATTTAATTTCATTCTAGATGCACAAAGCAAACAAGTATTTTGTAGTTTATAATAATCTACTAAACTTGAAGATATCTAAATCAAACACCATGTTTTGACGAATGTTCAGACGAATAGTAAAAAACTTGAAACTTACAGAGCCAGCTCCTAAGAACAAATACGTGTTGTCCTTCAGTTTTTGTTTAGTGATCTTATTACAAGCTACCATGAGACCAGCGACCACTGCTGCAGCAGTTGCTTGTATATCGTCGTTGAAGACACAGAAGTCATCGCGATATCTATTAAGAAGGCGATGGGCGTTTCCAAGACCAAAGTCTTCCATCTGAAATAGTTGCACCGATAAATAAGTAACCAAAAATACAAAAATGTACCAATGATTGAATGCCGAAATTCAAAATCTAAAAGGTTAACTGTAGAGTTGTCGGGGAAAATCTTGGTATTTGACCATTTAAATAGTTCAAAATAGGTTATAAGCATTTTTTTTATTTTATTTAAATCAAATATTACCATAACGAGTGTTTGTGGTCCATACAGCTTCTTACAGGAAGCCATAAACTCGCCAACGAGATCATCATAATCATTCCGAGGGAAACGTTTTTCGCGAATACCAATATACAATGGATCTTCAAGAAGAGACTGAAATATAATATTTTATGTCAGTTACAATTCAAAACGATAGAACTAAGCTATACTAAGCCAAATTAATAAGCTAAACTACCATGCATTTTTCGTTACGGCCCTAAATACAGAAGAATTTGACAATTTATATTGCGTATAAATCCAAATTCTATCTCAAGAGTAGAAAGTCACACAGACAGGTAACGGTGTCAGTCGGAGTTTTAATGTCGTCTCAAAAACTTTTAGAAATTTTATTAGTGCTGATGTTTTTTTTTTTTTTTTTTTTTTTAATATTGTTTAAGTGTTATTTTAGTCTATTTCATTTGCTGTTTCACATTATGTGGGAGTATAATGTTTAATTTTGTTATGATTAGATATATAAATAGTAATAATATAGTTAAAAATATAGTTAGTTCATAAGATTAGTACCTACTCATGGCATCGATTTTGTGTATACTGTAAAGGTGTTTTATAGTTGCATAAATAAATAAATATTTTTTTTGTTGATCCAAAATCGGTTTACCTGGTTATTGGTCCCACAGTCCAAGCAGATTGGTAGGCACTGGTGCGGCTTGATGCCAGCGAGAGCTGTGAGTAATGTTATTTTGCCTTGCGGGATACCCATGCCATGGGCCCCGAGGTCACCGAGGCCTAAGACTCGCTCCCCATCAGTTACAACGATCACACGTACATCGCGTTCTGGCCTAAAGAGAATAAAACTTTTTTGATCGTAGCTACAGGGAGATAGCCCTAAAAAGGGAGTTATGTACTCAAATAATTATTTTTAAAGTTAAAAAAATAGTCCAATTATGGTTTCTCGACTATTGATTTGTTCGGTAAACAGGTTGTTTACAAACATTACATAATAAAT
This sequence comes from Autographa pulchrina, assembly GCA_905475315.1. Taxonomy (NCBI): domain Eukaryota; kingdom Metazoa; phylum Arthropoda; class Insecta; order Lepidoptera; family Noctuidae; genus Autographa; species Autographa pulchrina. The sequence continues at coordinate 5,099,014 of FR997773.1, forward strand.
CATAATTCTTCTTTTTGTAAGATTTTGAACTTGTTTACTTCAAGAAATTATTTATTTATTAGACGGTTCATAACAAATTTTAAATTTACGGCTGTATATTGTTAACAACATATAGGTAATTTCGAAAGTGACGGAATAATTCCTCACAACGCTTACCAATTTCTTAGAACATCTTCAACGTGTCCTCTGTCATGCATAGATATGAAAAGACCTCTGGCGCTCTTATAAACAAGACCAAACCTCATGCATGCAAGCCCTATTGTTGGAGAGTTTATCATCGGAAGATACTTTTGGATGTCTTCATTTAGCAAACTGTAGAACAACGTCTCATTTGTGTCCTGTAAAATATAGATTTTTTTATCAGAACTTTAAAAGAAATAATGCCTAAATTCGAAAAGCAAAATCTAGATCCAACTTTGCCAAATTATCCAAGGAAGTTTAATAAAATAATAAACAAACCTGGAGCTCAGTTAGATAAAGATATTTATTCAAAAAGCTTCGGTATCTATCCACTGACAATCTGCAAATCGCCAGTTGTTGATCAAGAGTTCTAAATTCGCTTGACAAAAGCCCATGTATGCCAAACGCCTGACGTTCTGCCAGAGTAAATGCAAGACCCTGCAAAAAAATATCAGCGATTTTTAAACCTGGTAAATAGTATCAATAATATGCGATATATAAAATCATTAGGTATCCCACCTTGTTAAGTCGAGGATCTCTCAAGTGGTCGATGCCTTTTATCATATTCCCCGAAATAATATCGCCCGGTACGGTGAACATTTGATTGGTTGATGAAATTCCTGCATTAGGTTGCTGTTTTTGTATGGCTCCCAAACAATTCAGGCAAACGCCGCTACTGCTGTGTCGGTGCCTATTGAATAAACAATATTTTCACGTATAGACCATTTTGTTTTAGAATGTTGATTGTTATAGTGTTAGGGAGAGATGGAACTATACAGTCATATAGCACCATCTCTTTTTTACAAGGAAAAATAGCTTTGCAGCTTCATGATTCTGCTACAGTGCTGTGATTCCCGTCTTGTAATGGTTTAAAATAACGAGTTCAAAGCCATAGTATCTATCGTAACTGCGACCAGATTAATCTTCTGATTGCAATTACACAATCTTGTAAATTATGTGACAACAGCTGTGTGGAACTACTATTGTTGCCAACAGTTCAGTGTACACAAATTAATAGCTTGGTCTAAGGTAAAGATGTATATGTGATGTGCTAAGATGCGATAAAGATTGGTATTAAAGAAAAATTTAAAAGCAAAATTATTTACTCGGACAAAGCAGCAGGCAAAAGCTAGTAATAAGAACAAATAAATTACTTTTCAAAAAAATATTGGGACAAATCATGCGAAAATACTTACAAAAGATTTTTACAAAACACGGCAATCATTTTGAAAAAGGTAATATCACGTTTTAAACATAAAATAATGAATTCTCAAAAAAGATTTAGATGATTTGAATCCATAACAAAACCAGTTATAACAGCTGTCGAAAATAAAATAATAAGTCGAATTTCATTTCTTGCCAAGTACAGAATTTAGCAAGGAGAATGTTCAAAATGTATCATAGATCTCCTTTTAGAAAACTACGTGGATTGTAGTTCTATTCTTAGTGACCTTAGTACTTTTGTAATTCATAATAAGTATATTGAAAATAATTTAAATTAAATAGATACACCCTCTTATTTACATTAAAGTCGGTATGTCTAAACTCATATCAAGAGTACGTTTACTTTCTGTAAGTACTACTCTGAATATTCATTAGGTAGGTACAAGTAATTGTAAGGTTACCTAAATATATAACTATTTTCTATTCAAAGTAGATTGATTTTCAATTTCAAAGAAATCAGTCGGCATAGTTTGAAACCCTTGTAACTGAAAGTATGTATAAAGTTAGAGTTAACAATAACACTGCTATCTGAAGTGACTTCGAAGAATCTAAAAATAGTACCGACGACCGCGACGTGTAAAGATCAGTATGATTAATGTGTCCTTAAAACGGAGCCACAGCCACACAAGTATTCGTAACCCCATGCACGAAGATTGATGGAAGTACAAAAAGGCTAGAATACAAAGTGTATTTAGGACGCTATTACTTTGCCGTCATCAGCATGTGGTGTGTGTCCTTGCCTAAACATCTTTTTATGGGCCATAACACAAAATTATACACGTTTTGTCTTTTACTGATGTTTGCTGGAATCGTATTTTGTAATGAGCCTTTGTGACATAAAAATGACCGTATATTTCGGTACCTACTTACTCGTACACAAAGTATTAAATATCTTCACTATTTAACGTCCGTAGTAAACTTGCAAGTAGACCTACTCTTGTAACATCACACCTTCTTTTAGTAAACAGCTTATATCTTCAGCAATTTTTTTTTCTTTAGTGGAATTCCATACGGAATCACAAACCGGTATTCATGCTGCAGCTTTTTAATAAAATAATAAGTTGTAATTTAGTAATTATGTACTGTTTTTATGTTCATTTTAAAAATACATCGGATAACCTTGTACTATCACACAAAAGTTCCACGCTCGCTGTGTCCTTAACCTAACCGTTTGTCTATGACAGCTATTGGATTGGATTTTCTACAAAGCTGGATTCGAGTAGGGTCAATATGGGTCAACTCGATAACTATCTATTAAACAAGAAATTGTGCGTACTTAAATCGGAGAAAACATTTGGACGGGTTTTTTATTTCTATCTGAACGACGTCGCAATTAGAACAGGGGATGGTTTGACCTCGGCGTCGTGTTTTATCAGATTTATTAACTTTACATTACAGTGTAAGACTTCAAGCGTGAAACATAAGCAAGAAGCTGCGTGCGGCTTAATCCATATACCTTTCATCAAAATAATAAAAGACACAATACTCACTAAATGTAACCAACCATCATTGACCAACACATATCTAGTATATTCGGTAATGGCGCCCACCGTGGGACTCACAAACGTGGTGATTGAATGCTCGTGCACTGTATGAGAGGCTTGCAGTGGGACAGTTACAGGCTAGTGTTATTTCATCTACATAAACGCCTTGCATGTTTATAATAAAATGTTGTAAAAGGAATTAACGCGCCTAATCTTTTATGTTACGTTTCGAGCAGGTTATATCGACCGCAGGTTACAGACTGGAGATGCGGTGACAGCTCCGAGCATGGTGTCAATAATTTTTCATCTACCCCCAAATCTTCAACTATCCGACACTATACTGACCATGTCTCTATTCTGATGTTTTTGGTTGGCATACATAAAATTTTGTATATTTTCATTTTTTTTTTTTATAATAGGTATATGTGATCGTTTTTATTTGGGTACAAGGTACCTAATAAGAACAAAGTATATTATTATTAGTTTCACGTTGTGAGCCAAAATTTGTCTTATAAGTAGCATTAGTTTTAATGCATGAGGTTTAAATAGGATTATGTTCAGGCGCTCTCTTTTGTTTTATAGCGCACCAAATAGGAGAACATTAAAGTTTATTACGAAGTAATAATGTTCTTGCTATTTTTTCCTGCTATTTTATTGCAAAGCATTCAAGAAATACGGTAGTCACCACAAATGAACCAATATTAATAGGTAGCATAGCCTGACTTCTGGAAAGCTATAGATAATTTAGTATGCACATAAACGTAGCTTAAACAGCAACTACTTATAATGCCATAAAACTCCCGCTAAACTACCCACGCTATAAATTTACTACCTATATTATTTTAATATAAAGACGTTATAACCAGTAAGCTTGCTTAAATGCCATAAATAAATCGTCGGCTAGTTCTTGAGCTAAGTTTTAGCTTCAACTAGAAGCTATTTTTGCTAATGCTCCGTACTCACATACGGTTTTGCTCGATCGAGCTATCATGTCGAGTAAAAACTATGGCATGGGCTTTCGTCCACACATTGAGCATTAATCTATCGAGTGACGCACACCGTTCGGTTATTCACCGAACCGTTCGAGCCACAACATGTCTGTTCAACAAAGGAGACGGTGGCAACATTTAGCAAGTCTCGCAGTTCTTAATTATAAAAGAATAAAAGAAAATGAAAAGAAGAAACATAAAAGGAGGTACTGGGTTAAAAATTGGTTAGGTTAGGTTAATTCCATCGAGCCGGCTCGATACGAGCCTTCGAGCTGTGAGTTTTGCGGTCCACACGTTAATATTTACTCGTTTTGGAGTAAAACTATCGAGTAATACCGAATGTGAGTACAGAGCTTAAGAGAATACTCAGGGAACACGTCCCGTTTTACGGTCTCTGCTTCTCATGTGGTCATAGTGTATATTTATTAAAAAAAATCGTAATATGATGTGACTATCATGCCAGCTATTTCTGATTGTTACTTTATAAAACCTAGCGTGAAGTTAAACATGATATTCTTATATAAGGTGCTATAAAAATATCTGCCACGGCTTTAATGGGAGGTAGTATTGTGTTTATATTATGTATTGTACTTTTTAAAGGGAACTTACATTTTGCTATGTAAATTACACATAATAAAGAGATATTTTAAAATTTGGACTACAAAGGTAGTATCTTTTTACATTTAATACCTTAGGGATGGTAATCGATTGATTATCTGAGTTAGATACCTATAGATAAGGGAACATTTCTATTTTTAAATGCCCGAGAGAACCCTTTGTTGAAAGCGATTAACGTTGTTAGCTCTGTAGAGGCTTTATAATAAAGCAAACTAGTTCAAAACTCCTATTATTTTCTGTCATACTGTGAGGAAATCAGATAAGTAGTTTATCCCACATGCTCTAAAACGTTCAGTAAATCACTTTATTGAGGTTCAATTTTACAGCGCAGAGTACAGTACAAAGGTACCTGCCCACAGAACTAAAATGTATCCACTATGAATATTATCAATCTAATGGGTTTGAAAAAAAAGCTCTTATTAAGTATGTAAATAAAATTTATAATTTTATTCCATAATATTAACTTTTAGAAAAACACAAAATTAAACTAAAAAACGATTCATACATTTACAAAAACAGCAAAAACACTTTTTTGGTATCTGATAAACCGCCAAAAAACATTTGTAAAACAAAAAAATAATGGTAACAAACACACCCTGGCCATGTTCTATTAAAAAGTAGATTTTCCGTTCCATCCCTTTCCCTTTAATATTGACTTTCCAGTTTTCAATGTTAGGACAATTATATGCAGCTGTCAAACTTAAAATAGTTAATGCTATGCTAAGCCTCAGAACACCAACTCCATCAGTTCGTTCATAGATGCAATGTTTAGTCGCTTGGTCGTTATCCATAATTAAGTGGATATTTTCTTTGAAATCTTTTTGAAGTCAATTCAAATAACCGTGACCCTTTAAATATTATATATACCATATTTCAAACAGTCGCCCATTTATCTCAAAACTAACTCAGTCTAAAATAAAAATTCAAATTAATAACGAATAAGTGGAATGACTACAAAAAATCTATCTAATAAATACAAACCTTCAAGGCAGCCAAAATGTCACTAAAATTTCAAAATCAATTAAAATTACTCCTTCCCATTCCAAATCATTTTTTCTTACCTTTCGCTTTGCTGAGAAAAAGAAACGTGGATTAATTCATGCATTAAGGCTGCGTTTCCACTAGAGATGTGCGAGGATGCGTAGCGAGGGATGTGTGCTAGGGATGTGTTGCGAGGAATGTGTGTTGAGAAGGATGTGTTGCAACGACAGCAAAGTGAGACGTGAGCGGCAGGCAGGCGGTCTCGTTACTCCGCTCCCACTACACCGCACCCCCGTCGACACATTTCACAGCTTCGCAACGCATCCGCGCACCACACATTTAGGCCGGGGCTCCACCAAAGCAGAGATTTGTGCGGTGTGCTGTGTGCTGTGCGAGAAGAGATGTTTTTCAGCTCGGATGCGAGGCGTTGAGTGCTCAGTAAGCATTCTGACACGAAAGGTAGACGATGTCGCTATTATTACAAAAAAAGTATCTTCTTTTACTTGAAGAAGAAGAACTATCAACTACAGTCTGAAGAAGCAGAATTGATAGCTTTATACTACCTAAACAAAAGAAAACATCGGTTTTGGAGAAGAAGTCACTTGAATTACCATACCAGTCATTCTTTTAAAACGTTCTCTCAAGCTGCATCTTTGACGTCAGTAAGTTTATAGATCTATCGATGTGTTCTATAGACATGGATATTTTTTTACAGATTCAATAAATTGTTCATCCATTATTGAAAAATACAAACTGCACAAATTATTCACGATAGAAGCGTGTGCCCACGTGCACGGTACTAGCAAGATGGCCGGCGGGCGCGCGCGCGGGGCTCTGCGGGTTGCTGGCGGGCGAGAGGGGGGAGGGTGACATCGCTCACTGCACGCCGCTCACATCTCTCGTCTCCAATGCGAGTCATACAAATATTACACATCTCCGCACAGCGATCTCCACTGAAGCTGAGCGGAGAGGAGATGTGTCAATAACACAATTCTATTGGTTGTTTAAAAAACATCTCCTCTCCGCTCGTCTCGTCTCCGCTTTGGTGGAGTCCCGGCCTAATGTGCATTTTCACAGATTCGCTACACATCGTCGCACATTTTCATAGCACAGCTTTGGTGTAAACGCCCACACATTTTTACAGCACAGCTGGACATCCTCGCACGACAAATTTCCATCGCACATCTCTGGTGGAAACGCAGCCTAATAAACTCTACAAAGCGTATAAATATTTGAATAGCCTTAAAACTAATCCTTTATTATTTACCGAAGTTTCTGAATATACTTACTATGCTGCTATCATGTCCTTTATCGATTTTACTTTAAATTCGCCGGAATCAGGAGGATAGTCGACCAGTTCTGGCGCGTAACATGTATATTCGGCGTTATAAATATAATCTAGTACAAACGCCGATGTATCTTTAGGTTTGGGATACAGACTCGCGAGTTCTGAAAGTGAAATAAAACAAACAAAGTTATATTTTTACGAAAGAAAGTTAAAGGTAAAATCCTTTGCAAATATATATTCAATAGTTCAATATTTTCTTTTCGTGTTTTACACTTACAACCTTTTATTTTTAACCGATTTAGTACACCAATTACCTATTTTTTTAAGTTTTATTTGTCCTATACATGGAGAATGGACTGAGCAATACCTACATGAAATTGACCAATCTTTAGAACTTTTTTCAGACACTATCTGCCTGTTTACTTTAGGCTACGTTGCAACATCTTTGTCTATTTGTCTATGGTTTATCCTAATCAGATTCTTATACGTTAAACAACTTACTTAATTTGTAAGCTTCTTCGATGACATCCTCGGCTATTTTAACAGATAAACACTTGATATCATTGAGGGGTGGATAAATGCGACCAAGATTCAAATCTTCTTCGCTGACATTTTTCGCCAGGCACTGAAAAATAACAATGCTGAATAGTAATAATTGACATCTCCAGACAGTCTGTAAAGTTACAACGTAGTTTAATTTTATTCTATTAGAATAATATACCACTTAAAAAATTTAGGTTATAGTCCCGAGTTTTCAAAAAAAAAATTAAAGGGAAACGGAAAAAAATAATATGTCTATTCTGTCCCACTGCTGGGCGAAGGCCTCCCCCAAGTCTTTCATTATTTCTCTTTCTCGCACCACCTCAAACCAACCCTCGCATTATGACTGTAGCTTGTCCTGCCATCGTGGTCTGTTTTCAGGAACCCATTTTGTTTTTACATTATACAGGGTGTTAAGAAAACCCTGTCCGACCCGAAAGGGTGATATAGGTTTCACCATCACATGTTCAGGTAAAATGATAAATTTGGAATATTCATGATAGTAACAATAATAATGAACTTTGAAATAGCTATTTTTTGATGCAAAACTCCTTTAATTTCAGATTACAACACTATTTTCGTCGGTATTTTTGGAGGCCTATTGTTTGATCATTTGGCAGAACCTGTAAAGACAACGACTCTTTCTCTCGCCTTTTGAGAAAAAAAAAATTAGGTTATAATTTTTTTCATTTTTACTTACTTTTTTTGTAATCAGATATTGATACCTAACAACAACTTAACCGATCGGACCGGGTTTTCTTAACACCCTGTATAGTTTATTTATTAATTTAAAATTTTGGTGTAAAAACTTGTGTGTATTGTCTGACGTCTATTTATATTTCCTTCGCTCTATTTACGACCAGACTATGAACGACTTCATCGGCCTCTATGTGGTTTAGATTATTCCTTAATATATATTTTAATCAATGTATTTTGTTTTACCTTGGCCGCTGTAAGGAACATTGAATCGGGTACATGATGCGCAAAGCAAGCCAGAACTCCCAAAGCCACGCCCGGGAATATGTAGGAGTTGTTTCCCTGGCCAGTGAAATAAGTCTTGCCGTTGTACTTCACTGGAGGAAACGGGGACCCAGAGGCGTATATGCAACGACCCTACAAATTAAATAATTGATTACACATAAACGAATAAAATATTGAAAAATTATAGTTGTCGTCGATAAGACACCATAAAAAAATTAAAAAAATACTGCTAAAAACCATTAATGAATATCGATACAACTTGTCAAATATATTATAATATATTTTGGGTAGTGCCTATATCTTACACGCAAGGCTAAGTGAAAATTAAGCTTATTGACAAAGAAGGTTGCTCATTTTGTTTCTCTTATAACTACGTGTTATATCGTTGGATAGGTTGGTAGTCATCATGACACTAACATGGCATGACTTCACTTTACATGGCAACAATAATGTTTTTTGCTAACACATCACACGTAGTACATCAGAGTTCATACAAATCCTGGCATCCTTTGCTACCAACACGCGAGAGAAGATTAAAGGTCTAAACCCCAAGTATCAAATTGTTACCTCCGTATACTTATAGGCGTCTTGAGGAGTACACTCTGCTTTGACAGTTGGATTTGACAAAGCAAATATCATTGGTCGTTCAGTGTTTTTAGCCATTTGTGTCAGAATTGCTGGCGTAAACGCTCCTCCAACAGTGGAAACACCTGGAAACATAAAATAACGGTAGACACATCACCAAAACAGACAAGCACTTATCATGCAGAAACCTTCACCGAAACAAAAACTTTATTCCTTGTATAAGAATTGGACCAACTGTTGCCAAAATAAAACTATGGAGTATGTTTAGTGCCTACATTTACTAAGCCTAACATTTATCAGTATACCTACCGAAGAGCACCAACCTGTAGTAAGTACCAACAGTATTTCGGCAACTACAACAAAATTTTCTACTTGAAAAAAATCTTCTTATCGACTTACCGATAAGACACGTTGCTTTCACCGTTGAAACAAACTTTTCAAAGTCTTTCGTAGGTTCCAAATCTTTACCATAATCCGTGGCATGTGGTGGAACCCCACCTTGACGTTTCTTTGAGAGAAGACCGTCGACATCAAATAAATACATTTTTTTCACAGCCTCTTCTCTTGAAACACCTTCCTCCTTCATAGCATCGCATACCAAATTTGCTATACCAACACCAGCCTAAAGACAAACATTGTGTCTGCTCAGTCAGAATATTAAAACATATCTATACAGGGTTAGACGCTGTCTCCACGAGCGAGAAAATCGCGGCGATATTATCGTCGTGCCACGTATTTCTATACACTCTCTATGGAGCCGTCTCCACACGGCGATATTATCGCCGCGATGCGACGAGTGGCAACGAGCGCGCGAAACGTCATTACATCGTCGCTAGCCCGTCGCGAATAGCAGCGGGCCCGTCGCGCGCTCGTGGCGCTCTCTCGACGAGCGCGCTGTCAAACGCAGCGTCATTTCCCGCTAGCTTTCACAACGCGTCGTCAAGGAAACGCGGCGATACCGTTACGAGTCGCCGCGGAAACGCTGCGATTCCGTTACGACTCGCGACGATACGCGGCGGAATTATCGCTCGTTCGTGGAGATTCTCCGACGATATAAGGGCGGACTCGTCCCGATTCTCTCGCTCGTGGAGACAGCGCCTTAGTTTTTCAATGACCAGCCAATATTTAAAATTAAGATCTCAATATCGAACCGAAGGTACATTTTGAATATTATTGTCGAATAAAATAAAGTAAAATAATAACATGAATTTAAAAAGTCTTAAAAATCCTAAATCATAAATACTCGATAAGTTCAACGACCTCGTTCGCGCAGGCGAAAGCCTGGAGCGTCGTGCCTTTTATGAATCAGTGGACTTGTGAGTGTTCGCGCATCGCCACTTTTGCGTTTGTGTTTAGCTAAACGCATACGTAAACTTGGCTACTACGTATATAGGAAGCTACCTATTGAGGCTAAAGATCTGAGTTGCGCTGTTGTCTACGTTATTTGTCGCTGTTATCGATGTGACAGGAGCGAAAGATGATGAAAAAAAAATGTTTTATTTTCATTATATCAAAACTATCTGAACTAGCTCTAAAAATTTGGACGGTCATTGAAAACGAACCCTGTATTGTTATACAGGGTTCATCATTCAGGGATATTTTCAGGCTGTTGCCTGAAAATATCTACAGTCAATTATTAAATAATAATCTTGGCAAGATTATTAAATAATAATCTTGCCTTGCCTACATAAATATGTACTTACAGAACCAGCTCCAAGGAACAAATATACATTATCTTGCAGTTTTCGTTTAGTGATTCTGGTAGCAGCTATAATACCCGCTGTGATAACAGACGCCGTGCCTTGAATATCGTCGTTGAATGTACAATAACCGCTTTGATACTTAGCTAGTAAGCGCGTAGCGTTAGCTAAGGCGAAGTCTTCAAACTAGAGAAATTAAATAGAGTTGAGATCATCAGATGAGATCATGAGAGACCGTGATTCTTATCAACTATGTACATACACTTCTCATCAAAAAAATCGAAACACCTCGCAGTTTATGATTTGATAAGGATTATCAGAAAAATGTGTATATTTAGGAATAAATGTAAAATGACATTTAATAGTGAGTAGTATGAGGTTTTTAAATCCTAATGTTAATGTTCTAAATTCAAATTAAGTCTTCATAGGTTTCGTATTTTGTATAATGAGTAATTTTTACCCTGTATGGAATATGAAGGAAATGGGTAAAACAACACGCGTAAATGAAAAAAAAAAGTAAGAAACGTTTATTTAATAACTTGTATTCCCTCCGCGAGCTCTTATTACTGCTTCCATACGGTTCTTCATCGATCGGATGAGAGTCACGATCACATGTTGTGGTATATTATCCCATTCCTCTTGGATTGCATTTTGCAGCTGGCTAAGTGTTTCTGGGGCTGGATCTCTTGCTCGAATTCGTCTCTTTAATTCATCCCATAGATGTTCAATGGGATTCATGTCCGGGCTTCTTGCTGGCCATACCATAATGGAGATACAGACTTCGGTAAGATAATCTCGTACGACGCCCGCGGTGTGAGCTCTAGCATTGTCGTGCATGAATATGAAGTCGTTGCCAATAAAATGTGCATAGGGCATCACATGAGGTTCAAGACACTGTTCGATGTACCGATGAGAGTTTAGTGCAGGCAGCCGTGGCCGAGACACAAAGGCAAATTCTGTCTTACCGTCGGCGCTGATTCCTCCCCAAACCGTCCACGAACCGCCACCATAGCTGACCTTTTCTTCAATGCAGCATTGTGCAAAGCGTTCTCCATCTCTTCTGTAGACCTTGTTCCTTCCGTCGTTACCATACAGCATAATTTTACACTCATCAGAAAACAGTACTTTGCTCCACTGAAGGTATGACCAAGTTAGGTGCTCGCGTGCAAAGTTAAGGCGCGCTCTTCGATGGTCTGCAGTTAATTTCGGCCCATTCGCTGGCTTATGCGGTGCCAATCCGCGTTCCTTCAACCTTCTTCTTATTGTAGAGTCACTTACAGCTACTCTTCGTACAACGCGAAGCTGCTGCTGCAGTTGAAAAGCGTTAAGGCGTCGATTTCGTAAAGAAGTTGTTACAATAAATCGATCATCTCGCTCAGAAGTGACCCGATTCCTGCCAGATCCTGAACGGCGCGTGAACGAACCAGTCTCCCGATAGCGTTTGTAGACTCTATGAACAGATGATAAGCTTAGATGCAATCTTGCAGCCACAACACGCTGACTAAGTCCAGAATCCAGCAATGCCACCACTTGGGCGGCTTCTGCGGGCGAAGTATCCATATGTTTTAGAAAAAAAAGTTTTTTCAGACGTCCCAAAGTCACAGTAAATGAAATAAGAAACAAAAAGTTTAAAGACAAGCGCTAATTTTTAGTTTTTAAACGAGAAACGTATTCCAACCCTAAATACACATTTGTCTCAAAACAGTGATTAATTTCATTTATAGGATAAACAAATGAAATTCTAGTTTCGAATTTTGATTTTTTTCTTCTTACTGTAATGACCAAACTGCCAGCTACACAATAATGTTTTTTTTTTCATGGAATTAATTCTCTTTTGTAAAAAATTAGGACAAAAACAATAAAAACGAAAGTGTTTCGATTTTTTTGATGAGAAGTGTATTTTATACTACGTATTAATATTGAACGTATCTAGTTTATTCAAATCTGTTCTCACCCAAGATAATTAAATAAACGTTATATGGTATTTTCACCAAAAGACCACATAACTTAAAATAATCATGACGAGTTCTTTTCATAATCCAATAATAAGAAAACGATAAACAAGACCATTATATAGAAGGAAAACCAAATTACCTGAATAAGTAAGTTCTGGCCGTATTTCTTGACGCATGCTTGCATAAATTCATCAATAAATTCGTCATATTCGCTTCCCGACGCGCGCTTTCGCCGTAATCCAATGTACATTGGATCTTCAAGCAGATTCTAAACAATAAAATATTGAATATAGAACTAACGTCTTTTATTCGCAACTTGTCATTTTTCAAAGGGGTAAAAATTCCTGGTACCTACCTGAGTATTTGTTCCAACGTCCAAAGTAACTGGTAAGCATATCGTAGGCGGTACGCCTGCTAGTGCAGTGTAAAGAGTAAGCTTTCCTACAGGTATACCCATACCGTAAGCACCGAGGTCTCCAAGACCTAGGATCCTCTCTCCATCAGTCACGCAGATAGCACGAACATTTTGTACAGGCCTAAAAATTTAGAAATGTTCCCCATTACAGAAAAAATACTAAGTACCTACAACAGTTGATTTATAATACCCAACCTACATTACTTAAATATACAACAAAAAAAAACATTTAAAAAGTTATGAAGATGGGTTATGCCTTTAAAATTTGGTCTTTGTCTTGCCTTGGTAAAAGAGGTAAAACTGTCGGATCGCAATAACTTACCAGTTCCTCAGCACAGAGCCAATACGTCCCTTATCTGCGATAGTTATGAAGAGACCACGAGGTCTTCTGTATACGAGACCAAATCTCTGACAAGCCAAGCCTACAATTGGCGTATACACAATCGGCAGAAACTTTTCGACATCCGTAGACAGTAGTTGATAAAACAATCTCTCATTGTTGTCCTGCAAAAGAGTACCCCAAATAATAGTAGTAGGACTGAGAAGTTGAGAGCAAAAAACAGCAAGACTGAAACAATGAGTCACCAACACATTAATATAATTTATTATGATAGTGAAAGTTAGAGCATGTAATATGCGTAGGTACTTGTATGAACGAACATATCTAGAAAAAATAGGCGCAGCGTAACGTCATCGCATTAGCGTAACTTAAAAACGGTGAATGTACACAACGCTGGAACTTTGGATATTTAATAACTAAAGTAATAATATTCTTGAATGGGAACGGATTGATGTTGGTTTTTAAAAGAAGATTCTAATTTTGCTGACGGTATCGCCAATGCAACTAGGCGATGCTGACAAGGAATAAAAGATATCGCCGTCTTGTTTCCATTTATTGTTTACTAGCTGTGCCTGCGACAACGCTCGCGTGGATGACGAAAATTATAAATGAGTTTTTAACCGCAAAATTAAGTTTGTTTTTTATTGTTTATACTTTTCCGGGATAAAAACTACCCAGTGTGGTGCCCAGGATAATAAAGAATAATTATACCAAGTTTCATCGTAATCGAACCGGTAGTTTTTGCGTGATACCTGAACAAACAGACAGACAAAAATTTCTTTTTTTACTCTTTTGGGTTCGGTGTCGGTCTAGTAACACCCCCCGCCATTTATATTTTTGATATTTTCAATGTACAGAATTTTCACTTGTACAGATTTATTATAAGTATAGATTTGGTCTTGTATCAAACTTAACTGGTCTTGTAGTTATTTCTACACTCGCCAAGTTGCGTCGAATGCACAATATTTAGGTGTACTATTCATTTTACCTGTAATTCCGTTAAATAAAGATATTTATTCAAAGGATCCTTGTATCGGTCGAACGAAAATGAACAGATTGCTACTTGTTCCTCTTGCGTTTTACAATTGGCTGCAATAAGTCCTTGTAAGCCAAGTGCCTGACGCTCTTGCATAGTAAATGCAAGACCCTAGAATCATAACATTATTAGTTTCAAATATTATTACGAACTACTGACCAAAGAGTTTTGTCCTTACCTTATTGAATTGAGGAGATTTTAGGTAATCGATACCTCTCATTAAGTTAGGGCAGAAATCTTCAGTATTATTTTTACATGTTAGAAATATAGTTCTGCACAAAGTCTGTTTTGATATGCGGCTAATCAGTATACCCCAATTGCTGTAAATGAAAAGAAAATGAGATCAAGTTAGTCACTTTATATTTAAAAAAAAACATCGATTTCACTATCAAGTCAGACATGACTGTCATTGACAACTAAAAGGTATCTACTGCATACAAAGAAGAATTATTTTCTCCGCCACCCTACAGAAAAGTATTTTTTATTAATCCATCTACGAAAAATGCCAAACACTACAGCAAGCAACACTTCGTTTTACACTCGTGCTTAGTCATAAGTTCAAATAATGTGGTCAAAACAATTAACAATAAACTATACGTAGTAGGTTACCTATTCTATCTACTATTTAAATATTTTATTTACTTACGAATTAAAGGTTACGGAAATCATTTTTGAGTTTTTTACAAAACCAGACGACAGCTGAACATCGGTCTCAGGGTTCAACTGACATTTGAGAAGAATGTTTTCTTCTTGTTATCTTTTTCAGTACCTGCCTGTATGACGTTAGGGTTTTTTTCTGCAAGTATATAGACTTAAAACCTCTTTAGATAAAATCTCAATTTTAACTGTAAGTACCTACCTACCTACTTACTCAATAGCATTGCGTTGTTTTTTTTTTAATGTTATAAAAGGCTTTATGGCCTAAACCCACTTTAATAAATTAAAACTTTAATAAATTACTTTATATAATTATTTTCAAATGTGCTTATTATACACTTTTAAACCTATTTAAACGGTTGGTTTTTATTTCAGTCACACCAATGTTTTCTGTTATCAGCATATCAAATTAACTTTTTTTTTTTAAATAAGCAAAATCTCGCGCTAACTTGAGACGTCACATAACACGTTACGAGTCGTCGGCTATTGGTTGTTTCATGATCGTTAACATTCCGCATCGCCCGCAATAGGGAATATTCATGTTTTTCTTTTTTGTCTTAAATTTATAGTTTACTATTTTATAACGTAGAAAAAAATATTAATGGGCTTCAAAATACTCTAGATATTTTTAAAAATGAAATTTAAAACTTTTAAAAAATTTAAGCAGTTCAAACGCTGCCATTTTGCGCGCGCTTTGCGTGACGTCACATGACACGTCCAGTGGGTGTTTGTTTACCTTAGTGTTTACTGTGGACTTTTCAGTTACTTCGTAATATCTACAAATCTTAACTAAACTTCACTACAATCAGCACAAGAATACAGGTTTAAATTCTTTATTTTTTTCACAAAAACTTGTAAAACAGTATGAGTTTCGACGCTGATGAATACAATGTCGTGTCAGATGACGTCACATTTCGTTCGAACAATGGTGGCACATTTTGGGAGTTTGAATTTCGCTCCCTTATTTTGCACTTTTTGAATATTATTTCAGGGGTTTAAATAATAAGTATGTAGGCGCTTCGCTATTTCTAGTGTTAAGAAACGTGAAAAGGAACTGCTAAAACATGACAAGCGGGTTGACGTTTCTTGACACTGACGCAACTCCGGGCTCTTTTGCTCGCGGCCGTCGGATGAAGAGGAATCTGGTGGATCCGCATTGAAGCAAAACGTGTTCGGTGGAGTGTCGCTGTTCTTAATTCTCCTCGCCCGCCTACCCACGATAGCTCGGCAATGGCAATGAACGATGATGATAACCAAGTTTCTACATCAGAAGTGGGATAAAGAGGGCTTGTTTTATAGGAGAATAGCCGTACGAGATCTTAAGCGCCGCACGTCTGGTAGCTGATTGAGTCCGATCCAGATGGCGAGGCATTGCAACTGACGTGGCCCTAAATAAAAGAAGTATTGCTTGCGAAGTTTGCTAAACCTATGCTGCCACAAGATTACGTCGATGACATTCTACGCTTTCAAGTTGGTGTTTAAGAAACCGCGAGTGAGGCGGCCATGCGCTTTTGGAACATCGAACGCATTCCGCGGATGGAAATGCCTGAAGATGTTACGACGGGATTCGCCGTGAGCTCATCGTCATTCATCAAGGAGCAACTTGACTACATCATCCGGTGATCCAGTTTCTTTTGTTTTAAGTAGTTGAGAGTAGTGTGGTTGAAAAATGGGGCTGGCCTTAACTGGGTCGATGCCTCTGATCAGATCACGTTTTCCCATGGGGTTTGTAGCGTAGTTGATCGCTTGGGCTGGCCTGAATCGGGTCGACGCCCACGGTCAAACTGCGAGTTCTTCGGTGTGAGCTGGGTGGCTATAGATTGGTATGGAAACGGCCTATGTGGGTCGACGTTCCAACCGGTTGATTGCAACAGCTGTGTGTGACTGGTGGAAGGGACGCTGACAGGTAGTCCGGTCTATCGCACCATGTGAGTTGGTGGGTAGTCGAAGGGACGCCTGGTCAGTAGTCCGCCCAGTGTGTTTCATTCAGATGTGAGGGGTAAAGACTGGTGGAAGGGACGCTGACAGGTAGTCCGGTCTATCGCACCATGCGAGTTGGTGGGTAGTCGAAGGGACGCCTGGTCAGTAGTCCGCCCAGTGTGTTTCATTCAGATGTGAGGGGTAAAGACTGGTGGAAGGGACGCTGACAGGTAGTCCGGTCTATCGCACCATGCGAGTTGGTGGGTAGTCGAAGGGACGCTTGGTCAGTAGTCCGCCCAGTGTGTTTCATTTAGATGTGAGGGGTAAAGATAGAAATCCATGGTGTCATAAATGGGTAGCTAGTCAGGAATGGGCGAGCATGCCCAGACAGGTAGATACTACAGATTTGTATTTGGTCTTTGCAGATTACTCGAAGCGAGAGCAGTCGCACGAGGACGTGCGAATGTCAGTCCGGCCGTGTAGGCGCTTCGCTATTTCTAGTGTTAAGAAACGTGAAAAGGAATTACTGCTAAAACATGACAAGCGGGTTGACGTTTCTTGACACTGACGCAACTCCGGGCTCTTTTGCTCGCGGCCGTCGGATGAAGAGGAATCTGGTGGATCCGCATTGAAGCAAAACGTGTTCGGTGGAGTGTCGCTGTTCTTAATTCTCCTCGCCCGCCTACCCACGATAGCTCGGCAATGGCAATGAACGATGATGATAACCAAGTTTCTACAAGTAAATAAAAAAAAATCCTTTTCATTATAATATTACGAAAATAAATATTCGAGAAAAAAATATTTTAGGCTATTTAAAATTTTATGCATATTCCCTATTGAACAGAAAAGGATTTGACGGACGCAGTGTGACATCATCGCAATAGCGCAAATATAAAAAAGCTTCGTTGGTCGAAAACCTTCTAACTTTGTGAGGCCCGATTGCGAGGAAACAAAAACTGTCTATTATTATTATAAGCACGAGTACGCACATATTAAATGCAGTTTGCATGCATTGCAGAACTTTTATTATAATATTTAGTACATATTTATTTTGTTTTGTAGTCTCTTAGTAGAATTCGATACTGTTTGCTTCGCTTCGCTTTCGCTATCCTGTGGAGATCGAATCAAGCATGTTGCGTAAGCAGCTTGTGTGGTGATGAAAATACATAAATAAAACAATAATAATATCTTTGGAACATGTTTAATTAGTAACATCTATATTTTTATTTTAACAATCGAATCAACTAATACACGATAATGTAATATTTTCTTTGAAAAGCTGCATTACATTAACAAGGTGAAACTTATTTAATTGACGCAAAACGAGCGTAAAATATTAATGATTATGAACGATGGTATTGCCTGTTAATTGACCAACATTTTTAACTTAATACTCGAACAAAAAAGCCATATATTTAATAAACATGTAAGTGGGCTAATTTTTTTATTATACATTGTCACAGCTAAGTTAATCACATAATATCACCAGATACGTAATGTAACATAAATAACTGACTACTTAAAATAAAAAACATTGCATTTATTTCGCTCAGCGAAAACTTTGTCTCACTATTATTAGAATACTGAAATCAAAATACATAAACGATTTAAAGTCAAATAATGTACAATAATATAACTAATGCGTTATTTTCATACTTTAGTCGTACGTAGGTGTATGTAGAGCGATTCGCATATCGATTTTTTTTTATTAATACTTTCGACCACTTTGCAGACATGCAAGGTTAATACAGAAAAGACATGGGACCGATTTATGACACAATTTATAAATGTAAAAAATAAATGCTTGTAAAATGTTGCGTGGTCGTCTTAAGTATTTATATCGTAACAGGATTGGTAAACTACATCAATTAACAAATTTTATCGAACTTTTAAGACGCAAATAATGACACGTCCACGATAAATTCTAGACATTCTAACGATTACTCTATGTCTTTATATAATCCACGTTAATATTTGCTTTTTAATGCTTAACTATATCATGATGTGAAATGCATATTAAATAGATGACCTGCATTATAATGCTGTGGTGACTAGACTTTTCCTTAACTTTCATCCCATATATATATTGTATATGTGCAACTAAACATTTTAAATATTCACAATGTTTAAGTAGGTACAATATTTTTGCTAAACAATTCATTTACAACTTAAAAATAATGTTAGAGAAAACAAACTAAATAAATAGCTCACTGCATCACAATTATTAGTTAAAAAAATGCAAATTATAATAGTATTTTGATGCAGTACATACTGCTCTATAGCGTCGTGAGATACAATAATTTAAAAACCAATAAAACAAAAACATTCACTTGGTTATTCAAAAGTATTTTAACATCTAATATCCCTACATAAAACCGTGACTTATGAAAAAAGCTAAAAACAAAGTTAAAAGGCCACCGTGAATATTATTCTCACACATAATACAATAACATGTTATATATAGTTAAAATGCTCTCCTACCCGCTACTTGCACGTACACGATGATATGACAGTCAAAACACTACATGAATTACGGGATAAGTCCAGTTACTTACCTTTTTGCTATAGATTTTATGCAGAAACATAATACATAACATAACATACCATCACGCCTGTATCCCCGAAGGGTTAGGCAGAGGTGTACCAATGTACACCCACAGTTCGCCGGTATGTTTAGGTCCCATGTAATAGGGGGCGAGCCTATTGCCATTAACCGGGCACAAATCCAAACTCCGACCTGCTACTGAGAATTTCATAGAAAAACCCAATAACACCTTGGTCGACTTGGGAATCGAACCCAAGACCTCTAGCGTAGCAGTCGCGCTTAGCGCCACTAGGCCAACGAGGCAGTCCATACATAATACATTGATTTAGTTAATACTTTTAAGAATACACAACTAGCTCTATGCAGATAATACTTATTTAATAAACACGAGATTCGAGTAACTGGACGTTAAACCTAACTGCCATAACATATAATTTTACTAATTTGAACATTAATATATAAGGTATTATTATTACGAAGGTATAAAATACTTTGTGTAAATTAATTATTGTAACAGTAACACATGGACAACTTGAACACTCCCATTAAAATGTAAAGGCGTTGTGCACTGAACGCGTCTTTATTGCGATAACTACCAACATTCCAAAACGAACGTTCCATTTAAAATTATTTTTAACTTATACATGCCTGTTCAATCGTAAAAGTCGTATAATGAATAGAATCCGGCCAACATTGTTTTGAATGTTAAAATATAAAAAATAGACACCTAATTGATTCTCGAGTTTAAAAAAATGATTTTCACTTTTTTTTCAAGTTCCTACTTAAGTTTTAAAGTCAAAATATTTGACTCACGCACAATCAATACACAAACGAAGCTCTTCGATAAACACACCGATTTTTACGATTAAAGCTGGCTCAACTTTCTATAACATTTGACACAACCAAACATAAATAATACTGATTTAGATGTTTTTGGGAACTGGTTGTATGGGTCTTACGTTGAATTTCTCTTCGGGCTTCCAACCCCAGACGACGGGCATAGAACATTCGTAGTGAAAGCTGTACATCTGATTATGCACATGTTTTAAGAGGTCCTTCGGTTCGGGGTATACTGAGGCTAGACCTGTGAAGGAAAATAGACTTTAGACACAAGGAAATAAGGTCGAAATCTTTAAAAACTAACACATACTCCTAATATACCTAGTATTACAGT
This sequence comes from Autographa pulchrina, assembly GCA_905475315.1. Taxonomy (NCBI): domain Eukaryota; kingdom Metazoa; phylum Arthropoda; class Insecta; order Lepidoptera; family Noctuidae; genus Autographa; species Autographa pulchrina. The sequence goes on from FR997773.1 coordinate 5,119,626, forward strand.
AACAACATGGTGATTTAGAAACTACTATCAAAGTAACTGTCTAAACTCAATATGAACTTTTTACCATCGACTTCAAATACCACTTATCTATGACTACTACTACAAATTACTTAATACCTGTCTTTAGTCTACTTGTATACGAATACGTCACTTAACATAGGTTCGTTATTTCTTAACCAATCGCCTCATTCCGTCCAGGATATACCAGGCTAAATTTGAGGACAGGCGTCAATTTCGCCAAGTTATATTGTCGGTAGCAAAACTCAAAGAATTCCTAGTTTTCTGTTTTAAAGTTTTAAGATCTTTGCCAACTTAAACCAAAAAGAGCGAGCTTAGATATTTTGAACACAATAATATAGGCTCCCTTGAACAATAAATTAAAAAATTAACACAAAAATATTTGCCTATTAATTTGTTAAAATATTGATCATTGGAAATATTTATCTTGAAAACGCAACGCGTCATATTAAGCGAAGCAACGTCACACCTACTGCTAAAATTTCGTTACTAAAATACAATTAATTATTACCAAAATTCAAATAAACATTTCTTACTCGAACATTCAAAGTGTTTCCATGTGATAAATACAAACTAGCGTGACAAACATTAAAATTGTATAATTGATTGTATTTATTTATAAAATGTATATAAATGTCAAGTGTTGCATGGATGAAGTAGGCCTGTGGACCTTTTGTAATCGACTTTCGCGCTCTCCGGCCACGTGTAACGGTCTGGTAGGTTTGTCACATAGTTGAAACAATACTGACACCTTCTTATATGCATGGAATAATTTCTTGGGATTGGGTATACGGATCCGAGACCTAAGAAAGGTTAATTATTTTAGTTTGTTCAACTACGACTACGTAATTAAGGAAGAGCAAACCATTTTGGTCCAGTATAAGATTTCATTTTCTCAACCTAGTAGATGTAAAACAAAAAAGTAATAAAAAGAGGTTTAGCCAAAAAACTCGGACTTCTAAAAATTGGACAGGAAAAGGGCCGCCTAAAATAAACATCTACATTTCCTTATAAAAAAAGGAAAAAAAACTCCTCTATGATTCATGCTCGCTATCGCACTATCATTTGAAAATTCCTTTCATAATTCTTACGAAGTGTGATATTAATACAACAACAACAATTCACATAATTATAACTTAGCTGTAATTATAAAATGTATAACGTACCTTCATCATAGGCCATCTTGGCGACCTCGATGGCGATAGAGACTGAAACCTCCTTGAGTTCGGCCAGCGATGGGTAAATGCGGCCGATGGCGAGGTCCTCCGCACTAACATAGTGGGCTAAAGTCTGAAATAATAAACATATTGTTTAGAAAATATTTACAGACAGATGACAATCGATAAGAACTTTAACGTATAACGTATTCATTTATCTTTCTTTTCTTATGCAACAAACCTACACTTATTGCCAAACATGAAACAAAAAATATATGAAGTTTATTTAAATTATTGTGCCAATGAATGTAATTTCCGCTATATCTTCTTATTTTTTTGAAAATAAAAAAATAAGAAGATATAGCGCAAACTAAACCTTATGTTTAAGCATTACAGTTGCTTTCTCCTTAAACTCGTTTTCCGTGTTTTCACAGAAATCTACGCGCTTCGACGAATTTCCTTAACCCTTTTTCATATGAATCTGAACGTTCCTATTCAATTTTATAGATCAACACAAACTCTACAAAAACGTTGTAATATAATAACAAATAGTACACACCCTTGCGGCAGTCAAGAACATGGTCTCGGGTATATGGTGCGTAGCGGTAGCGATGACGCCGAGGGCCACCCCGGGGAAGATGTAGGAGTTGTTGCCCTGCCCCGTGTGGAACTCCTTGCCGTTGTACTTCACCGGCGGGAACGGGGACCCGGATGCGAAGATACAACGCCCCTGGAAAATAATCATTATGTATGAGAAGTACGATAAGAACAGTAATATATATATAAAAAAACGAGGTAGATATCGTACTAGGGCGTCAAAACTAAAGCACTAAAATTCGGACAATAGCAAGATGATTTGTCTAGTTCTAAAATTTACACCAGTTGGCGCGTCCGTCAATGAAGACCTGTCAAAACGTTGTTTGTATACAATTTAAATGTCAATGACGTGTCTCCTGTCGCAATAAAATATTTAAATGGTCTAAAACAGCGCTATCAAGCGGGAAAAATAGCGAGTACCGCTGCCCTGCGCTATGTAATCATTTCTTGATTACAAGTTACCGTACAAAACATTATCTAATTAGAACCATCGAGATAAAATTATTACTACACAACATACCTCTGTGTTGTCGTATGCAGCTTGAGCGGTGCACTCAGCTTTACTGGTGGGGTTGGAGAGCGCGAAAATAACCGGTCGTTCCGTGTTCTTGGCCATCTGTTGTAGCACGTTCGTTGTGAACGCGCCGCCAACCGTCGAGCATCCTGGAAATTACAGTAAAATATTAATTTATGTTTTGTAATGTACTTCTAGAGGTTGTTAGGAAAAATAAATAATATAGGTTGATTAAAAAAAAAAAATCTTTAATAATTTATTCAGACCTAGTATTCAAGAAAAAAAAGTTAAAACTTAGATGAATAAGTATCTAGTTATTAGAAGGGAAAAAGTAGTTCAAGCAAACTCTGAACAAAAATAAGGCTTTTAACGTTATTGTAGCTACGTAGCTATTAACAAATTTTACTTTTCATTACTTGTGTCAGAAGAACTTGCAAGAATTATAAAATCTAAAACTATAATTTTGTTATGGAGAGAAGATACCTAATAGCCTAAGAGCCAACGACTGCCAGACCTTCGTCATTTTATAAAAGCTGAAAGTTTCTCAGTGCATGTGCCCTATACAGGTGAGAACGACCAGCGAATATGGAGTTTGGCTTGTGGTTACTTTGGCAGCTATCAGGTAGTAAAGGTGTAAAAAATAGTACCTAACTTTCGTCATAGTATAAAAGTTAAATTTTATGTATGTTACTTGGGGAGCTATAAAAAGACGTTACCTCAAATGCCGGACAGTTTGAATGGTTTAAACATCTTGCCAGACACATTGGAAGTCTGCTGTATGTGCTACTTTTTCTTTAGAAAAGGAAAATTAAAACCATACAAGACATAAAATAAAATAATCTTGAGTACCAAGAAGCTTTCAAGAAAGAGGGGTCTCGGTATGGTTAGAAATGGTGACCCATCTACGGACCAACCGCGGCGAGCGTGGCTTAACCTGTATTATCGGTCTAACCGTATGGCGTATACTTAGTAACAAGTCCCTCGAATTAATCTTATTATTTTTAACTAGCTGTGCTCCGCGGTTTCACCTGCGTGAATACCTAGGTTTCGTTAAGATGTCTTTATAGTTACCTATTCGGGGTGGAGATGAATCCAACAAATCAAGGGTGAAACCGCGGAGCACAGCTAGTTAAAAATAATAAGATTAATTCGAGGGGCTTGTTAATAAGTGTACGCCATACGGTTAGACCGATAATACAGGTTAAGCCACGCTCGCCGCGGTTGGTCCGCAGATGGGTCACCATTTCTAACCATACCGAGACCTCTCTTTCTTGAAAGCTTCTTGGTACTCAAGATTATTTTATTTTATGTCTTGTATGGTTTTAATTTTCCTTTTCTAAAGAAAAAGTAGCACATACAGCAGACTTCCAATGTGTCTGGCAAGATGTTTAAACCATTCAAACTGTCCGGCATTTGAGGTAACGTCTTTTTATAGCTCCCCAAGTAACATATATAAAATTTAGCTTTTATACTATGACGAAAGTTAGGTACTATTTTTTACACCTTTACTACCTGATAGCTGCCAAAGTAACCACAACCCAAACTCCATATTCGCTAGTCGTTCTTACCTGTATAGGGCACATGCACTGAGAAACTTTCAGCTTTTATAAAATGACGAAGGTCTGGCAGTCGTTGGCTCTCGGAATATAACCCTTTCAGAAACTCGACGTAATGGGCGTACATTCCCTAACATACTATTTTAAGTTTCAATATGAATATCACTTACCAATAAGACAGCTCGGCTTAATCTTAGCAACGCACGCTTCAAAATCCTTTTCCGGTTCGATATCCTTTCCAAAGGATTTCGCGTGCTCAGGGACACCGCCTTCGCGGCGGATGGACAAGAGACCGTCGACGTCAAACATGTACACTCTCTCTCGTGCTTGCTTCTCTGAGAGACCTTCGGCTACCATGGCCGCTACTGTTAGGTTGGCGATGCCGTTGGCTGCCTGGGAAAGCAAATGCAGATTTTAAAGACTAGTGGTACCCTTTGTTTTTGCCAGCGTAAGTGTTTATTCCGGCGTTTGTATAGTTATTCTGCTATTCAGGGTCAAAAGACGAATCTAAATCATTTAAATCATTTCTTTCATCATGAAAACCGGTCCTCAAAATTGTTTGAAACCCCGAATTTGTTTAACATAATATACTATAGATTGGAGGCAAGCCTTTGAATAACAGCAATGGAACGACGGCAAGAGATGGCTTCAAATAATAATAGTAATTATAATCCACCTTATTACGGTACAATATCATAGTTGGTAATGCGGAAACAAAAGTGGATATAGTCGATGTATAAACACGTGATATTAATTAATAATATTGGTTATTTTTAAATGCATTGTATAATTACCGGGTACATTGAATACTATCAAAACATCGTGTGTAACAATAGACTACGGTAAGTTTAATTCAAAAGGTATGCTAAACAAGAGTATACAGCATTCCTTGAATAATAATGGCGACCCATTGAATAGATCATAGACTAAACATACAATTATGTTACTCCTGCTTGAATATGTAAACTAAAAATATTATGTCTATGGTTAATATTTAACCTCAGAATAAGAAAAGTCTTCTTTAGAACGGCTTTAAAAGTTCATCCAAATTTAAAAAAAAAAACGCAAAACTTTTCCTTCATTTGGATAACTAGGGTACAGAAGTACAGTACGTATTTACTTATATCATAAACAACATATTATATTGCTTTGTGGTTAAGCATGTTTGTTAAACAAATTCTATTTATAACTGAAACCAAGCGGCTATTTTGCGGCGATGGGTTTTGTCTAAACAATAACAGACGCAAGGGCAAACATGTAGTGCAATTTATGTAGCCATGTTAAACATAACTATTGTTTAAACTTTAATTGCTGCAGTTTGCTGCTATAGGTTTACGTTTACCAAAGCACTTTGGTAAACGTAAACCACATATTTCTATAGTAAAATATGAAGGCATTAAAAGGAAGATACGCAAACATTTACACAGTAGTGATGTAGTAGAGTAATAGCTACATAAATTAAACTACTAAAATATCATTATTTTATTTTTTTCTGCCAGCGAATTATAGTTAGTTAGTAGTTATAGTTCTTTAAACTCAATTTTCATTGTACAGTATACTTACAGAACCAGCACCAAGAAACAGGTATATATTTTCACTGAGCTTCCTCTTCGTCACTCTAACAGCAGCCATGAGACCGGCGACGGCGACCGCGGCGGTGCCCTGGATGTCGTCGTTGAACGTGCAGTACTTGTTGCGGTACTTCTTGAGTAGGCGGCCCGCGTTTAGTAGAGCGAAGTCTTCGAACTGGGGGTAGAAAAGAATTATAATTAGAATTTTTAGCTATCTCTCCATCTGTCTGTTTGTTCCGGGTAGTTTCTAAAAGAGCTGGACCGATTTTGAAGGGACTTTTACTCGCAGCTAGCTAATTTTACAAGGCGTAACTTAGCCTGTTTTTCTTTTAGACGTTTATTATAAGTACTAATGCGGGTGAAACCGCATGACATAGCTTGTGTATCATTTATTTATTTATTTATTTAATTAACATATTAACACGGTTTTGACAGACCAATTACGTTAACAGCATTAGTAATTTATATGTATATATAGAAAAAAATAATAATATTGGAATTATAAAAGAACAACAACTTATAAACTAAATAGCCTTACTTACATTATTAAACATTAAATGTTTTATACATTTTTGTCTTCACAAAAAGAGAGACAAACACACATAATGGTTTTAAAGTCATCTGCAAATAATTATAATTGTAAAATAATTAAAAGGTAACATTCTTGTTTGCGGAGAAATAGTAGTCAGTACCTCTTCTTAATAAAGTGTTTATGCTAACAATTAATAGCATTTCCTGTATAGATACAAGGAAAACATAGATTTGTCAAGCATATTGTTAATTTACACGTAAACGTTACGTCACAGTGATCGATTTTATTAATTTAACATGGTTAAACTTGTTACATTTTTTAAATAAAAAATGATTATCTTTAAATTGTGATCGATAAGAATGAAAAGCTGCAATGAAATAATTTGGGATTTCCCGTATAACAAGACTATCGCCTCATAAATGTATTTATAGTGATTTCCTTTCGGGCAATCCCCTTGTTATGAAATTCGATTTCATACTTTTCTGTTTACAGTATTTGTAGTTATTACAGGGTGTAACAGAATAAAGACAATATCTTAGACACCCCAATTAGTATATTAAATTATACGTCCGAAACAAAATCAATATTTTAGTGAGACCAAACCACAATACTCAAAATATTAATTGGTTTAAAGTTTCTTTGAAGCAATAATTAGGAAAAAAATCTCAAACAACAACAAAAATAATATTTTTATTAATAGCTCTTTAACAGCATGGCAACGGAACATACCTACTTCAGAACAACATTATTGCATTATCGCCAATGCGAAATTACGAAACAGTGTGTATTTATAAACCACAGAATCCTTTCAAACGACCTTCCTTTCTAGAAATAGCATATGGGATTATTATATTCAATTAATAAGATGACGAGATTTAACGTCACATAGCAAACAAACTTCAATTGTATAAAATAACAATTATGTTGAAGCGCGAATCATGACTAATAGGTAGTCCAAATGACGAATACACTTGAAATACCAACTCATATAGCGTATACCGGGAAGAACCGAAACTTGTATAAATCTGATTCACGCTTTTAAACCTCATCTATTGCATCGAACATAATAGCAACGCCCGCAAAATGATCACTTAAGAGGAAAGGGGAGCGGAGAGACTTTTGAAAATTCGGTTTTTGAAGAAAGTATTGCTGTCGCTCTAATTCCCCCCGCCCTCTAATTCCTGCGATAAGGACAACTGCAGCTCAGACCGAAAAACTGACGAAAAATCGAGGTTTGGCTCTCGTCTATTTTCTCCCCCTATTCTTAACCAATTTTAAAGATATTTCATATACTGCATAAGAAAAGAATAATCTGTGCCTCTATTTTTTCCTTTTTTCAATAATCGTTGCCAAATTTGAAAAAAACGCCTCTGAAAACTGCGGTCAAAATCGGCACTTTTTAGAAGGTTCTAGTTTCTTTAAATATAACTTATTTTAAAAAAGGATAAAATAGGGGCATAGATCTAGTTCATATTTATATTACTGCAAAAAATCATAGCCCTAAGTTCAGAAACCAGCGAGAAAATAGACGAGAACGTTTGTATGGAGAAAAGTCCACTCCCCTTTCCTCTTAATGATATTTGTACTAAGCCTTCTTGTACTTCTATTATGTAGCTATATAAGTTATTTTAATAATGTAGCTCGTACACGGTAGGCACTCTTAGCTCATTTACAGGACAAAGAATAAGTGTATATTCGTGTGAAACAGAGACTTTGAATTGCATCAGCTCAGGACGCATAAAATGTCTCATACCCCCATGGCCTAAGCCAAACACTATGCAACAATTAACATAATATTTAAACTACAATTCCTTTGTTCTGTCAGCTCATAAATGTGTCACTATTGATATTGTGCATAAGTGCATACAACCCATTCCACAATCATAACACAATTATTTAAACCCCATTGTACAACGAACATAGTTTCTACTATGAATCAGCTGATCTTAAATCTATGAAATAGCTGATAAGTTAAACACATATGACATCAGTAGTGACGTCATCACACGCCTTCATTTAACTAGAGTATTATACTATCGTGATTACATAATTTTATACCACTAATGTGTTAAGTGCGTAATTTAATTGTTTGCATAAGGTAGCGTTTATTTGCATACTGTTAACGTGGTCTTAAATGTATTTTGGAGATATCATTTTGAGGTGTGTAAAGTTAAATAATGACATGCATGAAAGCGAAAGGAGAGTTATACGATCACCATAGCGGACTCCTAATAATTTTTATAAATAATAAGATAGAATTACGAAACAAGAATTTACTTTGGGAAGCATTTTCCCAGCTGTGTGGCAGTATTGGAAAACAAAAAAGGTAACTAGGTAAAACCATTTGGTTTCTATGAAATAAATGAAGAAAAATTAAATATCTCAACGAAACTACTGCGAACACACCGCTGGAAGAAAGCTAAATTTGAACTGGTAACTTTAATGTTGAGTTTACCTAGCACAGTCTAGTGTAAAATGTCAATGAAGCAAAAGCGGTACTAAAGTACTTATTCCGAGTTCAAAAACCTACGCGAAATACATTACTGTAATGCAAATATAGACTACAAGAAATATCTAAACAAAACTCCATAGTTTTTATCTAGCACAATCAAAATCAGCTGTTATAGTGAAACCGTAACGCGCTATTTATCCAATATAAACATCGATAGCGATAAATCTCACATCATAAACAGAAAGTCACAAACGTATCGATAGCTTATCGATTACATTCGGAAAGTTACCAGTTCCTTTAAATATCTATCATACTTACTATGATAAGGTAATAATCTAGAGGATGCGAATTTAAAAATAACTTTATTTTATGAGCATTATCATTTTCAGTATCTATATTATGTATTGTATATTACGAAACTACTACTAGATTTTAAATATATAGTTTTTTGTTAAACATAGCTATTTTTAACGATACCAATTATTTATTGTATATTTTTTGTTAAAATAGAACAAAACTTAATAGTTTATCTCTCATTGCATAGGTGGTATGTATCACATAAGGCAGTATGTACTACATAGGGGTATGTATCACATAAAGCAGTACGTATTATATAGGTGGTACGTATCACATAAGGCAGTATGCAATACATAGGGGTATATAAGGTGCTATAAAAACATCTGCCACGGCTTTAATGGGAGGTAGTATTGTGTTTATAGATTACAATAGTAAAGATAAATTATTGATTAATTATCATATTTTTTTTCATACAAACAAAATAACGTATAAATTTGAATTGATTTATTAGTATAAAACCATCCCGTGTTATAAGCTGTTGCCGCTCTGCACCGAATTCAAACATTTCGCAAAACACCGCAGCCGCGCCGCCGCGCCGCGCCGCCGCTTTTCATACACTGTTGCCATTCCTATCAAAGGATGCCGCCGCCGCCGTTCGTCGCACGCGCCAACCGACCGCCGCCGGTCGCCAGTCGCTCCCGCCAACCGACCGCCGCCGGTCGCCAGTCGGCCCCCGCCCGCGCATGGCGCGCATTCGGAAGTTAATTTTAGCGGTTAGCGACAGCTAAGATGCCTCCCAGACGACAGTATTCCAATCACGAATATCTTGAAATGGTATGGTGCTACCGCGAGTGTAACTCGGTGTAACACGGCCGCTTTGACCCGCCTCCGGTTGACGCAGGCAGGCCTTCATACTCGGCCGAACTCGAAGAGGAAGTGCTTCAGTGTCATCCTCTTGCGAGCACCAGGGATGTTGCTCGAGTCTTCGACGTAAGCGACAACTACGTGTGGCGACTTTTAAATCGTGAAGGGCTCCATCCTTACCACCTCACAAGTGCCGTGGCCTCCTCGCTCGCCGGATTTAACCCCTCTAGACTTTTTTTTGTGTGGTCGTGTGAAAGACCTTGGTGTGGTGAAAGAAGTGTGGTAGAACTAAAAAGGCGCATCAAACGCGCATTTAGGCAAGTGAAAAGTGAAACGGACACATTGAATAAAGTGAAGAGACATGTATGCAAGCGTGCCTTCATCTGTGACAATCTGTGTGCATATGCAGTGTAGATAAGTAGGTACTAGGTAGGGAGTGAGTAAATAACTGTAAATACGGTGCAATCGTTGTAAATAAAATGATTAACCTTTAAACACGCCAAGTTACTGTAATTTATCGTTATTCGATATTAATCTAAGTAGCTACCTACTGTTTGGTTTCTTAGATTTACGCGAATGTTAGACATTGAAATAAAACTACTTTTTTACGGACTTTTAATAAAACCGCGACAACTTCCGTAAAAAGTAGTTTTATTTCAATAACTACTGTTTATAAATAATAAGAAAAAAAAATGCGATTCTTACACTAACTTGACAGTCACACAAGTTTATCATCTTATTTACCTACGTCAGTTTTTTTTTGAAGAATGCTGTAGCTGGTAAGTAGTTGCACTTTTAAAACACTTGTATCATGTATGCCTGCGTATTATTGCATACCTAGTACATTATGTAGTGACGAACTAGTCAGCTGATTACAGTTTTCATTCACAGAAAAGATGGAAAGAGATAGCAGTTGTTTTCATTGACGAAGCGTCACATTGCGCGTAATTTGTGAACCACGTTACGCAGAATAGAGTCAATGTTAATTTAACTATTTTATGTTCTCAAATTTAATTAACTGTTCCTGGGTACGAAAGTTCTTCACTATTGTAATCTATAAACACAATACTACCTTCCATTAAAGCCGTGGCAGATATTTTTATAGCACCTTATATATCACATTAGGCAGTGTATATCACCTAACGTGGTATGTACTATGTAATGTATTATACATTCTGTCTTTATATATCAAATTTTTATTAAAAAAAAAATACAGATCTTCAAAGTAAGAAATAGCTCAATAAAAAAGCTTTTATAACATGCAAGATCGGCCACATCCGGTTAACGCCCTAAAGTCCATTACTTCTTATATTATAACAAGCAGAACATACTCTACCTAACCTACCCCTCTAAATATATTTTACAGTATCAAATTCTGATAGAAAACACTAAACTGTGTATCAATAATATTTAGATCATATGAATTCTAATATCCGAAACAAACCCACTTGGACACGCGCTTCAATTATGACTATACATATCTGTTATCTTATCTATATTATAATATCTTATGATAATATTGACATTTATAAGTATGTAATTGATGAATTTCAGTGCTAACATTTATAACAAGGATATATTATATTAGTCATCGCAAAGTATTAATATTGCAGCAGTCTATACTGAATTAAAATTCAATTTCAGTTGTTTTAATTCTTTCAGTTTGAAACATAAACAGTATGAGGTGATGTCAACATGCTTGCAGCCAAGTGTATTCTTAAACAGTACCTACACCACATATAATTCTTATTTATTCGCTAAAGGTAGTTACGAATACTAATTAACCTATGATAAACAGCGAGCAAAGAAAGCACTTATCCAAATAAAGTTAAAATATAAGTGTTACTGGATGTTATTATATCCATTTAAGGTATGTGGGTACTTCGTCTTAATTTCAGATTTTCTTTTAGAATAACCAGGTCATTTCACGTCAAATGCTGTGTGAAGAATATTAGCAAATTCAATACTAGAAACCACATGACATGCTCTGATAGAGCGATAAAGTGTATTTTGTTTGAAAAATAAAGTTGTTTCATATCGATATTAATCGTGATATAAATATGATACGAGAAAATTTGCTTCTTTTCTTTCGTTCATATGTGTATGTCTTAGTATGTATACAGATACCTAATCTAGGTCACAGAAATAGGTATTTTCAGTGCGCTTTTTTATTTTATGGATATTAACTTTCCTGACACATTAAACCCAATAGTTAAACAATTTGAATATTCATACGTGACTCACAAGACAGGGAAGTGGTTACGTTAACCTCAATACATTTAATTGACTTATTCAAACTTTACAATACCACAAAAAAAAATACAATAGCTGTGTAGGACTCTATTTACGTTCCAAAAATGGTTACTAAAACAGTATCTTAGTATAATTTAATAAACTAACCTGTAATAGTGTGTTCTGTCCGTATCTCTGGACGCAAGCCTCCATGAATTCGTCAATAAATTCGTCGTACTCCTTGCCTCGTACGCGTTTCTGCCTTAGGCCAATGTACAGTGGGTCTTCGAGAAGATCCTGGAAAAACAACCTTATTACTAACACATAAAGCTTAAAATTGAAGGATGGGGTATATAGGCGATAGTATTATAGGCGGGACATTTAACTTGACATTTGGAGAGCTAATTATATTTAATTAGTTTTGGGTCACACTTAAGTCCTAAATAAACTATTTACTATCCCTCCTACAATTAAAACTGACATTTATATTTTTCATAATTACTACACCTTATTTATAATTCAGGTGTGAGTCTAGATTAATAAAATGTGGTAGGTAGAAGTAGAACAAAAGCGGCCTTATTTTATATCAAGTATCGAACATAAGTGTAAGTTTGTACACAACATCGGTTAGCAACACAAATAGAAGTCAATTATTTCTGGTACGTTTCTTGTACAGTGTGGTACGGCTCGACTCTGCTTGTCAGTCACTCGAGCCATCAAAGGCCGTCACACTTAATTGCATTAAATACAGATACAGCACGCCAATTATCTAATACGTACCTACTTGTCTTCTACAAGCTAAGTTTATAGTCTACTCCGTAACAGTGCCAAATTAAATCTCCAAGTCTAATGTAACTATATAATGAATGAATAAATGTAACTATGAAATGAAAAGGTAATAATACCTATTGGTCATTGACCTATAATTGTCCCACAGGTGGACAAAGACCTTCCCATAGTTAATAAATCTTGATGTAACTTCGTATGTCTGATTGTTTGTAAACTAAACTAGTCAACCGATTTTAATGAACTTTAGTATGACTTTTGTATGATCTTTCGAATGTTATGTCCTCTCGTAGGAATATACTATACACAGGGCAGAGCAAGGAAAGCTAGTAAAATAATAACACACTTGAACTAGACACACAAACACACACACACACCTAAATCCAGTTACATAAAAGATAAGGAAATACGAATTATAATTTAAAACAGGCCGACCCAGACACCGGTTGGCCTTGACTTTTAAGAATTAATCCACATTATGTAACACTTAATACTTTACCTGATTGTCAGTGCCGACGTCCAAAGTGATTGGGAGACATTGGTGGGGTTTGATCCCAGCTAAGGCGGTGTACAGAGACAGCTTGCCCACAGGAATACCCATGCCGTATGCCCCAAGGTCACCGAGACCCAGAATCCTCTCGCCATCAGTAAATACGATCGCACGTACGTCGGGTTCCGGCCTAAAACAAGTTCGAATATCCGTTAATATCTGACGTAATCTATACGACATCATTCGCAGAAACCAGTATTTTTTTATATCCTGAACATCATTTTAGTGTTAATTGGTAATTTTGGATTTATGAGGAATTATTTCAAGGAAAACATATCACAATATTGTGTCGAAATGATTAATTCAAAGAAAGCGAAGCAAACGGTTTTACTGTTCCGCTAGACGAATCAGTCAGTGTAGCTAAACCAAAATTGGCGTATATAAACAAAAACATTAATTTATAGATTAATTTCGATATATTTTTCAAGAGTTATCCTAAAATAGGTTATGTATCATACTACATAAGCCTGAGCCGCGAATCAGGTCGTAAAAACAAATGAGTATGTATTTTACGTTCATTCAACGAAGCAGTTTGATAAACGATTGAGTGTGTAATTTTGAAACATTGCTTCGTAGTCTTTTCAATCGATATCGCTTCAGTGATTTATGAAGAGAAAATGTTGTTATAGGAGTGAGGAAAAGATACTTGTTGTGATTTACGATTGATAAACTGTAGTTCAGTAATACAGAGCGTAATACAACAAAATATTATGTTTTAGGTAATTTTATTTTACTTTTCCTTGTTGATTAGGATTATCTTTAATTTTATGTATTCTTTTCTTGGATTCTCTTTTGCTATAAACCTTACTATATATTTTTATTTATATTAATTTGCAACCTCGTGCTGATGCCGGTGCAGCTAAACTATACCATAAAAATATTACATAACAATTTTGTTTCGTGTAGTTTTAAAATAACAGTAATTATTCACAATTCACACAGCATTAACAATTATGTTGTGCAATCAACACTTATGTAGCTATTAGTACAAAGATACTGCAGGGGCCCGAGGCCGCTATTTTAAGTCAGTGAGTGGCGGGTTAATAAACGTTCCAGTGTACTTGTTTTTGTGCCAAATTTTTGTATTCATATAATTTTAGTTTAATGACAAATGTACACCTACTTGCCACTTTTGCTGTCATTGTAGGATTGCAAGGGACTGTTCTTATCTGAATACAAAAATTAGGCACAATAACAAGTACACTGGAACGTTTATTAACTCGCCACTCACCGACTTAAATTGCGGACTCGGGCCCCAGACCTAGCATTTAGGTGACACAGACAAGCAATCAACAGATATTTCCGCCTTTACAGTCTATCGATTTTCTTTTACCTTCACAACTCTGCGTCATTATAAGCTGACCTTACCTCACCTACAAGATACTAAGTGTAATTCTTCTATAAACGATGGATTTTTGCAAGAGTTTCAACTTAAATCACTTGAAATAATTCAACACGTTTTTATAGTAAAACGTGACGCTATGATAAATGATTCAATCAATTACTGTTTTGCTGGCAATTCGACAAGATGGGTAATAAACTTACAATCTGGGTTATAAATCTACAATTAATATACTGGTATCTGCTGTACAATATTTATCGTTAAATGCATTGTCTCTCCGTACGGGCCAAGGTATGATAATAATAAACGGAGCATATTGCTGTGGACCCTCCCCTTTCACCCCCTCAACTAAACTTCAACAAACACTTAATTAATTCTAGCAGTGTTTGTAATACTCAAGTAGATTAAAATTGATTTCAGCATATTATACATTTAGGCAGACAAAATTCAAGAAAAATTGGGTACTAATAGAACACTATTTTTTAAGATTATTTTATTATATTCCCTCAATTAATAACAAACATTTAACATACGCCATTAGTGTAAGTATTTGATAATGAAATTTATTCAAATTGTTTTAATAATTTATATATATATATTTTCAATAAAATTAAAATTAAGTATAAAAAAATCACTTACCAATTTTTAAGGATATTAAATATATGTCCCTTATCGTTGATCGTTATGAAAAGACCCCTCGGTCTCCTGTAGATGAGACCGAACCGTTGGCAGGCCAAACCCACGGTAGGCGTGTAAACAATCGGCAAATACTTCTCGATGTTCTCCGATAGAAGCCTGAAGAACAACTTCTCATTTCTGTCCTGCAATAATTCAATATCACTGTAAATAAATACTGGAATAATAAGTCTTAATCACTTGGCATTAAGGTACATTTTACGTCGCTTCACGAAGTATGAATTCAAGTAGTCTGACAGTCAGATATCACATCCTTTTATCATACTAGGCCCTTTTGCATAAAACATTCATGCAACTTTCTTTTTATGCATGCATGTCAGTTGCAAGACTATCTTCTAAAGGAGTGTATTTAAATGCTTTAGGATCGCTTTATATCCTATTCAATATAAAACATAATCGTTTCTACAAAGAAAATTAATGAATTGTCACGTTTCGTCTTCAATTAAACTAAGAAAACAAAATCGAAATGTTTCTACTTGCTTAGGTGGTAATATTTACATCTACAAATTAAATAAAAAATACACCAATTAACAGTGAATATTAGATTGGTTATTCAAATGACAACATTTCTCATAAACATAGGTGAACTATTTTAGTAACTAGCGCAATTAGGTTAACGTTTCCCACAACATAATTGCATTCAATGGATTATTATGGTCTAATGCAAGCGATGCCAGGATCACATCACTTTGTATGTAATTGTACAATTATGTAGTAAATTGTATAAATAGCGCAAAAACTATGTTGTATAATGCCTATCGTTTCGCAGCAATTTATTTTATTTTGTCTACAGTCAATTTATACCACCCACGATTAGTAAAAGAAAGATTTTTTCACTATTATAACACCACCTGTTGTAAAAACTTAGGTAATTATTATTATATTGGTTTTTACGTCACCTGTGTCCTTCGTGACTAAAATTAGGTCAAGGATTAATGTCTCCGTTAACTTTGACTGATTTAATCAATGTCACAATACTTATCCAAACGATTTTCTGGTAAGTCTTGTATATAGGTAATAAGAGTCCAATAAAAATGTACATTGTTAGTTACCCCCGAAACTCACTTAAACCCATTTACCCAAAGTCCAAACCAACCAAACAATTTGACCTTTCTGCGTTATTATGTCCCAAAGTTACCCGAAAGTAAACATTCAGTTTCAGACCAAAGATCAATGATGAAACTCAGATTTATGCAAGCATAACAACGCCTGTAACTCCAAATAATATACAGATTTCGTATGATAAACATCCCATACCATAAACCTGCATCCAAAACCCAGTATTCTATAAATAGGTTTACAGAATAAACGGTACCTTTATCATGTTTAGTCACCTGTAACTCAACGAGGTAGAGATATTTGTTTAGGTTGTCCTCGTATCTGTCAATGGATATTCTACAAATATCCAGCTGTTCCTCTTGGGTTTTGAACTTGGCTGCCAAGAGACCATGAATGCCGAGCGCCTGGCGTTCCTCCAGCGTAAAAGCGAGACCCTAGAAAAGAAACATAATTTTTATATTCGCTCCCAAAAAGTCTTCACTACACAGATGTCTCAAACCTCCAGTTCATTTTTTATTTCTTTATTATTCATTTGCTAGTTTCAATTAAAATTATGATCCGAATACCGAAGCGAGACAGGAACCTATATCCGATTTGTAACTATTTAAGCTACCTGACATAAATTGTGAAAGTAACATTTTCCAGTCTAACACAAATTAGACTTGTCATCTTGATGCTATTTTCTGAGTCAAACCATTGAAGGTTACAATAGAATTTTTTCAGTTAAATGCCGGCAACTCAGTATAAATTAGATTTAATTCGATTATAAACTAAACTCGATTACGTTAAATATAGACGATATCGTCAATGTCAGCCGTTTTCCTCACACTTCTTCAATGCCGATGACGAGGAAAACGGGAGAAAACTAAACATACAGGGGCAAAAATGCTATTGTATTTATTTCTAGTTTGATCTAGACGAAATAGAGCTATTTATATCCCACTCAAAAATACAATTAAATCTTCTATGTTTTTAATAAATCGACGAGTCGTTTTAATCCAAATCATTCTAAACATTTCTGGATTGTGCGGGTATATAAATACGTTTTAATTACAGTCCTTACCTTGAATAAGGTTGTACAAATAAAGTTATCACATCAACAAAGGCCGACATTCTCTAAATTGATAACCGAGAGAGTATAACATCGGTAGGAAGCGAGTTGTCAAGCGGGGCTCGCAAAGTTTACCATACGTCATCACCCGTGTAAATACGATAGACTTAAGTCCGATAAACGCCAGTTTGTTATCACTAATCTGTTATCAACGTATCACTGATCAGATCATTATCTTGTGGCACATGCATAAACATTAAATAGATTAAACGATATCGATACGATTTAAAACTTCATTACAATCAGACCATAATCACACTTAATTATGAAGCTTCTTGTACGCAATTTGAACATTATAATTAAACAAGGAAAAAGTGAAAATAATGTTAATTTGTGGTAATTTATTTCTTGTTCAATACGTGTCGGTTAACAGTTGTATCGAATATTCAAATTTGCATCAAGTTACAATTATGTTAGTGGTTTTTGAGTGTGTCAATTTTAAGAGATGTTTTTCTCTTATGTGCAACTTGACACTGTTGGCATTTTTAACACGCTTTTATTAGCTTCACTTGTATGTATGTATGTATGTAGCCGACTCCTTTGGACTCGATTTTGACCCACCTTAAACGGACAGATTTAATTCTAACTTTGTACACTTATCAAGAATCAGCGACAATATAATAATTTCATAGGTTTATCTCATTATCCTGATTAGGATCACCAGGATTAAATAAATAAAAAAAACAATATTTTTTTTTAAGTCCACAAAGCAATACGTTTGAATTCAGACAACACGTATTGCTGCTAGGACTAAAAAGTGAAAAATAAATATAGTTTAAAAAACTAAAAAACACGCTTTTAAAGTACTTCTAACTAAAAAAGTGAAAAATAATTCCTAATGTAAGCTGAAATTGGTAATGAACAAACACACTTATTGTGAAAAAGAGTGGGGCGCTCTGTGCCATATTTTTCGTCTATCGAGCGACCCACGCTTTTTCACAATAATACTAGTGTTTTTTGTTCATTACTAATTTCAGCTCACATTAGGAATTATTTTTTACTTTTTTAGTTGTACTTTAAAAGCGTGTTTTTTAGTTTTTTTAAACTATATTTTTGGAAGGTTTTTTAAGTATCTTGTACTTTGAAGTTTCCTTACCTTATTCAGGCGGGGATCTCTCAAATGATCGATGCCTCTGACCACATTGGGACAGATAATGTTGCCGGTCACCTCGTGATAATCCCGGCATTGAAGGGACGATGTTTCGAGTGCTGGACTCTTTGTTAATATTGACGCCAAAGCCCTGTGTGGGCCTATTGCGTTTGTGCAACATCTGTAACAAAGATACACGGTTATATTCTGGAACATATAAAGATTACATTTCCTAGGATTCGGTATTTAAAGTGGATAAAAAAGAGGACTTCGACAATATTTTTTTAATTATATACTTCATAATCTACAATCCTAGACAATGTTTTTTACCTTTAGTGTTGATACCAACAGTATAGCATCATTCATGGCATCAGAAACCTATATAGATCACTGAAAAGATCATAAAGGACATGTCACATAACGCGCTCTTTTGAATAATTTGAATTTGCTAGCTCTATGCATTTTCCTTTAATCTGCCAGAATTACTCGACGCTAGCATATTCAGGTCTGCGTCATAAAACCACAGTTCAATGTTACGTAAGGTTTCGTTATACAAATAGTTCAACACGATGTCGTACGCTATTCGCATAGAATTTTACAATTTGCTATAACTACAATATTAAAACATAATCCGGTCTATATTTACCCTAGACGAAATTATATTGTAAAATGATCATGGACAATCATCGTAATTAATATTTTCTGATATAAAAATTTAATTCCAGATTAAATAGAAGAATGTAATGATGAAAAAACCGAATGTAAGTGAGTGCCAAATTTTCAAGAATTTTTATAAAATCATCTTAAGAAAAAGAAAGTGAAAAGTAAAGCGACGGATCTGAATACTTCAGAGAGTAATAAGTAATTTTACGGAACGTAGTCATTTAACATTCGGAAATGCAATTCATGCATTTGAAATTAAACCCAGATTCGAGGAACTTGACCTAAAAACTAATATTGTTCGTGAATGGAGGTTCGCTTCAGCTCATGTGACTAAATTATGCAAGCACGGTTATGAAAATTACTCTCATAGTAATTTTCATAACCGTGAGCATTATGCAACTAGCCAACTAATGTAGAAAATAACAAAGCCAGTGTGTTTATTTGTGTCTTCTAAATACATATTTATATTTGTTTTGTTTATAACTGTTAAAAATCCAGTAAGACGTAGACGAACAAAATTCTTATGACACAAATATTAAAAAAAGAGTAACAATTTTAAAAATTTTACACGTTATTCAAAAATGTCTATGTGTATTTCGCGATTTCAAAATTAAAGCAATTATATATAAATAAAAAATTATCCGACCACAATAAATATGAAGCACGGGGGTAAACGGAATGCTACGCAATAAAAAAAATCTTTGCTTACCCCCTATGACAGCTCATAATAACGGAAACGTGTGTAAGGAACGTTATTGAGAATTCCAGAAATCCGCCGGATAAATATACGAGTGAAATCTATCTCCACCATTACCAGATTGAAAATGAAAGAGATTAATTTGCGAACTACAACGTTTGAGATAAAAAGTCGTTAAACATCTGATCATAAATTAACAACTTCAATTACAAAATCTCATTAGAAACACATCAATCAGGAACGAAATTACGTATTGTCACATGATAGATCAACGAAGTTGTGCATAAAATAAATCATCAGTTTTCACATTTTTACAAGACAATAGGTACGATTGACATTCACATAAAACAAGCCATTTATTCAGCAGCTTTACCTATCATTCCTCATATTGTACCTAACAATACTTTTAAATTACGTTGGTCAAAAGGAAATTTTTGTTTTAAAATTGTAGAACGTTGCATACAATCGACGTTATTTCATAATTATTTATAGATAGTCATGAAACATGCTACAAAAGCTGACGTTACAAATCTGCATATAAATAATAATATAGCTTATTATATTCAATTGTCTTTTAACATTTTATGTTCTATTCTAGCTTCGTTGTATTAAGTTATAAATATTAAATTTTCTTCTATTCTAGTTATTGTAAAACCTTTTATCGGGAATGCATCAAGATTCAAGATACATTAAATTTCGGAATCCTGATCAAATAAATCCTGGATTTGGCTTTGAGCTATAGACTTCATAGATCAGTCAAAGACACTCTTTTTTCTCAGGCATTTGACATTTCAGTGAAATACTATCTACAAAGCAACATCATTGGGGTAGAGAGAGATTCAACCATAGCGAATATGAAGAACAGATAAAATTACGCTGATTATATTACGCGACACTAGGACTAAACTGGATCTGGGTCGATGACCTATACGTATCCTACCCTAATCGATACTTAGATACTTCAAAGACAGATATCAATTTCCCCATAATGGTGGAAAACTACAACTGTTCCAGAATGTAGCAAGATTCAGCAGTTAAAACGAGTTAGCTATACGTAAATCCGTAGTCGAAATTAGTGAGTCACTGACTGAACAAGGTTTGGACGCAGGAATATTAAACTCGGCTTGGTTATTTCCATGACGCAGATTTGAAGGGGAAATCAACATAATGAGAAATTGATGGAAATTAAGAATTTTCTGAAGACATGACAAGTTCCTAACCTAAATTTTTCTATAAATCGGTGTATAATATTATGCTGAATTTTATGATCGAAATACAAACTTTGTTTTACGTAAAAAATTCCTCACAGCTTTTTTGTTGAGACCAGTCAATCTTGAAGTGAAGGTAGGCACAGCCCACTCTGAATGAGTAATAAAAAGAAAAAACTTACAAAAACTGGTTGTAATTACATCGAATGTTTTGTCCTTGCAGTAAATACTTCAAAAGCAACCTCGCTTCACTAAACTAATCCAATATTTGTCAATTTAGTTAATTGAACATAGAAACCGCAATGGGAAAGAATACAATTGTTTTATTTATTTTGCAATTTAATCAATGAATGCATTTTAGATCTGATAATGAAATGAAATTGGTAGTGGTATTTCCTCAGCTAGAACAATACTCAGGATTAAAAAACTTGCTGTCAAGTAGTCTATTCATAAAGTATCGGTACTCAAAATGAATTAAATTTTGTGTATGGGTTCGCTACAGACAATTTGGCTAAGTGGCGTACGAGCAATTCTAGCCTCCCTTGTGACTGGAATTTTACCATCAAGTATAATTGGTCCATTCTGCTTTACCACTTGTTTTCTAAAATGACTCGAGTCACAAATACGAATATTGAATCAGCTTTTAACATGGACAGTCAGACCTAGGGAAATCCAAGGATTGGGAATAATAAAATGAGCTAAATATTGGTAAATCGTACCTACTATTTAGGTACTAGATGGATTAATCATAATGCAGGTGACTTTTATCTTAATCTACATATTTTCTTCATTCATGATATAAATTGTTGTTATAAATATACCACACCACGATTACAACTCGTGTTTAGTCATATGACAGATATTAAATTTTGAAGATCAATGATATCAAATTATCAATTACGTCTGGTCGGACATTTGCGTCATTTACACTTCGGCTAACGCTTACAAAAGATAAACTGTTGATAGCGGTTGTTTCTATATCGATTTTAAATAAATCATCCGTGTGAATTCCAGGAAAAGTAACCCACGCAATAGGAAAAAAGTATAAAAAACTTTTCCTAAACCAAATTATGTATTTACAAATGTTATTGACTATCTTCGGTCATGGTCATGGTCACGGTCATATGAGTATCAAGGACGGTTTTTCTTTAGCTTACATTATACAAAAACAAATCAATTTTCTAAACAACAAATACTCGTGTTAAATAATGGTAGATCACTATTTCACTACATACATTCGTATAACAAAATAAATATTTAAAAATTCTACAACTTAGTTTTAGTATTAAAATTAGGTAGGTAATTAATTGCGTAGGACAGGTGAGACGAATCTTTTAACATAAGTGTGCTAATATTCAACCAATTTTACGGTGTTATGACGCGGAAATCCCAACACAAAAACTGATTGAATAACATGGCAAGTACCTAACCTCAGACGACTAAACTATTTTCGGCAATCCATTGAACATTATATTACTAAGCATACTAAACACTTCTTCACGAATATATACATCAACGAATTAATTAACATAGTTTTAAATTTTTTGGCAACAGCGAACATGATTTCAGTCTGTTTTGATTTAGGCACTCGGTTAATACCGCTCTGAAAATATTATCTCGTCTGCCAATAAGGTCAACGAACTCGAAATGCTACATAGGGAACTCTCATAACAAAGTCGGGTTTATGCGATGTTTCGATGTTCTGTTTGGTTAAAAACATCTTATAATATAAAGAGAAACGCTTCGTGTTGTACAGGTGTATTTTCCAATTCTGGATGTAATTGGCAATATCTCGCCTAAGACTTTAGAAGCTAAGCAGACATGTCGCTGCTATCACATACAAGGCTATACAAGGCATTATGTTCATAAGGGTTGCTGGTTACATCATTACACGAACAGAGGGTACAAAATACAATTAAGGAACATACAATGAGCACAATTAATACCAGAGAAAAGTCGCCATTAAAATCTCAAAGCGATACGATAACGGTTTATAAATACGAACCGTAACATTGATATACATCGTAATACTTAGATATCAACACACAATGGTAATCGATACTCAAGGAAGGCTGGTACATTCAATGTCAGCGTCAAGTTTACTATTACATTGAACATTGTACAATTAGGTAGCATTGCAAATTGTTACATTAATTACATTTCCCGCAACATCATTTGTGATGCGTCACGTTTTTTACTCGTTTTAAAGGTATGATCCGTTCGGAGATTATGAGTTTGCATGGGGCGTTGCCCACGGCTCTAGGATGACGTTAACATTATGTTATTTAATGACACGCAGATGCCTGATGATACCGTAGAAACTATCGCGATTTATCCTCTTCCAATACGGCTGTGTTAATGACCGTTTACAGATTGAATATCGACTTCACTGTGATAACAATGATAAGTCTCCCTTCCTAAAACTATTTACAATTCAAAAGGCAGCTTCTTTTGAAATGCATATCGTTTCAGAATCTCGTAATAATGTTCAATGAATTTCCCAGAAAATCAATTGTTGACCCACTTGGAGCGTTTCGCGGCGTTTGGCTTGCTGCACAGGGGACGCGGGTTTCATCGATCCGACTCCGTACGGCCAAAATATTTGTACGTCGCTAAGACTTAGAGTTTGGACGTGCACGGGACAATGTACCTACGCAGAAGTCTGCTGTAATATGTATATTGGATAACCCGAATAATACTTCTTCAGTATATGAGATTGTTCCTTGAAATGGTGGTTCATATTTTAACCACCACAAAGAACGTACAACATTCGAGATAGGATTAAATCAGCTTACTCTTATAATTTGTGCAATACTAGCAGTGCTAGTCACGCTTTGTTTTCATTTCTAATCGGCATGGAAACGTTAAAAGGTCTGATAATAACAAAGCCGTATTAATAACGAGCCAATCACTATGCTAACTGGTAGGTAACTTAAATCCTGATATGGATATTTTATTTCATGTAGCTAAGACAGATGTAAATATGATTAATAAAATTACATAATAAGACCTTTCTGTGATTAAATGCATTATTTTTTAATATTTACAATACGTTTCATTAAGCACCTTTAAACTCAACAGATCTTTAGTGCAAACTAACAAAACATTAAGGTAGGTTAGTTATAACTGCATTGCCAAAACAAGATCCAAACCAAAGCTGGCTAAGACGAAAACTAGGCCACATTGTTTGTTTCGAAACTTGGGGAACACCTGAAATTAGGTCATGAATACGTCTATGAATACCAATATGAGTACCGGGAGCTGTCGCGGCGAGAGATTGATAGCAAACTAGTGCGCAAGGATGCGAAAAATGCATCGTCTATCAACCGCGAACCGACCCACATCAAACAAATGACAGATAAAATATTACTATAAATGACAGAAAAATATGATGTTTCATAGCAGCAAGTACTATTTACATCTCAGTTGTTGGCATACATCTATTATGTTAAAATTATCTTCGGGTGTGAGATAATTGACGCAATAACCACGCCCACTAATACGCAATTAACTAAAACGTTAAATACAAATAAATAAGAGACACAAAAGTTTAAATTTCTGCATTTGCTAAATGAAGTCATTCTGCAAAATAATGAGAAGGATTTACAGAATTAAAAAGAATAACCATTTGGTTGATAAAAGGCCTTTTAATCACACTACTTGATTAAAGGAGATAAGCTCTATCTCGTTACAAGCATAAAATTTTGTCAGTTAATCAATCAAGTGTAATAATCACTGATAAAGACAATTTTGTTGGTAAATAACAACATAGTGTTGTATCAGAAATATTTTGGTATTCTGGCAATCCGCTTACTGAGTTTAAAAGGCACATTGTAACTGTGCCAACTCAAATATAATGGGACAGACTAAAAATAGTCAGTACTCGTAATTTTTGTTGTTCAAGAATTTTGAATAAAATTGTGCTGAATTAAATTAAATTTTTCCAGCAATATAAATACTGGATTTTGAGATTTTGATAATAGGGTACTGAATTATGGTTGTGTGATATAATAGCTTAAATTGCAATGAATGAGAATGATTTGATTTGAGAATACTACATTAATCAACCAATCTATTCAGCCTATCATGGTATTCTACTGGGTAAACACATTAAATAATAATATGTAGGTATATGCATATGAACTGAAAATACTTTATGAACATAAAGAACGAAATTCATCATTTACCTTTAACTAGTTTTAATAACACAGGAAAACGTTTGTTAAGCGAGTGTATCTTTATAATAACTGATAACTATTTTTAAATGAATGCTTATCAAATGTTAACATAATAATCAGATATCTTAAGACGTAAATGGCAAAAGATAAAATAACACTAGTATTTGGGGTTAGATATTGAACCCAGTAGGTATACCTACTGCAATCCACTGCAGTATTATAAATGTTTTGATAATTGAGTAGATTTTTGTTCCTTCTAATTTATCAAGACATTGGTTGGGCAAGATTGGTTGTATAGGAAGGATGATGTTTGCATAGGACCATATCCAGATAGTTTAGTAATTTAGCTATTTTATTTTCAGTTCTTAATCGCCAATAACCTACAATAAAGAGCTCATAATACAATTTTAAAAAGTTGTATTTGTTGAAAGAGGCTATTGCCCAGCAGTGTGCTGCCACTTAATTGTATAAAACTGATTATCATAATGACCAAGCACCCTGTTCCTTAGTAAATAAATTAGGTTTGTATAAACATTCACTTCACATACATTTATTATGAAATAAATATGCTCTTTTCTAGCTATGATAGTTCATAATTTAATAATACAGCATTTATGAAATAGAATATAATCTAATTTAACAATTATTTTGGTGTAATTGTTTTGCCAAACAATAAAATTATTGCACTTCATAATAATTGTAACTTTTAACACCAAAGTACAAATTCTATATAAAGGGACACCTATACTTAACACAGAAAGATTATAAATATCGTAATTCGTCTAAAAGAAGTTGCAAAACTATTATAATTATAATAAAATGTACTTTTATGTTAGAAATCGTAAAAATATAGTAAATTTACATTACGATAATATCGTGATCGTGAAAGAACAATGCAGTTTTAAAAATAACATAACATCGAATAATACTAATCCTTAAAGTTTACAGTAGAGAAGAGAGACCTTGAGATGAACTTGCCGGCAAGACCCGAATCATACAGAAAAGATTTAGTGGAAAATGTGGTGCTGGCCACGGAAACTGAAAGATCAATCGTATTGGTCGTGTGTTTTAACGGACATTTTATTGTAAGGCTCATTGGCGCTTGAGCCATTAATAATTTACATAGGCATATACGGCCAAACTAACGATCATAGGTGTGTGACCGTTTCATTACTAGGTAGCGCGTACAATTTGTTTATAGATCCGATATAAAAAACAGCTGTCACGTTATGTAAACTCCAAAAATAAATGAAATTTTACTCACAATAAAGATCTGGACGCTGTAGAAAACATTTCAAAAAATATTTTTCATCTACACAACTGAAACCCTCAGGAAACCGCACCGCTTTCGTGTAAGTCTAATTACTGAATAATTTCTATATTACTAAATAATTTCAGTAACGCCCTCCATCCATGTGGCAGTGATTTGACTGATTTAACTAGGGGTGGGATGAAGATGATACCAATGGCACTAAAGACTATCGATGTGAGTGTCACTAGTGATGATAAAAATACTAATTATTTTTATTGCGAATTTAACCAAATCAGACATAAATATTTTTATTTTACTATTTTACGCTTTTTGAGCGATTCATTCTTATAAATCTGAAATATTGAAATATTATCAGCCATTGGAAAACTTTTTTTCTTGAACAAAATTTCTCTGCTGGTAGCACCATTAAAAAATTGCTCTAGCATTCTAGATGTCTATGACTGGATGTCAGAATTTGACAGATTGTGCAAAGAAAGAATCGAAAAAAAACATTACGACGGACGGACGACTAGTAAATACGGAAAGAAACCCAACAAGTTTCATTGAGAAACAAAACTTAATAATATTTGATTTAGGAAAAAGCTGATGCCATGATTCGGGAAGATGACCCCCAGTTCCGTATTACTCCATTTCAGCAAATGGCATCGGCATGTTCCGGTGCTCTTATAACCTCGTTATTTAGTAAGTTTACTCATTGTTTTACGTTTATTAAAGTAATAATAGTAAAGTATATTTTACCTATATTCTTTTGTGTTACAGTGACGCCACTAGATGTGGTTAAAATAAGACTACAAGCTCAACAGAAGGCAATGCTTTCGAATAAATGTTACCTCTATTGTAATGGTCTCATGGAACATTTGTGTCCTTGTGGGGACTCCGCATGGATACCCAGACGCGTACACTTCCACGGCACGATGGTAATTATTGTTTATTTATATGGGTAGAATATTATGAGCCCCACACTTTGTCATATTATTTTCATGTTTTCAGGATGCGTTTATTAAAATAGCTAAAATAGAGGGAGTACCGGCGTTATGGTCTGGCTTAAGTCCTACTCTAGTATTAGCTCTTCCATGTACAGTTATTTATTTTGTATCATATGAAAATCTTAGATTTAATATGAAGAACTACTACAACACTTTCACTCAAGACTGTAAGTAAATAATTTATTTTCTATAAATTAATTTATTTTAATATAACTTATTAGAAAAATGTTTAAAATTGTAAAAAAAAAAGTTTAAACTTTTTGTACTTTGTCCTTGTAATTTATTATTTCAGTTACGTGGGCTATAATGACATAATTTATTTTCACTGTGATGCAATAACATGTTATAGCATGCAAGTAGCCATAGAAACTATAAAATAAGAACATAACACAATACTTACATGTTGGTACATAACAATACAATCATATGTTTGGATTTCTCACCTTGACTTCAAGGTCTCAAACTAATCAAATTATTGAATAGAAATCTATAAATATGTGTATAATTTTGTTTCACTGTTTTACACTGTAATTATGAACACATTTTCTATTTAAAACATAAAATGAGTAGGTATGTAGTAAGATTAACATATAGGTTGGTTACAAATTGCGTAACCCCCAGTAAACAATTATTAATAATAATTGTAATCAAAATATTATATTGTTTAAATGTTAATTTTTGTTTTTCTCTCATGAAGCTAATTAAAACTACATTAGCATCATTGTCATACCTGTATTATTGTATAATGGATTGTAAATATCATGATTTTAATGAATATTACAACTTATGTACAAATTCAAAATCATCACATCTGTATATTGCTAAAATAGCTGTTCAGAGTGACTTGTGTTTTTACAATACCAAATTATTTACTTCCTTGATAGCTGTATAAATATATAATTATCATAAATACGTTAATTGTATTGAAAGTATTGCTGCTCTATCTACTTTACTACTGTTTGTCGATAAAATTGTTTTACCGAGTTTATCAGAACATATTCAAAATATTATGAGAGATAAATAATAATATTTAGTAGTAATGTTTTCATACAAATCTTGCAGTTAACCTTTGATCTTCTCTAATCTAAATAAACAATGAAGATCTTTAAAAAAAATACCAAACAAAAAGACATGGTTTTATTAAATAGGTTGTGGAATTCTGATACACTCTTGTTCTATCTAAAACATGCACAAAGTTGGATTATAAACCCACAATTTTTGTGAAGGCTAGACAGAAGTATACTATACCTGAAAATGATTTAATTAATACAAGAAGATTTTGTTATTGACAGCGAGCCAGCCAATGTGGATACCTTTGATAGCGGGTGCAACAGCACGAATGACAGCCGTGTCTATTGTCAGTCCTCTAGAACTCATAAGAACGAAAATGCAGTCAAAAAAGTTGACATATTCAGGTAATAGATTTTCCACAATTTATAAATCCACTAAAGAAAAAAATCCTTATCATAAATAAAGAAGAAATAGTAAATTCACTTCAGAAGTTATTAAAAGTCTGACCCTCAAAATCATAACTTAGAAAGAAAAAGAAATGTTTTATGTCATTCACAAAAAACAGTTATTTAATTCATAACTAACTATTCTGATATTCAAGAAATCATAATTCCTAAATGTTAATATGGTTTAACAAAATATGAACCCTAAAAGAGTAATTCTAATTTACATTTATTTTATGTATGATGATGTATACTGAATTGATGTACGTAAGTTATTTACACAACTTTAAACCTGGTTATTGAATTATTTATCTTACATATAATTCTACCGTGTCTTGCTGTTTTCAGAGTCAAAGGAATTTACAATCACCTTTATGCTAATATTATTATGGACATAAATTTTCAGAAATCACCATTGCTTTGCGTGATGTGATAAAAGTTGAAGGTTATAAAGGACTCTTCCGAGGTCTGGGCTCAACATTATTGAGAGACGTACCATTTTCAGGTAAAAAAACAAAAACTTATTAATACTGTATACCTACATAATTGTAACAATTTTTTTTTTTTTTTTTTTCATTTTACTAAGTCATTTATTATTGCTTTTAAATTGCAGGTATATACTGGACAACATTTGAGCGAACAAAGAGAGCATTTGACAAGCCCGATTCTGAAAAGAACACCTTTTTATTTAACTTTTTCTGTGGGTCTGTTGCTGGCAGTGTAAGTCAAAATGTTTTTATTTAACTTCATGTTATGTAGGTATATAAATCCCCTTAACAATTTAAGTTGCTCATTCATCGTGCGATGGCGTGACGGATTAAACATACGTTACAAGGTCTTTTTTTAAATCAGTTTGTCTATTTTCGATTTATCTAACTTGCGTGGGGTGATAAACTGATAAAGTCCATTGACAACAACCTTTGCTTTCAGATTGCCGCACTTGTAACATTGCCGTTTGATGTAGTAAAAACGCACCAGCAGATAGAATTAGGCGAAAAGGAAATTTATATAGGTTGGCAACATTTTATACCATAGATATTTTTTATTGAGACATGTAATTTTTAAATATGTAGTTCTCTAAAATGTTATACATGAAATTTTATACTTATTGCTGGCTAACTGTACTTAATTTTGTTTTTGTTGATGTGGTTACTGTTTTAGCTGGTAAAGTTCAACAGAGAGCGTCAGACATGAAGGAAATAGCACGAACGATATACAAGAACCACGGCTTCCGAGGTTTATTTACAGGATTACTACCTAGAATATTCAAAGTAGCACCAGCGTGTGCCATTATGATAGCAACATTCGAATACGGAAAACAATTCTTCCAAAAGTACAACACACAAAAATATAAGGAAAAATTACAAAGGTAAATTACAAAAAGAGAATTTTACAATAAAATCAATAAAACTCATACTAACTAGTCATGTCACATGTCTTCATCATGATAGCAACCCAAAGACAAAGGCATACCCTCATATTTTATAGGGGCTTGCTACTTGCAACCTAACCATAGATAAACTATTGTCAGTGATTTACGGTCATACCTACTTAATTATGTTTCTTTATCATTTTTATAAATGTGTTTTCAGTAAAGGAATAAATGTTGAAATAATAAAATCTGATGAATAGATGAAGATTGTAATTTCTAAGGTATTTAATTGGAAATTAAATGGAAGCTAAATATTGTAGCAGTATCCATAGATGTACAGTACTGAAATCATTAAGTATATAAAGAAAAGATTTAGTTATCAATTGTATGTAGGTATACTATATTTAAAAATACTTGTACCTATATTAAGTTGGAATTATATGTTTTGGTGTGTTGAACCATAGTTAGGTTAATTTATGGTATGTAGGTACTTGCAGTTTGTAAATGTTGCATTGTTATAATTATAATATTTGTTAATCTATTTAGTTCTTGGTCCATCAAGATTATTTTTTTTATTATAAGTAAAGTTTTTTTTTTCTCTTTCAGACATCAAGAAATTGTGTTGGTGCAACAGACAAGTAATAATGATTACTCGTAAAACAGCGAGGGAGAATTTTATAGTTTAGCTAGTAATTGAGTATGTTAAATGTGATAGAACTGTAGTACAGTTGAATAAGTATTTATGGCTGTTCATATTGTTAGTTACCAAAAACAGAAAATTACAAAAATATTATATCAAAACAGTAAACAAACTAAAACAAAATTGTTTTAGAATGGTTTTAATATTAGTTATTAGGGATGACCAAGCCTTTAGGAATTATAACTATGGTAGATGCCATTGCTTACCTCTTTGCAGCTAAAAATAAATATGTGTACCATTGTAACATTAAGGACATGAAGAACAACACACTAGCTGTTTCTGTCAAGACTAAAACTATTTAGTTAGTTACAAACTGCAGAGTTTATAATGTTTGTATGTATATTTTGTTTTTATTGACTTTATCGTTTTTATTCACTGTATAATTGGAAATTGTGTACATAGGACGAAATTAATTTGTTTGTAAATATTTTACCAATGAATTTGTAAATAGTATAAAATAAAAGCTTTATGTTATTATTTATTTTTGTTTTAGTGTGCGGCATAGCATCATTTGCATAAAAAAACATTTCTTAATCATGTGTAATTATTTAAAAAGATTGCTGTTTTTTTTTCTCTAAATGTACCTTTTAAGTGTCTTTTGCCTGTGGACATCCTATCTTTTCTAGAACAGCCTTTATAAAATCATTCTATATAGGGAAACATACACAACTATACTGATGGTAGAAATATGTATACATACCAGTTTTCACAGTCGGCAGAAATCATTTTCCTTCATCAATATTATTAATATCTTTCAGTTCTACCATGAGATACCCAATAAAATAGGTTGTACATGTTAGGCAGTTGCTAATTGTAGTTTATAGAATTAAGCTTAGTCTGATATCTCAGAGCTAAAAGCTAACCCCAACTTAGGTAGGCTAATAATTTTATATCTTCGACTTTAAGGTTATTATATAAACAATACAAACAAAAATAACAAATATTACTTTTTAAAGGAAACTCAAGTTGTACATAAGACTTATTTATTACATATCCTTAAAATTAGTTTAATGTGCAATAGATCCCAACGGTTCGGCTTTTATATTTCCAAGGTCCAATCGGCTATCAATAGACTCATCTATTTGGCCGACGATCGCAACATTGTCCCCTCGTATTATATGCAGTCCTAGAACCACCTGCGCCACACCAGTTGAAGATGAAAACACTCTTTCGTGAGATTCATCTAGTATTATGTTTATAGTTTGATCAAAACCTTTTAAAGTTCCGATGAAATTTCGACCATCGGATGTTATCACTGACACTGTTTGATTCACATAGTTTTCGAGCCCCGAAGCCATTGCTTCATA
Source organism: Autographa pulchrina (assembly GCA_905475315.1). Lineage (NCBI taxonomy): Eukaryota > Metazoa > Arthropoda > Insecta > Lepidoptera > Noctuidae > Autographa > Autographa pulchrina. The sequence continues at coordinate 5,151,888 of FR997773.1, forward strand.
GGTTTTATGATATAAAACGTAAAAGTAACAGACGAATAAAATAAAAGTTAAAATATAAACGTTCGTTTCGAAAAACGTTAGTTTTAGTTGTAGAATCGCATCAAGCTTCTCAGTTTAACAACAACATGCTGGCTGTCATGATTTTGAGAACCGTCATAGATAATTAACATATTTTCTCGTTGGCAACATACCTAGTTTGCATTCTATCTATTGAATCGATCGTACCCACCATAGAGAAAAAAAACATAAATAAATACGATAAAGTTTGCAGAATGCGCATCTATTTGACACTGTCATGAGTGGTCATGAGTGTCATGTTTTGTTGACTTGTCGAACTCGAATCGAATATTTTGATACAATATTGCATTGAAAACTTTGCTTTGAATAATATTATTGTAATAGTTTAGTTAGTTAGGGGTACAGTATTCTTTAGATCACAAAATATAGCTGCAGGTATCAATCAATCATTAATTTGACATTGGTAGACTCAAATAATATTTTGCCATCTGGATAACCTTTTCGATCGTTAGTACCGGCAGAACCTCAATAGTTGTAATTTATAGCTTTCCCTAAAATGTCAAACACAATAGTACAATACATTTTGTTGAGGACTGATTTGCTAAAGGAGCTAGGATGGTCAATCGGGTCTGTGGTAGCTCAGGCTTGCCATGCATCAACAGCTGTGTTACATTTGTATAGAGAAGATGAGCACACTATACAGTACTTGAATGATATGGATAATATGCACAAAGTTGTATTAGAGGTAAGCAGTTACTACGAACACAGCATTATCAATAAGCTTCTCTAGAGAAAAATAAACTTTATTCTAAATAATTTGGTAGTACAGAAACTGAAAAGTACATAGTACATACCATGTTAACGCATCCAAATCTCAACAATTCTCTCACGCCTTTGTTTCTTGACACTCAAGGCAGTCAAGCACCATAATACATTATCCATTAGGCTGAACAACCAATTACATGAACTAACTATTACATAGTAGGTACATAAAATAAGCAAAAGTATAGTTTTAGTTTTTTTACAAAAATGTAGGCATATAACCAATCTTTGCTATTTATTTTATTGTTTTTATGAATTTACAGGTACCAAATGAAGACTCATTAAAGAAAGTAGCTGAGAAATTAAAAGAAAATTCAATATCCCATAAATTATGGATAGAACAACCAGAAAACATTGCAACGTGTTTAGCAATCAAACCTTATCCAAAAGATGAGGTTAAAAAGTTTGTAGGGAAATTTAAATTGCTGAAACTCCAAATGACTGCTTAAGTATTAAATTTATAAAAAATGTAATTAAAATAAATTATTAATTATTGCTCATAGTGCTTTCTTTTGATTCCTAGTCTTTATAAATCACATGCAATATTACATTCACAAAATGATTAAAAAAAAAAGATTCTCTACTAAATAAAGTGGGTGATCTCATGCATAAATTAACACTTTTTGGTTGCATTAGATTTCTCTAATTATTATTTATAGTTACTTTCGTAATCTCAATGCAAGCATAGATTGTAGTTATATCACTAATACCACTCTCTTAGATTTAATTGGATGCATTATGAAATAGTAGAAGCACATGATACGGACTTAGTATTCTTAACATGCATATATTATTATTTCTTCATACATAGACAGAAATCCTTAGCTCCAAAGGAGATGGAAGGGAAGGCGTTGCCTGACTTAACGTCAATCTCTATTACCGCATTTATTAACAATCGTGGTTACGCAAGTAAACCCCTACTAGGTACCTACACGAAACCAAATAAATGCTATAGGTACCTATCTTCATGCAAAGAAATATTTCGATCACGTCAGCTTGCGAACCAAAAAACCGCATCATGACCGGTCCATTTATTTAGGAGCTACGATGCCATAGACAGACAGATGAAACCTAGAACAGCCCTCTTCTTACGTCAACGCTTAAAAGTAGGTGTGCTTATCGTATCGTATCGTATTGAATAGAAACAAACCTCATAAATGTTAAAAAATTATAACGTCGCTTCGGTGCATAGTTGACGACCTCCGTGGTCGAGTGGCGTACGCATCGGTTTCAAGGTGTCGCTAGCTCTGAGGTCCCGGGTTCGATCCCCGGACGGGTCAATGTAGAAAACAACTTTTCTACATTGTCCCGGGTCTGGATGTTTGTGGTACCTTCGTTATTTCTGAATTCCATAACACAAGTGCTTCAGCTACTTACTTTGGGTTCAGAGCAATGTATGTGATGTTGTCCGCATTTATTTATTAATAAAAAAATAAAAAATAAAAGTTACAATAAGTATTGCGAAATCTACAATTATTTTAGTAACTATTATGTGCAATTGTTTTCTCAACATAATAATTCAAGGTACTTAGCTAACAAATTTTGTAACTGTACCTATCATAATATGTCTACTTAATGGTAATTGTTCGTAATAACGGAGCCAGTTTATCTTACCTAAATAAATAATTACTGACCTGAGCAAAATAATTGGGTTATCATTGTGACACGCCACAAGCTGACACTTCTTGCACCCTGTGCTGGCACCCGAACCTAAGATCTTACGAGACCATTTGCGAGTTCGAAAGCGTTAAGATACAAGTTTTTAGCTACTTATCTAATTAAACTTGTTTTAAACCGACACAATACATAAACATTGTATGGTGTAACCTTGAAACTTTAAATCTAGTGGAAAATATAAATTTTTGTTTATTAACGTCACGCGCTAAAAAACATAATTAGAATCTTAAAAAAATATAAATAATGTAAAACTACTAACGCCAGATTTCTAAGGATGGCGATAAAAGTACCTACCAGTGTAATGAAATATTTTTTAAAGAAAGCAAAGTACTTACCTAGCTAAGTAGCTAGGTACATATTCATATAAAAAAAAACGATTTAATTTTTTTTATGATTGTAGGCAGGCATCCATCATAAACTTATGCCTTCTTAAATGACGATCGGTGGATTATTTACTGCTTATTTAAAGTAAGAGAGACAGCATGAGACTCGACGGCAAATTAAAACCTACCTATTCAATTCAATTCTTTATTTGCGTTCCATATGTAATACAGTCGGCATCTTATAAAGTTAAAACAATATATTCGAAACAATATGGACCCGGTAGGGCACAGCATAAAGAGGTTGGAGAGGTTTGCAGTACCTACATATATCTTACTAGCGGTCGCCCGCGGCTCCGCCCGCGTGGATGTCGGTTACCGCTGCAAAAAGCCTACCCAGGAAAGACACGGTCAGCAAAATGATTCTAAGGTCAATTCACAGACACCGACACTAACATCGACGAAACTTTTCTGGTTGATTTTTACACCTTGTGTCCGAAAAACCCAAATATCTTACGGAACCCTATTTTTTTTTCCAAAATAAAATTTAGCCTATGTTACTCGTGGATAATATAGCTTTCGAATGGTGAAAAAATTTTTAAAATCGGTCCATTAGTTTTTGAGCCTATTCATTACAAACAAACAAAGTTTTCCTCTTTATAATATTAGTGTAGATTATAATATTAGTGTAGATTATAATATTAGTGTAGATTACCTAGTATAATACTAAAATCTATGCTGATCACTAAAACATAAGTATAATAACATTTTATATTATTTTCTTGTTGTGTGTGTGTATGTGTGTGTGTGTGAGGGTTTGTATGCATGTGTGTGAGGGAGGGTGTGTGTGTGTGTGTGAGTGTGTGTGTGTGTGTGAGGGTGTGTGTGTGTGTGAGGGTGTGAGAGGTTGTGTGTGTGTCACGTATATGTGAGGGTGAGGGTGTGTGTGTGAGTGTTTGTATTGGTATTGATTGGTATGGGGTTTTAGGAACATTTTCATTATTTTTTTATTGATTTATCGTCCCTACACTCTTTTAATGTATAGTAGCATTTTGAGTGTAAAAAATTCTTTAATTTGCTTATAAACACAGTCGTTTTTGTTTCATCTTTGTTTGTTTTATTTTAGGTAGGTTGTTATATATTTTTATTGACATGATTTTCGGACCGGAAGAATGTATTTATAGGTTTGATGTACCTACCTAGGTAGATTTAATCTATTCTTGTGTCGTAACCTAAACAACATCTAACTAATTTGGTGAACGCATAATAAACCAAAAATCTCAAAAACCTGTTCAAATAAATTAGAGGCCAGTGTAGTCCGCCAAGACCTTAGACGAACACGCATTATTTGGAGGCAAGTCATTGAAACTAAGCGTCCGTCTATTAAAATAAATAATCACTATAAAATTGTAGCGTCGCAGTGGAACCGGCGCGAAAGTAAATATCTAACGCATTATAAAAAATAATAAGGAATTTCGGGTGTTTAGAGGTTAACCTTGTATTACAACTGAAAAAATCATTAGTGGCAGCAAAACAAGTAGCTACATAGTTATTTCAAAAACAAAAGTTTTTTGAGTGTATTTTTTTTTTTATTAAAATGGCGAGCAGAACTTTGGATATTATAGTGTTAGGTGCAACTGGTTATACTGGGAAATGTGTTGTACAAACCCTGGCGAATCTGACAAAAGAAAAATATTGGGGTGTGTCGTGGGGAATATCAGGTCGCTCTAAGAAAAAGTTAGAAAAAATGGTTACGGAGCTCAATGAATCAGGTAAGACGCTTTTTCTTTACCTATAAATTTTTAAAAGTGTCTACGTCTACTAAACTATTTAAAAAAGATTACCCACTGACCAAAAAGGCTCTTAATTGGTTGGATTTTTTTTATGTATTGGCTGTACCGATTTGAAAAATTCTTTCTTTTTTCGATTTGAAATAATGTATATATCTCTTAATAAGACATCAGGTCAGGAACGGCTGAAGGAGAGAAAGTAAGGGCATTGCACATCGGCAGGAATTACCTGTGCCAATATCCAATGCCCTTGCCAAACGTATTTTAACTGGAAATGATTTTCACTTACTTAAAAAGTAAGGTCGGTCGGTCGGTTTAATTATGTTTAACCAGTTATTTATCATTAATCAGTTTATGATTAGTAATCTAGATCTTAGTATCCTTGAATAAAAAATACGGAAATCGTTTTTCACTCCTATTTATATTCAGAACGTGTAAAATATTTTTGCCAAGATGAATATAGACTATGAGATTTTGACCTAGTACTAGCAGAGAATAAATAATAGTACTGCGTAGGCACAAATACATATTAGGTAACAAGGACTGTCTCTTGGTGATCTCATTATCTGTGACTACTAGTAAATCCTTTATAAAAGACCCGAAGTACTTCGATGGTTTCAGCTGATTAATGATTATGTAGACAAGAGCCTAGCATGCAATTGCGTCTACCCCGGGTAGGGTAAAGAAGAAAATGCTGTTTACAAACCTCTTTTAGCTATGCATATTATTTTACTAAGCACACATGCGCAAACACTGCTTACATTAATAATAATTATTGTCTTCTAAGTATAAAGTCAATGTGACAAGATATAACCAATGTTATTGTTTTGGATTAATCAAGGTAATTTTACATCAACGAAGCGAGGAGCAAGTCAGTAAATATCAAGTGAATTTAAATCACGCGATTCCTTTACACAATAACACCAAAACCAAACTACATAGGCAACTTCATAGGGATTTTATGGGTGCAAAAAAAGAAGAATACTGAACTTCATACACAGGTACTTAGTTTCTTGAAAATTCTTAAATTGCACCAAATTTAAATTGAAAGTTAAATAAAAGCCTGTACAAAAAAGAATGAGGCGTTGTCGACCTTGTTTATAGTATAAGGTTAAGGTTAATAAGCCATTAATGGTCACTGGGGTTTCCTTATTTTGTAACTCTTCATTCTAGTTTACATATAAGTATCAAGATGCTCTTAGCACATAGGTGGCAGTTCTAAGCCATAAATTCATGCCTTGAGAAAAGCATTTTAAAATCTCGATAATACTCTAGACAGCATAGTGCTTGACGTGCTACGGGCTGCTGTGATAATATTTGGCCATGGGTCCATGTGCGAACCACAAATGTTCGTTCTAAGTCAAAGTGTTCTCTGTGCATGTTGAATGTTTGTAAACTCCTACGAAACAAGGATTAAATATCATAGGGCAGGAGGCGTTGAAAAACAATCTAACAGCAAGGCACATAGGCACGTAGGTACTTTATTAAATATAGGTACTGTGAAGTCAGTCTACATTATGGCTTTGTATAATTACAATTATGAGAGCTTTACTCAGTAGCCTTTTGCAAAAATAGCCGTAGAATAGGTACCTAGGTATCTAGTATATATATTTATCAAAGCTCACATATGTAGGTAATTACATGACAGTAAACGGGTAATAGCAGTTACTTAATCATACAAAATTGGTAGGTAGCTACATAGGTTGCTTAATCTTAATTAATTCTACTATCGTTTTATCTATGTAGCAGTGAGTGCAAGGACTTAAAAGTTTCCATATCATTTGACGGTTTAATTCAAGTTTAGTTGTACGACCCAATGTTGATTGTAGAGTGTCAGTCTGTCAGTCAATGCTAGCTGAGTTATTTATAATTAACTGTTACCTAGTTCAATAAAGGTTATTGTTTGTTCCTTTCATCTAATATGTAAGTCTATACTGCTAATTTTAAAGTATGTACAAAGGAAAAACAGTTGGAGTAGCCGAATAGATTCTTAACAAATCCGAGTCGAATGTTGAGCCTCTTTTATTATTTCAGGATTAGGTTTAAAGAACATACCCATACTGGAATGCGACATTGAAAATAAAGAATCGATGAAGAAAGTACTACAAACTGTCAAAGTTGTCATCAATTGTACTGGCCCCCATTGTGAGCTAAGTCCACTTATCGTAGAGGTTTGCATAGAAACAGGGACACATTACCTCGATATATCGGCAGAAATATTCGTAAGTATTATCATTATTTAGTCCTCGTAGGCCCTACCTACTCATAATTAATTAAGCTACAATTAGGTATAGGTGTAAGGAACTAGATCTAAATAGCACATTAAAAAATAGAAAAATCTGTTCTGCAGGCAGAGAAGTGCTTAAGTACTTAATAAATGTAATTTATGCTAGACATTAACAAACGTAGGCAAACCTTATACCCACTATAAATCGTTGTGAAATGTAGTATTTTAATTACTTACATGCGCTTACGCATACGCAATGTATACTTAATTAAATTATATCTGCAATTTCATTTCCTTGCTAAAAGAAGGTCTTCTCTCTGTTTATAAGAAAAAGACAAACTGTGCATAATAATTTAATGTAAATAAATGGGTCTTATGAATGTATTTCATTTTTTGTAAGACAATGCTTTGAAGTGTAGTTTGATTTTGTTTTAGCATATCCTAAATCTCACCAAGGACTACCACAAGGCAGCGGAAGACGCGGGGGTGTTAGTAATACCATCTTGCGGTTTAACAGCTTTGCCTTCGGAAGCCGGCATGATATACCTTCAGAGATTATTTAAAGGTAAGATATGGATTGGAATGCTATGTAACCCTGTACTAAAATCGTTTTGGACTTGACAGTGTCATATTGCTGACATCCACCTGCTCGAAAAAGTGAATCATACGATTAACATATAATTTGAGTGACCAAAACTTAAGATACCTATTCGTAGCAGATTTCCCTGGCTTGATTCTAAGACTTGCAATAACAAACACGATACATTCTATAGTTAGATTTTAGCGCTTAATTTAAATTAAATTGATATAAATAGGCTAACTAATTTAAATATTGTTCAGGTACACTGCACACAGTTGAATGCCACGTTGCGATATTAATGCCAAAGAGAGCTTACATTCCCGGTCGAGCTTTACTACATAGTGGAACGTGGACGTCACTAGTTCATGTGTTGGAAACTTTTAAGGAACACCAAGCTTTGTGGCGTGAGATGTATCCCCCTATTCAGCCAGAACCAGAAGAAATGAAAAGGTACACTCAGAAAAATAAGCGTAACAAATTCTTTTTCAATCTGAATTAATCAATCAATCTGGAAACAGATAGATAGATAGATAGAATATTCTTTATTGTACACTATTGGTTGAGAGATTTATTTGTGACGGTTAATTTTATGTTGGCAGGTCATTCTTCCATCGATACGACGGAAAAACATGGTTTTCATATCCAGGATGTGAATCAAATGTAGCTACGATGTCTCAAAGATATTTGCACGAGAAAACTCAAAAGAAACCAGCACACTACAAGATTTACACCTCATTACCTATTCATATGTTGATAGCCCTTCCGTTTATGTTCTTATACTACTTATTAAGTTACTTTGGGTGGTTCCGAAAACTTTTAATGAATTATCCACGAACAGTTACGCTTGGATATGCGTCTGAAAAGGGCCCTACAGAGCAAATGAGGAGGGACACGAAATACTACTTCATCTTCAACGGAAAAGGTTGGGATTTGGATGCGGATTTAAAATCAAAACCAACAAAGACGTTATCTGTTAAGGTAAGAACTTAAGAAGGTCAATGCTAGGCCAATAACTTACGTACCTATTCGTAAATAATGTTTTCGGTAATCCTTTGGTGTGATAATAAAAGTGTAAGAACACCTATAAAAGCACCTAACCATATACATGACGATTATATGTATGAGAAGTAAACTTCATGATAAAATATATTTACCTTAGGTACCCTTAAACCAATAACTCGAGCAAAAGCAGGTCAATGCAACTAACACGATTACATCTCTAAAGAGGTGTAATGAATAGCAGTTAATAAAATATAATATTAGTTAAATATTTTTTTGGGCATCATACCAATGTTTTTTTGATTTACAACCAGTTCTAACTAGTTGGCCTTAATTAATGGCCTCTACTATCTATAGCGAAGGCTTTAATGGCATTTTGTTAGTTTTTGTCTAATTAACATTTTAAATCTCAAGCTTGAGATTAATTTGCTAAATTATCTTGCTAATTACATTGTTATGTTTGCAGATCTCTGGCAGTGATCCGGGATACGAGACAACAGCAATTGCAATTGTTATGTGCGCCATAACCATTTTAAAAGAAAGTTCTAATATGCCCAAGTAAGTATTTTGTCTGATAATACCTAAGTTATAACACTTAAAAAAACGAAAAATATCCGAATATAACAAAGGCCGTAATAAAAAAATACAAATGACGTGACCAAGACGTGACGCAAGCATCCTGTCAAAATAACTAAGAAAACAAAATACCTGTAGAGCCGGTGCTAAAGGTTATGGCTATTCAAATTTGGAAGACCGCATTCTGCCCATGTATTCGATTTGAGCAAAGTCTACTATAGTATACCTACTGGCAAGATTTGAGAAAAAGTTAACGAATAACGACCCTGTTTTCATCAGCAATTTTTATACACATTGTTTTTCGTTTGTCTGTGTTGCGCACAAAATATTCTAAACTCAAAATTCTTTGACCTTTTCACAACTCAAACGTTAAGCCGGGGTTATATTATTGTATCGGGACAACACTATAATATATCCGGAAAAGTAAAAAACCGTCCTCGAGTTTTGACCGATCTAATACCTTCAGCGCTGGCTATAATTATAGGTATGAAATTTCCACCTAAGTTTAACGAACCCTTTCTTCATTTTAACTTTTTAAATTACTGTAACCTTTAAAACTCTTTCGACGTTTTTTATTGAAATACGCTTGTTGTACCTTATTAAGAGTTCGGTGTTCTGCGTTATGTTTGATTTTCCTGGTCTTTGGTCATATAATTCCAATTCACATAGCCTTGAACCATCGCTTTATCATTTATAATCATAACACGTAGGTATTTATGTTTGCGCCTACCTATGAACCTGCCAGACAACATATTTCTTAGCGGGAGTTATCGCGTATTTGTGGTAAATAAATCCAGTTATTAATAAGTTATTTTTCTCTTTTCAGAGGCGGAGTAGTCACACCCGGAGCCGCTTTCTTTAGAACGGATATTGTGGATAGATTAATGCATGATGGTTTCACGTTTGAAGTTTTGGACAAATAATTTTTAGTAGCTATTATTTCTTATGGTATACTTAGTTATTACTTTGGGGATTGGGGTAATAAGTAGGTAATAGGTATAAAGGGGAAAGCATTTTACAAAAGGGTTACCATTAACAGTTTGCTGATTACACTTTTTATAGTTGAGAGCCTATAAAGGAATATCATAGCCAGAATAATTACCTATAGGAGAGCTAAAAGTATTTAAGGGGTGGAACATGTGCTAAAATTTTCAATGACAGAAGATAATATATTTTGTAAAATATTTAATATTTAAGACACTTAGACAGGTGTACATTCTGCCTGTCCAATAAATCATTAAAAATACGTGTTGTTTGAATTAAAATCACCTGTAGGTATATTAATCAGTTTTTAATACCTCCATAGGTAGTAAGTTCTTAGATCTATTATGAAAATAAAATGAATATTTATGTTATTATTATAAGAAATAAACTATTATCATCATTTATTTATTTTATCTATACATAGTTACATGGTTTAATAATACTCATTTAACGACCTTATTATAATATACCTAGGTACATTCCACAAAAAGTAATAAAAAAAACAAGTTCCAAGGCAAGCTATTTAGCATATTATTACGTGTTTAAGTACCTTAAATTATCTTGATATAATTGTTTATATGATTGAATGGTATCTAACATTCTTACCTGAGGCAGCCTATTATCTTTTTTTTAATACCTAAGTCAATTTGAGTAAAAGCCGTTAGAAAGTCGGTTTTTGAAACGTCGATCAGGGGCCAGATGCCGCTATTTTAAGTCAGTGAGTGGCGGGTTAATAAAGTTTCCAGTGTACTTGTTATTGTGCCTAATTTTCGTATTCAGCTAATTTTAGTTTAATGACAAATGTACCTACTTGCCACTGTTGTCATTGTAGGATTTCAAGGAACTGTTTTTATCTGAATACGAAAATAAGGCACAATAACAAGTACACTGGAACGTTTATTAACCCACCACTCCTGACTTAAAATAGCGGACTCGGGCCCAAATTTTTTTTTTAATAGTTTGAGTCTAATGCTGTATCTATCACTTACAATAGTAAAGTAGCGATATATGTATAAACACTATGTACCACGGAGCAAATACAAAGCAAATATATGTATTTGCTCCGTGCTATGTACAGAGGTGACATCTTAAAGTTATAGAAATAAAAAGATGGTTTAAACCAAGACTTAAGGTAAACCCAGGTTTAAAATATACCCATCACTTTCTTATGTCATATAACAAAAAGAGACGGGGCTATTCTAAAACCTCGGTTTTTCTTAGACCATCTTTTGTAATAAGGGGGCTTGAGTCTGTGCAGAAAGCGAGCCGTGTGGTGGCGTGAAATGGAACTAACGATATGATAAAATTGAAACCATGCCATAAAATAATTATGAAGAAGACACGTGAAGAGATTAAGTTTTAACATAATTTTATATATGTCCAGTGTTTACTGTTTCTCTGTAGGTATTAGCGTTACGGTGTTTATAAGTTAAAAAATACGGTAGACAAGCACAGCAGCGCCTTCAATCCCAAAACGGTTTTCTTTCCGCACAGACTCTAATTCAACAAAATGTGCATTACATACTCTATAATTCAAGGGAGGTTTGAATTTGTATTTAATCTGTTACTAGAAGTCAATTCTGCATTTTTTTTAAATGAAGTCAGGTTTACTTACATTTTAATTTTGTGTTTAAAACTAAAAAATGAAAGATATAAATATGTACATATTAAATTAACCACTTGATTGCACATTGTAATGTAATGGATCCAATATTTAGATGTTAATTTTTATTTTTTTAAGTTGCAATACTATGCCAAGATGTCAATTCTTGTGAGTGACTAACAAGGATTCTTCTATATTCCTGGTAATAAAAGTTTCGTCGCAATTTTATGTCATTAAAAGTGGATAAATAACAAGTATTTCTTAACTTTAAGCGAGATAAAACTTCTGTGGATGGTAAGTGATAGTTTTAAAGCTTACAAGTCTAGAATTTCACCTGAATTTTGTGTTACTTATACGTGAGTGATCTCATTGGACTAAAATTCGTCATTGGGGGCAAAGCCAAACAACTTAATTTAATGTAGATAGCAATTAGTTTTCTAGAAGCCAGCCTTATTAATGTTTACTAAACCATTCAAAGTAAGGATAGCATCAATGCAGGAGATGTTGGTAATGTTAGATCTAACACTACCAATATTGTGTAAAATATTTTTTTTTTTACGTTTTCCTTCTTGTCATTATGTTCTCACACATAAGGTGAAGTAGTTCGAAACAATAGAGTTATCAAATAATATGTATATGTATGCAACAGGAGCCAGTTTGTGGTGTTGAATAAAAAAGAACTTGTGTTCTTTTATTTATCATGTCAAAAATGAGAATTGCTCAACTCCGCCCCTAAGATGACCCACTAACCACTTTATTTGCTCCCTGAACATTCACTATCGTTTATAATTGCTTGTTACACATACGCCATCAACATAAATAAAAAGTAATGTTTGTGTGTTTGTTTCCAATGCATTCCTAAAACAATGATCAGATTGTTATGAAACTTTCATAGGGTCTTCTATTGTCACCTTTAAAGGTATCTAGCCCAAAAAGAACTATGGTCTGGCTGCTAACAGAATGCATTTCTGACACCTGTCAGTTGGTCTTGGAATAAAAACATCATGTTATATCATTCATTGTAACCGGGCATAATGGGTAATTTTGAATGATACTAATCAATTGTAGGGTAAATAAGTGAAAGTAATTCATTTGTAGTAAATTCTCCGCCACATAAAGTTATATTCCTGTTGTCCACCTGTCAGGAATGCATGTTCTCAGCGGCTGGACTATGAACACTTTTTGTCTTTACATGGCATTGTAACATTTACAGTAAGCTGCAAGTTGTTGAAAAAAAACATGAAATATTGTTACCCTTCTTATATAAATCATAAGTATATTGAATAATAATAGCAACACTTTTAAGTAACATCCATTTTCTTTAACCTTTTTATGTTGACCTAAAATGGATGTCATGAATCAAAACGTGTTTATACCTTAGATTATATATTCAGCTTATTGCATAAGACTCATTCATTTGTGTTACTTGACCTCTGTTCACATGATAACAGGCTAACTTGTAAAGTTAAATGAAAAAAAATGGTTCTCAAAGAGCTATTAAAAGTATCTGCAAAGCAGTATGTTATGAAATTACTATTATCTACCAATACCAGTAGACATAAGTAAATGAAGATTATCAAAATTAAATGATGTAATTCTGCTATTCCCTAATTAGTAAGTTTCTCCTTTTATCCATCTTTCTCCTAGTAATTTGTTCAAGGGTAAATAAATAACACTAATTACTTTGGTTGCAGTTAAATTATTACACATAAAAATTTATATACAATTTTAGAAATGTTATAAACTTGAATTAGGACCTGCTATACTTTCACTCACCTTTAAAACAAATCATTCTGAGTATTCATAAATAAAGAAAAAATATTTCTTCTAATTTTCCCATTGTTCATTTCCAGGTAAAAATTTAGTAAAGAAAAATGACATCATCAAACACTTTGCAAAAAGCTATAGACCTTGTCACAAAAGCTACAGAGGAGGATAAGAACAAGAACTATGAAGAAGCCTTGCGTCTCTATGAACATGGTGTGGAATACTTCCTTCATGCCGTCAAATACGAAGCTCAAGGTGAGCGAGCCAAGGAAAGTATAAGAGCTAAATGTTTGCAGTACCTAGACAGAGCAGAAAAACTCAAAGAGTACCTCAAAAAAGATAGCAAGAAGAAACCAGTCAAAGATGGAGAGTCTAACTCCAAGAGTGAAGACAAAAAGAGTGACAGTGACAGCGACTCTGATAATCCTGAGAAAAAGAAACTGCAAGGCAAACTTGAAGGAGCTATTATAGTTGAGAAACCCCATGTTAAGTGGAGTGATGTTGCTGGTTTGGAGGCAGCCAAAGAGGCTTTGAAGGAAGCTGTCATCCTCCCAATCAAATTTCCTCACCTTTTCACAGGCAAAAGGATACCCTGGAAGGGAATCCTGCTTTTTGGACCTCCTGGTACTGGTAAATCTTACCTAGCTAAAGCAGTTGCCACTGAAGCAAATAACTCCACATTCTTCTCTGTCTCGTCTTCTGATCTTGTTTCCAAGTGGCTTGGTGAATCTGAGAAGTTAGTAAAGAACTTGTTCGAGTTAGCTCGCCAACACAAGCCAAGTATCATATTCATTGATGAAGTTGATTCTCTTTGCTCATCTCGTTCAGACAATGAGTCGGAATCTGCTCGGCGAATCAAGACAGAATTCCTTGTCCAGATGCAAGGTGTTGGCAATGATATGGATGGTATTTTGGTTCTTGGCGCTACCAATATCCCGTGGGTCCTCGATTCCGCCATCAGAAGACGTTTTGAGAAGCGTATTTATATAGCACTACCTGAAGAACATGCAAGATTGGATATGTTTAAGTTGCATTTGGGTAATACGCAACACCAACTGACTGAGCAGGATTTGAAAGTGCTTGCTGCTAAAACTGAAGGTTACTCAGGTGCTGACATATGTATCGTAGTGCGGGATGCTTTGATGCAGCCTGTACGTAAGGTGCAGTCAGCCACACATTTTAAGAGGGTTTCTGGTCCTAGTCCCACAGATCCTAACACTATAGTAAATGATCTCCTAACGCCATGTTCCCCTGGCGATCCAGGCGCAATGGAAATGACTTGGATGGATGTTCCTGGCGACAAACTGAATGAACCTCCAGTCACTATGTCTGACATGCTCCGGTCCTTAGCTATATCTAAACCTACCGTAAATGATGAAGACATGACAAGACTAACCAAGTTCATGGAAGATTTTGGTCAGGAAGGATAAATTTGATGCATTTTATTACATATACAAATACAAGATTTTATTGGCTGTATTGTATTAGAGTTTAATCACAGTGCCTAATGTGTTGCAAATGTGGTCTTTTTATTTTTATAACATTTTCAATCTAGATTTAGACCACTTGTATGATTGTATACATATTTCACAATTGTTAATTGGTGTTCAAATGTATCACAAATATTTAGCTAAATATTTTCCACTGCACCATACAATGTATTATTATGGAGTTAAAATTGTATGTGATGTGCTTCAATATTCATTAATTCTGATAATAACTAGGATTAAATAACTCGGCTAATTATCCGCATTTTTCACGCAATAAATTAGTACTTATAGTGTTTAGTATATTTTATAAGATACCTGGTCCACACTAGATTAAATAAATTGTGAATTGTTATACATAATGTACCTTCAGATTATATTGTTGTGGCATAAACAGAGATATTACAAATGTTCTAGTAAATGCAGTGTTTATTACTTAGATACTGATGTACACCACGCTTATACATGTGCTTATAAAATTCGAACTTTAAACATTTTATTCAAATAACTATATGCATCAGTGTGTTAGATAGATAGAATTAATTCCTTTCGTTATAAAATAATTATACAAAATGATAGTTTGGTAATTATGACGAAAGTCCCCAATTTTCTCATATTTTCATAATCCCTATTATACATACGTATATTTAAATGTTAAGATGTAGTATGAACAAATTGCAACTATTATTTTTCATAGCTTCGGCAATTCGGCTTATTACACGAGTTGAACTAGTAAAAACAAATAGGTATCTTGTTATTGCTTAAATTCTGTAAAGGTAATTATTACTAATGGAATTATATTAGGCTTGCATTTCGTTGATGAAATAAACTTTTAAATTATGTACATAAACCTTGTCTCAACTATGATAATTTCATATTCTACGTGAAAAGTATAAAGTATTTTTTATTTTGCACTTTACCTTTAGTTTCGATTTTAATATTGTTTAGTTTTGGCCTTAGTGTAACTTTTGTTCGTTCTTCCTTATGTATATTGTAAAAATAAGTGATTACTGATTACATATTATAATGTTCTAAAGTATTGTCGTATTATTTACTGTTTGATATTCTGAAGATAAATAAAACTGGGTATACAAATGAAACTTTATTTACATTTCTTAAGAATATTTACATAGTCAACTATCACGATATCTTAACGCAAACAATTTTAAGAGTAATTACTATTAATAAACTAAACGGCTTGTTCCAACTTGAAGAATTTACTTCTGAAATAAAAATATACGGTTTTAGCAAGTAACACCCAACAAGCATTATGACCACTATGACTACTATTAAATTATTTGTTTCCGGTCTGAACTTCGGTGCGTGTGAGCACCATAGAACGTTTGCAATATAGATTTAAGATTAAATAATGTTTTTTACCTAGATGAGAAAACAGTGAATCAGTTTGCTGCAAGCAGTTCAAAGTAAATAATATTATTAACCAATAACCAAAGCTCATTGCAAGTCGATCCTTGACTTTGTTATCTGTGCTGGACTGAATTATTTAAAAAAGGAATAAAAAAATCGTAAACTGGTAAGTGGGTACTTTTTTTCTAGTATTGCTACAGAGAGGTTTGGTGGAAGAAAGGGGAGGCCTTTGCCAAGCAGTGGGATCTAAAGTAGGATATTAAAAAAAAAAATGATATGGTAGTTGGTACCTATAATGACAGTTCGTTCCCGTCGATGTGTGCCTATCGTGGCGACGCATTTGAGTTTCATACGCGGTTTAGTTGGTGCTCTCAATCCGAGTGTAGATATGAGCAGTCCTTGCGGCGCTGGCTTCGCTCCGAAGGCGATCAGCCATGATCTGTCTGTGATCTGGAAAGGTATGTGAGAATTGTATTATTTTTGATAGTGAAAATAAGCAAAAGCGTCGGTATTTAAGTATTAGGTTCTGCACAAACAGGCCACTGGCTAGGAACAGTCACTAGTGGCCACGGTATATTCCACTTTGTTCAACTGAGCCATTGATTATTAGGGTAGACTTATATCACCCTGCATCCATATACAATATAAACATGGAAATTTAAGTAGTTTTTAAATCAGTTTGTTGTATATCAGGCATACCTACATACTTTAAGTAAAAACAGTAAAAATGTTAAGTAAAAGACGTGTAATGTAGTAAAATACTTCAATTTCTTTTTGTATATGGGTGATATAAGTCTACGCTAATAATCCAAAAAGTCGCATTTGTTCACCCAGGTGATATCGCGCTGGTGAAAATAGTGAAATATACTGTGGCCACCGATAGAGCCTTACCCTTTTTTATACATTATATTTTGTGTAGGCTCAGCGCACACGTGAAGCCAGTGGCGGACACTGGCTATTGCACACATTAGGTAGGTACCTAGCACTTCGCAAACTTGTAGGTACTTCCACATGAAGTTATAGGCCTATATTTTCTGGCACAATTTTTTTTGTAAAGGGTAGATTTAGGTTAGGTAAGTACCTACACAACTTAAAGCAATAATTACTTGTAGGTACCACACGGTCATAATGTCTGTGGACCTGTGTTGATATCCTCATATCGCCCCTCTGGTACGCTAAAGAATAAGGGCGGGTGTGGGAGCCACGAAGCGGGAGAGGACAGAGGTATCTCAATCTGGCGAGGTCCACAGATATTTTAATCGGGCCATACCTAGTCGCTGATACAATAAATTACAAAAGAAATATGCCATTTCTTTAAACGATTATGAACGCATTTTTTAAGATTAAATTTTTCACGATTTGTAGAACCTGTAGGTAGGTATCTTCCACTTACGTCTGTAATAAAAAAAAACTAGTTAGGGCGCGTTCCCACTTTGTCGTAACGATTAATTTATCGTTGGACGACTGTCGTCTCTAGCTGTGCCCATTATAATGATTGTTTGTCGTCATAATTTGTTATCGTTTAGCTACTATCGTATCTAGCCATTCCCATTGGATCGCGACGACATTTTATCGTTTGGCTACGATAGAGTCGTCGTCACGATATTTTAGTCGTAACGATTTTTTATCGTTTTACGACTGTCGTGCTAGCCGTTACCACTATCATAACAATCTGTCGTCACTGCAAAACATGTCGTAGACGACAGTAAATCGTGTCGTTCTATATGTGAACACTTCCATTTAAACATATAAGCCACGACACTTAAAACTACACGATTATCTGTCGTCACGACAAAGTGGGAACGCGCCCGTACTGAAATTGTTATTTTACCTTTTGTCCATCAACAACCCACTGCAGGTCTGGTGCGGGGAACGACTTGGCCGATGAGCAGTTCACATCAAGTGGTTCCTGCAGTTGATACGAGCGTTCGTGGCCGGTGATGCGGGGAGTTTCGCGAGGAAAGTCTGTAAGTGTTAAAACATTTTCTTTTGATACTAACAAGTATATTTTTTGTTTATATATGTCACCGGAAAAGAACAAGAACCGCCAATTTATAAATTTTCAAGGAAAATTATAAACTTTCGTAGAATTCTAAACGAGAGAAAAATTGTATTATTTTACGCCCACATTTTCGCCAAATGATAAACTTACATAAGTCACGCGTAAAATAATAAGTAAGCAATAACCAAACGCCATGTGCGTTCTGATTGGTTGAATAAGTCACGTGTAAATTACTAACGAATCAAAGTTCAATTAAAAAAAAAAAAAAAAAAAACCTAACAACCTAACCTAACCTAGACCCATAATGAGCGACCTAGAAGCTGCGGACAGCCAAAATGGTGAAGATAGTGAGGTAAATGCTAGCAAATTTGTTGACGAAGTGAAATTTACCACCAACCATTTTTCAACATCGACCAATCAGAGAGCAGTGTGTTATTTGCCGTATTTTAAAGAAGCGTAAAATTAAAAGCTCTTCTGTGATTAGTCGAACCGTTTAGAATCTTACGAATGGATATCCGTTAGTTTATAAATATACCACGAGACATTGATAAATTTGCTAAAATGTGGGCGTAAAATAATACAATTTATCCCTCGTTTAGAATCCTACGAAAGTTTATAAATGTCCTAGAAAATTTATAAACTGGCGGTTCTTGTTCTTTTCCGGTGACATATACCTTGTTATAAGATAGGTACGTTAAACTACGAAGTGCGCAAGCCATTCTATGTATCTTCGTTAGTGTATGCGTATGAATATGTATGTAAGTAGTAGGTATAATCTGAAAGTGTCAAGGTACAGTTAGATATTTAACTTATTATTTAGTTAAATTGGTTCGTGTAATTTGCAGTTTAATATAAAGAAAGCAACATTTATTTCTGTTGACGAATTAAGTACTAAACTTGCGTTTTACGTTTAATTGTATAAACATTTCAAAGGTAGACAAAACCTTTATCCAATAAAGCATCGTTTTATGAGAAACACTTTATTGCGAGGTATACAATCTAATTTGAAACATGGTTTTATTGTTTTGTTTCAATTATTTTTGAATGGAATTTGTCTCGTTCAAAATTTAAACAGACGTTTTAAATGGAATATGTTTATTATGTGTGTAAAATAGATTAGATCCCATTTTATGTGTTTAGGGTTAGCGGAATCTCAGCGGTTTGTTGTTGTTTTTAAATTGCGGAAGCAATACCATTAACGTTTTATGCGCACTCTGTATCGTTGCAAACAAACGAGACCGATTATCTCAAAGGATATTATCGTGCAATGCAACGTAGAGAAAAATAAAGAGTCTTTGTCTTTGAACATATTATTTTCAGCAGTCGATTATCTACTGATTAAAAATAGTCTTTATATAGACCACTATCATGAAATACCTATGTATAATAATATTTCTGAAATTTGGGAGAACAGCATTCGAACCTACCTAATTTGGCAGTCTACTTTAAGGTATAGCGTAAAGACGACAAAATATTGTTTTTAACTCGGGCTGCAATTGCCGAAGATAGCGCGTTACAAACAAGTAAAACATACCGTCGAATTCAGAAACTTTACCTCTTAAAGTCAGTAAAAAATTACCACTAACAGTTTTATACAAAGGTTTTATTTTATTTTGCTCTTATGTCTTCACAGAGCAAGACGCTGTCTGTTCTCTATTTGGTGTGCAGAAAAGAGACAGCGTGTCGCTCTATGAAGAAATAAGGGGAAAATAAAATAAAAACTACATACATTACTTACAATATATTTCCATGAATGCTTCAGTCTGTGCGGAGTGGAAGGAAGGCGCTTCTTCAGACACCTCGCACCGGTACAGTCCTCGGGATTTGAGAGTCAACTCTCGCAAGTGAACACGACGTGCTGTAGATTTCTCCAACTGAGTAAAAAGAACAAACAGCTTGTAAAAGGAAAGAACTATATTGTTAGGTATCGACCTTTTGGTATGATAGAATTGAAAGATCATTATCCTTGCCAAATATTAGGTAACCCTTAGGTTAATAATATAACGTGTATACCCACGGAACATTATGTTAAACAACGAGTACAAATTCACACAAATCTCCTTAAATTACATAACGAAGCCTTTAAGTAGAAATTAGACTAAGATGAGGCGGTGTTGAAGTTAGTTTTCCCACAAGACCTAATAGAAGCTCTGTATAGAAAACATATACCACACTAATCAATTTACATTAAACTCGAATCTTCGACATCCGGAATCTTTAAACAATCATAAACATAGTTGATACATAAATAAACTAAGACAATAAAAAAAAAATCCTTTGAAGTACAATAGCATATCGATGACAAAAATATTTTTTGAAATTGATCCATAATTGCCGTATATGAGATAATGAACAAAAAAAAATACAGATGAATTTCAAACCTCCTCGTTTTGAAGTCGGTTAAAAACCAAAAGCCACTCACATCAACCCTCACTCCGTCCAGCTTATGCGCGTGTTGAGGCGGCCTCAACCGCGGCATGTATCGGTAGAACTCCTCATTATCTCTGTACCACTTGACGGAGTACAACCTTCCGCCCTCCAAGTCGTAATCACATGTTAACGTTGCCGACTCGCCGCGCTGTTTCAACGGAGGCACCGATATGCCGACTATACGGAGGCATATGCTTACTGCAAAATAATACATGACATTATAAATAATAAGATCATTCATATTCAGGCTACTAAGGGCTTCCATCAATACATACCTTATAGACTAACATACATAATTTATAAATACATTTTGTGTTAGTATCTATACACTCCATACTTTGTTAATAAAAACTTCCCTAAGTACATGTTCGCGTAAGTATTTGTCCGCGGAAGCGAATAAAATATGTTCTAGTGGTTGTTGCCTACAACTCCGCTCACATGGGTGTCGGTTACAGTAGCCTATGTGTTAGTCCAGGGTGTCGGCTACCTTCATACTAAATTTTATCCAAAGAAGTAACAAACATACATACTCAAATTTATTTTCGCCTTTATAATATTAGTCTAATAAGCGAGATGATGATCAATCTATCCGATCACATTATATCGTGGTTTTGGTGTTGGGAAATATGTATTTCAGAGATGTGGATTTATTTTATCAGAGATTATGTTATGTTTGTCTTTGTATTTAAATTAAGCTTAAACCTTGATTAAATAATTATAGTGTAGGATATTGATCGTTCCCTAAACTAAATATATAATTACATTGCGCTCTATTTAAAAATTTCAACATAATTGGTAGTCTAGATTATTTAATTGCCTTTTGTTAGAGTAATTATTAGTCTACACTAATTATTTTATTCAATGTGTTAAATGATATAGTTAAATAATTGTGAATAGATGAAAATATATATGTATTAGGCTACCTACCTAATTATATTTCCTAGTGACACGTAATGTTATTTAAATACGCTTTTCTAGAGAAGATTTAATTTAAAAAAAGCCTAATAATACATATTTTAGATTTATAATTATTTTTGTACAGTTAATTAACATTAATTAATTCAAAATACCCGAAAATTAGTTATTTCTATCAACGCATTATACCTACTTACACAATTACAAACATTTAATTGCACCATCAATTACCTTGGCTAATTAATTAGGGGTTTGTTAACCTAGTGTATTCATTCATTCACATCTATAGCACGAAACTCATTGAATGAAATAGTTCAAGTTTCAGTTCAATTGTTTCGGAAGCAAATATTTGTGAATGAAAAAGTTGTGAGGCGCGAGCGGATTTTATGAATCGGAAAAGTTGAATTAGTTTTTCTGAAACATTATATTATATTGTACATCTAATTTTAAAATATTTTTATGAAAAGTAACTATTTTTTTTTGTGGTAATTGAATCTTAAAACTATTAGTACTCGCGAAAAAATTCTTGGGCTTTGTTTTAAATAATAAAATATAAGGTTAGATTGATTACGTACCTTTTATGTATGTAAATATAAAATACCAAAATACAGGCAAACTTCCCATTTTCACTTGATCATCACAAAAAATCAAACATAAAATCCGTCATTATTATCAAATAAAATCTAAATATCAATAGTTAAAACTTATTTGACAATTATCTATTTCCTAAGTAGGTCACATTGTAATTCACAACTTTCGTAGCCTCGCAGTATTTGATATTCCGTAGAGTGCGCCCGTTTTGTAGCACGTACCGAATGCAACTGTTGCTACGCCGCGTGAGGCGCTACGAGACTGCCTCGTAGAGCTACGATTGTAGCACATGAAATATTTTAAGCCGGGTGCTTTCTGTAAAACAATTTTCGACAGACCTTTAGTGTTATAATGAAGCTGTAGGCGGGATATGCATATATTACGATGTTCTTGTTCGTATTATTAGTGTGTCATACGACAAAATATTATTTTTAAACCATGTAACATTATTTGAATAAAACACTCTTTTGTCCGTCTTTCTTTGTTGGTTGTTTTTACTTTTTTTGGGACATGAAGTTTTCCCTGAATAGAAGCAACGGCTAAGTTTATGTTCGAACATTGATTTACTTGTGTTCTTCTACGCGTTTTACTATCCTCTGATTAGAAAATTTTTGATGTATGTTAGGATAAATTAGCGTGTTTTGTTCTCTAAAAGTTCCGTATATTATCTGAGGACGTAAGTTTTCCTTGTTTGTATACGTTTATGAGTTGGAACAAATAATGGTTCGAAAAAAATAAAAAAAATAGTCTGATTTATTACAATAAAAAAAGTCGGACTATCATCGCAAATCGAGGCTTGCATAATAGTTAACCAATAGTGAAGCACATACATCGCTTACCTAATTTGATATATTTTTATTGTTCCACTTGATTACATCCAGTGTATCTAGTTAAGTAACTGAGAGTCCGCTCTTAGCTTTATGAGGTACTTGGGCCAGATAGAGTTTATTAGGAAATAAACACTAGTACTGTGTACTACCTACTAAGCACGAAGCAAGTTACAGTTAATGCTTTTTTATAATGTTTTAAACTTTTAATTATATAGTTTACTTATAAAAGGGTTCAATAAATTTTAAGCAGTTTTATAAAGAAATAAACAACACAAGAAAACGAAAATGTTACTTTATTTTAAACTAAAATTTATTTGTAATCAAACTTTTATGTATTGTTAAATAGGCCGTCAAAAAAAATACAATAATGCCTACATTTTTTTTGTTGTTTTAAGTATATAATATTTTTTGTGTGAGTTTTAATTAACTTAAAAAGCCCAATAAATCATTTTATGAGGAATGTGTGAAAACTTCATGATAGTAATGTAAAGTTTAGTTATTTGAACTAAGTCGGGCACTTAGTCATGTCTGAACTGTTCTGTTGACTAAGAGTTGAGTCTACCCTGAGATATGGCCTGTATCATAGTGTAACTGAACTATGTTTTAAGAAGTTGAACGATACCTACATAAAGTATATGCTGTAGGTATTACCACAGTGCAGTATATAAACTTTAGTCAGTCTAAAGAGGATGAATTTTTTCTTTTATGTTGTTGTAGAATATTTTTCTTAAATTTAACATGTCAAACAACTTTTGTCACATAAGCTAAGATTGCGAATAAATGTGACTTGCATATGAAGTCCACATTTGATTCCTAGATAAGTACACTTTAAAATTTGTTACAAACGAAGATAATGGGACTTAACATAGATTTTATTCATATAAATCTTTTAATAAACAATTTGACAGTTAAGAAACAATACCACCATTGTATTTCAATAATCATAAAATTCTGATTACCGTCGTAATTCAATTAAACATTAATACGGAGGTAATAAACCGTAGGATAAACATAATTAAAAATGCCTCTGGCAGGTAATGGCTTTCGCAAAATTACCATTGTAATACGTGTAATTAAAATTAATCGCCAATTAAAGTGGTGTAATCTATTATTTTAATAGCAGCAAATGGATGTGCGGTGAAACGACACTAAGTGAAAAGCACGGCGATGGTTTGGTAAACAAGCAGCGCAAAAGACAAAACCAATTAGGGTTTGATAGATATAATTATTTTATAAATGTTTTATTAGCGGCCTGTTATAAAAAAACGCATTTTTTGTAATTAACTGGACAGGATTTTCTCAAATATAATTGTTAAGATTAATTATTAAAGTTATAATAAAAATGGCTTAAAGGGTTGTTTTAACTGCGATGAAGCGATATATTATTGTAACTTTCTATAGGTACCTAAAAGAGATGGTAGAATATTATATTTGCCTTTTAAAAAGTTATTTTACATTAAAACCTACCTAACTCCAATTAAACTAAAACTAAGTCACAGGTATCCAAACTAAATAAAACTAAATTTAAACATAAACAAAGAAGTATTTATTCTCAGTGACATAAAATGTAACAAAATTATGCAAAAATATATCCGCAGAGATCGTTAGAGAGTTCAAAGGAAATTCTCGGCGCCAATAAATTCAAGTTGAAGTTCGTACTCCACTAATGCTGCCTGCACTTTTAAATTGGCGAAGACTTTGTTATTTTAATTCTCTTTCTGTAGTGTTACAAGTTGTGGTGAATATTCTTTAAGTTTTGATATTGAATAAGAATAGTGAAAGTATATTTGAGACAATGACTTTAACAACAATTTAAAGCTCTATATCACACAAATAAAGCACAAAAAAATATTTTATGCCATTGCTCTTTGATAGCAAATATACTATAAAATTGTTTATACAACTTTACACAGAAAGGCCATGAATGTTTTAATCGCATCACACGAATGATCAGTGAAACAGCATTCACAATGGAATTTCAATCAGCCCAGTTCCATTGTCAATCGAGACATGATAAAGGTCGCATACGTTTATGTTATTAGTCACTGATTACATTATACATTCATCGGAAGCCAGATTTACGTAAACAGCTTATTATGCGGTACCTCGCCGAAATTGCATAGCGCCATTCAAATATGGCCGCGATGTGATATTCACGATTTAATTTACGCCGAAAACTCGCCAATGGCTTTATTTTTTGGACATGTTTACGTGAAGGTTTAATCAATTTACATTATTAAAATGTTAGGGTATATTAAACTTGGTTCGGCTTATGAATTTTTGATCGTGTGCGTTTCTATCAAGCAAGGTTGATTAATGTCAGAAAAGTAATTTAAAAGCCACATTAAAATTGAATTTTTGATGTTTTCACTTTTACGGTATATGAGGTTTAGTCTCTAAATCATTTGCTTGATAAAGCTTAACATAGATTTTCTAGATAGGTAGGTAATGAATAATTAAATATTTTAATAATGCACAATGCTGTAATTACGCGGTTTAAGAGGTAAACCTGTCTTATATGCAACATCTAAACTACTAAATAATATTACAAAGTTTATGTTACTCTTATTATCTTTAAAATTTACTAAGCAATAAATATGAAGTTGAACAATTGTATTTATTGAATAAAAACCTAAATAAACTAACTTTTACCTTTTATCAAGTAGAGAGGTAAACGAAGGAGTGAATGAATGGGCTTCGGAAGCTATATACAGTGGGTTTTATAATAACTGTCCGACGGACCCGAGGTCAGGCAACAGGTAACACTAAAAATATGAGAATCATGTACGGTAGCGAAAGTATGTTATGTTTCCTTCAATTTTCAGTAAATTTGGTGTTTGTAAGACATTTTTTTTCGGTATGTTTGGGTGTAAATAATATATCGCAACACTTATGGACCTTTATGTTAATAAAAAAAATACAGTCTGTATAATAAAAGTAACGTTAGGGTGCGTCCAGATCTGACGCAGATCTGGACGCACCCTAATGTTACTTTTGAACCATGACACAAAAACTTAAAGAGCAAGTGCTAGTTTTCAAGACGTCTTTAAGATTTAAGAGAAAACTCAAAGAACACCACTTTAGAGTTTTATGACAACATAACATTCTAAGCTCGTCAAGCGCTAAGTATTCGATGTTATACTATCGATACGTGCGACACTCAGGAATACTCAAGATTCGACACAAAGTAATGTCTTAGATTAAATTAACACTTAGGATAAAAGCTTGCCTCCTAGCTGTTACACGGAGAAGGAATCCCTTTGTACGACGACACAAAGAACAAGTCAGCTTTATTGAAACTTTATATAAACGGGTGCCTTTATAATTTTCTTACGGAAAATTCTTTTGACTTTGTATGCAATTATTGCGTCGCCGCGGCCGGTGGTAATAATACGGTGAGCGTTTTTTGTTTTTATTATTTTCTTTGGTGCTTGGCTCTAGGTGCTTCTTTTTATAATAAGATTTTATAAATATTTAAATAATGTGGTTTATGAAACTAGGTATGGCAAATTAAGTGACGTAAACCTTTACTTCTATATTAAAATTAAAAAGATTTTTTCTTGAATTCGCTAATCTCTAAATATACAACTTGTATTGAAAAAAAAAACATATTATTCTATCTTTTATCGCAATTCTAGAGGAAGGTTAAAGGCTATTTAAAGTCCTAAAGGTATTTAAGCATGTACGCGCTAATTCCCGTTATATAATATTACTATAAACATGCAGCGCGATAGTTTAAAAGTTAGTATTTAACGTCACGTTATTTGACTTAAGAGAAATCAAGCCTTGTGAAGCCACGGGGCATAAATTAAAAGTAATAAAACGTCAAATTTGTAGGAATGTATTTACAAATAATAGTTTATGTATTAAGTTTAACCAAAACCAAAAAAACACATTAATACCTCACTTTCGATACTCGATTCTTGTAAATGTTTTCGATTCAGTTTAGTTTCCTAGAGAGAGAATAAATTACTTTGGTAATATATGTAGTTAACCTCTAACGACTGACGAGTTAACCTGAATTTAGAGGGAACTAGCGGAAAGCACTGAACGATTCTCTTTGCGAAACATTATCTATGAAACTGGACTACTGCTTTAATATTATATAGGTAAAATACAGATACAACTTACCTGATCAATTCAATAATGAAGGGTTTTTTTTTCACAGTATTATAACTGAATATTATATTTCTACAGATTTTGTACAGAATTGAATTTAAATTGACTATCTAATATCGAATATATTTGATCAAAAATTATATAGAGCGGACCAAAACAATTCACAATCATTACGTTTGCGCTAAGCACGCTGCATTTAAAGTAGGTATTAAAGGCCCTATAAGGTTGCACCTAGCCATCTAAAACTGCTTTATACTCCTTTATAATAAACACATAAAGTATCCCGGCGATTTATGTGAGTGTAAAATCGTTGCTCCCTTGTGTATTTTATTTATTTTTATAAAATATTGCTCGTAAACTTTAAACATAAAACAAGGCAGTTTTATTGGTTCTCTACGGCTAGCGATGCAATAAACGAGATATCGCTTCATAAATTTATGTGGATTGATACTTTTGAATTGATATTGGACATTGGACGTCGTCAAGCTGTTTTGATGGTCAGCTGTTAACTGGGCTATCTGTTATTTGAGAGGCGATAAGCAGGTAGCACTATTGCTCTGACCATTGCTTTACTGTTGAAAATAAAGCTCACTTATAGTCTGCCAATATAAATGATTTTTACCCTTTGGTGGCGAGCGTAATTGTTAAGTCTGATATGAACTGATTTCAGTCTGATTTTAGCTGTCTGATTTTTTCAAAATGAGTTAATTTTGTTTGGAGCGAAAGCCACTTGATTTTAGTTTACGTGAAAGCTATAGAAATGCTTTATGCATGTACTTTGAATGTTTGTGACACAATGATTAAATTTCTTGGCTTCGAAGTCGTTTGTTTTATATACAAAGTATGTTATGAACTTTACAAAAGATTTTTTGCGCATTTATTTCAGACTACTATCATATTGTAGTAAGTTCTTTTTTATTAAAGCCAGAACATATTATACGAGTCGGTTTTAATATGCTTTGTAATACATCAGCTGGAAATACAATAGCAAAGATAGAAAGCACTGCGAGCAACAGTTAACCTAACTGTCGGCAATTTGTGCCGGCATGAAATAGAATAAATCGGTCTTGTATATTGCATATATCATGCACACAAATCTAAACTTTATGCTTATTATCATACAGGCTAAAATTCAGTACATTAGAATAGACTCTTGTACTGTTTGTGTTGTAGTGAACACTTGATCCAAAAAGGTCGTGTGTTTCAATAAAATTGGACTGTATGATAAGTCGTAAGGGTAGGGTTTGCGTTGTTCCGTGTCTGTGGTAGGTGCGTACTAGCCAATGTGATGTCTATCCCGCACTAGAGTTAATGGTGCAAGTGTTATTGAAGCCAGATATTACCCTGAAATTTAGAATTGTATACACATTAGGCCGGAGCGGCGTTGCGGTTAGGTCATTTACAGTGGCCTCATTGGCCAGCTCGGAATTTGAACGTACATAATTAACTGGACAAATAATTGAAGCTGTTTCGCAACTGTGACGTATTACTATCGAGGGATGTGTGGGACGTGACCTATTATTAATTTGGTAGACGAGTCTCTATCTTCATGATTCTGTTTTGAATTTTGTAATTACACATTAACTTGAAACTAGTTATTCTATTCATAGCTTCTAAGTACTGTAATGTATGTGGTATTTTTGGAAAATGAAATCCATGTTTGATTATTTTCATGTGGGAAGGCGATATAAAGTTGTACACATGAATGAAACTTGAAACATGAGTGCGTTTTCACAGCTCAGTTTTACTATAGTAATAATTTTTCCATCAATTTGGCTTATGCATGATCTTTACCAGTCCTATTTGTATAAAAATTAAAGAGACCTTTTTACTTTTTAAAATTACTTCGCTTCTTGCCACCACCAACCATCTTAAAAAGTGTAACACAAATTCTTGGTCAACACATTACACATGTACAGTAAAAAATTCAAGTAGGAATAAGATACTTATAAAATGACTTTGGCTGCAAAAGCTTGTCAGCGGGCGGCGCACTTAGCATCCCTCTATTGTATTACGGAAACTGCGGAAAGTTTGTCGCCTTCAAAATGCAACACGAGTGAACAGTTCGCACCTCTAATTACATCACGCTCCCTTATGCAGTATCAAATTCATGCCAGCACTTTTCAGTGGTGTAATTTCTGAGAAAATGAATGTTGAAAGCTTAGGGAACAAACAAAAGACTCGCGACCCTTTGGATTCTGGAACGAGAACTCCTCGACTCTTCAGTCTCTGGAGTAGTTAATAGCTACTTCGAAAGACACTTGTTACGCGAACAAAAGGTGAGAAATATAGGGTGTATTTTTATACCTGAGCTCTTGAGGGGAAATGCACAGAAAACGACTGGTACTATAAAAAAGTTCTAATTTAAGACCTCGTTGTTAAGAAACTTTCTGCACCATGAATTTTATAAGCTAGACTCGGTCCACTTATGGATCTCCCATTTTTTTTAAATTCTGTACTGTCCTTTATGCACTATCAAGATAAATACATAGGTAGATTAGCGTAACTTTCACGAGAACACGATAATTCAAAGGCAAACGAGATAACAAATATACTTATCAAAATATGTAACAAAGAACAGTTCCAAATTACCTAATTAAAGTTGCCCTCACAAATGACAGATAAGAACGTTATCATAAAATTGTAAAGTTAAAAAAATATCTAAATGAATGAATATTATTTTAACCAAAAACTCATCCTGTATAGAACGCTGTTTTATGGTTGGCCATTGTCGTGAGTATTTTGTTCTTCGTACGAAATTAGTTTGGAGCGTTATTTAAACGATACACCTAGTATGGAAAATCTTTTATGCTACTATATACGTTAAGTTTTATATTACTCATACAAACTTCATTCCATTTTAACGTGTGCTAGCTTCTAAACTTATAAAGCACTAGTTTTACGTCTTATTGATACATAAGGAAGAACTGAAAATAAATTCAAACACTGATGAAACATGCTTAAATTATTCATTCATTATACATTTTATTCTTTAAATCGAAAAGAAGTCAAAATACCATTTTAAAAACCACCTGACTCTTATTGAAGTGACGAATGTAGCTAGAAAATTACTCGTTTCATTATATTTTTACACGTTACTAGAAATTCTTTCAGAAATTCATTAAAAGTATCAAAATACAACCTCAAAATATAACATCACAACAGTACATAAACAAACGTACATTTCGCAACAAAATTCTTAAAACCAGCACAAAAAACTGGAGAGGAATACTCAGAAATAGCATCCAGTTTGCAAGCTTTTCATAATGCCACAAATATTATATTGTAGCGTTTAATTTGAGAGGCTCTTGGCCCGCCTTGTTGAATAATATTAAAAGAGGTTGCTTTGTAAGGTGCAAACAAATTGGCGGTGAAGTTTGAGCGGACGCTCGGCCAGTGAGTAATACATACAGCCTGATAGGCTGCAGTGCTTATTACAGCTTATGTCGGCAAATACAAATAATTGAATCGAATTGTATTATTTTATGTTAAGCTGGGTTTTATTGAAAACGATTACTGGAAATCAATTTGTGTTCACTTGAATATTATTTCGGTGGAAATGCATTACGTTTAGGGTATTTACTTTAAGCCATCACTACCGCGCTACAACGATGTGTACATGGACAAAATTGTGGTGAGAACCATTATTTGGTTCGGTTACTTCATTACCGGCCATTAACAGCTAGCTACCCGTGTACAAACAACCGTATAATGAAAGCTAAAAACGAAAGACGGTGGTGGCGTGGTGTACACGAACGCTAGTAGTGTTTTTTGGCATATAATATTATATATACATACTGTTACTATTGATGGGCAAATTTATCTCTTGAGAACCGAAGTGTCTTAACGTGTATAGAATAACAAGCTGCACTACAGCCTAAGGAAATGTCTCTATCTTATCCAAACTCAAAACTGTAAAATAGCTGTTGAAACTGTACGCCACTGAGTATCACATAATGGAGGAATATTTGAAAAGAGCCCGCGTTGCCGTCCGCCTCCTTTGTTAACAAATCGCCTGACAGAGGCGTTACGTTTCAATACGCTCTACACCACTATGAGGTAGGCACATGGTAGGCATGTTCAATGACGATTTACGAATTGAAACGATCTATGTGGTTAGGCGAAATCGCAGTGATTTACGTTGAATGGAATTCAAAAAATCTATGTTCTGGTACTTTTGATGACTATAGGATTTTGGGTAAATTAAAAGCGCTTTTTTTTGGGGGTCTGACAATTATTATTGTTTTTAATTTTTCATTCGAAATCGGTATGTAAAATGATACCTTAACTATGTTTACCATGTGAAGAGTATGGATATGAAGTGTATGTTTATATGTATAATTTACACTCACACGAAAAATAAGTATTATACCACACATTTACTATCCAGCGGAGAATTTACGAAACATTAGACATTGTTTTGCGAAACTATTTTGGACCGTAGAGAAATTAGACTAGTTGTGGCAATGGTTATGATGCTGTAATGCATGTATGTAAAACAAATACCTAAGCAAAATACTCTACATCGTGTTTATTTACAACAAAAATTAAATAGTGTTACTTTTTAACCGATTTTAAAAGGATAATGTTCTCAATTCAACTATATGTTTTTTGTTGATTGTTACGCAATACCTCCGGCAATCGCGGACGCTTTGAAAAACTATTTTGTTAAAGATAGTATAACCTCTGAAATCCCACATGATTTTCATCATAATTATAGAAAATTACCTGGAATATCACAACAAAACTGGGTATCTTGTAAATTCATGAAAGAAAAATGATTGACATCGAATTTTACGTTTTATATTTCGATGTTATTATCTTCCCATACATAAACAAAGACATAGGAAGGTGCGTCAACATGTCTAGCAGTTCGTTTGGTCCCCAGAGCCGTCGAACTGTAGACACGTCTCTACCAACTGCTGAATAACTTACGACTAAGTTTCACTGCTTTACGGTACATTAGTACCCAGTATGATACTGTTTTGGGTGCAAGGAGTTGTGCCATATTTTGAGGTTTGAACTGTTGTTGTTTAGACTTAACAAAAAATCTTACAACCAAAGGTGTACTACGACGTGACGTTATTATTATCTGTAGTGAACTAATGCCTTATACCTAAAAAAATATTCCCATTTTGAAAATCTTATGTTATGTTCACCGACATCAACCTATAAAAGTACGTTTATTTGTTCCAGGTTTCATCGCAGCGTGAGCGGTGAGTCAGTTTAATACATTAGTAAATTAATTTGCAAATTATTTTTATTTTATTTTATTTACGTTCAATTTTGTGACATAGGTACCCTTATATTCGTGACATGGACAATTACATCAATACGTTTTCTGGTTTCATGATATGTATTGAGTAACACAAACGGTTACTTATGGTCTTTCAAACATTCTGGACACTCGAATACCTATAACTGTTGAAATAATATTATATGAATGACTAAAAAAAGTACTTATATTCAAGACGTCTTTTTCAAGAAGTACCTATTGTCTGTATATTATATAGATATATCGGATATAGATATCCGATATATATCTGAAGTAAACAAACCAGTACTTCAATTCCATTCACTTAGGAGGGGCCTTGAATATTGTTATGAATGCACGGAAACTTATATGAATATGCAATACGCTAAGAGGTGTATCAAAATAAAAGGTTTCTTCATCTCAAACGCATTTATCCATGGTACAGAATAAATATAGCATATTGTATAAGGAAAAACGTAGCTTGCGGTATTTGAATCGAAAGGATTAAATATTATTTAACCTTCATGTAAATCGACAAGTAAAAAAAACACTATCATATTTTTATAGTGATTATACTTTACACTTATCTAAGTAGGCTATACAAATAAGGTATACGGCATTATAGCAGTAGTAGTTGGTACATAGTTACCTAATTACGTACATTATCACAATATGCATGTACGTTCAGCTTTTTTCTAAACTAGTAAAAAATTGGTTAAACACGTTATTTTCTTAAATATTTAGTATGACAACATTAGCACGTTTAATTATGGTTTTTAAATAAAGTAGCGATAAAACGACAGCTAACATTAGCCAACGAGCGGGTCATGCAATACCTGTAATTATCTACCTACAATTACATTTAAGTGCTAATAGGGGAGATTCCTTGCCTATATTGTTGACTGGCAGAGAATGCCTTATGGAATTAAGTCCGCCTTTGTGCAATAGTGTACAAGAAGTATTATATAAATAAATAAATAAATATATTATTTTGTATGCTAATCACTCTGTTCTTAATTTCGAAGCTAATATGTCCAAAACGTTAAGGCTGGTAAGATCGACACTACCTTTAAAAAACCCTGAAGAAACACTAGTTCCTATAAAGTTTCGTATCTATTTTCAGGAAGATGTTTCAATTCACATAAGTAACATTTACTCATAAAATTATTTAGCACTTCTAAATATTTGTGTAAAACACTTTTTTACCCTAAACTTGGAATTAAAACATCCCTTTTTAATCCGAGCTTTCAATTGATTGTTTTACTCTAAAAGGGTTAAATGCAAATTCTTAAATGTGGATACATTCTAATACAGTATTTACGTATGTATGAGGACCGAACAAGTCCGAATACAAGTTACTAAAAATATGAAGTAAGATAAGTTATCAAATAAATGCCTCTTTCTTTAGTAGATGAGAAGCCAGTGACAGCTTTTATTTTTTTTCTACTCCTGCGTATCGTTTTTATATTACCTACATATTAAAAAGTAGAACGGGCAACAATCAAGTCTATTTTTAATATATAGAAACCTAGTTGCATTCATATAACTGTAAGCTGTAAGCCCTGTTCGTATTACTTGTTAGTGTGGAATAGTGCTGACTATTTAACGCGACCGTTTGTCGGCGAAAAACTCAATAGGTACTTAACACCTGTCAAAAGATAAAAAAAACTATACGTACTAACAATAAAAAACAAAAGACGAATGCAACGTCAAAAGGTTTGTATTTGTTGAAAATCCATAACCATCATTGGCGGACTCTTACCACTGGCTGAACCGCATGTCCGGTTGCTGGCTTTCATATAAATTGTCAAAAACAAATTACATTCAAATAGTCAACTACCGATGTATTTGTATCAAGTCTATTTTAACACAAATCTAAATAAAAACTCACTTCACAATAGAAACCCAGTTGCATTCTCATAAACGTGTTCGTATTACTTGTTAGTGCAGAATAGTGCGGACCGTTTGACGTGGGCGCATGGCGGCGCATAACTCAAAGGATCTCCAGCTAACACCTGTGAAGTTCTTTGGTAGTTGGATCGCTTGACCTACATTTTAGTTAAGCGGTTTGAAGAATAGGTGACGTGTTAAGGGAAGGTGACTTATGATTAAAGCGATGTTTCATGATAGTTGAGAATTAAAAAATATTTTACTTTGTTATTGAAATCCGCTTATAACCTAATACCTATACGTCTCTATGTGTTTGCCTTGATCTTCTCCAAATGCAAGAAACACAATGATAAATAGCCTTCCTAGAGATTTATCCCAAATGCAAAAATATTATTTCAAATCCGCCGGGAAGTTTCAGAGACTAGCGACTACTCTCAATATAAATTATTGATATTTAGAAATTAATATTTCGGGAGATTTGTTTTTTTTTTAGCCTATCCCACTGCTGGGCACTGGTGATTTGATTCCCTAAACAAAATGCAAGAACTTTTTAACACTAAGTATCTTTGCTTACTGATTTCAGTTGAAAATACCAACTGCATAAAATGCTATCAAAACAAGAACCAGGATACAGAATATAATAAAAACCAAACAAAAATCCTTGGGATGATTGATGCAAGTTAAACTCAGTAATTACGAAGCGTCGCGTGCCACCATTGTGCGTTTACATTTTAATGGCAATCACCATTTTTCATTGGGCTCATAACGCTCCCTTGATTGATGTTTATATTTATTAAGATTTTTTATTTGATATGCGATTTATTTCCATCACGCGCACTTAAGCGGGATTATTGTAATGATCCGACTTTTCACCCGAGATTTTGGATGATTGTGAATTGTTTCGAAATGTGATGAACACTCAATCCTAAAATCTTGCAATCTTGGTGTTGTCAAGAACGTAGACCGGAGTGGAAAGGAGTAGGAAATTCAGATTGTTTTAGCTTAGTTCCGGGATACACGCAGCACTACAAAGTAAACGTTAAATAAGCCGTTAAAACGCTTTATGCTCTAGTTAAGGAGAGAATCCAGCCAATAGTAAGTCACCAACTTAAATTGCTCGGTCAGTGTGAAACTTTGGTAATGTAACAAAGTTCGGTTAACACTGCAGAATGCTCCAATTCAGCCAATTTGCTTTAGTCTGTACAAAACCACTGCTATTCTTTGGCAGCACACAGTTTTTGTTAAACGACTTTTGGTTGAAGTTTTACGCGGAAATGTTTCGTCACGTTTCGGGTGCTCTTTCATAAAACTACAGTTACACCTATCTCTATGAAAACAAGGTTCTGTTTGGCTGTTGTTTTATCTTTATCTGAGTTGCGAACTCGATTTGGTGCTATTATTGCTTTGTCTTTTCAATGTTTGTTTGGTTTTCCGGGCAGACAAAACAACAACTGTAACAAATCTATATACCTACTATTTATTATTTGTTTATAAACGTAACCGAAAACCCAGGTGCGGCGCACTGTTGCAAATATTAGTCTGTAAGAAAAATCAAAACACAAAAATTTGTCCAGGGTCGATTCCGATTAAGCTGTCCAAAACACTATCGCTTACCCATGTCAGTGATCATACCAACAAATATTGATAAAGAGTACCCAAAAACAACCCTTAAATAAATGAACAGCAACTATGTTATATCCTGTACCATCGCGTTCAAACTGCGTGGGAACGGAGTCGAATTCACTCGCTGAAAATGAAAGAGTGGATTCGTAAAAGGCTTTTGGATTGAGAATGCTGAATCATCGCGGTGTCGAGTGGCGGGCGTCGCGCCATAGTAGTGATGACGTGCAATAACGAGCTAGGGATGTTATATTATATCGATGTTCTGTAATATTATATGGCTGTCTTCAAGTTTTAGACGCGAGTTATAGTTATGTTTTTGTAACAGTGTACTGAAAGTGAGGATATGTAACGTTGGGTAAAGTATTAAGGAGTTTCATGTGCTACAATGATGAGATATAGAAAAAAATACTATAATTTGGATTACTGGAAAGGTGTTTTGCGAGTATTATTGCATATTTTCTAATTGTATGTATACTAACATAAAGAGACAGTAATAAATGAGTACAACATTAAAAAAATATGCGCGTTGATATACATTAATTTTAGTTATTCAGTATGTTAAATTACTTTTAGAACCACAAAAATATTTAATTATATATTAGGTACTTAAACTTGTTATCGACAAACTTAAAAGCCATTCATTAATAATCGCAATACCACATCCCTACGGTCACACCATAAGAACTAGTGCCTAATCTTGCGCGGGATCTCAAAAGGAGGGTTTGAAAGAGGTACACTGGTGTCTCGTCGGTGATGAAAAACCGGCTCAAGTGTCGCATCCCTTTAATATTCACCCCGGTTCTTTGTTTCGGGCGATTGACGAAAATCGTTATGGTATGGCGGTATGGCGAGCCCGGGGCACTATCGCCAATGTTTACATACATTGCAATGTGTTTGCGTAGGACCTTGTGAGCTCATATTCGGTTTAGCCGGGTGTACTTACCGGTTTACGTTTTGGTTATACTCGAATGCTCCGTTCAACGTTCAGGGGAAGTGAAACACAAAATTTTTGTGTACGAAAAGGTTTACATTGTGTTCCTAGTAAAGCCTTAGAAGTTAGGTGATAAATTCTGTATGAATTTTAAACTTCTACTCGGTCTTCTCGTATGATAAATACTTGAATCATTATTTTATAATATCCTTAAATACGAAAACAGCTAAATGGACCTGGGACTGGGAAGAATCTAAAAGTAAGTTACGACAAAAACTCTCTTGGTTTTTATTACATAACATTAACAAATATGTACTCATTTGCCAGTAATCTTTTGTAACACCTTGTATTCTGTTGTTGTTATGCTTGCCTTCAGGCAAGGTTCGGACATATTTACATTGGACATAAGACGATGCGGGATTTATACCATAATTTCATACAAATACATGCACGAAAATTTCCAAGTAAGTATATTAGATAACAGTTGACCTATTTGGATTAATTTCTCATATAGACGAGATTTCCACCGAATTCCTAAAGAGGTGATTCTCAATTCACCTTTGTGTATTTTTCGTATGTATGTTACGCCATATTAACGTTAATTGTGGACCAATTAAAAAACAAACCTTCATGTCGTCGTTAGGGTCGCATATAACATTCATCAAAATCGATCCAGTTAGTTATCCAGTAGTTTTTTTTTATTGACTTCGTTTATTCTAATCTTCTTTTCAACATTAATCGCAAATGTGTTTGACACAACTTTTTATATTATTTGCTTTTAGTTGTTTAGTTTACAAAATTTCAGCCAATAATCTTCCATCATTCCAGTCAAAAATCTTCGCTGATATTAAGCTTGTACAGGCTGCGCTAGCCATATTTAAAATGTATGCGATACGTATCTAAGAGGCGTAACTTGCAACCTATAATATTAGATTAAAAATTATCTTGACCTGTTTGCACGCACAACAGGAATTAATCACAACGGTATTGTAATTTAAAAATCATATATCAAATGATACTGATCTATTAAAGTGTTGTTTTGTTATCCTGTTTAACTGCATTTCCTCTTTCTAAGCATTCAGGAGTACATTGAAGAAGGAATATATTGCGTTTATTCACAAAGTCTACAGAAGAAGAAGTATAAACAAAAAAATACACATAAGTGTATTATTAAGTTCCACATTGTTACAGAAAATTAAAACAATTTCTACTACTTGGATACAATTAAAAAACATAATGTACACTTTAAAAAATTAGCAAAAAAGGTTGCATAACATTCAGTCCTGTATATCATGTAGGTAAAGATATGTACAATTATTTATTAAAAAATATTTTTTTTGACGCTAGATACCTACAATGGTGCGATGAAACTTAATAAAAATTTACCGGATACTGCCAAGTTCAAACCCAGTCAAGTTTTCATCTTATTTATATAAAAGAGAAAATCAAGATACTTGCTTTAACTAGCCTTTGTCTTGTTTTGTCCCCGATAACAATTACTGTTATTGTAACTACTAAGAGCCAATTAACTGGAAACGGGAGATCTCGGGGCACTCAATATCCAAGGAAACGGTGGCTGAGCACAGCTTTTATTTATTAAGTTTAGACTTTTTTATACTCAAGAGAGAAATTGCATTATAATGATGAGAAAATAATAACATTATTGAAGTTTATTGATATTAAATAGTAGTTTTCTTGCACTTTATATGTTGTCTTATCGTTGATCTACCGACACGAATTAAGCAGCTATTAGACGAGACGATTTCAGTCTGTCTTAATAAGACAACTCAACGTGTAATAAGAGTAAGCCAGCAAGCACGCTAACTAGCGTGCTTCCTCAGTGCGATCGCTAGCTCACCGGTTTGTTCAGTCTAGTGTCGTCAACTATCGATATTTGCTTTGTCGATACTATACTGTAGTGAAAGTATATATACAAACAACACAAAGCATATATACCCTTAAAATATTTACAGGAAAGCTTATAGCGCTGCGGCGGCGCACGGCGCCGAACGGTTCTCGTATTGAATGTTTATACGCGTGATTACTAAGAAATTAATTATCTAATACTAGCGACCCGCCCCGGCTTTGCACGGGTGCAATGCTGATACTAAATATACTACATAAACATAAAGTGCTGTAGCGCGAAGCGCGGCCTTCGACGCACTATTTGGTATAGGCACGCGCCCCCGGCCGCCGGCGGGGCCCCCCGGCCGGTACCGACCGCCGCAACCGCCACGCCATGTCCCTGCATTTTAAATCTTCGAAAATATTCATTTAAATTACATGCTGTAAAGGGCCATATAATAATTGGATAAGAATTAATGCTGTAGTGCTCTAAATCGTTTTTTCGTAAATAATTTATAAGTAAAGGATAAAAAAATGGTTATTGTGGGTTAACCCCAAGAGATAGACATATACCATCGCGGACTTTTTTTTAGACCTTTTTAAGGTGCACAATATTGTAGTACATTATTTTGATCTAACTCGTAGGGTTCAGCCAGCGTTTGCAATGTAAGCGCAAAAAAATGTGTTTAGTTACGACCTTACATTAAAAACCTCTAGGATTATCTGTGTTTCTCTACTATATTATGCATGTATTATACATATAATATAAACCTTCCTCTTGAATCACTCTATCTATTAAAAAACCCCGCATCAAAATCCGTTTCGTTGTTTTAAAGATCTAAGCATACAAGGACAGACAGACAGCGGGAAGCGACTTTGCTTTATACTATGTAGTGATAGTGATAATAATATCCTATTTAAAAGTAAGTACCTACTAAACACTATTTCACTGCTTCATAAATACTCTTTATAACAAAACTGTTAATTTAAATAAGATTTAATACTAAGATACGAATTTATCAAAGTTCTGTTTCTACCGGCGATCTAATTACATATTTTAGGAACACGAAGGATACTATTATGACTTAACTATGATAGCTAGATATAGTACCTCGCGGACTTATATGTAGGTAGGAATGAGTACTTTAATCACGTAGAACATATTTTTTATATATCATTAATAGTTTTCTCAGCGCACACCAAATAATGAATTTCCAGTACTATCGAAACCTTTAAACTTGGTATAAAAAAAACCCTTTCCTGTTAATCATATTAGTATCGACAGTAATGTGTAAAAAAAGATGTGGAGTGGTTTATAAATGGTAACCCTACACCACGCAGCTAGCACGCAGAAAGTCTCTGTAGACTTTCTCGAAAACCAGCAAGCACGCTGCCGGACTGTTTAACCTTGTAAGCACGCGATTTGACCTCTACGGGCCGCCCGACGAATACACCTAGGGTTGCGATCTTTACGTAAGACAAGTGCAGTAAACTATTTCATGCAATTGTTAATAATAGGATAAAATTACAATATACCTTGATTACTTTTCTATTTCATATTTTGGATTTTGCGATTTGACTTTTGAAACTTATAATTTTTTTAGTACTTCGTCCTAACTTCTCGATTGATATCTGCTATTGAAAAGCATTTATCGCTATTCAGTAGTTTTTTTTGAGACTAAAATATCTATTATTTGCTTATCTTTTATATGATTTTGTTAACTAAAAGTAATTAATTAAATTTATTGAAACTAAGCATTGCCATGAATGTCTTATATATTACCTTAGAGCAAAGATTCCAGTATATTTTTAAATATTTGAAAATAAAAATGTGCTACAGTTGATTTACCGTTGAAAATGTAGTACCAATTTTTCGTACCATATTATTATCCTATTATATATATTACAATTTCCTGTATTATAATGAACATAGTACGATACTATATAATAAATTGCAGGAGGCAACCCTACACCACGCAGCTAGCCCGCAGAAAGTCTCGACTAGACTTTATCGCGACGAGCAAGCACGCTGCCGCACTTTTTAACCTTGTAAGCACGCGATTTGACCTCTACCGACCGCCCGACGGATACACCTAGGGTTGCACAATCTTTACGTAAGACATGTGCAGTTTCAAAACTGCTAAAATAATTCACATGTGGAAAAATAGGATGAAATATAATATACACTATTTAGGATTTTGCGTTGATTGCACCTTCGAAACTCATTATTTTTATAATTCTAATGGTTATTTTTTTTAACTTGTCAATTTATCTCCACTATTGAAAAACATTTGTAACTATTCAGTAGATTTTAGACTAGACATCTATTATTCGCGTACCTTTTATTTGATTTTATTTTCTGTAGGTACTTAATTTTATATTCTGTACTTAATTTTATATTCTGTACTTAATTTTATATGTGTTAATAAAACAAATAATTATATTTTTCATAATGCGAATACAACATAATATTACTTAAAACTAAATCTTTGTCTATACGTTAAGTATGTGTAAAAATGTTGGTAAACCTAAATTTATTAAAAAATAATAACTTATTAGCGCATTACTAAAAATATCGATATCGACATCGTCCACCTTGTTTACCTGACGACCAACACCAAAAACTTCACACTGGCGATTGAGTAGCATGCGATATTAAGTCCGGTGTAATAACGAGCATGCTAGTTAGTCTGTCAGCCAGGCTAGCTAGTCTTGACTGGAAATTGTCTCGTGTAATTGCCCCTTTAGTGGTTATTTTTTGTTATGTGTATTGTTTTGCTGGTTATTCTGCTATTTGGGATACAGACAATCGAATTTGATTTTTATTCATATTTGTATTACAAAGCTTTACGTAATTCATACCAGTTAGAGGTCGTGTAACGTACTATAGATAATAATGATTTACAAATTATTAAGGAAATAGTTTCTAGACCATATGCAAAAAACCTTTAAAAAGTTTTTACGTATAATTTACTCTCCAAGCTCAAAGTGAAAATCCTCCAAAATTAAGTAGTACGTAAAAATTCACAAAGCGCTTTTTAAAACGAACCTGACCTTAGTAGTCCCTCGGGAGCCAAAGTAGTTCACTGTCCAGCTGTGGTTACTGGAAATGTATGGATCGAGGTTTTATTTTAGCGTACTATTTTATATTTACTAGATTGGACTGGAATTTTACTCAGAGTTGGCTATACAGTTAAATAAGGGACGCTTAGTCTAATGTATAAATCTTCTTTATAAAAGCTACAAAATATAGTCACATACAGTCATATTCTATACCTCTCGTACTCATTTTGACCGGTTGGCAATCTTTTTGTAAATAAAACCAATTTTTTTTTTGGGGTCGGGTGTATTTCCGTAGAATTTAACAATTATATAGCTACTACTAGGTGTAACCTACCCTTAGCAATAAGGTGACTTTTTAAATCAGCCTGTATGTTGCGATAGACAGAAAAAGGTGCCTCAAAAAAGAAAATTCTTCGCAGGAAAATTATATTACTTTTTATTGTGACCTTTTATTGTATATTCAATAGACATACCCTATGTAGCTATATCTACTAAATACCTGTGTGTGATAATATTCGGATTTTTGTTACCGCATCTCCCTTAATGCCTGATCGGTTAAAGATAGCGTAATAGAAGGCAGAATATACTCCTGATTAAAACGATGGGTACTTTTCAATTAAGAAAACTACCTACTATTTACGTGGGTTACATTGTTTGAATTTTGTTACGCAGTCAATTTCTCCGTAGTCAATTTACCTTATATATATGTAGGTACTTTCAGAACAGCAGTATGTAATAAATAGTCAAGTGTTCAAAGCAAATAATTATCGCTAGACTATTAGGGTGCGTCCACATCTGACGAACGAGCATTACACGCATTATCAGATGTGGACGCACCCTTACAGTGTAGAAAAGGTATGGCAGGTACTAACTAACCCAATTCGTTAGTGAGGCACTTTTATTATATAAAATGAAACATAAAAAGAAATAGCACAATAAAGATAAAATAAAATAAAAACTATGAACATTTACAAAAAACATAATAATAATAAAATTAAACAATAAACACAATTACAATTTGTTTATTTGGACCCCGTTTTAGCTCTATATTTTAAAAAGGACATTAATATGCGTTTACGTACTACTAGGGTAGCATAAGTAGCTAGGTACTAGCATTTAGACCTATATACACTACTCCAAGACTTGAATAATCTATGAAGCTCTGACGTCACACTGGGACATACTCCATGCGTTCAACCACTTGATTAGGCAAAGAGCACGCGGTA
This sequence comes from Autographa pulchrina, assembly GCA_905475315.1. NCBI lineage: Eukaryota > Metazoa > Arthropoda > Insecta > Lepidoptera > Noctuidae > Autographa > Autographa pulchrina. The sequence continues at coordinate 5,194,825 of FR997773.1, forward strand.
ATCCTATCAAGGATCCAATTGTGCTACAGGAGCCATAGCAATGCAAGCGTAATGCACTGAACAACTTGATCAAAGTTCAAATACTCTCAGTTCTGTGGCCATACTTTAATTATAACTTACAGACGAGAATAGCTAGTTTGATATTCCTTAATTACTTTTGAAATATTGAAGGATTTTGATGATTAATAATTGAAGTTTTTGGATTGGGTAAAGCTGCAATGAACCCTTATTGTAAAACGAATACCATGATATTATTAATTCGATGTAAAATTTATAAGTATGTAATAATATTGTAGGTATTGTATTCTTGTATTGAATTCGTATTGTGTTTGTATTCTCTTCGGTTCTTATATTCCAAAAATGAGTGTTTTGTTTTATTTTGTCACATAATTTTATTTGGTTCTTACTACGATTGAGTTTTATAAAATAATTTCTAGTCATTTTTGTGAACGAATTGTATTTTTACTATAGTATATTATTATCTATACTTATAATAAATCTGTAGAAGTGAAAATTCTGTACATTGAAAATACCAAATAATTAATGGCGGGGGGTGTTACTAGACCGACACCGAACCCAAAAGTGTGAAAAAAAAAATTTTTGTCTGTCTGTCTGTCTGTTTGTTCAGGTATCACGCAAAAACTACCGGTTCGATTACGATGAAACTTGGTATAATTATTCTTTATTATCCTGGGCACCACACTGGGTAGTTTTTATCCCGGAAAAGTATAAACAATAAAAAACAAACTTAATTTTGCGGTTAAAAACTCAGTGATAAGTTTCGTCATCCACGCGAACGAAGTCGCAGGCACAGCTAGTATACTATAAATTTTAATGCAATGGTTAGTTACCGAAACCACACGGTTTCGGCAGACATCTGAAGATTTATTTTCGGACATCTAACGCCATCTATCGCGCGTTTAAGAATTTATTGTGAACTAAGGCTGGAGAGAATGGCCTACATGGTTGGCTTTCAGGTTATTCATATCATTGAGTACAGTGACATCTAGCGAGGGGTCGTAACGAAAGTTTAACATGAACAGTAGGATGGAACCTTTTGTATCTTGGGTCCTGTTTGTTTCGCCTTACTCCTCGAGATAGCGTTTTCTACACTTTTGTGTCTATAATTTGGTGTCAACATAAAATAAATGTGTGAAATAAAAACATTTAAGATTATTACATACTAGCTGTGCCTGCGACTTCGTTCGCGTGGATGACGAAACTTATCAATGAGTTTTTAACCGCAAAATTAACTTTTCCGGGATAAAAACTCTGGGTAGTTTTTATCCCGGAAAAGTTAATTTTGCCATGTGTTGCCCAGGACAATAAAGAATAATTATACCAAGTTTCATCGTAATCGAACCGGTAGTTTTTGCGTGATACCTGAACAAACGGACCGACAGACAGACAAAAATTTTTTTTTCACACTTTTGGGTTCGGTGTCGGTCTAGTAACACCCCCCGCCATTTATTTTTTTGATATTTTCAATGTACAGAATTTTCACTTCTACAGATTTATTATAAGTATAGATTTGTGTACAATAAATCTAGGTGTAGCCGATTCCTATACCTATGTAGCTGTTACTTATTTACCCACAAAAAAATAGACAACTCTACAGTGAAGCATATCACCCATCGAGTTTAACATTGTTCTTTATTCAGAACACTGTCCCTACAATAATCAGCATAACAGCAGATAGGCACATTGATCAAGTTTAAAAGCATAATTCAAATAAGTATATTCAAGAATACTCCCTATTAGCCAGCCAGAATTTCGAAGAAGATTTTAGGGAACCAGGAAACAGGTGCTAATTACTTCGACTTATTAATTGCTCAAACATTATTCTAATTGTTCCGTCTATTTTTAACTGTCAAATAAGTTCCATGAAAATTAATTTTCATTACTCAAAGTTCCATTTTTTACACGTGCCATTTCATAACAGCAGAAGCGTAATAATTATTCTAAATTAACGAAGAACCACTTATATTTTTTGTCTCCCGCAATAATAAAACGTTGCTAAATGAGGGTAAAAATTACTGCCGCAATTATTTCACGGGTCGAATATTTTATTTTAACAGACGGCGCGTATTTCTGAAGGTTTCGAGACAAAGAAAAATAATAAAAAAAATACATCGGAGCCTTTACAAAGGGTCTCTCAACGCTTTTTGGCGCTCAAGGAGGTCATGGAAAACGGCTGCTACGCATTAAATATAATTTTTCTTTTTGTTATTCGATGTTTTCTCTGTTTGAGTATCGTTCATGTTGGGCCAAGGAATACCTACTTTCAATTTATGATGTAATTCTTTTAAAAGGCTCTTCAAGGAAGTGTTCTCCTACTTAATTTAACTGGAGTTTCTTTAAGTTGTATTAAAAATATTGCTTTGATAACAAGATGATAAGGTAAAGTAAACACAAAAGTCAATCAAGATAAAAGAGGAACCACATTACGGTTTGGTATGTATATAGATGCCTGACCTGTCTAGGACTCAGGCATTATATAGTACAGGTATAGCTTTCAGTATTACTTAACTTAGCTTTAGAAGTATTGTGTTTCTCTGGACTTTTAGTAACTACTGCTAATATTACATGACTGGTTTACATACATAAGACAGTAATTTCAAAACCAGTTGAATTTCATGATCTACACAGACGAGCCACAGTCACTCCTTATAATGGCGTTCGTAAGTTCGTAAAGCCGATTTAACAAAGCGGTGAAGGATAGGCTTATAACTAAGAATTCGAGACAAAACTTGTTATGAAGAGACAAGCGAAGTAGTTAGGAAGTTTAATCGTAATATAATATCAGTTTAATGTTGTGTTAACTGGGTCGTTGCGACAATCTCTCTCACATAATATCATAAAACTTCCCTTCGAGGTTGGTATTCATAGTTCTAAAGTTCCAATTTGGATTAAAAGATCTAGGATCTAGATGTAAAATTTAAAAAACCCTTAAATATTATCAGGAATTTCACATGCCTTAGAACTATAAAAGTTTCACCAGATAATTATGTAATGGAATATTTTACGATCGTACCCTAAGCAAAGTGTGTTTGCGAAAGGAGGAGATAAAACATAGTTTCAGATGGTCATGTAAGTTTTAGGTATTTTAACATATTGAATTCACGTTAAAGCAGAAAGTATTAAAAGAAATAAGGAAAATGTACACAAACCACCAAAAATCTCTACCAAAATGTATACCACTGACATTAACATTCGAAGGTGAGTCAGGTAAAACCTCATTTTTAGTTACCGTATTTCCATTAGCGTGGTCGATTACGAAACGCATTTACTGATTGAACAGATAATATCTATCCGATCATGACTAGCTTTAAACGATATGGTATTCCAATACTACAGCGATACGAAACTACGTGAGTAAAGATGGGTTAATACCGATATTTATGTATTCGTGATTATGATATATTAGTCTAGTAATATCATAATATTTAAACTAATATTTCAGTATTAGACATATCTGAATAACTTAGTATCAAATTGAATCCGAATGCTTCGAGTAATATGCTTATCTTCTTATATATAAAGTTCTCGTGTCACAATGTTAGTTACCATACTCCTCCGAAACGGCTTGACCGATTTTTATGCATTTTTATATGATATTCAGTAGGTCTGAGAATCGGCTACTATCTACTTTTCATACCCCTAAGTGGTAGTAGGTAGGTAGTAGGCAGGTAGGTAGATAGTAGGTAGGTAGTAGGCAGGTGCTAGGTAGAAAAAATTGCATTGCAACATTTGCAACGCATGCCGGGTACAGCTAGTCTTACTATAGAATCAAATGAATCCCGTCTATGATTGAACTACAATGGATCCTAATGATAAAATTAATATAAAAAATTCGAATAAAATGATTATATTACTTTTGAATACAATGTATAATAGAATGAATTTGAGTAATGTTAGTACATTAAAACGAAATATTAAAATATCAGTGTTACTCGGATTTTTAATCCATGAATCCACATCAGTAATATTTTAACTAATATGAATATATCAGTCACACTCCTACACAAGTTTAATAAGTTTGATCGTAGCTAGCTAGTTTTATGACGTCATGCGGCACAGGATGCTATCACGTGGTCGCTCGGTAAGCAATAGGCATAAACCTGCATTGGGTAATTCTGTGGGAATACCTGATGATATTGCCCACTAAGTTTGATAGGAGAGCGAACGAGAACTCTGCGGTTTATGTAAACTACTTAAATGGAAAGCAATTTAGATATTATATGCAGGGTTGGATTTTTAAGTTTTTTACGTTAAAACGCTTGTAAATAACATACTGGGTTTGGCTTTAAAATACGTATAAAAGTTCCAAGGAATTTTTATCAGTGTTATAAAATAGAAGCTTCTGAATAAATAAAAAGTCGGAAAATGGGTTTTAATCTAAATATAAATAATTACCACAGATTTTTACTTTTTCATAAATGTTCCTTAAAAAATACATACCACTAAAAAACCCACCAGTGTTAAACAGCAGCTCGTTGAACATTAATGCAATATAATTCGATCGCAAATTGTCTTGTATTCACTTATCTACTGGTAATTAATCCAATAAAGTTGCAAGCTAAACCAATATCCGAACTGGTCATGGGCAGAAGCCTTGATATACAAATTCAATATGGCGTCACGGTAATAAGCCAATCTGGATTATATACGCCAGTGAAGCGAGCATCTGAGCCACCAGCTTACGTCAACATTGCTAATTGGCATCTGGCTGCTGAACGATTTGATCTGCTTGCCAGAACTCCATGTTTGATTTCAATTTAAATTCACTCTGCCTCGATGTTAGTACTGCCACGGTTTGTATAAATACGATCGACGACCGAATTCGATGTTAGAGGCAGATTTATTTGAATTCGGTGGAACTGTTCCACCTTTCAGAATAAATCACATCAGCAGAGGCAAAATTGAAAGGCTGCTTGTTGAATAAAAGTATCGAAAATAAAAGTGTTTCGCTCGAAGTTATGCTCGTAAATATATTTAAAAGAGCAAAAAGTTAGATCAGTCTAGAGGTCATATAAGAGGCTGTCAAACTTAAGTGAGTCGAGTCGGTCAGGTCAGATTGTTAATAAGGTTTTTTAAAAAATGTTGCTAACTAATATCACAGCCTCTAGCTCATATTATTAACAATTGCATAACCGATGGCATATTTCCTACACACCTCAAAAAGGTTATTATTAAGCCAATTTTCAAAAAAAATGATAAATCCGATATTAAAAACTACAGACCAGTCGCAAAAATTCCAGTATTCTCAAAAATCATAGAAAAAGTAATATATAATGCTCTTTACAACTACTTTGAAAAAAATAAACTATTATGCCACGAACAAAAAGGATTCCGGAAAAACTCTACAATAAATATGGCACTTTATGACCTATTATCAAATATAATGACATCTGTAGACAAAAAGAGCCCAGTATGCGCCATATACACTGACATGTCTAAAGCATTTGATTATGTAGATCATAACCTACTACTAAAAAAACTATATGGCTATGGAGTAAGAGGCAACATCCTTAACCTTCTAGAATCTTACTTAAGTGATAGGTATCAATGTACTGAAATTTGTAGAATATCCCCTAAAACGAAACTAGAGACTTCCTATACATCCGCATTCAAAAATGTTAAATACGGCGTGCCGCAAGGCAGCGTACTGGGTCCGTTACTATTTTTAATATACATAAATGACCTTCCAAGAGTAGTAAAACAAAAAATGGTCCTCTTTGCTGATGATAGCACAGCAATTATTGAGTGTACAGACCCTAACGACTATGAAAGTAATATCAACGTTACTCTAAGCGAGATCGTTAAATGGCTTGAAAACAATAACTTAAAAATAAATTTAAATAAGACTAACGTAATGCATTTTCATCAACGACGCGTAAATCCTACCATTTCTGTAGCCTACGACGATAAAAAAATTGAAGAGGTTATGAATAGTAAGTTCTTGGGCATAACTATTGACAACAAGCTAACTTGGAAAGTTCATGTAGAATTGTTATGTAAGCGCATAAGTAAATCTGCCTATGCACTATTTCAGCTTTCAAAAAAAGTAAACATTGAAACACTAGTCACAGCATATCACGGAGTAGTTGGTTCAGTCCTTCGCTACGGGGTTATTTTCTGGGGTCAATCGACTAACAGTGAGACGGTATTTAGAATGCAAAGGCGTTGCATAAGGTCAATGTGCGGTCTTCAAGTAACAGATAGCTGTGTTCCTTATTTTAAATCCTTGAAAATATTAACTCTACCGTCATTATATATTTTAGAAACTGCGTTGTTTGTAAAAATGAATCCGAATCTGTTCCCTAAATTCTCAGCAGTAAAGATAAACCCAATGCGATCTCAACATGCAAATCAATTATGTAATTTAAAATGTAAAACAGCTCTTATGTCTAAAAGTTTTTTCGGATTAGCTCCTAAAATCTATAATAAATTACCTGACGGCATAAAAGACATGCCAATGGTTAAATTCAAAACAGCTCTACAGAAATTTTTAACAGAAAAATGTTATTACAGAGTAGACGAATTTTTAAACGAGAAATATTTATAAAACTAAAAACCTTACTGTAATAGTTCCTAATTATATTTTAAATTTATTTTATTGTTATAGTTTAATATTTGTTATTATTATGTAAGCATGTGATTCTAGTTATTAAGTTCTCAACAAAAAACATTTGTATGCCAATGAAGCAAAACATAGAGCTACTATTATTATTTTTTTGTTTAATACCATCTATGTAAAACCTATGTTTACAAATGAATAAATGATTATGATTATGATTATGATTATGATTAACCTTTAGGGAATAGTTTGAAATGAAACAAAATCTTGATAAATAGCAGTAAAATTGCTTTAGATTAACTTGGTGGCTATATACCTGTATCTTCAGGGAACATTTAAATAAAGCAAAACGAAATAAATCAGAGATAAAGATTTCTAGCAAACTTAATCAAAAGCAATTTCGCAATTAAACATCTGGATCCTAAAGGTAATTTAATAGGGTCAGATTTATCTAAACAGAAACTGAGACAGAACTGCGAGTAACTGAAATTCAAACGTAAATCAAGATAATACGTAACTTTGTACTAATGAAGGCGGCGACTCCCGCTAACTTGCTTCATCAACAGATGTAATATGTCTTTGCAGATAGTTGCCGCGATAACAGAATAGCCTATCTTTGCAATTATCTAGAAATGCTGGTCTTTCATTACGTACTCGTACCGCTATATGATATAGAATGTAGCCTTGAACGCGTAAGGTAACAACGCAAACAATGAGATAATCTAAAGATAGCAGACGAGACGGTTTGCTAAAAATAACAATTTTTATGCTACTTAATATATTTTTAGGGAATCGAAGGAAAATATTAGTATGATGTTAAATGTTTTTGCCGACGACCTCTATTTTAATTCCTTTTTAATTAAAAAAGTTTTTTTTTTAATATAGTTATATTGTTATATGTTAGAGTTTAGTGGAATGTGCTGTATCCCTCTAATAAATTCTCTCTCCGAAGCTACGATAAGATACAATCTAAGAAAAAGGTCTAAGCTATGTTGTTCCACATGATATATACTAAACAGCTTTGCTTGAGATTCCCTCGAAATTCTAAGGAAAAATTACGAGGACGCAATTTTATTTTAGCATTTCAAGAGTGACTCAATATAATATCTAGCTAAAAACATTAATTAAATATAGAGATTCTCAGTTTTTTTTTCTAATATATCTTAAAAATGTTTATTTTTAGAAGGAGAATCTTCATAAAAATTTAAAGTCTGTATGGATAGATGAATGTTTGTTATTTTTTTACTTTTTTGTGCAAAAGCAGCCACAAATTTAGATTGGTATAGCATGTAGTTTATAGCCTGTATTAACACATGTGCAACTTGTGCAGCATTGTATCCCAATGTATTAACGAGAATAAGAACCACGCGGATGAAATCGCGGTATGACGCTAGCGATCTATTTCTCGTACAGGGTGTTTGAATGCGAACACTTCAAACATTTTCATTCCTGAAAACTCTACCAATGCAACAAGATAAACAAACATCAAATATTTGCAAAAAAAACAGTGTATTTTGCTTCAAGCTAAAAAATTGTACAAAAATCACGCGCTGTGCTACATCCGTAGTTTCTAAAAGGTTTGAAACGGGTGCAAAATAAAACGTCACGTTGTATAAACCTCTGAAACTGTGCACACTATGTTGAGCTAGTTACGCGTAGTTCCACAGCAGTATCAAATAAAACCTCTTTGATGTTATTTAACAAAAAACCTTATCTATGCGCTGTTAAAAAAAATCACGGGGACTAAATTACAAATTGAGGATATCCAATAAAAACTATGGCGACTTTTTCTCTCTAATAAGTTATTTTCAGCGGTAAAATATTTCTACGTTTTTCGGTACAAATGGATTGTAGTGTCACCTAAACAAGTTATGTGGTAGTAATACTTTTCATAAGAATTGAAACAAACGATCATAATTTGCGTATTTTCCAAAGTGGTCACTACGAATTATGTATGTTTTATTTAGAGCAAGACAGAGAAAGCAAAACCTTTAACGGAGACTAGAAATTAAGTGATACTTAAGAATTCAGTTACTAAAGTATTGTATGGATTCAGTTATGATACTTTAAGTAAAAACTTTTGGCCTTCGTTCTTAGTTTATATTCACACATTTTAAAGTAAACATATATCTGATAAAACGGTCATGTATCCCCCTTGCAAATTTTACTAAGCGAGTCTGAATTCCAGAGCAGGGTAGGCCATATCTCACAGTTAATCACAGCTATGTAACACGGATTCCCTTACTGCTCATAACAATATATTATTCAACCTATGTTAATATACTTTTAATCTTCGAAGCAAAGGTAGAATATAAAATACCTTTATACGTAAAATTCATGAAATTTTAATATTTTTTTTTTTTATTATTTTCTATTACTTTTGTATAGTGCCTTGTAATTTGAAATTGAAAATAAACACATAGTAGATGAAATATTAATACAAAAACAGTTTTTAAACGAGAATATTATTTTTGGATGAAATCTAATTAGAGGTACCTACTAGACGAGACCTTTGCAGTGATGAATTTTTTGTTGCCTTGTTTTAGTTCTTAGTTTTATTTAGTTTATAATTCTTCTTATTTCTTGTGTAGGCTTAGTTTTTTATTTTTGTAAATATTTTAAGTTTAATTTCATCAATAAATAAACATACGATCTATGACCTTTGCAGTTAAAACATAGTCTAGTTTTTTCAGTTGGCCTTTTGTAGTTTATTTGCTAAACGTGTTTCCTTAAAATAATTGAAATGTAACGAATTTAATCTTTTATTTGAGTGAATGTATGGATATCAATATTGCTGAGTGGTAGCGAAAATAATGCATATTTTTATAACCAAACTTTCGTACTGCAAGACTAATAAACGCCTTCGTGATTTTCTTTTCGCGCTGTTAAACAAAAGGGTAATAGTAATTAATCTTATTTATATTAGTTGTATAGTAGCCTATTTGTTTTATAAATGAGATTCAATAAAATCTTTCCAAGTATAAATACATTTCTGTTATCATTCGTTGTCGGTGCAACAAGTTCTGAAGTAGAGCAACACTGCTGTCTGTCTGTCCGTTTCAATTCTTCTGGCATGGAAAGTTTGAAGTGTAGCTTTTAATCTCACGAGGTTATTTCTGTTTACATTTACATTGCTGTTTCAGCACTAAATGTAAATCTAAAAAGCTTTTTGTGTAGTGTTTTTTGTAGTGTGAGTTAAATGTACGCACGATCATTTGTTCTGTGTCTGGGTGTAATTTATCTATAATATGTATTGTATTTAGAAATATATAAGTATGTTTATCAGTTGTCTGGTTACCATAACAACACAACAGGCACAAGCTCTGCTTAGCTTGGGATCAGATAACCGTGTGTGAGATGTCCCGGAATATTATATTGTATTAATGTATTCAGTTCTCTACCTAATATTTGATACTTTCGGATTTCATGTACCATTTCTTATAATTTAATGACTTGAGGTCGTATCATAACCTGCTACAATTGGATCACAATTTGCTGTTTCGTTATTTTTATTCATGCGATTTCTCAATCTTAATGTCATTGCTGTTTCAGAGTTTCAAATAGTTTTATTTTAGGGACTTTACACAAAAAGTTAAACGAGTCCGCTGTAAAACCTAGTATTTATATCTCCATGATTTATTTGTTGCACCGGCGAATCGAGCCCTTTGTTCCAAAAGCCATCAGGCGGCCCAATCAAGTAAGAAATTGGTGATCTCGGATGAGACCCGGTCCCTATACAGGCCGCTGTTACTAAAGATAAGCTTCTTAGGATGTGATGAAAATGTCCCCCGGTGCAGAAAATACACAACGAAAACAGATTGTCAACGTTTACTCTCTCGTGCCTAAAATCGAACGGTAATGGTATTAAAAAAACAATTTCAGAATATAGAGTTTGACCTTTATTTCTTTGTAATTCATCCCTTGCAATTAGTTATGTTATGTTAATAGGATTTTTCATGTTAACTAACTGGCTCTATATGTCTTTCCGGTTTGGTATAGGATTCTTGAAGGATTATCTTCAAGATATTTAATTAATTATGTTCTCGTTATAATGTTTTCGTTGTTTATATATCAAAACAAAGACTCACCATCTATGCGGGCGACTCTACACTCCATATTCTTACACAATATTAGTTCAATAAAACGACAATTTAACGAGAACAGTGGCAACAGGCGTAGATCCAAAAGCATACCTGCACGGAGGGTCTTTGTATGATAATTTATCGTAGATAGATGACAGATAAAAATAACTTATTATAATATAAACACATTGAAATCAAGTTCTATGTCTCGTATATAAAATTCCATATAAGAAATACACTTGCGCACAACATATTACATAGCACGTCTGTTTCAATCAGGTTTCTTAATTTCATTGCCAACAACCTATTGATTTTATGGTCGGTCCCCTTTCATTGCCCCGGGGCTATTACCGCCTCAATTGGTCTGAGGGGTTACATTTTGAAATTATAACACGTCAGGCTCGATTACTCATAGGGAATACCTCAACACGCCATTAAAAATGCCCCCAGGGATTCCATTATCAAGGTATTTGTCGTAGCATTTAAGTTAATTTGAAAGTAGTTTAAAATTGTTTAAGTCTGGAAATTCATGCAATTTTTTGCAATAACTTTCGTCTTTATTTTTGAAAGCTTTGACCCTGTGTTAGTTAATAGAACATTATACTTTAAAATATGATGTATATTTTCATAAAATGAAATAAAACTATCGTCTACTGTTGAATTACTCAAATATATTACTGACGACCTCCGTGGTCGAGTGGCGTACGCACCGGTTTCAAGGTGTCGCTAGCTCTGAGGTCCCGGGTTCGATCCCCGGACGGGTCAATGTAGAAAATCACATTTCTACATTGTCTCGGGTCTGGGTGTTTGTGGTACCTTCGTTGTATCTGAATTCCATAACACAAGTGCTTTAAATAGCAACTTACTTTGGGTTCAGAACAATGTATGTGATGTTGTCCGCATTTATTTATTTATTTATATTGAGAGCAAAGGTACATGATGCTTACCTTTCAAATTCATGAATTCATAATATAAAAACTTATTTCTGTTCAAATAAAATAACAACTAAAAAAAATGGAAGCCTAAATTTCTAACTTTCAATGTAATTTTCTAGAACTTTCCACGTTTTACGTACAGACGAAGACCACTAACTGTTTGATGACTACGATTATTTGGCTGAACGCTCTTAGGTTTCACCACTAGTCTCGTTAAATTAAAAGCTCAAGAGCCCTTAGAGACACGTTGCTAAATCATAAAAAAATGATCACCATTGTTGTATCAATTTGAAACCTACATCCGATTTAAAAAGGAGGAGGTTCTCAATGTTCTGAATATCATTTTGCATGTTTGTTACGCGTTATTTCCGGCAATTGTGGAACAATTTCATAAATTATATTAGTTATCGTTAGGGTATAAGTACCTCAGACGCGGTCCTATGTGATTGAACTCGGTTCTCTTTTACATATATATTATGTTAACAATGATCAATACCATGTTCAAATTAACAACACATAAAAAAGATAACACCATTTTGTATTTTCAACAAAATGACATTCAGTAAAGTCGCATCTGAATTTAGATTAAGATTTCCTTCAAACTTAATCCAAGAAACACGCCAAAAAGTTTCGTTGCATCTTGTTAAATGCAACCCCATCTTGTAGTAATTTGTAAGGTTGCGACGGCGACCACTCACAGTTCCTATGACTACGGTCACATAGTTTCGCCGGCGCAGTAAAGTGGGCACTAGATGTGTCGAGGGTCTGGCTAGACGCCAAGCGGCTACCTCCGCATTATAAGGGCGGTGCACATACCCCTTTGTTTGACAAAAAAATAAAGAAATATAGAAACGTCAGATATAATGAAAAGGAACGAATGAATGCAAGTCGCTTTTTGTTGTGCTTCTTCTATATTCTCAGCGTTTCTTAATGTTTTAATTAATGAGAACGAACTGTGAAGATGATTTTAATTAGTCTTGGCTGTTTTGTTTTAGTTTGTGTATGCTGGTTGGTACCTAATTAAATTTTTCTTTGACGTAAAAAAATACTTCAAGTATATTAGGGTTTTTCGTAATTAATTATAACTAGGTATATGATTTAGTAAATAAGCCTCTTAATAAATAGTGGCATGCTTAAAACTATAGGCTTATTATGTCTAGAAACTTTCTAAAATAGTTTTAGAGAGTCAGATAGGTTTAAAAGGTCAATTTTGATTATGCGGTCATTCGTGGAATCTCCTACCTTTTGATTTCAATCACAGACAAGGTCAATTCTTTCAGTTACAAAGTAACTATTCTCAGAACAAAACGTTGTTTTCATAGCCAATATCTGCCAGACAATAAAACAACGAAATAGTCTGAATCGGGTCACTATTTGACGTTGTTTTGAGCATACAAACACGAAAGCAAACAAACAGTTATGTTCTTGCATATTGGTTCAGATAAACGGTGGAGCACTAGAATTTGTCCTGTCGTTGTTTGCAGATACAAATCTCACACGCTCACACCTAAACTTGGAACTATCTGTTGACTATTCACATAATATTTACACTATGCAGAGATCGAGTTCGCGATCCCAGAACGGAAATCGCTTGTGAATGGGTTCCATATTTTACACTACGTCATAATGTACTCACAGTCCACAAACATTACGTATATTTACGTAAATATTTCGTCCGTTATTTAACAAAAACATTTTCATGTTATTAAAATATGAATTCACCATACAAAGGGGAATAAGGTATCATATACGTACAAAATTGATGAAATTTCATTCGCACCTGTGTGGTTTCTCTGCGTTCCACATATCCATAATATATTTTACACAAACCGTATGCTTTGTGCGACATATTATATTTAATGTTTCTGGGAACTGGTAGCTGTGTGTCCTCGCCTTAAAGGACTTAGTAAAGTTGGTACAGGATGCTGATAGGGGATCCCCCCAAGCGCTTACGTCCACGATCGTGATCCCTGGAAACGCTGTCCTCTGACACTTCGGTAACGCAGAAGCAGAGGACACGCGGCTAAAGTGCGCTTGAATTTTGTCGGCAGTCAAATTGGTGACTAATTATGATGCTATCATTAAATGATGAAAAAGGTCCTTCTCAGGACCAGGGGGAGGGTCCCACCTCCCAGCCCGTTGAGCGGTTAGCTCCGGGTCTGGTAAGGGGGGGCACTCGCCCGGAGGAGATTTGCGATGAAAAGAGGTTGTCCGGCTCCCTTTCGGTTGAGCGTGACGCCTCGAAGGATCGTGGTATTGAGGGTGCGGGTTTCACACCCGTTACAACCCTGGTTGGCATGCGAAGGACGTCGGTTCGCCTGGCGCGTCCAGACGCTGAGGTGTTCAAGCGTCCTTCGAGCCGCAACTCTTGCTCTTCGTTTTCGGGGAGCAAGTTTTTCAACCCGACCCCGGGATGTTTGTCTTCGGACGAGGAGGGTACGCTAACAGATGCGTCGGTAGCGAGCTCGGTGGGAGGCTTGAGCGAGACAGGCAAACTCTTTGTTAAACCGTCGCGCAAGCGCTCCCTCAAATCAGCGGGTGCCGAGGGGTCCAGCTCCGACGCTCCCTCTGTTAAGAGTACAAAATCGGCCTCTAGCAAACGTGGCCGCCCCCGGAAGCCACCACCAACTACGGGCCATTATGTTGGTTTAGCGGAGGCCCAAAGAGAGGCCAATAGACTGAAGAGAGAGGCGCTCACTCAAGAGCTCGAAGCGAAGATTGCGGCGCAGGAGCGTCAGGCCAATCTCGCACGGGCCAAACATGGCTACGGCGCCACTCTCTGGTCCGACTACTCGGACAAGACGGTAGCTGAGCTGGAGTCCCTTCATGATGTTGACATGGGCAGCATCATCGAAATTGCTAGAAAGTCTAGCAACATGAAGGGAACCCTACAAAAGGCTTTACGAGACCACGCAGAGAACGCCAAGAGGATCTTGGCTTCGATGGTGACACGTTCGGCCACAGAGGAGGTGCAGCGACTTCAGGCGACGGTAAACCGCCTGGAAGAGGAGAAGCTGCAACAGAACCGGCGCATCGAGGCCTTAGAGGCCAAGATCGCCGAGCTGAAGGGCGTCACTCCACATCGCCAAGTTGAATTGGTCAATTTATCGATGGACGTGGCCCCCATCTTGAACACGCCGGATCCCGCAACTTCTCTTCGCAGTGTATTAGAGGAAATGCTCCTCAAACATGCCGCGGAGACGAAAGTTTTTGTGCGGTCATGTTTCGCGGGAATTGAGGACCGTCTCAATCCTCCCAAGATCGTTCGTCCACCCCTAGCGGCGGACAAACAACAGAAGGTGATTGGCGAGCAACCGGCCCCTAAACCTGTAAAGGGGAAAGGCGTAGGTAAAAAGTCGGCCCCTAAGGTTTCGGCGCCCGCGGCGGATACTGAGGCCTCAGCGTCTTATGCGTCGGTGGCCTCCACGGCGGCTCCTGCCAAGAGAGTAAACCCTGGACCTTCCAAAGCCAAATCGGGTCTAAAAAAGGACTCTCGCTCGAAAGCAACCACATGTAGCCCGCATGAGGCCGCAAAACCAGGGCCATCAAGGCTCCCGGCGCCTGGCCGTCTAGCTGACACAGACGGCATGCTTCCCGCAACCACAGCCGCTAACGAGTGGCAGGTAGCCGGGAACAAGAGGAAAAAGGGTCAAAAGAAGAAGGTGAAGGCTTCAACTACTACTGCCCCCTCATCGACCTCTAAAATAAAATCCTCAAAAAAGGTGAAAAGTGGCAAGGCCAAAAAGACCCCTAAACTGGTTCCCCCCAAATCCGCAGCAGTGGTGTTAACCATCACGCCAGAGGCTGTGGAGAAGGGGGTCTCGTACGAGGAGGTACTGACCAAGGCCCGCCAGTCAGTTAAACCCAGAGAAATGGGCATCGAGGAGGTCAAGTGCCGGCAAACGCAGACCGGGGCTCGATTATTCGAGTTTTCGGGAGCGAGCCGTGACACCAACGCTGACCTCTTCGCGACAGCCCTACAGGCAGCAGTCTCTGGTTTGGCAGTGGTGGGCAGGCCAACCAAGTCTACGTCCTTGGTGATCTCCGAGCTTGATGACTCAGTCACCAGGGACGAGGTGGTGAACGCGGTAGCGGCTGTAGGTGGATGCAGTCTCGATGCCATTAAGGCCGGAGAGGTCCGGTCTGGCCGTCGGGGGATTGGCGAGATACGCTTATCGTGCCCAGTCGTGGCTGCGGAGGCCGTTTTAAAAAAAGGGCATCTGTCGATGGGGTTCAGTTCGGGTGTAGTCCGGGCACTTGAGTACCAGCCTATGCGCTGCTTCAGGTGTTTCTCACTCGGGCACACGCGAGCCCGCTGCCCGTCGCCCGAGGACCGGTCGGCTCTTTGTCGCCGTTGTGGCAAGGCAGACCACAAGGCGAACGCTTGCAACAGCAAGCCGCACTGCTCCGTATGTGCGGCAAGCGGCAAGACGGCGAACCATACCATGGGAGGTGCCAAGTGCAACCCCCCTGCAAAACGAGGCATAGCACAGGTCCAGGCCAAGCCTGTCAACGCCACCAGCACTAAGCCGGTGGCAGAGGGTACCCTACAAATGGAGGAGTGATGTCAAGACACAATCAGAAAGTACTCCTCCAGGGGAATCTCAACCACTGTCGGGCGGCACAAGACCTGGTCGCTCAGACATTGGCCGAATGGGGTGCCGATGCGGGGGTGGTCGCGGAGCCCTACTTCGTGCCCCCTAATTGGCTAGGGGATTTGGATGGTTTGGTGGCCATAATTCCACGACCCTCTATGGACTCCCTGCCCCTGACGTCCTTGGAAAGGGGGTCGGGCTTTGTTGCCGCCGCTTGGGGAGAGAATGCGCTTTTAGGCGTATACTTCTCTCCTAACCGCTCACTGGCGGAATTCGAGCGATTTTTAGCTGCCCTCTCGGGGGTTTTGATGCGTTTGTCACCGAGGCAGGTGGTCGTCCTCGGCGACTTCAATGCGAAGTCAGTGGCGTGGGGCAATCCGTCCAACGACGCACGAGGCCGTGCTTTGGAGGCGTGGGCGGTTTCAGCCAACCTCTCCCTTCTCAATAGAGGGACAACGCACACGTGTGTGAGGCTGCACGGAGGGTCCGTGGTGGACTTAACCTTCGCCACCCCTGCACTTGCCGCCACCGTCGCGACATGGCAGGTCGAGCTCATGGAAACCCTATCCGACCACCGATACATACGGATAGGGTTCTCTTCCCAGCGAGCACAGGGCACACAAGGTCGCACACCGTTCCCGAGGTGGGCTGTTACCCACCTGGACCGCCAGATGGCAGGCGAGGTCGCCTTAGTGCAGGACTGGTTCTGTCCACCGACCAGTTCTGATGTGGACGCAGCGGCCTTTCACATGCGGGACTTGTTGACCGAGGTGTGTGATTCGTCTATGCCTCGGTCCCGCCGGCCCCCGCCTAGGAAAGCGGTTTACTGGTGGTCTGCAGAGCTGGCCGATCTCCGACAGGGCTGCATGGCCGCCAGAAGAAACTATCAGCGCCTTCGGCGACGCCGCCAGAACCGGGATCTTCAGGGGGAGGCTCGGTATCACCTGCAATGGCAGGAGGCAAAGAAGGCGCTGAAGGCCGCCATTGGGGAAGCTAAGGACGCAGCCAGGTCGGAAATGTTGGAGGGACTCAATGCCGATCCGTGGGGGAGACCGTACAAAATGGTGCGCGACAAACTGCGCCCCATTGGTCCCCCACTAACGGAAACCCTTCCAACTAATCTCTTGGACAGGGTGGTTCAGGCGTTGTTCCCGTGCGCCACCGATGTCACCCCGCCAAGGATGAATCCCCCGTACGGGATAGGTCCATCGGAGGACATTCCCCTGCTGTCCTCGGAGGAGTTTGCTGACGCAGTGTCGTGCCTCAGCCAAAAAAAGACGGCCCCCGGCCCCGATGGGATACCAGCGCGAGTTCTGGCGATCGCCACCTCCCATTTGGAGGAACGGTTTCGGGATCTTTTCGACCGGTGTTTTGCTACCGGGAGGTTCCCGAAGCCATGGAAGGAGGGTTTGTTGGTCCTTCTTCGGAAGCATGGGCGCCCAGCCGACTCCCCGTCGGGATATAGGCCAATCGTCCTTTTGGATGAGGCGGGGAAGACCTTCGAGCGGATCATTGCAGCCCGCCTGAAGGATCATCTTGTCAGGATCGGCCCGGACCTGTCTAAGGCCCAATTCGGTTTCCGAGAGGGTCGGTCCACCATAGATGCCATCCATGGCCTAAAACACCTGTGCGGGGAGGCGAAGGAGAGAGGGCAGGGAGTGTTGGCGCTATCTTTTGATATCGCAAACGCGTTCAACTCCCTGCCTCACGCCGTAATTTTGGAGGCCCTGAGGTACCACAGGGTACCGCGATACCTGGCGGCGCTCCTGGCCGACTACCTACAGGACCGCGAGGTCCTGTTTAAAAGTAAGGACGGCAGTGTCAGGCATCGTCGAGTGGCCACTGGGGTTCCACAGGGGTCGGTCCTTGGGCCACTCCTGTGGAATATAGGTTACAACTGGGTTCTTCGGGGCGCCCTCCTCCCGGGCATGGGTATCTTCTGCTATGCAGACGATACCCTTGTCACTGCCCGGGGGAAGACATATGGGGAAGCGGCGCGCCTGGCTTCTGTCGGTGGAACGCTGGTTGCCAGCAGAATGGCTCGCCTGGGTCTAGGGGTGGCCCTGGAAAAGACCGAGGCCCTGTATTTTCCTGGCCCTCGTCAGCGTAAGCCCCCTGACGCGCACATTGTGGTGGCTGGCATCAGGGTGAATGTTAAGGCCCAGATGAAATACTTGGGCCTAATCCTGGACGCCAAGTGGGATTTCGGCCCACATTTTCGTGATCTTGCGACAAGGCTTCTCAAAGCGGCTAACGCCTTCTCGTGGCTCCTTCCTAACTTGGGGGGACCACGGGTCAGCTGCCGTCGCCTCTATGCCGGAGTCTTGCGCTCCATGGCGCTCTACGGAGCCCCAATATGGGCAGACGCCCTGTACAGAAGAGAGAACGCGTTCCTCCTGCGTAGGCCCCAACGGGCAATTGCGCAACGCATTGCGAGGGCCTACTGTACGGTGGGTCATGCAGCTGCATGCACTCTCGCCGGCACTCCCCCCTGGGAGCTAGAGGCAAGGGTCCTGGCCGCCGTATATCATCAGACGGCAGCCCGGAAAGCGCTCGGGGAGCGCTTGGCCCCAGAAGAACGCGGCGCCGTGCGGCGTGAGGCTTACGACGAAATGGTCCTCCATTGGCGGTCAGACCTCGTCAACGCCCGCTTCGGACGTCGCGTTACTGAAGTTGTGGGTCCAGTCCTTGAGACATGGCTGGAGCGTCGTCACGGGTTCTTGACCTTCCGTCTAGTGCAGGTGCTGTCCGGGCACGGGTGCTTCGGATCGTACCTGTACCGAATCGGGCGGGAGGTATCTTCTGCATGCCACCATTGTGGCGCGGTGGAAGACACGGCGCAGCACACCCTTGAGGTCTGCACTGCCTTCGAGGCGGAGCGCCGTGCCCTGCGTGGGGTTGTTGGCCCGGACCTTTCGTTCGCGGGTGTGGTTAATGCCATGCTCGCGGACGATCGCGTCTGGCGGGCAGTGTCTCATTTCTGCGAGATCGTCATTTCGCAGAAAGAGACCTCGGAGCGCGAGCGGGAGGCTGACCCTTCCGCTCCATTGCTCCGCCGACGGCGGGCGGGTAGGGCGCGGACGGGAACCTCCGTAGCCAGATCTGCCCAGAGGGGGACGCAGAGGGCGGGGATGGGGGTCCCTCAGCCTTCATTGCACGCGTCTCCTTCCTTGCTGGGTGGGGGTGGTGTAGTGCCATGCACTGCCCCCGCTGTCCTCCTTCCTACATAGGGCGGAGGTCATGTCGGGCCCGCCACTAAGCGGGCAGTCGCCGGGGGCGTTATGGTGCTAAGACTTCGGTTGGACCCGTAACGCCGCCACTAAGGCGAAGGATGGCACCAGGTGTTTTGCCGGAGTAGTCGGAGCCTTTTTCAAGGCCCTGGAAGCCCGGACTCTTTCATCCTCAACCCCCTGGGGATGCAAGGCTGGCTCATAAATGAGTTTCACCTGACAAAAAAAAAAAAAAAAAAAAAAAGGATGCTGATTCAGCTAAATACCGAACGATAATAACGTGTTCAAGTAAATGATGCTTCGCTAGTCTGCTAACGTTACAACTACATTGTACACCTGTATATGTTGCTAAACTTAACGTATTCCGAACTAAGCTTAGAGTTTTAGTTAAATACCTCGGAGGTTTATTAATGTATTCTATAAAGTGCTGCGTAGCTGCAAATGCTAATAGTTTCTAAGCTGAATTAAGCGTCTTGTTATCATGTGAGCGAAGTAATAGAGGATGGGTGCTTCGGAAGCGGGTTATAAGATGTTGAATTGTTATTCAGATATAGTAAATAGGTTTAATCATGTTCATTTTGCTGTTTTTATGTGTGTGTTGTTGTTAAACAACATTTACAGCGAAATTTTAGAAAACAAATTTTAATACAAAAAATGTTAAAACTACACATCGGTTGTATATAAAATAAAATTTAGAGGTATAGATTGTTACAAAAATTGTTAGAATTTATTTAATAAAGTTTCCCAACCAACTCGTTAAGAAAGACAAGCGCGATGAAATGTATAATTAAAAACTTTAAGATGAGAGACAAACGACAGCTTACGCTTTGTTGACAGACATGATGAAACGTGACATCAGAGGAACACACGAGCCTTTAAATAAGTAAAAGTAATTACAACAACATGTCATCCGTGTCGTTTCTCTTATCAAATTGTTTGCGAACGTTAAACAAATGACGAGTGAAATTTCCGCACATAAAAGCCCAGTTCATCCCGCCTCAAAAGTTTCTACTTCTTCCGAATTCTGAAGTTTGAGACGCGTAATTCTCGCAAATTATAATTGCTCACTAAATAACATCAAAACGCAAATGCCCGACGTTAAACGTAACTAAATTCGACGAGTAACGCGATCGGGTGAAACGTCGTCGTATCTCACAGATTACCTTTCCGAGCTCTGAAAATAAAGTTTCAAGAACTCCTTAATAGAATATCCTTTGAATAGGTTGGAGTCGTCTTGTAAATAACGTTAGAGGCCTCGACGGAGGTGTCAGAAGTTGGCCAAGTTCGCCAAGAGCTCCTGTAGCCTGAGTTGAAAACACCCGAACTTCGAGACCCCTCTAAATCTAAACTTTTCTTTCGTTGACAGCGCTTGAGACATGACTTCTCAAGTTTATTGTGCACTTACACATGTGAGATTAGTTCGAGATGCGGGCGCTTATTAGAGAGAAAAATTATACGAGTTTGCGTCGGGAACGTTTTAAGATGTGACGTCACAAATATATTACGTTCTGTGGAACAGTCACTTTTTCTTCGAGGATATGTAATAAGTCTTCCGTTATGATGCTATTACGACAGTCTACGGCAAAAATGTAGGTTGACAAAAATAGAGTTGTTACATAATAATGTTTCGTGTGATATCTAAGTTTATAGGCTAAAACGCTAGGTTTAACTGATGTTTTTTAATTAACTACACATAAAATGTGAAACAAATTGTTATATTTTAATTTAATATAACCAACATGTACAAAAAGGACATAAGGATAATTCACACCAAAAAATCAACACGAAAACCACCTTTTAAATCTAAAAAAGGCTAATATAGAATAAATTGCTTTTCCAATTAATTTAATAATCCTCGCTAAACATGAGAGATTGGTTAATGTGTAATCAGGGACACATCGTGCCCTCACTTATTAAATATAATAATATTTCAAGTATAAAATGTCGACTAGGTTTTATTTTGGAAATGATTAATTTGGTACGAGAGTAATAAACTCATATAAGCTATCAAGTTGGTATTCCCTGGGGGTATGAATACAGGTGTTGTCTACGTGGGTGTTATGTGCGGCAATTTATCGTGAGAGACTCGTCAGCAAAGGTTATCAAGTGTTAATATGGTCGTATATGTTAAAAGAGAGGATAAAAAAATGTGGATTCCAAACAACGAGAGCGTGGAAAATGTTGAAGGATTACCGTTACTACCGTCTAATTATAGGCGTGGAAATGAACTTCTATCTATTTATGATACTCTCCATCTGACAGTGCTCCTTTTTCTCCTATCATGTTTCACTTAATACCAACATCCATTCAATGGCGTAAATTATTTATTAACCGACTTCAAGAAAAAAGGAGGTTCTCAGTTTGACCTGTATGTATGTATGTATGTTTGTCTGCGATTATTCCGCGTTTGACTGAACCGATTTCGGTGCGGTTTTAAAAATAATAAAAAATATATATATTTTTTTTTTTAATAATTTGTTAGATCAAGGAGAAGGTTTTAGTATTTATTATTTTTTTATTTTCTTCCCACCTTATAACTTGTCCGCACTAGGACAAACACTTACCCCTCATCGTTCTATTAACGGGTGTCACTTTCAAGCTACTTTTAGTGACTTAACAAAAACTTTCTTAACAGCTCCCAGTCATATATCAAATATCTCAGACATAAATAGACGTCCCTAAGGGCACGTCTGACTGAAGCTCTTGCGAAACAGACGCCAGACGTACCTAAACGCTGTCTACGTGTATATCAGGGATGTGACGGAGGTAGTTTTATCGGAACCGAAGGCGGAGTCGGAGTTTTTAAATTTGCTTTGTCGGAGTCGGAATCGGAGTCGGAATCAGAGTCGGAGGCAGGGTCAGAAGTGGTGGCATGAGAGAGAATTTTTATTTAAGGACAAATAAAACATTATTTAGTCAATTTTTTTTCATTTCAATTTTCAATTATAAAATAAAACACATACAATGAAAAGAAAATTGGCATATAGTATGAACCTGTTCATAACAGTCGACACAGGCCGCCGCGCCGCCGCTATGTTATGCTTCGACCTCCGATTAAAACCTTCGATTTAAAAGTGTCGGAGCCGAAGTCGGAACCGAAGGTGTAATAATAATCGGAAGTTCCGACTTAACGGAACCGGAGTCGAAGCTCCGTAACATCCCTGGTGTATATTTAGCAACAATTTTAAACATAAAACTTACAATTAACTAGGTACCTACATAAATAGCATATGTATGAAGATTCCAAGTCAAGTTTGTTTCGTCAAAACTCATGAATATTTAACGTTAGATATCATACAAATATTTTGATATTAGACCTTTGATATTCGTTTTAATAAGATATCTTCGACAAACATTTCAGTAATTCCCTTTCATATGTGTAGGTAAGGGACCTCTCAATAAAGTAACATTAGGGTAAAGTTTATTAATATTTTCGAGGGCAAAAATTTTATTGATATTAGCAATACTTAACTGAGGGTCAAACATTGACCGCAGCCTTTCTTATTTAAGAGGGTAAAATGTCCAATTTTTTACACTTAATGGCAAAAAAATGTATAAACTCTGGCTTTTATGGTAAAACGTTAAAGTTTTTTTGCTTAGCTTACGATGTTGGGGTTTGCTTGTTTATTTGCATATAAGGTTTATACACCTCGTCTGAAATTGTGCGTAAGCTTTTATATAATGACTCATTTATTTATACAATAACTAGCTGACCCGGCAGACTTCGGACTGCCTCAATTATAAAAGATCTCGATAAATAAAAGCCTAAACTTTTGTATAGCATAAACTTAGTACAAATTGTTTTTATTTTATTAAATTCTGAACATTTTCATATTCACCTTTTAAACCTTCTCTGGATTTCCACAAATAATTCAATACCAAAATTAGCCAAATCGGTCCAGCCGTTCTCGAGTTTTAGCGAGACTAACGAACAGCAATTCATTTTTAGGGTTCCGTACCCAAAGGGTACCAACGGGACCCTATTACTAAGCCTACGATGTCTGTCTGTCACAGGCTTCTACAGACCAAACGGTAAAAGTTAGATAGCTGAAATTTACACAAAATACTTGTTACTATGGCCTCTATCGCAACAAATCCTAAAATCATTGAAAACTTTAAATCTAAGAGGGGTCCCCATTGCATTGATGTATTCAAACCGCAAACGAATTGCTTTACAATTTATAAAGACATTGCACACAGTTAAACCTTATTATAAATTAATGTTAATTACTATAACATATTCTCGAATATAAGATATTAGATCTCTATTAGAACGTTATTATATAGTTGCTTGAATGCTCGCCGTCAAAATAAAACGATGAATAATTTGTGTTAACTTGGTTCGAGGCAATATTAATGAAATATTAATAGGGCTCGCTATATTAAATTCTCTAGCACAGTCTGAATGTGATTTGTCGATCAAATTAAAGCTAAAAGCAATTAGAGATGAGGAAGAAGATGAGGTTAAAACGTTATTTGACATATTAAGAGTATTTATGTGTAAATGACATTAAGTGAGTTAAGAGGTCGGTAAATCGTTTATACCAAAGAAGTAAATAAATCTAGTATTTGCTTAAAATAGTGATTTATACAAAGGGATTTTTTTTGGTAAGTTCTTCATAGTTTCATATTATGTGTTCCTACTAAGTATATATGTTAAAATTAACATAATCTCCCAAAAAGGAGTGGTGATCTACTACAACTAAACTTTACCAATAAATTGAGCCTACCTTTTCTGGAGGTTCCTGAACTTTTACACCGAAATACGACTTATCTAGGATATATCACGTTAGTCATCAAACTGTACATTCTACATCCTCCACAAAATACCACAAAAATTCTCACACACATTTTGAACTTCTAAAATGATTACAATAATTAATTACACGCACGCAATCCTTTTAGTTCGTAATGGCAGCACGCGTAAAATGATTCGTTATACGGAGCGTACCAAAGCGCAGCGTTCTGTAATAGGGGACTTACGTTTCATTTAATAGGTACCTGCGTGTTACTGATTCACTCATTAGTACTGCGAAATAGGTCGACCACACGCGTATTGGAATTAAGTAGGATGAAGTTAAAGAGGTCAACGTTTTAAATGTGCGATAAATGATGTCGTGTACTTGCTTGTTTGCTTTGATAAATTTATATCAAAGCCAGAATGTTTCTATGTTTTTTGAACAAACGTATTTTATAAGCATTAAATGTAGAATATTTAACTATAGATATACAGGGCCTCAGTTTATTTTCAGACAGGTCTTCTTATTTTTTTCTGGGAAAGTTTGTGAGATTTCACTTTTACTTATTACAACATTTAAAAGGTATCATAACTCTACTCAAATGTCTTGTAAGTTGCCAAGAATTTTAAAAGTTTAAAGGGCATTAATTATAATTATTTGCCGTAACGTACTAAAGCCCAGCACCAGTTACGACGTGAGTGAAAAAGCAACCATCCAGCTAAAGACGTATACAACATATACATACAGTATCGCGTTATTAGGATAGGGAAAAGGGAAGGTCAGATCGTTTGTCACTGTGTCACCCACTTCAATCAATCAACTAAGCCTATCGTGGTCTATTGAATATAAGCCTCTCCCACCCGTCATGTATCACTTACCCTTGGGAAATCTATATGAAAGCAAAACCAATGAAATAATGTTTTCATTACCTTTTACTGTAGCTAATCAAAACTATGTACATAAAGCACGAGTTGTTTGCATTGTATTTCGCAGAGGGTTGAGTTATTTAATTACGTCATAGCTACATATTTGACACTGATGTTATCTAGTTGCATTGTTCTTTTATGTTCTATTTTACCTTATTAGCAAATACTGAAGACTGATATGTTTATTTTTTTGAACGGCTCTAAAAATAGGACGTTGTCTGCCATTTTAATTTTCTGCCTGTCTTTTATCAATAAATTGTATACAAATTGGACTGTTTTTGACAATCTCATTATTCTAATATAATAGGCTAGGGTTCTATTTAAAGAAATGTGTTTACATTGTATTTCTCTAATGTAAATTCTATATAATATATAGTTCTAATCTCTGATGCATAAATTATTATTAATGCATACACAACTACATTTATTGACGCTGATAGAAAGTGCAATCAAGACACCGCATGAAATAATAATATGTAAGTTTATTAAAAAAAATCACAAGAACATTATTTAAATCATGCTCCGCCCATATTGACCGTCATTTGTTTTCAAACAATTTTAACTAACATCTGATGTCATATTTTGTCGCTTTTCAAACCTAAATTGAATTTTATACTTTACGTAAATCTGTTCTGTGACGTCCAGTGATTGATTACTCGAGCAGTTACGACCGATGACCTCTGGGATATTTGAATTTGATTCCTATCTCTATCTACAGCGATCTACTTAACAGTATTTAATATCAGTCGCTGAAATGTTTGGAATCTCGTTATTTTTTCGGTAATCTCTCGTTTATTCGTGATTGATACGACGATATTCTTTGTAATTTTTGAACAAAAAGGAAATTAAAATAGAATAAGGTACTAGTACTATTATATACTCTATATCTTGTCTGATAGCTATTTCCTTTACATATGTATCTTTGCAACGAACTAACTACTCAAAAATAGTGCGAGATAAAGTATGTAGGTATATTTCAGAATATTCACAATAAATTAATATGTTAAAAAAATTAAATTACCTAGGGATTAATATAAGTACTAAAACGACACTTCAACATAACACTTGCGTAGAAGAGGTTGTTGGGTACCCATCAGCTGTTATTGAGAATACTCTAGGGCTTTCCTGTGTAAAGGAACATCCCGGGAGGATAACAATTACCATGTACTGTTACGTGTCTTAAATAAAATAAACCTTCAAACAAATTGAAAAACAAAAGACAGTTTTTTCGTAATTGTTCGTCGAGTTATACTTGACTACAATGTGTAGGTACACAACATTTGATTGCTCTACAAAACGATGTAGGTACTTTACTTGTCGGAGTCTTTTTTGTTTCAAGATTAGGAAGGGTCGAACGGATAGAAAAGTCCATCAGCTTATATTTATACAGGACAAAGGTCTGTTTGTATTGGCTATTGACATTTTGTAGCGAAGTGACGGCATGTCCGCTGGGATTAAGTTACTCCTTTATATAAACATTGGGATGGACCGGGTTTTCAAATAATGTATGGAAATACAGAAGCTCTTGATTAGGAATTAATTCTGGTAAAGGTAATTTTATTAATTTGTGGCTATTTGAAAAGGTTTTATGTGTTTAGCGACTTTCTCCAGTGTTTTGTTTATAAAGGAAAATTTATTGCAAATTATTTAATGAAATACGTAAGCAATATGACGCTTCTTTATATTTTTCGAATTAGGTTTGCGTTTGGTATTTCGGCACATTATATTTTATGCTAAGAGGACTCACACGATATAATAGTAGAGTATCTATCCCAGTATGAGGCTCATACTGGGATTGATAACAACTAAACTAAATTAGTTAGGTATTTTGAAAACAAACTCTTTTTAGGAAAAACAGTTTGTGGAAAAACTGTCCAGCCTAAGCAGTTATGCGAAACTTTTAAAGACATAAAAGAATTTATACGACGAGACGGTAATTTCTTTTGAAATTGTCTAGATTAAGAAATTAAATTGAATTACAAAGTTTTCAAAAACCAATTAGGGACAAGTAACCTTCACGGCGTAATAAATGTTTTGATGAGAGATTCTTCGAAACTTCTGTTAAAACAATTTTACATTTGGAAGATTCATCTGTTTTCTATTCAGATGTTTTGGACACTGAAAAACACTTTAAAAGTTTTTGTACAATGAATTCATCATCAATCATCTTGGCTATTGTGCTGCTAAAGATAAAGCTAATATTATTCAAACTTAAACTCTTAGCAAAATATTGAAATTCACAATCTATTATTTTGCAGATCCCATTTAAATAACGGTAAAGTGGCTTCTCTAAATGCTCTGATAGCTGTCACACGCAGAATATAGTTACGGCGACGACAAAAGAGGTTCAACATAAAAATCCTATCTCGATAGTGCAGATGAAATTGGATTTTTCCAGATTAAAATACTCGGCAAACTTATTATTAACGGTAACGTAGGGTTCCGCAAGAAACTTATCAAAGTTTACCATATTGCCTAGAAACTTCGGATTTACGGTTTCCCTTTTTCCCCAAAACTCATATAAACACATAAATTATAATAAAATGTCCTGCTGACGTCAATTTATATTCTTTTCGGCATTCTTAAAAAACTCAGGGTATCATTTAATTTTATTCTCTAACTCATTTTTATCGCTTAGAAGACGTTGTTTAACAAGATAAATAACGTTAAACGAGTGAAATAAGCGGGTTCATAATAAATGTTTGCGGTGAAAAGTGACTCATTATGAAAGTTGTAGGCACTTTCCCAGAATTAAATTTATTCAAAGCAAGCATTTTCACAATTTAAAATCCGACAAAGTTGACTTGCGTCTAAAATTTTCCGCAAATTGTAAACAAAACAGACGAAGCGACAATAACAAAAGAGAAAGAATTTAATATCCACCGCGGCATACGGAATGCTTGTAACAATTTGTTTTCTTGCCGCGAACATTCTTTTTTTGGTGGCACAAAGGTCTTCGTAAATTATTTAAATCCTATGCTCATGCGTGAAGGGAAGTAGGAGCCGTACAGTCAAATTACGTTTCAAAAACTAGGACATCGAATATGAGCAGAAAATCGCCGACAAGGAATAAGTTATTAAATATTTGTTCTCAGAAACTAAACAAAGAAAGTGTAGATTATTATAAAATAAATATATATGAAATGTATATAAAACAACTTATCTTACGTCTGGTATATAAAGATCGCACCCGCGATAGACTGATAAAAATATAAAAAGTAAAGTTCTACCAAAAGTACCATTATTATAACGTCTATCCAGCAAGTTGAACATGCTGCGGTAAGCATTTTAATAGCCTGACATAAGAAATTAAGTGTAGAATCCAAACAACGTAAACTGCAGCCTTCCATATTAATTAAAGCTATCTTGTAGAAAAAGCTTCACTTTTTGCGGTGGCGTGCGTGCTTCTCTCGAAATTGGTTGTGCAAGTGTTTTTAATTACTTCAGCGCTGCACATAAATTTTACTCCCTATTTTTACCACTATACACACATGCTGTTTGGCTTTTGTTTATCGCTGTATTTTCTGAATTAAGCTTGTAATAGATTACTTCTCTTTTGATTAACGACTTTTGCACTGGAAAATATTCCCTAAATCTTCAGGATTTCACAAATATTTAATTTACGTGCATTGCATACATTTTGAAACAAATATGTATATTTGTGCAGATATACATTAATTTTATAATATTGCTAGTCTTCACAAACACAAATCTATTGGAGCACAAACAATTAATCTGTTCATTGGATGTGTAAGACAATCCGTCTGCACCAACCCTGATCGTTAGTAAATGTGTCTTACAAGACCTTAGAGCATTGACTTGGGAGCGACATGCCAATAACAGATCGACTCTAATAGAAAGGATTAGAAACATAATAGAAATGGAGTGTTCAAATATCCGCCTGTCGAGGGATCAAAGGGACCGTATTGTACGCCACTGTAGGTAGTGTAGGCCATCACTCCATTAGTAGGAAGCCCCTAATAGTATTGAGAACGTACTGGATTTTGGGATCAAAGTGTGTTGCTGTCAAATACGAATGGAAGCTTGGATCTGCCTTTGATTAATGCTAGTTATACTATCCGTGCCAGTAGTGTCGAGTAGCCTTTAGTATGAAAAGCGACGAAGTTACCGTATTTGCTAGGATAGGTAAACTAAATGGATAATTATTTCAATGGGGTTGGTTTCAAATAGAAACTTGAAAACGTACAATCTATTTAAAATAGTTCAAACTGGAAGTATAATATATCAAATAATCTGTAGTTATCTGTATCACTAAATAAAACAAGATATTACGAATATCAGAACAATCTAAACTATATTATTTTATAACGATAACATAAAATGAAGTGGAAAATTTAAGTTTCCCTTTTGACAGAAGTTACAATAATAGCTAATTCTACACAAGCAAGTGAAAACTTGCTTAACAGATTTTAATTATCAAATATTATGAAGAAAAATGAACCTTATGTGAAACATGACAGAGTGTATTATCCATCTGATAGTCAGTTTTAATTATAAGTATCTCGTGTGGGTACAATACCTGGATTTCTAACAAGTCTATTGATTTACACCTACGGGCTAAAGGGTCGTGACAAAAATAAAACACCCACATAGTCTCGTCTAATATTGAAATATGAGACACAGAATAGGTCGTTGTATTTTTCCTCTGGCTGATGTAACTGAGATGTTTCTAGAAATGTACGGTATACACCGGCTAGCAGCGCTAAGTCTGTGACAGAAATCACTTTTATTTCAATGCAATATGGTTCATAATTCTTTGTTCCACTGAAGGCTACGTTTACACTGCGAAGTTATTGCGTTACATAATGTAGTACAAAAATTATTCAGTGTGCATATGTACCAAGTCACATTTTTATTTCAGGACACTGACATAATATACCTATACTGTTGGTGTACAATTAGTATAATAATAATATCCTGGGACAACTCACACACGGTTATCTGATCCCAAGCTAAGCAGAGCTTGTGTTATGGTAACCAGGCAACTGATAAACATACTTATATATTTCTAAATACATACATATTATAGATAAATTACACCCAGACACCAGAACAAATGATCATGCTCATCACACAACATTTGTCCTGGGCGGGAATCGAACCCACGACCTCCGGTATAGCAGTCAGGGTCACTAACCACTAGACCAACAGGCCCGTCGTATATATACTGAGCCAGTATAATATATACTGAGTATTTACAGTGTGTAGCGTCATAGTCTTATCGATAAATTACATATGTTATTAAATTAAAACAGATTTTTCACACTTACAATCATGACGTCAGAGTCGCGGATTAAAATTAATTCTGCGATCACTGAACTACATAAATACAACTCTTTGTTCACACCCAAGCTTAGTTAATATTTTTGCTGATAAAACACAAACAACTTAACATTTTTTATTACGAAAAATTCTAGACATTCGTAAAGCAGTTTTATAGCTGTTACCAACAACAATAATAAAAGTAGTATTTAAGTCGTAAAACCTTACTTTGACATTTTCTTCTTTTAGAAAAAATCTTTTGTCGTTATAATCGTAAGTTTGAAAGAACGTGATAATGGGCTATCATAAAAGCTTTTAATAAATTCTTGTAACAATGTAGGCTAGAGGCAAAACGGTTTTAATCTAGAGCTACTATTGTTAGATCTTAAAAAAATGTAGCAAAGTAATTTGTTTAGTTATTTTGAAAACACGCGTATTTTCTTTACTAAGATTTTTGTGACATTTTGTAAAATGGGATTATATTTATAATCTTTTATATATTTAGTTTCTGTAAAGTAACGTACCTTTCTTTACGTTGCTATAGTGTTGCTATAGTGCATAGTATATTAAAATAGTTCAGAAAATCCAACACTACCAATATAATGTAGGGGAATTTGAGAGACGTATATTAAATAATAGGGATGATGTCTAATTTTAATTTTCATGTCTATCTTTTAGATAATAAAAAATATCAGACAAGTATTTTTTCTTTCGTCCCGTAAACAAAGAATGATGAAGATACAGCGAGTGCAAATCTTGCGACGTCACGTCTAAGCACAAATTGTACTTACCCGTGACGTCAAAAACCACCACACGGTATATCTTCGTATTTTTTTATTGATTTGATAAAAGAAAAAAACTTTTCATACCTATTCATCTAACCTATTTACTGTTTACGTTTTGTTTTCATTTCAATAAAACTTACATAATTAGATTATAACTAGATCCATAATTAGTTAACTTTAATTACTCCTACTTATTTAACTCTAATTACACTAATAACAATTAAAAGTTTGTCAATCACCATAAAATTTCAATGAGGTTGGTATACATAGCGAAAGTTTTGATTAGCTTGTAATTCATTTAGAATACCGCGTAGGTTGAAATTGAGGTAACGGAATGTAAGGAATAAGGCTGTTTTTGTTTAGTAACTAAATATTTTACCTTATTACTCGTATAATAATAATAATATCCTGGGACAACTCACACACGGTTATCTGATCCCAAGCTAAGCAGAGCTTGTGTTATGGTAACCAGACAACTGATAAACTTACTTATATATTTCTAAATACATACATATTATAGATAAATTACACCCAGACACCAGAACAAATGATCATGCTCATCACACAACATTTGTCCTGGGCGGGAATCGAACCCACGACCTCCGGTATAGCAGTCAGGGTCACTAACCACTAGACCAACAGGCCCGTCATATTATCTGATATATATATATTGAATTAATATATATCAATTTTTTAAATTGTTGACTTGTTGTTTAATTGATGGATTAAATATCGGGTCAAAAACAAATACTTAAAAACAATACGGTATTGTTTAAGCTGTAAAGTAGGAAGTCAGATTTTTTTAAACAAGTGAGGTTCTATCTGTAATAGTGAAGGGAGGCATCAAAGTAACCATTCGCTGCAGTGAGAAGTTAGACTAGTTAAAAACTCTTTAATTTTCATTTAGTTTAGTTGAGAACAGAATCACAAATGTTTAGCATACCTGCAGAAGGTATACAAACTTGCAACGCTAATGATATTTATTTGTGCGGAACCCCTCGGAGTTGGTATCGTAAACATTTCGTAACAAAACTTGTGTTTATTTGCAAATACAGGTAATGAGTGTTAACACTACACTTGCATGGTTTGTTTAGTGTTGTTATGTATCTTTAGTGTTAAAGTTCTTTGTGTTAGTAGTGTACAGAAGCACGTGTCGCTGAATTTCTTTTGAAGTAACAACTTTTAGTAGGTACGTACCAGTTATCTGTCCGACAGCTGGCTATATCCACTACGGGTACGCGACCCCGGACTGCCCTAGCTGTTGCTGTCACTGGTAAAGTAGGTGTGATGGTAGCATCCTATAACTCTACCTTTTTATCCTTTCCCAATTTCTTATCCCGCAGGAACGCAATGGATAATCATAAAAATAATTTAATTATCCAAAATGGCGGCGATGTGGTTCGCCACCCATCACGTGTCGTTCCTCGCGAGGGCGAAAAGTGGCCCACGGGGAGCCGCTTCGCTACGTTGAATGTAAGAGGAGGAATGGATGGTAAGGTGGATGAAGTATATCAGATGATGGATTTTGAGACAAAAATTAAGAAAGGTATGCTGAGATGGTTTGGCTATGTCGAGAGAATGAATAATAATAATAATAATAATAATATTTATTTATTTGACCAAATATATGTTACAGTGTAGAATTTTAAACTAGATCTTATAAATACCACAGTTCCAAAAATACTTAAACTACACTTATGTTAAACTAAAATTAATATAACATTTTTAGAGTACATATAGTATGATATGGTTCATAAAGTATTAATTGCTGCCAGCCTGAACTAGGGTAAACCTGTGTTTCAGGTGATCGCTTAAGGTAAATATTCAAGTAGGTCATTTAAAATTAAAGTAAAATAATAATTAAAGACTACATAGTATTCGTTTACAAAATAATACGAGTTACAAAAAAGTCTATCAGCAAAGGAAAATATCTATTAATAATGTTGTCAGTCTTACTTAACAATTTCTAGTATTTTTTCTGTGTCTGCGTAATTCAATTTCCCTAAATATTGGGTTAACATGAGCATACATTTTTTATTATTTAAACAATATAAATATATAATAAGAATATAAGAATATAATAAGAATATAATAAGAATTTAAACAATATAATAAGAATGAAGAACGATTGACGAAAAAAGTGTATAAGACGAGTGTGAAAAAAAAAGGCCAGCTCAAGAGTACCATAAACCTAACAGCATGTATGAAAGGAATAATGAAAGTGGACAAAACAAGTGCGTAAGGATCGTAGCCAGTGGAAAGACGTGGTCTCTGCCTACACCTTAATATAGTAGATTTTATATTACTTTCATCATATTTTATGTGACTAGTAAATGATTATGTGTGAATGTAATCATACACTATTGTCAGCAGAGTATGGACACAGTAGTAACACATACTATTCATATTATCTTATTTTTGGTTTCTACTCTACACCTACATCATAGTGTCCTAATTTTTGTAAAATAACTAAACCTCAGTCCATTATATCTCAGCCTTATTTACGTCATCAAGCGATGACAATCATAAAGTATGATATCACCATTAAAAAGTTCCAACGAAAGTTCTTTACCGTTTGTAGATTGATATCACTAATGATACAACCTATACGCTTTAGATCGTTAATCTACAATGAGTTAACCTGAAAATAGAACCCATCAGACTGTATACACACTATAATTTATGTACGACTATGCCCTTTGAAAGTGATACGAAAGTAAGGACGATCATATCGGTCTGTCGCTTAAGTGTAAGCAATTTAGAACAGGTAACGACGCCATTTTGTATCGAATGTACCAACGTAACGTGTGCTTTAAGTTTTATAGCGTTTATATACGAACCTTTTTGCTTAGAATCAATGTTAATAACTTTCATGGAAGTCGTTACGCCTATGATTGGGGTTAATGGGCGCTTAATATAGAAGTTCTGGGAAAGTCGTCATGGTGATTTGTAGGTTCATTACTTTACATACTTATTTAGTAGGAGTAGATAATGTTTTACACCATCATTGGCAAGTAATGATAGCGTAGCGGAGAAACGGTTGTCTATCAGAGTTCGCGCCAGATCGATCTTAGCTTGCTGCTTTTCGAATATCTGAGAATGAAAATATTATTTATGGTTTTCTAAATTAAGAGATGTTGGGTTTTTGAATTACTAAATTATGTTTTGAATTACGAATTCCATGAGATAATAGATATTTGTACGTGCTCCTTGAGAGTGAATTCACAAGTATGCAATTAAAAGTAGTTAGTTATGTCAGGTAATCAGGATTTAAATTTAAGTGTTGCTATTTGTTGTTAGGTATTTAAGGCTATTAGTCAATAACTAAGTGTATATATTAAGAATTATATTAGCTACACTGTCACATTATGTTAGGTTACCTGTAATGAGATATAAATAAAAATAAATAAATCGCATACATTAAAAAAAAGGTTATTTTTTTTAATGTATGCGATAAGTTTTGTTTTATTCAGTAATCACCTACATACTCGTCTGCACATTTCAAAAGTAGCCGTAACTTTGCAGTAGATGCAGGTTTTGTACACACTAAGTAGTAAATTGTTGATTAAAATTAATTGTTTCTAACAAGCACAAATATTTGCTTAGTAGACTTCCTATAACAAAATGTTTAAAGATTGCATTACCTAAGCACCTTGGGAAATACTGTAATAGTGATAGACCAACATTCCAGTTTATGCACTCTTTAAACTACAAACTTTATTACCGCGGGCACTTCCACGAGATCACGCTCCAACTGAGCAATAAAACACGGGGTTAATGACCTCTACTTACTTGTATACAGGAGGTATAAATAATTATTGATTTATGATACAGCTTGTATCGATTAGTATGTTGGGTTTGTAAGAAAATTATATACAAAATAAAAGTTTGGTGAAAAGTACTGAAAAGTATGTATATTTCTGGTCTGCATAGGTAAGGTAAATATACCCTAATTTAATTTCATCAGTCTTGCAAAGACTAATGTCTGCTGAATTAGAGACTTAAAAGAAGTAAGTGTATATTATAGTCAAGACGCACACGCAAAAACGTTTATTATTTTCGTAGTAATTAAATATAATATATTTTTGACTTATTATAATTATTTATCCATCAAAAACATAGCTATTCAAATAGGTACTCATTTCAACTTAAATTAAAAATGTTTATCGCCTGAATCAGAACCTTTCTCACTTTCAATCAATACGTGGATAGCATGAGTTGATAATAACTTTTTTATCATTCACAACATATTATGTAAATATTTGTAAGTATAAGTTTCCCAATAATGGATGAAATAATTTCAATTACCTGAAACTTTGAATGGAAAAAAGCATTTATGTATTCCTCATAAAAATACTGAATAAATATTCCGAGAATGGTTTCAATGATTTTTAATTTGGAACACGCGAGGCTTTTCATTGGTTTTTTATTTACTGTTATTATTGTTAAGTAAATTTCCAATAGAATGTCGGGTCACTTATGACCATTTACAGCATATCAGTAATTGTACAAGTTTTATTTAATACCTAGTATATTTTTGCGGGGATGTTTGTCATAGAAAAAACTAATCGATACCGTTGATTATAAAGCTAGAATAGGTGTTAAAAAAAAAGTATACGAATCAAAAAGAAACACTTTTTTATAGCACTACATAACATACCATTACGCCTGTATCCCCGAAGGTTAGGCAGAGGTGTACCAATGTACACCCCCACAGTCCGCCGGTATGTTTAGGTCCCATGTAATAGGGGGCGAGCCTATTGCCACTAACCGGGCACAAATCCAAACTCCGACCTGCTACTGAGAATTTCATAGAAAAACCCAATAACACCTTGGTCGACTTGGGAATCGAACCCAAGACCTCTAGCGTACCAGTCGCGCTTAGAACCACTAGGCCAACGAGGCAATTTTTATAGCACTACAAATGATTATTTTTATTTTTTGTTATGTGATAACGGAGGCAATATACCTATTATAACGAACTCTATTATTTACAAAGTATTTTAACACTGTTGTTATTTTCAATCTCTCTTGAGTTGTCATAACTGATTGAATTTCAGATAAAACACATTAATAAAGTATCCGGTAGAACAAATTGATTTGATCAATTTAAGTGGGTACTTGAAATATACAAACGTATTTATTATCCTGACACAGCAAAAGTCTCTGATTTTATTACCAAACGGAGTGTGTCCTCATAAAAAATGAATGTTTCAGTACGGAGATTACGATTCCAATTTCGAAGTTTCATTTGAAGTGTGAGTGTCAAACAGTTTGTGAAAGAATTTGTTTTTCCTCAGTTTCATAAAACCAATTTTATTTTCTTAAAGGCTCATTTTCAGTGGTCGCTATCTCGGTCGTTATACCGCAAGCAGTGCATGAAACGCATGCGGCCTAGCAACCAATTGAAGTCATTTAAGTTTTAACAAAATCTTTTGCTCCCGAATACGGGCGCTACCAACTGATGAAAACGGTAACCGCATGCGATAATATAATTTGATTAGACAAAAATCTCCCGCACCCCGAATGCGGGTGCCAAGGACCAATTAAAAAGAGCCTTTAATCACATTTTGTAAGGAAACAGGAGACTTGGAGATTATAGCAGCATCAATCTCTTTATTTATAGCGCTCATCAATCCACGAAATAATTACGGTCATAAAACGCTTCCAAATTGCGTCACAACACACGATCCTCCGCTCTCCGAAGCTGCAAAATTGGATTGATTGATTAAACTCCAAAATAATGCCTACTGCGAAGTAATACAACCTATACAAACAAAATTGATCCTTCGTTACTTTTGAGAATTTTAATTATTGTAATACTGCAAAATAAAATATTGTTCATTTTTTTTTTTTTTTTTTTTTTTTTTTTTTTTTTTTTTTTTTTTTTTTTTTTTTTTTTTGGTAGAGATCTTTGCAGTTAGCCTGAGCGCAGGCTTTGACTGCTTCACCGGACTTTTGGCGAGGGCCTTGAGGCCTCCAGCCAGAGCAATAGGAAAAACTAACTACGTCAGCAACGTCCACTAAGGGCACCCCCTGCGGGGTTCGGACCTCGACTTAGTGCGTTGCTAACAATCTTAATAAAGGAAAACAACAAGGAATGGCTGGATCTAAGTTTTTATTATTTAGGGACATATTTTTATTGCTAGTTTGGCCGGCTCGGGCCAGCTTGGTCTAGGGACGGGAGGATAACATTTACGTTACTATTATTTATAATACGCGACGGGCCTCGCCGGCGAGGACGTAATATACGGCGGTTGTGTTGTGTAATGCTACTGCTAGCTAAATCGAATGCTCCTTGGAGAAGCGTTGTTTTATCGTCAGGGTAGGAGAGAGTATGTCTGGGGCGTTTAATCTTAGATATTACGGAAGGTACGTATCGCGCGGCCGCTACGATTAGCGGGTTACGGTGGCTTTCGGAGGAGTCGAAGAATCGGATCGCGGCGCGTTTCATGAACTGCTTGATTGTTGGCAGCTTTAAGTCACAGTGCAACTGCAAGTTACGGACGTAACCTGGAGCGCCTGTGGCTCTACGCATGAAACGGTTTTGCAGAGTTTGCATTCGTTTGAGTCGATAATCGGGTACGTGAGAGAATACGACGCTGCCGTAAGTCATGATAGGTCTCACACACGCAGTGTAAATTCTCATCTTACAATTAAGAGAGAGTTTACTGCGCTTGTTCAACATACAATGAAGTCGGCCGAGAGCGAAGGCGGCTCGCGCGCGTGCCGCTTTAATATGAGCTATGAAGGTAAGTTTCCGATCAAGGATTACACCCAGGTATTTGGCTTGCTGCTCCCAAGGGATAGGCTTGCCGAAGAGGGTTATAGGTGGAGGGGGAACAGGAGGCTGCCGTTTCTTGCTAAAGAGCACGGCTGCGCTCTTGGTAGGGTTGACTTCGATTCTCCATTTCGTGAACCACTTCCCGAGGGTCGTGACCGCGGTCTGGAGAGTTCGACCTATCGCTAAGGGGCTGGTGCCTGAATAATAGATGGCCGTATCGTCGGCGTACATAGCTACTTGGGGTTTGCCACCGCGAGGAATGTCGCTAGCGTATAGCGTGAAGAGGAGTGGAGAGAGTACGGAGCCTTGAGGGACTCCGGCGCGGATCGGGTGAGGGGAAGAGAGTGTGCCCTCAACGCGATAGCGAAAGGACCGATTTGACAAAAAGTTTCGGATGATAAGCACGAGACGATCTGGCACCTCGAGTTGGTATAGCTTGAAGATCAAGCCATTGTGCCAGACCTTGTCGAAGGCCTTTGCTATATCGAAGAAGAGCACGCCAGTGAGCCTTCCACGCTGAAAACCAGCGCTTATATGCTCGACTATGCGGTGGACTTGTTGGACGCACGAGTGTTGGGTTCTAAAACCGAACTGCTCGTCTGGTATGAGACTCCTGGACTCGGCATAGTCCATAAGACGGGAATAAATAATTCGCTCGTATAGCTTCCCAAGAACCTTGAGTAAGCTAATGGGGCGATAACTAGTAGGCTCAGACTTTGGTTTACCGGGTTTGTGGATGCCGATGACTATCGCCTCTTTCCACTCATGTGGGAAGAGATTGTTTCCTAATGCTGCATTGAAGATGCCTGTTAAGAGAATTACTAAAGCTGGGGGGAAGAGTTTAATCACCTTATTGGTGAGACCGTCTGAACCTGGGGCTTTACGTGGATGCAGTTCCTTGATCAAAGAACGTACCTCGTCTACTGTTACCGGCGCGAGTGGGTGTTCCGGATCCTCAGAAGGAGGGAGCGAGGCCTTACGTTCGACTTCAGCGTCAACTCTGGCGAGGTGAGCTTGATCGACCGGAAGGTCGCTAGGCGTACACTGGACCTCTAAGCTGTCGGCTAGGCATTCCGCTTTCTCGTCGTCTTCGAAGGCAGGGCTCTGATTCGGACGGTTTAGCGGGGGCATAGTAACTTCGGTGCAACTACGTAGTTTACGTTGGAGATTCCAAAACGCGTAATGATTGGGCTCTAATTGATCGAGAAACTTATCCCAGCGTTCCTCACGCAATTTCCTTATGCGTTTCCTAAAAGCACGCTGTAGTGAGCGCATGCGGACGCGATTGAAGTCGCAGGGATAAGCGTCATAGGCGCGTATAGCCGCGTTCTTCTCCGTCAGTAGGGCACGGGCGTCGTCCGGAAGGAGCCAGCGAGCGTCTTCTGTCACCGGTACCGACCGTGAACACTCGTTCACCAGGGACTGCACGTGCTCAGTGATGGAGTCGATCGCGCCTATAGCATCTGTCGCGGATTCCACGTGGTCTGGGATTGAATCGAGATGCGCGGATTGGACTGACTTAAGGCGGGTCCTAAGCTTCGTCCAGTTCGTAACTATCTTCGTGGGGATGGGCTGACCAGCGTCTGGGGGACCTACACGCGGACCGAAAGACATGATCACTGGTCGATGGTCAGAATCTAATTCCTGAATAACTTCAATGGACCGAAGCGCTAGGTTGACGTTTTTAAGCAAAGCTATATCTAAGATGTCGGGGCGGTGATTTACGTTAGCGGGAAAGTGCGTAGGATTCATCGGCGCGATGATGTCAAAGTTTAACTCGGAGCTAAGAAGGTCTAGGTGTCTACCGCGGATGTTACGAGTGTGGCTATTCCACGCTTCGTGTTTTGCATTCAGGTCTCCCGCCAGAAGGACGGAGTCGCCGAGAGCAAGAAGTGCTTGCAGGTCAGGTCGTAAGTCGACCCCCTGAGGTGACGGAGGGATATAAACTGAGACTAAGAACAAAGGTCTATGACCGGTCATGCCTAGCCTACAGACAGAGGCTTCAATGTGCGACAGCGTAGGTGGGTCCATCGGAACACAGTACAGTGACCTTTTGAAGTAAATGAGCGTGCCGCCGCCTGCGGCTCTGGTACGATCGTTACGGACTAGGTTATAATTCGCGATTCGCGGGTTTCTATGAGACGGTTTAAGAAAGGTCTCCTGTACAAGAAAAACGTCGAGTTGGTGGTCGCGGAGAAACGTTGTGATTTCATCGCGTTTATTATTAGTGCTTTGCGCGTTAAAGAAACCTAATTTAAGGGAACGGGGTTTGAATTTACCGGCGGTTGTAGCCATTAGAACGCGGCGGCTTTGTATGCGGCGAATACGTCGCGGAACTGCTCCCTAATGAAAGGCGCGTGTAGAGGCGAGGGGTTGGCTCTAATCGCCTCAGCCATAAGGAGGATACGATTAAAGTCAAACGACTCGTATACCTCGATATAATAAATATTGTTCATTTTTAACGACCAAACAGCGACTCTTGATAAATAATGTATTAATCAAAGCCTTTATTTATCTGTTCCATTCGGGTTTCAAATATACATAGCTAGCCAATTAGCTCTGTAGCTTTCAAAAGCCACAGCTTAATGTGGTACATAAAACGTTGCAAACGACAAAATCGTACACAATAACGTAGTTCATATTTTTTGAGGTAACAAACAGTGAAGCCGTTACATAATTAATTCAGAATCTCACGCGTAATGGTTACATTTGTATGTTTATATAGGTACGTACCTTGTGTAGGCTTGCAGTCAATGTATGGAAATTTATTTCAGGGGCCTGTAAAGTTTTATAACCCTGCGGTTATGACGGGGTTCATTCGAGCAGATTTATTAGTGACCCACCTCGAAACCTCGAAACCTCGACCCAGGAATCGTAATCTGGGAACGTTAATTCGGCTGTGACTGTGTGCCATTTTACGACGTCGCCGTCACCCGTTGTCACGTTGTCGGAGCCTGCAGGCATTTTAGTGTTAACTCGTGTTTGAGCCAGCACTTCAAACGTATATTAAAGTAACCAATTATGCTTATATTAGTGCCGCTACAACTTTATGTGTTCATTTACCTTTGATTAAAACTTGAGCTTAGTTTCGCGTGTTTTAGAATTAGATTTACCTTTCTGCTATTGTTAGTTATTTATGACTTAAGAGAAGAGAAGTAAATCTCCCTCAAATTTGATATTTATGTAGGTATACTTCACTCAGCCTATCATAAAAACTTTAGCTATTAAAACGTTATATTGTAACGTAGCAACAAAAATAAAAGCATACATATTTTAATAGCACTTAACGAGACTTCTAGAGCATTAAACTTTGACTTTTATGAATATAATGCCAAAGGTAACAAGTCTTTTCTACTACACTGTAGTGGCCAACAGGGGCCATTATTGTTTCTGCATGAACTTTAAGTATATAACCTTTATGTATATTATATAACTAGCGAACTAGCTGGCCTTAGCTTCTCACTGGTAGATTAAACACAGAAACATTGAATCACTATTCAATGGCGGAAAACAAATGAAAATCTGAAGAGCAGTTTTTGTGTTTTTCGCGTTCAGACTGGCAGACTGACAGGCAGACACAGCTTGGGACTTCGTTTTAAAATATATATAAAAAAAACAATAACAAAATTTCACATTAATTAACCGACTTTAAAAAAAGGAGGAGGTTCTCAATTCGGATGTTTGTATGTTTTTTTTTAAGTACTGTTTCACTTCGAAGACTGTACGTGGTTCGTACACATTATCGAATATTTAAAGTTCTATAAAAGTTTCAGACACATGCGCTCGTGCCATTTGCCTCTGTATTTCCTGAAATAGGTATTGAGAAAGTTGGGGACTATGCATGAGTTTCAAATGAAAGTTGTACGTGCAGAACTTAGTAACTGAAAATAATGTAATCTTGATAGACGTATTTTATTTTCGACACGTCTTCATATTATAATGGTCACATATTATTTTGTAATGCGTGAATGTTTCCAAATTGTGTCGATTTGTGTGGTTTTATTATTATGTATGTATTTGGATTAGATGGAATTAAATATTAAAACGATCAAAATTTTAAATGCCTTCTATACTAACGCCTTTAAAGTAACACTTACGTACTGTGTGTTTCTAAGGGTGCGTCCAGATCTCATTCGGTGCGCGTTCGCCAGATCTGGACGCACCCTATTGTTCGTCGGTTAAGAGTTTTAGAATAACTTACGAATCACTCAAATTATTTTAACCCAGACCTAACTAGAGAGGCCTACAGTCATGTATAACG
Organism: Autographa pulchrina; assembly: GCA_905475315.1. NCBI lineage: Eukaryota > Metazoa > Arthropoda > Insecta > Lepidoptera > Noctuidae > Autographa > Autographa pulchrina. The sequence goes on from FR997773.1 coordinate 5,237,025, forward strand.
CCTCATATTTCACAAGTACCTAATGCTAAAATAGGTATATTTCATATTTACTAAAAATAATAACAAGTTAATTAATTTTAAATCTAATTATTACTGTCCATCTCTTTTTATACCTACCTCTATGCAGAAACAATAGCTCGTAAACTTCAATCAACTATTTCCAACTCTCCCAATTTTGTTCTCTGCCTTAGTTAGCAACACAAGTTTTTGACTGACGTATCACAGTGCACAGTGTACAGTGTACACCGTCAGTGTTCACAAAGGATATCAAACAACAAATTATGCACGTCACCGAATACACAGTATTTACATGAACAGCAAATCAATTACATTTGCATGTGAACTTACACTCGCTTATTTGTTTACTGTAGGCCAGTGTGTACTGTGTTAATTTATGCGTGTTTGTGGAAATATTAAGTTTCGGTTCTGTAGATAAAACAGTATTTATTTTGTATTTTCGATATCAGTTAAAACTGTTAACTGTTGTCTTTTAATTACAGCCTCCTTTTTTATATATCACAGCTCACATAAATTGTTGATGATACACGCTTATGACGTATATACCTAATATATACAGGGTGCCCGGTAAAGAATCCGACAAACTGTGGTGGTTGATACCTTAGGTACGAGTACGGTTTCGAGAGTTACAATCGATTTCCAAAAATCGATTGTAACTCGAAACCCGAAACTTTTCGCGGAACATATGTTGTGTTCATTTGGCAGGTCCTGACCTGAGGTATCAACTATCAACCACCACAGTTTGTCGGACTCTTAACGAGACACCCTGTATAATTCGCAACATACCAGAAGTCACATAGTTATGACTTTCACTTACAATTTGTCATAATAAATAGATATTTTACTAAAAAAATATAAAAAAAACTTACAAAGTTATCAGCGAATAAAAACAATAATTAGTTCGAAAGACAAATTTATGTCACCCGTCTAGGCAAGGTTGGTACTTGTAAGAATGACTGATAAAACAAATCATTCAGATTTCAGTTATTTCTTATAAAATACAATTACCGAAAAATTAATAATCAGGATAATTGTAGAGCCGAACCTAATCTCAAAATAATTGGGTTCTTGACATTCAAGTGAAATATCCGAACGAACGAGCCTTTGAAGATAAAACACATTTGTTCTTTTACTTGTGTTTCTTTTCAAATAAACCCGTTATTTACAGACACACAAAGTAGGGTTTTATATAATTGTGTACCATTATAGAAAGTCCTTATACAGGGTGGGTAAAAAATCGTGGATCAAACGAAACAGGGCGATAGTTGAGGTTATTTGCAGTAAAAAATATCTTTGTGGCAGTGCTCTTACTTGATGTCCTTAAAAGTTATGACTATTTGAGTGCTTTTTGAAAAAAATACCAAAATTTGTGATAAATAGGCAATTCGAGTAAAATGGGTACCTATTTTAAAATAATAACTGGTGTTTAGTTGCTTCTAGGAAACGTATCATCACCACAAAAGTGCTTTTATGATAGTAGGTACCATTATTTATGAGTACTGGCACTTTTTACAATATCTTTTAAGTCTCACGAAAAATTATTTGTAACTTTAGAACCTTACTGTAAAAAAGAAATGTACTACCAAAAGATGACCCTGTATTAAAAAATCTTGCCTATTTAATGACGATTAAAATGAGGTATAACACATAGCGGTTTGTAGGCAAATTATTTTTTTATGGTCATTTTTTCATAGCAACGTCTAAATAAAGTAAATCACAACATAATGCAGGAGATGGACGTGGTCGGCCAGCAATTCATGATGATGATCGAGTAGAAGAACAAATATTACGTGGACTAGAAAATGAACCCACTACGAGTCAGCGTCGTATATCCCGAGATTTGGGCATTCCAAGGTCGGTAGTCAGACGATACATAAAGAGAAGTCAATTGCATCCGTACCTACCACATACAACGAGTCCAAGATTTACTGCCGGCAGACTATGAAAACAGAGTGCAGTTTTGTAGAGAAATGCTACAACGTCACAGGGCTGACCCTCAATTTTTTACTAAAATTTTGTGGTCTGATGAATCAAGTTTTAGAAGAACAGGAATATACAACATTCATAATTTACACTATTACGCCGTTGTTAATACACACATAGTTAGAAATGATCGGTTCCAACATCAGTTCAGCGTCAATGTGTGGGCTGGGATCATTGAAGGAAAGCTGGTAACTTTTGAAATGCCACCAAGATTGAATGGCGCTCAGTATTTACACTTTTTACAAAATAATTTACACGATATCTTGCGCCAAGCTGAAATTTCAGGTGAAGTTATTGAAAACATGTGGTTGCAACACGATAGCGCTCCACCATCACACATTCTCGCTCGAGTAGTCCGAGAACATTTAAACGCCCACTACCCAAATCGTTGGATTGGTCGAGGTGGAACAATCCAATGGCCACCGAGATCTCCGGATCTAAATCCGATAGATTTTTTGTTTTGTGGGGATACATAAAAGAGTTGGTGTACGAAAAAGAGAACCAGACGGTGCAAGAATTAAGAAATAAAATCGAGATAGCGAAAGAAAGTGTTAAACGCAACAGAAACGCATTTCGTAGGCTGCGACGTAATTTTATTAGACGATGTCGTATGTGTATTATCGCCAGAGGAAGGCATTTCGAACAATTGCTGTAACAAGATTTATTGTGTTATTATTAAATAAAACTTAATGAATTCGAATACCTGTGTTTGACTATCCTCTGATTTACTTTATTTAGACCTTGCTATGAAAAAATGACCATAAAAAAATAATTTGCCTACAAACCGCTATGTGTTATACCTCATTTTAATCGTCATTAAATAGGCAAGATTTTTTAATACAGGGTCATCTTTTGGTAGTACATTTCTTTTTTACAGTAAGGTTCTAAAGTTACAAATAATTTTTCGTGAGACTTAAAAGATATTGTAAAAAGTGCCAGTACTCATAAATAATGGTACCTACTATCATAAAAGCACTTTTGTGGTGATGATACGTTTCCTAGAAGCAACTAAACACCAGTTATTATTTTAAAATAGGTACCCATTTTACTCGAATTGCCTATTTATCACAAATTTTGGTATTTTTTTCAAAAAGCACTCAAATAGTCATAACTTTTAAGGACATCAAGTAAGAGCACTGCCACAAAGATATTTTTTACTGCAAATAACCTCAACTATCGCCCTGTTTCGTTTGATCCACGATTTTTTACCCACCCTGTATAACATTTAAATATAGTATTTGGTTGCCAATTTCTTAGAAATGCTACGACACGTATATTCCGAATACCTATTATTATCCTTTTTTGGACATCCAAACTAGGAATATTTATTTTCAGATCAAATAGTCCTAACCTGTGATCATACCCGACCTTTTCTTCAAAAAGCCATACAATTTTACCCTTACGCCAGATTTCTAAATACACCTGAGAAATCAATATTTTATTTTGTACTTATACACCACAAGCCACAATTTCACTACATTTCCGTTGTCAAAGTATTAATTTAATTAATCCATAAATAATACTTCGTTAATTTCAACCTCATTTTAAGCTCCATGAAATTATAAGTATCAATTAAAAACAAAACATGCCCAATTAAATATTTGAATACCGAACAAACGGGCCTACCAACTGAACAGAATAAAACAAAATACATTAATAACACCACATTGATTGCTTACTTTTACCGAGGGAAAGTTTCCCTTATCTCAAAGCGAATATGTTTGAACAACATCAAAACAAAATAAATTACGTTATAGCCGTACTTTAGGAGTATTTTGTACTTATTTTCCTTTACTTTATGCTTGCCTTTGCTTGATGGACTGTGTAGGTAAATAACGTTTTTAGACGTTTAGGCGGTTGTTATTTATAGCGATTTTCGTTGATATAAAATAAAATAATATTCTTTTAGTAGCGTAAATATATCTCTTCAGTCCATGACTTTTAAAACAGACCCAGTAGTGATTATGTAATAACCACTAATGATCCTAGAAACAGCCGAGACCAAACAATTATGCCTACATCGAGAGTAAATGACTCGAGACTCAAAATTCAATCCTCATTTATTTCTAAGCCACTTCGTGAAAATTATTTTGTACTAATAGGGGCGTTTCCTCAAACACTGCCAATTACTAATTAATTTAAATATCGCTGAAATTGGTATTCTAGGAATATTATAGGTTAAGGTTTCGTTGAAATTTAATTGATATAATTGTTTTATAAATAATATTAATCAAATTATATTTTCGGTTCATTTGAGATTCATAATATAGGAAATACAGGTCCAAGGGTATTGATAATTTCATTTGTTTATTTTAATCAATTTAGTCTACCGCTGTCCACTATTGGACATAGGCCTTTCCAAGTTTCGCCACAGAACGACAATTTCATTAATTATGATCGATTTAAAATTCAGCACAAATAAAGTGTCTTCACGAGTATCATAATTGAATTATATTTCTTTTACGCGTATTCCCGAAAATCTGAACTAATGAGACGATAAGTGAAATGGGATTATTTTAACAAGGCTTTTTAAATTTGATTTTCTTCTTTGTGTTGTGTACAAGTACACCACAAATGTCGCGTGAGTTAATATGTACATAATTGTTTCTTTTTTATTAAATATATTTTGAATCTACTATATCACATTAATCTCATGTTAACTTGTAACTTTAAAACAAAACACCTAAATGTAGCCGAGCAACATTTCAAAATACATAAACTCCTTATTTTAAAGTCGGGTAAACTGAAAACAAATAAGATAAGGTTTCCCTAATGTCTCAATGTATGTCAGGTGGCTGTAAGGGTCAAATCTTTTCCCCAAACTTTTTCTTTGGACCTCTTGATGAAGTTTGGCAACTTCCCTTTGTAACCGATGAATCCAGGTTTTTTGCCGGCTCCAATAGACTTGCCGACTTTAAGTAATTACATGGGTTACTTAACTAATTGTGATTGGATTGAAAGGAAAAGTATTATACCTTTTGTTAGATGTATGCTTGTTTTCGTGAGTAAGGTTAGTTTTGAATGGATTGTGTGGAAGTTAGTGGAATAATATCTTATCGTATCTTAGGTGTTTGTTATTTTTTGAGAAATAAAGCTCTGAACATTTTTGTCTAAGTTTATTATTGTTAATGCGATTATTCTATTCTATAGATCTATATTCTTTGACTCTTTATAAATAACCTTTTTTTTCACAGTTCGTGAAGAAAAAATCATTATTGAACATTCACGACAATACCATTGAAGGACGATATTTCAATAGCGTTGAATATCAAAGAACACGAAACATCTATAATTATGAAATGTACTTCACTCTGTTTGTACTATAATTATATTTACTAGCCGTCAAACACAATCTCAATCCAAATATAACTCGAAAATTGTTCTGTTATTGATTTTCTATAAACAATACACTAATAGTAAAGGTACACAGAGACTTTGAATTAATATTATAATGAACATTTCAATTCCACTAAAGGGATTCGATTTGTCTAACAAAGGATATTGATCGGTGCTTTCCTGGTATAATTAATTTAATGTAAATTTGAAATTAATTGCGTGTTTAGCATAAACAGTGGTGCGGTTATAAAATGTGTGTACAATTTAATTAACGTACGTATGTGTGAATTGAATGCGGTTTCCATTTTTTTTATACAGCTAATTGTTTATCATTATTTGTTGCAAAATGTTTTTTCCTAAATATTCAGAATAACTTCTGCGAATATTAAAAGTAAACAACGAAATACGAGATGATGATTACATGTACTTTTTACTTTTCGTTTTTACTATTTTTGTTTACATTAGGTTTGGGTGGTCTCTATTTAGTTGCTAGTTTAATAGCTTTTAATATTAACACAGTTATAGGAGATATAACGCTGAATAGGTTAAGTTTAGATTTAAGTAGTAATTTAGTTTGTTTAAACTCTCAACGCAGACAATAGGGAAGCACTCTGATAGCATTCTGCTGTATCATCAGAATATAAATCGCTTTTCTAGCAAAATTCTTGATATTGAACTTTTAGTAGACAAGTATTCAATTGATATTCTTTGTTTTTGTGAATCTTGGCTTAAACCAGATATGATGAATTTTAATGTAAATAACTTTGCGATTGCCAGTGCGTTCAGCAGACTTTCAGCTGAGGGGGGTGGGTGTCTGATTTTATGTAAAGATTATTTTAAGTTCAAGGAACGTCAAGACATCTCCTCTTTCTCTGTTGACCGCATATGTGAGGTAGCATGTGCAGAAATAGAATCTCTTATTGTTCTTTGCGTTTATAGGCCTCCCTCATCTAACTTGTTATCATTTTTAATTATAATGGAGGAAATTTTAAGTAAATTATGCCGCAATAATAAATCAATATATATTTGTGGAGATTTTAATGTTAATATCTTGATTGATTCGCCGGATAAATGTAAGCTCTTATCTTTATTTAAGTCATTTAATTTAAATTATATTTTTAAGGAACCAACGAGGATTACTGCAACTTCACATACTTGCATTGATAATATATTTTCAAATAGTTCAGTGCTAAACTCTAGATTAATACCCGGTGTAAGATCTGATCATATGGGTCAATTAGTTACTATCAAAGCTAAAAGTAAATTACCTGTAGCTAAAGTTATTTCAACCAGGCCCTTAACTAATCATATACTAAATTCATTTAAAAATAATATTACATCAGCCCTTAATTGTAAATATTCTTTTTCTGGAGTTCCAAATAAAGATTATAATTCCCTATTTGGTATTGTACGGGAATCGTTTAACAAAACGTGTCCTCGAAAAGATGTTAAAATCAACTTTAAGCGTAAATTTAATGAGTGGGCTACTAAAGGCATAAGAATAAGTAGGGACGTTCTTTACGGTCTTTATGATGAAAAATCATTCAACACTAATCCTGATTTTCATAACTATGTTAGAAATTATTCCAAAGTATTTAAAAAAGTGTGTTTAGCGGCAAAATCTAGACTTATCAGCAAGCGTATAGACGGATCTGATAATAAAATTAAAACAGTGTGGAAGATCATCAATTCTGAAACTGGGAATAGTATTCAAAGAGATACAGACCTGTCTTTGAAAATCAATAATAAAATAATTTCAGACAAGACAGATGTTGCTAACGCTTTTGAAGTATTTTTTTCAAATATACCAGTAGAGGTAACGAAGTCTCTTCCCTCATCTTCTTCAAAAGCAGAATCAATATTAAAAACATCTATAAATAAAAGTTTTCCAAATTTTAATTTTACTCATGTATCTCCTAGTATTGTTAAGAAAACATTTAGTATGCTTAAAGTAAAGACCACTGAAGATTTATGGGGAATTTCTGTCAAAGTACTCCAATCCATAATTGACACTATTGCCCCGATTCTTGCAAAAATCTTTAATGACTGTGTTGATTGTGGCACCTTTCCTGATTTAATGAAACACAGTAAAGTAATACCTATTTTTAAATCTGGATGCAAGAATGATCCATCTAACTATAGACCAGTTTCAGTACTTCCAGCTTTTAGTAAAATATTTGAAAGAATGGTCCTTGACCAAATGATGTCACATTTTAGTAAGAATAATATTTTTCACGAGCAACAATTTGGTTTTACTAAGGGAAGGTCGACGACCGACGCCGGGGTTAAGTTAGTCTCTCACATTTTGGGAGCTTGGGAGGGTTCACAAGACGCCATTGGCATTTTTTGTGATCTCTCCAAGGCTTTTGATTGCGTTGATCATAACACTCTAATCCTAAAATTAAAATACTACGGATTACGAGGACAATCTTTAGATCTAGTTTTGTCATATTTGTCAACAAGACAGCAAAAGGTAGGCGTAAACGGTGTGACTTCACCTGGGTCCTTAGTAAGAATGGGCGTGCCTCAGGGTTCAATCTTAGGCCCCTTTCTTTTCCTAGCATATATTAATGATCTGCCTTTCACAATGTCTAATTTAACGGATATAATTTTATTTGCAGACGATACATCTCTTATTTTTAAAATTAACAGAAAATTGCAAGACTATTCCAATTTAAATAGTACGCTCAACGTGTTGTCAGATTGGTTTTCAGCGAATAATTTGCTACTAAACGCTTCAAAAACAAAATGTTTAAAATTTTCACTTCCGAACGTTCGATCGCATTTGGATCTAAATCTAATGCTTGATGGTAAAAAACTAGAATTAATTAACGAAACGGTATTTCTTGGTGTTACTATAGACTCTAAGTTACAATGGGGCGCTCATATCAAAGCATTGACGAAAAGGTTAAGTTCAGCTGCATTTGCGGTACGGAAAATTAGACAGCTCACGGATATTTCCACGGCAAAATTAGTTTACTACGCGTATTTTCACAGCATTATGTCATACGGCGTTCTGCTATGGGGCTCTGCAGCCGATGTAAATTCTATATTCATCTTGCAAAAACGAGCAATTCGCGCCATTTACTGTATGGGCCCCCGCGAATCACTTAGAGAGAAATTTAAAGAAATAGGTATTCTCACGTTGCCATCGCTTTATATTATGGAAAATATAATGTACGTTCGTAAACATTTAGATAGTTTTAGTGTCAACAGTGATTATCACAACATTAACACCAGAAGTAAAAATAAACTAGTAGTCCCAAGGTTTAGACTAACTAAAACAAATACTAAATCCTTCCTAGGGAATTCTATTCGCTTTTATAATAAATTACCAGATAGTTTAATTCATTTAACTAACAAGAAGTTTAAAACGTGCGTGAAATCCAAACTAATAGGAAAGGCTTATTATAAAATCAGTGACTATGTAGAGGATAAAAGCGCGTGGATTTAGGACCTTCTGCACATGTGGCCTCCCTGGCGGTCCGTTAGTTCATTTGCCTCATCTTGTTGTTTTATCTTTCTCGATTAGCTTCCCCACGGTCTCTTTTCGTAGAAACCTTTTGACATGCCTTGACATTCCTGTTAGGGTTTAGTTAGGACTACATATCTTTTGTATGTAAAGCTATTTAATTAGATATTTGTTTTTTCTTTTTTTAATTATTGAGTTTAGTCCTTTTTTATTATTCTCATTCTTTTCGCATAGGCGACCTTTGTAAATGTGACAACAATGTAAAATTGTTGCGTGTCCCTTTTCATTTTTCTTCCATTTTGGATGTTATCATTTACAATAAACTAAACATTTTGCTATTTACGCTGTTGTCGCATATTTGTATATTTTTTTATATATAATTCCACAGATTTATTATAAGTATAGATAAATTTTATTTACAATTCAATACTTAAATCTAATACAAGAACAAACAAAGACTAAAATTAAATCTTATATAGATAAATAAAACTAACACGCGTCAAAATACTCATCGTCATCCTTGTCAATGGCGGGAAAGGTGCCCAGAAGGCTGGCAGCATTGCCACGTTGAATGGCTATGCCGATTCTCTGTGCAAGGAACAAACCAGCTCTCTGATCACGAGTAGAGTCTACCAAACGTTTTGACAGTTCTTTAAAAAGATTTCGTGCACTCGGACCCCATGACCCGAGCGTTTCAACCCCAAACGGCTCGAAAATATAATTACCCATTAGGTTATTATACTTTCGCCGTTTCTGTTGTTTTGGTCCAAAATTTACATATTTTCTTCGTTCTTCACGATTGTGGAAACATTTGCCGCTTTTGGAAAAAGTCGATAAAATTATTCGGTCCACGTTAACGTCCATTTTTAACGTAACGTTGGATGACCGAGCTTGGACCCAAGCCACGCTGCCGATCCGATTTGGTGGGCTTGGTGTACGTAAAGTTTCCAGTCTAGGCTTACCAGCATTTTTGTCTTCGGTCCACAGCACTGAAAAATTAACCAGGCAAATCTTAGGGTCTTCTCTGGTTGATTTTCAGATTCTGTGCATGACTGAGGCAGTAAATAGTTGGGAATTGTCCTGCCCGGGCACAGGTCTACCCGAGCAACGTTCTTCTCAGAGGCAGTGGGACGAGCCGCTTTGCAGTTTGATACGGAAAGAATTAATTAATACGTCAATCAACACTGCAGAGCGCGCGCGTCTCCTGGCTGTGGGAGAATGGGAATCGGGCCTCTGGTTACAGGCACTTCCGTCAACCACTCTTGGTACGATTTTGGATGACAATACTTTCCGGCTCGCCATCAGTTTACGTTTAGGTATACCTTGTGTCGCATGTCATCGGTGTCAATGCGGTGAAACAGTCGATTGCCTCGGTCACCATGGCTTGTCCTGCAGCAGGAGCGCAGGACGTATATCCCGTCACGCAAATATTAATGACATTATCCGTCGTGCTCTTGTCATTGCCGGTGTACCAGCTGTTTTGGAACCCAATGGTTTGGTGCGCAGTGATGGTAAGAGACCTGACGGTATGTCATTGTTGCCTTGGAAATTGGGTCGGCCTTTGGTGTGGGACGCAACGTGCGTCGACACCCTTGCGCCATCCCACGTTCTAAGTTCGGCGGCCTCTCCTGGCGCTGCTGCTGGAGCAGCGGAGACCCTTAAACGGCGAAAGTATAATAACCTAATGGGTAATTATATATATAATTGTATTTTTTACATTGATGTTAACCTTTTTTTTAAAAGAGTAACCTATGGAGTTTCTTGCCGGTTCTTCTCCATTGGAATGACATTTTGGAACCTGCAACTAGAGTCAGTAATTTAACGTTTTAAAAGAGCTTAAAAAGGCCTACTTGAAATAAAAATATTTTGATTTGATTTGATTTGATTTATAATATCTAATATTCTTCTCAGTTATGTGTACCTAATCTAAAGGAACTATAAGATATTAAGTATCCTTTACATCGTATTGAATACGCATACAGGTACCAACGGAATTCCTGCTACAAATATAATTCCACATTTATCACTCCTATGAATTGACTTCTCATTTAGACACCGGAATTTTTTTTAGACATTTTTTTGGTTGTTTATATGCCTTGGTATAGCTTTAGATAAAATACTACGTCATGCACGTGTTGCAATATTACATCGTGAGCATTTTCATCAAGAACTGTAAAGCTCACGACATGGGCAGAGACTAATCGACTTACGTGGGATCTACGGTGAAACGTGGGTGTATAGACTACCTAATGATAAACGAGATTTTATCACTCTGCCCTTTAGAAAGCATAATTACGTATTCGACGCGCATTTATTTGAAATTAAATGGACACATTTGGGACTAACAAAATTAAATACAGTGCGTTAAACAGGGCAAAAAAAGTCAGATGCTTTTGTAGCCTTGTACTAGTTTACTTATACGAATAATAATATGTAGTTCCATGCATTTATCACTATTCAACGATTCTTACAACGTGATACTAAGATACGGCTTATCTCTACAAATTAATTATAATAATAATAATATTCCGAGACAACTCACACACGGTTATCTGATCCCAAGCTAAGCAGAGCTTGTGTTATGGTAACCAGACAACTGATAAACATACTTATATATTTCTAAATACATACATATTATAGATAAATTACACCCAGACAACCAGAACAAATGATCGTGCTCATCACATTTGTCCTGGGTGGGAATCGAACCCACGACCTCCGGTATAGCAGTCAGGGTCACTAACCACTAGACCAACAGGCCCGTCAGGTAATTGTATTACTTGTTTTGGGAAATGTTTGTATGTTACATGACATGTGATATATATCATTTTTATTTGAGTTACATACGTGTTCGTAGTTCATTGTAACGCTGCATCGGTCATTATATTCAAAATATATATTCAATAACAAAGTTACCAATGAATCGTATGTACAAATGTATCTCGAACATTGATTTAATTTCGTACGTTTAATGAATACCACGGGATTACAGTGTTATGGCTTCGCTTAATGAAATGAATATAACCCTATTATTACGGTATGTTAGCATTTAATGCGGGAAAATAAGGCTCTTAATGTAATTAAAGTTGGAGGCCGCATTTTACGAATGCAAGGATTAACGTAACACGGTATTTTTACTGCCATCCTGTAACATTTTTTTCATGCCTGGTTGATAGAAATGTAATTACGTTAGCTGTGTTAAAAGTGCTTTTAATTATCGTCGTTAGTCTAATTATAAAAGCAATTTTGCAGACTGTATGGACGCTACAGTCTATGCCGTAGGTCCAAACAGTGCAGGTGTGACGAAATAAAAAAGCGTCAGACCAACGACACGTTTTTTGTTACTTGTTCAAAAATTTTTAATTATACTAACTACAGACTTGAGCAAAAATGTGTGGTAATTCTTAATTTAACTATGAACTATATACCTCAAAAGGCAATAGCCCGTCTCATTTGCACATGCAAGCTTCGCAGTGACGTCTATTAACGAATATGTAAGGGCGCGTGGCAATCAAATTGCATTCACTCACATGCAGGTGCTCAATTGCTCTCTTTTGTGCTTATTCGCTAGACCGTTTTGAGTGCGTTAGACCGAAAATACAGCTTGCGGATTTTCGTCAGCATATTCATAGGATGACAAAGGTTGTAAATAATGATGAATGTAAATGCCTTGTGTAATATCCATGTAATCGTTCAGCGTAGTTATTTTATATGAAAAGTAATTTGTCTATAACTAGAAACAAAACACACAAGCTGAAAGGTAGAACGAACAAGGACAAACAAGACTAACATGCTTGAAAAATTTTGACGGGCCTGTTGGTCTAGTGGTTAGTGACCCTGACTGCTATACCGGAGGTCGTGGGTTCGATTCCCACCCAGGAATAAGGTTTGTGTGATGAGCACAATCATTTGTTCTGGTTGTCTGGGTGTAATTTATCTATAATATGTATGTATTTAGATATATATAAGTATGTTTATCAGTTGCCTGGTTACCATAACACAAGCTCTGCTTAGCTTGGGATCAGATAACCGTGTGTGAGTTGTCCCGGAATATTATTATTATTATATTATTATTATATGTATTTGTCTATCTGTCTCTAAAAAAATATATTGATCTCGACAAGTCAAAAGCACATAAATTCTCAATCCTAACCCGCTTTACCAAGTCACCGCTATCTCACATCTTACCTACCGCAGACATATTACATACGTGTCCAAAATAATGCCAAAGTAAATTGCTCTGAGAAACTGCAAGAGCGCGTTTCGTGTTCAATTTGATCGGAACTCTAGCAAGCCAAGAACTGCAAGTGGTAAAACGCCGGTCACGCACTAAAGTTCGCAGCAACTGCTAAGACTTCGATCTACGTGCACTGATCGCTACCGAGTTCTCTTACTAAGTGTATCGGGTGTACACTCACAAGCAAAGTTGTCTAAGAACACAAAAAAATATTTTTTAGAAAACTAGTAGTAATACAAATAAAAATAGGCGAGATGTTATCGTAACAAGAAATTCGTCAACACTCGTAATTATTATTCATTAAATTTTAAAACGAGAAGTTGAAAATATAAATATCAAACTTGTTACCATTTTATAGGCGTTTTAGATAAAAATATTAAAATAACAGATAAATTAAGTTTGGATAAACAAATACGTGAGTATTAGTTATTGGACAAGTGCTCAACACTTTTGTATCACGAGTATACACGAGGTTCAGTAAAGTGTCGTCCAGATCCATCGGTACTGTCGTCTCAAGATAAAGGAATTATTTGTATAAGACTGTACTTTACCGTGAAGTAGAAGATAGCAATACAGAATACTAACTACCAAGGTTTATACGTTTGACTTAAAAATAAACTGTTTATATAAAAACTTAAGACGAACTACTTATAAGAAAGTAAATGTAGAAATTTAAAAAGCATTGTTTTGATTACATTTAATGTTTTTAGGTACTGATAACCGAAATTAGAATCGACTAATACGTCGCGTCACTATTACCGGATAAACTGACAACACTAGGGAGCAATATGTAATGGCGGGGCGTGCGATTCTCGTTGTAGTAGTCTTTTGCATTATATAAATTAATAATCATCATTATGTCGTCGCTGGCCTTTAAAAGTATTGTAATTGTAACGTTGAATCCATTATAATGATAATATATTGTAAAGTTTAAAGAATCAGTGGTTTCCTTTTAACAGTACAATCATTTAATTGTAATTTTAGTTACCTATTTCATCATCTACAAAATACACTACAATACACTAAATTAATCGAGCGAAAACATTACTCCACTGTAACGATGGTTTAATGCTTCCAGGGTGCTATGCAACAAGTTTGAGAGCATTAAAGTAATCCTTTTCCATCAATTGTGTCGAACAAAATGCGCTAAATGGCAGCCCAAGCTCTCCAAACACCACGATAATCCGCGCTAGAGTTTTACAAATGACGCCGGCATTCACAATCGCCGAACTCTAATCTTCTCCAATTGGTGGAACTACGTCAGTACTTAGACGTCAAGTTTCAGTCATTCTTCATTTGTTTTAGTTTTCTGAGATTAGAGAACATTGTATGGCGTTATGATATGTTTCTAAATGGTGATCATAAAGTGGAAAAATAAAACTGCAGCACTCAAAGCTAGGACAAATTGAAGTAAAAAAACTGTTTGGGACAATTATTTCTATAACATAACTATTTTTGGTTCAACTCCAAAGTATTTACTACTTTGAGGTGAAACAGTATATTTTTGTAGAGAGTGTAAAGGGAATAACACTACACATTTTGTTCAGCATAATTTTAAAAACACTGGCACCTGAATCATGGCAGCATATTTCGAGCCAAAATATATGCAATTTGATGAAGACTACTCAGAGTTTAATTATAATAAACGAGGAAGCCAGAAAAATAATGTTAATTATGTGTTGAATCCTGACTGCGGCAGGCGCGCCTGTCATCGCTCAAGCAATGGAATTTTCGTCTATATGGAAATGAAATGAGGATTGTCCCGACATTTAATTTTGCGTACAAATGTAGGTGTGAATTTAATGCAGCTACATAACAGTGCTATACAGTATTCAGTCTGTCTGGTTCCATAGCCGCTCCCTGATTTTGAGGGTGATGTCGAGTAAAGGATTACGTCAAGACTTTAGGCTTTAAATGTTCTTTTTGTAGTAGGAGGTTCTAAAGGTATTTAATACATATCAAGTTAACTATTTAGGTATATATTATAACGTGATTTTTAAGGTAGCTGTTTTTTGCTTTGTATAAGTGGTAAAGTGGTGGTAGGTAAAAACATACTTCGTTTAGGTGCCCACTATACCTAAATCTTCAGCTTGTTATAAATTAATATTTCTTCATGTTATAAATTGCAACTATGAATTTATGTCACACAAGCTTTTTGAAACCTAATTCGTTTTCGTTCAGCTCTATACATATTTTCAGTAAGTGTTCTACTATAACTTGTATTACTGAAAAAGTAAATTATGTCGTATATAGGTGAACTATTCTTTGAAAAGTTGAAGAAGTCTATTCCAATACTATCCACGTAATAAAGAACCCTGCAATAAAAACATTAAAATTGCAAGTTAATATCGTCAATTTACAAGAACCAACTAATTAATACCTGGCTGTATGTAATTTTATGGCTGGCTGGCTGTATTATAAATTACAGCTAACAATTACTGTGGAAATAGCAGTAACAGTTTCTTGGTATAATTAGGTAGAACTTATGAAAAATTCAGAGTAATTCCATCGGCAAACGGCGACCGGTAATCATGTGGGGAATAATTAACTGGGCTGAAGCTTGTGCTGTTGTAATATTAATGCAACCGTAACTGAATTTACTGAAGGAAAGTATAGAACTTGTTTGGTTGTGTGATATGATGCTAAATTATTAAGTATATTTGATTGCTTTGTTAGGTAATTTGTGCTACTGTCATTTTGTAACTATTTTTTTTTTCTGTTATAGGCGTTAAACCTTTTTTTTTTTTAAATATGTAAAACATATTTTGTCAATACGACATGCCACATGCCTTATGCATTCTTTACATATACTTTGTGTTTAGACGGTCTTTTAATTCTTCGTCTCGTTCATTCCATTTCTTTTGCGGTCTTCGCGTCGTCTCTCTTACGCTGTTCTAAGTCTACAAGTTCGAGTCTATTTTTACATTAAGTAAGTACTGAAATTGTTTTAAAGTAAATGTAAACTCTACATCTTCAGATTTGCATGCAATTTCCTTAACCAACATACTGTCTTAATGCGAAACTGAATCTCTCATCACGGTAGTAAATCGAACTTCATACTAATCTTTACTTATAATAAATCTGTAGAAGTGAAAATTCTGTACATTGAAAATATCAAAAAAATAAATTGCGGGGGGTGTTACTAAACCGAAACCGAACCCAAAAGTGTGATTAACAAAATTTTTGTCTGTCTGTCTGTCTGTTTGTTCAGGTATCATGCAAAAACTACCGGTTCGATTACGATGAAACTTGGTATAATTATTCTTTATTATCCTGGGCACCACACTGGGTAGTTTTTATCCCGGAAAAGTATAAACAATAAAAAACAAACTTAATTTTGCGGTTAAAAAATCATTGATAAGTTTCGTCCTCCACGCGAACGAAGTCGCAGGCACAGCTAGTGGATTAATAAACTTTGTGACTTCGATTGAAGGAGATTGGAGACTTTCGAACTCGACCGCGCCAATCTTCTACTCGATCGAACGACTTCACACGATAAGTTTGTGACACGAGCTGAACTCTATGCGCTGTCAACCGCATATAATGGAGTCTTATTAACAAGGTTACTTACAAAAATTGAACGTGTTTTTCGGATAAATATCGTAGTTTTATTGAAATTAAAGATATAGACGTAGTAGTAGGTAAAAAATGCCTAACCGTATTTAATCCTTATGTCGCTGGGTGTTACAGATTACGTAAGTAATTTCGATTAAAAAAAATATTGTTAGTCAAGTTTGCAGCGTAAGTCTCTTTTGTTGCGCAGAAGTTTACAAAACAACAAAAACCTCAGTCCAAACTCACGTCTATAATTCCAAATCTCATATCATTGCTTTTTTTCAACGCCATCTTTATTTATGATTCTTCATAACCCTCCACATATATTTGAAAACAGAACACGTTCTTAATTATTCTCTTTTTTCCTTTCAAAGCGAGCAGACGTCCGCGCGGTATCACATGCCGTTGGCACGCACAACACTATAAATAATAGCAATTTGTTGGCTCATCGCCTGCAAACAAACATACACGCGATTAATGTATTTTGTACACATTTCTTGTAACCCGCAGATGACTCGTAATTTATAGTGCAGATAAACTGTGACGTCACGTTTGGCTGGTCTTTTAATTTACGATTTAAAGACAACTATCCTGAAATTCTGAATATTCCTTGGTTGAGTTTTGCTTTTTGAGTAGACAGTACCATAAATATTTCAACCCGGAAGGCTAAAGAAACTTTGCTAAACTATTTGGTAATGTTTCAAGTTATTGTATTTACATAATACCATTTGCAGCGCAGTGCAGTATGTAAACGAATTTTGCCGAGAAATTTAATTTTATCCTACTTATAAATTTACTCAATTTACAACGGAGTGAAGTTAGGAAATGACGTTAAAACTCGTAGTTGAAGTACGGTTGACGACCACGTTTTTACAGAAAACTGTCGTCAAGTAGCATTAGCTAACTGTTTAGAATAAAAATGTTAAGGACTTAGTAGACTAGTGTTAGTAACGAACTCTCCTTTGTTCTACTAATATACATAGGTATATTCACTAGTAAAAATATGTATGCACATAACGAAATTGTAAAACTTTAGCAGATTGTTTTGTTGAAACTCAAAAAGAAATACGTGATTGATTTGTTTTAATAAATTTCTTCATAACATGATTTACAATAACCTGTTTAGATTTGAAAAAAAAATTGCTCAAAAATTGGAGAGTGTAGGTATGTACAATTTTTTTGTGACTGTACAATGTACATTTAAATATGTTACTTACTTCTTTATGTTTTTGACTTTGATTGAAAATCGATTTTAAATTTATCCTTTTACAATCGTAAAATATAATTAAGTGTATAATATAAACAAAACGATATTCTACCATACAAACTATTAATTTTACTGTTTAAAGAGATAGCTAATATGTATAACTAAAACTATTTTGGCAATGGTTACATTTCCTTCCAATGTTGTTTCAGATTACTTTTAAACAAACCCCGCTTTATCCCCCAATAGTCAAAATGGCTGAATTTACTTTGTTCATTGATTACCTAAAATTATTGACTAGACGTCTAATTAAATACAATAACGTTTTACAATTGATTTTATTAGTTTGTTTATTTAGTTGAAATCATAACAATGATATTTTTTATTTTTAACCAAATAAATTTTGTCTTTATTCAATATACAAGCGGTTAAAAAAAAAACTGTTAGAATTAAGCTAGATTTACTTTAACTCCTACTTTGAAAACTACTAGTCTACTATGAAGGTCTAATTTACGAGACATTTTTGTGAGAAAGGACCCTATTATGTGTAAATGTCACTTAGTTCGATTGAGTATAATAAATTATCTGTCTATAACTTCGTCTAGACCTTTTTTCACCCCATTTGAAGGTTATATTTTCGAGTTAGTTTGATGAGGCCTTAGAAAAACAAAGGCCTTATTATGAAGCCTTACAAGAATGACAGTTCAAATGAGAAAAAGAAAATAATAGCATGATTTTTCACAATAATGATTCCATGGTTAGTTATATTATCTTTAATAATTTACAACTACTACAATGCACGTATGTAGGAGAGAATACGTGGGAGTCACATTTTAAGTGGTCCCTGTTCTTCATAGCAAGCAATTGCTGTGAGAGTGTGTAGGTAGGTACTACTTGCTAATTTTAATAAAAGGTTAAGTCATAATCATTATCTGCAACTATGTTAGGGTCGGCTTCCAAATTTAATAAAAGTACTGTAAGAAAAAAAAAAACAACTTAAGAGTGCGAATGATATTAAAATTAATTATGTGTATGCGATAGTATGCATGGTTGTGCTACCTATCAGGATATATAACAGCTTGACGAAGATTTTCTTAAGACTTATTTTTTTGCCAGTTTACTAGAATAGTCTAACTCTTCAGAATAGGGCTCCAAGTCTTCAACGTTGGCGACGCTGGTCACCCTTCCTGCATTACAAGTACTCTAATTCTAGTTACAGTTCACGTTGTAAATGAAAAGCGACGTTTAAAGTAAGAGTCGCGACGAATTTCCATTAAACTTCACTACTTATTATTTGAGATGAAGTTGTAGTCTCTTCTACAGCACTGGGATAAAACAAAGTAGTTACATAGTAAGTATAATTAAACTGAGACCTCCTATCTTAATTATAAATTATTTTAATTGTATTGTTATTTGATACCTTTACAGTCCAACCAGTACACATAATAGTAAAACACTGAAAATGTTAATTATATGCCTCACGGCAAACAAAAATGTTCATATTTTCGTGTGTTTATTCCATAATATTTACTTATACAAATATATTTCATTTTGTAATACGTAAAATAATCCTCGACATTCAACGGTATGGGATTCAATGGACATCAGGTTGATTGACACAATATTTATGTGAAAAGGCTCGCCAGCTTGTTTTATGGAAAATGTATTCCACTGATTGCTGCCTTTCATCAAATTTTCAGTTTTACTTTGAAGTAATTTTCACGTTCGGAGCAAGCGACCCCGTTAAATATTTTATCAAGTACAACATTTGAAACGATATTTAAGCGAAACACAAAGTTAAAATTTTGCCAAAAGATAATTTAGACTAACTTAAGTCCTATTAAGTTAATAAAATACCACTAGACGCGTTCATAGGCTCTCGAATAATTTAAATTTAACATTCTCTGGGGCTCAATATCTTTTGTGTTAAATTTTTCTGTCTAAAACAATTACATTTTATTTGAATTGTAATGTAGCTCCATTGTGTTTCTGAGATATAAAGTTAATGAAAATCTCAAGAGACTTAATAAAGGCTGAGCTGGGCAACAAATTTGATAAGCTGTGAACTCGTGATGAGAGAGTTGAATGAACATTGTTATTCAGCACACACTCACAGCGCGGGGAACTTTTTTATAAAATTACTCTCGTTATGTTTTCTGTCAGATGAGTGAGGTATAGACAGGCCATTGTTGAGGCGACGATGTTCGAAATAAAATTGAACACCTATAAGTGTAATTGATTTGCTTTTGAAATTGTATTATTTATTTATTTTGTCAGGGATTTTCATTATTTTTATGTAAGGTGGAATTGTTGTAATATCATAAATGTGAGTGATTGCATGTTTTCAAAATGGGTTTTTGTATGTTCGTCACAAAGACAATTTGCTTTTTTATAAATACATACATTGTAACTTAATTCGCCATTATTCATCTATTCGTATATATTTTATTCATATGCACATAAGGTATATGCATACTGGCTAGCTGACTACACTTTTGTCCAAGGTGCAATTATTTTACTTGTTCACTTGTATGTGTTCATTATACCTATAAACTGTACACTACATTTATACAAATTTAACTTACTCGAATACGACTTCCAACATACCAGTACCACTACACTCTCACTTCCAACAAAAAAAGTGTACTTATATCTAAAACTAAATTACCAACTAGTTATGAGCCAGAACAGTTTAGTCAAGTGTCTGTGGTGTGGACACTTATTTATTTATGGCGTACATTGGGAAGGCGGGACAGCCATCGCCTTGAGTGAGGTCGAGTGAAGTGACGGGCGAAATTATTTCGCGCCAAGCTTTTTCTAGCGTCAAGTATAGGTACATTGATATTATGTTTGGTTAAGTATAAGATAGGTTGAGTTAGTGTAGTTTGTCTATATAGTATATAGGTCGTGGTAGTTTATTAGGCAGATGGTCTTATTAGGCTTAAACATAAACTGCCTCGTTGGCCTAGTGGTGCTAAGCGCGACTGCTACGCTAGAGATATTGGGTTCGATTCCCAAGTCGACCAAGGTGTTATTGGGTTTTCTATGAAATTCTCAGTAGCAGGTCGGAGTTTGGATTTGTGCCCGGTTAGTGGCAATAGGCTCGCCCCCTATGACATGGGACCTAAACGTACCGGCGAACTGTGGGTGTACATTGGTACACCTCTGCCTAACCCTTCGGGGATACAGGCGTGATGGTATGTTATGTTATGTATGTAAGTATATGATAGGTTGAGTAAGTGCAGTTTGTCTATATAGTATATAGGTCATGGTAGTTTATTAGGCAGATGGTCTTATTAGGTTCTTTTGTATTGGAAGTAATTTACTGCTAATTTATAACTAATAAAAGTTATGTCGATAAGATGTTATGTATAGTTATTTGTAATGCCTGTATAGTTAAGAACATGTACATGGAATACGTTTAATTTAGTTTTCCAGATTAAGTACTGGGAAGAAAAAAAAATTATATGAAAAAAATGTTAATTTTAAAGTGGTTTAAGGAGACTACGCAATTACTATAAAACCGCAGTTCGTGATAAAACAAAAGACGTTGTTTATATTCTTAGGCAAGGATGTTGGGTTATAACTTAAGTGGGAACACAATGGTAAGCAAGTGACATTGGTCACCGACTAGCCACGAGGCAAGATATGTCGCTTGCTATCACAATAACCTATTGTCATTGCTAAGCTAGGCTGCAAGAGGTCGTATATTACACGTACTGACTTCTGAACCATACATTCGCATTTAAGTCCATTATATCATAGTATTATTAGTAGGATTAGGAAAGAATATAAGAAAAGATTCACCACATCACATAAAATTGTGTTACACACATTATACACATTTAGACAATACGGTATTCCGCTGAATCCGGACGGAAGACGCTAGCCGACCCCTACATACTCGTAGTTGGGAAAGGCTAGCTAGGCAGATGATGAATGTGGAAAAAATCTATGCAGAGAAAATAGATTCAAACCTTCGTAGATTCTGTAGTCATGTAATAAGCTGACGAATGACGTCACAATATCCCTGAAAATGAACAGGGTTCGGTGTCACGTGATTTTTCTTTCTAGTACTAATAACATTGGTCAATATTGGCTTTGCGGTAAATTCGGTGACCAGTAGAAAGCTGGCTGCGTTGGATTCATTTGCTAGTGGATAGCTTACAATATGTTAGAGGTTTAGGCCTTAATGTGACATCGGAGTTAGATGTGTAGGGTTGTCGCACTTGACATTTTATAAAAAGTGTTTTATGTGAAACGAAAAAAAGAAATGGGTAGGTGCCCACTGAATATGCCACGGAGGATACGGACGCCATGTCCCACGCGTCCGTCCTCGGAAGGAACGAGAGTTGGGACCCTAACACCCACCCTCTAGAAGGGGTCCAGTTCAGGACCGAAGCCTGCCGGAGCCGCGCAGAGATTGCGTATGCGACCCCGTGGCTCTGACTAAGGCTAAGACGGGACCGGGGTGTTTTTAGTCGGTGCAAGTCCGACATATCCCCACGCTGTGCCCTCAGCGTGGGTTGAAATCATTAGAGTTTCACCCCGAAAAAAAAAAAAAAAAGGTGCCCACTGAATATGAGTACCTTTCCGCTAATTTTGCGATTCTCATTTGTGACTGTTGGGTATATGTTTATGCTAAATAAATGTGGAGCATAAATCTGAGAATATGTGATTTTAAACATACAAACTAAAGAACTAAGTACATACCTACATAGTTACATTCTTGTTTTAAATAATAAATGTGCAACTAATATAGAAAGGCATACATAAACCTAACGTACTTTAACTTATCTTAACTGCAATAATTTTATAGGTTTATTAAAATTACTGTAAACTAAATATGCCATTCGAGATCTCTAAGTAGAGTAACATTCGACATAATCTAACCCTCAACAGCAAACCTAAAGTGGTCAACCCTACGAACGGCCACTGATCTAGGTTCGTGTTCGGAAATGAAGCTGACCGCGACCCAACTCCCATCTGCCCTCACTAACGCGCCTCCGCATAACATCCTTTGAAGTTCCGCTCTTCCAACCCTCCAATACTCACATTTTATTCGTGAATAGTTTACACACGAATATCCGATCACATGCAAATTCAAATAAATGTTTAATGTTT
Source organism: Autographa pulchrina (assembly GCA_905475315.1). Classification (NCBI taxonomy): domain Eukaryota; kingdom Metazoa; phylum Arthropoda; class Insecta; order Lepidoptera; family Noctuidae; genus Autographa; species Autographa pulchrina. The sequence continues at coordinate 5,259,954 of FR997773.1, forward strand.
GTCATTTCTTAATGTGAAAAGTTCGTGAAGTTAGCAAGGATTTCCATTCGAGTGGAAACGTTAACGTTGATAAACTTTGTGAATATTAAATGAAATGGAAAACTCGATACCACGTTTGAGGGCGTAGGTATGTGGTGTGTGCGTATACGAATGGAATTTTGTTTGGTGTTTGAAATGTTTGTTCAAATTAAAGAGGCAAAGTCAACGTACGACATAAAAAATACAATCTTATGTTTATTCATAAAAATATTTGGTTAACAGAATAATAAACAAAAAATTTACTGAATGTTCTTTACCTTTGCTTTTCATTACGTTAACATCCAATTTGTATTTGACAAGATTATTTACCTAGGTTTCGCTTTCGTATTTTTAGATGACATCTCAAATAAATCTAGACAAAAATTTAAAAAATGAAATCATTTAACTATCAGGCCGCCTTGTAGCCAAGTTAAATTGGTCTATACTATTACGAATTCCGAGAGTCCAAAAATTCATTTCATGCTTGCGACCAGCGCATCCAATCAAATTCCAATTTGCAGTTAAATCGATTTAAATTTAACGAAATAGAGCTCTCATTTTATTGACAGTGTAATTTTACCTACACACAATAAAGGTTAGTTTTGTTATTAATGTTGGTGTAAAGCTCATTGCTGTTAACTCATTTGTGGGCGAACCTCCCACATAGCCGTTTTATTGCCTATGTCAAACGCTCATTGTGTACAGAAAAAATATTTATTTAGCAAAATACGAAGGACTGGGTCTTTAAGACCCAAGACAAATATTTAAGTATTAAAGAAAAAATTAGTAAGATAATCGTATTTTGCTATGTTATGAATTTTATGCATCGCTCGTAAAAAAATTACACAAAACAAATAGTCTAATGTGTATTTTCACTTGCTCGACTTACCAAAATAACTTTCGATATTAATTTCTTCAATAGAATACTCGCCTATATACAGTATATACCAGACTTCTTTCGGTGTCATAAAGGAAATATTCTCATTAGTCGTTTTCCGACAGAAATAATCCGTATTTCTAAGACTTCTCTTACAAACTTGAGAAATAGGTGTAATATGTTTCCACGTCCGCATCATTAAATACATACGTAGATTTATTTACTATGCTGTAGGCACGCATGTAAAAACGAAATTTCACGCGCGAACGTTCACTAATGTTTTTATTGGGAGCACACGGGGAAAACTGTCGTCGTTTATTTTTAGGACCTACAAACCCAGATTTTTAGTACTGATATAGGTACTTACTGACTATTGTTTTGGCCTATAAAGTATTTTTATATAGGAACCTCAGCTTGATATTGCATCATTATTTTGTTATTCAGGTTTTGAACCTTGTTATGGTTTTCGTAATGGAGGCATTGGCTTCTTTGGCTTTAATAAAAAATATGAAATGTTGTTAATATGTTGTTGTCCAAAACGTTCGACTTCAGATACTTTTTGTGGATAACGGCTTCTTCGTAAAAATGCTGATTTACTAACTTGCTGGGATGCGAACTTCCACTTATTTCTCCTCATTTGTAAATTAAACTTACAAAGAAATATTACTATAAGAATACAGTTTAACAAGCTTTAATCTCCGGAAATTATAATCTAATGTGAAATGAGAGTGTATTGCAATAAAAGCTCGTTATTCATTCTAGATATTTCCTCATACTGTTCCCTTCACATAAAACAAAAGGCTAAACGTTTAATATCTAAAAGCATTTTTTAGAATGTTTACTAGGGTTATAAGCACTCTGTTATGATTAAAAACATGATACATCACCTAAAACAACGCATACAAATGCTCTACAAAAAACCGATATTTCGCTTAAAAGATTTCAAATAACAAAACAAAAGGCTGCCCCGCTCGTAATACCTAGTATACATTTTGTAATTAATGCGAGCGTGTGAGCACGATATGCAACGGTTTGCATCCACGTTGAGAACATGAATCATTTTATATGCATTGGTTATTTTCAGAGTGCGAGGCAACCCAACAAAAAAGCTTGGAGTTTGGAAGATAAAAATCCCTGTATCCCCCTACACGTTGAATGCCCAGCGAAAATGTTTCCGCAGCACTTTTGAATGGTGAAAAGTAAATATAGGTATTTTTAGGTCGGCATGAATGGGTTAAATAACGAATGCTTGATGTTGAAGTTAAAAATGTGTGAATTGGCTGGTTAGTTGTTTTTTACTCTCGTGGCAGTCCGTTCTATAGTCCAGTATTAACTGGATCTGGCAGCACTTTATCTTATACAAACCGACGTTGACCGACATACTCTTTTAGCTCTGATGTTGGAAACAGTTTTATGCTTTTTAATGTTTTAATTTTATAAAAGTGTTTTACTGTTTCTGCTTATAGTGACGGTTTACACGTATTACCGAAAACACAAGTTGTCTCATGTGGATTTTGTAGACGTAACATGGTCGCTCTCCTGTATACTGAGAGAGAGAAGCTTTGGATGTCTGTCAGTGAGGTTTGGCTCTTTTAGGCCAATTGAAAAGTCCCCGGTCTACCATAGTAAAACACATTTTTTTGGTAAAATTCGATTTTATTATTCAACATAGTTGCCCTCGAGGGCGATACAGCGATTATAGCGATCTTCCAACTTTTCGATACCATTTTTGTAATACGATTTATCTTTAGCTTCAAAATAGGCCTCAGTTTCGGCGATTACTTCTTCATTGGCGCTAAATTTCTTTCCAGCGAGCATTCTTTTGAGGTCTGAGAACAGGAAAAAGTCGCTGGGGGCCAGATCTGGCGAATACGGTGGATGCGGAAGCAATTCGAAGCCCAATTCATGCAATTTTGCCATCGTTTTCATTGATTTGTGACACGGTGCATTGTCTTGATGAAACAGCACTTTTTTCTTCTTCAAATGGGGCCGTTTTTTAACGATTTCATCCTTTAAACGATCCAATAATGCTATATAATAATCGCTGTTGATGGTCTGGCCCTTTTGGATGTAATCAATGAATATTATACCTTGCGCATCCCAGAATACTGATGCCATAACCTTGCCAGCTGACTTTTGTGTTTTTCCTCGCTTTGGTTTCGGTTCATCGTGTGCAGTCCACTCAGCAGACTGTCGATTGGACTCCGGCGTGAAATGATGGAGCCATGTTTCATCCATTGTCACATATCGACGCAAAAATTCAGGTTTATTGCGCTTGAGCAGCTCCAAACACTGCTCAGAATCATTAATGCGTTGCTGCTTTTGATCGATTGTGAGCTCGCGCGGCACCCATTTTGCACACAGCTTTCTCATGTACAAATATTCGTGAATGATATGATGTACACGCTCAGATGATATCTTGACAATGTCTGCTATCTCGATCAACTTCACTTTACGGTCATTCAAAATTATTTTGTGAACTTTTTTGATGTTTTCGTCGGTGACAGCCTCTTTTGGGCGTCCACTGCGTTCGCCGTCTTCGGTGCTCATTTCACCACGTTTAAACTTAGCATACCAATCAATGATGGTTGATTTTCCTGGTGCAGACCCCGGAAACTCTTCATCAAGCCAAGATTTTGCTTCAACTGTATTTTTTCCCTTCAAAAAGCAATATTTTATCAGCACACGAAACTCTTTTTTTTCCATCTTTTTTTCAATTAACAAAAGTAGCTACACTCACAACGCAATATCTCACAAAGTAATGGTCGGACTGCTGTCAAGTTTTGACACGTATCGTTTGGAGGTTGGTACTAACTAAAAATCATATGGATTTAATACTAGCACCGCCATCTGTGTGACAGACCGGAGACTTTTCAATTGGCCTAATAGTTTATCGGGTCACTAATATAAGGTGCTAGATTTACAGTAGATTTACATATCACAAAAAGGTATCCACGTTCCTTTTTATCTCTCTTTATACTGTCCAACCAAGAGAAGGCTGAGAAAAGGCCTCCCCAAGACCCACGTACAACTTTAAATACTAAAAAACCTACTTATTATTTAAGCAAAGTTCTATGTTCCTAGTTACACACTATATACTTTTCGTCTCCTGGGCACCATAAGAGGCGGCTAAAGGATATTAGTAAAATGGGACCACTGCGGCCGTCTGCTAGGTCAACGACCTGTAATCACCGGTTAACGGCTTCCAAACTTACTCATGCTGACGCTGCAGGAAATAATTGCGGATAAATCTTACCTTTTACCTTGTTATAGTTTCCTTAAGTTTTTGGTTGATTATAAGTTATCCTATAATACTTGTAAGTTAATATAGGTATGTAACTAGATATACTCAGATATGTGATGCTTAGGGCATCAAACAAGGTTTATGGATCAAAAGACCGGGGTGCGTAAAGTAATAACAAACCGACTAGCAGCCTCAAATTGACTTCACATTGTAAATGAATGTTTCTAATTCGATATAAAATTTGATTTTTAGTAATCGTAGTTATAAACTAGATAGGTACCCGAAATATGAAACTTGTTGATTTGTAAATATAATTAAATTTATATTTTATATCGTTTAGTTACTTGAAATAGCAAAGGTGTAAGCCATTACGCCAACCGTTGGCTAGCTTAAGTTATGTAGTTATATTCCACTTCAATTAATTTAAATATTGAATCCGTTTTTTTCTAAGAAATTGTGATGAGAAAGTGTTAAAAGTTAGTAATTGTATCTATTTAAAAAACATCGACGAATTTTGTTTCTTTGAAAACAAAATAAAATAATGATGCTTGTAAGGGATTTAAGAATTTAATCTGATGCTTAAAAAAGAACTAAACATAGTAGATCAGGATTATTCCTATTATTTTATTCTTAATACAAAAATACACAACACTATTCTCAGACAATAACTCTTTGTGTTATTTATTCTTTTGTATTCTGGTAAGAATGTGTAGTCCATAATAGCTCATGACGTCACATTAGTTAAAAAATAATGTATGTCAGAGTTTTATAACCTTTGATATTGTAATGTCCTGAAAACTTGTAAGTGTTACGAAGATTACAATACGTACTTTAAAATTGCTTTTCTCGATATAAAGTGTCACAACAGACCAAATAAAATTAAAATATACTTACGAGTAAATTGACTAAACATTGTACCAATATTTATTCGTACGTATAGTTTTACGTACGTATGTATGTGCCTGTGTATAAATTCCTTCAGATTTTGATATTGATAAATGTGTGTTCCCGTGACGTTTCATGTTTACCTACTTATGATTAATGGTGTATCCTGGAAAATACGCTATTGTAGTTTGTATTTTTTGCAAACAGAACCCTTAAGTAACATAGGGTTCTGTGACCAAAAAATAATTGAAATCCTTTACTTCACCATCATCACCAAAAATTATTAAATAAATGAATTTGTAAAAACTAAAACAGAAATAGATAATAAATTAAAAATGTTGTTATTTTTACGAATTTTTATTCCTAGTTTTTTGAAAACTGGAATTCTACGTATCAAGTTCAGTTCAATTTCCACTAGTCCACTTGTTTTTTTTAGGATTATGCTGTATTTTTAGTAAAGGAATATATTTTTATACAATATCGGTTGTTTTTCATGTTTCGTAACATGTTTACGGTAACCTAACGGATAAGGAGGTGAAACTGCTGATTTAGGGCTGTAATCTGTTCCGAGATATTTGTAGCGATTTTATATCGGTGTTAAGAAACGTAAATACCTTATTCGTTTTTGTAAATATTTTTTTCTGCAATATTAGAGTTTTTCGCGATAATATACACGATATAAATCACGAAATACGTATTTCAGTACATAAAAAAAACTGATTATAAATCTATTATATAAATGTTCAGTGGTTAAGTACTTTAAGTTCCTTACTTGAGTCTCTAACGCATAAATACCTAAAATAAGGAAAGTGTCAAAAACTATTTTTTTATAATTATGTATCAAATCTGAAAGTAACAATAAACTAAATTAAAAACGATTTTTATACATACGTAAACAAACAATCTTTAACTATCTTAAACTCATTTACCAAATCCTTTGTCCGTACATAAAAAGGAAGTACGCACATAAATGCTTTTAGCACTATTTAACGTAAAACATAAAAGGTTAAACTTGGTAATTGTTAGATAATTCAATTAACTTTTATTAACTTGTTTTTACCATAAACTCCGTCCCACTGACCTCGTTCGCTAACATCTGCTTAAACCTAATCGAGGGTAAACTTTCCTTATTAAATTTTACTACAAGGGACCCTGTTTTTCTATATTGAATCTGTTGTGGACCTTTATTCTTATCTTGGATCTAAGATTATGAATAGAGAATCGACTATGAATGTTTACGATATAACTTTATAAAGTACTTTCTCTAATGCTATAGTCCAGGCACATTTCATAATCAGCGATAACTATTGAATTGAAACGGCCTATTGAACTTCAGTGATTCTCAAAGTGGTCGATAAAATGAGATTGAGGAGCCTTTAGTTGTTTATTTTTGTACCGAAAGCTGTCTGAATCACTGTGATGGAAATGTTAGGAATTTAAAAAAATATTTTATTAAATGTTTCCTTAGTCGATTTAGTTCGATTTTATAGAGAATAATTATCAACAATTGTAGAGGTAAAACATTTTTTTTAATATCGTGCACTAAAAGGATTACAGTAGTATCAAGGATGTATTATGTTACGACTACAATTTGTATGTACTTAAGTTCTACATAATATACTTACAAATGTTTAGAATATCGAAGCACTACACAAACACATTCAAAGCGAAAGAGTCTACAAATAAATTGAGCGCTCAAACCCAAACACTTTTCGAGCCGTCTGATACCAAACCTCGTTAGCTTTTCCATTTTAAGCATTAATCTGTTACGAAAAAGTCTTTATTGAAAATCCTGGTTAAGTTGTGACTGGCTGTTCTTTTTTTAAAACGCAGCCAATAAGTTTGGCTGCCATTGATCGTGGCCTAATGATTGCTATAAAGCGACCATGTATAGTCGGCCGCCTGCCCCTAAGAGTTGTAAGTGCAATGTAATAATCGTAAACTGGTTGGGTAATACGGCAGGCGGGTTGGACGCTCGGCGTTAATGCCATACGTGGCCGATGTGGGGCTTTCTCGAACGATTCTTATGAGATTAAAAAACATTTTAATAACCTGCTATAATATAACCTGCTATACTTTGTACATAAATTGTATGTATAGATGCATATTGTAAACAATATGGTCATATGGTCAATATGGTCATGAAAAGTCATTATATTCTAAAGAATATAATGACATTTCTTTCGCGATGAAAAGAGACTTCTTTGGTTTTCCCTGCTTGTTTATGATATTGTTGAAAAGAAAGAGTTTACCTAATCCACTCAAACAATTAACGTTTACTTTAAGTACTTGCGGTAAACATCGTTGTATACCACATTAAAAAAACAAAGGCCCACTAATGTTCCTCGGAACGTGTTTTTATAATTATGCGTGAACACGTCTTTGACCTAACGAAGCGAGATAACGATGCCACATGGAGCCAGCTGCTCATATGCACATAACTGGAACAAACGCATTATACTGTTTTTTCAGCTTAAACGTAGCAATAATTTGTTTGCTTGCTTATGTTAGGTGAATCTATAGACACACGTTCCATGCAACTGTACAAAAGCAAACATTTGCACCAATACGCAAGCGGTTTAGAGCCGTTCGGCATATTCGTAGCGGAAATATTGCTACGAAATGTGCTACGTTTCGTAGACCTGCTACGTGCTCGTAGAAAACAATGTTTAGTAGTTTTACCTATTGTCGTAATTACATAGTACCTACTTATTAAATGAAAGATAATAAGGCGTAAATAACATGACTGAGCCGAAATATCTTTAACAACGTTCATTGTAATATTATAGACATCAATGTTATATAATGCTCTATTGTTAATGCTTGTTATTTTTTGTAAAGTCACCGAATCAATCACTTAAAACTTTCTGAACATTAAACAACGCGCTAAACACCGCAACTCTTACAGTAAGTATTCCCAATGATAACAATGACGCGGCGATTCATAAGCGACCATCAATCATTGATCCGTTGAAGTGAGATGATGTATGAACGGCCTGTCTGGAATCACTGCTGTTGTTTTGTTTAGCGCGAACCATTCATCCCCCAACACACGAGCACTTTGCGGTGACGAAAAACGCTGTAACAAAACACAACCGTATTCTCTTGTTTATTTATCTCAGCATTCTACACCGCTGCGGTTAACGTTCGGTTATGTGAAAGGCCTTATAGATGACTAGCGGCCCGTCCCGGCTTCGCACGGGTATTAACACATTATTAAAAAGTTAGGATTGAAGGTTTTTGTGTTATTACTACTATTACGCTCTTTATAATATTAGTATAGACACTCCCGTACCTTAGTGATGCTTAAATCGCATAGTTAGCCGAGCAGAGTGAGCGACAATCACGCGACTTTTTTCTAATTCTTATATTTTAAACTCGTGATATCTTTCGAAGGGAATGTCCAAAGTGAATAATTCAAAAAGTTACATAAAGGTATTGAAGCATTCTTGACTATGAAGTAATTTATTTTGATAAGGATCAATACCAAGTAACAAATAAAGAGCCTTTTCTAGCGGCGTCCTTTAAATAATATTTTTTTTAATAAAATATCTCTTATTGTGACCTAACTGTAATAGTTAGACATATGCTGTCGCGACACTTTTTGTAGATAATTATATGTTCTACAAAGACGTAGTACATTATTTTGTTCTATAATCAATAGTTTTCGCAGCGCACGCGATGCAAGAAAGTTTTTTGGTAATTTTTTCACACCTTGGTTTACAGTATTGAGGTTTTAGTATGGACCCCTAACTTTTTTGAAAATTTTATATAGCCTATGTTCACCGGAGATAATGTAGCTTCCCAACAGTGAAAGAATTTTTCAAATCGGTCAAGTAGTTTCGGAGCCTATTCATTTCAAACAAACAAACAAACAAACAAACAAACAAACAATCAAATCTTTCCTCTTTATAATATTAGTGTAGATGTGACATTGTCTGTAACTGACAAGACATTGGACTCACACGTTCAGACAATAGGAATAATCGGTTGGTATTGAATGCTAATCGAACAATCACACTCCGATGAACCGTGCGTTGAAACCAATTCAACAAAGGTTTAATGTCAATGTGTCGAAAGCTATTCATGTAAATTGACTTTACATAAAATTATTATTAAAAAATATAATTTGGTGTATAAGGCTTAGGGTTTGTTGTATACTAATAAATTATTGACGGGCCTGTTGGTCTAGTGGTTAGTGGCCCTGACTGCTATACCGGAGGTCGTGGGTTCGATTCCCGCCCAGGACTAATGTTGTGTGATGAGCATGATCATTTGTTCTGGTGTCTGGGTGTAATTTATCTATAATATGTATGTATTTAGAAAAATATATAAGTAAGTTTATCAGTTGTCTGGTTACCATAACACAAGCTCTGCTTAGCTTGGGATCAGATAACCGTGTGTGGGTTGTCCCAGGATATTATTATAGGATATTATTATTATTATACTTAAAAAAAAGAGCAACAAGATGGATTGATTTCGTTTTTGAACTTACGTATCTTTCAATAAATAGTAACGTTGACGTTTGTTATTTTTTTTTTAACTTTACCTAATTTCTTTATGTTATCTATATATATATAACTAGCGGCCCGTCCCGGCTTCGCACGGGTATTAACACATTATTAAAAAGTTAGGATTGAAGGTTTTTGTGTTATTACTACTATTACGCTCTTTATAATATTAGTATAGACACTCCCGTACCTTAGTGATGCTTAAATCGCATAGTTAGCCGAGCAGAGTGAGCGACAATCACGCGACTTTTTTCTAATTCTTATATTTTAAACTCGTGATATCTTTCGAAGGGAATGTCCAAAGTGAATAATTCAAAAAGTTACATAAAGGTATTGAAGCATTCTTGACTATGAAGTAATTTATTTTGATAAGGATCAATACCAAGTAACAAATAAAGAGCCTTTTCTAGCGGCGTCCTTTAAATAATATTTTTTTTAATAAAATATCTCTTATTGTGACCTAACTGTAATAGTTAGACATATGCTGTCGCGACACTTTTTGTAGATAATTATATGTTCTACAAAGACGTAGTACATTATTTTGTTCTATAATCAATAGTTTTCGCAGCGCACGCGATGCAAGAAAGTTTTTTGGTAATTTTTTCACACCTTGGTTTACAGTATTGAGGTTTTAGTATGGACCCCTAACTTTTTTGAAAATTTTATATAGCCTATGTTCACCGGAGATAATGTAGCTTCCCAACAGTGAAAGAATTTTTCAAATCGGTCAAGTAGTTTCGGAGCCTATTCATTTCAAACAAACAAACAAACAAACAAACAAACAAACAATCAAATCTTTCCTCTTTATAATATTAGTGTAGATAAGATTGTTCGGTAATATCAACATTTTTGCAATAAATTAAACATGTTCTTAACTAAGCTACAAATCACGGCGAATATAATAGGGTAGATGACTAGGTATGAAAAGTCAAAATTTATTTAGTCCGCCATTTAGATAATCAAAATATAATAGACACATATTTTTTCTTTTCTCAAATAAATTACAAAATACGAAGATAAACCGCTGTAAAGTTCAGGAGTGGGGGCTTGTGACGTCACGGCTAGGTACAATTTGTACTCAAACGTGACGTCACGCAAGAATTGTACTCGCTGTATCTTCGTAATTCTTTGTTTACGGGACTAAACAAAAAATACGTGTCTAATATTTTTTTCTTATCTAAAAGATGGACATAAAAATAAAAATTAGTCATCATCCCTATTACCAAAAATCAATTTTAAGTAACGTTCATTTCCGAATTTCAAAGAATCCTTTGAATTCGCAATCCTCAATTTACGTAAATCATTTCTATGAAACCAACTGCAAATCGAGTTAACGGCTGATGCAAACGAGCCAATAGGCTGTCCGGGCGATTCGTTTGTCTCTAAAAAGTCAAATGAAGCAATTGCCGTAGAGGCGGTATTCAAAGTCTCGGTAAAAAGTTAATACGATTGTTTTTGTTTTAATAGTCAGCGAAAGGAGGAAGTATATTGGATTCGTTACGTCATCGAGGTTCGTCGGTCCATTAGGCTAATAGCTGGGCAGTGAGACGACAGAAAGAGATTAAGCTTTGCTCAGTCATCGCTTTCCACCGGTATTAATTGATAAGTGGGTGCTCTCAACAGATTACTTTAAAAAGTGTTTTGAACTTGATTGAAAGGGTTTTAGATATATTTGGTTTGAAATTTATTTGGAAAAATGTTTGTAGAGTCTTCTGCTGTTTATTTTTTAGAAGGTTAAAATTTTGTAGGGGTATGAAGATAATTTATTACAAGTATACCTTGGCCGCTGAAACAATGCGTTCCCGACATTGTCAGTTAGTATTTACTAGTAAAGGGAACCAAATGACGTTATTTAAACGACTCATAATAAAAATAGCATATGGTAAATATGCAAAATTAAAATAGTCTAAGCAATGAAGGTTAATTATCTTTGATTTATATTTGTATTAAATACCAACATATATAGAAAAACTTCTAACACACAAAGTTGACAAAAATTATTGCCACAATTAAATAAACATTAAAGTAGAAAGGTCGAGGAACTCCTTAGACGTAAACGGCGAGGTTGCCATAACGTTATTCTTCCACTTACATGTTTCCCTCACATTTTAATGCTCCTTGAAGTAACGACACAACTTTATCCATGCAAACGATTTGAAAACCACGTCCAACAATTTTAAGACGAGTTCAAGGATTATAATACTCGTTAGCTTGCGCTGCACCGTCTATGAGCACTACAATAACCGTTCTACGTTCGTATTCGAAAAGTAAGGACTTTCCTGGGATTTTCCGACCAATTAATTAAATTCTTAAATATTGTACACCAGTTGTTATATACTATTACTTTATGATTCGTCGTACATTTTATCCCAATTCTGTAAGACGGCGTTAAACGTTTTATTGTTATGACGTAGTTAAACACTGCACTGGTACAGGTCGATGTGCCGCCGGACAAAGACCTTTTAAAGAAATATAAGCACATGTTCTGTAAAATACTAACAGTAGCGGGTGTTTATTCTTATCTATACACATCTGAGGTCGAATATTAAACGGATATTTTGTCAAGTCATATTATACACATATTTATCATACAATATCAGATATTGGCGCTTGTCCCAAACAAAATATTCTCACAATACATCATCCTTCCCCCAAAACTGTGTTCGAAAAAATTGGTTCGTGTGTAAAAGATCAGTGTGAGTTCACGTCGAGAATCACAAATATAGAGAATGGTCTATGAGGCACCGATTTTATTGCAAACCGGAGCCAAGAGACCGCAACACTATTGAGTCGTAATTTTTCATGGTAAGATATTGTTAGTGTTGCTCAGATATCGGCCATTTGTATAATAAGTCGATAGCGATCGTCGTTCCAGCCCCCAATAAGAAGTCGCGCAGGAATTTGTTTGGGTTCGCTGGCACTTTACTCAATAGTTACGTCGGGACCGTGACTACTTAAGTTACGCCAAGAGTTTACGGATACTCAACAATCAAGAAAAAGTTTATTTAAATTTTCCGACGTCAGAACTTATACGGCTTTAATACAAAAATGGAACAAAATCCCCGAAGATTTTTCCGTCTAAGACGTAAAACGTGATCCAATTTACAATGCCTTCTAATATTCCAGATTTGTTACGATCAAGTTTATTACAAATTGGAAACGTCTCAATGTATCCCCTGAGAATGAGCGGCCTACCTTTCATCTTTGATTCCTCCATCGGTTATGATGTGATACTCATTTCAAATAAGTTTCGTAAGTTAGTTCTCAACAAACAGCAAAAGTGCCAACTATCTCCTAAGACGTCGAGGCAGACATTGACATAAAATGTAAGTGGCTAATACTAGCGAGGATGAGTTCACCTAATATACAGTATGGTACTGAATGGCAATGATTTTTATAAGAAATATATTTTTATTTCTTTCGCAATAAGGTTTATTTTTGGATACAATGAGAAGACGGAAAATACGTTATTATAAACATCAACTACTAACAGTATTATGATTCATGTGGATATTTTTTTATCTCATCATTACAGAAATGGGTTACATAAAATACCATAATCACGTGATAATGTTAATATTATCCTCTTTGATTTCCACGTTCGAATTATTTAAAAACGGAACGGAGAAAAATATATCATTCGAATCTTAAACAATTTTAAGTACTTAATGATTTTAATTTTCACCCTCAGCACTCACACAACATTTTTCAAATCAAGAACGGTTCCATATTTGAGAAGTCAATTTCAATTGGAGTGTTGCCCGTTAATGATTAAAGCTGCGGTAATGAAAAAAATGCGGTAACTCCGCGAAGGTTCATAGCATCCATAATAAATTTCCCCATTTACTCTTATATTAATATTGTACATTTGAAGATTTATCCAGGGACCAAAGCCAGAGGTTTGAGTTGTTGCCAGTTCTTTTATGGAATATGCAATGTAGTATCGCAATTGTGAAGGTACGTGTTACGAATGTAGAATTATTGAATATATCTATTTGTGATATCGTATTATAATAACATCTGGTGGAACAAATAACATTGAAATTCTTGGCTACTGATATTCGAAATAACCTAAAACAGATCAATTTGCATACTTATGTAGGTATTTAATAAAGTTCGGTAGATGTACACACATTTTCTGACAGCAAATTTCATTTGACATAGCACATTCAATTCCCATCGCAACTGGCCACCGGATTACTCACGGTAAGAAAAACAATGTGGTACTCAAACTGGCCAAATGTTTGTCGCCAACTGTAAGCTTCTTACAAACATTTGTTTTACAAAAACCTTATACAATTTACATTTAAATACCTTTCGACTGTTTTTCTTTCAGTCCGATTGTAGTTGTCACGAGGAAACAAGTAGTTCGCACTACCCTCTTTCTGATGCAAATATTTCGGCGAGCCGGAACTTCCTTCTTTGATACTGTTTGTGAATAATAAAATGTTTTTTTTGTGCTGTTATTACCATCTGGATGGTAAAACTTGTTTTATATTCTCTTTGTAGTTTGTAGAATATATATATCTAGTAGCTAACTGATCATTTATTTATTAATATTATACGTCGTTATTAATACAAAAATTTGCATTTACAAAAATTAATCTAAGAATCATAACTGTATTCAAGAAGTAAATAACTTCTTCTTATAAAAATATTTTTGCCTTTTTATGATGTTATGAACTTTGGAGTTTCCATATTATATTTACTTTCATCTTATACGCCCGCTTCGGATATAATGAAAAGTCATTTTCTTTGTTGGTAACTAAAATATGAATATACATATGAGCAGCCATAAAACCAAAGAAGCTTATTAAATTCAGCGCAACTGAATCTAAAAAAAATCATCAAATAATTGTATGATACTAAAACCAAAATAATTGTTCTTTCGAAAGAAGTTTGAATACTGACAATATTGCATCACATTTCACGGAACCAAACTTTTCGTCATTAGGATTACCATAACAAGAATGGCGCTGCGGTAATAAAATTACAAATGTGACCATCGGACGTCATTACGTATTCGGCCTCACGTCCGGTGGCAGACCGCGTCCGACGGTGGAATTACGACTATTGTCGGGCCACTGGAATTTCTATACCGTCATACATTCATATTCAGACGCGACGCCATTGGAATACGTATTAACATCCTCTATAACAATTAACGTGTGGTTAGCTTGTAATTAAAATGTGTGGATGCATTTTATTGAATTGCTCGATGAGCGTTTGGCTTTTGTTAGGCGATTGATTAAGGATTAATTAAGAGTTATTCAAATAGTTTTGAATAATTTCACAAAGGGATATTTATTAGTTAACCCTTAATTTTTATTAACCAATAACTTGTATGCCTACGCAAAATTAACAGCATTATACTACTATAACGCTGTTAATATACCTAAAATATTAAAAAAAAATATCGTACTAAAGTATTTTTTTTTTGTGTTTTCATATTAGTACTTACGTGCTAAAAGTTTGTTCTGGATCACACTTACGACTTGTTAAGTCAAACATTTCTGAAATATCTTTTTGTATTTAACCCGCACATTATTTAAACTCCTAAGTAAAGTCATGATAGAAACTTATAATTTTAATTTAATCCTTTTAACAAAGGCCTACATAAACTGTTCCACCTTGCTGTCGTATCTGTTCAATAACATAGCTCATAAACGTCATGGCCTAAAATTGGCCAGTCACCGGATTTGAAACAGGGTCGAGTGCCCATGGGACGAACAGCCGTATATTTAGGTCTCGTCCCAACAGTATCATATCTTGTTATCTCCGCTTTTGTTACGTTAATAGACTATGTTTTGGTGACTAGCTTTCGTTTTCGTTTCTTTTATTCTGTGATGTCACCATAAGAAAAATGATTTCAGTTCTTGTTTTAATCTCTTTTAATCTCTTTATCAGGAGGATACCATATAGAAACAGGGTAAATTTTGGTATATTTTCGAAATGTTTTTCATATTCATGTTACGAATTTTAGTTTTAAGTTTTAGTAGTGCGAGTTTTGTGAAGCTACAGCATTGTTTTGTTTTTTGTCGGGATTTGGTGGCAAACTGGATTTACGAAGCTAAGTGCGCTCTGAAATTCCGGCAATCCACCAATCTACTACTATGACTAGACCCTGATTAGAATTCACGGGAATAGTGCAGTGACAATGTGGCCTAGTCAGAGAGCTCATCATTGACAAAATGATGCGATTACGACTGTTGAGTAGTATAATTTTCGTTGTATAGTCTCGATGGAAAGGCATACAAGTGGTATTTCATGTGTTTCGGTATTATATTTATTTTAAATCCAAAATTAAGTTATAAAATTAATGTAAATTATTTCCTAAGGCCTGTGGTAGTAGATATCCTTACGAATATTTGTACTCGATGTTTACTTGAAAAAATCTAGTACGGAAACATTCAGAGTAATGATTCCAGTTTCGTTGCGTCATGTATTTTTCTGTATGTATTCAAATATCGCTACAATACCGACGAGGTCAACGTTATACGATACCAATAAATTCGCGAATCAGCCAAAACTTTATTCCAGCAAATATTTTTGCATTCCATAGCTTAAACAAGCGATAGAGATGTTGGTCACGTAAAACAAAATATTCATGGTACAGTGCATAAAGCTGAAACCCAAACATAGTAAACTATCGTATGAAGGGATATTCCTTTGTTTGGTTTCGCTTCTGTCGAATACCGGACGTGGGGCGTTGTTTCATGTCCGTACATAAAATCATGTAAATTATTATCGCAAGACGGGAAAGTTCGATACCTTCAGGTCGGCCTGTTTGCCTAACAATGTTTATGACTGACCTCAGCGTTACGCGATCAGCTTACATGTTAGTTCTTAGCCTTTTTCTTTTATGTAACTTGTATTTGGGTTTGATTTGAGTTTTGTTGAGCCAGTTTCGGGCTGTTTACTAATGAGGGTTTTTGTGTTTCCGAGGGTTATGAGTTTGGGTACTGGTAGTATTATATTTTGTTACGCCCCACAGAGTACAGAATCTGTATTTTTACCCGACTGCCAAGAAGGGTTATGTTTTAAACTTACCTTTTTATGTTGTCTTACATTTAAATAAACAATCGAAAAAAATACTGTGTAACCAACCCTTTTTATTTACCTAATAAATAAGATGAAATTCCTTAAACAAACTACTAGGTAGTAACCGTTATTCTTATAATCCATTACACACAATCATCCTAAACAAACACGGCACACTTGCGATCAAAGAACGTCTAAATAAATTATTCAACCACAGACTTCTTACTTTCCTTAACGTAAATTGTAAGGGCCATCATTCGCTGAACAAATACTTCAATCTGCTGCTGTAGACGCACTCAGGTGAAACATTACGGCCATTAACCGAATGAGATCTTCCCAAATTAGGTCGATCGAACGGCCTACGAGACGAATTATCCGCAGACTCGATTCACCGGATTCTTGGATTCCCACGTCAGAATAATGTAGACAGCCACGCCTCTTAAAGAATTCCGCCAACATTTCCGTGTTACTAAACTAAGACTGATGTAATTTGTACGCTCCAACTAAGTTAACTTCTGCTCAGAATTAATGGTGCGGGAGCGTCTAATGTTGCCCAAATTCAGCGATTCTTCTTTTCTGTAAGGTAGACGGAGTCGTAGAAAGCCCATTACTCGGTAGGCAAAGTAAAAGTTTGGAAAATTTTGAGCATGCCCCGAATAATGAATAGGTCCGACGTAGGTAATAGAATAACTTTTATGTCTTCACAACATTTTGCCTTGTAATAAAATTTTAATTAAATTAAACGCGAAGTTTGACAAAGATGTAAAATTATGTAAAAATCTGGAAGACGAAGTGTCTCCTTAGTTGTATATCGGAAAAAAGGGGGAAGGAAAATGTTCACGATTCTTGGTTTCCGAAATATGTTTTGATACTGCCTCGTATTTTATAAGTTTATTAGCCGTGAAATTCAGTTTTCTTCGCTTGGTGATTTGAATGCTTTTAAAGTAAAAGCAAGTGAATCGCATTACTGAAATACTCGTTACAGAAATTTTCTGAGAAACTAAGTGCCGGTAGGAGAGTGTGCTTTGACGAAAGTAAGCGGGAGAACAAAGAGCTGTATTCTGCAACATCGCAAACAAAGTTTACACTTTGTATATATTCTGATGATCGCTTGAAGATATCGGATGGCAGACGGTTGGGAATATAAAACTAAGTTTAAGTGCCTTTAAAGGTTCTCAGATATTATATTATGGTAGATTTTATTTGCTGTTTTGATGTATGATGTTACCGTGTTTGGCACTAGCAATGTAATATCTAAAGTTATTTAGTTACCGTACACTAAAAATATACCTTGGTCAGAAACACATGGTATCAAAATTAGTTAAGATTTTAAGATTTATAACAAATCGTAGGTATCTACTATTAAAACTGATAATGAACTGACAAGTAGGTTTTTCTTTGGCAAAATGTACAGCTACCACTAAATAACCTTTAAATACACCTACCACAATTTATTTTTACTTTTTGTCTTCGTTATTAATTTGTTGAAGAGGGCAATTAGCGTTCTTTGAGTCAGGTGAGGGCCAGAAATTGTCGTTTAAATTTCACTATAGAGGCCGTTATTAAATCTGAGTGACTTTCCGGGTTAAGCGTGACAGCCTCAAAAAAGGTTTAAATGAATATTTAAATATGGACGATTGTGGAGGAGATAATACTCTTTGATGGCAAAGATTTATCGTGCTCTGAAATATATTTTTTGCGTT
Organism: Autographa pulchrina; assembly: GCA_905475315.1. Lineage (NCBI taxonomy): Eukaryota > Metazoa > Arthropoda > Insecta > Lepidoptera > Noctuidae > Autographa > Autographa pulchrina. The sequence continues at coordinate 5,278,233 of FR997773.1, forward strand.
GTTTTCTCTGTTGTTAGTGAAGCGGAAGATGAACAAGTCACCCTTGGGGATTTATCAGCTGAAAATATCGCTTTGGGCGACTGTTTTGAACGTATACACAGTAGCTTTGTGAAAGGGTTTTTTTGCAAGTCCATTGATATTGAAAAATGGGTATAATTGATTATAAATATATGCCTTTGAAGTTATTTTCTGGTCGGGTAAATAACTTTTGCTCCCATTTTCAACGAGCCACAAATTGAGATAGCTGAAATCTTTATGTTCATATCTATAATTAACAGCCTATCATAAGGCAATGTCGAACTGAATACACTTAGGTCCTATAAAAGTATGTAATACAATATTATTTAGTACTGATTAATACTTACTACATATTTACCACGAAAACGACTTAATTATGGATTACATTAGGCTTCAATCGACTAAACAAATTCCAAGTTTTAATTTATTAACATCAATGGCCTTTGAATAAAACCAGCTTAAGTAAGTCGTAAAGAGCTCGCACTTGATTTGCAACTGTAAACGAAGCTTGATGCAGTTACGTCTAAAGTAAATCCTGCTTAGAGTTTACAAAGAAAAAGTGCATTTAAAACCTCCTTTAAGAATAGGCTAGTTGACTAATTTTGAAACACTGTTTAATTCCTTACCTTGGTGCCTGATCTGAACAAAAAACAATACAAATGCAAGAAAAACCATCATTTACATTACGTATTTTCGTTTTCAAAAAGTTGATTTAAATTTAGCTCAAAAATCTCAAAACTGTCATGGCGTCTTGGATGACGTTCCACTGTGCAAAATAATCCTATTACATATTTATAATGTTAACAACACAAATGACGTTTCGGACATGTTTCGTACTTTGTGACGTCACGCATCTGATTGGTGTTTTCTGTCACGTGACTGAACACCTAATTTTGCTGAATTTATTTTACGAAAATAAGAATAATCTTTTGAGTTTATTATTAACAACTGTGTCGTTTATAATTTTCACATCAAAAGTAATCCATGGAAACTCTTAACCATCCAATTTGCTTCTAATGGAAACAAGCCTATTTCTACTCCTCGGACTCCTTGGAGCGTGCACTTTGAGTCCATCTTTAATTACAATTACTTTTCCAAAGCGAATACAATTAGTATGCATCAAAGAGTTGTGCTAATGAGTCGTTACCCGACAGTGAAGGTGAAATTTTAATGAAACAGTGAGCAAGGAACGGTAATTACCACCTTCCTCACTTGGTCGCCTAACAGCCTCTCAAGACTTAATTAGGCTTGAATTATATGGAAAGTGCCCCAGAATGAGCTTTTTATACAAATGTAAGACAACACGGCCGAGGTTGAATGGTTTAGTAAATGTTAGGTGGTTCTACTGTGGGCTTTACACGTATATTATACAAGTAAATGAAACAACGACAACGATCTTTATCGGAGAGAGATTATTTACTTTGATTGTTAAAATTACCTTAATACTTTTTAAGCTTATTTCTCATGAATTGTTTGATGTCAGGAATTGTCAACCTAATAACTTCAACTTTACAGTAAACATTCATTGTGTAAAGAAGCTACGTTTGTACATGTAACATGTTTGTTAATTCCAATGTATTGTACTCTTGAGTATTTTCCAGAAATTCGATTCACCATCGAACAAAGCGACGGTCCCTACGTACATAAGGTCAAGTCAAAAACCGTGGTTTACAGGAGAGCGTAATTTGTGTTCAACACGCCCTAGAAATAATTCTATGAGCAATGATACATATATTCTTTCTACAATGTTTTAACGGTTTTGAGGGCTTTACAATGCTATTTACACATATTTAATTTTTTTACGTTTTCTTGGGAAAACTGATAGATGACCGTTTCTACGCCGATAATAAAATAGAAGCATGTCAGTCATGTCTAAGATAACTTTTTATACGCCGGAAACAAAAAAACAGTGTCTGAAATAGAATTTGAATAAAATGTTTTTTATAAATGTAGGATTATGTTACTATATTTTAATCAATTCGTTAAAAATCCTGAAATCGTCACCCACGATTATAAAAGTACTTAAATGAAGACATAACACTTTATACGTGGTTTAAGTCATTCGGGGTATGACTATAGTTCTTGTAATGTAAACAAAGACATGTCTTTAAATAAAATGACCAGGTTTGTGTTTTATTAATTAAGCAAGGTTTATAAATTCACTAATATAATAATTATTAAAAACCATCTTCTTAGCATCCAAATAATAGGTACCTATAGTCTCACTGAAGTAGGAGCTAAATATAAAAAATCACTGTTGTATAATATTGGTAATAGCATAGTCATCTGTATAGCAATGCAATTGGTACCTATTATGTAATAATCATCACAGTTTTTTTAAGTAAGTACTTCAGCTTAATTAACTACATATCGACTTAATCGTCACTGCATTGGGTGAGTATGTGCCGTATAATATCGGGCTGCTTAAAACCAAACACGCTCAACGAGCTCTACCAGCTGGCTGGCATCACTCCACCTGTCGTAAGAAGGGATGTCGCATGCGCAGTTGAGAAGCAAGAGAACACACAACAGACCCGGATAGACTTAAAAGCCGAAAGAGTTTTCTCCGGAGTACCCAGGCCACCAAAGAACTACCGTCTAGAGCACGATGCAAGATCTGGGAAGAACAGCACCCACCACGAGGCAACTATACACCACTTCACAAACATCTGCCGCCCGGAAGCAACCTACAGTGGCCTGCCTGGAAAGCACTCTATCGATTACGAACCCAGGTAGGTCGCTGCAAACAAAATCTGGAAAAATGGGGGATCATAGACCCCTTACTCAGATATTTAGTGTGAGTGCGGCCTTCCCGACCAGACAATGCAACACCTGCTAGAGTGCTCAAAGTGTCCGGAAACCTGCACAAGAATGTGCATGCTCGCCAATGACGCTGCAGCTAGTGTGGCCAACTACTGGGCGCACTGTATTTAATATTATACACAGAATTACCATGGAATCGAAAAGAAGAAGAAAAACACCTAATTGGTAACATTGAAGAATAATCACAGCTTTATTCAGACTGATTAATGTTATTAATAATAAAGTTCCCTTAGTAGTTAAATAACAAAACGAAATGTATAAAAAAGTAACGAAAAATTTAACAATTTTCTTCGTCATTGCCCTGCTCTTCCTCTCTAAGTTTTAGGTATCTATAGAAGTGATGATAGTTATTTGGAATAATCAACGTATCTCATACACTAATCAAGTCTTTATATTTAACTTCAGTGATAGGAATAGGATTATTGTACACCTTCTTTAGGATTTTTTTTGTTCCTTCTCTTTCTTCCCACTAGTTAATTTCAAATTATTGCTACAGTTCAGATTTCTATAATTACCTATCTTCAGAAAAGTCAAACTTAAATTATATTATGCCTGGATTTATTCCCTTACACTTTTACTTCACCTACCTTATTCCAAGTAATATTTGTATCTTTTGTCCAGATTTTAGTATGCAGCTAAGCTTTAAAATCCAAGACTAAGTCTAGATCTACTCCTACAACTGCATATGGTGGACTGTTTAGCCCAACGAACCAGTGTGTACCATTCATCTGGTGTGTAATTAAGCTTGTTGTCAACGATAATTAATTAAATAAATCTTGTGCTTCAGAAACGCATAAAACATTATTTCTGGAGTTCGCAATATCGACCAAAAACTTTGATCTGCTGTTATTCATGTTTTACAGTATCGTTGGAGGTAATATGAGTACTTATAACTAAATAACACACCACTACTAAACTGTATCAAAACATAAATAATATTGTTGATGACACGAACAAGTACACCTGTCTCGTTGGGGGAACTCCCGTAAATGGCGATAAGTCTGACAAGACCGCGTTCGCACCGAGTGACGCGCATTTTAAAACACCGTACAAAAAGATATGTATAGATGTCCGCATCTACGACACTTATTCGTTGTATTTATAATACTTGTTCTCTTATACGATTTGTAAAACAAAGTAAATAAATACAAATTTTTAAAAAATCTTATGTCAGTATGTGCGCATCGATAATCTAAAGCCAATGATGCAATAAAAAAAAATGCCATTTTCGACATGTCTTTATATACGTAGGGACCGTCGAAAGGGTTATAAAAAGCCTCAAATTATAAAAGGATTGGTTCACGTAGCTTTAATTTATTGTGAAAAGCGATAAAAGCTCTGTGGCTATCGGACGACGCAGCCGGACCTGAGTGTAACCGATACACTTATTTAAATACAGCTTGAACAACTCAGCTTGTGAACTGAGAAACTTAAATGAAAATGTATTAATTAAATTACATAAAATTTTGTAAATGTTAAATAAACACACGGAACAGTGTATATTTACACGGAACAGTGTAAATATACACTGTTCAAGCTGTATTACAATACAATATTATTATATTGTGTATCTGCCTACTGGTAAGGCAGGTGCCTACATCTACCTATATATAGGCATGCACCACATATTGCGAATTACTGAGTCTGGAAATTTTCATATGAACAGTAGTTTAATTGATTGTAGTTCACAATGGAGTAGTTAAAGGTGTATGAGATTAGTAGGTGATGGAAAAACTTAGATTAAGAAATATACAAAATACTTTATTTTCTTGGTCGCTCTAGTCGTATAAAATCGTATGAACCGTAGGAATCCCTTTTGTATCGTAGGTGTGTTTAACAGACATGAAATAACATGCACATACTCGTGCGTCTAGACCGAACCAAATATTTGCAAATTACACAAAGGGCCTCCGAGCAACACCGTCAATGGGATCGTCAAATATATTTGTTTGGTGCTCACTTCCAACGTATCTTACTACCTCATTGCTTACTACCCTGTTATGTAACAACAATATACGTATTTGACATCCCACAACGAAAAGAATATCCCTTTGTACTATAAAGATAGTAGCTATAAAATACCACAGTAATATCTGCCAATACAATAACAATTTCTAGCAAATGATGGTACAATACGAATTTGCTTATCATTTATTCAGAACATTTTGAATAACAAAAGTATATTATTATGTGTAATACCTCGCTTTTTATGTAGTAAGCCATACAGTACTCGAGACAAAAGGTCCTATATTTATCGTGAATATAGGGTGTATTCTTTTTTTGTTATATTTGAATTGACAAAGGGGATTGAACTATGATATTACATTTACCCACGCACTGAATTTAGAATTATTTTTTTCCTATCATTTTCCTAAACAATGTTTGACATCGAGTTCTCGTGTTACCGGAGTCAAAGATCAATACGTAACATTAAAAACGTGTCGCATGTAGGCAAATTAATAAGTTGGTAATTAAAATGTTGATCTTTCAACATGGAGATTGGAGGTGGACGTTATTTGTTAAAAATTATATTGGTGGAAAAGCTATTGATTTATTAAGTACACCTTGTTTGTGTGGAAGCAAAAAACCACGCATTTCATTTTAAACTTTATTATATCAACAGTAAATAATGCATCACCCTGTATCAATTTACTGATGGTTTGACTGGATACAGTTAATACTGTGACAATCAACTACAGTATAAACATTCGCAAGTCTCGTCAAAGTTAACAGTTTTCGTATCAAGTGTCGAATATAATTCGATATTCAATTTAATTTCCGATACAAATGAATTTTAATTCGTTTTTGTATATTTTAACTTTCTGACAGTGATTGACACGACAGTGGATCGTAAGTTTCATCCGATATACATTTCGGAAGTTTCAACTATTTGAATAGCTGGTAAAATTGTTATATTTAAAGGAATGTAATTACAGTGTCCAATTTAAATTAAGGTAGAAATGTATGAGATGCATGCATGCAAAGTTGGGTTGAATTAATTGTGTGATTGTTTACCACATTCTGGCTGTGTTGTTGTTTGTTAAATATTGCGGTATCGATTTACCGTGTGCTTTTTATTATTGTATGTAGTTACGGGTTTCAAAATTGTTACTTATACGTTTTTTTGTAAGTATATGTACTGTATAAACAATGCCGTTATTACTCTTGCCTTTACTAAAAAATTGCGTTCAACTTCGTACAAAATCTATTTTTATATTTCAAAAAGGGCTTAGGTATACTTGGAAGTATCTTACCATGAATAGTGACAAAGCAAAAATAATAATTATAACAATTTACTTATTCACCTTGCCTCAAGATAAAGAAATGAACGGAGTTGTACAGATTTCTTCCCCCCAAATAACCGGAAAACGGAACAAAAATAACACAGCTATCATTCGTTTGTTTTATTACGTCTAAACATCGTCCAATCTATAAAACATATAAACAAAATAATCGGATTACATTAGAGTTGTGTAGTACATGTACTATGTACTATTAGGAATTAATTCCCGACGCTGACATGAACGAACTATTCCCTTTCATGTCTAGTACATCATTCCTTTAGTACTTCATAGTTCACGAGTCTCTGGTTCTGTACGAACTATAGAATACAAATAACCTGTACGAACGGGACTGAATGAGCGGGCGGGAACATGGAATCAGTGTACTAAAACGTAATGAATAGTACTTATATTCTCTGTGCAGTGAACGAAAGAGTGAGATACATGTTGTTTTTCACCTATCAACTTTGATCTCTTACAACTTCGATTTATGAAGTTATTTTGAACTCTAAATTAATAACCTTAGTGATCATTTTAGTTTTTAGTTTTAATTAAACATTTTGTCGAAATTAGAAAATGTCTTAGTTTTTGAAGGAAATTAATTTACATAATGCTCGGTAATTAAATTAAGATTTTAGTACTGTCAGTTGTACTACTAATTGTGTTTTGACAGTCCTAAGCCTGCAAGTATGAAGGAAAATCGAAATGTAATAATTAATCAGTCATTCAGTGTCCTACTCTGTCCTACTGTACTAAATGTACTAATAGTACTAGAAGACCGAACTAGTACATTTGAAAGATTGTACTAGTACGGAGCGCTCCGTTCAATGTCCGAGCAAGAACAAGCCTAGATTACATAGAGAGTACATAAACACAACGTAATCCAATTATTTGTTTTCCTTTCAAGCTATCTTATGGGCAGGTATAAACATGTATGGTGTACCTTTATAAACCTTTTTAAAGCTACGTTTACATTGCGATACACGCTGACTGTAGAAACTGCGAACACGAGATTTTTAGTGTAGTCTGACCAAGACACTCTCAATATAAAATACAAGTGTCCCAGTGTGAGTAGATAAGTTTATTATGTCTCAATAAGGGGCGATATAACAAGTTAAATTGTAAACCTGAGATGCAATAAACAAGTTCTTAGGGAATGGGTTAAACAGTCTTAAATGACGACTCTTAGGTATTTGCCAAAATAGTGACTAGTTTGTTAAAAAAAATTAAAAAGTAACATTGTACTCAGTTCAACGCCATGATGGAGATTAGTTTCAACTAATGATGTTCATATTGTTCCTTCACAATATTAATTATGAGGCCGTCCTTACTGTTGTTTGAACATTTGCACACATGAAGTCCTCCAATAGTGGTCTTGTGTAAACGTAGCTTAAGTTAAGGGCAAGGGCCGTCACGTAACGCCACGGTTTGGCCGTGACGTAATGAAGTTAGACGCATGTAATTTACTCCGTTCACTAGCCCTCACTCGTTCCGAGTTCGTTAATCTTGGAGTTTGAGAAGATAATTAAGGAAAGAATTTTGTGGGTGTTTGTGTGAGTGCTTATTTTCGTGAAGAGTTCAATGACCTGTGATTTTTTTATGCACAGAGTGTTTTATTATTATAATATTCTTTCCTAGTAGTTTAATGGTTTAATGCATTTATTACGACTAAGACCTTCTTGTATTTTTAGATTCTTAGTCGGTACATTTATTTTTACTAAGCATAATATTTTTTCTACACCTTTGTTTTAGCTTTAACAGGTGTCCCTTAATATGTTTATATTTAGATCAGTTAACATGGGATAACGTGTTCATTAAAGAACCGCCGCCCACCCTAGCAGAATAAAAAACATGAAAAAAATCTCGTTCGCTCACCGGCCATGAAATCATGTTCCATTACACTGATTATGCATAATACGGTACAAGTATTTTAATATTCATATCTATTAATAGGAGGAAGGGTGGAGAATAATGAACATGCTTTATATTAACTGCGCCGTAAAAAGGACTGTACAATATAATAGTGTTGTAAAGTTTTGATAATTTTGAAAGCGAGTTTAAAGAGCTAAAAAACATATTTACTTAAGTATTTCTTTTGGTGACTTAATGTTTTTTCGAAAGATTATAATTAGTGCTTAATTAAACCAAATAATTTATATATCAAAAAACTTAAATTAAACTCCATTAGATAACTATTAGAAACGACATTGAAAGTGCCAAATTAAAAAAAAACTAGAGCCAATAAGCTATAAAAAACAAAAGTACACAATTAGTTATAAATAAATGTTGTTCTTATAGCTCATCAAACATTTATTACGAAGCGCTGATTGAGAAAAGTAATCTGCACCCTCCCCTCCGGAGATCATTATCTTAGCCGAACTGGCTTAAGCCGATCGTTGGCATAAGCGGAGCGGGCGCTACTGATAATTGAGTGTTGAGTTTAACGCTAATTTGATTTGTATGTTAAACTTAAAATTATATATAACTATACTATGTACTACCACACATATTTCATCGAATGTATTGTAGTTTGAAATAAATCGTAGTTATAGGTTGGTGGCTTTTCTATTGGTTCTTTTGAAAACATGACCTTCCTTTTTTGGCTTCGTAGCAGTTTTTTTTTAAAGTTGATTTACACTTATACGTTTAATTAGACATAAATACATGTAAGTTTAATACGTAAGAAAAACACAGAGAGAGAGACTTTTTTAAAATTATGGTGTATCAGTTTTAATTGTAGAAACTTCTGCCATATAGTTTCCCAACAAGCAAACCAAAAAAGTCACCAAACTTTTCTCCACAAAATATGAACGTTTTCATCATCATCATCATCATCCACAGCCCTTGTCCTCCCACTGCTGGGCATAGGCCTCCCCTTTTTCGTGCCATTTTTTACGGTCCTGTGCCAGCCTCATGAACGTTTTACCAACAATAAATTTCAAGCAATTGTAAACTCATACACATGAATTTGGTAACCCATTTACCATATAACATCGATTCGCCAAACATAAAATACAGTAACTCAAAAGGTAATCGAATAACGTAAGAGGTACCCAAGTATTTATGATCTTGGAATCGCTTTTACCTGTAGTAGGTAAGGCTGTAAGGAGCGCCAGGGGAAATCACACGTGAAAAGAAATACGAACTTAAGATGTTAGACTAAGTGATAAGTAAAAAGCGCGGATAAACGTGAAACTGATGAGGTATTTACTTAAGCTGATCAGGAAGGAAGGGCAAGAGGAAGAAAGCGTATTGTAGGTATATGAAGAAAAAATACTAATTAGAAGTGAAGTAAATAGTATAAGTAGCCGCTAAGTTGAAGTCCGTAAATAACTAATAAAGCGAATAATATTTACATAATTTACATCTGGAAGAAAATATACCTACTCATTGTATTGAGCCTTGAGATTACAGTAGGCGAGTAGGGTTCCACCCTATTTAAAATATCAAGGATGTATAGTCAAGTTCTCAAACATATTTTAACATACAATTTTGTCGATACGTTTTTGTTGTCTTTGGTCTAGATTTCTTATTCTTCCACTCGAGTTATATAATTTAAAAAATTAACAGTTTGATAGTCGCTGACATCTTTTCACTTGGATAGCACGAGAGAGTTGGATCAAATCTGTGGTCACCCTCTTTCAATTAATCCGCAAGTCGAGTGGAGTCATATTGGACGAAATCTGTTTGACAAGCAAATCACGCACCGAATTAATTCCTATTGATTGCCTTTTCGCACTAAAAAGAAAATTTTCATTATCTTCCAATGATGCCATTGTGATTTGGATTGATCCTTTGTTTGGAAAGTTTTATAGTCATCAAGTGACTCTTTTTATTGGATTTTCGTAGTAAGTTTTCTAGACAGCTGTAAAAAATACTTTTTACGTTATATAAATATTTATAGTTGAAATTATTTTTCTCAATAAATAGGTATGCAGTCTAAGCACCTACAAAGTATGTTTTACGAGTAAATACATTTAGAATTTTATTCTTAACTTTTACTACTGTCTGGATAAAGTCTTAAAACCAAGGTTATTAAAACTATACAACATAAAAGTTTAAGTACAACAAAAAGAGATAGGTACCAACAAAAATGTACAGACCGCGAGAAAATACTACAATATCGAGATATTCTTTGAAGTATTGTATCTCGATTTATTGAATTTGATTTATCCAAGATGTCTGTAGATTTATTCCTTATTATTCTCAAAAGGTTCAAAGGCGTTGTGAGGTATTCCTTAAGTTGATTTCAGGTCACATTTGAATTGTGGAGGTTTCATGACAGATTTTACTTAGGACAGTTATCTTTACATGCGAAATACCATATAGGCAGCCGCAAAAGACGCTTAACCTTGGCGGAGAGTATAACACTACATATAAGACAACTTTTAATATAATATAATTATCTCTGTGTGTAGAATGACATGAAATTCTTTTCTTGAATTTCATGGGATGCGTGGCTTGAAGCTTTGTAGTCGCAGCAATTATCGCTTCTATATTTTCGGTAAACAAGAAACAATCTGACACCCTGGATTACTACAGTTGACTTTGTTTCCATTATATAAATTTTCTAAAAAGTTCAAATCATTTTTATCGAAATGCCGCAAGTCACAGTTGTCATGTTCGAAATTAATTGTCAGATAAACATGATTTTCAAAACTTTTGTGACCTTTTCTAAACATTGAAAGCCGCTATCGGCTTTGATAAATGTATGTGAGGGAGGAAATTTTTCATGTAGCTTTATCATTTTTGACTGAATAGCTCCTCGTTTTGGTGAAAGGGTTAAAATCCAGTGTCTATTCACTGGTTGATGTCGATCACGGCTCGAACTCTGACCCGTCGGCTATTCACTAGTTTGGGCAGGTGAGTAGGAGGCACCTATTCATAAGTAGGGTGGCCATGGTTTGTAATTTATGGATGAGATATTTTTAGTTTAGTATGTTAGTTTAATAGTGCTGATATTTGTAAAATTTCTAACGGCTTCATAACCTTCATTACCGTAATAAATTGCTACTTTAATCAAGAGACTTCAATATAAGACTTTTTATGTCTTAATCGTATAAATAGTTTATGTGGTCTTACTGATACCATACCAATTTTTTTAAAAGCAATACATAAAAATATAAATTCAAAAATGTATTAACCATTCTGTCCATTTTGTCTCTATTTCTACTTTGTATATAGCCATTTTGAAACAAATACAAATTGCTAAGTTTGTATAAACTCGTATTACCAAATACTTATCCCAATTTTCTCTCCCACACAGCCACCCTACACCAGTGTCAGTATCCGAACTCGAGTAAGATAAATCACCTCAATCCACTACAGCGTGCGATCACGATTGTAACGTCCAGCCTTATTCATATTCACTTACCTGAATCCAGGTTGTCGACCTTCATTTGTTTATGCAGATAATAGCCCGAAGGGGATGCGAACAATAACCGAACCGCCTTTTGTTTTGGTGAATGGATGGGTATCAAATCTATTTTGGGGATATAAATAACTAGAGTAATAATAAGTGTTATTTGAAATGTTGTGTAAATATGGCGGATATACTCGTAGATGTGAACATTAATGCCAATGTGACCATTTTATGACGTAAATACAAATAGGTATACAGTATAAGTTTATAAAACGTCAAGTAGGAATATAAGATATGATTTCTGCTGAAAATAGTTATTTTTAATTTATTTTTATTGCAAGCTTAATATTAATCTGCAAGACTCTTTCAACCAACAGTGGAATATCGTTTTTTTTCTTGATTCGTTCATCACATTCGTTATTAGTTAAGATAACATTGGCGGAACATATTATTTGCAATCAGTACCAATACATGAAAATATAGTTTGTATTATGTATAGTATAATTTTCTATACTTTCCGGTATCTCTCAAAAACTGCCTCGATGAAACATATACTCAAAGCATACTCTCAAATTGATTGACGCGTAGTCAATATACAGATGGGAATAAGATGAATCGCTCCAATCCATTTGAGTAAAACCTTCCGACCGCTATCGTCACCGTATTCCCTACCTGCGTTTGAAAATCCTTTATACGTGTACTTTAATGTAATGAAAAATGTTAGTAGGATGAATTGTGGGAACTAAAACTTCAATGTAAGTTCGGGTTTTTAATCCTTTGCTGAAACGAATAATAATGTATCGAATGAGATATATTAAATTGATTGCGATAGAGGTTTTCTTTCATCGTACATATTTTTATTTCGTTCTAGGTATATTATGTAGTAGTATCACACTCGCCACATACTAAAAAATCCCCAAAAAACCATTCGAAATAAGCTTGACATTATTGATTTCCGTAACTCAAAATACTATACTTATATTGAGATGGTAGCAAGAACTATTATATTAATAGAAATGCCTTAAAGTAGTAAAAATAAATACCTACTATGTTTTTTATTTGCATAAATATTTAATTTAGCTTATCACTAAAATAACACCATATAATTTAAATCCATTGCATACTAAAAGTAAATCAGCTGTAACAGCGTACCATAGTTTACAAGTACATCCCAGTATATCCTTATTCGGGAGTCAGACATGACAGTTAATCTCTTGTTGCCAATATATCGCGTTGTCGAACATTGTTCAGCGTGACTATTAGTACTGCTGTGGTTTTCTGAGCGCAACTCCCATACAATTTACGATCGGCAGACTGGAAATAATATACCATGATATTTCGAACTCCGATTGAGAATATTAAAAGTAATGTTTATTTTGATTGAGGATATATTTAAAAGCAACGTGTTGTTTACTCTGTTTTTACATATTGATATACTCAAATATTTTAACACACTCGTGCTAATAAAAATTTACATGAAATTGTATTTATAAATATTTGGAAAAGCAAATATAGTATTGCGGTTCTATTTAATATTCCAGTCGAATATTGTATTGACATCTCTTTTTCAGAAGTGCGACGGAATTCTATATAAGCGTTGATTTTTATTCAAATCTCATATATCATTAATCTATTCCTGTTTGTTGACTCTACTACATTATTAATTTGGTCTCTCAGTTTCGTAGCTGTTCCAACCACGTAGCAACCGCGTAGCTAGCTGCTACGAGGTCGTGTAGCTGGCGTCGGCTACACGATCGTAGCCGGTCGTCGATCAGTTATGTGCCGACAAGACAAGACACCAACTCGGGCTGGTGCTTTGATCGTATTTGTAGTCATACATCTTCTCTCAGCTAAAATATGTATGCAATTATTTTATAGTCTAAATCGGTTTATTCATACATATATTTTCTTCGGTAGCGCCTGATTATGTTGAGCACAATTAGCATAAAGCCAAAAAAAAGTTTTTGAGCAGACAAAGCCATGTTTGTAATACACAAATAAAAAGGTAAAATCTGACTGCACTTTACGAACTATTATTATATTTTTGTTTAGTTTCTAAAAAAGTAAGAGACGTCCATTTTGTCTACGTTAAACATGAATATATCTCGAGCATATAAACTTAAATTCATATTTATCTATACATATGTTCAGTCTTCTGTTCTACCTTAACACAAACGCCAGCTTTCGTGGTGTTACAGCAAAGATGAATCGCTTTCATTCAGCCAGAATTGTGGGCTTCGAACGGATCGTTCATCACTTACGAAGAATTGAATACGTCATCTGAATTACCATACATATACCTTTATATGTAGGTATCTATATGTTTATATGTACAGCAATAGACACGTGGTGTGAATATTGCTGACTAGATTGTTTTGTAATTGTGACAATGTATAGTTCAATTTTGTTTTTTTTTCTCATCCGAAGTTAAACGACTTCCATAAAGCATGAGTTTCTCAATTCGTTGCTATTTTTTGCTATTTTTGCTATACGAATGTTATCGTTAGAGTATAACCCAGGTGTGGTCCCATATAAATTTAATTAAAGTCATTCCTTTACATTTATGTGTACCCAATATATTTTTTTAAATATCAACGAACGTTGCTTAGCATGTTGTTTCGGTTTTTTTACTGAGTATTGAAACTTTTGTTACTCACATAAGTAAACATTTTGACAACCTGTACTAACAACAATTTTATGTATCTAAAGTTAGTGGTAAATAGGTTTCAGCGTAAATGAAAATATTTTTATTTAATTACAAAAAAGTTTTTGGAACTAGTCTAGACGTAATTTGTTACATATTTACAGTTCGTCGACTGTTATTGTATTGATGTATCGAACATAGGTACTTGATGTCGTGATCGAAACCAAGGTGATTTTAAGGTTAGTATAAATTTTAGCTAGTTTTACTTTTTTTCTTTAATTACAAAGAGAATTGCGTCACACTACAAAATTACAAAAGTACCTAGTTATAAAAACGTTTCTTACTGTCTATGTATTTATTGTCAACTCAGGTTCGCGAATCAGAAACGATTATTTTCTTTTTTTTATTCATTATTATAAGTTGCCTTGCAATCCAAGACGCTACCAAAAACAAATAAATGAATAAAAACATAACTGAAACATTTCGTTTCACTTATGTGCATAAGTTAATGAAAGTAGGAGCCTTTGTTCCATACAAAAAGGTTTTGTGCGCAGCTGTAGTGAAGCTGATAATAGAGTTTTATCATTAAGCGTGTGTGTAAACGGCTCGATGAATTTCATTACGGAACTCGAGTTGGGAAAATTCTTTTTACAAAACCTCTTTTTAGAATGAAAGTAATCAAGTGGTTTCCTTTGGGATTAAGGCAGCGTACACACGGACCGCGTGAAGCAATTGATAGCGACTGCTTCAAGCAGTCTGTTTGCGCGCAGTGACTGCATAGTGCACTATAGTTCTTTATGCCCGCATATGGACTGCTTGAAGCTGTTCGACTGCTTTGAACGGTCGGCAAAACAAAAAGGATGCGTAGACGCGTGTGACGCGTTAGCGCAGTCCTCAAATCGCGCAGTCTGTGTACCTTGATCACTGACTAATTGCTCGAGTAGTTCGTGTACAGGCGGCCTTAGGCTGATTGTTTTGAAATTCATTACTGTTTGAATTCGTGGCTTCATCTTTTTTATTAGCTGATGTTATCTGTATTTTTCTGTGTTAGATAATTGGATATAAGATTTGTATCAAATAGCTTTTGTTTTTTTGGAAGAACGTGTACCTATTTGTCAAGTAAATAAAAGATATAAAAATTGTTTTCTTTGCCTTCAAAGAAAAAATTGCTGATGTGTTATTTCTAGCAGAAGGGTCCTCTATTGTCAAAGTGAGTATCTGTATTTGATCCCAACATGGTCTAATATAATTTATTTTATAAAACCTACAAAAAAAAACCTACATCTAAAATTTTTATCAAATCCACAAAACTGTGTTTTTAAACTACCTATTTATGTTTATTCTTAACTCTTAATTGTTCTTAAATAAGAAGCGATGAACTAAGTAAGTTATATGTATAAAATTAGTTTAAACAACTGAAAGTCACATCTAAGATAATCTTAACACCTTCACAGAATACATAACTATTCCATCATAAACATCTATCAAAACAAACCGACATGCAAACACGTAGACCAATACCGCAAACAACCACAATGTATTATCAGCAATAACTCACATACCTATTGCAACAGTTCAGTAATTCAGGCACGTAGAAATAAATTTAATATTAATTATATCTGCTATCGCATAAAACCACAACGCGCCGATTATATGAAATGCGAGAATTTATAATATTGCTGCTTTGTATTATTATGTTAGAGTCTAATGTTTTTGAAATAACGAGTACCTATTCAATTTGTTAAATTAGACTTTCATAATTATGTTCGTGGCGTCCGTTCTTGCCATGAGGGTCGGTGAACTTTCATTTGTTTTTGTTGTGAAAGATATTTTTTATGTTATACTTTTTAGATACTTTTTAGGAGAATAATTTTTTATATTCTGTGTTCTCGAGACGATGCTGAAATTCTCGCATAAACCTTTTTACCTGTCTTATAGTTAATTTACAGAAGAGCAGAGTTCAAGTCGTTTTTAAAAATTAAAATATCAAATTCCCTTAACACAGAAAAAAAGAATTTGCATTCCGTTGATTGTCAAGAATTTTCTATTTCGATGCGCTTAGACTCTTTGATCTACACTCCTTATTGATTTACTCAATGATAATATTATTATGCAATTTGCAAGTAAATTATTCCATTGCATGACTTAATTAATATATTTTGCCTGTTCACACAAATTACCCTTCAAGTTATTTTATAGATATACCTTTACAAATAACATGCAATTTAATCTATTTAAGTATGTGCCGACTTCTAAAGTACGGTGTATTTCCTGTGAAGCAGTCCATCAATCATGTTGTATTGTGTCGCTTTGGGCTTAGCCATGTGGAAGGCTTTATCATAACTTCATTTTATAAATGTGCTTCGTGTTTTGGGACTTAAAATAATAGTATACGTTCAGTTGGTATGTATCAAGGTTGGTTGATAGTTTACCTATTTGGTAAAGGCTGAAGTTGCAATAGAGAGGCATAACGAATTTATTCTTAGATAGAATAAACATATAAGCTTATTATAATATTCGTTAATGTTTATTACAGCATAATGTTACATTATCATGTTAAGTGGACACTTACTTATACGTACAATGACGAACATAATTAATAAATTGCTTTTTTAAGGAACACACGTTATTTCTTTGAAATTAATTAATGATATTTCTCTATGTAACTTTAATCATAGTTTACACGTATTTGATACTGTTAGTGCCTCGTTGGCCTAGTGGTTCTAAGCGCAACTGCTACGCTAGAGGTCTTGGGTTCGATTCCCAAGTCGACCAAGGTGTTATTGGGTTTTTCTATTAAATTCTCAGTAGCAGGTCGGAGTTTGGATTTGTGCCCGGTTAGTGGCAATAGGTTCGCCCCCTATTACATGGGACCTAAACATACCGGCGAACTGTGGGTGTACATTGGTACACCTCTTTTTTTTTTTTTTTTTTTTTACAGGGTGAAAATCTAATGATTTCGACCCACGTCGAGGGCACGACGTGGGGATATGTCGGACTTGCACCGACCAAAAACACCCCGGTCCCCTTCTCGCCTTTGCTGGAGCCGCGGGATCGCTAAGCATTCTCAGCGCAGCTCCGGCAGGCGACAGTCCTTTAAGGACTCCTTCTAGAGGGGTGGGTGTAAAGTGCCCTACCCTCATTCCTTCTGGAAACGAACGCGTGGAACGATGCGTCCGTATCCTCCGGGGCCTGTCAGCTGATCGGATGACGAGGTGCCCTCCCCGTCACCCGCAGGCCCCACCTCAGGGTGGTCTCAAGTCATGAAGCGCCCTGTTACGGCGCCTTATGCGTCTGCGACGCGAAGGGAGCACAGCGCATGCCTCCCTCTGTCTTTCGGCGGCTTCCTTCGCTGCCACACATTGGTACACCTCTGCCTAACCCTTCGGGGATACAGGCGTGATGGTATGTTATGTTTTTAGTATTTTGTTTACCAGTCATTTTGGCCATTGTATTTTCTGAAGAACTATACATAATCTACTGTACACATCGATGCCAATTTTGTGTTCAATATTCGGTTTGATTGATCCAACAAAGCCGTGTTCTATTATTAATCGTGTACCAAAATATATACGGATGGCTTTTGTGCTGTCTGATATTCAGTATTCATGTTATAGACAGCCACGTGTAGACGGCGAGACGCATTCATTAGTAGAGAAAAGGCGTGACTTTCAATTGTTTAGTTTAATGTTCTATACGTTCTATGAGCTATAAATATTTATTTATTGTAATCAAGATATACCTAGATCTAATAATCGTCTCTCCACTCGTGTCATTATATTTTAAGAATTGTTTTGCGTGCCCAAAATGAGGGTGAAATATGTTATGTGCTACACCTACAAAAGTTTACAAAACTGTAACATCTTTTGTACCACCATATTTCTGGCAAATAAATGATTTATTTATTTATATTTATTTATTTATTTAATAAATTGATAAAACAAAAGGTGAATTCCTTTATTTATTAAAACTATTTATCTTACCTTCTCTAAGTTTCCAAAATCCCTGATTATGGTATTCTGACATTTAAATTAACGTAGTAAATTCTTATTTAAAGAAACTTTTATGATTGATTGTCATAGTGCATAAGTAACTGGTGGTATTTGGTAAAATACAAACAGTAAAAATAAATAACATGGAAATAAAAATTGCGATTTTCGGTACTTTAAGTTTACAGAATCAATGCTTTAATACACACATAAACAGATTAGTTGTATTTTATATATAAATTTACAAAAGCACAGTGTAAAACTTTGATCATAAATTTTGATACATCATCATCTCCCAAACATTTTCCCAACTATGTTGGGGTCGGCTACCAGTCTTACCGGATTCAGCTGAATACCGTATTTTACTTGGAGCGACTGCCTATCTGACCTCCACAACCCATTTTACTGGGAAACACAGTATCCCATGGTAAGACTGGTTGTTAGAATTGACTTAACGACTGCCAAAGATCTATGTATGACAACCGGGACCCACTGTTTAACGTGCTTTCCGAAATACGGAGGGGTCTCGGTATGTTATAAATGGTCACCCATCCACGGACCAACCGCGGCGAGCGCGGCTTAACCTGTATTATCGGTCAAACCGTACGGCTTACACTTAGCCACGAGCCCCTCCATAAATTTTGATACATATTTTCAGTTATTTCTACTATTACGATTCTCACGGACCGTACCAAAGCGGGTCACTGGTGCAAATATGTTTTAGGGTCCGTGTTATCCTTTTTATATTCACGGCTTATTATGGTATATGGTTCCCATGGGACCCATAAGGTAGGATACGGGTATAAAAATTGCAATAATGCATACATAGTGACCTGTGACAGAGATAAATTGTTTGAGTGGATTATGAATACTTTTATGCTCTATTTTAGAGTTCTGCTTATCAATGTTTCTTAAAAATATTTTATACTGAAAAATTTGACGTTTAGTTTGTTTTTTTTATGACAAACTTGGTCAAAAATGTGTGCAATTATGTTTTACATTGCTAAAATAAATGTTTACATAACCGAAACAGGGTTTTCTTCTTTGATTTGCCTCATATTTAATTTTTTTTTTTTCAATTTATCGAACAAAATGTTTAGTATTTTCAATAAAATCAAGCTTCAACATAAGGCATTTTGCCATAGCGTAGAAGCATGATGTGAATAAGACATTATCATAATCCGTCCAAATATATCTACGATTTATTCGCATATTTGAAAAAATCATTCATAAAACAATATGCAGTCAAGGAATGAATGCTTTAAACATTATTACGTAAGCCGATCTGTGAATCTAAATCCATCTGCCATCAAAAAATATTAATGGGAATAAAAGTAATCTCGATCCGTATCTACACAACGGAAATAAATAATCTATAACAAAAATAAACGGGTATACTAGACCATATCAACACATCACACTTTCCATTCCATAAAAATATATACAACAAAAATATTGCTTTTCCAATAAAAACAGCAATGAAGATTTATGTGAATTGGAACGGTTTGATTTGAATAAACATGTTACAACGAATGTCGCCAATGTGTAAAGGTGATTTTATATCGGCGAAGCATTAAAGGTCTAGCGCATAGATGTGCGAGGCAAGATTGAAATGTAAGTACAGTATTAAACTTTATTGCTGAATGCATAGAGTATGTATTTCATTGTGGAATTATAATATCAACGCATATTAGTTTGGTATTTTAAAATAAATATATCAATTATCACACATTAACAATTAACATTTTTAACAAAATGAGAGCGTGTCATAACGATGGACATCTTTAGGTATAAAAAGGTCGCTTGATTTGTACTCACGCCCATAACATCCGCGTCTCGCCGCGTCAATGTGAAATGACCTTTATGCTTGTATATGATGTATGAAACCCGTTAATGCTCATTTCATGTTTGTGATATTATATTCAAGTTTCAAATGTCGGCAACACGGAGGTTGGATATTAAACTTCAATTGTTTCAGCATGCTTTTGCAATTACATCATAAATGGTTGAACATGATTATCTTGAGGCTACTGTATATGAGTAGTGTATCTGTATGTGATTATCTTGCAGAACTTTCTAAATATAATAACTAAAACTAGCAATATAAATTAAATAACTATAAAGAAGTTTAAAATATAATCTAAATTAAAAAAATGCCATTTCAAACTTTAGTATCAGTGCTATGAAATGATAACACATGAACACGAGTCTTTTCATAATCAGCATTTCGAAAATAAAATGGGTAACACAATATATCTTTATATTGGGAATTGAACTAGATTTTACAATCCCTGTAATACGCTGTTTGACTTTTATGATTTGCGCAGCGAGAATGTACCAGATATTCATTCATTCATGAAACCATAAATACTGGTTGCCTGAGATTGTTAGTTTAGCCAACGAATATTTGATTTAATATCGGTTCTTCGTCTTCGAGAAAGATGATGGCAAACATGTTAATATATTATATTTATTTATTATTTATTTATAAATTAATGTACAATTGTACACACACAACAGACAAGCAAAAGTTATTAACACATACAGAACAAATAGGTACAAAGGAACTGCTTATTTCAAATGAAATTTCTTCCAGCAGCCCTGCGAAAGAATATATTTAAAAGAGACGTAGACACAGTGTGTAATAAAATAAATAATAATTTAACTAATAATATAACAAAAACAACAAAATAAATACAAAGCTATTATAATATATATGGATATAATATACATTAATTTTGAGAAGAAAGAAAGTGCTCTCTTACTCGACGCTTGAAGGAAGAAATAGAAGGAGAATCCCGTATGTTAGGCGGCAGCGCATTCCACATATTATATTTTGAATGATTGGTTAGATTCTATAAACATTTCGTTATGTTCTATTATCCTTACTATGATGAAAAATTGAGATTGTTTCTAACGCTTCGATGGTTAAAACATTTAAATGATTCTGATGATTTTTTTTTTAAGTTTTCACTTTACTTCTAAGATTACTTTTAAATGCATTTCCAACGCCTTTTTTAGTAAAACCATTTATGTTTATGACATGTTATTCACTTGAGCATTATTCTGCTTTGATACCTTTAAATCTTAGGTTATAGTATTTCTTTTATAATACACTAGCTGTGCCCCGCGGTTTCACCCGCGTGAATGACAATTCTTACACTATCTTTATAAATTATAGCCTATGTGTTATTCCGATGTATAAGCTACAATATTGGAAAGTTTCATTAAAATCCATTCAGTAGTTTTTCCGTGAAAGAGTAACAAACATCCACACATCCATTCTCACAAACTTTCACATTTATAATATTAGTAGGATTTTACTACTTAAGAATAATGCTTGGCAAAGGACAGATCTTGTCTGTTTGTATTCCCGGGTTATACCTAATTAGGGATTGCAATCCAGCGGCGTTTCCAATCCAGCTGGATTCTTGCTGGATTGACCTAAATCCAGCTGGATCCAGCGCGGATCCAGCAAAATGTGGAACGAAAATACAAAGACGACATTTTTAAGACTTTTTTTATTAATTTGTACTTCTTACGATAATCTATGAAATCTTTCACTCATTTGGTGATATCTGATATCAATTTGCTTTGGTTTCTTAATCATTTGAGATCAAAAGAATCAACTTAAAATTAAAAAACAAACATAAAACCTCATATAACATTTTAGATAATGTTTCTAAGTAAGCAATATCTTATTACGTTTATGTTTAATGATAGGATAGGATAGGACGGCTAATCAGTAGCAATCAGTCCTACAAATTCTTTTAAAATTAACTACAAAAAAGGACCGTAATAATAATACTATTTTAATCTTTAATCAATTTTTTGTATCAAAAGAAACTCCGAAATAATCTTCTCTCCACTCGTTAATCGCTAATAATTAGGCAGTTTAAAATCTGACGATAAGTTTAATTTTATAAAATAAACAAACATAAGCGGTACAGGTGGTAAGGGGGAAAGGGGGCGGGCGGCGTTGCCATTCGCTCGCACATGTGGCACGTGCTATAGTGATAGAACGGCAACGTTGCCGCGCCGTTTTGAAAATGGCGGCAACTCAAAACTAAACAATAGAAATTGATAATTTGATACGTTTGTGGATCCGCATCGCTGGATTCAGCACTGTATGCTGGATCCAGCATGTTTAAAAAGGCGCTGGATCCAGCTGGATTGCTGTATGCTGGATCCAGCAATTGCAATCCCTATACCTAATGTCCTGGATTTTTGTTCTCTCAAGGCCTTGTGCGTGTCAAATTTATGTTTTACACGTAGCACATATTCGTGTAGTCATAAAAAGATGAACAAGTAGGACTCGTGTTGTATGTGTGAAACATAACTCTCATTAAAAATTTGTTATATCTTTCTACATACTGTACAGCTTTGTGATTAGGTAATGTTCTGATTACCAGTTTTTTGACTATGTCAAGATAATTTAATTGATGACTCATTAAAGTTATTTAATTTTTATTTTAATTAGTTTAAACTCGTTTAAAGTGATTTCTACATTGAGTTTCATGAACGCTAGTAACAACGGATCAGTTTGAGTCGTGTCGAAATACACCCAATTAGTACCTACCTAACTGAAGAATTTGTAAGATACAGCTGAAAATTCAAAGTCGGGCGACTTTGAATTTTCAGCATTAAAATTTGATACTTCCTCGTTTACAATTTCCAAGTACTTTGTATTAACCCATCAAGAAATGTTAATGGTGTTAAGCTAAATAAGTGATAAATAACTTATGTGTACAGTCACGAGCAAAAATGTCTATACAACCTTCAAACCGAGGTTTATTTGTTGAAACTCAAAAAGGCAAAATACTCACATGATTAAGGTACTGTTTTCTTTTTCTTAACATGTTTTACAATAACAATCTAGAATTAAAAAGAAGGGAAAAAAAAATAGCTTAGTGTATACATGTTTTTGCTCGTGACTATACATAGATGTTTGAAACTGAATGAAATTCACATGCAAATCTCGAGCGAATTTAGTTGAACTTTGCTTACATAATAAATTAGCACGATTTCAGTTTGGTAGCGCGTAGGTTTAGTATCGAGGGTATTGACCCCTTTCAATTAATTGGGAGGTAATGTCGCTTTAGTAAACATCTATTAGAACTCGTTGTGGTGGTGTATACCTATGTATTTAGGTATGTTAAACTTTGTTTTAGTGATATTTGTTAATTAAGATGTTAGTGCTAAGTGGTTGTAAACAAGAGAAATAGTTTTGATAGTTAAGTTTGTGTTTCAGACATTAATTGACTTGTACTGAAAGCTGTTTTCTGTGGATAGTTAATCTTTCAATTATTATAAATTCAATTCAAGTAATAAAAACAAGTCATCATCTCTGCCCTGTTCCCAATTATTTGGGGTCGACGCAATGCGTATTCAGCTTCCATTCCATTCCATTGACGGGCCTGTTGGTCTAGTGGTTAGTGACCCTGACTGCTATACCGGAGGTCGTGGGTTCGATTCCCACCCAGGACAAATGTTTGTGTGATGAGCACGATCATTTGTTCTGGTTGTCTGGGTGTAATTTATCTATAATATGTATGTATTTAGAAATATATAAGTATGTTTATCAGTTGTCTGGTTACCATAACACAAGCTCTGCTTAGCTTGGGATCAGATAAGCGTGTTGAGTTGTCCCGGAATATTATTATTCATCTCTACAACTCGTCATCTCAGCATTCACTCCTTTCTTTCTCATATCATCTTTCACTCAATCCATCCATCTCTTTTCGTTTTCCTCTGCACGTAAACCCAAACAAGTAATTAAAACAAGTAAATAAAAATAATTAGGATATCCCTGATTTCATTACATAAGCAACTGGTCTTGACAATCAACAGAAATCTAACTTTCAACAACGAGGAACAAATGTAGCCTGTACTTGTGAGTACTTGAGAAGTTTAATTTTATGATGTTATTTAAAGAAACCATAATTTTGTAAAATTATTTAAATTGCTTATAGTTAGTGATTTATTGAATTAAATGAAACGGCTATAAATTAGCAGGAGTATTAACTTAGCGTTATCATAATTTGAAGGTAAAGGATTGAGTTGTCTACCTGGATACTCTGATCGATTTTAGTTACTGTGTATCAAAATATAGCAATCACAATCAATTTTCACGGCAATTATTGGTATTCATTATTCATCATTTACACAGAGGCACTCTACTACTCCCTAAGCTATTAAGAACTCTAATTCATATAGGAATTACATTAATACTTGTATCTATAGAACGAGAAATACGTTCGTAAGTCGTAAAATAAATGCCCCAAGTAATAAATACCGAATTTAACGTAAATTACAAATAAACTTTATTTTTATACTAGCTGTACCTGCGACGTTGTTCGCTGATATATCATTCATCTTTATGAATAAATATTTTGACTGTGATATAGAGGGCCACCAACACGAACTGCCTGCTGCGAGTAAGTTATCCGTATGACACAATTAATCGAATTCAGGGTCTTCTGTTATATATCTATATTTAGAAGTTTATAAAACACATGATTAAACCTAATGATTCATGTTTCTATGTATTCTACTCTCTATTCGCAAAATATAATTACATATGGAATCTAGAGTTTTGCCACATATATTGCTGATAGTATAAATTCTTAAAATAAAAAAGTAGCCTCACTGTATTTAATTCAGTTATGAAAAAATATATTGTAAAACTTACACGAATCTGATAAATAAGACATTATTTAATAACCTTAAATAAAACATATAAGCAATTTCCGTTTTAACGATAACTTAGCATAAAAACCAATCAAAATATACCTATACCATTCTGCGAATAACCCAGTTGTCAATTCATAAGAGCATTAAAGTTTTAAACTTTCAAACAAGGTATGATCAGACTAAAGGATGATACAGATATGCAAGTTTCAAAGTAATAGGAAAGCCAGACGGACAGACGTGATTTATATTTATAGAGGAATAGATAGAAGCTTTTATACTGATTGTTGGGTCAGACGAAGCGTAAAGGGAAATTGTAAGTATCTTAGTTGCAGATAGATTTTAGATCAACGTAAAAGTACCTTTATTTGAATATCTTGATAGAGAGTTGAAAACTTTGTAGGGATTGCCTTAATACAGATTGTGTCTACTTATATATTATTATGTATGTTTATGACAACCTTTATGTACTACACGTTTGGCAAATAAAATCGAATATTGAACTAGCTGCTACTTACCTGATGTTTGTTATCGCTGCAAAAAGTAGCCTATGCTTTTTTTTAGTATCAAGCTTCACCAAGTTTCATCACAATCAGTTCTGTAGTTTAGCGGTTAAAGCCTAACAAACAGACAGTCTAGATGATTCTCGCTTTTCAATTTCATGACTAGCCTTTTGAGAACTACAAATAATAATATAATTATACCTATTGTCATTGTCAAAATAAATACAAAGTTGTAGAATTAACAGACATTAATAATAATAATAATATAATGGCATGTCGGCTGCTAAACACTGGATTTAATTATACAAAGTGCAGCAAATACAATAAGCCTATTTGCATTAGCGCCCGCTGTGTGTAGAATAATTTACAAAGCTAAATCTCTATTCATAAACGCAGTTTTATTTATAGATGATTTTTGTTCCAATATATTAATGTAGATATCAGCTAAACATAAGCCAGTTGTATTTTGGACGAGAAATAAATAACACAGCTGTAGGTAATGGATTCACGTTTCTTTAGGTTCCTAAGATACCCAAATATTATTTTCATATTTTAAGTAAAATATTTTTTGCAGTAACTAAGAATTTGCTATAGTCGTAAATCTGTGATTTACTTTGAAAATTAACCTTGAACAATTACTTCAAACATGTGAGTGTGAATGAAAAAAGGCCAGGTCAAGAATACCCTAAACCGAAGAGCATGTATGTATGAAGGAAATAATGAGAGTGGACGAAGCGAAACAAGTGTATAAGGATCGTAACAAGTGGAAAGAAGTGGTCTCTGTCTACCCCTACAAGAGAAAGAGGCGTGATTATATGTATGTATATGTATGTATGTAGGAAAGTAACTAGTTACCTACCTATGTTAATCTTTACAATTTACGGAAATTAATTCGTATCTAAAGTAAACCTTTCATTTTCTACTTAGTAAGACAAGTAATTATACTATTTCATATTTAATTAAGGCTTGTAGAAGCAAAAAGTTTTATTTTAAATTAGTAATATCATTTATGTTCTGAAACTTTTAGTCCAGCTTATTAATTAAACGATGGAATATTAATATCCGTTCAGAAAGCGGTGACTTTAGATAATTGTCAAGAATTGTATTGATAATTATTACATTAAGCTTGAATTTATTCGGGGGGTATTCATATTTAACTTATCAAGATGTTAGCTATGTTACTTAAAAATTGGCATGTATATTAGTTACTTACTTTTTAGGGTTCCGTACCCAAAGGGTAAAACGGGACCCTATTACTAAGACTCCGCTGTCTGTCTGTCCGTCTGTATGTCTCCAGGCTGTATCTCATAAACCGTGATAGCTAGAAAGCTGAAATTTTCACAAATGATGTATTTCCGTTGCCGCTATAACAACACATACTAAAAACCACATAAAATGAATATTTAAGGGGGGCTCTCATACGACGGATGTACGGAACCCTTCGTGCGCGAGTCCGACTCGCACTTGGACAGTTTTTTAAAAGTATAAAAGCTAAGTGTGATGTAGATACTGTTGGTGTACCTTTTAGAAATAAATAAAAAAATATTTAGATTAATCATAATTTTTCAATGAACATAATAAAAGGAACTTACTACAAGATTGTTCTTGAATTTTTACAAACAATTTTAAATCTGAAATGATTACAAGAGCATTCTAAACGTTAAAACATTATATTACTGTACCAAGAACCTAAGTAAACAAAATATTTATCGTTACTCTCGAATAAATAAGCTTGTCTTTAAAAATATTCATTGCTTGTAACACTAGCAAAAACTACCGGTTCGATTACGATGAAACTTGATATAATTATTTTTTAATATCCTGGGCACCACACTGGGTAGTTTTTATCCTGGAAAAGTATATACAATAAAAAACAAACTTAATTTTGCGGTTCGATCCCTAGACCCTATTACTGTACCAACCTTTTTTTTGCTCTATGTAATGCCTAGTATCTTAATCTTAATTTATGAGAAATTAAGTGCATAAATAATAAATAATTTTGCATGCCGCAAGGCAAAATGTATTGGGACAATAATTAAAAACTACCACCATATTTGTATACTTACCTACATAATTAGCAAATAAATGATTTTTATTTCTACACGTGCTTCTGGTACGATGCTCATATCACTTTAAATTCGACACATTACACGTGCCATTCTATCATTAGTTAACGTCCAACTCGACGTATTGTCCAGCACTTTAAGATTTTCTCGCGGACTATAATAAATGGGTGCTATAATAATACTGTAGTTTTTCATTTTACATTATTAATTTATTACGATAATTTATGGGAATTAATGATATAAATTTATGTATTTTTGTGGAGTTTTTTTAATTCGCTTGGCGATTTCAACTAGTGCCTTGAGAAAATGTAAGTAATTTGTCAGCTTTCTACACAAGAGATTTCGGTTAGAGTCGTGTGTATGACACTTTGTTTTACAGAAAAATGCAGGGAAACATGTATACAATGTAATTAAGTTGACATAATTTGTAACAGATAAGACCCATGTGACTAGCAACACATACTATATATTATATAACAGTTTTTTGATTATGACATAAAGTTGCTTCGGGACAATTTATAAGTTAATGTTTGCGAGTTATGTGTTTTTAACAACAATTTTACATGCTGTTTGATTCGTGTAGAGATAGTAATTGCAAACAAAATCTATTAACATTCAGTCGTCGTGGCTATAGATGATGATGATGATGAACTGAAAACTATTTATTAACTGTAGTATTTATTAACTTAAAGCTATTATGCCACTAACAATAAATTAACCCAGTAAATAACGGATGTGGAGATGATAATCATTGGGACACATTACTGTGCCAACAAAAGTTAGATAGATGTTTGCTATTTAAGTGCGAACTGTCCAACCCTCTTCACAGTAGGATAAATATAGAGCAGCATTGTCGGAAGATATTTCTGAGCTTCGAAGTTTATAATAATAATGAAATATCAAAATACATTCGTTGACGATGGAATAAAAATTGACGTTCTTTTATCGATATTGTAAAAATAT
Source organism: Autographa pulchrina (assembly GCA_905475315.1). Classification (NCBI taxonomy): domain Eukaryota; kingdom Metazoa; phylum Arthropoda; class Insecta; order Lepidoptera; family Noctuidae; genus Autographa; species Autographa pulchrina. Next base: position 5,306,572 of record FR997773.1, read on the forward strand.
AAATAAGTAACATCACTATTTTTTAAAAGTTACTCATGGAGTATGTTCCAGTTCTTCTCATAGGAATGGCTTTTGGAAATGCGCAACTAGAGTCATTAGCGTTTCAAAAATGCCTACAAAAGGCTTATTTGAATAAAAACCTTTTGATTTTGAAATAAATGGATACCATGTGGGAAACGACGTTACCTAAATTAATGTGTTACAGATAAAAGACAGGTCATTTCTACCTCAATTAACTTTAAAATGGGTTTTCAATATTCTTTACACTTTTATATACGTAAATTAAATTCACTCTTCACCGGAAGGTCGCCCTTTTTCAATTAGAATTCAATTAAAATGTGGGGACCGTTTAATTTTTCGATATAGGCTGGCACACAAACATAGTGCGAATAAATCTTTAAAGCAATTCAAACTCAATTACTAGAGTTTACTTTCCCCTAATGGGAAAAGGTTTCCCTTTGTTACGAGTTGATTTAATTCGTTTGTGTTTGGACACTGGATACTATTGACACAATGGTGGTTGGCGGTTACGATTTCCATTCCAGAAAAGGTATTGACATCAGTAAAGCTTTATTATTGCTGACTTTAATAGATTGCAGTGCGATCGTGTTTTGTTAGTTTCGTTTGCTTTTGTGGGTTCTGGATTGATTGCAGTTTTTTTTTGCTATAGTATTCTAGTGATGAGTCAGTTGTTTGTGAAGACGGAAGCAATTGAGTCGAATAAACTGTTATAAGTTATAGGCTATTGGATGTTGATTGGTTTCCTCTAAATGACTTACAAACTAACAACATAAACATATTTTTTTTTTAAATCGATCATTTATGGGATAACATTTTTATTACGAGTAGTTAGGCCATATATGTTTAATACGTAATATCTTTAACTTTATGGAAACGGACAGTAATAAGGTACCTTACTAGGTATACGTAATTTGTGTACATATGTGTGTGTATTCAATTGAACATTAACCCCTTAGACATTTCCTTGGAAGTCTAATACTCAATACGTTCAATACTCAATACACCAAATATTGTGGAAAGAGACGATCAATAACTACAAACTATGGGGTTAAACTATGTGACATAACCCCATATGTCATCAATCAAACAATTCTTGGAGCTATATAACCGGAAAATAACATATTTATAACCAACTTCAATTCCAGTGAATATATAAAAGTAACGATACTACTTTCCGAAGCACACGTCAAAATAACATCAAACTTGTCTTGAATATCGGATTCCAATGCTAATGTACTTGATCTCTGTACAAAGTTCTCAGATAAAATTTGTGAGGGTAAAACTATTTTTTTCTTTAGATCTATAATGGTGCGTTTACATGGGCAAGTATGAGCAATTATTGCCGGTATCAGCGCTAGTTCTAGCATCCAAATCCTGAGCATGTTTTCTGAGGTAGCAACTTTTAAGCCTTTACCTCACTTAAAAATTGGTCAGAATACAATGCATTAGGTGCTCTCTAAAATTATCTGCATCTACTGATAATGAATAACTAGTGTATGAAAGTATAACCTGGTTGGTCTACTTTTATGAGTTACACACAAATTCCTGACTCAAAGTGATCATGACGTCAAAATTCATTTGTTTCTTCGAAAATTTGTAAAGATGTAGCAATTTTATTCGTCAGTGTGCGCGAACCTTAACGATGGCTCCATCCGACTGTTCTAAATACGATTTCGGGGTTGTGAAAGTTTTACACCGGGTCGTCGACATAAATTACCATAAATATCCGCTCGGTCCGCATACAAATCCTCAACTTTGATTCTAGATAGTTATGCGGTCAATTACCGAGTTTATTTCTATTAGAAGGAGAAAATACGTTTTCTGTGCCTATAAAAAATATGGGCACTGAGATTTTCTGATAAAGCTTTTCTACTAAGGTACTTACAGAGATTTTATTATAGGTAGTAACTATAGATTATTCGTCATAATGTACGTGGTTTACCTAGTACATAATTTAGAGTGTAACTTTTTACTTCTCTAATTATTGTTAAAGCAACGAAAGATGAAAGAGTTATTATAAATAAGTAGTTACAACTTTAAATTACAAATGCATGTATTATAAGTGAGCTTAATTCCAATTCTTATTCAAAACGGAAATCAAAATTTAGTACCAAGTTTTGGAACTAGTCCCAAGTTACAAAAACCAAGCACGAAAAAATCTCGATACAGTTTCAATATATCGAATTTATGTTTATTTTTCCTAGGCAGCTAAATATCAAAATAATTGAGAATTGGGAGTTCGCCAAGATATCAACTGCGAAACTCATAGACACAGTCTGACACTGGTAGGCAGATAAATATTAAAATATTCCTTTGGCGTCGCGTTCGGTCTTGCTTTTATTAAAAATATCTGCATAAGAAAGATGCAATTATAGTGCAATGCCAGTTTAACAATTAAATTAACTGATGAGTGTCTGTGTTACTTCTGAATGGTATTTTCAATTTGACTTATCGTTCTACTCATTAGCTACTCTTTAACTATTACTACTACCTACTTCGTAGCACATTGTCAACTGTGTTGAGAATATCATTAAAGGAATATTATTATGAATCTGTGTTCTGTTGTGGTACGTGCTTATGTAGCTTCTGAGCTATGTACTGTACCTATGTACAGCGCTATATGCACTTATGGTTTAACTGATATGCAGTTAAGGTTCATGACAGACAACCGCTTACCTTAACTGCATTATACCTATTAGGTATAATGCACGAAAGGGTATAATGTCTTACGATGTTTGTATAATGACATGTCTTCCTTCACGATGACAGTTGACAGTTGTCAGAACACATTCTAATCCCGTTACTAACATGTAGATATCATCTCCGATGGTTAATGTATATTGAATCCTCCTGAGAATTCTTGAGAAACTTTGTATCATCAAAGCTATCATAATGTAGGTCTATCTTACGTAGGTATATAGTTTTACCGAATATTTCCCGAGTTCTGCAAAATGGCAGTACCGAGATATGATACAAAACAACGGCGTCCCTGGTGAACTGTACCTGTACCATGAATTCATATAATAATGTTTTTCCCGTTGAGAAAGCGAGACGGCGCACTACACTGCGCGTAGTGGCGTCTCGCTTACACGATGATGGCAGTCCTGTTTTATGTGTTCATGGGTAGGGCGCTGGTTGCATCCGGGTCAAACGGCGCATTCGGACATTGAGCTTCCTTTCACGAAGGAATGGGCACTGCAAGTGAACTCGGAGTTCATACCTTGTACTTTTACATTTCAACCTAAATATTAAATTGAATATGTTTTTGTTGCTATACATATTACAACAGAATACATTATCAAGAAGCCGAATAAAGTAAATGGGAGTTCCATTAATATAAAAATAAACGTTATAGAAAACTCTTATTGATTGTTTACCCACACAAAAGTTGCGTTTATCGAAGAGAATACGATCCGATGAGATTTCGATATAAAAACAGAACATAGAAAAACAATACGGTATTGTGTATTGTGTAAATATTTCTCGACGAATCCAATTAAGACGACAAAAGATAACAAAAAGCTTTTTAAGCCGCTCGGAAAATATTTAATCTTGCTGAGAAAGTGGTTGGTAGCGTAGATAATATAATACTGTGGCATTATCTCAGTAAATTCTGATTCGTTTTGAGAAGAGCTTCATACGTGTGACAAAGGGCCTTTCTTACAGTATAAGTAATGGAATCAGTTTATACTAGTGTCTGGGGTATTGTATTCCCTAACAGGTCCACTGTAGTAGAAATAACATATTTCGTCGGTTACGGAAAATAATGTGAAAAATGGGTAATGATGTAAGCGTGTTAATAGGTCTTAAACGAATATGTATCCTTTTAATCTACACTTCTACACTAATATTATAAAGAGGAAAACTTTGTTTGTTTGTAATGAATAGGCTCAAAAACTAATGGACCGATTTTAATAATTCTTTCACCATTCGAAAGCTACATTATCCACGAGTAACATAGGCTAAATTTTATTTTGGAAAAAAAATAGGGTTCCGTAAGATATTTGGGTTTTTCGGACACAAGGTGTAAAAATCAACCAGAAAAGTTTCGTCGATGTTAGTGTCGGTGTCTGTGAATTGACCTGGGAATCATTTTGCTGACCGTGTCTTTCCTGGGTAGGCTTTTTGAAGCGGTAACCGACATCCACGTGGGCGGAGCCGCGGGCGACCGCTAGTATAAAATAAATTGGTACATTAATGATGGAGCATCAGTTAAAAGAAAAATAACGATTAAGCTACTTTTTTATTGTGATTGTAATTGTCAGGACACGGTTTGTATGAACAAAAAATTTGCTAAAGATCCATAGCTTATGGCGAAAATATTCAGCGATTTACTCATCGAATTACCTATAATAATTTTGGAAATATAAAATATTTATACGAAATCTTTTAAATTACTTATTGTCGATGACAAAGAAAACTGATTAATGAATCAATCAACTCAATCCATAATTGTCTACTGCTGACAGAAGCATGCCGCGTTTATTTATTTTTAAGAGTATCTGATTACTTAAGAGATGGAATTATTTAATTTATAAGCAAAGCCTACTAGCCATCTTCAACTGAAGTAATTAACAATTGCAATCTACCCCAGACTTGTAAAGAATTTTAGATATTCTTAACCATTTTCTCTGTAAATGAATTAAGCTTTTAAACAATGTTATAAGTATTGTTATCTTAAGTAATAGCGCCTGAAGCTATTTAGATAGTGCTTTGTATTCTCTTGCTATTTTAAAATAAAGGCTAGCTATTTGTTTTAAAATAGTAGAAGATTCAATTCAATTCAATCAAGCTTGATTAAAACACTTCAATTTTGATGTCTCACGTACTTAAGATATCTACAATAGTAATTCAACGTGTTTACTTACATATTTGTCAGGGCTCAAAAAACACGGGTCTTATTCCACCAGCATAATATTTACCAGAATAACGATGTTTAAGCCTGTTCATACACAAGGCCACGCAAGTCGCCGATACCAGACGATTTTAGTATCCAAGCAACTAACGTCATCCGAATCATAGAGTGTAGGTTATTACCTACAATCTATGGCAAGCGTCGTTGGAGACTAAAGTCGTCGGGTATCGGAGACTTGCGTCGCCTCGTGTACGAAAAGACTGATGCTAATCAAAACATGATATGATAAACCGACCATAAATACATAAAATATGGGTGATCCTCTCATTTCGTGACGTATCTTGTCTAGTATAATATTGGGCCGAGCGAAGAGTCGTATGTTTTTCTTGATTATATTCCTTGATACGAGAGAATAGCAAAAAGTAATAGAATAGGTCTAGAGAATAGGCACCTAATCCGTAATGAGGTTAAGACCTAATGGGCTCCGATCTAATAATGAAGCCTCTAAGAAAGGTATTCATTGAAACTAGGACGTACATAAGACGCTTAGACTGTAGGTAATTAATTAGATACTATAGGTATTATATAAAATGTTCATTAAATGAAATAGGATTGGTTTCTTTGCAAAACATTTCTATAATAACTTGAATTATTTGGTTGTAATACTTTGTACCTAGTCTGTCTGTCAGACTTTAATTACTCACTACTTTTAGCCGTGAAGCATAGTAATTAGTTAACATGCTATGAAAATATTTTAACTTGCAAAAATTACGTACTTACGTTTTCAGATTAACTTTTTAAAGTGTTATTGTATTCTATGAGGGACAAGCTCGTTTCTCCATCTCTTTTGTTGGTTGTACCTTTACAGATATACAAAGATTTAGTATTTTTACATTCTTACGTTTTTACATTCAACTGCCTCGTTGGCCTAGAGGCGCTAAGCGCGACTGCTACGCTAGAGGTCTTGGGTTCGATTCCCAAGTCGACCAAGGTGTTATTGGGTTTTTCTATAAAATTCTCAGTAGCAGGTCGGACTTTGGATTTGTGCCCGGTTAGTGGCAATAGGCTCGCCCCCTATTACATGGGACCTAAACATACCGGCGAACTGTGGGTGTACATTGGTACACCTCTGCCTAACCCTTCGGGGATACAGGCGTGATGGTATGTTATGTTATGTCATTTTTACATAGATATCTGCAAGTAATTTAGGTTTAGCTTAGTTTCCTTACATTAGCAGCACAAAGCTTTGTGATACAACTTTTGGTAAGCAAAGTGCTGATTAATTAGTTTCTGATCATGCAGTAATTTAGTAATTACTACATAATATAATATTATACATTAATCTGACATCAACGTTACGGTTATTACATACAACCGCACACAAAGACGTGATCAACGATAAATTATTATTAATTAGTTTCTCTACTACGTAGTACATGCGTGGTGTCGACACATACTAGGCCACAGCGTCTATTGCCTTTAGCATAGTATTATTGTGAAATTGTACTGTATGACGTGTCGTGGTGGCCTAGCGGTTCAATTAACGTATTTGTATGCACAAGGTTGCAGGTTCGAATCCAGGCAAGTACCAATGTGGCTTTTTCAAAGTTATATGTACTTTCTTAATTATTCTAAGACACTTCTGAGAAACGGTGAAGGAAAACATCGTGAGGAAACCTGGATTCCAAAAATTTGGGATCTGAAATCGCCAATCCGCACAGAGCAAGCGTGGTGATCAATGCTCGTGCCTTCTCTATATGGGAAGAGGCCTGTGCCCAGCAGTGAGACGTTTATAGGCTGGATTATTATTTATTATACTGTATGTTATTGAGTTTAGAGTAATCCGACTTACTGCTGTAGGCTTGCCTGAGTTTTATTGAATAATATCTGCCAAGAATCATTCTCATCATCTATGTATTACAAAAAAGGAAACAAAAATACTGTACTTTCGTTTTAACTCGGGTATAATAGTAGTACAGATTTTATATTTGGCTTGTACAAAAATGAGCTTTCCTTGTATCTTAATTTTTATGTCAGTATACAGCACCGATTATATTTAACTAATCACAATTTACAACGCCCAAAATCAACAATAACACTTGGCAAATAGCGAACAGTAGATTTTAAGGGATATTGGTTCAGTTCTTGGAATACCTAAATAGATTTCAAAGACCTTGAATCAAATGTATTGTAAAGTGATCAAAACTTTAATGTAACAATAAACTTATAATGAAAATCGACTAATGCTATCACGAATGCTTTCCATTTCCAACCAAAATATTTATAGTAACACTAAAAATATAAGCATTTCCGTAACCAAATTTCATAGCTCATATTTTCCAGAGTCATTAGGATAAATATAATACAGTAATAATGAAATAACAATTACGTAAATAACAAAAAAAGTTTTTAACGCGAATATGTATCTACAATAGTTTAAAACTGTCTAATACATTAAAAAAGTAATTGCCTATTTTAACAAATATTGCATGACCAACTTTATTTATCCTGTCTAGTAAACCTAGGTTAGTCACGCAAAACCTATGTCAAGGTCTATAATTTTAGATTTTAGGCTTTTTACAGCTGTGTAATTAGATTCAACCGACTTTTTTTGTGACGTAGGTAGTCTTTACCCGGCTATGTAATCAAAACTTAATTACCTAAACGATGTGGATACAGTAGGTATATATAAATAAACATAATTAAAAGAAATTATTTTATTATCATAGTCTCTCAATAGAATAATATACATTATGGGCAAGTCAACATAAAATTGTAATATAATTGAGAATTGCCCGAAAGTTTGTGAAAGTTTGAAATAAAAACGTAGCGTTGGCCGGAAATTGGAAAGATCAAGCGGCAGATGTTTTTTGAATGGTAAAAAGTACGATTTGTGATCGCTTCGTTTATCTATCGAGGATACTTAAGGACTCACTTAGTTGGTTCAAGAATATAACTTAGGAGATTTTGATTTATTTGCTGAAATAAAAGTATTTTTTGTACAGGATTTGTGTTGTCACATATTTATGTGGTAGATATAATTTTGAAAGAGTATCGTTAATTTCTAGCCTATATTTTTATTTATGCTTTTCATTCAACGTAACAACATATTTTCTCTAGAAAATAAAAAGTAATGACTAAATTTTCCTTTGTGTTTTAAAAAATCTCAAAAATCATATAAGAAGCGTAAATCATATAAAAAAAACTAAAAGTATTTATTTATTATATGGACTACTTGTTTATTATTTTACTCATACGCTGAAATTTCCATCTCTTATTCCCAACGTCAAGGCAAAAATTTTACAGTAATATAATATGTCAACGCCATACCGCGAAGATATTCGATGTTTTGATGTATCATAACTTTTCCAATATAGGAAACATTCTGAGCTCGGCACACAGAATATAACTTTTTCAATAAACATATTCCCTTCATATTCCTCAGGTGTCCTTAGAAAAACTTCTACAATGATAAACAAAACTATTTAACTCGAAGAAATGTATTTTTAAAATAAGTTTTAATACATTTTGCTTCTCGTAATGAGGTTTGTTGAGACTTGAAACAGAAAACTTTATCAATTTCTCAGAGGTTGGACGCGGTGACAAAATTAGATCATACTTTTCAGTATTTGATTTAATTTAGTTCTTACTCTAAGTATAACCGACCTACGCAAATCTATTTCTAAGAATTCTTTTAAGACTGTTAACATATAATTACTTTAATCAAACAGTTTTTAGCATGAAAATTATACAGAACATAAAAAATAATAATGGTTGACATTTTGTATTACAGTAGATGAACTAACATTAACCTACATTATTATATCGTTTTAATATTGTAGACTATGAAACAAATGTATCAAACACGTGCAACAATTCTCCATCGCTAGTCACTCAATATAATAGTAACACAAAGATTACAAGCGCAAGCACTCTCGAGTCAGTGACAGAGGCATAATTAGACCGCATACCGATGTACTGAACAACCGCATTACATCATTAATTTTGTTCAGCATCGCGCTAACGAAGGTTTGAAGCGAAGTAACACTAGTTCATAAGGATGAATTCACACCGAGATAGTAGTGAAACGGCGAACAGTTTCAGTGTCATATCATTTTTAACTTTATGCTGATTGTCATAATACATAGTTTTGCGAAGCGCTGCTAGTGCGCGGGAGTTGTCGGTATGCTCGCGGCGTCGAGAGATCTTTTCAAGTTTCTCAAACGATACTATGTATTATTGTAATGAAGATAAAGTTTGGAATTATATGACACTAAAACTGCTCGGCTTTGCTGGCATCTCGGTGTAATTGAGTCTTATGATACAGGGGATACAGATGCTTCAATTATTGCGTTTTAATTACCTACAGAAGCTGAGTTCATTTTGTTAGTTGTTTGTTTGGATACATTTCGCTAATTGAGTTCGTCTTTAAAGTAATATCGGTTCGTAAATGTTTTATAGGATGTTTACGTGTTTACGGTCGGTTTTTAACCGACGAAAACGGAGGAGGTTCTCAATTCGAAGCGTATATTTTTTTTTTTTTTTTTATGTTTGATCACGCATAACTTTTTACAGAGTAGTCCGATTTTGATAATTCTTATTATATTGGAAAGGGTATACTCCAAAATTGGTCCCATATAAATTTGGAAAAAGAATTCCCACCCTAAGGGTAGGAAAACAGGGGTTGATTGATTGTTCACTCACTGATTGTAATGTATTACCACGCGTAACTTATTAAAGAGTAGTCCGATTTTGATAATTCTTTTTTTATTAGATAGGGTATACCTCGAAGTAGCCACAAAAAAATATAAAATAAAAACTTTTTAACAAAAAAATTTAAAGTTATAGACATCAGATCGATTTATGTTTTTGTATGATTTCACATTGGTTGGCTGCTCGTCAAATGTTCAATGTGGAATAATTCCGATAGTTTTAACAAAAAAATTAAACCGCCGAAAAAACTGAAAAGCAAAAAATAATATTTTCAGTCGGGGGACGGTTACTTGGAACAATTCATTACAGGACCCCCGACTGCAAATATTATTTTTTGCTTTTCAGTTTTTTCGGCGGTTTAATTTTTTTGTTAAAAAGTTTTTTAAGCTTTATGCTTTCTCTTTTAGTTCAAGATTATGTGTGATTTTATTTGTTCTCAATAAATGTTTTTCAGTGTTAATCATGTTTGTAAAACATTTTAAGTAAATCGTGGCTTATGCACTATTTTATTACTTGCAACAAATTAAAAAGAATATTATATTATACACCATTATGTTAAACATTAAAACTATCAGAATAATTATTCTACATTGAACATTTGACGAGCAGTCAACCAATGTGAAATCATACAAAAACATAAATCGATCTGATGTCTGTAACTTTAAATATTAGCTGCAAAGATCTCTAAGAATCTAAAAAACCATTTCTATTCCACAAATGCCTACTAATCATTGCTATAAGAAATATACTGTTTTTCGCCCCCCGTTTTATTTTAGCGACGTGACCGCTCATGATCAGCTGACCTGAATCCGACCAAATATAGGCATCCCCTTTTTATGTCGCTCCGGATTTGTGGCGATCGCTACATCGTGTTTGTTTATGTGAGTTTAGCACTCAACTCTGATCGTTACGGCCGCCTGTAATTTGTAAGCCGTAGTAAAGGTAAATATAAAACGTAAAAGTAATTTATCTTCTTTTTTTAACTGTTTTTCTGTAAGCGGTTTGGAGCTTTGGTGGTAAAACGTGCAGGTGTAATTTATTTAATCGTTAAATTAATGACTAATGTAACCTTATTTTGAAATCCGACCTGTAGTTACTAAGCAGCAGGTATGTCTAGCATTTTTGATAAGCCTAATAATGTACCAAACGCTCCACGAAAACTCATAACTTAATTACATTAGGTAATACATTTACAATGGTTTCTGCTTCCAGTAGCTACATTATACTCAACGGTCGGTAATCCAATTACGTTCCATACAGAATCTTCAGGCTTACAACAGAATAATATACTTATTCATAGCAACAAGATTGTTGAAGGCCTTATCTTAGGTATTATACGCCACTGAGAATTTCTCGGCCTTCAACGTACTTCGAACACAGTTTCAACAAAGGATCCTACCTAACTAGTTTATTCATTGTAATGCTTAAATTCTAATACCCCAGGCGAATGTTAAGATTAACATGTTCTAAAATCTTTAGGTTTGTAATCTCAGTGGGCCTTGTTCGAATAAAATACCTTAATATGTTGCGCATTTAATGTGGTGTGCTAAAAAATGAACTCAAGTATTTTTTTTTCCGTGACACATTGTTTTTTTTTTTTTTGCAATCAAAAATATCAATTTTTATAGCATAAGTGTAAAAAAGGGTGGATCTCAAAAAAAAAAAACTTTTGTTTACCAAACGTTTAGTCAAATTAGTTATATCAGTAAAATTAAATGGCGTATTTACCACAATGTAATATTCATACCACAAGCACAACCCTCTGTTAATATATTAGCTACATTTGATGAATCAATTTGGTTAATGACACATTCTCGTGGCTTTTGAGAGTCAATAGACTGGTAACATCGTCATACAAAACAAATATTGTTATGGAATATTGAGAACATGCTGTGATAATTTCCCTTTTAGTATTGCTCTTTATTATTATGTATAGCAAATTCAATAAAAATTGTGAAGTTAAAAAATGACAAACAAAAATAACCTTTTATTTTCTGCTGAAGTTTTTGTAGGTGTAATAATATTCGCTGCTTTCGTAACAATATGTTATTTCTTGATGCAAAGAGTATTATTTGATTAACTAGTCATTAGAGATTCAATCAACGTGGATCAATGTGGTGGAAAAAGTCCAGTAAGGAGGACAGTTTCATATAAGCTTCGAAACTTCCTTTAGTTACCGTAAATCGTAGTCAATGTCACTAACGACTTCAAAATGTAAATGGTAGAAATATAAAGGGTAAAATAAAATTATATTTAATTTTCTTAAACCTTAATTAAATATCTACTAACAAATGAACCTAGGCAAGATAATACTAAGGATTAATTAACACATTTCCATTGATGAAATCAACAAGTAGCTTACATAAACAAATGCTGACCTAACGTCTCTAACAATACACCGGACTCCAAAAAAGTCCGAATTCCAACTAACCTACTTTTTCAGAGGCATTAGCTAGGACCATCAATGCGCAATAAGCTCGGATTACCGAATGGTCACAATTTGTCTTTGTGTCAACTTGATCCAGGTTGTGGACATCCAAGATAAAGGACCCTTGCTAGTCAATAAATTGGCAATCAGGCCGGACTCCGATTCGAATGCTAAGGGGATTGCAACGTAACATGTACACTACTGCAGGCTCAGTAAGGAATTGAATTGGATTTAAACAGATAAACTGCATAATATATCATAGATTGGTGGATATTTTTGTTATATTTACATGTACCACATGTCATTGTGTTGACATCGTTATTGTTACTTTCAAAACGATGCAAATGTTTATTGTTTTATTTAGCATTGTGCTTTATTCGTATTGCGAATATCTTTTTGTTTTATTCGCAGTACGCTCGGACAATTTAGACACTATACCGTTTCGGATATTGTTAAGTGAAAGTTTAATTTAAAGGATAGGGAGAGGCCACTGTTTTGCATATTTCGCAAGTTGTAACACTCTACTGGGGATAAGGGGACTATTACTAGCGATCGTTGACTATGGCAGCAATTTGTCACTACTTACTCTATGTGCTTAGACGCAGGTTATTGTGCGACCCAAAACTTTATAGCTGTCCAAAGTTACAAGGGAGACATTGTTTGTCTTACTCAAGAGCGCGGCTTAGACATCGTTCGAGAGGAAATCGGTCTTTTGTGTAAAATTTCGTTGCAAATTTGAATAAATAGTTAACTACATTTGCGTAGATATTTCTCTTATGTAATACCACGAAATAAATTTACAATACAAAGTTTTACAGTTCCTGTTCCACATTTGAAAACATACAATACAAGCAATGTGGAACGTACAAATGTACAAAAACATTTTATAGAGTCACACATGTGTACAAAACATACACATAAAATCCTAGTTTAAATTACTTCCTGTTGTTTTCAATACGAACTCCACGTGCTAGAGCGAGTCGATAGTAAAAGTGAAAACAACTGTACAATCGAGATAGCAATAGCAAGACAACTTTACCTTTGTTCTGAACACTCGTAAACTAATTTCTGGACGTTAGCTGACCCCGGGTTCGTACTTCCTACAACAAAAATGGCATCTGAAATGTTGCTTAATTTGTGTTCACCAACATCCGTGAAGGTAGTTTCAAACTCGTTTGTTCAATTTCCAGAGGCAATTTCAGTTGGAACAATGCGCCACGGAAATATTTTTTTACCAGAACGAGAACCGACGCAACATGATAAAGACTAATGATCGCCAAAGGTTTTAACGAGTTAAATAATGTACGAACAAAAAACAATTAAGGTGAGGTGTCGATCATGTTTTGGGTTGATATTGAATTGTTAAATTACACGCTGCAAAGGGAGCCGATATCCGCTCGAGTATTTTGTGTTTTTATTTCACGAAGCCCACTCATTTAATCCAGCGTTATCAAAAATTCAGAGCGATTCAAAACTCAATAAACAATAATGAAATCTGATTTTCATGTATTTTTTATTCACCTCTTTTATCAAAGGTACGGAATATTTAAAAGTGATCGGATTTTATAAATAAAAATTCGAAATGTCGACGTATAAAGTAATTAGGCTTGTGTTGTGTGTATGTGTACAATGTAGATAACTGTAAACGCGAGGTTTTTATAAATTTACTGCTGTTAGCTGTAACTAGAGTAGAAAATGGATGGGTTTTCACTGTCGTGGTTTGAAGTTATACTTTCCGTGTTTGTATATCAGAAAATGTATATGGTATTCTAAATATTATATTGGTATAAATATAAAAGTATAATAATATATGATATATAAACTAAAAACCTCAACATTTTGCATTACATTTCTGTAGTACGATTAAAGAACAGCTTGAAAAAGTCGTTCCGGCCTTTGCGGGCGAGCAATGGAACTAGTTGAAGTCATTAGAGTCGAAGTGACAACGGCCCGCCTTCTGTGAGATGGCTAATTGCGTCGCCCCCTCCCAATTGTAGCCGCGTAATTATACCAGCGCTCCGTGACACACAGTAATAAATGTAACGATCACGGGAATGTGGAAAAACTTAATACGTTCTGCCTCTTTTGGGTAGTTAACGGTGAGTGCAGAACCAGATTTTTAATTAAAGTGTGTTTGTGCTTGTTGTGTTGCTTTGGAGTCTTAATTTTACATATTGTTAATTTTTGTATCTGTAGCACGTTATACAGGTTAGTTTGTTTACATAGTTTGTATGCTTTAAATAACATAAGGTTTCCGAAAACTAACCTGTGCCACAATAACAAATGACGAACAAGTAAAAACTCGAGGGAGATTGATTTTGTACCAGAAACAACAACCGTTCACTGCATCATTCAATAAGTTTACAAATAACAGAATGCCTGACGGTGCTAGAATTTTCCCATTCAATCGAATTTAATTGGAGTCGATGCTGTCGCACTCTGATTGGACATTCGAAAGTCCGGCTGGGGCCGCAGCCAATCACTATGCCACCGATTTTCCGGTGCCGTAGTCGAACTAATATTAGCTTTAAAGTTGCCCACCGCAGTTACCTGGTCTTTGCTCCTCCTGGGATTGCGTGCTCAATGTTTACCGCAATAAAGTGGCTCACAACTTTACGAGCGTCCACACGACCCATAAGACTGGGGTAACTAAAAGGGGATAACCGCTCCCACTATTCACGCCCGGATAGTTAGCACTTCAAAATTCAGACATGAGCTGGAACAAGTTGAGTCCTAAACTATGCATGTTGGGGCCAGTTCCGAATAGTTCTGTCAGGTGTAATTTCTGAGAGGGTTTAAGAGGCAGATCTGATAGCTTTGCATTCACAAAATTGTACGAGCTTTGTGTATGAAGTTTCGTGTTTAAGGATGTTCAAATATGTTAAGTGGTTGCAGAAAGTTGGTAATGTGGGATCAAACTATTTGTTTGTTAAGAGTAATTTTAAGGTTTTGATGCAACATTATCAATAAAATTTTTAGATTACGTTACAGGAAAAATACGTAACTTGTTATTATTTATATCATAAATAACCCATTATAATGATCCAGTGGATTTATTATGGCTTTATTTATCATTTCTTCCACTTATTAAAGTAAACAAATTTATACAGCAAATAGAACCCGGAATCCAGAATCATTGAACAGTATTAAACAAAGTCAGCATATTTTCAATTCATTCTTTAATTTCGTAAAACATCGAGTTAAAAAGATTTTTACGTCGGAATATCGATTACAATCGTTCGAGTAAGGAGCCATAGAAAAAGGAAAAGTTATATTTTTTATTGCTATCGAAAGCGAATTCTAATCTCGTTTTTCCGTGTCATTTACCAATGGATGGTTTCATTATCGTTTGGACTTCGTTTATTTTAACTTTACAACCCTTAAAATAAAATTTATGTAGGATCCTTTTTTTAGTAAGATATGAGCTTGTTAACACTGTGGTGCGTGAAATTGCCGGCAAATGGTTAAATTAAAAATTCCTTTCTATAATTGGCATCGAATTCCATACATGTTTCGTCCTGTTACGATGTTTTAGGTATGTGTAACTGCTATTCCAAGTTGTCCCTTTTTGTCTGTCTGCGGGACGAGTACCTACTTGTAATTTATTTGAAAAAAAAAAAAAACAAAAAGGGAGGTACTCTGATAAATGTATTACGAGTATTGTCATTCCTGTAAAAATAATCATATTATTATGGAGAAAATACTTAATTGAGATAGGGTAGTTTTTCTTAGTTAGAAGTCAGGGAAAATCAGCTTTAGGAATACATTGGAATAAAAGCCATTTTGGAAAAAATATGAGCCTAGTTTTTTTCTGGAAGGCGATAGACATATCTAATTAGTGTAGCTGCCTTAAATCTACATTATAAAGGTCACTAGTTAAACTTGTATACCAAATCCACTCGATTATTACTATTGACTACTAATGTATATTTAATAGTTTACTCAGTCGATTGCCACTCATAAATAATGATATGATTGTATTATCAATAATTCTATTGTTATATCACAAAGATTTACCTCTCTAATCACTTGAATATAACCTGAATAGTTAATACAAGGTACTTGTTATTATAATAAGCACTAATAGTATTAATAGATGATACATTCATCATGCAATTTACAATTGTTTGTTAATAGGACTTATTTGAAATCTGATCAAATCTAACCTAATAAGCTCGTATTGTCTCATTGCATAGCAAACGCAGCATGGATCTAGTTGGGACTTTAACCTTCTTTGTAAAAGCCGATATTTAAATAAATATTTAAAAGACCAAGGTAATATATATAATTTTAAAGAATTTCGTTGAAAATATTTGGGTACCGTAACATAGAACAAGATAAATATGACCGCTGACTCTTTTTAAAGTTCAATGTTGCCACCCTAATTCGCTATTGAGAAAATTTACTCTGGCAATACTAGTAAGCGTTTACAAAAGGAAGAATATTTTCGTTTCCCTTAATGAGACGTGGGTCCGAAGTAAATTGTTAGGAAGTAATTTCGTGAATGGCCACCTAGAGAACAATTGTACACCTGTCTCGATATATTTATTGTAAACAAACACTCAAGTGCTTTTTAGGATCGTCGTAAAAATTGCAAGGGAAAAGGTTTTTTTATCTCAACTATGAATGCAGAGGTATAAAAATACTGTTTCCTTATATAGATCATAAAAAAATCTTAAAGATGTAACTGCTCAATTAAATAATTATATGGTAATATAAACTTACACAGTCGAAAGGAAAAATAAAAATGAAACAAACTTACGGTTGAATAAATAACCAAGAAATAAATTATCAACGTCCCAAGAACTTAAGTTTCGCGGAACCACTCTATATAGATAAAATGCTGGGATAAGCCGCACCTACATTAAACTAACTAGAATATTCCCGTTTTAAATGCTATCTCTCAGCGCTATCCTAGCGTTAAAGGTTCCCTAAGCAAGCTAAAATAAACAGAACAGAAATCCGCAGCAAAGGCTTGGAAGGTGTCATAGCTACTAGTTAAATCAAAGCCGGAGCGTTGCCGAATTCCAGTCACCAGATACCAAGTTACCCGCTTTATATCAACATTATGCGACAGTTATTTCAGGCAAGAGATCCAAGGATGGCTCTCGAGCGAATATACTCCAAGTGAATTGTGATAACTCCTGTTCCTGGCAGTTCATACTTTGGTGTGAGTTCTTTGGGTTCAGAATAAAAATTTGGTAATCTGGTGGCTCAGATTTCAGTTCTCCAATTTATGACGACCTATGTTCTATTAAAAAATTGCTGAAAAAGTTAGACATCTTTAACATAAGGTCTGAAATTAGATTGTTCTACCTAAAAGTCTCTGGATATAAATATCTGGATCTGAGTAAGTTACTTTTTGTGCAGATTGATGTCAGTGTACAGACTTTACTATTTAACTTGCCCTAAGCGCCAGAGGACATTGTCGTGGTGGCCTAGCGGTTCAATGAACGGATTTGTATGCACAAGGTTGCAGGTTCGAACCCAGGCAAGTACCAATGTGGCTTTTTCAAAGTTATATGTACTTTTTTAATTATTCTAAGACACTTCTGACAAACGGTGAAGGAAAACATCGTGAGGAAACCTGGATTCCAAAATTTGGGATCTGAAATCGCCAATCCACAGAGAGCAAGCGTGGTGATCAATGCTCGTGCCTTCTCCATATGGGAAGAGGCCTGTGCCCAGCAGTGGGACGTTTAAAGGCTGGATTATTAAGCGCCGGAGTTCGAGCATTGACAATTTTATATACCGCATTCGTTGTAACCGATTTTTATTTTCCAAGGATTAAAATCACGCGTTTGTAAAGCGAGTGATAACCCAAGCTATTTATGGATGCCCATGAATTTGAGCGCGCCATGAATAGCTTCGTGCGCAATGACATTTCCAGGGGTCGCGTTTTACATCCATAAATTACGTTCAAAAAAGGTAACTTTGGTACAGTATTCACATATAGAACTCCGCTTAATTTAATTTTGGAGTTACTCAGAAGGTAGAAAGTTTTCAAACTGAAAACTACTCAGTTTTCTTTCGCTTTTTATCAAATTGGATTGAAAGTTAGGCAAAATAACAAAAATTGGATCTAAGTACAATTTTTAAATAGGTTTGGTCTAAGTTAAACTTGTTTTATGTTCAAACTCTTCAGAAAACGAAGCTTAAAAGAGTGAATTTAAAATTGTATTATTTACTCTGAATCCAGTGGTTGTTAAATAAAACCACAATTTCTTCCTTATCGCCTTAATATTGCTTCTTAAATACGTTACGTAGCTGGAAGAGTCACATGACTGCCTCAATCTTGTTACGAGATAATTACCACGAAATCCAAAGCATTCGCCTCAATAGCTCGCTAAGCTTCGACTTGACAAGATCAAGGGCGTTTACCCAAAATTTTTGGAGATTATTATTAAAGCTCTGTGGAGGGATAAAATCTGATATCGTAAGGTTTTACGAGTGGCCATGATTGCGGGGAGCCGGGCCGTTGAATATGAAGCAGCCGATCAGTGGGATACATTGAGCTATTTAAATATCGCTTATAGAATTACCATATTATATTGGCATCAACTTTGGTTGGGATGACGTTTTGAGGTTGATACTACGGTGCAGATACACATGGGTACTCTTATATTTATTAAGTTATTCTAATAAATCACTGATTAACATATTTAGATGCTCTAAACTTGTGTATATTTTCCCGATGTCAATTTTAATCAGGTATAAACGTTAATTTAAAAAACACCTTTAAACATGCAATTTATTTTCAAAGAACTCAGGCATGGTATTAGGAATCAGGCATAGAAGTAAGTTACACAAAAACTGTTTTACCTTTATATTTAATTAGAAGTGACGTAGTACAGTTAACCTCTATAAGACCGTAAACGCGTCTATTTTATAGCTAATCTCTGTCGGCCATGTTTTTCGTGACGTACGAATAATTCCCGGAAAGCCTGACGCGGCGGAAAAATTTGCGTGCGGTATAGGCTACAGTTTTTTTATGTCTGCTCGATTTTTCAGCATGATAGTCGAGCGATGTGTCTAGCCTCTGTCAAAAACATCAAGAGTCGCTTTCACATTGGTCGAGGTGTTGGTTCAGTAGATCTTTACTATTTGGCTGCGTTCAACTGAATGTAGTGAAACGGAAAAAGGAGCAGCTCAATGGTGTGTAGTCGTGTTCGAATTTCATTTGTTTTTCTAAAGTGGCATTTACCTTGAAGCGTGAAACGTTTTCATAACTACACGTTTATTGGTCTATTATAACATAAGTACATTATGAACTGGTGAAGGGTCGTTAAAAAGGCTTTACCATGGAGTCACGGTACATAAAAGCTTTTACATTTAAAAGTAAATAAAAGATTTAACTACGCCTATATAAAAAGGTGTAAAAATTAACTACAACGGTAAAGTGGTGTTGTTAAGCTTTAAATGACTTTTGGCACTATTCCATTTTGGTGCAATCGTATTCATCGGGAAGGTAATCAGAGTTATAATGAGTATAATACTTAGACATGTAATAATATACGTATTTAAAAGCGTATTCGCAAGTAGAAATGACAAATGTATGTTCCTACCTTACTTTTGTGAATAAACGAGTGTCTTTTACTTGTATTTTTTTTGTTACGTGTATTTCCATGAAAACCATAATAATTTAATCTAAGTACATACATCACTACTTTTATTCAGTTCTACACCATAAAATTTCCGCGGTAGTTTAATATAACAGAAAAAAAAAATGTAGAATAATTAAATATTTTACTGCTAAATAATAAAAAAAAATAGGTCCGTTATAGCAGGTTTTATTTCTTTTAAGCAAAACAAAAGAAGAGTAGGTGCCAAGGTAATTAATTTTGCGTGATTAGTGGTAAATGTACTTTACGTTCGTTTGATGAAGTGCCTTTTAAAAGCTTCCAACACACGCCCAACACCCACATTTTCATGAGCAGCTTCTATTTATAATGTACCAAGGGTGTCCTGAATTTAATTAATTGTGTGCGAAAATATTTGGGTCACTCTCACATACTTTACATGTAAGGAATACGAAGTTGAGAAAAAAATGGTAATTTCTCAAGTTAATGGAACACATTTGTATGTTTCTTTTTTGCCTCGAAATCGGCGGGTGTGCTATATGTGAGAATTTTTCATATGAGCGAAAACTTGGCTTTGGACGAATTAGAAACTTGAGGAAAACGGAATTACTTATATTGGAATAAATGTATCAAAATTGGATTTTTGCTATTTCGGGTATGTATCGTAGAAAGAAGCAATGTTTATTTTTAGAAGGCTAAGTAGAAGACGTAAATATGATTTTGGTTGCATATACGAAATTTTCGATGTAAAGCAATTTTCTATTAACCTTATTGACATTTTCCGAGGTGAAGCGGAATGCATAACCTAATACGTTGCTCTTTCGGTCCGGAAATTGGGATGCTCTTACGAACTTCAAGTATGATCAAATCTTCGAACGAGAATCTTGTTAACATGCGTCAAATGTAAGTACCTGCCTTTTTGAGTATCTTGTCACATACAATGTTTTTCAAATGTCTTCAGTTATTGCTGAATATGTTGTTAAAACTTTACTTGAAGGCTGGGTAAAAGACGAAATGGCTTCGATCAATACTTACCCTGTAAACAGTTCAATGGATTTTTTCATACTGAAGTAAAGTAAACAACAAACATTACCTGAGGAAAAGTAAATGCCTTAGGGATTACATTTTTTTTCATTAAAAAGACGAAGTAGTTTTTAATAAATCATTATTTCACTTGTTATTTCGGTTGTATTGCCAACAAAAACATTAATCAAGAACGTTCGTTTGTTTGCGCCCGTTGGGATATTGTTGTTTTTCTATGGCACCGTTATATACCCCAATATACTGAACAGCGGATACGGTCGGGTCCCTTTAATTTCCGGTTGCACTTGTGTCCTGTTTATTCTCGGCTTTTCATCAAATTCTATTTAATACAGCGACAGCCGGCCCTCATTGTTTAGATTAAAGTATAAAGTGAAGCTTGTTTTGTTATTACTATAATTAAATGTCTCTTGTGGTGTATAAATTACGGAGAATTGTATAATTTGGCTGTAAAATAGGTCGGCATGATAATGTATTGTCTGCTCAAAAATATTTTGGTACAACATAAAGTTGTTTAAATAGTGACGCGAGAACATGAAAATATGTATTAATTCATTATGTCAGTATTAACAAATTAATGTATTTTCAGATTAATTGGTACAAGAAGCAATTCCTTTGAAAATGAATAGAGATAAAACATTTATAGACACCTGTAACAATAGACAAAGCTAATTACAAGCGTCACTAATGAGTCTACAATCCGTTGATTCAAACTAAAATGAAAACGTAAACACGACTAACAGTAACAGTAAATACTTATTTACACAACAATTGTATAATCAAAGCATCTTATTTCTAGTTGAAGGCACTAATTAAGTAACGATCGCAGCTGATTGAGAGTCGCAGGTACTGTGTAAAGCCAACAAAGACGGTGAATACCGAAGCACTCGAATTGGGGACTCATTAGAGCTTCTTTGAGCCGGCTTGTTTGACATCCACGGTGAATTCGCTCTCATTTGCCACTCACAAACGTTGATGACTGCTAAGCTCTCTAAAGATTCGGGACAAGCTCCTTTTCAAATGAAACGAAAAGAAAATATTGAAATACTTTTATTGTACTTGAAATAATGTCGGAGTATTAGACGAACGAGATCATTAAGGATTTCATGTACTATTAAAGGACTTTTTGTGTCTTCAGGCTCTTAGAAAAAGTCTAGCGTAATTGTCTTTTAAATTAAAATTACTCGTCCTTGTATTATTTTAGTTCAAGGGGCATCAAACTAAAGAGATCCTGAGAGGCGTTCATGGAGAATAAGTGGCTTTTCTTAAGCTAGACTTGGAGTGCTTTAAAATAATATAGCTGCTGGGAAAGTATTTGCAGTCTCAAGGCTCAACCTATTTTGGGGTATTTCGTTTCAAGTCTTATTTATATACGACAAAGTTTCTGAATTTATATAATTCTGTTTTTTTTTTTTTTTTTAATACTTCTGACGAGCATCGATATATGGTGTCAGACACATCGAACAACGGCTCACTCAAAGCCAGACCATGTATGTAATCCTACAAGCATTTCAGCTACATTTGTGGACTGTCAGCCCACTAAGCAGTCGGAATGTCAGCCGTATCAATGTCAATGTCTGATTAATCCTGAATCGCATGCTAATTGGATTTCTGTCACAATTACAAAGCAAGATTACCAAAGCCACCGCTGATTGACACTGGGACCTAATCCCTAACATTCTCATTTACTGACACATTGTTCTCATGTTTAAACAATAAAATTAAGAACAAGGCGTATTAAGACGAAGATTAATGAAGCAGGCAATATTTTACTCTCAGTTTGTCTTGTTGTTATAAAATACCGTAAATTCGTAGCAATTATCCTACTTGACAGTGTATTTCTGAAAATTAATTAATTATGTTTACCGAACAATGCTACACGTGGCATGCGAGTAAAATAAATCTCAACAAGTTTTGAATATACTCTTCAAGATTTTTTTTTTCAATGGACTTATATAATTATTATTAAAATTATTTTTTTTTGTTTTGCTTTTGTTGAACGTTCTTCCTAGCCGTGTGTCACCTACGACACTGCACTGATCACGTAAACAAGTACAGTTTGTATTGGTCGTTACCAGGTAGTAGTCTTGTTCCTAATTGCTAATTGTGTTTGTGCACACGAAAGGTGATATCATTTATTGAGTGTGCGACAGAAATAGGACCGAGGGTGTTCACTGGGGTTAACTGTCTGTTTAGTTGTACTGATGTATACCTAAAATCTTGTTAATAAGGTAGCTTTTGCGTCGCAGGTTCTATTTATAGATAGGTTGTATATCTTTGGCTATTCTTTACCATACACTGTCTTAGGCAAAAATAAGGGTACGTAGAATTTTTGTTTCTGAACATTGAACTTTTTTATGAACATTAATCGATTGGAAACTAAAAAAAACTACGTTTCTGTTAGTTTCCAATCGATTGATGTTCCAGAGCAAAGTAAGTTCCAGAAGTAATGTCTAATGCATATAATTATAATATATATAATTAAATAAGAACGAACGAAATAAGGTGGTTTTTTTTTATTAATGCTCTCGTTATTGGCTATATATAAGTAATTGTAATATGCCAATAATTTAATAATTAAAATATCACACTATCACCAAGCCTTTGACAATTCTGAGTTCATTTTCAGTGAGAGGTTCAGAAAAACAGTTTCCACCACTCCATTGTCTGCATGCCCTGTGGCTCAGCTGAAGTAGTTGGCACAGCATACGGCATAATGGAAAACCTCTGTCACTTGCCACTGGGATTGTTATTAATGGTTATTGATTGCATCCAGTTTTTCTTATTTTTAATTTACGAAAGAAAAATAGGCTCCCGCATTTTTAAACCTCTCTCAATTCTTTAAAGAATCCCATTTATATTTGGTTTTGGACAAAGCGGCTGCTTTTAGGCATATTGAAAGAAATATCGCTCGTATTTTTTTTTCTTGTTAGAGAAGTAATACCCTGTCGTTTTTTGACATAGGTCTTGTATTTTATCCGGAGAATTCGATTCTGTATCTTTATATGTTCATATGAAACGTGTTGTGTGTTATAATGTGAATGTTTTAGGCTATTCTGCTTTGAAGCATGTATCCATAATGTCAAAAAAATATATTACGATATGATGTAATTCTGAAAAAAGCGATAGCTGTATATTGAGGATCTTAGTATTCGTTTGTGTTACTGATGCTAAATCCGTAACACTATTTTGAATGTACAATAAATATTCATTTTTTGCAAAGGTACCAATTTAACACTTCTATTTTAATTAATTGCCTAATTCTTTTTTAGCTTCATATGCCAATCATTAACAAAAAAATTTTGGACTATCGGTGAACCGTGGTCAAAGCTCCCTAGCGGTAACAAATGAATATCTATAGTATCCTACATTCAATAGGACGTCTCTCGTTTCTGTTTTATGGTAAATGTCGCTCTCAATGTTAATGCGATAGTGTGATGTAGATGGCATTTTGAATCTACATATTAAACTCAGAAGGTACAATTTACACTGTTTTTTGCTGAACATATTGTAATTATGGCAGCATGAAAAACCGAATTTATACTTAAAGATCTTTTTGATTAATTAAGCCTTGATTTAAATATACTTTCCCAGAACTAAACGTACGATATATCAGGTATCTAATAAACTGTATATAGGTACACAGAATTCATAACATTCCCAACTTCCATAAGCATGTAGGCAAAATTTATTTCGATAGTTAGCAATGCAACCACGTATCGTGGTTGCCATACAATTTTTGAATGCGTATTGCATACGTATGCAAAACTGATTCTGAAAATATTGATAGTTTGCTATTAAATTAAAAAAGATTAGAATATATTAAGTGAAATTAACGTTAATTTTGGACCAAATCCTTATTATATACCAATGGTACCTAAATGTTTTGTATATATTCATATATATATTTTTTAATGTTATATATTTATAATACAAAATTTAAAGGATAATACTATAGACGTATATGTATGGTCTACGTGTAACGACTTTCTTTAAAACTAAACAGCAATATATTTTTATTATATTTGAAAGCAGTGCCCCTGAAACTGGATATAAGTTTTTTACACATGCAAATAAAAATGTGTTTTGATACTTTCATCCATGTCTATGCACGTTCCACGTTCACGTGTCCTATGTATCTATGCATGCTATGCAATAACAAGATAATCCTACCATTTTGTATGCATCCGTAATGAATGCCGTATCACGCACGTGTTTTTAATATGAAATCGGTTACAAAAGCATTCGTTTTACATTAAAACCATTGAATGTATCGATGGTTACCTATAATATTTAATACGTCGGTTAGTGTATTAAAGTAATATATTAATTTTACAACTAAAGGTGTTAATCAATCTATAACTTATCCTACTAATATTATAAATGTGAAAGTTTGTGAGAATGGATGTGTGGATGTTTGTTACTCTTTCACGCAAAAACTATCGAATGGATTTTAATGAAACTCTACAGTAATGTAGCTTATACATCGGAATAACACATGGGCTATAATTTATAAAGATAGTGTATCAATTGTCATTCATGCGGGTGAAACCGCGGGGCACAGCTAGTATTGAAATAAAACGACTTTTTTACGGATTTTTTCGCGGTTTATATTTAGATTTTAGGTCTCGACGTTTCGACACCTTTGCAGGTATCATGGTCACGGGCAGACTGAAACTACGACTACAGTTTTTACTATAACTTATAGTAGAAAACTGTAGTTATATCGTAGGTATTAAATTAAAAACTAGAAAAGTAAATAATTTCAAGAATAAAAACCGAAACAAGCATTGCTCAGGAAAAGGCTAACCATCTGAAAAGACCTTTATTTCTATGAATTTTTCATTTTAGGTGTAGGTTATCTAACACTACCACATCTATATCTATACTTACTTATAATAAATCTGTAGAAGTGAAAATTCTGTACATTGAAAATGTCAAAAAAATAAATGGCCGGGGATGTTACTAGACCGACAATGAAACCAAAAGAGTGAAAAAAAAATTTTTGTCTGTCTGTCTGTCTGTGTGTTTAGGTATCACGCAAAAACTACCGGTTCGATTACGATGAAACTTAGTATAATTATTCTTTATTATCCTGGGCACCTCACTGGGTAGTTTTTATCCCGGAAAAGTATAAGCAATAAAAAACAAACTTAATTTTGCGGTTAAAAACTCATTGATAAGTTTCGTCATCCACGCGAACGAAGTCGCAGGCACAGCTAAAATCTTTTCAAATTAAAGTTCGTTCCTACGAATCCCTTTGAACTACAAAATACATTAAAATAAACCTGTCAGATCTCAATACATATTTACGCAGCACTCAATTCTCCTCGCGTCAGATAACACGATTTTATTAAAGCAGTTAACTTTACGACTCCGTTAAATATGTACTGTGGTCTTGTTCGGTTATACCGCCTACATAATGTACGCACAAAGTTATCTCATTTACGACTGTATTTGCGGTTTAATTATAGCCTTCGAATTAGATTTGATATAACAATCCCTGCGCAATTTGCTGGGCTTCGGTTGAATTACGAGATTGTAGAAGTTAGAACGAACTTTGTATAGTAAGCTTTGAGATAAAACTACTAAGTAGTAAGTGTTTAACTTGCTGTTTGATATGTACATACAAAGCTATGTACAAAGCTATGTATGTAATATAAAGTCTAAATAAAAAAAAAAAGTTTATATTCATGTATAAATTTATAAGTAAATGCAAACCTCGTTTCATTCATTAACCAAAAGGATTTATTTTAAACTCCTAGCCGAAATGACTGTCATCATAATTCATTTAAAAACTTGCACTTATTATTCACCAAGTACTTTAATCATAACCACATAGAACACTCATTTTCGCCAACGTCCATACCATGTTGAAAAAAAAAACATTAATTTTCCAAGTAAAATTAAATTCAACTAAAACACTAACTCAAAATGTAATATTAAATACAATATTATTTGGTACATTTGAGCCTACCTACGTAAAGGTATCCATATTTTACGGCAGGATACCAGCGCAGTCGGGCTGCGGTTTACTGCACCACGTTACAGGTGTGTCTCTGTTTTAATCTCCTAATGGCCACCCTAGCGAACTCAAAAATATGCATAACTTGTTGTAACCCGTGACTTCGTCCGCATGAATTATATTTACCAGCTTTTATATCAGTTCTATTGCGTTTTTTACCTTATTTCTTTGTATTATAAAAAGTAGCCTAAATTACTTATTTAACATGTCATAAACTATCTGTCAGACAAAGTTTATTTAAATAAGTTTAGCCGTTTCGGAGACAAAACAGACCGATAAATCTTTAAAGTTAATTTGTCATCAGTCATTGTATGTATTCATAGTAATATGCTTTCAGTACAAGCTGTTTTTTGAAATAACAAACAGACAATACCTTTTTATTTGTACAGATGTATAGACTAGGAAATTCCGTTCTCGATACGTACAATTTATTTAACGGACACTAAATATTGTGCTGTGAATTTATGAGACGAGAAACGTTGAAATAAAAGGATCCGAACGTCCGGTTGCGGAACGTATTCGACATTCCACAATATATTTGTTTTTGTACGGATTACGTTTGTTTTTAACGTCCATGACTGACTTCGTGTGAACAATACCATGTGACTACATTGATAAACGGCTTTACGAACTGAAAGTATGTTACTAAAGACTACTACTACTTAAATGTTCTTGGAGGCGATTCAAATTAATTTTTTTAGCTGATACAAGTAGAGTTAAAAAATACATACATATATACATACATACATACATGAACCCTGAAAACATAACACTCCTTTTTGGGCAGTCGTGTAATAAATAATTAATATAAAAGTGTTCATTTAGTGGATGATGATAAAGATTATTGTAAATGCGACGTGACCCCTTGGTGTAAATAGGTAATAAGTAACCTATACGTTAATGAAATTTAGGTCCTCAGTGTTTCAACCGTTAGTTGCCAATTAAATTCTAAAATTACTCGAAAAGCTGAATTCTCTTAAAGCTAAGAAAATTCCTTTCCATTAGAGAATAAGCCGTGAGTAAGAAACGAGTAAAAGCCAGACAATCTGATAAAATTTTGTGTAAACATTGCGAGAGCGAGAATTTCTTAAGAATTACTCAAGACAAGTGAAGCACTAACAAAGTTAGATTCCTTAATATCTTTTTTAGTTAAAGATAAGCGAAATTAAATTTAGTCATTAAATTAAATCAGAGCTAGACTATAACTTAGATAGCAGTATCAGGGCTATTTTATCTTTAAAATGGGTTTTACGAGAGAATTCTATTCCTGGAAGTTCTATACTGTTAAAGCTTTCAAACGCATACTGAATTTTGCTCAGCAGTGTTTCAGGGAGCAGGAAACGTGCACTAAAGTGTAACTAAAAAGGTGCGGTTCCTTTTTAAGTGATTATCACGTTTTTTGTCACAGTCTTTATTATTATTTTTGTAAGTTGCGTTTTGCACTGTAATTATAGTGTGTTTATAAAATAGTTAACTTTTAGGTAAATATTATTTGTCACCCAATGTTTTACATTGTTGTTATCAAGAATAAGAATAAGAATAAGAATCTTTATTTGCGTGAAACATGGTTTACAAATATTGGTGGTAATATTAATACATGGTTCAGCACATTCCGCCATAACATAGGCATGCAAATATTTTCTTAGGTTTAGACCTAAGTACACTAAGTTTCTAAATATTACATATCATATCAGTAGATACACAATGCAAAGTTCTAACAGCAGTCTTGGAGATTACATTGGAAATTACTTAGAATTATTTTGGACAATAATGTCTGTATCTAAAATGGTAAAGGAGAGTCACAAACTTATTATTATTTACTTCACATAAAACTATGTGAACGCACACGTTTGCGTCATGGCCTATAAAACCTGTTTACCGGTAAACATGTAGATAGGCGCAAAAAACGATCGAGTGATACCCTCTTTTATGATATACGATATTCCACATCCAATACTTTTCAATTTGCGAATACATTGCGCTATATAAACAAAATTGTATTTACATTTAAAACACTAGCATGACGTCATCATTGAATACCGTATTATATTGTTACAAAAATTGTTATAAAATCGGATTACTCCCCCTCAGAGCAGAATTCATTAATTAAAACAAATACCGAGCCATTTCCGTCTTTAGGAGAGCTCGTTGGTCTGGTGGTTGCCCTGTGATCTTTGACAATCACTAGTATTCTAGACAACGTGTAACAGAATAAACGCAATTCCTGGAAGTAATTGGTTCAGAATGGGCTTTCAAATCGATTTCTTGCATTAAAAGTAGTTGTTAATTTTTGACGGAAATATTTTTTGTGGCGCCCGCGCCCCTCGCAGAAATGTTTTACGTTTAGTAAGGATACTTAACTAATTTATATAAAATTACTATACTAGGCCAAACCTAGCTATTTTAAATTAATTTAATTACAGATGTTGTATGTGTATACTTTAATATACTAGTTGGGGTGTCTAAGGTATTGCCTTTATTCTGTTACACCCTGTATTCGTAGAGATCAGATAAACAGTGGCTTGTAAAATAGGGATACACACTAAATTCGTAGAGACTTGAAGCTAACCTCAACATAGTTTTAGGAAAAAGCTTTCAATATAAAATATTAAGTTATCTCTAGGATTAGGAAGATTAGCTAGTTAACTAATTATACAACTATCTACTTTATAAGGGTTATTATACAGATGGATTATGTTGCTATCTAGACTTATTGAACGTTCCATTCGATACGAAACGGTATTGACAATAGGGTCAGGAAAGGAAATTATAACTGAAAGTAATTTTGAAAAATCAAGTTATTATAGTAAACAACAGTACCTGGGTTACTAGTGCTTACTAGAATGACAATTTTTTTCAACATTTTTATCAAATATTGCAACATAATTCAGACGTAAACGTTCAAATTATCTTGCTATCCAGACACAATGAGAATTCCCACAAAAATATTTTTTGTTTAATTCAGTATTGCCACAAGTCAAATGATTTACAACAAACGTACTGGTAACACAAGTATATGAGTCCTGAATCCCTGCGTATGTACTAAGCCTCCCTCGCTGCCTTCATTAATGTTAAAATGTCGTAATACGTCATAATGTGAATTCGAGCATTACATGGGATTCTAAATCGGTAGGAAACCGGCAATGCGCATTCCGAATGTAATTTACTCAGACATAATGGATTTTCAGCCTTTGATCGTTTTTTGTTTCATAATTCATTTTAGACAAATAATGTGGAAAGTGTGTGTCTTTTGTCACCTTTTTATTGGGTTTTCTATAAGAAATGTACGAGTAAGATTTATGAAAGAGCCTTTAGTAACCAAAGGACTCTTTGTTTGAGTTGTTTAGATAAAACTTTTTTTGACTTAGTATCTTTTTACCAAAATATTATTTAACGAAGCGTAAATACGTAAATAAAGAACTAAGTTATTAAACAAATCCTACTTTAAATAAAATCCAGGACGAACTTGATCAAGTTTCTTTTAAAGTTAATTTAACTGTAATACGGGTATAACCAGAAAGTAGTACCCATAAACTGTTATTACTTCGGTAATAGAGTTTTATATTGGAAAACTTCAATGTTTTTGTTGTGTAGGCATTTTCTTGGAAGTTTTTAATTTATTCATTTAAATTTTATGTATTCGAATTTATTTATATTTCGAACAAATATTTTTAGGCTCTTTTGTTTTATGTTATTGTTGATTGAAAACACTACATGCCAGATAAAGAGTTATTGCTCTTTAAAATCCAATAACATACGTAAATTAAAATAAGTTTTTAACAAAAATAATAACATTGTTTGGTTCTGTGTTCATCAATATGTTTTTTTTTTAATTCAGTCGGTTTAAGTTTAAAAACCGCACAATTTTTACGTGTGTTTCAAATAACAATAATATTGTTATTTGTTACTCATATTATGAAATATACTATAAAGTAACCAACTATTTGTATTCCAAATATATACAGAAAAGGACCACAAAATATGTCAGTACTAACTATCTAACTAGAAAACATCTTAAGTTCTAGCTCTCGACCGAAGAGCGTCTTGAAATGTCTTAAGTTGTCTTATGGGTTTAAGACGACAAACTAGACTGTGGGTTTGGACCCAAAGTGGTTCGCATCGACCATTTGCAAGTTGGTAACACGCCAACTGTTATTAATCGCTTTCTAGTTATTGTTTTGTTTATTACATAACATACATAACATACCATCACGCCTGTATCCCCGAAGGGTTAGGCAGAGGTGTACCAATGTACACCCACAGTTCGCCGGTATGTTTAGGTCCCATGTAATAGAGGGCGAGCCTATTGCCACTAACCGGGCACAAATCCAAACTCCGACCTGCTACTGAGAATTTTATAGAAAAACCCAATAACACCTTGGTCGACTTGGGAATCGAACCCAAGACCTCTAGCGTAGCAGTCGCGCTAAGCACCACTAGGCCAACGAGGCAGTTTTGTTTATTGTATTGCATTATAGTAGTTTGATGAAGTTGTAAGGTATGTTTTGGGAGATTTGGTTGGAAGTTGTTTAATTGGGATTCGAATGTTATCGGGTTTTCTTTACAATATTGGCTGATACGATTGTTGGCAGTATACCTATTGGCAATTGGACACTAAAGTTTTTAAAAGGAAACATTTTAGTTTCATTTGCAAATGGTTTGGTAGTTTTACAATGTTGTAGTAGGTCAATATATTATATCATGCCAATTGAATAGTGCAGCGGAGTAAATAGGTTTATGAAATCCTCCTATATAAAAGCTAAAAATCAATTTACAAGATACGATGGTAGACTTTAAATTGTTATTTGCTATAGTTGCTATAGTCAAATACGTATACACACACTCTATGTAGATAAATACTGGTCTTTATGCTTTGTAGTATATGCATAGCACTGTCATGTGTGTTATTTGTGGGGTTAATGTGCGGACCGCCATTTTTTTCTTTCGTTATTCTGTGTTTATTATCTTTGCTAACTTGGTTTTGTACATTAAACACTGCAGTGTTAATATTTTGTTGTTTTTGATTATGTTTTCGTTATGAAATACAATTCTGTTTTAGAGTTTGTTTTGAATGAGAATTTCACAATTTTTTGCTTGATTAAACGTTTGAAACTCCTCGTGAAGTTTACGTTGATGCATCTCGCGTACTTATTTAAACTAAGGTAAGTATATACAAAGGCAAGAACCTCAATATAATATCAAACATTTCACCGTAAAATTATAATCAGACGCTATTTAAAATGATCTCCTGACGGGTCAAACCGCACACAATACCAAAAAAAGTCCCATACATCCAAAAACAGATTTGTCGGCTTAACTAAAGATACATTACGTCGCTTGAGCAAATCCGTCAAACCGGCCTCTAAGAGATTTGGCTTGATCCCCACTTGCCCCTGCGAACGGGTGATTTTGTCCCGTTATACTCACCGACCAGCATCGGGCGAGTTAGCTCAAAATTCTTCGGAGTCTTAGCGTTCCTCACACTTGGTTACATAGAGGAAGTGTGCCTAGATCGGACAGTCTTCAAATCTTAAAAAAATAACAGTATGCTTTCCTATCCAGTCATTTAAAAAGCAAATTA
The DNA here is from genome assembly GCA_905475315.1 of Autographa pulchrina. Lineage (NCBI taxonomy): Eukaryota > Metazoa > Arthropoda > Insecta > Lepidoptera > Noctuidae > Autographa > Autographa pulchrina. Next base: position 5,338,816 of record FR997773.1, read on the forward strand.
TTATAAGACATTACATGCTTAAAATAAAGTGTTACATAATTTATAAGCAGTTGAATTCTATAGTAAATACATATTTACCCGATTAATTTATTAATTCCATTAAAATACAGCTGCATTTCGGATTGTAAAAAAATCGCTTCACTCTTTGGTCACCTATTTTGGACAAGAAAGCTGTGAAAAATATTTATAAATAATTACAACAGTATACCCCATACTGTTGTAATTATTTATATAAAATATAGGCCACGAAGTCACACATTAAGATATTTAATGTAGCATGATGAATGTAGTAAAATATTTAGGAGCTGAGTCCAGTGACGTCAGTTCATGATTGAATTATAGAGTATTTCGCAGAGATTGTCTATACTAATATACAAACGCTAGGACGCTACGCTAGGACTTGCTATTAATACATATAATATTGGCTCCACATCGCAGACACAATAGCAGGCAACCAAGCCACCCGTATAATGCAACTCTAATGTCAAATCGATCGATTAGAGCAAATGCTTACTCAGGATTCCAGAGTCATTCTCGGTAAGGAATTTATTTAAATTAAACCGATACACCAAAGCTAATGGAACCTACTACCTAATGCTAAGAACACTTTATTCTACTAAGAATCTTGAATTTCTTAAATGTTTAAATTGTTATTATGTAGAATGGACATTAAATATCCGTATATTCTATAACTATATAATGTAGATAGATGTACATTATATAGTTAAAAAAAGTGTAAGTAAGTTATGTATACTTAAGACAAAAAATACATACAAATATATACTATATTGTCAGACGTATAAACGTACACTTTTTTTCAATTTTGTACTCGTGCATCCACCACGATTTGTTTCTCCATCACCCTAAGGTTGACTGGCAGAGAATCCCTCTTGGCATTAAGTCCGCCTTGGTGCAACAGTGTGCAAAAAGTATAAAATAAATATAGTAAGTTTTAGTTTAATATTTTTCTGTACCAATTTTTCAATACGTCTAACAAACAATTGGTCTGTATTGAATGTGAATAGAATAAACAATATTTTATTATTAAGCTGTAATTTATTCTCGCCCCAAATATTTGATAATTTTTTTATTAATAATCAGATTGTTTGTGGATTTGTTGTTATTGACAGTAACAAACTAAATAATAGATAAAAATGAAATGGATGGGAATATTTTAATAAATATTATTATTTATTTAAATGGTATTGTGTTAATGTATAACTTCTTTTAAATTATGTAGTTACAGAACGGATTTAGCCAAGAATTACTGCACTGACCGCATCCAATGTTGGCCCGTTGACAACGATCACTATATTTGTTTCCGTTATTTGACTCTTAACTTATGCCAGAACATTGTTTTGCATTTATTCGTATATACTTTATTTATCTCCCTCTAAATTGAATTGGAAACTATGTTGATTATTTTTTTACTCTGTTCCATAAAGAAACGCTTTTGATATTGTTTTTTGACGTCTTATGCTAAATGAACATAATAATACCTAATACAAAAATAAATAAAATAAAGATAAAGAAAAGTGTTGAAACCAAATCACAAACAAGTAATCACCAAACATAAATTCAACCGACGCAAGTTTACTCAAGAGCTATTTATCCTCTTAAAATTTAACTTAAGTGCCTCGAACGATAGAATACAAAAGCACCGTAAAACCTTCCACTACTCGAAGGTTGTATTTCCAGCCGGTAAATGGATACACAAATAAGGAAACTCTCGTTTAATTCCCGATCTGTCTCGCTACGCAATCCACTCAGAAGTCAAAATACTCGGGAACCGTTCTCAGTCTTATTAGTGTACAACTTAAACCCGAGCATCGAAGCACTTCACTCCGATTGGCTGAAGTTATTATTAGCTTAACAAGCCCTTACGAGTCTTTACTCTAGATTAATGTGAATGAAAAATGCAATATTGGAAGAATAAAGTGAACAAGAAAGATTGAGTCGAGGCGAGAACCTCTCTCGTTACAGTCGAGATTTATCACGTCAAGCTGAAAAAAGAAAAGTTGATAAGTGCAATATAAGGAAAATGGGAAGTGCAGTACAGACTCATAGAAGAAAATTTATAATGTTATGAAGTAGACAATTCTTTAGTAGAAAAGCTGCTCATACATGTCATCAAATATTCATCATGATTGTGTTAACTTAATCAATGTAATTATATACTTACAGATACATTATTATTTAGTTTCGTGATTGGCATTTTCTTTCCTTCCCGGTTAGTCTTGACTTTTACAAGGGTATAATTGTTAACACTTGTAATCGTACTATCAGATTCTCACATTAACAAAGGAAAAAGGATATTGCTTTACCAAGAAATAATAATCTCTTTTCCTTAATCAGTTGTTAAGATGTTCACAAACACCCTTAATCAGCTAATTCTCATTAACCTTTGACTTAAGTAAATTCTACTACGAAATACTTAAGCGTATTATATTTAAACACCAATCGTATATCAAACTTTTCAAACCTCGTCCAAACCGAATCAGGAGTGTACATAGTACAAGCGATACAGTCATACGCACATACAAACACAAAACACCTTTATCTGAAACGCATTTACCGTCTCGGTAAAAATCCTTGAAAATATTCCCAGCTGTTATCTGTTCCATTGTTTGCACTATCTATGCTTCCTACATCGGCGTCTACAGTACGCTATTGTCGCACCGAGGGATAGCGTCCTCTATTCACACTTAATACGAATACAATGCATGGTATTCTCGGCCGATTTATCCGCTTTTGTTACTGAGCCGATGTTGGCAACAGAAAAACTTTCAAACGTTTAGTGCCTTCTTCTTCCTGTTTCAAATTTATTTTACTGTAGTTTGTTTAAGTGGAAGTTAGTTTACGGCTTTTTGTGCTTGTTGATATATTATGTGTATTATTTCTTTCGTGTTTGAATAAAGCTTTGAAGAGAAAATAAACTACTTTAGTGCTTCTTGCCTTTGCTCGCTAGTTTGTGTAGTAATTTTTCATTGTAGCTTTTGTGTAACTTAAGTCAACATTTTAGGTAGCATTTTAACAAAGTAATTTTGGGGTATTCTACTCTTTTTAGAGATACTCAATTAAAACTCCTTTTTTGTCTCTGTGAGTGGTATATTTTGAATATTATTTTGAACGTTGATTCCTTATTTTTTCATTTTAAAGCACGTTATTATAAACAGTTTTAAATAAGTCTGGATGCCTTTAACGTCATTATGCGCAAGCCATCTGCATCAATACTGCGCTGATGTAGGGTTAGTGCTAACGGTATTTTAATCACACTGGCGAACTAAATTACTGAACCATTTATCAGGCAGACTGCGTAGACAGCTTGCGATCTAATGAATAAATAGTATTGTCAACGAAGCCTAAATTAAATGTTAAACATAATGGTAAGGTTTGTTATATCAATGGATTCAGGGAATCAGTCGAATGAAGTGTTTAGTGATAATGCTAGATTATTTACTGAATTACATAATTTGAAAAGGCCAGTATTTATTTAACAAGATGAGAAAATTAAATAGTCGAGAATGGTGCTTGCGCGGATAGAGATCTGCAAAGGTAGACTACCTTTTTCTACCAAGAATCTTGATACCTGCGATAGAGACACCTTTATATCATATCTTTATTTTGTCCTAGCTGTACAACATACGAAGGATATTGCTTCATGTACCGTCATTACATTGGATATCTTGTAAAAAGAAATAAAATTGTCTCTTACTAGCGAAACATGTCTTCTGGTACATTATCTTGTTAAATAATTACTTTTATTTGATTTTATGATATACAGTTTCTTAGTCCTGTAAGCTCAAAATAAACAAGAATAAGTATTACCAAGAGATAACGACGTCTTTGTGCGATGATTTCTGTCACGTAACTTGAAAAGTTCTACTCTTATCATCACAGCCTAAAGTTACAGTCAATTGTCAAAATGTATAGCGATGTACAACCTCCTTACATTCTAAGATACTGTACATACAAAGAAGGACATATTCCGCCTGACTCAAGATTACGAACATTAAAATGCAAATATCACTGCGTTGGTAAACAAACGGAGGCTGAAATTTGGTTGAATTTGCGTCGAATTATATTTGTTTTATAATACATTGTTTGAAGATTCAGCTCCGCATATATGAAACCTCTTCATCAATTTCATATAAACAGAGCGGAATTTAAACGGCTTTACGGAGGAAATTAGTGTTTAGGATAATTTATAGTTTGCAAGTTTGTTATGTTGGTAACGATGTTTTGTGTTTGCGTTGTTCGGGGGTGCTGTCTACACTGTCTACAGGTTCTAGTGAAAGGTGGCGTTTGGTACAAGTTTTACTTTTTGTGATATTAAAAAATTTATTCATTACACTGTCTTGTCCTTACTTGTGAATAGTTTGCACGCCTAAATTTGTTGTTGACAGAAATAAGTAACACCATCTATTTCATTTTAATACCAAATAGCATGCTTACTTTGAAACTGTTTAGGTCATGTTTTAGGTACACGTACTTCAGTATTTTTTACGACTCCGTCATTTTTTCATGCACGATCGAATGTAAAAATATGTGTTTATGGCCATCACATTAGAAGAAATAGTGGTTATTTGTAAGTCTGGGTATCAATAAAAAAAAAAAAAAAGAACTGTACATACAAAAATCTCAATCTCGCACTTTACTGTCTTATGTCCATAAGCGTATTTACCTTAATACGTTAAACACACCTTTAGTGGCTAACCTCGCTTCTATTTTTGCGTCAATATCCACTGCCTACGTGCGCTATTTTTATATGACCCTTAACTTCGTTTGACATGTTGATAAGACAGAAATGGTCCTCACATTTTAATTAACCAAACATCTATTTTCGCATTGAAAATCACATTCCTAACAACAACAAACAATGAAAACAAAAGTTAACAACTTACCGCTGTATTGTTCAAACAAACATAAATGTTTTAGACTCGTACGAGACAGTAAAGGGAAATATTCCAGTACGTTTGTCATGTATAAAGCGAATACTGTTCCCACTTAATTGATTACACTTGAGCGGCACAAACGCTTCTCATGCAAGCAAATTCTATTGGAAACGGAGGATTTCCAATAGATACTTCCCTATCGGACAACCCATGTCGCATGAATGCACATACATTTCTTATTAGGAAGGCAACAATAAATAACGTTCTGGAAGGTTAGGCCAAAGAGTTGTTCTTTTTCACTTAAAACTGCCACAGAACGACATTAGTTTACTTACTATGATGGTCATAGCCCACTGAAACATACTCGTAATTTACGTTTCAAAAGGCTGGCAAGGTTAGCTTTGTCACGGCATTTCCAAGGCATACACTTTATCCTCAGCATTTAATTTTGCCTATTGTCTATGTTTTCGACTACATTTCCAGTAAAAAATATAATTCAAAATATAGTTTAATTTCAACATTTATTAAAAAATTACTTATTACAAAAAACATGAAAATCGAATTCAAAATGTACTACGATAATTCTTTTTGCCTTTTTGCAAACATTACTGATTTGCGTATTGAGTTTTACTGAGTCTAACAATAGACCTATTAACTAATAATTATAATATCCTGAAACAACTCACACACGGTTATCTGATCCCAAGCTAAGCAGAGCTTGTGTTATGGTAACCAGACAACTGATAAACTTACTTATATATTTCTAAATACCTACATACATATTATAGATAAATTACACCCAGCCACCAGAACAAATGATCATGCTCATCACACAACATTTGTCCTGGGCGGGAATCGAACCCACGACCTCCGGTATAGCAGTCAGGGTCACTAACCACTAGACCAACAGGCCCGTCAAACTAGCCACATACAACACGTGCAGATCTAAATGACCCGCTTACTGTCAGTGTTTGGACGTCAATTTAACTAACAATCCAATTAGTCGCTGGCGGTAACAGAATACTAATTGTTGGGGTGAAAATACGAAACCGACAAAAACATAGTAGTCTGCTGGTAACATGTGTTTAGCTTCGGTTGTGTCGATCGGTTAATAAGGATAATATTACGGTGCGGTATTTGTGGTTCATTATCGTAGCTTATTTACTTGTGTATGTATTTTTTGATAATTTAATTATGAACACTATGAATATGAGATGTAATCATGGTGATAATTGGGTATAAGAAATATGAACTAACTAATCAAATGAAAAGTTTTTGTCCTAAATTTATGTAAGTATAGCCCGGAAAACTGATGTGCCATGGTGACAAGCAGTTTCGATTTTTATGTTATTAATGTATGAAAATTGCTACATTTACTGAAGTAGGCCTACCATTACATGATGATGTTACAAGTCACGGCCAATTGTATAAAGTACCTTTGTGTTTCACATTGTTACATAAGTCGAAGACTGTAGTGTTTTATTTTGTTATACAAGTAGATATGTCAAAGTTTTTTTTTAAGAATTTACGCTCATTTTTGTTAGTTTTATGGTACAATAGAAAATACAAGAACTCATATTTTAACGAATGCATTCTATTATTTTTATATGTTACGACACGGATACGTGCCGATACTACATACTAAAGTTACATACAGCCAGAATATCGAATAAACACGAATTTGAAGTACCTCAGCGAAGTATTCGTTTGTTGTAAAGGGGAACAAGTTTGGATGCAATATTAGTTGAACGTTTCGACATACAGGAAGGAATTCTTCGAGGTGCGGTGAATGTGGGAGTGAATCCCGGACCCCAGTCAGGGTGAGAAAGAAACACATATTTGGGATGCTTGAATCTTCCCCGGTCAAAGAATCCATTAAAGATTCTTAAGCAATAAGGTCGTATATATTTCAACCCATATCTAGACACGCGGCAGCGAGTCAAGCCAAGTTCAAGCATAAGTATTAAAAAAACTAGCATCCCGCGGTAATTGGGCATTGCTATTTTTAAATATAAGCCGGTATTATCAAATAACATAACGTTTAAGCACATATTTTATAATCAAATAACGAGAATTTTATAAAAAAGTTCGGTGTGCATTGTTTTCAGTTAATGTAATATCACTCATATTTCTAAATCAATTTTCCGTTTCAACTTAATCTATCAAAAAGAAAATTAAACTTTAACAAATGACGATAATAACTTATATCTTTATCTTTCATACCGAGCTTCAAAACCATTTGAACGTCCCACATTCACATCATTTAAGGTTCCGGCCAATCACGAGTTTCAGCTATTACAATAGTTGGATTGCCTACGTTTTCATAATGACATCAATTTGGCTTAAACAGGCAACGTTCATACGAGCCGTTTTAAACTTGTTACTAACTCTATCTGAACTGTATTATTATAACTTTGTAGTTGTTAGTTTCAGGCTATTTTAGCCCTTCGTTTGTTTGGTTATAAAACTATTTAACTATGGGTTGGTTCTATACTTACTCGTGGCAAATGAGTATTACACAGGAAAACTTCTAAGCGTGGAGAAAAGTTTAGGTCCATCTGGGTAATAGGAGTGAGGAAAACTAAAACGGTAAAAAAAATATATTTAACATATTTATTTTAGTAGAAAACACCATTACTAACTTATTAAAAAGTCTATTTAATAATTAAAGCACCTGCAATGTTTTTTGTTGGGCACGATGACAAAAGCAAAGCTACGAACAGTATAGTTAGAATACTAGGAAATGTACAGAAAGTGTATGCTTACATTTAGGATAATACGATGGTGATGAGGTGAATTAAAACTCCGGACTTTTACTAGCCCTGCCGACCGTAATAATCGCTTGTCTAAAACTTTTAATGAACATTTCTGAGTATTAAATAAAACGTTTCCCCGTAAAATTATGTAATAGTTCAAAATATCTGTTCCTGTAAACTTTTTCTGTCTGATTGCATTTATTTGTTGTATTTATTTATACCTATGAGATAAAATGAGTGAAAAGATCGATTTATGTAACAGCCGCCAAATTATGGTAAACATGAAATTAAAAATTCAACTCATGTAGAGATTTAAAAAAGTAAAATCTATTGTTCAATCTTTTTTAAACAATAGAGTTTACTTTTTTAGAAGACAGAAGAAATCATACATCTAATTGCTTTATAATTGCACAAACTCACAATGCTAATAACAGAACACTACGTCGTATGCGGCAAAAACTTTATTTATTCGTGAACGATTCATTTGTGAAATTTTCTTTATTTATTTGTGAAATTCAACTACCAACAATTATTATTAACCATGATATTGTTTCTTTTATTATTTTATATTGTTTTAATTTTAAATTTTTGTACTGTAAACGCACATTAGTTAATACGGTTTAGTGTCATAAATATTAAGACTCTTACGGTGGGTAAGCCTGGTGATCTGCAGCACAGGTTTTACCTATAGCAGACACCAGTCTCTCTATTGTGATAATGAGAAAATAAATAAATTCTATTCTAACGAAAACTTCACAATTTGTACGAAATTCGCCACTCATGTTCCCGCCCAATGAAACATTGAAGGGAGCTATAAATAAGAGTGAACGAGAGAAAAACTCCTGCATGTAAAGTCTGAGGCACGTAACGCCGGAAGTCCGGCGTCGGCCGCATCCTGCTCTGTCTGCTACTGAAAGCCTTTTAGTTCAATTTACCGTGAAAAAAGAGTCTAGCTATTCCTGTGTTTTATGTCACTGGGGAAATTGCTTTCGTCATATCTAAGTTCTCGATTTGAAAGCGTTTTTGCATGAGTGAATAAGGGGGTAGTTAGAGAGCGATTTGAACGATAACTGCTCTAGGCTAGTGTGTAGCGATCGGAAACGGACGGGCAAAGGCTTTGAACCGTTACGTGACAATTTGTTTTAAAAGGCGTGCAGATTTAGCAATAGATAAAAGATAGAATTCTAAAAATGGACAGTTTATCATTTTTAGTATGGACTAATTTGACGACATGAAAATATTTTTATAGTTTTTCTTAGCAAGGGCGTCTACACTTGACATTCTAAGTAGGTAAACCTTGACACCTCGGTGACTTTAATTCTATTTTCCAACCGTCCCGTTTTAATTGCAATTAAGCAAGGCGAGGCATTTATCTAAATTGTCAATTTCAATTGAAAATTCCTTAGAAATTCTGCTCATTTTCTTTGTCGGGAAATGAACGCAAATACAGCAAATTCCTTTGAGACTTGCTTTGTAGGACAAAGACAAAACTGAAATAGTTATTGATCCATTAGGAATTCAAATTGCCATCTTTGAGGGGATAGAGCACCTTGTTCAACGGGAAATTACTATTTGAAACAGAAATAGTCGACAAAGTCCAATCTTCCTAGGATTGTGCAAATATAATTTCGTGATGCCTTTAATAGTAATGTGTCTGGTTCTCGGAAACGATGATATAAAATAAACAAGCAGAGGATTTACAAATCACCAATAATGAGTTTTACATTTCTTGGTAATAGTTGGTAAAAAACATACACAACTGGTAATTCAATAATTTTGTTTTTGGGCTCATACATATTTTATCTTATTTTTATGTTATATTTTACAGGGTTACCTTATGTTTACGGTTTTATATGTATAAGTGTATATGTCCTATTTTATTTACAAATTGCTAGGTAATTGTATTCTATTATTTTTATCCCAATCTCTTGATGTCAATTTAACGATAGACATTTTTACGTAAACCTATAAAGCATAATATACATAGCAACATAAAAAGTTGCCGATTTTATGCGTAACGACTTCCGTCATTGTAGCATTATAACGGTCTGTTGCCAGGCTCCTTAATGACGCGAAACGATCCTCGAATCCTCTTAAATAAAGCTTTGATGTCCTTTGAGTTTTCTTCTACCTATAAGGAAAAAGAAAACGAATCTATCACGCATCTGCTTATAGGAAGTGCTGACTCATAGAGTAAAAAAGTAAAGACTATAGAGTGCGCGTATCGCTAAAAGCCTATTGCGCTGAACGTGAGCACAGTTTTGGCTGTATGTAGTACATTCGTTTATTGATTTAAGTTATTTCCGTGCAACGACAGACGGTTATGCGAAAATATCAATGGTTCTGATATTGTTAGGGTTTTGAGGTAGCTTTAATAAAACGGCGCGCTCCGTTTTGATACAATTTTTACGATGCAACCAGTTCAGTTAGTGCTCACGGTTCATACCCTTACCGCGCACTCTGTAGTTTCTTACCTATCCTCTAAGTGCTGACTTATCGTGACGTCACCCAATCGTTCACAAACAGTAATAAAACCGCATCACCTACCATTTATCCCCGTTTGTTTGTGATGCGAACGTGATTGCGGGCGATACGGACAAAGGGCGCACGAAGAATAACGCGAGATCTGAAGATAATGAGATTTTCACGAGTATCGTGATAATAATCGCTGGTATTGTTTGCCTTAGATCCCGCTCGGCAATTATTAGAACAATGGAACTAGGAAACAGTTTATCAGATAATAATGAGTAACACAGCAGCAGCAGTAACATATTTTTTGACATAAGTACCTATTCAGTTATTATATCTGCAAAAACAAATATTCAAATATCTTATCTACATCAAAGCAAAATTTGTAACGTAAAGAATTTGAATTCATCTGGAAATTCCAAGAACACCAAGACAGCAGCCAAAGAAGAACATTCTTTAAAACGTCGCCATGTTATTTGACTTACATTAACTAAATAAGAACGGGTACAGTTACTTTGCAAATGAATGGCTAATTTAAAATGTTTTATTCAGATATTCTCCGTGCAATTTGCTTGGTTAGTAATTGACTACTGGAAAACTAAATTAAGGGTAGTGTGCAGACACCATTACGATATTAAAACCGCAATAACAGTAAGTTTTGCGTGCCGCGCCTAATATGATAATATCTAGGGATATTACAAAGCTATTAAGTTGAAAAACTGCATGCAATTACAAAGAAAACAGGTTAAGCAAAGAAGTTATGTTGGAACTTGCATGTTGCGTGATTTCTTGACTGATTTACCGTTATATTGTGACAGGAAAGTAATTTTATTGCTGTAATATCTAAACAATAAAGTTAACGTCAATCATTTGAAGTTTTTTTATTGGTCACAACTTTCTAATAGATTTTGTTCCAACTTTTTATTTCTTTTCGCCTACGTGAGTGTCGTTAAAACACATAAAAGTTTTATACTTACTTACCTAGTGACGTATGGTATATTATATGTTTACAAAACAGTTTATAGTCTAACCTTACACAGGACTGTAATCGCCGAGTATACAGCTTTTTTTATCAACTTAAAATCTATCTTATGTAGAATAAATAAGGCTTTTTTTTTCGTAAATAGGACTAGAAATAGGTTGGGAAGGCAACTAAGCCACAAGCATGTGAAAGATTAATGTAACGGGATTTATATTTCAGGCAAGTCTTAGAACAATAGAAGGGCCTAGCATTGCGGCTTCTCTACCCATTAATTTATTATAAACCTATCAAATGCACAAGGAGCAGCCATAATGTACACAAAGCTGTACTTGTGATATTCATGTACATTGTGCATTGAATATTGGTACGGTACAGCGTGAATATGTAAGAAGCATCCAATTTTCATAGTTGTACATTATTAATGACGTACGAACCCCCAATAAATTATGTTATCGTTTTTAAAATAATTAGTATTGCTCTATCTTTTTATAGTTAAAAACAATTGAGTTACTAAATGATGTTCAAAAAACCATGCTATACCTACTAGTTGTATAGTTTTTTGAATCATAACATTGTATATTGTAATGTACAATGTTATGATTCAAAAAATCATTATCAAAAAATATAAAAAAATAGATAAAAAAAAATATAGTAATAGCATAGTGCTGTGTGCCACAAGAGATAAAACTTTTAAAATAATACGCACACTGTGCGATAGTTAAAATATAATTTTGTAATTAATATAAGTGTTATTTAATCATTATATCAGATGGGAGTGGTAAAACAACAAGAAAATAAATTAAGAAATGATCAAAGATTTACATTCCTTGTAGATCAACAAAAACAAGACTAAAAATTACTTTATTCGATACCAAACAGAATTCTAATTTAAAACAACTGTACTCCTTTACAAGTAGCTAATTCCTTGTAATACCCTAAAACAATTACTAACAGTTAAAACCTACCCTCAAATTCATTTGAAAGCTGAAATATTTCTATCAATAATTCTGTGAGACGGAGAATTATTCTAATTAGCTCCCAACTGCCATTACGGCAAGGTACAGATCAGTCAGCGGAATAATTTCGTCTGTCCTTTTGTTGTAGCGACGAGCTGGGTTTTTATTGAAGGCTTTTATTTAACTTTAGAAGCTAGTTCGCTACTAATTAGATGGCAATTGTGAGGGTATTATTATTTGAGGAATTTAGAATTGTAGAACATATTTTGATAGACAAACAGATTATAAAGTTTTAGGTATTAGGTAAAGTGTACGCGAATTAGGACTATTTTTTAGTTTTCCTGCATTCTCTAATCAGGTTTAAATTTTGCATTTTAAATGTAGTTTTTACTTCTCTCAGGGATGTCTAATAGCATAAATGTAACCATTATTTAATAATTTAATTATGTTACCGTTAGTTTATGTTAAGATTACATAAATACTTATTAAACTTATAAATTACATCGACTCGCCCACCAAAAACCGTCTTCGCGAAAAACTAAAACGAAACAACGTCGTATTTTGATCACCTAATTTAATTTGAAGGTCAAAACTTACAATTATATAATTTACTTTTAACTTAAAAACTAGAAACAATACAACGTCGTCTTTGACAACCTAATTAATTTGAAGGTCAAAACTTACTTACTATTAAGTAAAGATACTTACTTTTAGGTAGGTAATGTGTTCGGCTTTAAATGTTTCGGTTCGAAATCCGACCTCCTAATCATACTGCTTACCAAACCTTTGCAACGTTCACAACGTTCAGTTGTCAACCAAATCTCGCATGTAAACCACAGCTGCGTTATCCGGTAGTACTCACCATCTGTCATGAAGAGCTATTCGTATAACCATCTCTACTGTATCTCACTGAGATACAGTGTTGTATTCATCAACGTGACTGACACTAGATTAGATATCTCCATATTCAAGCCACCTAGGGACCTTGTCTGTGTGAATGTGGTGAACATTTTATGAGGATTGAAGGCGATGTTTTAGCCTGGAATTGATACGTAAATAAAAGAACAGTTTATTTAAATGGTAGTTTTTACTTCATAATCAAAATATTTACAACCTGAACCTTAAATAAAACTAAAATTTTAGCCAATAAAAACCGAAAAGACATCCACGTGCAATGGTATATTCAACTTAATTTTGTCAATCGTATTGTAATTATGACCAAATCTATACTTATAATAAATCTGTAGAAGTGAAAATTCTGTACATTGAAAATATCAAAAAAATAAATGGCGGGGTGTGTTACTAGACAGACACCGAACCCAAAAGTGTGAAAAAAAAAATTTTTGTCTGTCTGTCCGTCTGTTTGTTCAGGTATCACGCAAAAACTACCGGTTCGATTACGATGAAACTTGGTATAATTATTCTTTATTATCCTAGGCACCACACTGGGTAGTTTTTATCCCGGAAAAGTATAAATAACAATAAAAAACAAACTTAATTTTGAGGTTAAAAACTCATTGTTCGTCGTTCAAGTTTCGTCATCCACGCGAACGAAGTCGCAGGCACAGCTAGTAATAAATAAAATCAGAACGCTTAGAAGATCACTTCGTCGTCCATTTCACGAACGCAACTAGCACTTGACCAGTATTTTCTTCATTGCTAGAGATTTCTTCTAAACGCAATACGTTTTATAAACAGTATCGTATCCAATATCAGAAAATGGTGTCTTATGTATCGATTGTCACTCGTAACTCGTTCTTTAGCTTAACGTTTATCGAGATGTATGAGAAAATGTGCTTTGGTACGTGCAGTGAATCCAGGAGCGTGGGCCCGCTTATCGCATTACACGTTGGAACAAGGTTCTCACCGAACGATGCGCAATTTACCCAGATGTATCGATACATATCGGTTGTTATCGATATGGTTTTTGATTAGCTTAATTTAAAAGTTGTTCGATTTCGGATGTAGCAAATGTGGATTATTCATCTCATCTATTGCTTCGTATAATCTTATCACTTAGTACTTTCAAAGCATCCCTCAGTGCAACAATGCAGAGGATTTCGATTTTATTTGTTTACAATTTCCATCAATATAGAAGATTAAATTTTCCTTCTTTCTGTTTGGAAAACAGCAGTCAAGCTACATTACTTAGCTTGATGCCAAAGTTATACTTATAAAAATACCTAATGTAACATAAAGTAAATTATGTATTTTATACTTTAGAATTGACAATACGTTATCATTGATATAAAACAAACGAACTGGCGATTATAATGCGTTTTGAGACAACATTTACTAAAAGACATTTTTTAAATTATGTTATGGAAGTTAGATTATAAGATATAGAAGTAATGCGAGTATAAAAAGTACATGCGCATTGTCACATTTATTAGTTCATTTCACAACTTTCAAAATCAGCGTACAAAAACAGGCAAGCAATTTACTTTTCCATTCAACAAATAAATGTTCTACCCAGACATTTCCACTGTAATTTCTAAAGAATTTCACCCAATAATTCAAATGAAAGAGAACAGGAGCACGAGATAATCCAGGTAAACTGTCCGTCTATAAGGACTGTCTAATTGGAACCGCAATTGCTGAACGGTCGACTGGAAATAAGGATTTAGACAATTGGCCCCGCGGATATAGGAAACGAGTTCTATTAAATCTAGATCGTAATATTGAATTGTGCTGATTTTCCTCTGTTGTATTGATTTGAAAACGAGTAATTGTTACCGGGGATTTTGTTTTGCATTCGATTTTAATGGTCGTAGGTAATGCAAATAAATATAATATTAGACGCGATAATTAAAGCCATATAATTATTTGACACATCGGACACCTAAATCAATGCATGAATATGTGAAGTTTATATCAGGTAGGTGCTTACTTTACTACAAGCCCGACTAGAAGTCAAAATACTTTTAAACAAATTTGAGTATCGTATTGCCATTGCCTCCCTTTCAAGAGGGGAGCGTATAAGCCTATTGATTGGCCGTTTATGTCCCAACACGGTTTACCTAGAACAAAAGTACTACGTAAACTAATACCAATATACGGACCAATATATTATTTGTATGAATAGACTATTAAATCATTCAGTAATATCAAAAGGCCTCCACACAGCCCGTACGGGAGATTGTAAAGAGACCATTATAATAAGGCTGCTTCCCCACTTTATATGTATTAGCAGATCTATTTAAGTGCCTCCCAGGGACCGACCATTTCTTAATAATATTTTTATGATGTATTATGAAACTTGAAAAGATACCTATTTTATTTGGGTGCTCATTTTAATTACAAAATATTTTTTTCATTACATATTCGTAAGTTTCATCTTCTTTATTTCCTTTTTATTTAGGTGTACACAGTTACAGTCGGCATCAGTAATGATCCATGTAAAAAGCTTATCTCTAGCAGTGAACTTCCCGACACAACAATTACTCGACAAAAGCAAGAAAACTAGTTATTTAATAATAATTTCAAATGCTTTAACTAAGTACTGATGACCCGATATTTTACCAATACTGGAAAAACTAAACGTTAGATATGTATTTAAATTAACATTTTCTCGAGTCAAAAACGTTGAAAGCGTACGCCATGCAAATATTAAAACTTACATGTTACACTCATCACACACCATCTGCTTTTTTTCTACGGTCAGAAGCAATTAGGGACGAGGAAATTATTAATATTTTTTTTTCGTGTTACCAGTTTGATGGAAATTAAAATAGATTGCTTTTTAATATCTTTCTTTCGCTAAAACATGTTGTAATCTGCTAAACGACCTCGCTCCACAGATTTCTTCCATAAGCCGCTTTGAAATACTTAAACATAATACTTAAGTTCATAAAATGTTTCTTCCAAATGTTACCTTGGGGTGGTCTTTCAGAGATGGAAATGTTTTTGCTTTCAATACAAAAGTGCTTGTGTATTGAAAATGGTGTACAAATTGTTGGAAAAGATCCCAAGGGCACATTGAAAGCGTGTTTCGCAGATACATGTTACCTGGCGTCTTACCACCGAATAAACGTTCACTTAGAGTGGTTTGTCAATACGACTTGGAAAGCTTTTGCGCTTCTGACAAAATACGTAAATATTTTTTATTTATCATTGCCTTGCAGATCCTTTGTTCCGTCTGTTACATCGAAACAGGTGTTGCTTGATGTGATAAAGTTCCACCGTATTGACAGTAGGTATTATATATATATCTTTGCATTTATTTGATCTACACCCAAGTTTAGCAATAACGATATTTGTATAAAACCAAACAGCAGCATATAATTGTAAAACGTTTTTTGTTTGAGTACCTAAATGTTTGCTTTTTTTAACAAGCTCGATAGACTTTTACATACCAAAAAAAATGGATTATTTTAGGCCTACAAAGATTTGGAGATGTTAAGTTACAATGCCTTAATTAAGCACTTAATTTGAAACCTGAAGATATTGCATAAGCTCTGTTTATTTGCATAAATATTATCAACACATAAAAATGAACAATCAATCTCCGAAAAACATCGTATCACATTCAAATAATACACAAAAATAAATAAAAATACCGCAACACACCATACACGAGACTTCTCATTTCCCCGATACCTCACGTCGTGTATTGTCAAGGATCTCCTTTTAAGGCTGCGTTTCCACCAGAGATGTGCGAGGATGCGTAGCGAGGGATGTTTTTGTAAAGAACCAATAGAATCGCTTCATTTGCCGATTGATGTCAATTTCAATAAATGAAATTATTGAAATTGACATCTGAAGACACGAAACTAATCACAAGAGTTACGAAGTTCTGTGCAAAAGCCCGTAAACACCTACCAATCTACCATAGGAGAAATTTTATAAAATATATTATTTTATATAATAATAATATAATAATATTCCGGGACAACTCACACACGGTTATCTGATCCCAAGCTAAGCAGAGCTTGTGTTATGGTAACCAGACAACTGATAAACATACTTATATATTTCTAAATACATACATATTATAGATAAATTACACCCAGACAACCAGAACAAATTTTAATAATCGTGCTCATCACACAAACATTTGTCCTGGGTGGGAATCGAACCCACGACCTCCGGTATAGCAGTCAGGGTCACTAACCACTAGACCAACAGGCCCGTCCAATGTATGTATATGTTATGGACCAGGTGATTAATGCGGGCATTATTTATAATGCACGAGCATTATGAATAATGTCTAGCTTTATCGGGCTAAGTGATTAATTACTATCTTAACTTCATTATTTATCACATTGCACGGTCATTATTATATTGCTACATGATAGTTGGGCAATTTGATAATAAAGCTATACTTAACGTGGTGCGAGGGCGGGGAGGGAAGTACGCATGGCGTGACACGCTTTGACCAATCAGAGACCGGTTTAAAGGTGGTAGCAAGTCTTATAAATGTAGTTGTCGCAAAGCCAAAAAGTTGTGTACCTCAAACTGCCATCACAGTGGCAGTTGTTCTAATAAATAAACCTGTTACTTGCTACATATTGTATGATTATTGTTTTCAATTTTGATGTTCTATTTTACTTATATTTTCATTTGACTTTTATTAAGAGAAGATGCTAATTATGGCAAATAATGAGTCTGATTGCTTAAACTTTAGTTTATTTTATGTTTTATAATAATAAGTCATTTCTATAAAACAAAGATATATTATGTTGTGAAATTTTTGTTTTAAATTTAATTATATTTTATGATATATTTTTAATATGACTTTCCTTAAGTTTTAAATGCAAAAACTAGTGTATTTTTAAGGTAGGAGTCCTTAGTAATTAATCCAAAAAATGAGTCTGATTATTTAAGTGGTTTAATATTTATTTTATTTTAAGTTAAATGACAATAACAATAAAAAAATAGTAAAATTAAATATGTTTGTATTACTCTGCCCAAAAGGTGATGGGCAATATGTATAGTGCCCGGTCAATTTGATTATTTGAATAATTATTGTCAAATTGCACTCTCATATTGGGCATTTTTCATAATGACCGGGCATTATGTATACTGCTCAATTTATCACTTGGTCCATAACATATATATGTTTTGTAATAAAAGCTTACGTTTTATCTTTCTTGTTTTATTTAAATATTTTCGTAAACAATGTAGAGAATAATTCTGCGTTTCCACCAGAGATTCCACATCTCTGGTGGAAACGCAGCCTAAAGCTTAGATATTTCTTTTCTAAGGAGGTTTTATTCGTCATGTCGAGTGTCTACCTTCGCTCGGATATTTGAATACTAAGATTCTATTGAATCTAATCAGAATGTTTGACTACGTCGAAATCTCATCAGGATTCTTAACAATAGAGCGTTCAGACTCGAAATTGCTTTTTATTTTCGAAAAAGATACAGCGTTATAAATCTTTTTGGTTGATTTTATTTTTTTGAGGATTTTGGTGTCACATTGTTATGTCTTATCTACTTTATATAATTTGTCTGTATTTTTTTTATATTTATGTTCATAGCAGGGTATTATTTTAGAAATTAAATTATCATATAATTATCAATTATTTTTTGTGATCTGGTGAGGGTAGGTTCTTTTTACTTCCCTTGACTAAATTAGGTACTGCAACTAATCTTAAATAGTATATTTTGAAAAACAAGTTTATTATAGTTCCTACAAGAATAAAATGTGGAAGCTCGTTATTTACTTAAATATATCCAATATGTAGTTTATCTCATCCATCTTCTACATTGTCGTCGGACCATCTGGCCTTACTCTGTATCTCATGTTACAAATCAATCAAAATCATATTTGGTCAATCACTCAGTTTATTTCTTGAAAATGGAGAGCCTACTACTTACGTAGATTCAACCTTTTAATACCCTTTATTCATTCAAAATAAAAAACTTGTTTTTTCCCTGTCCTCCTTTATTACAAGGAGTTATATGTATATGTATTTAAAATTGTAGTTTTAGGTAAATTACTTCTTTCTACCAAAAATGTTAAGCAAGTTTTTTATTTTTTGTGGTTTCTAGTTTACAGCTTTAAACTTAAAATATAGCTGCTTCATGGTTGCGGAACGTTCTCGAAGCATCTCTCTTACTTTGTTGTCTCACTTCACATTAAATTAACTGAAGTAAAGTAAGAGCCTTTTTCTGTGTACAATGTGTGTATGTAAAGTAATATAGTTTACGATAGATAGGAACTCGTTAAAACTTTGCCTTCGACCCGATACAACAAAGTATATGCAGTGGATTAAATGTTGATCCCTTGTTTATAAATGTTTATTTTGGATAATTGGGGTCGATGAAGAGGAAATATAAAGATAATATTTTGCTCTATCATTATCCAAGTTATGTTTGAAAATCTATGTATGAATGTAGATTTCATTTTAAGGGGCAAAAATTATAAGTGAAAAAACTAAAATAAAATAATTATTGAGATCAGAATTAACATTAATTAGTGAATTTAACAAAAATACAATTATTTACTTGATACTCTTTGAGACTTAGTTTAACAAGTTTTAAGAATTCGCAAGACAAACTTAGGTCGGGTTAAACAAACTGTGAAATGTTAACTTAAGTTTGGTCTAGACTAAACTCTTTGAGGTTCCTAATTAATTAAGAAAAACAGAACTAACTTCTGAGGGTTTTGGGTAACAAGAATATCGGGTCACATTGTACGCAACGTACTCTTAATGGTCCTTAGTACACAAGACTGTCAAAAGGAATTCGTAGAATAAAAATAAATCATTAACAAGGCATTAACTTTTCATATTAAATAAATAGGCTGCAATTTACAAACATGTGTCCACTGAATTTATACTAAATTGGAACACGACCCCAAACGTTCAGTATTTCCACTCAATTAAATGACTCGATGGGACAGAAATGCGGGTACAGACAGATTTAATCGCAAGACATTTCGGTTTGCCTTTCATGTGTAATTTCCCACGGGTTGGGTTTGGTCCCACCCTTTGATTATTTCCTCTTCAATAGCCCTTATATTTTTATACTTATCTTTTGTTTCGTCCTTGTTCTGAGATCATTATATTTGGTACCGTCGTTAGCTCTTGATTCGAGAGTGCTTATAACGGTCTGTTTTGAATATAATTTCATCTGCTACTTAGCTTTCGGTGCTTTATTATGTTCATGTTTTATTTTTTCGACATTTTAAATATAAAAATAGCCCTACTTTCTTATAATGTATGTTGTTGTTAAGTAACAATTGTGAATCTGAATCAAAAGGGCTGAATCACGGGTCTGGATTTTTACAAAGATTATACCTTATATTTTCGGAAGACAAAACAAGGGTATTACTAATATGACAAGGCCAATTAAAATCTATGTTCACTTTTCTCCTTTTCATGTCAATGGTCATTTATTTCTTTAGCCCAGAACATAGCCAAACCGATTCGTGCCTTAAGTTAGTACTTCCACAGGCTTTCTTTTTACGAGTTCCTTGTCCTTCACAGTTTTTACTGGCCTAACAACTGTCGGATACTTTATTGCCCCTGTTTATTACGTGCTCTGTGAACTGACAGCCATGTTTGCAAATACCCGTATTTTGTACGTATTTGTCTG
Organism: Autographa pulchrina; assembly: GCA_905475315.1. Lineage (NCBI taxonomy): Eukaryota > Metazoa > Arthropoda > Insecta > Lepidoptera > Noctuidae > Autographa > Autographa pulchrina. Next base: position 5,359,420 of record FR997773.1, read on the forward strand.
GGAATAGAAACAAAAAAATGGAAGCGATTAGTTTTACCTACTGTTTAACAAATATTTTTCTCTATCACTAACTTTACTCTATCAAATAGAGTAAAGTTAGTTTTTAAACACTTTTACGTTTTTTACTGTTCTTAATATCTTAGAAACGGTAAGATTAAAGCCCAAACGAGATACTAGCACCTATATAATTACACATTCATTTCGTTAACTTCTTTTCTTTTCGTATTTTCATTACACAGTACTTGTAATAAAGTGTATTCGTATGCTAACTACCAAACAATCAGTTGGTATAAAAACCAACTCTGATGTGTAACGCTTAAAGTTGAATATTCTTTGAACAGTTTTAGAGAAGTGTGCTTAGTTTTTATCAAAATTCGTTTATCCAATGTGAGCTTAATGTTAAAGTTTACTAACGGTTGACTAGCGCAAGAGTATTTATTGTTTTATGAGATTACAGATAGTGTTAAATGGATTGTAAACTCTTTTAAAATGTATTGTTCGATTTTAATTTCGTTTAATCTGGGCTTCAGCGAGGTTTAGAAATAAATTCTAAATTACACGCGACATATCTAGGTTTTTACTGAGAGAGTTATAGTAGGTAATAAAAGTTTGTAAACGACTAATATTTTACAGATAGACTTTTTGATCTACCTTGCGAGTCTTAATTGACACTGTCTTGCTTGATTGAGGCTGACTGAATTTTGTTTTTACTTTATGTATAGGTTGGTTGTGGAATAACATTTACTTTCAATACATTTCTTAGTATATTTTTTGGATAACTTACAACGTTATATCTACATGATGTTCATAAATCAGGAAGTTTGTGACCATCTGATTGGCGCAGTGGCTAAGTGTTTGGCCTGCCGCCAGGGTTGTGGGTTAAATTTCTGTTTGCGATAAATATGTGGATGATCTAGAAATATCTGTTTTGTGTGGGAGTTACTTGAGTGCACATGCACCTACGCGTCGCCCACGGACTCCCACGCTAGGTGGATGTAAAAGCACGTGTATGTGGACTACTGTGTGTGGGTGAAGATTTCATGGAAAATTTCAAGTCTAGAGGTAGAAAATAAGATAAATTATTTTAAGTTTATTCTATCTGTTGCATTTTTCGTAAACAGAAATTTACAACGTATCAAAACACAATACTAAATTATAAATTCTTGCTAAAGCATCGCCTTTACCTCCACGCACGTTGTTTTACTCCAATAAAACATTCTTCGCTCAAGTAACTTTTGCATTATAAAGACGAGTGCTTAAGAGGTGAAGTATCAAAGGAAGTTTGCTTTCACGTCACTTTGCCATTACTACACTATATTAGCATGTAGATAGGAAAGACCAGTTTACATTGAGCTCCCCTGCCTCCCATATTCCTTGAACCGAGGTGATCTTAGAAGGAGTTTGACGGGCAGATGTAGGTCTGTTGATATTGGTGGGTCGTTACTAGTTGTTCGTTAGCCAGGGATAGGCATCCGGTTTCCTTATCACGGCTCATCCGGCGCCGGAGCCGTTTTGTTTCTTTGAGGATGTACCGGAAGCCGGCGAGCATGAGGACCGCTTGTAAACGTTGTGTGTGTGGATTGGTCTTTATTGTTTTATGGGCTTCATTATTGAGGAGGAAGATCGAAGTTTCGAAGTTCCGCAATTTATGTACAATATCTATACCTACCTACATCGTATATGTATAATATTTTGTGGAACTTTGAACTATGTACCTCATGTACTGTGGATCGTAGTAATTTCCTTTCACACTACACGAATGAATAGATGGTTAATATTATACAATTTAATGTGAGAGAAATAGAAAAAAGGAAAGATTTGGAAGAAGAAAGGGGAGGCGTTTGCCCAGCAGTGGTATCTAGCATAGACTAAAAATAAAATGTGATTGTGTAATTCAAAATATTGTCATTTCAAAATCAAAGTTAATGATTTTTAAATCTCTATATAATATGTTTTTATAATATGTGGCGATTGAATAACTTTAAATAATTTATGCATGAATTCTCAATCAAAACTTAATACGAAAAACATAGAGATCTATAAATAAGTCAAATAACAGTACTTTGCAGCTTTTGAAATTTTGGTTTAATTTTTACACGATAACGAGGAACATATCTGTTTTGATACACACTGTGACAAGCTATATTAAACCAATCAAAACTAAACCCTAATACCAGGCAATAAGCATCAAAACTACGTTTATAAATTGCAAGTTTGTTGATATACAAGGTAGTATCTTGGGGATAACATTAATTCCGCCATAGTTACGAGGCTTTTTGATGAGGTCTGTCTGATGGTGTTTCTTGAGATATTTACTTTGTAACTAAGAGAATAGTAATGAGACACGACGAGCCATAATTTGCGCTAAATTCTAATAAACTGTTTGAGTTATGTATTTATATATACTCTTGCCTGTAGAGTATACATTTTATAGAGTACGAGGAATCTCGTCACATATAATAATAATAATAATAATATGCCGGGACAACTCACACACGGTTATCTGATCCCAAGCTAAGCAGAGCTTGTGTTATGGTAACCAGACAACTGATAAACATACTTATATATTTCTAAATACATACATATTATAGATAAATTACACCCAGACAACCAGAACAAATGATCGTGCTCATCACACAAACATTTGTCCTGGGTGGGAATCGAACCCACGACCTCCGGTATAGCAGTCAGGGTCACTAACCACTAGACCAACAGGCCCGTCGTATGAATTGATAGTTTGATTTATGACTTTGATATTAAGTCATAACGCTAAGTGTAGTAGTAGTATTTTATATGAGTGTATAAGCCTGCAGTAAATGGTTTTTAGTTATTTTATTTTTATTGGCAAACAGCACCCAACGGTGCCGTTTTGTCATTGTATTCTGAGTACATAGTACACAAGTACTTATACAGTTCGGTTTTCATTATAACCTGTAAATGCATACTCTATGTAAAAATAGACCATACGACCGAATATTCTAGTATAAATAAATGAATATAGATGTAAGAAGTAACAGATCTCATTACATATGATGTTAAGAATAAGCTACTATAAATGTTTCCTAGTATTTATACATATATATATAAGTTTAAATTGTTATAAATATAATTAATGTAGTAAATAAGATAATTATAGTACAAATAAGTATATAAGATGCATATATATAACATATTTTATTATAAATTAGTCTAATAAATGATATATAATTAGATACACAATAAATAAATAATATTGTTACTCAAGAGCGCTATTATCGCCAACAAACTGTTGTGCAGTTTGGCGATATTTTATGTAATTCATTAAATAATGTCCATTTTAATAAATAAATTAAAAATTTATTCGAACCACACTTTTTGAATAGCATAATTCCATATTTCTTATTCAACCTTTTGATTCGAAGGGTAGACAAAGTCACAATTCCTATTCAAGTCCTATCGTAGCCTGGTTTTATGTACTAACCATTAAATACAGAGGGTCGTCAGTTAAGACCCTAGAGATAGGCTGAGAGGAACTGTTATTTATGTCTCCATCGAGAAATGCCGAAGAACATATTTTATGGGGTTGAAGGACTTTTACTGTTTTATGTTTGGTGATATTTGTCAATCATTTTGTTAGTGGATGTTTGGATCGACATTCCTGTTATGGGAAAATATGGACTATAAAATTAAACGATTATAATTAGCTAAAAAAATATAAATAAATGCGGACAAATGCGGACAACATCACATACATTGCTATGAACCCAAAGTAAGTAGCTAAAGCACTTGTGTTATGGAATTCAGAAACAACGAAGGTACCACATACACCCAGACCCGAGGCAATGTAGAAAAGTTGGTTTCTACATTGACCCGTCCGGGGATCGAACCCGGGACCTCAGAGCTAGCGACACCTTGAAACCGGTGCGTACGCCACTCGACCACGGAGGTCGTCTATAATCGGATATTCGGTCGATATATTTAGTCGGATATTTACTAATTGTGTCGTAGACTCATATAAGTATTTAATGTTATTAATCTACTAAGATAAATGTCTTCTTCTGCAGCCAAGTTCCAAGCTTAATCTGTACTTATGTCTAAAATTCATTAGCACACATGTTGCTTGCATACTGCTATATGTGCATTTGCAAAGCATTAGTGAGAACTATATTTTCTACGAATGAAATCGAAACGGATATTCATCAGAACACAATTCTACCTTTCGAATGGTTAGTATAACAACAAATCCTCTCACCTGCCAAATATACCCTTATTCAGTTGACGTTCAGCTGTCTGCAACAGGAAACCCGAGTGTGGGCCAATGCAGAACTATTATTACATTCAGTCACAAAGCAAAAACGTCACAGGATTGAGTTTCGTGTCGCGAATATTTTCCCTTTTCATCAAAGTAGGTACTTACTTTAACATGTACAGATACCTGATATCCTTGTACGCGTAATTGAATAGTAGTGCAAGAGTAATTACATTTATGGCAACAATTTATTTAGCTGAAGCAACTGTCCTCAACCATCTCATTTAAAAAGAGTGCTATTAGTTTGATTCGTTGGTCTGTTTTTGTGTGACGTCGTAGATCTTAAAATAATGAACTTATTAAGATGTGGTTATTTTTTATTGAATGTTGATGTGCTCGGGATGTTTCTTAGCTTTGTTTATTGTTTTATTTATTTCTATTTACCAACTTAGAAAAACGAGGTGGCTCTCAATTTGGTCGTATTTTTATAGATTTTATTTTGTCCATGAACATTAACATGTTGTTTAACGTCAAAATTGGAATAGGGTAAAATTTTCCATCGCAATTTCATATCATTTAATTATTTAATAGTAATTAGCATTGTGAATAGTTTGCTAATTGAATGCTTATTCAGTATAATTATTATAATAATGTGTCAACAATAGCGTTAATGGAAATTTGTGTAATTATAATATCAATTTTAGAATAGCGATAACATTAGAATAACAGCAATTTACTTAAACTACGTTTATTACATACTAGCTGTACCCGGCATGCGTTGCAATGCAATTTTTTCTACCTACTACCTACCTACTACCTACCTACTACCTACCTACTACCTACCTACTACCTACCTACTACCTACCTACTACCTACCTACTACCTACCTACTACCTACCTACTACCTACCTACTACCTACCTACTACCTACCTACTACCTACCTACTACCTACCTACTACCTACCTACTACCTACCTACTACCTACCTACTACCTACCTACTACCTACCTACTACCTACCTACTACCTACCTACTACCTACCTACTACCTACCTACTACCTACCTACTACCTACCTACTACCTACCTACTACCTACCTACTACCTACCTACTACCTACCTACTACCTACCTACTACCTACCTACTACCTACCTACTACCTACCTACTACCTACCTACTACCTACCTACTACCTACCTACTACCTACCTACTACCTACCTACTACCTACCTACTACCTACCTACTACCTACCTACTACCTACCTACTACCTACCTACTACCTACCTACTACCTACCTACTACCTACCTACTACCTACCTACTACCTACCTACTACCTACCTACTACCTACCTACTACCTACCTACCTACTACCTACCTACCTACTACCTACCTACCTACCTACCTACCTACCTACCTACCTACCTACCTACTACCTACCTACCTACTACCTACCTACCTACTACCTACCTACCTACTACCTACCTACCTACTACCTACCTACCTACTACCTACCTACCTACTACCTACCTACCTACTACCTACCTACCTACTACCTACCTACCTACTACCTACCTACCTACTACCTACCTACCTACTACCTACCTACCTACTACCTACCTACCTACTACCTACCTACCTACTACCTACCTACCTACTACCTACCTACCTACTACCTAATTGTTTTTTTTTTTTTTAAATGTACAAAAGTATCCTATGTCCGTCTCCTGGCTCTAAGCTACCTCCCCACCAATTTTCAGCCATATCGGTCCAGCCGTTCTTTAGTTATAAATGGTGTAACTAACACGACTTTCTTTTATATATATAGATAACATGCAATGTTTACCTATTAAAATTATTCAAACGAAATAGTATACTCACTAGCTATACTTATATAAAAATAAATAGAACATGACGTGTTTTGTATTAGTGTAAAATTTTAATCATCAACTTATTAAATTAATACTAAGTAATCTATTTTTTTCTTATGAAAATACGAGTTGCCCAAAATACTGAAGCGCAACTCAACTTTAAAACACTCCTGACGCTACATTACACCTTGACAGGCAGTTAGCATTAGTCTTATGGGTTACTTAAAATCACCAGTAAGCAAATTTATATTCAGCTGTAATTTTTCAAACCATAAGGTAAAAAGTTATGCCACACAAGACGACGAACGCAAAAACATTAACAAATTTCCCAAAAGCCTTCCGTCAGTCCCACAAAGCAAATTAGGGGAAACATGGATTCGGGATAGACCGTAATATAATATAAATTGTGAGGCCGACGATAATTTGAATGAGGCGCGTCATTCATATGTTGGCGAGACACAGGTACGCACTCATCTGTGTATTAATAATAAGGATATAACGTACTAACTTGGGGTCTGTGAGGACCGTATTGTCACTGTAAGGGCCGGATTTCACCAAAGCGGAGATGAGCAGAGCGGAGCGTAGATTTTTTTTAAATTAATTTCACACAATTCTTTTTTGATTATAAATATGTTCTAATTACACAAATGGCTACAAAATACCTACTAATTAATAATAACAATAATATTCCAGGACCAACTTACACACGGTTATCTGATCCCAAGCTAAGCAGAGCTTGTGTTATGGTAACCAGACAACTGATAAACACTTATATATTTCTAAATACATACATATTATAGATAAATTACGCACAGATAGAGAACAAATGATCGTGCTCATCACACAGAGATTTGTCCTGGGTGGGAATCGAACCCACGACCTCCGGTATAGCAGTCGGGGTCACTAACCACTAGCCCAACAGGCCCGTCCAATTATTTCAATATTTATAATTATTAATTATTGTTTAGTGAGATTAAATAAAATGCCGTGCTTACTTTGATTTAGATGCATGCAATGCTATTAATTTGTAAATGATATGTGTTTACTAATGTATTAGTGTGTATTTAATTGGATTGCCTAGTTGATTAATAAATAAATAACCAATAAATAATTAACAGGAATTCGTTATACAAACTTCGCTGTGTAGACGGACTTGTATAGCGAATTCCTATTGATTCTTCGACACTTCTTCGCTCCGCTCTGCTAGTCTCCGTTCTGGTGGAGTCTGGCCCTAATGGATGCAATGTGTATTGTGTTTTCCGCCTCTCATATAGAATATTTGCGGCTTGCCTGTCTTATGGCACGGGTGGTGCCCAAAGGACATGTGGGCTGCTTTAATTGTTCTGGTAAAGAGTTATGTTATTACCGAGAGCAGATTTGTATTTAGGTCGTTATTATAAGGTAGCTTTTGAAATATATCTTTTGTGCCTCTTGTTTTGGTTAATGGCAAGGATATTGTGTATTTAGCATACAAAAAGTAGTAGTCTTTACCTATTTGCAGGTACAGAGCGTATCTGCCTTGACTTATTTATATCTTGAAATAGCTTTCAATCAATCCAATAGAAAATCTTATGCAAAATTAGGTCCATTGACTAATGGACGTTAAACTTTCTACCTATTTCATGTAAATCATCATGGCGGTAGTTAATGATCATAGACACAAATAATTCGCTTTACTGACTTATAACTTAATGTGCCCAAACCAAGAACTTTTTGATCTAACCATTCTCAAATTCAAATTAAAAACACTCTTAACTTAAAAAGTAAAAAATGTCTGGCTGGTATAAATAAAAACATACACCTGAATTTCTAAGATACGAAGGCAAAGCGATCTTGTTTAGTCAGGCACAACAAAAAGGTAAAAAAAGAATAACATCGTTAAACGCAATTCCAGAAAATGTTGTCGTTTTACTAAAGTTGCTTAGCTATCCATATCTGGAAGAAACACGTGCCGACTTATGATTATTCGGCGATATTCGAAGGTATTTTCTTTTGAAGCTTTATTGGTTTCGAATGGAGTTGACGTGAGTTTTTTTTCAATCGTATTTAGTTGGATGTCGATTTTGGGTTGCTGTTTAAATGGAAAATGTTTTGTATTACATTTATTTGGGAACATAAGAAAAGAGTGATGTTTTTTAGTTGGTTTAGTACAGAAATTAAACATTTACATTTTGTACAAAAATTAAACATTTATCATGAACAACTGAAAGAAACGTGGTTTTGTTAAAACAGCTTCTGTACCCATTTTACAATGTAAGCTTAGAAGTCTACGAAGAAAAATACTTTTCAGTGGCAAAGAGGCAGTTGAAATTAATTATTAAAAATCATTTTACTATCCGGCTTAAGAATCTGTAGGGCTTATTTTCCAAAATTCTTCTTATATTTTTCACTCTCAAGAGCTAGTAAATTATTTGAGCGATTTGAAGTATGTTCAGCCATAATTACCTACAGATATACAATATATGCGTAACATCAACGACCAGTACAGATTTCTGTGCCAAATGTCAGCATTCAAACATTTATCACAAATCAATGCAGGCGACAGATTTTACAAACGATCAAAGAGATCGGCGGTATGTCTATTAACGATGACCTAGTTTTAGTCAGACATATAATTCTTGCGAATAATGTGTGACGTTTTCTCGCTCCAAATGTCTCAATATCGTCCAGCGACAAATCATCAAAATTTCCTAGAACAATGTTTTTGTACAAAACCAGAGTTTTGTACAGAATGTAAAGGTCAAATTCGATTAAATATATCATTTACAAAGTCAAGTATTTTCACTTTTTTTCACCACGATAAACCACTATTTTTAATTACAAGTAAATATTAAATTACAACAGGAATCAAACCAATAATATCACTTCGAATTTAGAGCAAAAAAGGCACTGTAAATTTTTAACATCTGGGTTTTATGTACCACACAACTGCTCGTGAAAAATCACCGCACAACATAAATCTTGTGTAATCTTCCCTACACAATATATGTAGATACATACTATGTATACTAAGCGTCTACCATGATCCTTCAGACACAATAAGTTTCCGTATGTAAATCGCTGCGTTCCTCCTACGTGACAGCTATCAGATGATATCGCTATATTAGGCTACCCGACTCTGCCTGAGTCTGCCTTAGGGCCAGACGCCACCAAAGCGAAGCCCAGCAGAGCAGAGCGGAGATGCACACTTTGTAGGGTGGGGTTTGAATAACGAGTTCCTACTTAAAAAACCTGTCCGCTCCGCTTTGCTCATCTCCGCTTTGGTGGCGTCTGGCCCTGACTCTGCCTGATGCCCCGTGAGAGAAGGGAGATGCATTCAAATGAACCCGACATTTCGTTGTTAACATTCAGTCAATCTCGTCGAGGATTCACAATGCGCGTTGTTTGGCTACAAAAATGTATCAATGGAATGAGTTTTGGATAGGACTTGTTTCTATGTAGCTTATTTTTTAGTCCGTACTTTTGTTATAGATTTGATTGGGCTTGCTGTTACCATGTTGTGGGTTTATTGTTTTTTATTCTATGTTATGTGCATAAAATATGGATCCTTGTGATTAACTCACGAAATGGTTTTTTGATAATTCTAGTATGTCAGTCTGCGAATACTTTCATGCTGCTTACAACATGTTGTCATTTTTATTGATACGCTAACAAGAAGACAACATGTTAATTTGCATTTTAAACATCACGTTTAAGAAACTGAAAACGAAAAATTCAACGAAACCACAAAAAAGAAAACGGGAGACAAAAGTATTTTCCGATAACAAAAGAAAATGGCCGCCCAGGATATTAGACGCTAAAACCCATGTTCACAACGATTCGTACATTCTCATAATGTCTAAACAAAAGCCATCGAAACGATTCGAGCCATGAACAACTGGAACAAGGAGTTTAGCTGTTACCCGACGGACTTATCGAAAAACTTTCACCACTTTCCTAACTATAGCTTGTAATAAAATATTTATTGAAACGCCAAGAAACTGCGGTGTATCGTCACGGCTTGTTTATTTTTAAAGATGGCTGAACTTTTCCTTCTTAATGTCTTTCACTATTTGTTTTCGAAAACCATCAAGTTAATTGTGATAAAACATAACTAATGGGTAACTGCCTGCCAAAACTATTACTTTAGCCTACCGCTGTACGGATAACGAGCAACCAATATCTCTATAATTTTCCAAATCGCTAAGAAAGTTTATTTAATATAGTCACGCATAGAAAAACGTTTGCATGTTACCAAATTTAAATGGCCGCTTTATACAAACAAATTACCCTAATTTGGTCAAAGAAGTACAAAATCAGTGAGCCTGAAAATTGATTCAAGTTTAAACAAACATTCTGTTTAACAGGTTTGCCTAAATCTTGGAGGCTCAGAAGTTTTGTTAAGACGGCTTCCCTAAACTGGGTCGTTATGAATAATTTAAATAATTACATACGATTTTGAATTAGCTAGTTGTTATGCAAATAACGCTTTATAACTCCTTCATGTAGAAAAGAGCCTGATTTTAAAAGGTATTTCTATTTTGCTTCAGTGGAGTTATAACAATAGTTGACACAAAAGAAAATCTACAACAGATTTCACTTGCAGTACAAAGATACGACGAAAATGTGGACTTACCGCAGAAATTCTCAATTTTTCACATTTCGTTCCTATTTTTCCCCACTTTGGTCTCGCCGTATTGGATGCCAAAAGATAACAGTCAAAGTAAAGAGCGGCTAGACAGTACTTTAAAGGAATTCTTAGCTATAGGAGTTGTCAGCACTTTGAAATGACTAGTATTGACATATAAGCCGTCGCGCTATCACCAGAATGTTAAAAGCCCCTGGCAACAGCGTTCATGATGTTCCTTTTACATCGCATTTGCAGCGCTCGAACGAGTAAGCTTATGTTTGGCCGCAGTACATCGCGTACAGCAAAATGTATGTTTGAGTGAAGTTTTAGCGGCTAGTGCATGTTGTACGAACATTTTGCCTGCATGGAATTATTGAGCGCCAATATTTACGATTCGATATACAATTGATACATTGAAAAAATATATGACGCTACTAAAAACGATTATAAAATGTTGCCTTTTTGTTATTGTATGTTATTTGTTCACATTTTTACAAAAAAAAATTGAAAACTCAATTATATTAGTTAAATATGTACACAACAGGTAAACTCAAATAAAATGAATCCACATAGGAAAGAGGTTCGTTGTAACTGTACAAAATATGACATTTAATTATTTTTTATTTTTAACCGACTTCAAAAAGGAGGAGGTACTCAATTTGACTGTATTTTTTTTTCATGTTTATTACCACATCACTTTTGACTGGGTGAACCGATTTTGATGATTCTTTTTTTATTTGAAAGCTGATACTTCCCGTGTGGTCCCATTATTTTGGTTCAGTTTTGACAGTGAGATCCATAAGAAATAAATATAAGACTTATTTTGAAGTCGGTTTTTTTAGTAATAAAATGTTCCTCGAAACTATTAATTCAGACGTTTCGGGAATACGCTCTTATTTACCTTATGAACTCAAAAAGCGTTCTACGAATCAAGTTATTGAATTCATGAGAATGAAATTATAAAGGCTCGATTCCAGCAGTCGTTGTTCATTTGGAAGCCTTTTAAATCTCGGTTTATTTATATTTACGTTCATATTTATTCCCTGTAGGATCAATATTCGCCTCTTTACTGAAGTCGACAGACGACAGCATATCCAACATATATTTTGCCTTGTTTTCTCATGGATTACCTACATTGACAGCCTCTTTGTGTGCTTTACTCACTTTGTACGGAACATCCTTGCGTGGAAATATTTTATAAAGTACACAAACATTGTTTCGAATTTCGTATGGGATAATCTGTATATTATTACGTTCAGCACTTTGTTTAACTACTCAATTGAGTTTGTAAGCCCGGATGAAGTTGCCTTTGAACATAAAAAATGAGAAATATTGTACAAAATTCAGTCATCTGAAATAATCTACTTCTAAGATTCCTGTGTATGTATGTAACAGTAAATATTATTATGTTAGATATTTATTAGTATTTATGTAGTTTATCTATATGTATTTATTATTATATGTATATATAAATATATTTGTATTATTATTATTTTGTTGTAGTACACTTACGTTACGTTACTTTCATCTACCTCAGTTGTTTTTATCTTTCCTGTCCATCCAAAGGTTGTCTGGAAGATATCGCTATAAGCGATAAGACCGCCATTGTACGCTTTACTGTACTTTATATTCAAATATGTAACTTTAATGGTGTACAATAAAGAATATTCTATTCTATTCTATTCTATAATCTGATGGAAATTATTTCTTTTAAAGTTGGTTTTGTGAAGCAATATATAAATTACTTCCAATTAATAATGGTTAATGAGTTTCGCAAATATGTCCCAAAATTGTGGGTGCGCCCGTCAATACGGGGTCATACATAATTCTGTCTCCAAGAGAGTGGAAGATTGATGGCCTAACTTACTAATTGAACTTCATTAACGACCATAATTAATAAACCATAGCAAAAACACTAATTACGCACCTTTGAGGCTGGCGTGAATTTATTACCCACCAAACTAAATGGTATCGGTAAGGCAAGTTAAAGGGTTAAGAAAAGCCTTTTAGCTTTTAAAGACTGACTATGTTTATTATAAAATACTGGTTGTGTCCTGCGGTTTCACTCGACTTGCTTTTTCCCAAGGCAAGAAACATGATTTTAAATAGCTACCTTCCTGAAGAATCGAAGTTAATATTATGGTCGCGTGTTACAGATTATTATGTACCTACTATGTTATTTATAATATTTAACTTCATTTGTCTTGGCTTGACTTAATGTCCGCTACTGTATGACCGCCCTTTAACCGGCAGTTACATAATATAGTATATTCAAAAATAGATATTTCGTCTATATGTGCCAGCTATCATTTAATAGATATTGTTCATAGTTCAGTTCTAACACTTGATAACGAATAACAGAATAACGAGATTGATAATGACAAGACGTTTTCAACATGTTGCTGGTATATGGGCCTTGTTTTCTTTCAGTACAGTAACGTAACGTTCAATGTATAAACAAGGAATGCGGTTGTGTCGTCTGAAGCTATAATATACAGGAATACCCTCTTAGGGTTTAAGCTGAGAATAGTGAGTAAATAAAGATAAGTGGTTCGCTTCTCCCACGAGCACGACTGTAATCCTTTCTCTTTACTTACAATTCTTGGCTAGTTATACCAGTTTGTCGCTTCCACTCGACAATGATGTAAATAACAATTTTAATTGTTCTTACGATATATAACTATAAAATCTTAAACACGCATTTTTATACTATATGTTACTGAAGACTGAATGAACTAGACGCATACAAAAAGGAGTGGCAACAAATAGCAAACAATAGAAACCTGTGGAAAGAAGGAAGGGAGGCCTTTGCCCTGCAGTAGGACAGTTCAGGCTTTAAATAAATAAAAAAAAAATACTGAAGACATTCATTTGAAATATAGCATGACATCACGATTTTATTCATTTTTGAGATTGCTTGATAACGTTATTAGACCCAGTCCTGAACTTTGATTCTCCTTACCTATTTTGTTTCTGTTTATTAAAAAAAAACTTCTCTTACTTTATTTTTGAAATATACATTCGTACGTAACGAACTTTAAAACCTCGTTTGCCGCACTAAATTTAAATAAGCATATCATTAACGGTTTTGTTAAAATCACAACGAGAGAAAGTAGAAATGCAAAATCATCTGACAAAAGCAGATTACAAAAAGTAATCCCCCGAAAGGAAAGGATTTGTACGCTTAAAGATCCTTTGTCAAAATATGGAGCAGAAAAATTTCGAAATCAGATTTATTTTATTTGTTACTTGTATAATCTTATCTGGAGGTATGCGAATACTTACACACTAAAGTCTTCAATGAGAATGAAAAATGTACGGCTTACTTTTTCCACCAAGTTAAGGACTAGCGAGTGGTAGCATTGTTTGCGTAAACGTAGAACTCAACTCACCGCGCTTCTTTCGCCTTATCCACTAATGGGATCTTTAAACGTTCCAGCAGTTTGTAGTTTCTAGTTGCTCTCATATAAGTTTAGTAGGCTAGTACACAAGAGAAAAGTATTTCAAATGACATAACTAACTAGGGCTTAATTAAATAGTGTAGGTTTCCTTGGATACACTCAATGTAGTTCATATTACATACCCGCCGGGGGTCTCATATTCAAATTTAATAACTCTGCTCAAATTAAGGTCTCGCACGCCCTTTCTTGTTAACGTTAATATGGTGCGTGTTGTTAAGGTAAGTTTAGAGCTCGTCTGACGTCACAAATGCGGACTTTGTTCTGCATGCAGCGGGGCTGCGACGGAACGTTAGAATACAAAGAGCCAAGCTCGAATCTAAGCTAAGAAGAATGCTCGCTTTGAATAATATTACCAGAAATTGCATTCAGAATCTTTGAATTGAAACCTTCAGTTGAAATATGCTTAATATAAAACACGAGAATTGAAAAACCTTGGCGTATTACCGCAGAAATCTAGGTATAAAAGATAAATATTAGATTTTCCTGTACTTTGGTTATGTTTCCATGAATATTTAATCAACGTTAGCATTTGAATGTACTATAATACACATCTACGTGGCACTTGCGGTGTAGCTTTACAGTGAGAACGTCATCTGAATATTTCTGGATAAATTGTAACAGAAAATTCTCGGATTGTCGCCAAAACGGGGAAGCTCATGTGCGTGTTTTTTTTTCACTTTTTGCAGAGCTCAGTTTTTATTTAACCCATAGCTGAATGCGCGCAATACAAAGGCGTGTCAACCTAGCCGCGTATGTACGGAACCAATGACGTCACGTTTAACTGGATGAGGCATTGACGAATAGGCTTTTGTTCTGGTAGATTTATTAGGAAAGTATTCGCTGATCATGAATATTCATTTGTACTAGCTGCGTATTTGTTTTGTTAGTGTGGTATAGGCACTATCTGATTTATCCAGATATTTTAGTGTCTATATTTAAGATAAGTTGTAGCTGTGTATTATGGTATTTAACCTGTTACCGTCGCCTCATACACAGATCATTATATTAAGTACTCGGATAATAAAACAGACTGGATTCGATATTATATTTACATTAAATATCGCATGTAGTTGAGACATTTTGTAAATTGTCGAGAATCTTTTAAGTAAGACGTTGTATGTCAAAAAATACAGTCTAAAGAATGTTGCCTTACTTTGACACAATGGGTGACATTTTAAGGTAAGTCCGTCTCCAGTGATGTAAGTTGTAAAGATGCTAGTACCGTGTTGCCTGGAGGGCTATAAAGTTTCGAGAATTTCGTAGCGAGTTTGCGCCAAGGGACCCGAACTTCTTAACTGACAACCTTACTAGACGGGCCTTGTCTAAGTAAAGTATACATTATAGTTTTTGTGAGACAGGTATATTGTTCGCGCGAAATGAAAAGGTGAGGGTTAATTAAATGATGGCCTTGCTCTTAGGTAGTCTAATATTAACGTGTGGGTATTGTTATACACATAAGGTACAAGTAGTGCAAATATTATATACATATACATTAACAAAAACTTCGATTTACTATTAAAATAATGATGAACTATTTACATTAAACAGGTTAAATATTTATTATGTAATTAATACAGCTACTAAATTATTAAAACAACGCGAATAGTCCCAAAATATTTATAATAGTATTTAGACAATGAGCTAGCTAACATTAATTTCAAAATTAACATTCTTCGCTAAGCCCGCATTCATATACTGATAATGTGTGTTCATATTCAAAACCCTAACTATTACTAACAAACAATAATTTACCCACTACACTACCACACAAGGTCGACCGTCCTACATTTGTAGTTCCTATTCCTATAATAGCTGGACTCCATTAATTTCAAAATTGTCATTCTTCGCTAAACCCGCATTCGTATAATATATGGTCATAATAATATTCAAAACCCTAACTTTCCCTACTATTAGACCAACAATTAACCCACCACACTACCATCCGAACTACATTTGTCAGAACAACAAGAAACCCGTCCTGCATTTGTCGTTTCCAGTCGTTTTTTCCAACTCCAAGGCGCGTATGAGTACGTATGGTGTAATCATGGTTTCATCAAAAGAGCGGCACACTGGCGCGCGCTCGAGACCCATCACGGCTCGTCACGACGCCATTCATTCGGCTCCGCTGATGGTGGAAGCAATTATGTCAAGCTATGAATGTACACACATACTCTCAACACAGTATTTAGCTTTTTATCAAACCTTGTTTTGTTGAAGTGGTGGCCTAGCGGCTCAATGAACGGATTAAACGGATTTATATGCACACGTTTGGAGGTTCGATCCCAGGAAAGTACCTAACATGTGGCTCTTCAAAAGTTATTTATATTTTCTTTAATATTCTAAGCTACTAATGTCAAGGGGTGAAGGAAAGCAAAGTTAGGAAACCTGAATTCCAAAAATTGGAGTCTGAAATCGCCAATCTACACAGCAAGCGTGGTGATCAATACTCGTTCCTTCTCTGAGGGAAAAGGCCTGTGCCCAGCAGTGCGAGGTTTATATGATCGTATTATTATTATTTGTTTCTTAATGATTCCCCTTTTTTGTTGTGATGTCAAAACTCGAGTTTCACGTTTCACAGCTATTTTTCAACGAAATTGTGTATTTGAAGGGTCTGTCTAGTGCGTGAACCGCATTTTTGAATATTAATGTCACGTCGCTTCACAATTCGTCACAAATGCAGACAACTGTTGGTTCTATAAATTTAAGGTTGAGGTTTTACTGAAGTTTTGCTTTTTAATTGGGTATTAACATATTTATGTTTAACTTATAGGAATATACTTAAAACTTGTTTCATTTCGGCATGCAGAGGGTTCAATCCCTACAAGTCAAATATTTGTGTGACCCGCAGATATATTCTTTAAAATCGATTATTTACGTACAAATCCGTAAAGACATGCAACGGGTTGTGCTATATTTTACGAGTATGAAGCATTACATTGATTTATGTTCGTCGTTTGTATCTCACATTCTTTAAAGCTCACATAAAAGTAATAAACTCCGATACCAGAATAACGTGTCCGATATCGGGCGTCATGTACAAGAACCATTACACCGTGTAACATGTTACTTTGCATACGATAAATAGGATTCAATGCATGAGTTCCGGGCTTGGAATTATGACGTCACTGTTGTGGCGTGTGCATGTACATCGAAGCTGACGAGAGGGCTGGTAATGGTATAATAGACACGCTATTGTTGTGTGTACCAGCCTTTATGAAACATGCATGCAATTTTGCAAATTACATAGTGATTTTTTTATATGGCAATTTTGGTACTACATAATTAGGATGCTTGAGGTGCGTAATGCGTATAATCACTATGTATCTCTAATGTATTTTCTGTATTTGTCCAGGGATTTTCAATTCAAAATCAGATAGTATAATTTGTAATTTATAATAATATTATGCTAAAAATCCCTTTTAAACTTATACAATTTCTAATCTACCCCAATTTCATTTCCCATGTATTGGTACGAGACCAACCAACCCAACTTTTGAATAGCAAATTGCAGGAATTAAACCGGTCCGGACCTACAGATAGGGTTTAATTGGGACCTTGTATAATTTCTAAAAGGAAATTGTAAATTATGCATTTCAATCTTTGGAATACCATTTATGTATCACTTATTAGATTTTCCCTTTTGCCTGATAATATTACCACAAAATTCGTTAAGTATCTTCACCTATTTGAATCGAGATTACCTACTAAATAATAAATTGTCTTTATCAGAACAGGCTAGCTCCAAACATAAATCTTAATACACACGCAAACATACAAACACAACTGTTCATTCCCAGTATTAGCTACGACGAAATCCTCATATAAGTTATATTTTAGGCGAGACACTACGCACGTGGAATAAGCAAATAGCTACAGAAACTAAGAAAAACCTTTGCAATAATCTCGGTGGTACAGCTTCGTACACTCATAAGGTTCACCCGAGACATGAATATTAACAGAAAATTCCGTTCCGTTCATCTCACGTTCCAAACAATTTGCCATCAGTTGCCATAAAATGGTCCGGCAAAGCGTACATAATGGGGGACAATTTCTTTTACCACCTGCGCCTCCTATAGACATTTCTGTTCGCAAATTGCTATTGCATGAGTCCGTGGATAATTTGCAGCCCTTACTGTCTCACTGATGGCGATATAATCAATAGATACTGGTGAAGTTTCGGTAAATTATGTTGTGCCCGCTGTAACGGTAAATGGGAATGTGTTGAGGGTATTTTCGTTTACCTTTATAAAGACGGGAATTGTATTGCGAGCTTTGAAGGTCTTTGACTCTTATTGTATTTGAATTCATTTGCGATTTCACTACCTTTTCATCTTAACGTACTTAAATAACCGGTTTCGTGTTTAAGTTGTTATCACAGATATTTATATCAGGATAAACAACTCCATCATTGGTTTTTAAGTGTAACTAATCGACTTCATGAATTCCTTTCAGGACTTCAACTCTTATAAAATTTCGTATGAGTTATTCAGTTTCCAAATCACTTGTTTTTTATTTAACAAGTTTATATTTCGAAGGTATACTGTCAAATTGAACTGTTTTACGAAAGGTTCTTTTAAGAACAAAGAACTTATGAATATCAAAGTGGGACAAAGGTCTCACACTGTGAACTAAAATTTTCTCAGATTTTCCTCACTATTTTGTAGCGACCTTGATTTACAGTAAAATTGGATTCTCTATAATGTATAAAGAGATTCTTAAAATATTCATTCATGTATTGTCTTGAGGTAAATGGAATTTGGTGAAGAAGGGTTTAATATATTTCTTTATAAGTTAAGTTTTGGTGAATATTAAAAACATTGTGTACCGTATTGAGGTTGAATGTGACTGCAATGTTTCAAGTTTGCTTATTAAAATGGCACCTGAAGTGGATTCGTGATAGCGTGTTGCATACATACATACATACATATAATCACGCCTGTTTCCCGTAGGGGTAGGCAGAGATCACTTCTTTCCACTTGCTACGATCCTTACATACTTGTTTCGCTTCGTCCACTTTCATTATTCCCTTCATACATGCTCTTCGGTTTAAGGTACTCTTGACCCGGCCTTTTTTCAAGACGTCTCCGATTTGGTCGTGTTGCACGACTAACAAACTCTCACCAGTGATCATAATGTTAAGATTCTTGTGTAGGTAATATTTACAGAACTAGATATGAACTGAATGCCTGATGTATTTAACAGTTATCGTAACAAAACTGAAAGCTGGTTATTTTCTGTATTCCAATCCAATTTTAAACACAAAATCTAAATTTTTAAATAGTAATTACTTAAAAAAAAATGGACTAGACGATTATGAGACTTATTGTGCTATTTTAGATGAGAAATTTAGGTTAATATCCAATCATACAAACTAAAGATATAAGGAAAACAAGATAAAAAAAATTACAGTAAAGAGTTACAATCCTTGTCACTAAAGACATTCGCTGCAAAATCAGATCACCGATCTAAATCAAATTCTTGTACGCCTTTGTACTACAGCTCCTACGGAAAATTGTTTATCGTGAGCCAACACAAATTTCACTGTACGGCTTGCCCGCTTTGTATGAAAACAAAGGATCAGAGCCTTCAACGGATAGTTAATTCACTGTCGAAACTATTCGTGGAAGTGGCAACAGTCGGGCGAAGCATAGAATCCAGTTCTATTAGAATTCTTTTCTATTGCGAAACAGTGATACCACATTGAACGATGGACAGATTTGCTGAATTCGTATTAGGGTTTAGATTTTCAGGTGCATTTGCAGGTAGGTAAATTAATATGAATTATCATCAGATAAAAGTAACGCAACGTTTAATTACCATAGGCTTTCAGTTTAGCTTTAGATGAATATTGCGACTTAATTACCCAATATTACGACTTGGCTATAAAACATTAATGACGAGTTCAGCGGCTAATCAGTTGCCGTCTAAAACTGAAGTCTTACTGCCGTTAAATTATAATGATCAGCTTAAATACTGTTAACCGTTTTTTATTATCAAAAGGTCGCGCCACTAGTACCGGAATGTTGTTCATGGGACCAAAGTGACCATATAAAAGTATATTTCTCAGTTATTCCCAACACATAAATGTTTTCTATAAATGAAATCAACGAAAATCTCTGTCAATATTATAACAACATTATTAAACTTTTAATCTCGAATGGGTTATACTTTGAACAAAGAACAAACAATGTAATGATGAAGAACAAATTCATTATTAGAATCTGAGTTATGTAATCCTTGTAAGCATTCCGGTTGGGTTCCGGAAAAATCCTTTTTAATGAAATCATATTAGGTAGGTACTTTTGGTACTTTTTGCCAAGGATCTTTGTTTGAGAAGGAATTCGAAATCGAAAAATTTCTCTTGGGATTATTTTCCAAGATTCTTTGTTGTAATTGTGCTACTCAAGAAATTTTGTTTATATAAACAAGAGTAAGTAAACTGGTTTTCTCAGTTCATCATGGTAACATCCGAGAAAAGTTATTCCTAATACTTGATTTTTATAATCTTCCAAGTATCTTTCTAAATTATATTTTGCAAATGTCAGAAGGTTTCCATCAAATAAGATAATCAGTAGATCTTTTTATTTCATAATGATTACAGATGTTCAAAGACTCTTAATTAAAACTCCCAAATGCTAACTTATTCTTAAAGATAGTAGGTACATATTCCATTCAATCGGTTAGATCTATTGTAACTCCATTTTATTCGACCGTCCTTCCGTACCGCGACTCGTTATCGAGTATTTCGAAATAATCTTTTAACTTCGGTATCTTTTGAGATATCTTGTTGAAGTAAAACGTAGGTTTCACTCGGGTTTCACTTCTATTTAAGTTTATTGTATTGTATTGTTCGGGTAAGATTTCTGGTATTGAACCAAATATTAAATTTGAAAGGTTTCGTTGATAAATTGGTAGATAAATCATTTATGTAGTATGGATATTTAAATTACTTACGAATATTATCAATGGTACGTAAATAAACTGACGCCAACATTCAGTAAGTTAGAATAGAAACTAAAACAAATAGTACAAATTGTAATTTAAAATACAGTATTCTATGCGAGTACTTTTAAAACAGTTTTTAATTAAAATAAATTTCTGAACATCATAATTAAAATCGCTAATTGTATTTCCAACAAAGCTGTTAATAAGGTTTTATTACGTCCGCTCGGATCTTTATTAAAAACTAGGAGGAAATCCAACTAATTACTATTGCTTATATAAAAAAAATCTAATATCAGTTAATTAATTCCTTTCGTACAGCCAATAAGCGCGTTTCATTATTCTTATTTATGATGGAATGTGGATAAAAAATGGGTACCAGTCGCTGAGGTGTACGGGTTCGTTCGTGAGGTTTGGTGATTAAGGAGTTTGCCTTCCCCTCAGACCACAGGCAACCACAGGCACGGTTCGCAGGTAAAAGAGTTATTAGCTCGAAAATGCTCACGTAATTGATTTGCTTTTGTTATTGTAAATGATTTCTGAAGACTTCTTTGCCGGATTCATTTGTTTGAAGGAAATGATTTTTATTTTCCTCAATTGTATGAGGAAGTGCGCCATAGTAAAAGATTTGAGGAGTTGTCGATGTTTTGCTGTTTTTGCGTTGTATTTTATTGGGTGAACATTGTTTTATTACTTTTTTACGTAACAGTTAGGTTCGTAATTGCGAAGTAGGTTATCATGCAGGGTATGATTAAATTTATGTTAAGATTGAAATTTAAATATAATTTTCTGCCTGATGTATTATATTAATAATGTATTATATTACTTTAAATAAAAACCCGCAGGAACGCAATGGATAATCATAAAAATAATTTAATTATCCAAAATGGCGGCGATGTGGTTCGCCACCCATCACGTCTCGTTCCTCGCGGGGGCGAAAAGTGGCCGACGGCGAGCCGTTTTGCTACGTTGAATGCAAGAGAAGGAATGGACGGTAAGGTGGATAAAGAATGTCAGATGATGGATGTTGACAAAAAAAAAGAAAAGTATGCTGTGATGGTTTGGCTATGTCGAGAGAATGAATGAAGAACGATTGACAAAAAAAGTGTATAAATGAATAAAGGCCAGGTCAAGAGTACCATAAACCGAACAGCATGTTTGAAGGGAATAATGAAAGTGGACAAAGCGAAACAAGTGTGTGAGGATCGTAGCAAGTGGAAAGAAGTGGTATCTGCCTACCCCTACAAGGGAAAGAGGCGTGATTATATGTATGTATGTATGTAAATAAAAAAAATATTTCTTAAGGTTTTAATTCTCTCGTTTTGCAATTAAAACATTTATTTACAGTGTTTTTTTGAAGGATTCACATATAATATAAATGTCACACTTTGTATGGAACTTCCATTATTCCGGTATAGACACTGCATTACCTCGGGGCGGGCAATGCGGCTCGCTCGGCGGTTAATGTGGCCAATATGTCGGCAATGTTCAGGTTTGAAGCAACGCTATGCCGAGTATCGGAGATTCCAGATTATTTTCTAGTTTAATAATTGTTTGCAAAATAAAATAAATAAATATTAAATAAATAAATGTACCTTTTGGTTAGCATGTAAAGGTTTTTATTATTTCAACTAAAATAATTGTGTCCTGTTTTAATACTACGCTAATGTAGGTATGGACATTGACACAGTTGCATTCTACCCAGCGGAGCTGTAGGATGTAGAAAAAAAGCCTTAAGAATAGGTCACCCTCTCATCACGTCCATTTTGATAGTTAAAAGGGGGAAGCCTCCTCTGAAAAGAATACCCTACATCTGTCGCTGATCTTTAAGATAAAGAAAGAAAGGAAGGTGAAAAAGGCTTTTCTGTAAAGAAAAAATACACAAATGAAAGCAGACTGCATCTGGTAGATAAATCATTATTTTCTAGGCATATATACGTGGCCCCAGTAACTATGATGTCCACACTCATTTTACCTAAACAATATTTATTCAAGCGATTTTTGAAGTTCGATACAACGCAACAAAAACAATGTAGGTACCAAATGAGGCACAATAAATCCACGTTCGCATCGACCGGCCACCTATCTATACAACGGCTAACTAGCCTGCTCTTCCGCACAGCAATGAATTATAGCCACTAACACAATTACATAGCAGTAATAACTTTGACCGAGCAATAAATATAAGCGGAATTAATATAAGAGCGAATAAACATACATGTTATAAGGACATACATATTGCATGAACGTATTTCGTCTCTCAATGAAGACGGCAATTTCACACTTGACAGGCATTCCAATTACTTCCATTTAATGCGAAATGGCAATATCACGGGATCTGTGCTCATAGATTTTGTATTGCGTTGCAGTTATTGATTAATGACACTTGAGATGGAGAATGATATTACGAAGTGTTATTGGCTTTCGAGTCGATTTAATTATCTTATATATCGATATGACCGGTCGTATATACGATATTTGTATTCACATATTTACAAACGAATGTTGTTTACTCAAAATATATTGAAGCTTCAATAAAAGTAAGTCGATACTAGTGAACTTTAACGAGATACATTCGAGTAATTCCTGATATCGTAAACCAGTGAGGAAGCGTCATGATCACTGCTTTCCGTTTATGTATACCTAATCGAATTACATTTTATTTTGTTTACCAATGTCGGAAATTTCAGTTTTTGTTTTGTATTTTGCGATAGTAAGGTAGAATGCATGACAATACATATCTAATATTGTCTTTAATTTTAGACATTAAAACAGCTGTTGTAACTGTTCTAGCTATGTACAAACAAACTTTACTCCGTTTAAAATAAATTGGAAGCACGTGTGAAACTCTTAAATATTAGGCTGTAATACAAAACTGTTATGGCAATTACAAATACGGGTCCGCATGCATTTTACATGAGCTCTCGTAAGCAGCTGGAAAAATCTGATAAAACCCAACGATGTAGCACATGGCCGCGCACTCGTGATGATACTACAAGTTTCCTCGAAAGCGGCGATTTATCACGTAAGCGGTGAGCTATAACCTAAATGTAAGAGCGATTGGATGCAGGTTCCGTCTGAATGATGCATGAGACGAGGCCAATGTCGCACATGTGAGCGCATTGCGCAGATGCCAACTGTACCAATATCAAGCTATCTGATACGTCTAATTTAATACGCTGCAACATTTGCGCCAACTAACGCGGACACATAACTCGCTCGGTACATGTCATGTCCAAATGGAATGGTTATGCACGGATTATCGATACACAACGCGATATCGGTACGGATGCACGACACTGGGTGATAAAAATTTGTGAGCATCCAGCTTTCGACGCGACTCTAGTTCGGCCCATAATCGTTGTTCGAAACGTCTAAAAATCCGTCGAACTTCCACTGCTGCGCTATTTGCGTCGCCTCTTACATTTTATAATAACGGCAAAGTTGAACAGGAGTATGCTTCTTAAAAGTTTGTACTCGAGGCTCGGATAACGTTGCATCCCGCGGTGTTGGCACGCGTCCAGAGGACATCGTAGTCAGGACGTCGTCGTTCTAAATTATTTTATTATTTCATGACGTTAGTAAAAACATTTAAGTGGTTCGCGTGAAGCGCTAGTTTTTATTTAAACATGTTTATTTATATGCAGTCATATATTGCGAATAAAATGTTTACTCGAATAACGCTGAGTGCTCTCTGCTCCTGCCGTAATTCAAACATGCGCGTCAGTTACTGCTGCGAATATTATAAATTACGTTTTGAAGCACTCGTATCAGTGTTGTAACTTTCTCTGCATATACAAAACCATTCGTGCGATATCACTTGTAGGGATTAATTCTCGATTTCGTCGAAGTTTCGCTTATGTATTATTCATATAAGTTTCAGGCGACTGTGTGGTGTCGGTACAGTTTTGTACGAACTTTGGAAAGTTGGTTATCCCCGTGAAATGTGTTAGATATAAGTTTTAGTATAAAGCAGATACTTACAAGTAATTATTACATACTTATTGTACCATAAGTCTCAAACAACTCTCTGTAACTATGTGCCGTACATAAGCTAAATCACCTCGTAGGTCTATAACAAAGTATGTTCAATCAGAATCTGGTCTCTTCATGACAGGATATTGCCCATTTATCTTAAATGACTCGAATAACAAGGCACTTGACAAACATCCTTCTTCAAAACCTCAGTCGCCAAGTTTTGTTAAAAACTGTCGACGTCACAAACATTCTATTTACATGTGGTTTTTGATATACGGATTTGGTCTCAAAGAATAAGTGTGTCGTATTAGCATAATACTATACTTTACAGTGAGATTTTGGCCAAAGTATCCAATACGTGCTGTGACATTAATCTAAATAAACGGTTGAGCCCGGTTTGGGAGCTTTTGTGAATATTTCTGGTTAGTTTATTACTTTGTAAACATTTTCTGTTGAATTATGTATTTAGTTTGAATGTATTAGGTGAATAATTGGGTTATGAATGAGAAAATTTGTTTCGCCCTGAAAATTTAACAATGGTCTTCTTCTTTTGGACTCATTGACCTACTAGACCATCTAGATGACCAGGTCGTTGGCCTCCATAACGTTTTACAGGGTATTGGTAGTACAAAATAGGTAGGACAGGAAAAAGTAACTTCTTATCGTTTCGTCATTTCCTTTACCAGATTGGCCCTTTCATCTTATAAACCTACTTCGAAAACGTTGACATCGTCGAATCATAACAAAACAGCATCTAATATGTATTACGGCAATAACAAACTAACCAAAACAATTCTTAACTTATTGGGTAGTAACGATCTATGCATCGTCCCAAACTTGCCGCGTAGAGTGCACTATGCAATTGAATTTGCATAGCGCGATAACAGTTCCAATATCCGCTGGGGATAAGGCCAGTACACAAGTATGTTTTAGATTATTACCCATTATGTGCATGGCCGTACATAAATGACTATAAATGTCTATAAATGTGTACCATGTTTTTGTATTGTTATTCCGTTGTTATTTTTCTGTATGTATGTACGTACTTGCGTATTTTTTTTTTATAGAAGTGGACAGTATGTACCGCAGTATATACGCATATTTGGGCATTTATGCGTAGCAGAAGCGAGACGCTGCTACGCGTATTGTAGTGCGTCGTCTCATTTTCACAATATTAGCAGTCCTGCTTAAAGAGCTTATAGTATATGCACAGGAATAGTAGTAAAAGGAGGTGGATTTTTTTACCGTATTTATTAAATACTATAAAGGATAAAAATATCCTGTACGTGTACGTGTGTGCATCACTGAAACTATAAAAATATTATAATTATTCAAAACATAGATCAAAATTATAATAGCTAACCACAATAAACTATTTGTAGTACCCATGGGTGCAAATATCACTAGCTATTCAAAAACTAGGTAAATAAACTATAACGCTCACATTTCTATATAATACTACACTAATTAGTAAACATTTAGAACGCAAAGTTAATTAAAAAGCGCCGGTAAACATAATGTAGCAAATAAAGTAATTGCATAAAATTTTAATTTCCCCAACCAACCTAAACATTGTTTTCGTATTTACGTTTAAGCATAGGCCCGCACGTTTGCGGTAGTTTTCACGGGTCGGCTGGCAGCCCAGTAATTATCGACGTCAGTAAAACTACATGACCCCTGATTTAATTCACCCGTAGCTAGTTAACAATCGGCAGTTTAATAAAAATACAAAGCGTTCATAACAGAAGCCTGGAGTTAATTGCGAGCTTTATGGCCGTTAAATTGTACCTACCTAGGTATATTGCTGTGGAATTTAAATGAGAAGCTGGTACGTTGGCTGGCGATAGAGCGATCGATCTGTATGGTTTAGTGGTTCCTGTCGCGGCCATAACCTTCGATAAATGACCACTTCTACTTACAACGGGCAATGTCTTCCAGTATCATAAAAACGAAAGTATACTTTTAAATCTACTTCAAGGAGCAGGAGAAGTTTCTCAATTTGAGGTTTTGTTTTTCTCAGCTCGGTTCTATTTTACATTTATGTATGTGTTATCAATTATATTATTAACAAGTCAATAAAACGTCCTAACAACCCAAATAAATAAACGTTTCTAAATACCCAGATTTGTGTAGACTCGGTTATATAAAATTTCAACGAACTATCCACAAGCGGTTGGAAACAGCCAGCGGAACTAGAAGCCAATTCCAATATATTTGGAAAAGGCTCGCCCGCTAAGCTAATGATGACTGAAATGTTTAACTTCGATAAATGTTGTTTCAGTCGAGTATTTTGTGTACGTTTTTAGAGCTGATATTCGAAAATGTTTTGTTTAATTAACGTGTCAATGATCATGTTATTTATTGTTTTGAATTCGACGTGAATAAATAGTTTTAATTTGGGTTTATTCAGAACATTGTTGTGATTTTTGGTAGACACAATGCAATACTATGTACTAGGTGTATAATGTATATAAGTATATGTGCGATACAGTAAGTTTTAAATTATTTGCCTGAGGGCATAAAATACTTTTCAAATATCCAACAGCGTCCAATATCGTGAGTAGCAAATATTTTTCCGATCACTCGATCTCACATACGAGCAATTCCACTAATGCTTGGAATTACATCCAGAGCACTATGTCCATCGGATAATTTGAGAGATCGTCGAAAGCGCTGGAATTCTCTTGGCCTAGGACGTGATTCGCATTCTCCTCCGTAGGGAATTTTAGGCAATGAGCCTCCACACTCAGCCTGCACCCGACTACGCTTGAGGAAATTTGCCAAAATATTTTGTGCATCCTCAGCTTTTTAATTTGGCTCGCAATGCAGTTTAACACAAGACGGTCCAAGTTAAATTTACGATCTAAGAAATTAAAGTGTAACTCAACGTTGGAATTGTAAAATGTTGGATAATACGTTTTTGATAATTACCACTGTCATGATTTTCGTTAGTGTATGTCGGCGCTAAATGTTTGAAATGTCGACGAGGTGAATAATATAATTGTGTTTAACGTACAAACATGACACCATTAATTTAATTTATAACGTTTTCAAGTTAAAGCTAGTATGTGTACTAATTTTGTTCGTAGTTTTTATTGTAACTGTGAATATTTTTACATATTAATGATTGTAGAATATTGTTTAGGTTTATATAAAAAACGATGTGCTTTTGTTTTTAAGACAAGATATGGTTTGAGTGGTTGAAGCGTATGAATAAAATAGGGACGGCATTTCTTAGCAGACATGTAAAGATTTACAGGCTTCCGAGTTGCGACACCAAGCTTACCCGCAATATACGGACAGGCTTACATATTTCATGGCTCCATGCTTTTACCGCCAAACACAATACGTCTAAAAGTCTTAAATAAAAGAATGGCTTTTGTTGTGTACTAGGCGAGCAGCAGTGCGGAGCGGTCACGTGGACCGGGTATACCGGGATAATTCGGCCCGCGTCGGTCCCTCGCGACCGTTGTACTCAGAACGTGACCTGTATTGCAATCCGACAACTTATATTAAAAGGACGTCGTTGATGAAGAAGTTTCAAGTGTCATTGCTTGTTTTTGAAAGTTGCAGTGCGGGGCTTCAATGATGGATTGTGGAAGTTTTATACTATTCTGAAGTTTTAACTAGGGGTTTTACGGAGCTGCCTAGAACTGCAAAGTATTTTTGCTAACCAGTTTATTTTCGTCTTTTCTTCTTTTCTTGAATAGTCGAGAAAAGTTAATACCCAACATTTCTAACGACTGAATAGGTATAGATGTCTCGGATTAGATTTCAAATTATGCAAAATGGAAGTCCGGAGTTTGGGAATTGCTCTGATGTTATTATCCCTACAGAACTCGATTATGTTTCGGTAACTGGAGTTACACAACGTTAATTTTTACTTACACCATTAACATTTGAAATAGAATGTTGTGGTCTACGGCAAACTAGTCGTACAAATTATTCTATAACTTAGTAGATACTTAGTTGCACTGTCATACTGCGAACATATGGAATATATTTTGAGTTCTTAACACATCAAGAGTATTAACCGCTTCAAAGTCTCATTAAACATGCAATATAGTATATCGTTCATTTCTGGTAATTTCTTGCGGTAATGTTTTATGAATTTCTAATAAGTAATTAAGGATTAAATGAAGTGCCTTTGAGATTTAAGAGAAGATGTGGTTTGAGTTACATAATAAATAACGAGTTCTTGTACATCACTTCTTTCTTGTAGGTTTCAGATTCTTCGTTAAACAAATAAGTTGTTTGTTGTTCTAGTCAATTATATCTATCAATCAATGGATACGATTGTCACAACGAAAATATAAGCTCTATATAAAAAAAAACGACGGATTGCACTCCGGGAGTGCCGGCAGAAGTGAAAACTTGAATATTAACGTTGTGCATTTTTGATATTTTGGAATGCTGTCTACTCTCATTCCGTCTTACGAATTTTCGATCAGGTCACGTGTCCTGACGCGAGTTTAACATTTTTTACCCATTACAAAAAAAGTGAACAACGAAGAAAATAAGTTTTCACTTCAAAAATTCTAACTCTAAAACCCGTAAGTCATTTATGATTGCCTTACCAATTTATTAATGAGCATGAAACTAAATAATGACGAAACTTATCTATTATACATATACCAGACTGCCATAATGTATGTCGACACGCTCAGTGTATTATATTGTCGAGACATCGTATACCCGAGACTTTATGCAAATATATCACCTCTTATTAAATACCGTCATCCTGATTGCGTCGTAAACCCAAATTTTACGTCTTAACCTTCATAAATCCCACACTCGCAGTACCGTGCGACAATAAAAAGCCAATCTATTAAAAACATAAAATTGCTTCTCAAAATTCTATACATACAAACGAAGAGGTAGAGTATAAATGTGGGTAGTACAGTAACCCTTTTACGTTCAAAGCTCAACAGCCGTAAAAGTATCGAATGTCGTAAAATTGATCCCAGTAATAAAATTACATACCGTAAAGGGCGAAAATGAAATATTGTGTTGATATTTCTATGAAAAACATTCATTGTTTTAAATCTTTTGGTATGCAAAACATTCAATTTCAATTTTTACGGTAAACATTTTAGACCGAAGTGAGCAAACGATTTGTACTGATTGTATTCACAAGAGTGCATCAACTTCATATTTACTTTATTATTTAAAATGTATTAAATTTTGTTTATTTTTTATATTATATAGTTATATTTTTTAGTATTAATATTTTCTTTATTAATTAAATGTATTGTTATTTACATAGAGACAAATTGTTGTGCACCGATCAGTGTGTTAACTTATCTTAATTCTTAACTTGATGTGATACCAAGAAAATTAAATAGTATAATGTTAAACACGATTTTCACTTACTTTAAATCGGTTTCTGGCGGCCCTAAGAACTAAAATATAAGCACAGATGAAGATAAGTATGGCATGGTGAAAACAAAATTTGTTGAAAATTATAAATTCTACAAAGATACTTTGTTTGACACTTATATAAATGTATCCGTCACTTTAAAATGTGACGTCATAACATACCATAACGTATATCACCCGGAACGGAAGTGTGTTTAAAATTCAGTCCGAACAAAATTGCCTCTGTTATTTTCACATGTAGGCAAAACTAAAAAATATACTGAATCGATTATCTAAACAAACATCAGATTGTCGGTTTAGTTTTTACGTATTTTTGTTTAAAAAAGGTTACATTGTAAAAATGGAATTCGAATGAAATGGAAACATGAAAATATATTACAAGATTTGTTTTTTTTAGTAACGATTTGATAGTAATTAGAGTTTCAATATTTAGAAGACCAAATATTAATATGATAGTATAAAATGAAACATGTATAGGAACATCCAATACTGACATGAATTCTATTTTATTTTTTTTAATTTTGGTTGTGAACGTCTTGCACTTCGTTTAATTAATCGTCATAATTATAAAGCTCGTAACATTTTTTTTTCACTATTGCTCGTGTTATTAAATATACGTATACATTTTGAATCATAAAATGTACATAAAAGTATTATTATCTACGGAAACCCAGCTCAACAATATTAAATCATATTATTATACTGTAGTACTTCAGAAAACCACGGTTTGTTTCCGAATGTCTCGTATTGTCGCAGTCTCGGTACTCACATTTTTCTCAGCGCAAACCATTATGTAGATTTCAATTCCATTCAGAGTAGATTTATAATTTACAAGATTTCCATTTCGTAGGATTTTACTTTCCTTTATTGATGTAGCAGTTTTTGTTTGCCTGGATTTCTATTTTTAACAACAGGGCTTTTATTTGGATTGTTATGTTTGACTTAGGCATATTTTATATGAGAATATTTTATAAAACTAGAATAAAAAAAAAAAACATTTTCTTTATTAAATATTTTATCCTATGAGATAGATGATACGACTGTGCTGTAAAGTTCTGTTATGTGCGTGTATTTTGCATTAGATAGGCGGCACTGGATCCTTAATTAGATTTTGATATCCTGTATAGTTAAAAAATATTTTTTTTTTTTTTTCTAATCATCCTCTATTTTGAGCGACCAGCATCGATTTAGAAAACACTTTTATGAAAGCCTATGTTAATAATGTGAAAATTTAAAGATCAAGTTGTTGGTTTTTAATCATTATTGCATCACAAAACTTAAGATGTTTATTTTCGTCTAAGAGTAAATTTCTTCAGCCATAATAGTGAAATTCATTTAAGGCAAGCAAAGAAAGAGTCTGCGATGAAGCCGGATATCCGGATTTAAGAGCCAAGGAAACATGGTCGGGATGTGGAGAGGTTTAAGCACTTAAGTAGATTTTCATTCATGTTTTTCCTTTTTATTTATGAAAAGTATTTATCATTGCTAAGGTAGGGCGAAGAAATGCCAAACATAATTATGTTGTAAGGTTTTTAGTAAGACCGTATTTGTTATCTACAATATGTTTGTCTTGATGACATTTTTAATAGAACGAATAATACATTTTCATTTCAGTACGAGGCTTTACCTTACAGACAAGGTAGTTACATGAAATGTAATAGGATGTAAGAGATATACAATACACTAATACACCATTCATTCTATACAAATAGATATTGTGTACTGATCATGTGGTATTTTACTGTTGATGTATTTTATTATTATGTAATTTTAATGGTGTACAATAAGGAATATTCTATCTATCTATCTATCTATTTTTGACAGAGATCTTTGTTAGAGAGTTAGCCTGAGGGCAGAGTTAGACTGCTTCACCAGACTTTAGATAATGTGGTAGAATTCCTACTAACTCAGGGGACTTCCATTTTGGTGCCTACTCTTAGATTTACTACTTAACATTTTATCGTGAGTTTTAGGTTATGTAATTAACTTATATTCCTTCTCTATTATATGTTAATGTTTTATTAGAACTAAGTTTATTCACGGGAACAAGAATAATTTCAATTTGAATTCAAAGCGAAAATGTATAAATTAAATTAAACTGTTCTAACACAATTATGAAGTTTTCAGAGTACAACTTACGAAATATTCTAATTACGAAGCCTCCGCGTTTCAATTTGTGCAAGTTTCGTCCGTACAGTATTAAAGTAAGATTCGCCTGGTACATACAACCGTATGTAATATAACTGTACATAAAACCGGTTGTAACCGGTTGTAATGTGACGGAGTTCGCGACAACCCGGTCCGCCGCAGCTGCTCCGGGTAATGCCCCTTACTCTTATACTATCCAGTTTATCTACAGACCTTCTGCGACACGACACCACCCTGATTTATATATGAAAAGTCTCAATTTATTGTATACCCAGCTTCGGTAGTAGTTAATAGCTCAGGATATTCTGGGGTTAGCCGCGCGGTCAAATTAATGAGTGTGGGACAAACAGCCGAATGTGAGCGCTTTGTTTTTGTCCGTTACGGATCAATTGTGATACAAAACAATTTGAAACCTATCTGATAATGATAAGATTCAATATCCTCTAAATTATCCAGTGTAATGGTTTCGTATCTAAAAAAAGTGTGCTTAAATAAAATTTATTAGTTTTAACTTATCCCAAAGACATGGTATCTCCTTAATTTCCTTTCCGATTTCTTAAACTTGGTTGGGGAAAACGATTATCATTTGTTTTCTCTTACTTAGCATTAACTTAGCGCCCTAAAAATACTACCATTATTGCATTATAAAGAAGTTCCTACTATAGAGATTCAATAAACTTTTCAGGTTCGAATGCCGAACATAGATAGAGCAGCAGCAAAAATAAATTGTTAACTTGTATAACAAAATTACTAATGAAATTATTAAGTATTTTTTCATTATTTTGATCTTTAGGTAAGCAAGTTTTTTTTTATGAATATTAAAATAATGTTTTAGGTACAGACCGTGGAGAAAGTTTAGGGGCGTTGGATGTACCTAAAATATACAATATTTTTT
This sequence comes from Autographa pulchrina, assembly GCA_905475315.1. Classification (NCBI taxonomy): domain Eukaryota; kingdom Metazoa; phylum Arthropoda; class Insecta; order Lepidoptera; family Noctuidae; genus Autographa; species Autographa pulchrina. Next base: position 5,392,928 of record FR997773.1, read on the forward strand.
CATATCTACGTGTGATATTCATTCAGGGTCCAAGTAAAAACTTACACAGTCCAATAAGTGTGATGTCCGAGTGATATTTTCAATTTGCACCGCGGTCGGACTTGTGATTCCATTTCGAGGGAATGAAATATTATACGGCTTGAGTTCAGAGCCCTGACCCATGTCAAATCAGCATTCGCAGGTATGCCACGAATTATTTACGGCCAACTCACTGCTATGAAAATTTTTATCGCGACGATAAATCTTTATTAGCTAAGTTGGAGGATTTTTCCGGGTGTTGAACGAATAACCCTACATATTTGGCCTAAATTTTACTTTCTGTAGTTCTTATTTGTGGCAAATGAGATATTTACTTTGCATTAAGGGACGAAGTTTTGGTGTTAACTCAGAATTATGTATGACGTAAGTTCTCGGAAGTTATATTGATTTTCTGTTGAAGTACGGTCGGGTGTCAAGTGCTCTTATCGGATGAAAGGGTCTATGCTAGCAAACGACAGTGACTGTCGTAAAAAGATGAATCCGAATACCATCATACTATCCTACTATCCTTTGGTATAGCCATAAACAGTTAATTGCGTTCTGTTGTCATTCAATGCCGGACCACATTTACATGTAATGTTTGGTGTTTCAGGCGGTACGACCACAAATATTGAATGAATATAAAAAAAAAAAAATGCGGACAACATTGCATTCCTGTTAATTTTCCCGATTTATAATTAAAGTGCAGCTATGGTATTGATTGATTTAAAGTGAATTATATTTTGTTTGTTTTTATTAAAATAAAAACACCGACAATGCTGAGATATTATTATTGCTAAAGATATATATCAGGAAAAAAATACATAATGTATACACTTTTTACTTGTATCTGTAACCAGTAAATTAGTTTTGTATAACATTATATACTCATAATATAATTTACGCATCTTTCCTGCTCCAAGGTATATTAAATTTCACTTCTGTTCGACGTAAAAGAGAAACTTTGATATTCTTCAAGGTGCCATTATACAGGAGCCTTGATATACAGAAGTCTTGATTTCGAAGGCGGATTTAAACGAGAATACCTTCGTAATCTTCAGCACACAGGAGATCGCTAACGTGTTGTCCTCAACTTAAGATACATCTCTGCTGTTTGTAGAACATGGGACATGTCGGGCAAATTGCCGCATTCTCGGCCCATGAATATTGTATGAGTTGCCCGGACTGCGATCACTTCATCATAACGCTTGAGGGATGGGCAACGCATGCCAGGATCCTATTTATCTAGGATGGGCTTATTGACTGCCTGAATATGCATAGCAAGCCTTTCAGCTAGGGTTGGATTAATGCTTGTCTCGTTATTTGAACACTGTGATCTTGGGATTAGTTTGGTTAATATACATACGTTTATTAGGTACAAGTACATGGTGCATTTATATTATGTTTGCTAGATATTACTTTTTTTACTAAATTTTAAACTATCGCGCTGCATGTTTACAATATAATTTCATTGGACATTAGCGCAAGACATTTTTAAATACCTTTTAGGGCTTCACATTTCGATCGGGTTACACCGTCCGTGTTCGCAAGCAGACTGCTCTGACTATACCTACTCTTTTTAAGTTATACCTACGCACCAATTCTAAAATTACAATTTTGTCTCTTGAAAACGATATTTGTTCATGTAATCACCAGTAGGTACTGAAATGATATGCAAGATCAGAAAATAAGTAAACATCAAATCCTTAGAAACTCTCTACTTAGCATTCGCGGAACTGAGCTTATATTACGGAACAAAATTATAATCTTGACATCGAGCCACCTTCATTGATATTGAAGGATGCTATCTATATTAAACTCTATAGATATAATATTGTCAAAGTCTTGGAAATTAGCTGGGGACTGTTAGGGTGAAGGGCCTTTTTATATCAGCTTATGAAGTGGGGAATTCCGTGAGGAAAATGCAAAAGTAAGTACCGTTATATACAGATGTGAATTTAACGATAAGTACTAAAGCTGACGTCAGATTTTTTATATTGTTTACCATTTTTGGAAGCAAACGCATATTTAAATTGGATATTATTATTATATAGTTTGTTGTAATAAGTACTTTATTACAGTAAAGGAAAAACTGAACAAAATAGCAACGATAGGTAGGATGAAGGTACTTTTATTTGTAATCGATTGGATTCAAGGATTTGAAATCTTGATTTAACATTTGGAAGAATAAATTGTCTCTGTCTTTGATGAACGAAAAGGCTTTGGAAATAAGGTCTCATTCTGTCGGAACCATAAAAAACCTAATACAATCCCGTATAGGCACATACTTATTGTCGATAAAGTACAGTCACAAAGATAAATTGCGTCATGTCGATACTGATCGAAAAGCGAAAAGGCTTTGTGACGAAGAGATTTTCCTATTTCGCTTTTCTCGATAACTGTATCAAAATATCGGGTATTCTCGGCGTTGTCTTAATGTTGGCGGATTGTACGGCTTCTAAGAAGGGTGAACGAGTGTCATGACCATCTGTCGCTATTCCACCGATAAGTTATTTGGTGGGGATATTCATGCATGGCCACCCAACTCTTATAAGTTTACGACGAAGTGTGATGACGGTGAGAATGTAATGTTTTAAGAAATATTGTACGCAGTAGCCAACCTTTGTCGTTATTGTCGCATCTGGTTGCTTGTGTAGTTATTAGTGGAATTTATAAAGAGCTAGATTCAAGACCGATTTAATTACTGATGTAGTTGAGAAATTAATCCATGTATAACCGAAAATTTGTATAAATACACATTACCTAAGTTTAGTATTTATTTTGCTGACATTAAGACCTAATTCTAGTGTTGTACAATAAAGAACATATGCCATATAATATCATAATTTATCTATCTGATGTAACCGCAAGTGTGGGACGATCTATATTAAGAAACGTAAAACTTTTAGCCTGCGCTGAAACTTTCATTAAATTATATTTAACTGCTGAAACTGTAGCCTTACTCGCGACAAGTTCTAGTTAGGGTATCTAGAAACTTAGTTTTACGAAACACCTAGTACTTTGTAGGGAAAAATGTATTTTTGAAAAAGGGTTCTTGAAAAAAATGGTTTAACATTAGAGTTAAGCTATGTTGTAAAGTTGTGGAGTACACGTCATGTGTTTTATTATTGGGAAACAATTCCAACTTAATATAAAATCATTATTTATTTAAATACTGTAAATAATGTATTTTAATGTTAGTTAACATAGTACCAGAATTGATGTTGACATGCTGAGAAACGTAATATAATATGAAGATGTAAGAAATTATTAACGTACAATTGAATCAAAACAAAACTCTGAGAAACATTTAAACTCTATAATTGTTTACACGTGATAAATAAACGTCAAACATGTTTTCATATTTAATTCTCCTTCCTACATTATAACTTAGTTGGAAACTATAACAATGTAATTAAAACTTCTAGAAACTAGCAATTTGTTATGAGAAATCTTTTCCTACACATTTTACTATGAAATAAATAACTAAGATAAATAAGAATATTGTGTAGTTGCATGTTTGTAAGAGAGATTCAATTGAACGTTGTTTGTTGAATCAGAGTTTATAAATATTTAAACTGTTTTGCTATATAAAGTTCAATAGCTTTTATTGATTTTACGGTAAGAGTAGGTTGGTAACTATCATACTCACTCTTTTTGTGTATATGTAGTAGAGTAGGTTGGTAACTATGGCTAGCTACGTATGTTTGAAATTTAATAATATTTTAATGTTAACGTCCCCTAGTGTCAAGGCCCATTTACGATAATAAATTTATACGATAAAAGTTAACCCTTACTAGTAATTAAGATAAAGTAAATAAATCATAGAATCGAATAATGTTAAATAATAACCACCAACAACTTACGTAACAAATCCAGTAAGGCTATTAATTAAAAAGATTGGCTATCCCCCCAAAAAAGTTAATAGCATAACACGTAAAAAATTCAAATCCGTGATAATAAAACACGGATTACCGAGAAAAGCGCGGCATTATATGTTGTCATGCAACTGAGCGCTAGGTATCAAATAAAGGCCGGATTTCACCAAAGCGGAGACAAGCCAAGCGGAACGGAGAAGATTATTAAATAGCCAATAGGAATTCGTTATTCAAATTTCGCTCTTCGAACGGGCCTGAATAAGGAATTTCTATTGGTTATGGTTATTTAAAAAACATCTCTGCTCCGCTCAGCTCGTTCGCGTTTTGGTGGAGTCCAGCCCTAAAGCCAGTTTTTCAACGCAACCTCATAAATAACATGACATTCATCTTCTTGACACTTGAATAACACGGTCGGAGCCCATTAGCCTTTCGAAACAATGGCTATAGGTGAAGAGGACTCTATGTCGTGTCCATTATGTAAAGTTCATAAGCAATGATTAGGCCGTTGCCGCGTTGCCCTAGTTTTTGGATGAGGTCGGACACGGGAATATTAATTTGCATTATTTTATATGCCGCAAATATGTTTATATATTTTCTTAAATGGCATAATACTACGTTATGCTATTTAAGTATATTGAAGAAGCTGTGACCCATTCGTTTGTTTGGAAATTTATTCACAGGGTAGCCGGTTAGGAAATGAGGTATTCAGCGAGCACATTTTTTTTAGTATGATATGTAAAAGTGATGGTTGTAGCCTAGTTTCAAAATAAATGATATGATATGTGATTTTGATGGGCAGCTCTTCAAATGCAGACAGGAAAAATAAAACAGTGGGAAGGCTTGAAGTTACATATTAAAATAAAGTCTGTGAATTAAATGGTGCATTGTAAGACTAGGTAGGTTCACTAGGCCATTATTTGTAAAAGTCCTACTTTCTAGGCTTAGAAAAAAAAAGTCTACAAAGTGATTGCTGCTAAATGCTGTAACTCGTGTTAAGTTATTGTGTTTAGCGTTTGTTTGTTTTTTAACAAAAATATTTCGCCTGAATTAAAAACTTTAAAGTAAGTTTAACTAATTTTTTTTTATTGTAATGTTTACATAAAACACTGAACTGTTTCCATTTTTAGAAACCCTTTAATTAATAATATTAGTACACATTTATTTATTTTATGACATTTATCAAAAGTTTTAATATATAAAACTTGAATCAACCATTTCTATGATAAATACCAGCTATTTTTTTTTACGACCAAATACTGAGTAAATTATTCAAATTATACTTTCGTCTGAATGACAGAACCGTTTGGTACATTCGACCTAAGCCTTTCTTTATTTCTCTCAATTTATCAAAACAAGCCTTTGAAAGGGTATTTTTTATGCCGTCGTTTCAATAGGTATTTTTTTGGTTAAATTCTCTGTTTATGTAAGTTACCTGAGGCATAATGTTTCTTGATATTCAAATATTTGGTTACGTAATTAAATAATATATTTTTATGTTTAAGTACTAAAAGTTGTATGAACCATATACAAAGTTGACTTTAATAAGGCAAACCTTTTAAAAGTACAAGATGGTATAATTATGTATGCATACATGTTTCATATTTTTGAAGCCCATGCCTTCCTTCCTTCCATCCCTTCTTTTAATTATATTATTGTAGCAATGTGCGGGATATTTTTAAATACTTAATTCATAAATAACTTGGTATCACTCTTTACCTAGTCCTAGCTACATAAATATTTGTTGACCTTCCTTTCCATCGCTAATGCCAACGCCACCCCACTGACCATTGTTAAAGCGGCCTCTGGTGGCAGGTAAACTCACTAACAACAAAATCTTACAAGTTATCGAAAGTTTTGACAAGCCCCTTTGAGGCTTCATTAAATCATGCTTTGATCGACTCGGAACGAACTTAACTTTCTACGTGACAGTATTATATAACGAAAGAAAGAAAATTGAAGAAGTAGGTACCTAATAGGGTGTGAAAATAATGTTCAGTATTTTTATGATCTGCGATAAACAATTCTTATAATTTCCGTTTATTATTCAAAGGTTATCTGAGTTAACGTTTGTTGGTTACGTTTCTCCATGTTTGCCGACAATTCAGTTCTCATGGAGCTTATCACGTATAGTACGCGGTTTTTGCAGTCTCCATGTTTAATGGCGTGGAAACTGTGATAAATTACGCCTTAATGCTCTTTTTCTCCGAAGCGGGCCTATCACTAAGTGGACCTTGTTTTACTGTAGGATAATGCATGCGCTCACGTTAAAAAAGGAAAGCTCTTTGAAAATTTTAAACATGGAAGATTATCTTTAATGTGTGGTAAGCAGTATGTGACGTGGATCCGAATTGGCTGCTGTTTATATTGTTCTAAATATCGTACAAATAACGGATTGTTTAGTCAAGTTAATCGTGTTAAATTTGGGCAATGACCCAAATTATTATTGATCGCCGATAGGGTCTCAGTTAGTATTCACTATCCATAATATTCTGCTCAGTGGAACACGTTATTGGTGAGTAATTTGAGTTTGGGGAAGTCCTAACTGTTTTAACAGGAATTTTACGACGCTTAAGTTTCATGGTGTTTGAAGTTTTAGCACTTAAATAATGGTTTCTGTATAATGGCACAGAATGTTCGCAATCATTCATACTTATAAAAACGAAGCGCATCGTTTATTTAACAAAATGAACTCTTCGTTATTATTAAGGAGCATAACATATTCATTCGCGAAAGCAAACAAAATGAAAAATTATGGACATTATGAAGATACCCATAGTTCCATTACGCTAAATTTACGATATACGCATACATTTAAAACAGAACCTTTTAAATAACGAAAGGTACTCTTCCATACTTTCCATAAACATCAATATTCAAATACGCGGCCTTTAAAACTCATATGGTCCAGGTTTTTATGACGGGATATTTTTCATCGCCTGAATATTAAAACGGAAATCCCGCGCGGATCGTAGCTCCAATTGAGCCATATTTTCACAGGCCGACCTTTGAATATTCTATTGAGGTTGAAAGGCTTCTGACCAAACTGTTTGAGCAACAGCAAAGCAAACTTACAGTACGATGAACACGCGCCGACATTGCCAGAAGTCAGCGTTACCGACGACGCCATATTTTTTTCTCCAAGAACAACTTTTATACTAAATGGCTGTTTTCGAACTACTTGTTTGTGAGTACCTTAATAAAATATTTTTGGTAATATTTCAAGTAAAGTTTGCTGTATTTCTTTTTTTGGATCCTAAGGCAACGTTTCTTTACCTACATTAACAAAATTAAATAAATAAAAAAAACAATCTTATGGCAAATAACATCAAATGAATTTCGAGAATTTCAAGTTCACATAGATTGCGAATATAAGATAATTGAGTGTGATTACTTTTCAAAGAACTTTTGACGGATACCATATTATACCCGTTAAAGATTAAACTGTTGACGCGAAATAGGTAATTTATTTCAATTAATTCAGCGACGTGATGCCCCGACAGATTCAGTGAATCATTTTTCTCTTCAGCAAGCGAAGACGTTGACAAATGAGCAAATTATTCGGTCACTTCACTACATGTCACAGTAAAAAGCAGGACACAAAAAAGGAGGCTGTTTTCCCGTTGTGTTTCGATTTTCCGCATTTTTTTTTTGACGTGGAGAAATTGTGTTTATTAACTGTCTCGTCGCTGAGGGGCCCTGGAGATATGGGTACTGAAACCGCAAATATTTCAGCCAGAAAAATCACTGTCGATTTACTGCAGTGAATCGCTATAGATAAAATTGACCGTCCTCAGCGATTCTGGACTCTTTCAGACGGGATATTTTAAGGCGTCGTTAAGTGAGTCGACGTTCGCAAAGCTTACGTAGATGTTAATTTTTAAATCTTCGTTTTAGTGGACGTTAGAAACGGTAAAGTGGACGTTGAAAACTTGAAGCAAAAAGTTCGCTTCGTATGTCGGTCGTTAGAGGAATTGTCAACTTGACTGCAGTTTTCGTCATTTAAATTCCGTTTTCTTCATTTATTTATATAGAAATGCAATATGGACCGAAATGAATAAGTAAATCAAAAATACTGTAACTGAAGGAAAGTTAATTACTTAAAACTACATAGTTACAAAATTGGATATACCCACACTACTTAAATATGATTTATTACTAAAGCTTATTGTGATTAAACATCTACATTTTTGGTAAAGTATATGATCTAATTATAAAGTACATTTGAAAGAAGAAAGGGGAGGCCTTTGCCCAGCAGTGGGATCTAATTTAGGCTATAAAAAAAAAAAATATGATCTATCAACGAAGTTCCCTACAAAATTCAAAAGACCCAAAACGGGCTGTCGCAATATTATCCTTTCATTTACTTTTGTTTTTCCATAATTATAATAATATGGAAAATATTCAGCGCATAAAGAACAGACATTGCACGTAGTTATTATGATAAATAATGGTCTTTAGGTAAAACAGCCATATTGGAAGTAATAATGAGCTCGGTGGACGGGCGAGTAATGAAAACAGATGATGCTAGGGGAAGAAAATTTTCCAAACAAATGAAATTACGCACCTAGTAACAGTCCTGCTTATCTGCTTACCAGTTTCTTGTATGCAATTCTGATATTTGTGTTCAAAGCTTTAAAGTTGATAATTGCATGAATTTAGTTGGGATTGTCAAATTATCGGAAACCTAGATATCTAATCTAATTTTAGTATAGTTGTAAGTGTTTGTTCCCGTATTAGATTTAAGTATTGACGGTAAATAAATGAAGTATATTTAGGTGACACTGACCTTTACTATTTCAGACATAAATAAACTTATCTTTGGACTGACACATAATATCCTTGTGTTTCCGGACCCTTGTCCTTTTTACATTTTTCTTTGTATTTTGAGCATATTTCTTAGAAATTACTTGTCTTATGATCTTTTTTTTACCTAAACGACTAAAAAGATACATTATGTTCTTTTTATTAAAAAACAGTAGTCCTCGATTGCTCTAAGGCAGTCTAAGGTCTGGGGATAACTGTCCATGTTTGATTTTAAGTAACAGTGACAACAAAAGAATCTTATTTTATCTTAACGTTTTCTTTGAGTTACATCATCCCGTTATATTCTTTCTATACATTTATAAATGAAACGAAATACCTAACATTTTTTTTTTTGTAATCTTGCTAACTGAAACATATTTTCCAACTAATGGGCATAGGTTGAACAACTGATAGCAATTATTTTGTTATTATTTTAGTTCAGAATATATTACGGATTATACAAGCTATAATCCTTACTACAGTATGAAGAGAGGGTTATAACTTTTATTACGACAAAGCTGAGCGACAGAAACAAGGCGGGCACTGTCTGATGGCTCATAAAAGGGGTGCGTTTCAAATTTTCTAAGATACGGATAATGATGATAGGCGGGCAAACTTAATTTAAGGCGAGTTTCACAGGATTTAGGGTCGCCCTTACAGTTACTTGCAGTGTTTGACAGCCAACGTAATTAAACGTAGTCCTTTTAGTGTCTTCTTTTCGGTTTTAAGGTTTAAAGTACAAGGCTATGAATGAATTAACTTGTTTTATTGCTTGACCTTTTTTGGGATTTTAATTTTACTTTCGGGATTAAGTATTTGAGGTTTTTGCGTTTCTCGAAATTATGTTTTTGAAGCTCAATGTTTAAGTAATACCTTGTGGTAGCTACTCTGAATATTTATGAATCTTTAGCAATTTGTTATTGTATCGAAATTCGGGCATATTATGGGACCTGTGTTTACACGTTATTATTTAATAACAAAAACGACGTACATACTTTTACATAGCATTTTATTTAAGAACTTCAACCACACCTACAAGTGGTATATTTAATATTACAAATAACTATTTGATATTGAAATAACCTTGACCATAGAAACACGTGGAGCTTTAATAATACGTCTCTATGTCAATAAATAATGAGAGTCGCTCGAACCCAAGGAGAATAAAAACCGTCATGAATAATAACTTTGGATTGGTGTGAGCATTAATCACAGTAATTTGTCAGTCGCCTCTGTCAGACTATTTTAATCCCGAGAATTATGTTTAAATAATAATTATCATGAGTTATAAAAAACAAATAAATCTTTGTTTTGTTTACTTTATAGCCCAATTCAACTAGAATTAGTTTTACGAAAATGTAAATAAAGTTCATTTTAGACTATATCTGTGGAAAAGGGCTTAAAAATCGAGAGAAATCTGGAACTGTAAAATATACTAATGTTAGCAGTTGCTTATTTTTCTAAATTTGAAAAACAAAAAAAAAAAACTATGACACATAAATAAGGTTAAAATCAAAACAACAATTTTCGAATAATACCTACACTTAACCAACATCTATATTACTAAAATCACTTTAGCACTAACGTCGCCTTTATTGTAAAGCAGTAAGGTCCATTTTCATAATTCGCTATGTCCGGTTCCCGTACTGGAAATTATGAGGGCAAAAATTTGTCATCGTCATGTCATCGTGACGTCAGCGTTGACAGACTCGACAGTCACGCATATTACGGCACGCGTCGACGGTTCGTTAGTACTTACACGGTTATTAAAGAAACTTATCAACAGCTTTGAATAAATCTGTTCTTTTATTCGGAACTTTTTGGCTGTGTTATGTAAGTATTTTTACGCTGTATGTTTAAAATTTAATGAAATTTTACTTTAACTTTAATTACTGATTCAATAGTTCAGTTATTGTATGCGTAATAGACTTTTCGCTCTTCTATCCGTTCTTTGTTTATTTCAGTTTTTCGGAATACATAACAGCGATCTACACTAAAAACCAGTGTTTTTGTCTAAATTACTCGTATCTAAAAAACTACTAAACTTAAAAGTTGTGGTTTTGCAGTTAGTGGTTATACTGGTTATCAATAACCATGCGGATTTTTGTTTAAAAAATGATTTCTTTGCGTGTCCCTTTTTTGTAAGCTATAACTACAAACAGCTAGAGGGCGTTTTAGTTGTAAGTGCTTCCAAAAAAATTTCCACCCAAATTATTCAACAAAATATTTAATGACGTAGCAGAAAGTGTCAGTCTGTCAACTTTGTCACGTAGTCACGCTATGTCTATGTCAACGCTTTATTAGTGTAGAGGACGTTCAACAGCGTCTATATTACTTAATCATACATGCATATATTCAAGGGGTCAATAGCTAAGCGCTCGACTTTTGTTTTGCAATTCTTGAATAATAACTTGATTTGTAATTGTCCCAAAAATCTCTTGTCATATTGAGCAACGAGTGTGATCGCCAGGTTTGCTAAATTGTAAGTTGGCGATTTTAGAATCAGGTTTGATTTTAGAGTTCTGATTTCCTTTTAAAAGTTTTTGTCTATGGTTAATCTGGGGTGTCGTAGGGTAACTTCGCCGGAGCCGCGCCGAGCATGCTATCATGTACCCGCAGCTCCGATAGAGCAAGGGCGACACCGCCGGAGTATATTAGTCGGTGCAAGTCCGCAAAATCCTCACGTAGCGCACCGTGCCCTTTTTACACCTCGTAAACAAATAAAATATATACAAATTAAAAAAAAAAACTTTTCCCACCTTGTTCCTGATGCTTATGTCAACACAACCCCATCTTACACGGGTTGAACATTACCCATCTATAAACCTTCATCCGTTTCGAGTTGTAGAAACATCGATGAGTCCCATGGCTCCTCTATATGCTCACGACACGTCCCACGTCCTCGTTAGGGTTGCTACTGCTTGCAGTTCTGTAATATAAAGCTATACTATACTAGCTTGGGATCGGATGTCGTAGTTGGCTTTCAAGGATTTTTCCACAATTTTTACGTACCATACGAGCCTCATATGAAATATTTAAACTTTGTATTATAATATACTAGTAGAAATGTCAGTTTGATTATACCACTGCGTATGAAAACAGAAACGGTTACCTTAGGATAGTCGCCCTATATCTCTTAAAAACTCACTCGTATCACATAATAACAAAATTAAAAAAAAACTTATAATTGAAATAATTCACAGGAAACATTTTCACAACTAGGATGAACACGGGTTCATCCATTTTACTATAAATGATAAAAAAACATAATCAGTAACCCAATAAATGAATCAGAATAATGTATTAAAGAATATACGTACCTATATGTTATTGTGTATCTCCAATCCGTAAGGGAATTTGACACTCCCTTTTCCGCTGACAACTGAGGCAATTTGATCAATTAGCTGTCCGATCTGCCCATCTCTGATTACTTTTAAACGGGGAAGGGATAAAATTGGCAGATATCGGACCCTTTAGCTCCTATACAAATAAATATGAGATTAAATTAAGTTTACTACAGTTGACGTCCAATTGGCTCGCTGAAAATCCAAAGCTACACAGTTTCACGATAAAATTAAAACACAATTTTCGCTTATGCTTTCATTTGTTTCTCTTTTATTCTATTTCACACTTTTCGAACAATGAACACGATAAGCTATAGCATTAGTCTTAATAACTATTGTTTCAGCAACAATACACAATTGATTTATAGTCAACAGAATGACAAATGGACTTTCGTCTTTTGTTTCCCAATTCTATTTAACAAACTTTTTGGGGCACAACTTAGCAATAAGAATATTGTCTAGACTCTAGACTGCCTTTTTCGTCGACCTAGATCAACGTTAAAATTATATTCGAGCGACTAAATTACTCGTTTATATTTATTATACCCATTGGCTTGTCGATTACTTACATTAGCATAAGCTTTCATTTACTATTACTTGTATATTTACATGTTTAACATACAAATTGTGCCCCATGGTCACATCAACATGAGAAATGTTACTGGCGCATGGTACATTTATAACCATAATAAATTAGGCACGAATGACTTTGGGATCCTAATAGTTATGGGCTCATAACGTACTACTGACCGCGTGTCTTGTTCCTGCACGAGTAGCAATAGTATGATTGGTCACCTCAACTACTTGCCAATACCATACCAATCCTTGATGTTTTGCGTCTATACTATTTTAAGTGTACCTACTCTATAAACTGAATCAATGTTTACAGAACCCACTGCGACCGAGTGCGACCCACAAATCCCAAAAGACGTTAGTCGTTTAAATGTGTAAATAGTCGTACATGCTTTAAATGTTTGAGTTTGAAGCAGCTATCTATTCTAAATATAAATCCTTAAGAAGCGATTCAAAAAAATATATACATAAATGCGTATGTTTCAAAGCATAATTACTATTATTGATACGCGTCAAAACGGATATAATCACGTAAAATTGACAAAATGACAAAATTAAAAACTATTACATACCTATAGGTACGTAATATTATGACACTATGAAAAGAATACGTGTACCATGACACGAGGGAGCGATGCTCCAATAACGACTATTGTGTTTTTAATCGCCACTAAAGGTACCTATGTAAGCTCAATGGAGGTACCACTTATACTAGGAATAATATTGCAATCATGCAGCTACCTTTTTCATTTACCAACTCTGCACATCACTATATTACCTATGTATTTTCGCATTGTTGTTTTTTTCCTCTAGCTTTCACATTTATCAGTTAAGCAAAAAATTGTTTTAGATCATTTTTACAGAATAACGAAATACTGATAATTCAAAAAAAAAATGTAATCAAATAATGCCCAAAAAAAAGATGTCATTAAATAATAATTCGATATCTCAGCCAAACAACATCTGGTTAAACAGACTGTACCGTAGCGCAAGACTTGTGAGCCCTAGTAAATCTTGTAAGCCCTTCCGCATTCGTGCAAAGTTCTTCCTTCCCTTCTAAACTAATAAAATATAGAGTACGAGGAGAGTCTTAAAGTATTTCACAACTTATGAGAGCTTTATAAAGCAGGCGTTGGGTCTATTTTGTTGTTTTTATTCAATTAAATTCAATTGTTTACCTGTATTGGTAAATAATTGAATTTATTTAACCGTTCAATTATTCGTACATAGTATTTATGTACCACAAAAAAAAAGTTTTTTTTTAAGGTGCTCTGAACTGAATTTTGGCTAGGTCATTGACTTAGAACGGTTTAAAATTTTAGGATATTATCTTACCGACTAATACGGTTTATCAGTTGGAAAATTCGTAGAAACCCAATACATGTTATGTCATGTTAACACGAGCATAACGTTACACATGAGTTATTATTGAACTCGACGAAATATTAAGTATCTATTAAATTCATCCACATTAAACCACCGACTGCTGTGAAATGTTTGTAATACGATAACAATATATTATTATTGTGATGGAAATTATTTTTTAAATTATTGTTGTTAAAATTTTTCATCTTTAATTTGTCATCTCACTTATGTATGCATACTACTTAAATTAGGTTTTAGGAATTTTATTAATCAATGTGCAATTTGTGCACGTCATACTTCGTCGTATATTTCCCATCCTTGCACCACAAAACGGCTTCATTAAATCAGTTGGTATTCAAAACAATGTACGAAAGCTTTCGCAGGCTCCACAAACAGCGACCCGCTAAACAAAACATTTCCCAGCATAATCTAATCATATTAAACTTATAGACCGTATTGTTGTCCATTAATATCTAGCTTAAAACTCAAACTAACTGTCTCGGTATTAGGCAAATCCGAGAACCTAATCTCCATCTAGACAATAGACTGAGCATCCAAGTTATAACTTCTTTGTTAATTTACCACAAACTTGTGTATAAATAGATCTCGGTTTGCGACTAACTCAGACCTCTGATTATTATTCATATTCACCTTAGCGGACATAATTTAGTTTACTCAATCTGGCTATTCGGTGTAAGTAAAGTTATAGCACGGAATACTGTTCAAAGTTTAACGAATTTTATCAAAAGGAACAGTCCAAAAGCAGTTCTTAAACCTTTTTGTTTTCATCTTTTATCTAAAAATTAATTTACAGATTTTTTTAAATAGGTCAGGAATTCCTTATCATCTATATTTAGTATTTAAGCATTTACTTTTTCACAAAAAAATAAAACTTTTGACGCATATTTCTGGGTACAAAGTACAAAGAAAACAACCCTCCCAATACAGCACATCAAAAGAATTCTAAGCAGGATAATTACAACAAAGCAACCCTCAAATGCAGCATTTGGTCTCTTACCCACCTAGTTATTATTTCGGCGTCGAGCGTCGTGGTCAGCGTAAATATATCGCGGGGTACATTCGACCGCATCCGTGTCCATGAATATTTCATGAGCAAGCTCCCTGATCACCGACGTACCGGTGACAGACTTTGTACTTAATTTGTGGACCGCTCAATCTTCTGACGTCATAGGTCGCTCGGTTTGTTTTTAATAAGATGGTGTGTTTTGTTTGACTGTAACTTTTGCCAAAGAAAAAGCGATTGTATTCGCATCTAATTTATATTGGCTTGTATGATTGTTACAGTTTGGTATTTTTGCATAACAACATGTTTTTTAAAACGTAAACGTCTTTGTCTTTTCTATGATAATATTTTGTAATTTTATTCGCGCAGCGCCAAAGTATTTTCAGGTTTCCACATCCATACTTAATATTGAGTTGAAATATTAAAAATTATGGAGAGACGAAGTTGCATGCAGAATTTAAAATTGGTAGGTGAGTCAAATGCATTCAGTAAAGTACTGTTTATAAAAAAAAGACATAAAACGTTCACAGAAATGCAACAGAGTTCAATATGAACTGTATCAACAAACAAACCATTAATCTATCGCAAAGAAAAACAAGTAATATGAAATTACTTGTTTTTCTTTGCTTCTCACAAAGTCACAAAGTTCAAAAGCAAAATCAAATTGAAAGCCATAAAGTTCCAGGTTTATTTACTGAGTGTATAAAGCAGGTAAATTACGTACTTATTCAGTAACATTTCTGTTATAATTGGAAACTAATCAATGCAGCATAGCTCTCACTAGGGAGGCCATATATCTACGTGTTATGGGGACGAATCTCATTTCGTAACTCTCGCGGGGGAACTGGGAACGCGAACATTGCCCTCTTTGAAACATTGCAATGCAGACCTATTATTGTGCCTTTATCAAAATATGGGATATTAAATTTTCAAGGTAATTTGAATTTGGGAATTGAATTTGGTTGTAAACAGCAGTGGTATTCGTAAATAACATAGGATACGTTGCTAAAAGTATTCATAAATATGTAAATTAACTAAATCACACTTACCACATTAACGTAGTCTGAAGAAGTACCGAGTAATCAAGGTAGTTGAATGTCCCACAAAAAAAACCTAGGCTCATATCATTAAACCAATTAGTTTGCTTTGATGACACGAACTATTTGGTTCTCTTTACAACGATTCTGTTATAATCAGCATCAATTAATAATTACATAAAACAAAGTTATATACTTACCAACACATTTCTAATCAAACAGTCTTACTACGGAAACAAACTATTTACTAATTCAAATCTTAAAATATCACATCTATTCTTTATATCAATAGACGAATACCAATATCTCAATCAGATTTCAAATCCAGACGAAAAGTTAACATAATTCAAAACTAATCAATATTGCAAATGTAGACAATCGCTGGGGTCTATACATCTGCGGTTTTCACGACGAATCTCGTTTGGCACGCCCCGAGGGAGACGGGGCAACGTGCCGCGAATACGTCCAACGTCCCGTATAACATTGCAATAATGCATCCGTATTGTAGCTCAGTACTTTTACCATGAGCTTTTACAGTAGGACTGTTGCCCTTGAGTAAGCGCGACACCGCTATCCGCAGTGTAAGGCGCCGTCTCGCTTACTCAACCGCCACAGTACTGCTTTAAGATATCATGGTACAGGACCTGATATCGATATGAAAGTTTTTATGCTGATTTGAGAATAAGCGCTTTATTGTTCCATTTCTTACTTGGAATATGAAATTTCTTAGATCTGTTGAGTTTGTATAATTCTGTATAGATTTATAGAGTACATTACTACATTCGATGTTACAGAGTGGATAGGAATGCTAATAATTTTGTAGAAGGGAATTAGTTTCTAAATTACAAGCACCTCTCGCTAGCACCCCTGTACTTGAATTTTAATGATTATTGTTTTTTTACATAGTTGTTGCAAATAAAAAAATATTTTTGTTTATTTTGCTGATTATACACAAAAATACTGAGACACTACGAAGTTATAATGATTGTATATTTTCTATTGAAAATATACAATCATTATTACTTACTGTACAATCTCGCCTCCTGCATTTTGAAACTGATTGGAACTGAAAAACAATGCCGATCACAGGAGATATGCATTGTTCTTTATTCAGTTGTTCGTAAATGTTAACAATTCGTGGATCGAATGATCTTGTTAGCAAAACTGGGATAATGGAATTGTTTCATACAATATTTGGGATGTTTATGCAAACTCTTTCGAAAATTTACTTTATGAAATGGCCGAAGTATATATAGTAACCATATAGTTTTTGATATGCGATGGCCTTTTAAGATACTCTAGCCGATATTCATAAACATACAGGTCGTTACTGGAAGGGTATATCAATCCAAAAGGGGTAAAAAGTAGGTACACCTGTTATAGAGTCGGTAACAACCCGTATGATTTTAAATAAAAAAAAACCGTTATTTTCGCTTTATCACATTATTTATTAAGCATTGCATCTTGTTTCTTTGGTACTTATACCATGTAATACAAGTACGTTACCATGTTTTAATACACAGTAAGTGTAGTTTCAGACGACGTAACGACGGGGTTGCTGCCTTATAGCCCCATGGGAACTGTTAAAGGGTACTAAAATATTTTATTAAAAATGGCTGCAATGTACTCGTATAGAGCGTCAGTTGCATGATTCAGATAGTTGCTGTTATTATGAATTTCGCTAATATTGGCCTGTATATTGATGATCTTCATTATTTTGATGAGATTATTATAAAGTTTGTTCTATTTATTGTTGTTCGTGTCGTCAAGTAAATAAAGGACTTCAGGCTCATAAGAACGCCTACATAGAATCCAGTACGATCGCCATTTGTTTTATCTACCTTTGTTTGTTGTAATTACCAATGTTCTTTGTTAGAATTCAATAGGGACGCTATGCAGGCGTATGTTTAAAAATAATTTAAATAACGCGAAAATAATATAACAAACGTTTAAATAAATCCCTTGATGAAGCGACCACTCATCACGACGAATATGAGACCAAACAGCGGATTATAGAATTATCATCAGCCAAAATTAAACCATTATTAAATTCCATTAACGAGCCGTAATTCGGAGCTCGCCTTGTTATTGATATTTTAATAAGTGGATTTTCCGTGAATATTTTCCAATAGCAAGACTGTATTTATAGACGTACAGTATTAAGTATTATGGAACCCACTTCGTAGCTACAGACACAGTCAACTGAACTTTACAGGTAAAATTTTCACGACAACGTCACCTTTATTTTAAAGCAGTAAGGTATGTTTTCGTAAGGTGGTCTACTACTGATTTGTGGCCGACCGTACTTGAATGTAATGGGTCCGATGTCGTGTTAACGTGTGGTCATATTTTTGGTGTAGGTACGGGGAATAGTTGAAATTTGAAATTCAGATTTAGTGCTTCCATGACCAGGCTGGTATATGGATGCTGGCTACTACTATTTTAGGTTTTAAAAGCTAGCCAGTAGAAGGTTTGCCTCTTACTGCATAAAGGCTACAATTTCTTGAATTCGTGTTAAGTACCTACTACTAAAACAGACATTTACTGATTATAGAGAATATATTATTCAGGTTATTTTAGGTGTGGTTAATTTTTTTTTTTATAGATAAGTCATAAAATATATTCTGATGATACTTTTTGTTTATTTTAGTAGTTTTGTTTTATTAGAGTTTTGTTTAACGCCGGAACTCGCAGACGAGGCAGGCCGAGGAGACGGTGGCGGGATGACATCGATCGCTTCTTAAGTGATTAGTGTCGTGTGGCTCGAGACAGAAAAGTCTTGAGTCAGACTGGGGAGACCTTTGCCCGGCAGTAAGACACTTAAAAGGTTACATAAAAAAGTTTTGTCTGTAAACAAACAGTGCCACTGATTGTCATCGACACCCTTCTAAACATGTAAAATATATCAACCACAGTCAAAATATACCGATCAAAATAATGCTCCTTTCATGTTAAATAACAAACGCAATTCCCCACTAAAACTACATTCTTATTTATTCACGACCATTACCAGCACATTGTACATCCATAGGTTTCCATAACCGACAATTTATTACCGATATAAAAGTGCTTTTATATTTCCATAGCGTTTTACTTCGGCTCACATCGGCTCACTTCGGCTCCAGTCGGGTGCAATCGCCACCCCTAGGTAACTCGTTGCCATGGTTAAGTATTGATGGAGGTTTCTGCCAACTGTCGAACCAGATTTATTCCCACGTGATATTAGCTCACGTTTTTATATTGCATGGATATTTGTGACTTTATGATGTTGTTTTGTTTTGTTGGTATTGGTTATATGACTTCTTACAAAAGATGACGTAATACCTACTTAACTTTAACTTTTATTTCCATTTCTCTTTTAACAGTGTGACCTTGTTACTAACAAGGTGTAAAAACAAAATAAATATGTCTCGGAAATCAAAATTAAAGTATGCTTTGAATTCCTCATTATTATTACAAATTACCGGTATAGGTTTAATATAAGTAATTTTATATGATTCACGTTTACATTTTAATCATGTTGGTATTTTCGAAGATTGCCTTTATATCGAAACTTACTTTACCTGTTTGTAATATTAACACGAATGTGCAAAATAAAATATATCCAAACGAAAGCTCAACCTTATTTCCTTTTCCACGGATACACACAAATGTAATTATTTTCTCCCGATGTAATATGATATGAAAAGTGCTTTCCTTTTCCGGAAAAGGCGATCAATCGGGACAGGCTACCCTTTCAATTAACTTAATCACTACTGTGGCTTCTAAGTAGGAAGTAATAACGTGTCATGTTACCACCCACTTACATTACAGATAACCTGATGTTACACTTATATATTTATGATGCGGTAACGATAGTTTAATGTACCTTTAAATATACGCTTTGTACAAAGAACCCCAATGAGGGTGACCATTGGGGTTTTAAAGAGGTATAGACCTATAATAATCCCATACTTACTCGTCTTATAGCCCTAAAAGCAGGGGAGCCTTTTGAACGTTTTCCCTTTCGAAAACAAAAAAGCTATGAATAGATCTAAAGGTTTAGTTTTGAATGTTCATGCCTCGGGCGTTCAAAGGGACTGAGGTGAGTTTCGGTGTTTCCGATATCCCTCGGATCCCCTCATGTTCGCCGGTGGTAATCGTGGAGTATTAACTTTCATATAACTAGAGGCTGATAGAACCCTTCGCCCCTAACGGACCGTATCTAAAGAAGTTTCAAATGAAAGGTACTGTATCTCCCAATAACTGTAAAGATCACTTAAGTGGGTATAGAACAGATAAAATAAAATGCGTACCTTGTTGTTAAAGTATAGGTTTTATTATAAGCTGCAGTTTACAACTCTTAACAACATGGAGTTTCCATGAAACTTTAATGTTTTTGTTTATATTAATGTTATTAAATGTATGTACACTTACATAAAAGAAACGCTTATTTATCGATTACATTTGCCATCTGTTATCAATGACACTTCTTTGAAGTAGGCATCAATGGTTCAACCGCAGAACGACGATTGGTTTTGATTACTATTCACAGTTACTGTTTACAAACAATAAGTTATTAGTTATTACCTAAATTTTTACATGATAAAATAGTTTTATAAATTTTTTATACAAGCCGTATCCGTATTTACTACTACTAATACATCATAATAACATAAATGATATATAGGAAATTATGATTTGGAAACTATGATTGAGATCAGATGTTATCGTAGCGGAGAAGTCAGTCTTTACCTCGCTAAATTATACATAGAGAGTGAAATTAAACTTGACTGTGTCTCGGCGAGTCCAGGCCATTGACCCTGGCCCTCTCTGGTACATCATTGAACTGCAAACATTTAACAGATTTCTGTGAATCCTTATTTTTGTCATAAGCTCCTATATAACGACCGTCAGTGACCATTCCGAAAAATTTATCCCAGAAATATTTATCGTTCCACATTAGACTAGACGTAGCATCACGTTGTTCTTTGAGAAATGCGTAAATTGAATTCTCTGAAATGATATCGACAAAAATATAAATCGTGTTCTTCGCTTTCAACATTTCGCTATGAATTTTCTTTATGTCGACATGACTGTAAGAATAAGTTAAATAATTTGAAGAGAACACTACGATTGTAGTGCACTTGTGAATATCCTCGTAACAGTTCACTACGGTATTACCAAGACATTCCTTTTGTTTATTACGTTCGTTCATCAGCATGGTATCAATTTTCAGTGTATCGTTATTTTTCATAACTGACAACAATTCATTCAAAACAAATTCTTCGTCTTTATCACAATACTTAAATATTATTTTGTGCACTCTTTTCTCAACTGGCAAGCCATAACATGAATATAGCGTTCTCTTTATGAAGTTTTGGAAGTGTTTCGTGTAGATGAAGAAAGTGATTATTATGATGCCGTATATTACTGCAACGATGCACGCTAAAACCATGATGACTCTGAAACGCGTGTAACAGGTCTCCTTGGTCCACAATGGGCATCTGACACTTTGTAGGTCAACAACCTGGAACATTTAAATGGGTGTTAGTTCTCTTTTTAATTTAAACCTATATTATTTTTATATAGGTCTTCCAAGACTCATAGGCATACCCACCTCAGTATATAAACTATCCTCGATGAAATCAAGGAACAAATAATTCCGGCAACCACAATTAATTGGATTTTGGGAAAGCCAAATATGTTTAATTGATTTCTTCACTGGACTTTGATGTTCGCTTATCTTTTCATCAGTCTATAACAAAGCACAACATTATTAAATTAACTAAAACATCACAAATAATTACGCAAGTCTAGTACCTATTAAATCAAACACTTACCCAAAGATTTGGTATGTAATTGTGGCTGATGTCTAAATTTTCATGACCATTGGTAAACCACTCCTCAAAAGAAAGTTTAAACTCGTTGTGACTTAAATTCAGTAGCTTCAGGTTATAAGTGTGCGTAAATGGCGATATTTTCTTCATTTGCCATGTATTGTTTACCAGTTCTCTGCCCTCGAAATCAAGTCGATTGTAAGCCAAAGATATTGACATTGGCTGTTTATTGTTACTGAACAAAGATGAAGAAATCGTTTTCAAATTGTTGTGCTCCATTTCTAAATATATCAAACTTAGTAGTGGCGAAAAGGTTTGGCTGAAATAGAAAAATAAATTATTACACCACATACGTTTACTATGATTAATTGAAAGGATAAAGTAGACTCGAATAAAATTTTACTCACCCAGATATTTCGAGCAGTGAGTTATGACATAATTTAAGCCTTTCCAATCTCACTAAAGACGAAAACAGTTTTGGCTTTAGTTCACTAATTTTATTATTACTCAGGTCCAATTCGAGTAAATTTATTTGATCATTAAAAATGGCTTCCGGCAACTTCGTTATGTCATTATATGCTAATGATATGTTCGTAATTAGCGGGGAATCGGCAAAAACGTCGTACGGCACGGTTTCAATACCACTTCTTTGAATGTATATTTGCCTCAAATTTGGCAAATCACCAAAAAGGTACTTAGGCAGCTCTCTCAGCTTGACATCATGGTTTAGTATCACCACTGTTTCAAGTTCCGCATTATTTTTGAACAAATTGTTGGGTAACGATGAGAATTTGTTCGAGAACAAAGTCAGTTTCTTCAATTTTCGCAAAGGCTTAAATATCGAGGCAGGAAGTTCATTGAGACCATTAGAGCTCAGATCTAATTCTTCAAGAACGTCGACGCCGTTGAAAAGGTCTTTTGAAAACCAGGTGACGTTACTTTGCCACAGAGAAAGTTTTCTTAAGAAAGATAAATGTGAAAATAAATTCGAAGATATATTGGTCATGTGATTGTGACTAATTTCTAAAGTTTCCAACCTTTCTAATGGTTTGAACAATTCTTCAGAGAGATTTATAGTATTTGATCTTATGTTAAGCCATGTTAGATTATTGATATCCATGAATAAGTTATCTGGGAGATGAGTGATCCCGTTTATCGACAAAAGTAACTTTGTTAAATCTTGTAATCCTGCAAAATGTTTTCTGTCAAAGTATCCTGACAAATTCTTAGCATTTTGGAATATCAATGCCATGGTTTTTGATACACCCAAATTTGTCATAACATCTTTAAACGAATTTGGTGGTAATGGACAGTCCTTGAAACTGACCGATTTGAATGAACTCATGTCGTTGGCACATTTTGGTAGTTTGTTGTAGTCAAGAGTTGTTGCATTCTCGCATTTTATATTAATATAGATGTCTGGTAATAAATTGATTATTACCAACCGACCTGAAATAACATTTAAAGTTAAAACACATCTTAAAATATGCAGAAGTATTACACTTCTGCAAATCGCGCGCTAGCATCAAGTAATCGGATTACGGAAACATTTTACAGCTTTGCAGATAAAGAAGTAGGTTTACATAGAGAAAAATTGAAATCACATTGTAAAACTCCACTCAGCTTTAAAAGGCATTCGTAACCGTCAGCATTTAAGTGCACTCACCATCGATGTTGCAATTGAGTTCAACGGCGACCGTGCCACCGCAAACGCAGTTAGGGTCACTCGGACACATCAGCCGCGCTGCACCAATTATTTGTAGTGTCAGCGCGGCTACCGCTGCATACATTACTTTACGATACATGGCTAAAACTATGCTGTCACCAACAACATTTACTTCATCCGCTGTTTCACCAAATAAATTTGCAGTTCCATCATTTTATTTATCCCAGTCGTTTCTTTTTTCATTGAATCTGCGAACAATTAGAAACTCAACATGATTGCTGTTACGTATAAATTGATGTACATATTGGAATTCATTCGGTTTCGATTGCCGGGTCTGGAATTGATTCCGCTATTCATAGTTTACAAGCATCGCCAACAAAAAGCGTTGGGAGATAAATTGCCAAGCGGCAAATATAATGGAACTGTCTGTGCGATAGCCTGTTATCTCGGTACGCCGCACACGGTTATTTTCAATTATTAATAAAACCCATCACAAGATAATTACATTTTTGTAAGTATTCTTTATTCATGTTCTCCTTTTATGTTAAAATACAAATTAAATTAAGATTTATTGGCGTTGTTATTAAATTAAATTGTGAGTACTTTTATATTATTTTTGCATAAAAATCTACGAAAATTATTAAGTTTCAATTTTACAATCATTAAAAAATATCTTTATAACAATGCGTTCCAACCATCTAATAGAGAAATAACAGTAAATTCTTTCTTTAAGTGACTTAGCTAGAAAAAAGTGACCGCACGGCTGACCACTGCGACATGGTCCGACATCACCCGAGACCGCCCGAACTCGTCCGAGACCGCAGGACATCGCGCGATAACGCACGACTTCAAACAAGAGCGGTGTTACAATTTCCGCAATAGGATTAGGTCTGTCATAATGAACCTTTTTTGGTTTGTTATACCTTTTTTCTGCATTTAAACATTAGAATTGATTTATTTTTTTATTTGTTGACTTACAAGTCCAAACCTTTTGGTTAAGTTAGGGAGTTTTGTTTTTGCAGCAGTAAAATATAAACGAAATGTACATTATGTAAAAAATATGCATTTTAGAAATCGTTTGAATATTAATTGCTATTATGCAAAAATGTGGAAATTAATAGAAAATAAGTCTAGAATCAAGTTATTGAAGGTTTTTTTCACTAAAAATATATAAACCGCATTCAATAAGCCATACCACATCTTAGAGTTAAAAAAAATATATATCTCAATAAAATTCATACCAAACGTAAAAAAGTACATACCAAAAACATGCAAGTACATAAGTAAACAAAGACGACACTAAACAATTGATGCTGTGCAACAATTTCAAGAAGTAAGCGGCAAGCTATCGGATAATCCAACTAGACAGTGCAGTTGCGACTCGACTCGAGAATTTATCGAGTAGGGAAATATCTGGCGTTTCCAGACCTTTTCGAAGACAATCCAAATTGGATTGAAGATATATTGTGTCTTATGTCACGGCTCTACGGTATAGACAGGTTGAGTATCGATAATGCGAATACTTTAGTGGCTTAAAATATAAAAATGTTACGTTCATGATACTCTTTATCTTAGTTACAATAAACTGTTATCCTTTTTATGTAATATTCATGCAAAATGTAAAAGCGAATTTCAACAAATAAAAACAAAGCACATCAGCACGCGTCCAGTATTTTTTTTTACTATTTTTCATTTATTAAGTTATTAAGAAACTCATTCACTACAAAACACAACTACATTACTATAAAACATTGTACCTCAACCTACACAATACAATAGTACAAAAACATTGTCTCATTAGCATGTTACATTCACCATCACAAACATCCATCTATAACAATCATTCGAGATTGAATATTAAGCCGGCATTACCACTCAAATGCACCCGCCTGTACTTGTCATTTCGTTCCACTTCTGTCGCATAGTCTATCATTAACAGAACATTCCCACCAACGTTGTACGACATAAAGCTCATATTTCCGACAATCACGACTAATAGCTCAGGCTAAATTAGAGGGAATGTCGTTTCAAAATACCTTAATAAGTGTGTGTTAGACGCAATGTAGGGAGACAAAGCCATGGATTTGAGGTGATTATAGACTTATGTGTCTTTCAATTAATAGGTTACGATGTACATTTAATACGTCTATAGGCATTCTTTATAAGGTTGTTTTTTTTCCTCAAAGTGTATGCTATAATTTTGTGACTGCTTATTTTTTCAGACTGCTTATTATGAAATTTTATGATGAAGTGTTTGTTTTATAAAGATACTTTATTTATTTGTGATAACTAATTCATAAACAGCTGATACAACAATCAACTTTCTCAGATACCCAAACAACTTATTTACCAACCTAAATACATTGTAATTAAAAGCTACCACTGAAAAACAAACAACTTAAAACAATAACTCTAATAAAACAAAAGAACAAACAAAATAAAATATAAATTTGTTTTTTATAAGTACACGACGATTCAAGAATTGTTTATTTAAATTGAAAGAACGTTAGTAAACAATGTAAAAAAAATGCTTATATCGAAAGACATTCTTCCAGGAAAAATGGTAAAAAGATGTCCTAAACTTGTTTGTAAAACGAAACAATTGATGGGAAAAGGTAAATCGAATTGACCGAAGCGACGTTTAATATTATCCAAGTTCCTTTATTTTCCTTCGGGACTAGAAACATAGTAGAGGTAAAAATTTAGTTTCCATAAACAAGGTTTGGTTTCCATCAACATTCTACGTAGAACACGTAGAATGTTGATCACTTGTTTTGCATGCTTTTGAACTAAACATACATAACATACCATCACGCCTGTATCCCGGAAGGGTTAGGCAGAGGTGTACCAATGTTCACCCCACAGTTCCCCGGTATGTTTTAGGTCCTATGTAATAGGGGGCGAGCCTATTGCCACTAGACGGGCCATGCTAGTTGGTGTTGCAATTATGACTCAAATTCTATGGATATATACACTAACAGTGACAAATTAGCAAGCCTTACTGCCGATTTCATGAGTTTCTCATCGTTATTACAATACAACAATCAATTTAACCATAATAATAGAATATTAGATTTAATTTTTAGTACTGAATTGTGCCTTATCTCATTGTGCAAATATCCACTTGTACCACAAGATTTGCATCACAACCCAGTAGAAATTGACTTAAAAATAAATTTTTGTTGCGCACTCAAGATCCCATCAATAATGAAAAGACAATTTCACAAAGCAAACTATGAATCAATTAAAACTGCCCTTGCATCTGTGGATTGGGTGGATATTTTTTCTAATATGAACCATGTAGACTCCATGGTTGATTACTTCTATAGTGTTCTCGAAAATATTGTGGACGAATTTGTGCCAACCTACAACTTAAGTTCTAGGCAAAAATATCCACCTTGGTATACAAAGCCCCTTATTAAGTTATCCAAAGAAAAACGCAAGTTTCACCATAAATGGAAAACATATGGCAACCTTCACGATTATCACACGTTCTCATCATTGCGGAGTAGATTTAAAAAAATGACAAAAGATTGTTATCAAAATTTTATTAAGTATTCTGAAAATAATATAAAAAAAGATCCTAATTCATTTTGGTCATTTGTCAAATCAAAAAATGCATCTAATATCATCCCTGAGAAGAAGACCTACAAAGGTAAAATACTCTCTACTGGTGAGGAGATTTGTGATGCTTTTAATCACTATTTCAACTCAGTTTTTGTTTCGGCCACATCCCAAACCTACCCTTACTGCCACAACTCATCTTCTACAGTAGAAATAGGCACAATCAACCTTACTTTCGAACAAGTATTAAATGAATTAAAAAAGGTTAATATTAAAAAAGGTGCTGGATCCGATGACCTTCATCCAATTTTAATTGCCAAGTGCGCTGACGTTCTTGCAAGACCAATAACCGTAATATTTCGTACGTCTATTGAAACTGGAGTGTTTCCTAGTAAATGGAAAAAAGCAATTATAACCCCTATACCTAAAAATAGTAGGAAAGATGTTGTAACTGAATATAGACCGATCTCTAAATTGTGTGTTCTGGGAAAAATATTAGAAAAAATAGTAACATATCAAATCTCACTCGCTTTTCGTAATCATATTTCTGAGCACCAGCATGGTTTCTTTAAACATCGCAGTGTAGATAGTAACATGTTGAATTTCTCCGAATTTCTAGTACGCGCCATGGACAAGAATCTACAGGTTGATGTTGTGTACACCGACTATTCCAAAGCGTTCGATAAAATTAGCCATGATATGCTTATTGAGAAACTTGCGAGGGCGGGTGTACACGGCAACTTACTACGGTGGATCCAATCTTATATAAAAAATCGAAGTCAGGCGGTCTGTGTCAAAGGTTATTCATCTCAATTCCTCCCTGTTCCCTCCGGAGTTCCCCAAGGATCCCATATGGGACCTTTGCTTTTCAATCTTTACATTAATGATATAGAATCCATATTTGACCACAGCAATCATTTACTTTATGCAGATGACACGAAAATATTCAGAGTGGTTAATTCTGTTAGAGATTGCTCAAAATTGCAAAGTGATTTATTAAATTTGCTTAATTACTGTACAAAAAATCAACTCTACCTCAACATAGATAAATGTTTCATAATGTCATATACGCGGAAAACTCACCCACTTAATTTCGACTACACGATAAATGGCTTAATTCTTAATAGAGTTTCCACTATTAGAGACCTAGGTCTCACCATGGACTCCAAACTAACATTTACCCATCACATTGACCGCATAGTTAGTTCCGCTTTCCGCAGATTAGGATTTATTTTGCGAATCAGTAAACCTTTCAAAAATGTAACGACTTTAAAAATTCTTTACTTCTCATTTGTTCGCTCTATCCTAGATTTTTGTAGCACTGTTTGGAGTCCATGCTTTAACATACATATGGATAGAATAGAAAGGATACAAAAAAAGTTTCTTAAATCACTTGACTATCGCAATAATATTTACGACGCTGCATATGAAGATGCATTGCGTAGGCATAAACTAGTAAATCTTCGTAACAGACGCAATATGTTCGATATTATTCAACTGTACAAAATTTTAAACTCGTTGACCGATTCACCATCATTACTTGGTAAAATATCATTTAAAGCACACACTCGCCTACCCATACGCCCCTCACGTACAAAACCACTATTTGTCCCTCCTCGACTTAATAAAACATACACTTGTAACTCATTTTTATACCGTTCCACTAACAATTATAATAAGGAATTTACAGACATAGACCTTTTTAACATTTCTCTTAATAGCCTGAAAGTAAAGCTAAAAAATAGATATATCACTTAGTAAAACTTAACTTCTTTATCACTATACTTCACTACAAATCGATATTTACATATATATATATAGTATTATATATCGTAGTAAATTCATGTTCTGATACATAAATTAATGTTTACTTCTTGCGCGTCTTTCCTTATTAGGAGTTTATTGTACCTACTTTTACCATTTTATTTCATTGTCGGCACTATAGGTCTATTGTAAAGAACC
The DNA here is from genome assembly GCA_905475315.1 of Autographa pulchrina. Classification (NCBI taxonomy): domain Eukaryota; kingdom Metazoa; phylum Arthropoda; class Insecta; order Lepidoptera; family Noctuidae; genus Autographa; species Autographa pulchrina. The sequence goes on from FR997773.1 coordinate 5,421,981, forward strand.
AATTGTTTTAATTACTTCACTGTTTGTATATGACTGTTTGATGCCAGAATAAATAAAAATAAAAAAAATAAAAAAATTCAAACTCCGACCTGCTACTGAGAATTTCATAGAAAAACCCAATAACACCTTGGTCGACTTGGGAATCGAACCGAAGACCTCTAGCGTAGCAGTCGCGCTTAGCACCACTAGGCCGAGGCAGTTTTGAAATAGAAATAGGTCAATAGTAAATGTATATTGTTGTGTTGTATATTTTTAATTTACCAACGACGACTTACTTTACCAACTTTTATAGAACTTAAAAGCAATTACATATTATTTAGCGAAGTAGTTATTTGGTCAGCGGTGTACGCTCTACGACTAGGTATTTTATGTTAAATTCAGTTCGAATTACTCCTCAGGCTATAAATGACGAGAGACTATAAACGTGTGTACTAAACTTGATTTTAGATAAAATATATACATACAAACAACAAAATACATTGTTAAATCACAATAATAAATGTATTGTTAGAAATGTAACAACAAAATTCTAACCTTTATTTGAACACGAACACAAATTAAATAAAACTTTTACGTGTGTACAACAAATACGTGCTCTACAAAGTATTTACGAGTGAAAACGTTAAATAATGAAAAACTCTGGCCAAACAAGTTTTAGCTTTATACAATTCTAACGAAAAAACAAACCTAGTTTTCCTAATTAAATTCTAAAAATGTATATAGCATATGCTTTGATTATAGAATAAAAAAACAGTTCAAAGTTTAAATAAAAACATTTCAAGCATTAATTAGCGTTACTGCTGCAATCAAAACTGTTTTATTAATAAAAAGAATGCGGCATTTTACTTTCGAAATCGGCAGTGTTAACATTCGGTGACAAACCGTTTAACATTTAAAAATAAAAGCCAATAGGTAGAGGCAAACTTGCATAAAGCCGATTATCAGAACGGCACAGGACAGATATGAAACAAATATATATGAAACGCAGACGACGCATATGCGGCATATGCGGCTGGCATTCAAGATAAATGACCACTGCAATACTCAACTTTTTCATGGAAACTAACTTACTAAGTGACTAAGTAGCCGGCCAGCAGTTTTTGTTAGCTGCTCATATTTTGTGGTGATATAGGTGAAAGTTTCTCACATTTATCAGCACTCTTTTCTTATTGCAGGCTAAGAACTCACGGAGCGATTTTCACCCGCGACCGCCGCGGTGGCGGAACTGCGGTTTTATTTCAAAACTCACGAGACCGGCTATTTGCGCGGTAACGCAGCCGTCATGGTTGAGATTATCGCCCGCAAACGTGGCGGGCGATGATCGCTGATGCAATGATGCCGTTGGATTTCTGTACCCCCGCCCCGCCGCCCGCCGCCTCTGCGCCACTGCGATCGCCCGCCAATCGACCGCAGAGCGCGCGGGTGCAACCCGCCGAGGCTGCGGGTGACCGCGGCCCGCGCGATTCTACTAGTTGCCCGCCGTTGCTGCGGGACCCGCAAACAAACGCGCAGACTGCGGGCGTAAAACGCGTCGTGAAATGTGCTTTAATTTTTTACATGTATATCTGCACTCTACAGAAGCTGCGGGCCCGCAACCGCGGCGGTCGCGGGTGAAAATCGCTCCGTGAGTTCTTAGCGTTAGTGTTGCTACAGCACCAGTTATCTTATATTTATTTTGTATACCTACATATCGTTAGAATAGGCAGTCGCTCCATGTATAATACGGTATTCAGCCAAACACGGTAAGACTGGAAGCCGATCCCAACATAGTTTGGAAAAGGCTAGGCAGATGATGATGCTGATCGTTATGCAATACTGTTAATATAAAATCATTCTATCGTTATTGAATAGATAATGCTTATATTGTGTCTACGTGATTCTCTTGTTGTCTCTCCCGAAAACTGTTCTTTATCATTCTTTAACGACTCATGAATGTAGCCATGCTGTGTTATATATATGCTATTATTCTAACGGAATTATATTTTCATATTAGGTCTGCGTTTAACCCCTTCCCGGTAACAGCAAAATTATACTTAAAGTCAGTACATCAAGTTCGTATCTAAGCGTCTAACAAGATAATGCTCTATTATATCCATCAACAAACTCTCCTTTATAAGTACGGCAGTGTTTAAGATAAGCTGGCGTTGCAAGTTGAGAGGAAGAGGGAACCGTCAGGTCCTTAATCAAACTGCTAAGCGAGAGCTCTAGAAGTTAGTTGTATGGAAACTAACCGAAACATAATTGTTGTTATCGGTACACTGATTGTTTGGGGAAATATTGGGCATTTGGTACGTTTATGAGAAGTTTAAAGTTTGTTTGGACCTTTATTGTGACGTTAGACAGATTTGTTGCGACAAATGAATATTAAAATAATGTTACTTATCTATTTATTTAAATTGATTTTAATGTTAAGAAATATTGGCATAATAAGGGAAAATGCTTGATGAATGAAACCAAAAAGGGATGGAATATTTTATATTTGTTTAGGATTTCAAACCGTAACCAAATAATTAAATAAGTTATGCAGTACATATTCAACCTTTTGTAGCCACAAAACAAAAGCAGCCACTTCCTTACAAAATTAGTTAACACATAAAATATAACTATAGCCTATCAGTTTTAATGTAAGTAGGTATATACCACGCTTGTACCCTAGAGGTTTCCAGATGTTTCCAGTTTCATGTAATAAGCGGTGGAATTATTGCCATTTTCCGGCCACAATTACAAACACCGGCTGCTACTGGATATTACGCAATTGAAAATTCCAACACTTAGCCCAACTTAGAAATGAAATCCTGAACCAAACTCGTTTGTCGGATTCGACTTGCAAATCTGGGATGAGTGTGAATCTGATCAAGACTAGATAAAAAAAGTGGAACTTAACACTGTTAAAATTTTCTTTTTTTTTCTTTAATACACACTTGATAATTGACACACTTGAAATCTAAAATTTCCATAAAATAAAAATAAGTTTATTGGGCTTTTAGCAAAATATAATCTATTTACTTCATAGATTTGTTTATAAACAAAAATAAGAAATAAAATATATGAACACAAATACAGGTAGGCGTACGGTACCTTACAAAAAGTTATTTGTATTTATTTTAATAATTGTTTACAAATAAATAGCTATTCATATCAGTATTAATTAACTAATTATATTTTATTTTATTGCATATGACAGTTTACGCACTGTACTGCATAATATTCTGGGTCATTTGATTCAAGCCTTCAATTTAAACGACGGACGTTGACGTTTAGAGAGACAGCTGCCAACTGTACAACGTTGACTTGAGTTTCTCAATTATAATATACGGAGGAACATGTTGAAGGACTATTCTAAATACTAGGTTATCCACACTATAACACTGGACAGTAGAAGAGAAATTAACTGTAACTAAAATGTGCTGTCTCTAGTGCTGGCTCTTTTACAAATTTTTGTTAATTTCACTATAAGTAAATGAGTTGTCATCAATCGTCATCGTCACAATTCACGTCCTTTGTTAACCGACTGGTTGAAAAAATTGAGGAAGAAACATTTTTGACCGCAAAGGCAAAGCTTTGTATACACATTCTATCTTTACACTTACATTTCATGATACTAATAAGATCTCAGAAACCCACTATGTATTCTTTAAATGTTTCATACACATAAAATTAATAAAATATTATGTGGAGAACATTCAGCCTACTACATTCTTAATGTCTTTACACGTATATTTTCCGGTTGTTATACCGAACCTTATTACTGGAGTATAAAGGCTAATTTTGCTTAAAGGAAGGTAGCAGGAGAATAAACTCCCTGGTATCAGGTGCGGTAAGGTCGTAAGCTCGTCGGATTTAAGGCTTCGCATTCCAGGTGTTACGTTACTGAGGTACACTCTCACAATTAGACGGGTTCAGCAAATTGATGTTGTTTATGAGACACTGGGTTATGCTTCAGTTACTTTGGTATAATGAGGTTTTTAGGAGTTTAAATAAGAGTGTTAGATGAGGTAGGTTGATGAGGTCTTTTGTTATGGACCGAAGAATATTACCTTGGAAGACAATAGATAACACATCCCTTTTGTCGCATAGAGTAAGGAGGTACCTAATTTGCTGAAAGATGATTAGCATAGCATTAAATATATGAGATAGAGAATACTTTCAAAAACAATATGATTTAAAACATTTAAGACGAAAAGAGTATGTATAACAGGCAAGTTGATGCCCTATATACAAAAATACAATTAAATCTGAAATACAGCTCTCGGAATCAGCAATTAAACAACAATTAACGTTCCCAATTAGATGTCTTGTACAACATTTTTAACACTATTATTTCGGTAGAAGTGACAATTTGTTCATTAGTCGCTCACAAAGAACGTTCAGAACGTTTATTTTCTCGTGTGAGAATTTTAACACGTGTACGTGCTAATGTTACCTCGATTAACTTTTTGTTTTTTAATATCATTATGGTGTACGGTAATTACACCGGGAGTCCTTTTTAATAGGTATAAATTTGGATACATGCTTATAAGCTATTTAACTGATGTATCCAATTTGTTGGCAGTCTATATAAAAAAATATATTCTCTACTCATTTTCACATTATAATTATATCTGCTTACATTAGATTTATTGAAACAGCTTTAACTCATGTTATCGATTATTTTTTTTGGACTTCAACGCTTTATGACCGAGAAATATTAAAACTACTCGTTACAGATTATATCGCTGTTCATTTTAGTCTATTCTGATTATTCATTTCATTTCATTTATTTAAAGCCTGAACTTTCCCACTGCAGGGCAAAGGCCTCCCTTCCTTCTTTACACAGGTCTCTATTGTTTGCTATTTGTTGCCACTCCTTTTTGTATGCGTCTAGTTCATTTTTTGATTATATCCTAAGAAATGTTTACCTTTAAAATATGTCAGGTCAGATATATTATATCAGAATCAGATACTTGACTAATAACATACTTTAGCGTAAATTAGTTATATCAAGTCACGTTTACTCACAAAATGCCAACAAATATGAATCACCTAAGAAAGAGAACATCTATTCGTAGCATGAGAAAAACTAGTTATGAAGACAATATTTCACTCTCGCCTGAACATTGCAAATAATTCACTTTAATCTGACGTAGCGTCGCACCTCCTGTCGTAATCACGTGCAGTTAACATGCATTGTATTCATAGCAGTTATGTTTTTATTTAATACTTGTATATGACAGATACACGTGACAAAGGGTTTTTAGAAAAAAATGTATAATTTCAAACGGCAGAACTAAATATTTATGTAAGAGTATTTAACTGCCTCGTTGGCCTAGTGGTGCTAAGCGCGACTGCTTCGCTAGAGGTCTTGGGTTCGATTCCCAAGTCGACCAAGGTGTTATTGGGTTTTTCTATGAAATTCTCAGTAGCAGGTCGTTTTTGTTATTTATTTAATAAAAGAAGTAATAAATATTCTCAAGTATTTAAATAAATTTAAGTCCGTCGTTTGCGTAAATTTTCTGGAAGCTAATTAAATTTTTGTGAGTTTTAAGACTTGAATATCAAAGGCTAAAATTATTCAGTAACGTTTAGCATTTCTAAACTTTAATTAAAAGGGTAAAAAGGATTACTTAAATTGTTTTATGGATCAAATTTCGATCTTAAGTACCGATGATAGCTACTATAAAACAGTTTCTTTTTTATAATTTAAAAAAATAATTGTCCATTATTTAAGTTGATACTGTAAGAGCGATAAGATTGTGTAAGTAAATACCTATAATAAAATACATGATATTTACTTAGAATAAGGATAATTACTAAAACTTAGTTTCTTTATTGAAGAAAATGATGTTAAATTTTTAATATCTTGACAAGGCCACATTAGCTGTGTTAATGAATCTTTCATGACAAAAAGACGAGTGTTAGCAAGGCGTAAAAACTGCCGTAAACTATTATATTTTATTTTAGTTACAAATGTAACAGAATGTGTTAAAAAAAAATTGGTCACTTTTTATACGTAGAAATATTATTATGTGCTTTTATTATCTATCCATTTCATAAAAAGTATAAACTACTGTCATCCGAGGTATGAATTATAAGAAGCTAGCTAGAATCTATAATATCTTGTTCAATCTATAAGCTGATCGTGCTCCTAAGTTCTATTTTACATCCATACAGAATATAGGGATAAAGTTTTAAAACAAACAAACTCGAACGCCTTACATTGTCAATCCTAACCCGTTGGTGTAAACACAGCATTAAGGAAAGAAAACTATAGAAGAAATGTGGAACGCCGTCTCCCATCTCAGCCACAATAAAATCCTACTTACGTGATAACACAATAAAACTAGAACGTCGTAACGTCAGGCACATAACGTTATTCTATTACTAACATAAAACTCCCATCAGCATTGTTTACAAAAAACTCTCGTAATAATTTTATTTTGTGACGTCACTATACCTGTTGTTCTTTCTGTTGCTGATCATTCAAGTGATAACAATGGGGTACAATGGACCAGTCAAGTTTAGGGTTGGAATTCAAGCCTTTGTTTCGAGGTCATTCATTTAATTAATTTGTCATTTTGGGGTGGTTTAGTGACAAAAGTATCGCGGACCCTTGTTTGCTTATCTGAATTTAAATAGTTTAAGTTGTCGTCATGTTTGGTTATTGTCATTGAGATTAACTTTACTCGAACAATGCAGTTAGTTTACACAGTGGCTATTGTTGGCCACTTCCTTTACTTTGTTCTGTTCATAATTGTATGATATATTATTATACTTTAACTAGCTGACCCGTGCCCACTTCGTTGGGCATAATGTTCAAAAATATATATCTTTCATAGTTAAGGCAGCGTTCGTAAGAAACGTTTTCATTCGAATGTTTTTTCGCCGATTTACTTTGCAAAACGGACTACCATGTAAAAGCCTTTTTATTTTTCGGTTTTTTATATGTATAACCTATGACACTCAGCAATAATGTGTCTTTCTATTCGTGAAAGAAGATTCCCGAGATTCCGATTAACGAATTCCATGAGGACCAAGTCGCAGGATAATTTTATAAACATAAAAGATTTTTTTTTTAATGTACCGAAAAAATTTTTTATATAGCCTATGACACTCAGCGGTAATGTAGCTTTCTATTAGTGAAAGAATTTTTAAAATCGGTGCAGTAGATTCCGAGATTACCCCTGACAATTTAACAAACACACAAACTTTACCTCTTTATAATATTAGTATAGATTTCTGTTTAAATAGGTTGTCCTCTCCCAAGAGTGTATAAAAGAAAGAGGTTGTCAAAACTTTCAATTTCATCTGACATTGAAAGATCAACCGCCTATGTTCGAAAAATATGAGATTCAATGGGCGGAAATGAATGTTGGCGAACCTCGGTGGCGCTGGCAATCGATTTTAATAGCAAATGGCGCAGTGGCGAAGCCTTGGCCTCTTGCGGTCAGGGTCGCAAGCTTTACGCTGCAAATAGAAAACATCCGAGACCTCGAGAGTTGTCTGAATAGAATGGACTGACATCTTATATTTACGAAACTAGGTTATGTCACTGACAGAAATTTTAAAAGATAAATGTAACATCTTTTGGTGACACGAAAACTAAATCTCATTTATTTTATTTGTACGGTTACAATATAAAAGTTTCCATATATGGGAGTAAAATAAAATACTTTCTAACAAACGAAAAAACACACCAGTAAAACACAATATTTATCGAATAATCCGAACTAACATAACATAGTTTTATCAAACAAAAACCTCCCAAACTTAGACAATCCAATTTCTTTCGTAAAACAAACAAACAGTTCTTTACATTATTTTGTGCCAAGAGATATATATACTTTAGAGGTATATAGCTGTATAGGTGTATTGTATAAAACATGTTCGGGGTAAAAGTTCGTCATGCGATACATCTCGGTGTATTCCCAAAGGACATCGGGTCATACCTCGTCCCTGACATGTCTTTTTATAAAGAATACCCGAGCTGAGGCCGGAATAACAAAAAGTCGGCGATGCCTCCAATTCCCAAATGTAATTAATACTCGAAAGATAACGTAGCTTTGTGATTCTTTGTATATTATTTTATTTTGCATATTGGTACAGACTTAATATTTTATTAGCTTCTGCGGAACCTTAAGAAAATATAAAAATGAATTATTTATTTTTTATTCCAACAGGTAAATTGTATATGTATACCGAGACCTCTGTGTCTTGGAAATCACGTTTAAGTTGGTTTCGATTGTTATACGTTGATATTTCTTAATAAGGGATATCGTGTAACCAATTAAATATGTTGTGAAAGTCAGATAAGCATATTTTGTATAAAAATACAAAGCACATTATTCAGCTTTCAAGTAAAACTGGAAATTGACCCTAACATAGCTTGGAAAAAGAGTCCCATCACAAAATTGAGTCAATATACATCCTGGTAAGTAAAGGTGTTTTAAATCTTATTTTTTAGCAGTAGTTAGTTCTACACGTTTAATATAGAACCTCATTAAAACCCAGTAGAACCATTTTCTACAAGTAATAGAAATAGAAATATTTGCCAAGTAAATAAACTGTGAACGGCAATTCATGAATATACCATTATAGACACAATACATCGTCTAGCACATCCAAAAACATATTTACAATATCGACATATCGACGTTTCAGACTCTTTATTATTTACTTATAGGCTTTTAACTCTCAAGACTTTATAGGCATTTAAACTCAAATCAAGTAATCAACGTCTGTAATTAAAGTTTTGTTGAGACTAAACTGTTTTATTTAAATACCGAAATTTAATCGCCCCTATGTAATTCGAGTCCGTTCAAAAAATAATATTAAATCCATACAAAATGTTATGTAACTTTTAGAAATTACCTAAACACACAATCTGTTTTCAATTTTAATTATTTCGAAACAATAGCGATTATATAAAGTTTTACTCAAACAACACATTAAGACTATAAGTTTTCTGGAGTAATTATTTCCTATTTTAGTTAGTTAACACTAACACAAAGCTATATATATAGAATATAGTATGTTTATTTGGAAGCGCTAAGAAATGTCACTCTTGAAAAAACTGTTTCTCAACCTAGTTTCCATTATTTAATAAATAAACACAAATGTTATCGAATGTATGGGCCAACATCAATAAAGTACCTAACATTTAAAAACAAAATCAAACTAATTTAAAATCATGAACAATTCAAAATCTATCAATCAAACACCTATACTACCGAACCATAGAAACACAAACTCACACAACTCGTTAGTCCAAATGTACCTACTAGATAGCTGTATACATTCAAAGGGGAACACTGAACTGATCACAGAGTCCGATACCTTTGATTAACCAATGCCAACACTACACAACAATCTACCTAATGCATCTGAATGACTGCCTCTGACTTTGTACAGGTCGGACTATTGTCAACGTGCTTTCATCATTACGAAAGGTCTTGAGAATGGGGAATTGATATGTGAAATCGATATACTAATGAATGGAAATACATTTTACTTTATTGTAGTGAAAATATTTCGTTTAATAACTATTTAAATCAGTGAAATTTTGTATACGAAACATAAATAATGTTTGATTCATATTTAAAGTAGTTGTGTTCGAGATTGTGATAGAAATTATTATATTATTTAACAGACAAATCGGTAATATTTATTTTTGTTTTTACCAAATTTAAGTAGATGACTTTCATCCCTACTTTTACCAAATCCAAAAATAATATATCTGGGGGCACGGCAGTGCCCCAGCCAAGTCTCGAGCAAAACGGGCACGGCCGTACCATTCTTTTCTCGAAGCGTTTCGCGGCTATTTCACCCCCCCTGTATCATCGATACGGACAAAGCTAGGGGTTTAGGTTTTCGATGACCTAGAGTAAGTATTAAAACAAGCTCAGCCTCAAAATTACATGACATTTGAACCAATAGTTTACGAGTTATGAGCGATCAAAGTTACACCATTTTGTCACTCACTGACTCACTCACTGACCGATCATCAAAAATCTAAGGTACTTCTAGCAAACTTAGAATCTTCAAATTTGGCACCAAGATAGGTTTTTAGCTAAATGTAAAGGGAAAATTATAAAAACGGTAATAAATTATATATTTTAGTAAATAATATGAAACAAATTTATATTTGCGGTTTTACAAGAACATGGTATATGAATTTTGACTGCATTGTTAACTTTGTTCTTTTTTTATGTACAAAAAGCAAATATTTTTTATAGCAATTTTGTTTATTTATAAAAAGAAAAGAAAGAGACCTACAAAAAATAAATGAGATCCCACCAAAAACATTCAATGTAAAAAAAAGCCAAGTCTCTCTATGCAATTCTTCCATCGTAAAAAGTTTTGAGATCGCATAGGAGCCAAGTCCTGTTCAACTTAATTTGTAATAATAAATCAATATTTTGTGACTATATCAATAGTTTTGTTTACATTACAATAAAAGTGACTTGGCCATGAGCACAATAAGATACAAATATAAAACGGCATATTTGGAGGAGTTGCAAGTAAATAATAAATAATATCAGGACACCTTAACCGACAGTCGGTATCATCCAAGATCAGTGAACTGAACATGCACTATGGCGCATGTTTAGTCCATAGTGATCTCAAATTCCAATCAGTTACAAAATCATGTCCATAATATATATAATATATAAATTCAACGGTATTTGCACGTAATTACAAGGAGCAAACGACCTTTAACTTGTGCTCATGGCCAAGTTACTGTTATTGTAATGTAAACAAAACTATTGATATAGTCACAAAATATTGATTTATTATTACAAATTAAGTTGAACAGGACTTGGCTCCTATGCGATCTCAAAACTTTTTACGATGGAAGAATTGCATAGAGAGACTTGGCTTTTTTTTACATTGAATGTTTTTGGTGGGATTACAATTGTTTTGAAGAATCTCATTGTGTACCTAATAGCCGAAAGCTACGCTTTATTATCAAAGAGGAACAGAAGTATTCTTAATTCTCGTAAAATTTTGAAATCACAAAGCAATTTAATTGAAAGAAAAAATTTAACAACTCCAACGATAAAAACTACATTAATTTATGACTGCTTGAATTATTTTCTGAGTAATCAACATCTGCCCTCCACGTTATTTGAACGCTCAATGCAGATGCTGAATCCCCTCTTTTAATTTAACCGAAATGGAACAATGCCAACATAAAAGGATCGAAGGGAAAATATTAGGGGAAAATCCAGCTTTTAAGTACGGAAAACTCAATATTGAAAAAAGTCTGATTAATGTTATCATGGCCTTCAGGATAAAGCCTTCCATATTGATGAAACACCTGCTTCATTACAGAATCTCATTATTTAAATCACGGCGCACCGTAATAAACGAAAGGGATTTCTAAAACGGTATAAGAAAAAATAAACCAACAACAGCACTACAAAACATAATGAAAAACTAAAGTACGTGAGGCAAAATAACTCATTACGTCTGTGCAAACACAGAGCAGAAAACAAGGTAGCTTAACAAAAAGCAAAGCATTCTTCGGTAAAGATCTCACGAGAAATAGCGGCTGGCTATGTCGGTATCAAAGGGGCTAATTAATTAACTCGAGCGCTCGTGACGCTATAGAATATGACCCCGGGGTGTAAGCGAGGGTAAGCGCCAAATAGACACTTGTATCCGTAAAAGGAACGTAATGTGAGTATTGTAAGCATCTATGTGTTTACTCGTAAAACAAACCGAACAAACGACAACTACCGAGGACACATTACGTTGCGTTAAAGGTATGAACATTTATTTACACACAAAGGAAATAAGAGAATATTTCCAAGGATGCCAGATCGCGACGAGCGATGGTTATCAAAATAAATTGTGTCATAAAACCTAACGCAAAAGGTTTGCTGCCTCTGACGTCGAGATAAAGCTACAATTGAAAAAGCAGTGCTCGTAAAATACACGTTGTATTTTTTTCTCTACTATTTAAACCTCTTTTCTCGCCGCAAACGTATTGTTTCTGGCACCAAGTTGAAGTTTAAAACTAGAACAATTGTAAGAGTTGTGGTTATTGCTGCCAGCTTGAAGCGAATCGCTAGATGAAATATGACTTGCGTTAAAACGGCACACCGTAAGCACGATATATAAACCCCGTTTTTTTGTTTATGTTACGCACCATGCTGCGAGATTTCATTACCATAATATGAGCTCGCAGCTCTTAATTGAAATAAGAAAACCTAAAACGTAAATAATTTCACTACCTGATTTAAATAATATTAAAACAAAAAATAATAATAACACAAAACGTACGAAAACATAATTGATTTTTTTTTGTATTTAATTGACTTACCTGTTGCGATGAGTTTTTTTCCAAGCACTTATTAACTAACAAATAATTTAACACCAATGTCAATAATACTGATATATTTTTCTTCGAATATAATGTCCAATTGCAGTTACAAAGGTAGGAGAAAGATCTCAACGTCAATACTGTTGTAGAGGGGAGCGTAGACCTTGTAACGCTACGAGGGCTACAACGCGACTGCCGTGCTACGCCGGCGTCAGCTACGGCTGCGAATAGCGACTGAAAATAAAGACAGCAGGAGTCGTTCGGCGATTGGCGGAAACACCCGAACGCTGTTCGATATACAAAGTTATTTAAGGGCGTTTATAAAGTAGCTTAATTTTAGTCGCAGATTGTCATCATTATGATGACTTAACTAGATAAAAAATGAGTAGCTGAGTACTTTGTAGAGTGCTTTATCACAAAAAATATCGATGTTGAAAAAAAATAAGAATAAGTTGTATTTACAAGAAGTAAAAGTACCTAAAAGTTTCACACAATCTAAAATATCCAACATTTAAAGATGTTAGGTTTATTTTGTTTATATATTTCCTAAAAAAACTTAAACATTTTGGGCATGTTTTTAAGATTTATGTAGGAGTTATGTTTTACAAAATTAGGATTGTCAATGAATGCAAAAGGTCAAATGAAAATCATTCTTAAATTACAACGAAGGTCAACTTAGAATAATACAATATTTCAACAAAACTTCGTCTTTTAAAATAATTATCTTAATGAATATGAATCTTGAATAGTTTCTAAAAATAGACAATTTAAATATCAAGTTTCATCTAAATACGTCCTAAATTATTTGCAATGAGACCATTCCAGTTCCATTTATAATTGGCCAGTCAGAAACATTTGAAATGTTTTGCTAATGAACGACATGAAATCATGATTCGAATAAAATCTGTTTCACATTGGATAACAGGCCACAAAACGAGAAAATCAAAGCTTATACGTCGTTATTTCAACCCGTCTGATTGGTCGGGATCGTTTTTATGAGACAAATCTTTTATGGCACGAATGTGTTTAGAACCGAACTTGGATGTACGAAGAATAAAAAAATGGATAGAGGTTTTATTAAAAAAAAAAACACTTTTAAAAAGTTCAAAGAAAAGGTTCTCAATTTGTCGATAAGGGATATCGTTGGCGATTTTAAACCAGATAGGAAAAAAAAGAAATCTTTTAACAACTTCAAAGATACATTTTCGTTTTGTTGATATGTGATAATATATTTTCTGATTGTTGACCTATTTTGATGGTTCTTTTTAATGAGTAAGGTGCGGTACATTTCAAAGGTCCGTATAAATATAAAGAAATTTATACTAAGAATAATGTTAAGCGAAATCATGTTAAATTTTTAATAGCTAAACCGCAATCAAGATATTATTTATGTAAAGACAACAGACGTTTCTTTAGTTTAGTTTGTTTCTAACAGAAGTTAGACAAAAAAGTCTGTAAACAATTAGACAAGCCTTTCCCAATTCACTGAAAACAGTCGATATTACGCCAGCAATTTAGCATTTATAAAGAGTGTTATTTTTAAAAAGATCTTCGCAAAATTACACCAATGCAATGGCGAGTTGTCGAGTGTTTAGAACAGAAATGACACGAGTTATTTTGATACCTAAATAGTGAGCAAATTACAAAACCAACTTTATTTATATAGCAATAACAATTAATTTACAAAAAAATACCTATTTAATTATGTTTGCGAAGTAGTTAAAACGTGTGTTCACCATTTGTATTTAAACATATGTAAATTAAAACAACACACACGAGTGTTTAAACACAGGTTATTTTACTGTAGTTGTTTAAATAGAGCTATGAAAGTTATAAACTAAATATAAATACAAATTATTAGAGACCAGGAGAACCAGTATTTTCTTTATTTATTTATTGTGAAGGTAGTTTTGCGTATAAAAATGAGTTGCAGATGCTATCGGTCACTTTTCATTGAGCCGGCGCGGCGGCAATAGGGACAGACTAGGACAAGACGGAATTATGACAAGTCTATGTCGATTTTTTTTTATTAAATAGGTCTTTTATTAATACAATACTTACATCTAATACAAAAACAAACACTTACATCTATACTAAAATTAAATTTTATGTAAATAAATAAAACTAACGCGCGTCAAAAAAACTCATCGTCATCCTTGTCAATGGCGGGAAACGTGCCCAGAAGGCTGGCAGGATTGCCACGTTGAATGGCTATGCCGATTCTCTGTGCAAGGAACAAACCAGCTCTCTGATCACGAGTAGAGTCTACTAAACGTTTTGACAGTTCTTTAAAAAGATTTCGTGCACTCTGACCCCAGGTCACTAGGTCTTATGTCCTATTAAGTTGTGATATTAAAATACTTTTTCTAAACCTGTCATGTGCATCTGTTATTTTAATTTTGATTCCTGACAATGTATCAAACAACGAAAGCAAAACGAAATACATATTATGAGCTTCATATGATAATCCGCTGTTCCAATATGATTCAAAACACAAACAAAAGACAAAACTTTTTACAACTACGTAATTAACGGTACATTTTTTTTGTTAGCAAAAGAACTAGCATCATATAAACAGAAAACAAGACGTAAAGAAGTGCTAGTTCACTCTCAAGAGGCAGTACTTGCCGCGTAATCACTGGGAGGCTGTAATGCAACCTCCTTTGAACAAGAGCTAAGTTCAGAACAGAACCATCTACAATTACAATGCCTCTTTCCTTTCAGAACTTCAGCATTTTAAGTGACACAAGAAGGTTTGGTTTGTAAAAAGTATTGAAGGAAGGAAGGAAGGAGGGTTTAAGTGATATATACCACATATTTTGTAACCGGCTTAATTTAAAAGGCACTGTCCATTTGACATGTGATTCCAACGAGACGAACTCTGTATTTGTTGGGAAGCCACATCATAATTTATGATGGTAATATGTAGTAATAGGAAATAACTAATCTTCCTTCTCTTTTGTTTTAATACTCCTGCAGTTTTTAAGTTCATCCACAAAACTGATTACAAATTCTGTAATAGGTCGAGGTGCATATATTTAACCTCCACTGTTTATGGAAATATTAATTAATGTAAAGAAGCATGAATAATGAATATGTAAGGATTAAAGTGAGTGACGTCATAATAACGGCCGTTATTAAGTTATAAGTTTTATACAATTATGATAATGCTTTTTTTCATCTTTTCTTTATGCCATACCATTTGACTTATACCAAAGCAAAATTAATAAAAAGTCGTTTTCTACAACTTATCAGGATAACAAACTTACACAGCAAGCTTTATTTTGCATATACCATATTCGCACGTAACAATTTCAATTTCACAAAACAAAACACAAAACAAAAGAAGACGATCGATTCCCACGTCAACTCGAAATTCGTACATCAATAGACTTAACCGATTGTTGGTTATAACTGGGATTTCTATAATCTGTTTTTGCCCTCACAGATCCGCCCTAACAGATCGGGGCCACTATAAATCATTTTCGTGTGTTTTGCGGTTTTATGTGGATATTTCGCGACGGCCCGCTCTATCTTGTTTCGATTTAGGATTCAGACGCAATTCTCGTTCGAATATTGTGATTTATCGATATGAAACAATGTAAGCTGTACGTTACTAGTGACTGTTTAATTCACTTCTCTGTTGATTTATGATGGGATTAGCTGATTGGTTATGTGAATTGTAATCTCGTAAATTGTGTAGGTATCTTTTTTCTTTCTATTTAGTAAATGGTATTGTGATATTTATTAGCTGTATTGGTTTTAGTACCTACAGTGCTATAATCTAAACAACAAAATAAAATTAATGTAAAAATAAAACAATGTTACCATCTAGTATACTGCATAATAAAACATAAAACAGTGCATACAATTTTGAATTTATATCATTCACTTATCTTGGTATACATTTTAAGTGTGTAGTTTAATTATATTTCATCAAAGTTTATTCACCCCTATTCAAATACAACTAACACAATACTACACAATTTATTCATCACAATCATAATTGGGTTTCTTACATAAAATTGAATAACAGTATTAAACAATAAAGTTAAACGTCTGAACCAAAAGGTCACGATGTTAATTAGGTTTATAGTAATTTCATTAATTACTTAGGTTTTACACTTCGGGCGAACATAAATTTTGTTTGTTATTTATATTCAGCGACGTGACTAGACAAACAAACGCAAGTTAAAAGGGTCTCGCTAATGTACTTAGGTTGAAAAAGGACCTTTCACTGACACTTGAATAGCACAAGAGAACCCAATATTCTTTCTACCGAATAACCTTTTACTCAGTGTCACCAAAACTCACGTTTTTTTCTGAGACTGCAAACGTTTTTATTTGAACGTCTACACAGACAGCGGAACCCCATATTTGCAGCGTACACGATTGGACAACGGGCAAACGAAATGCAACGAAACAAATTTAACTTTCAATAAAACTTTTTCCTGTGTCCTGAACTAAAGTAAAAACGTTGTTATCCTACTCTCGCTATCCTTTTACCTATTCTGAAACTGTCCTAGCTTGCGGGGCATCGCGTTAATATTAAACGTTACTGTGACACACCCCTTTGGATATAAATAGGTCTTGTGTGACGACGGCCAAACATACCGACGGTATTCATTACATT
This sequence comes from Autographa pulchrina, assembly GCA_905475315.1. NCBI lineage: Eukaryota > Metazoa > Arthropoda > Insecta > Lepidoptera > Noctuidae > Autographa > Autographa pulchrina. Next base: position 5,438,918 of record FR997773.1, read on the forward strand.
ATGTTCCTAACGCGACGGATAAAGGACACCTGAGACTTGACGAAACGCGCCATTACACTTTTTACACTCCAACCTTTGAGATATTCAGTGCAAGGAGTACACACATTCTAAAACACAGAAACTTACGTATATTTGCATAAGTTATTTTGGAACGCGAGCGCAGCATATTGCCGTGAATATTTAATGCTTTGCACCGAATTCCTCCCGAAAAATATTTCTTTGAGCCATCCGAAACACTATTCAGTGACTACGTTGAGTGAATAAAAATTTTCGCTATAGAAAATGCGTGTTTCGTTCCGCTGGAGAGTTTTGTAAGAGGCCTATATAGAGATGCTTTTAGTGGAATCACTGTATCGCGTGCCCCGTGTAATAAACATTACAAGCGGGTGTTATTAATAGATGTGTACGGTATTACAAATTGTCTGTACCTTACTGAAAAACTGAGAAGTTACGGTTAAGGTTAAACGAGGTCGTACAGTCGAGGTCTAGGGCTTACGCTTGAAAGAATTTTAATTGTAATATTTTGCCATTGCCACAGTGTATTGGAATTAATTTATTGAATGGGTTACTTATTTAGTAAACCAGGAACCTTGTTTTATTACTTTTGGGCTGAAGACTGTTGAATGTAGCTAGATAGCTAAAATAATTATCATCTCCATCCCTAATATGCTTATTAGATATACAAGTAAAAATACTTTTGCAGTTATATTATAAACAAGTTTATAAAATAAATACACGAAAAGGTACGTCATCCCCATAAAAATTCAATTCAGTATGAACGAGCGAACTAATGTACGGGCCCATTGTATTGTATCGCGGGCATACATCATCTTACAAGTACCTGCCCCTAAATTCGGAAGGATTTGAATAGATACCCCATATCATTGCGTCGTGAATTGTTCATAAATCATCCTATGCCGTCTTTTGTTTACCGCCGGCGTGAATAACCCAGGCTTAGGCAAATTCCAGTTGGCCTTAAGAGAAATTGGAGGTATGTGTGGTTATGACACACACATGGATAATGAATCCGGTCTTTAGTTTATTGTTTGACGTGGTTAGTGAATTTATTCGGAAAATGACTTAGTTGTGTGGTAAACGGTTGGTAACGAGAACAAGATTTGTCTTAGGTGCAGCTTAGAAACATAGGTAAAATGCACTGATGTTTTGTTCTATTGTGATTTCAAGTATTTATAATGTGCTAGTTATCGCTATACTGTAAAATAGGTACGGCGGTGAACATCATTATATATATTATACTAGCGACCCGCCCGGCTTTGCACGGGTGCATTGCTGATACTAAATATACTACATAATCATAAAGTGTTGTAGGGCGAAGCGCGGCCTTCGACGCACTTTTTGGTATAGGCATGCGCTCCCCGGCCCCCCGGCCGGTACCGTCGCAACCGCTATGTCCCTGCATTTTAAATCTTTAATATCTACCTAAAATTATAATAGTCAGAGAAACGCACACCGGTTTTTTTAGCAGTTTCCTGATTCGAATCGACACCTTTGGACTGCAATGTGTCAAGTATATAATTACTACTATTAAAACTTTCCAAGTTACGTCATTAAAAAGTACTGAAAATAATAAATGTTATCAGGAAACTGCTAAAAAAACCGGTGTGCGTTTCTCTGACTATTATAATTTTAGGTATTTCTATGTAATGTGATACTTATTCAAAATGTACCTTAAAAACTGCTGGAAATCAAGTGTGCATTCCTATAACTATTTATGATTTGAGGTATTTTTATGGAACTTGGTACTTATTCAGATCTCACTTCTTTTATAGGCGAAGCATTCCCATAGTATCGAACTTGGCAGCCTTTCACATTTATGTTTTTGATGGGATTTCATTTATTTTTGTTAGGTGTAGGTTCTTTATTATTTTTTTATCACTTTTGCTTTAGGAAATGTCTCATTCCACTTAGGTATGTACTTTATAGTTATTCTAAGTCTTTTAATTTTTGTTTGACTAATTTAGCGCACCTAGTGTACCTAGTGACCTGCTTTGCACTTCGTAAATCGTGGGTTCGGTTCCTGCAACAGACACACACAGAGTGGTGAACAATTTTATTGTTCTTGTCTTTAAGACAAACATATTGTATTGTCTTAAATTGGTATGTATCTAAATTTAAATAAGTCTTATCTCATTTCCACTCCATACCTACTTAGAGTAGAACAAAATTACACATTCGTTGTTTTCGAAACTGACTCACACTTGGCCGTTTTCAGATTTTTACTTTATTTCGACCTAAAGACAAACCTTTTTTTTCGTTTTCAGATTTTTCCCTTTACTTTGACCTTAAGACCTATCTCCATGCCAAATTTCAAGTCAGTACGACCATTGGAAGTGGTCTAGGTTTTTGATGAGTCAGTGAGTCAGTGAGTCAGTGAGTGTATAGTAAAAATAGCGATTTTCTGACGTCAATATCTCAAGAACTGCTATAGGTAGAATAATGAAATTTTGTATTCTAGACAATTAAGGGGATGTCAACCGACACTCGAAATTTCATATGCGTAGATAAAATATGTTTTGAGTTATAGGGTGGTCGAAATTGGCCCGAAATGGTTCGTGTAATATAACCCACGGCCGGTGTGTCGCTTTTTTTTGCTCGAACTTGGCGGACACACTGCCGTGTGTCTAGATAATTAGTACGGTTACGTACTATGTACCTACGTACCTTCTGTACCTACCTGTCATGACGTTATACACATACAATAGTATTAAATTACTGTTCAAGAAGAAAAATTTTATATGTGCTTTTAGGCCACATTGATTTACGAATAATCTTAGTAGGTTTTTACCTAAGATACATAAATAAAATTGTGTTTCTATTATACATGCGATTTTTTATTAGTAAATAAATCATAGGTTAAGTTATACTACGGTCAAAAAAACATAAAAATTAGGTCACAAAGCCCTACCTGAGTCATGGCATGGCAGCAAAATAAAATTAATGTAAAAATGAAACAATGTTAACATCTAGTATACTGCATAATTAAACATAAAACAGTGCATACAATTTTGAATTTATATCATTCACTTATCTTGGTATACATTTTAAGCGTGTAGTTTAATTATATTTCATCAAAGTTTATTTACCCCTATTCAAATAGAACTAACACAATACTACACAATCATAATTGGGTTTCTTACATAAAATTGAATTACAGTATTAAACAATAAAGTTAAACGTCTGAACCAAAAGGTCACGATGTTAATTAGATTTATTGTAATTTCATTAATTACTTAGGTTTTACACTTCGGGCGAACATAAATTTTGTTTGTTATTTATATTCAGCGACGTGACTAGACAAACAAACGCAAGTTAAAAGGGTCTCGCTAATGTACTTAGGTTGAAAAAGGACCTTTCACTGACACTTGAATAGCACAAGAGAACCCAATATTCTTTCTACCGAATAACCTTTTACTCAGTGTCACCAAAACTCACGTTTTTTTCTGAGACTGCAAACGTTTTTATTTGAACGTCTACACAGACAGCGGAACCCCATATTTGCAGCGTACACGATTGGACAACGGGCAAACGAAATGCAACGAAACAAATTTAACTTTCAATAAAACTTTTTCCTGTGTCCTGAACTAAAGTAAAAACGTTGTTATCCTACTCTCGCTATCCTTTTACCTATTCTGAAACTGTCCTAGCTTGCGGGGCATCGCGTTAATATTAAACGTTACTGTGACACACCCCTTTGGATATAAATAGGTCTTGTGTGACGACGGCCAAACATACCGACGGTATTCATTACATTATGTTCCTAACGCGACGGATAAAGGACACCTGAGACTTGGCGAAACTCGCCATTACACTTTTTACACTCCAACCTTTGAGATATTCAGTGCAAGGAGTACACACATTCTAAAACACAGAAACTTACGTATATTTGCATAAGTTATTGTGGAACGCGAGCGCAGCATATTGCCGTGAATATTTAATGCTTTGCACCGAATTCCTCCCGAAAAAAATTTCTTTGAGCCATCCGAAACACTATTCAGTGACTACGTTGAGTGAATAAAAATTTTCGCTATAGAAAATGCGTGTTTCGTTCCGCTGGAGAGTTTTGTAAGAGGCCTATATAGAGATGCTTTTAGTGGAATCACTGTATCGCGTGCCCCGTGTAATAAACATTACAAGCGGGTGTTATTAATAGATGTGTACGGTATTACAAATTGTCTGTACCTTACTGAAAAACTGAGAAGTTACGGTTAAGGTTAAACGAGGTCGTACAGTCGAGGTCTAAGGCTTACGCTTGAAAGAATTTTAATTGTAATATTTTGCCATTGCCACAGTGTATTGGAATTAATTTATTGAATGGGTTACTTATTTAGTAAACCAGCAACCTTGTTTTATTACTTTTGGGCTGAAGACTGTTGAATGTAGCTAGATGGCTAAAATAATTATCGACTCTATTCCTAATATGCTTATTAGATATACAAGTAAAAATACTTTAGTAGTTATATTATAAACAAGTTTATAAAATAAATACACGAAAAGGTACGTCATCCCCATAAAAATTCAATTCAATATGAACGAGCGAACTAATGTACGGGCCCATTGTATTGTATCGCGGGCATACATCATCTTACAAGTACCTGCTCCTAAATTCGGAAGGATTTGAATAGATACCCCATATCATTGCGTCGTGAATTGTTCATAAATCATCCTATTTGCCGCCTTTTGTTTACCGCCGGCGTGAATAACCCAAGCTTAGGCAAATTCCAGTTGGCCTTAAGAGAAATTGGAGGTATGTGTGGTTATGACACACACATGGATAATGAATCCGGTCTTTAGTTTATTGTTTAACGTGGTTAGTGAATTTATTCGGAAAATGACTTAGTTGTGTGGTAAACGGTTGGTAAAGAGAACAAGATATGTCTTAGTTGCAGCTTGGAAACTTAGGTAAAAATGTAGCACTGATTTTTCGTTCTATTGTCATTTGAAAGCATTTATAATGCAATATACTAGTTGTCAGTAAACGTAAATAGAGCACGGTGAACATCACTCTAATAAGTACCAAATATTTAATAATTGCGAATTCTGTTAATGTTTATCAATAAATGAGGTTCAGTTTTAGTACGGTCAAAAAAACATTAAAATTGGGTCACAAGCCCTACCTGAGTCACGGCACCTGTGTCCGTCCAATGAACAGCCCCGTAACAAATTTGCTGACTAGTCATTTTTACTAGCTATTGCACATAGTGTTTCTATGATGAAAACGTAATTCATGGTACAAAGCAATTTCAATTAATTCATAGTAGTATTTTCAAGTTTTTTTTTTAAATGCAGAACTTTATGATACAACAGCTAAAATTAATTTCAAGTCTTCAATAATCTGAATATTTCAGTTCCGAAAGTATAATAACCTAATGGGTAATTATATTTTCGAGCCGTTTGGGGTTGAAACGCTCGGGTCATGGGGTCCGAGTGCACGAAATCTTTTTAAAGAACTGTCAAAACGTTTGGTGGACTCTACTCGTGATCAGAGAGCTGGTTTGTTCCTTGCACAGAGAATCGGCATAGCCATTCAACGTGGCAATGCTGCCAGCCTTCTGGGCACCTTTCCCGCCATTGACAAGGATGACGATGAGTATTTTGACGCGTGTTAGTTTTATTTATCTATATAAGATTTAATTTTAGTCTTTGTTTGTTCTTGTATTAGATTTAAGTATTGAATTGTAAATAAAGTTCCTAAATTAATTGTATCTACAATACGAGGTGGAAACGCGACAAACCGCATGCACCTACTTCAATATAACTCGTAATTTATGAAAGCGCCAAGACAGATGAAGTTAGCATAAAATTATTATCATAATTTCTCACCAAAAACTTCCCAGAGAGTTTGTTCCATGAATATGCAAAGGGAAAGTTCAGTGTGCCAACTTTTTTATGAGCCCTGTCAGAATACTTGTAATACTGCTGTAATTTGCATTTGTATTTGATATTTAAAAATGTTATAATAAGAATAATTTCCGTGTTAATGTGTGTGTTAAAATTTGTGATTTACATTTTAATTTGTAACCTTCTAAGGAGGCTACTGGCTCGTAATAAGATTCAAAATCAAAATCAAAATCAAAATGTTTTTATTTCTTATAAACCAAATAAAAAAGGCGCTCAAGAAACGTTACGTTAAATCTACTGACTCTAGTTGCTCGGTTCCAAAGTGTCCTTCCTATTATTCTATTCTTATTTCAAAAAACACTTTTTGTTTTTTTTCTTTCGTTCAAAATTTGTATCAAAATTGTTGTTCTTTTTATAGCTGAATAATGTTATGTAGTCAAAAGATTACGTTGCCTTTTAAATCAAATGCCCGAATGGCACAAATTCTGTACGCTTCATTCTACGCACGTAGCAAATATTTGTAAGGCCCACAGATATTTGTTCCAAGCCGAGTCAGGGCATTCGTGCATGTATGCTTCATGCCTATTAATTCACTTAACTTACCTGGCATATAAAATGGTACGCTATTGGTAAGGATAATTAAGTTTTGTTTGTTTAATAAAATTAATAATTAGAATAACTGTTATTTAGAAGAATTTAAAATTCAATATTTTTGTTAATGAAAAAGTATGCTTTGGGTATTTAATATTTTCCATGTTTGTGTATTTCTGCAACTTCTACATTTAAAGTAAAAAACAAACAAATAAATCAAATTTTCTTCACCTTTACAAATAATTTCCAACTCAGTTTCAAAATATCTTTAAGTCCAGTTCGTATCTCCGAACAAACAGTTCATTTAAAGCTTAGTTCGCTTTACAAAATACCTTAACACATTTTAGTGAAAGACACGTCGACGTTCAAAGACTTTTCAGCGCTTTCAATTTATTGAAAAGTGATATAGATCTTTAAAGAGCTTGGAACATGAAGAAGTGCTAAAGGTTAAGACGTGGAATATATTTTGCAGTGAATCAATCAGGTAACTGGCACGTACTAGCTTTTTTTGTTTTGTACTATTTTTGCTTCTTTTTCTAAGACTTATATTATGTTATTTTTTCACCGAGTTCGAAAGGAGGATATTCTCAATTCGTCTGTATGTTGTTTCTTTTTAAAAAAATGGCAATCTTTTTTAATTGTAAAATATTTACGTCAAAGTTGCCTTAAGCAGTTGAGAAATGGAAAATTCTCGACCTAAAAATTATAAATTTAATTTTGGCAAAACAAATTAAAACAATCAATTTCAACTTAAATTGTCTAAATTTCTTTAGGAACAAAATATTTATTTTTTATATTTAAAGTTTTAAATTGATCAATCTCTAACAAATTGGACCAATTTACTAATGCTGCATACGTATAGAATTGCTTCCGTGAAATATTTTAATTTGAATTTCATCTCATAAAATCTGTAATCGAGCTATTCACGAGCCTTAACTTCATTAACGATGAAAAACCTTTTATTACTCATTAATTTAATATGAACCGTAAGTACTGTAATTTAATATCGAGTAACCTTTAACCCGCTTGTACCCTTTATAAAGAAATATGTATTTGGGTGTATTATTATGTAAGGTCCGGTTTATTTGCTTTTGTACAGACATTTCTCATGTATTTTTTATTAAAAAAAATATTTTACCGGTCGATTGAGTCAATCATCAATAAAGAAAAATCAGGAAGAGTACCAATAAGAGCGTTTTCACATTATGCGACACGATATCAGATACCGATACAATACTGCCGAATCCGATTTCCGATATTAGACACGATAATGTGAAAGACAGGTACATGTTTCATATATTTTACTTGCCCTTGATATCGTATTGGTGTCCGATCCGATATCGTATCGGATAATGTGAAGACACTCTAATAGCGTTTTAATTTTTCTTTTGTTTTTGCTTCTCGCTACAGACTAAAGGTGCACTGAACTCTGTCCAGAATGAAACCTAAGCTTTTGACTTAACCTCACTTTTCAGTGTATACTTGTTGGATAAATGGGTGTTGACCCTTTAATGACAGGTTCAGTTGAGCTTATTACATTTACCCGTAATTGATTTTTAACTAATAAAGCATTATCTAGTTTTGGGCCGAATTCCAAGCTTAGCTTTTCAAATGTGGTCCAGTGGATTTTTTTTCATGGTTTTGCCGAAAACGTTCATCTTACATCAAACAAAATAAACCCAGATTAATATCAAATGTGTATAAAGTAACGAAACCTTTAAGGCCAAGTGGGTCACAAAGAAACTAAAATTGAGTGGATCCCGGGCGACGGCATGCATTGTGAGGCGAATCCCAACGGTGTGCCTGACATCCAAGAGTAATGCTCCTTAGATACTTTTGCACTTTGATCTATAGTGGATCTGCGTCCTTATGCTTACTCCTGGCTCTTTTAAAGTGCAATCCAATTTAGAAATGTCGGGATTTTAGATAGTGCGTGCTCTTTAGAGATTATAAATGGCATTGCTGTTGTATTTTTCTAAAGGAGTATATACGAGTACCTAGATCAAGAACTATATATTATTATGTAAAATTGATTACAATAGTATTTGTTTTTATAATGTATAAAAGATTTACACAGACCCGAAGTTAGAGCTCGGTTAAGAGCACAGAACCAAAAAGTGAAATAAACAATACTAGTGTTGGAGATGTTTATAATTTATAAATAATTTAATTACCTTTATATGGACCGTTTCTACGCTTGTAGGTTAAAGAATAACTACGTTCACTATAATCTCGATATATAGTTTTGACAAGGTTCCTTTATACCCAAAAGACTACTCTTTTAACGACCTCCGTGGTCGAGTGGCGTACGCACCGGTTTCAAGGTGTCGCTAGCTCTGAGGTCCCGGGTTCGATCCCCGGACGAGTCAATGTAGAAACAAACTTTTCTACATTGCCTCGGGTCTGGGTGTTTGTGGTACCTTCGTTGTTTCTGAATCCCATAACACAAGTGCTTTAGCAACTTACTTTGGGTTCAGAGCAATGTATGTGATGTTGTCCGCATTTATTTATTTATTATTATTTATTTTGTGCTCCAAACAGAAAATACTGTGACTTATTTATTTGATACATTTAGTTTCTGTTACAACATAGTACGTGCAGTATATTCCTACATACACGAAACAAGTATCCCAGTACATCATGTTTGAAACTTTAAGCAGTATTTCCTGCTGCTTGAGATTTACTGATATCAACAATTCTTTGTGGATCTTACAATTTATTATTTTTAAGAAATTGAAGTCGGTAATTCGTTCGTTTTAGTTACTTAAAACTTATAGCTTGATAAAGTATCTTCTTGTTAAAAAATGAACGAAGAAGTATTATCGCTCTATTCAATTAGTTGTATTATTTGTAAACAATTAAACTGCATAAACTATGTAAACCACAGTTACAGCAATACAACGTTGATTCAAATGTGGGAAATAGTACTAACCAGAAATATTTATTGGAGAAACCTTCATAAAGTATTCGTCATAAAATACGTTTGATTTTAAAATGAAAATAGAGCTTGTGTTCTTTGTGGTATGATTTAATACGACAAGACAATAGAATAAGTGCACATTGCACAATCTTGAAAAACACAACCATCTTCATTATTAATTGCTTTGTTTAGACGACACTTAATTAAACATATATCAAAAAAACTTAAGCAATGCAGAGTTACTTCAATATACAACTTATTTTATTCAGCAGTAAACAGAATTTTATGGGTCACGCTACTTAGCTAACCTTTATATGATGACAAAATCGAATTTACATCCGTAAGTAAAAGTCCATCCGTTCACAATTTAATTACCCCATTTATAAACCGTTTAACTTTCCCGTAATCACGAAACCTTTAGTTAGTAAGCGTCTTCTAAATCAAAACGAACCCTCTTAAATATCAAAGCGTTTCACAATTTATAAACATAAAACCCTTTCAGTTTGAGTCACGTCAGACTGAATCTTAGTACTTTGCAACATTATATTTAAGCACAAGTTTTAACTCGTAAATCGTATTTAGAGGAACTCTCTTCAATAATCCTTCGATAACAGCTTTAATCAAGTATCTTGTTTGAATTTTATTGGTCAAGACAGTCAAGTTTAATATTATTAAATACTTATGAAATCAGTTTGTGTTAGAATAATTTAAAAAATTGAAGATGACAGTTATGAAAAAAATATAGCTTGATCATTACCATTTGATATTGATCAATTGTCAGAGGCGAACATTATTATATGTATATCGACGCTTCGATATATTTAGTGTTTAGGGCTTGACACAACTCCGGGCTCTTTTGCTCGCGGCCGTCGGATGAAGAGGAATCTGCTGGCTCCGCATTGAAGCATGACGTGTTCGGTGGAATGTCACTGCTCTTAATTCTCCTCGTCCGCCTACCCACGATAGCACGGCGGTCGCAATGCACGACGATGATAACTAAGTGCCTTTATGTATATAACATAAACTCTTCCAAATTAAACGTAAGTATTTATTTGTCCATTTTCTTCGTCTACATTCGTGACAAAGAAAACGAATAAAATAACGTCATCTAATAATACCACAGTGTAACTAACATTTGATTACCTGAACTACTTCAATACCGTATTATCAAGTTGTTTGATTTGCATGCATACGTTCATTAAAGTAATAGAGCCATTAACTTAAATATAGACGGTAGGGGGCAGCACCGTCGATACTTCAGTTTCATATGAAAACGAGAAGTACCTAATTAGAACATGAATTATTTATGCACTGCAAAGAGGTCGCTACTACAAAATAATGACGTTTCATTTTGTTTGGTTTTGCTGTTATTGCATGTAGAGTTTTTGTATTGCAGTTTATATTTTATCGAAGAAACATGGTAGTCAATTGTTTTATTTTTTGAGATTATATTAAGCGGTGCAGTTGAGGTTTGAAATGCAATTCTTGCGTCTTAATTTTGGGCACAAAGTTTGAGCCTTGGTTTTGTTGTGAATGCGGGCGAATATAAAATTTTCCTTTCCAAGAACTGTAGTCAACTTAATAATTCCTCCTTGGTCGACGACCTCTTAGTTATTTAAGATAAAGGTACAATAGCGTCAAACTTTGTGGACAAACACCGTGTTCTTGGTTTCCTTAAGTTTTTCCTTGAGGTCATTAAACGTACACTTGGGGGAATTAGGCTCGCCGTACTAATTAAACTAAACACGAGGCGTTGGCGTCAGACGTATGCTACATAAAACGGAGTACTATTCTCAAAAAGTTTTTAACGCTGATGAGTTGTAGCTCGAGGCAGCAATTTAAACTTTGAATTTATAATGAATTCCTCAACTAAAGATGTACGGAATTCGCTCGTGTGACGTGTAATTTTGGTGAATTTCCTCAGGCGTAACATATGAAATAGACATTCGTTGAACTCAATTTGTCTAATGTACAGTTCTGAATTGTTTATATATTATAATCTACACATGTTCGGTAAACATAGAGTGCAATGACCTCTAAACTGTTTGTGTAGCGTAAAATTACATGAGGAGGTTTGGGCTACGAGTATTATAACGCACTATAAATAAATGATTGTGATGGCTATGTACTAAGTAATAAACAAATTAAATTATCTTTATGTATGTATGAAGGCATTAAAGCCAAGAAAATTAACAAAAAAAAACCTAAGACATTTATTTATTTTATTTATTTAACAATTTGACATATTTGACAATCGATGAAATCAGGGTGAAAAAGTTTTAATCTGAAATTACTCTTGGAAATTACCAACCCGCAAGTGACAAGGCTTGGTGATAAATGCTCGTATTTTTTCTTTCTAAACGAGCATAGATCACTTTAACACCATCAATCGCTTACCAGTTCCAAAACATCCAATATTCAGTCCTCTTGATTTATTTTGTATTTATTTTGATAAAACTCCAAAAAATAAATAAAAATACATCTTAAAAATAAAATGGCTTTCAGATTGCGGCCTAATGTAATATAAATATATTTTTGACTTTAACGACGCAATCTTAAAAAAGAAAGGTGATTAAGGGATTTGAGCTCTGATATCCAACATCAAAATATCATTATAAAGGAATCAACAAGGTTTATTTTGAATCCAACATTTGTATACTGTTTTTCTAAGTAAAATACCTCCACAAAAGCAGAAGTATCGATTCTTGATTTTGGCTTGACGGCTGCTTATGTGAATTTTAGAGAACAAAGTACTTTTCCCTGTTCACGTCAATAAGGTACAGCACTTGACAATTTATAAAGGAAAGTCATTTTCACACACATAACGTTAAAGTGCTTACATGTGGGTATAGTGCTTACCGTGAGCATTTATGTCAGTTTTAATTTTAATTTTATTTTTGTTGTATATTATTATTTATTTATTTAAATGAACAAGCTTATTGATAGTTTATTCACAAAATAACAATTTATCTATAAAACATAACATACCATCACGCCTGTATCCCCGAAGGGTTAGGCAGAGGTGTACCAATGAACACCCACAGTTCGCCGGTATGTTTAGGTCCCATGTAATAGGGGGCGAGCCTATTGCCACTAACCGGGCACAAATCCAAACTCCGACCTGCTAATGAGAATTTCATAGAAAAACCCAATAACACCTTGGTCGACTTGGGAATCGAACCCAAGACCTCTAGCGTAGCAGTCGCGCTTAGCACCACTAGGCCAACGAGCAATTTATCTATACTACTTTTATATTTATAATATTATATATTTAAGAAAGATTTTGTTTGAACGCGCTTTTCTCGGAAACTATTAGTCTGATGTAAAAATATATTTTTCCGTTGGAGTTCTCGGGAAATTTTATAGTCTATAAATAGGCTAAAAATAATGGTTACCCAGAACAAAATATGTATGTTCGACGGATTTTATCGCAAATTTGTTTTATTTCAATGTATAACGTTTATATAAATCATTAGTGAATATATTTATAATGTCAATGACCTATATTTTAACAAAAACAAGCTGCGAATAAACAAACCGTGACTCACTTTGCGAACGGAAGCTTAGAAACAAATTGGAAAAGAATTAGGAATATATTTATGGGTAAGCACAGAGTATTAACTGATTTAAATGCTTATGGACGAAATATTATCACAAAACGGTTAAACAAAGGAATAAATTACTTAGGTTCTTACTTCAATTAATTTAATTATTTTGGGAAATAAGGGTAAAATTTTAATTCTTACGCCTTGTACACTATTTATTTTCATATATATTCTAATGGTTTCAAATCACCAGGGTACCGCGTGAAGATATGTAGAACTTGCATCGATTAGGAGCACTCTGGTCCTGTCCTTGCTTTTGCCACTGTGTCGCAGTCACATGTTCTACGCAGCGCTTCTTAGACTGTAGTATTCAGTGAACTAAGCGCTTCTTAGACTGTAGTATTCAGTGAACTAAAAGTAAAACTATACCTAACAAAAATCTAAAAAGTACGCCTAGAAATAATTTGTAGAAAAGTTCCAAAACTGTTGTTTAACTTGAAATAATCCCCTTCTATTATTAATCTCTATCATTTTCCAATATTGTTTATCTTAAACATGAACTCATCTTAAAACAAACTGAGCTTAACAAAGGTCTATAACATTGATTTATTTAATATTTCCAACGGTAAACCGGGAATAAAGATTTAATTCGCCCACATGAATATTATAAATAATTTTGGGATGACACCGAAAAGCGGCCGTTTATCATAATTCAAACCCGGATTCCGGGTCCTTATAAAAAAGAGGACTTATCTAAAGTTGGATAATGCTGAAGAGAAAATATAAGGGACATATTGTCATTGTTTTTTTAGTATTTAGATAGTTCCCTCGTAAATTCTTCGAGTCTGAGTTTTATTATGATTAATTTTTATAATAACATACTGGCTGAAAAATAATCTGGCGCTGTAACGCCAGATTATTTTTCAGCGATGTGATTAATATTAAAAAAACCGGCCAAGTGCGAGTCGGTCTCGCGCATTAAGGGTTCCGTACCACCATCAGAAAGAAGTGCTAGGTTACTCATTGTAGGTTAGGTAGGTGCCCGATGTCGTAGCAAAGTTCATTGAAGTTTACTTACATTTTACGTATTATAAATATTTGTTTACACAAAACATGATACGATGCTTCTAATATGAAACGCCTGACAATTATAACATATCAATTTGTTTAACTGTGTGCAATGTCTTTATAAATTTTAAAGCAATTCGTTTGCAGTTTTAATACATCAATGTAATGGGGACCCCACTTAGATTTTAAGTTTTCAATGATTTTAGTATTTATTGTGATGATGTGTGCGGCTATAGTAACAAGTATTTTGTGTAAATTTCAGCTGTCTAACTTTTACCGTTTGGTCTGTAGATGCCCGTGACAGACAGACAGACAGACAGACATCGTAGGTTGTAGTTTAGTAATAGGGTCCCGTTGGTACCCTTTGGGTACGGAACCCTAAAAAGGAAACAATAACACTCTCTGACGTATTAGTATACAAAAACAAAAGAAATCTATACCACTGTGTATTGTTTGATGTTATACATTTTAGAAACAAACGGAACAAAGTATTGTGAACCATTAAACACATGACAAGAGCAAGCTTTGATCGTCAAGTTCAATAGAATGTCAATCAAACGTATTATGTGAAAGATCAGTCAAGCGTGTTGATCGCGAGTCGCGGTGTATTTGAAAGTTAAACATGTGTGTGGATTAATTTCCTTGCTCGAGAAGTAAAAGTAATTGTTTGTGTGTTATACATTTTATAAGGGCCACCGCAAACATGCTACTTTTAGCATCCGTGATCAGCAATTTGGTTGTTTATTAGAAGCTGAATGCTGCGACTGAACGCTATACTGAAACGCAGAAATTCTTCAAAACGCGATCCAGCATCGCAGTCGTAAAATCGCCTGCACGTGTACGGTGTACGTACGGTGTACGGGTCCTAAGTTTAATATAATCGTATTCAATTCCAAATATCTTCCTGACTTTATTTTTATTTTCTGTTAAAAAAGACAGCAATAGTAGGACTTTATCCGATAGTAGCAGTTGATTTGTTCAGCCCGGTACATACTCGTACCATTTCACTGTTTGTTGAATATAATAGATAGCAATCCTATTGGCAATATCCAATTCGAAAAAATGCTCTTGGAAATCAAGAACTTAAAATAAAATGATTTAGCAGTTGCAAACAATTTCACTACTCGTAATGAACTTTATTGGACAAGACTTTCTATACAGGGTGTTAAGAAACCCCTGTCCGACCCGTGAAGGTGTTTTTAGGTATCGATATCTGATTACAAAAATGTGGAAAAAAAAAACGGAAAAAAAGGAAAAAAAAATTATAACCTAAAATTTTTATTTTTTTCTCAAAAGTTGAGAAGGAGAGTCGGCGTCGTCACGGATGCTACCTAATTACCAAACAAAAGGCCCCCAAAAATATTTTAATCTCAAATTTCAAAATCCATTATTATTATCGTTTAAATTTCCAAATTTGATAATTTATTTGGGCATGTGATTGTGAACCCTATATCACCCTTTCGGGTCGGACAGGGGTTTCTTAACACCCTGTATATATTGTTTATCAAATATATATTTTTTATCAAATATATATTTTTATTTCCTTTTTATTTCAACAAGCTAGCCGGATGCTAGCTGGTCCCTTACGGCTAATATTATCTAACTGTACAACAGTACGCCGGCCAAGTTCCAGTAAACCCGTTCACTATTTATACTAGCCACTGTTGACCCTTTAGCTTGGAATTCAATAAAGAATAGAAAATTTATTTCTTAGGTATCTATCTAGAAATGTGCTTGCAATTTAAAGCATTCAGTAAGGATAATATTACACAATTAAATTAATAATTGCAATAAATAAATCAACATAAGTTTTTGCTTTCATAAAAGTATTAATTACGGAAAAGTTTATCTTTTATTGAACAGAGTAAAATATTTTATTAATATTAACCTGCAATAGTTCGTAAAATATTGATTTATTCCGTTGGAAGCGGTTTTATATTGAATTGAAATCACTTGAATCAGAGAATTATTTTCAATAGAATAATACCCGTGAATATTAATATAAATTAACAATTCATTCACCAAGTATTGGGAATAATATTATTTTAATCTTGAATAATAAATGTTACAATAACGTCCGTTTTTCACATTAAAATAGCAGAAATTCCAAAGTAGATTCAGTGGAATCCCAAGTACCCAAATGATATTTATATTTATGTAGTAGGTAACGAAACAAAACACTTTAATTGCCTTATATTGCCGAATTCCTAAACCCATCGCGGGCTTGGAATTCGGTAGGGAAGTGGCAGCCCGAAACTAATATCCTGAAAACAAAAGTATTATTTAATGCCTACGCAATCCTATAAACGTATTTCGTAAAAGAGTTCTGATTTGAAAAGTATTCCCTTTCGCTCTCTTTGATCCCAAATGTATTTTTAGCTTTTTAAGTGAATGCTAGTTATTTTGCGTATTCTTCCCGATACATTTTATATAACTTTCTCAACATCATTTTACACAAAATTACTTTACACTTTTTTTTCCTTTTCCCATATAGTTAGCGGTCTCCGACAGCATTTATCAATTTCACCTAACCTGTTTCATTTTGAGCGAATTACTTCGATAAAAGCGCCGGCACCGCGGCAGCGAATTATTCACACGGAACAAAGCGACACCCACCTTTTCGGGCAGACGTCTGAATTTCGAAATTCATTGCGTCGTAAACAAAAGGACGATTTTTAAAGCTTCAACGTGAGTGTTTTGCTGGGACGTACATTTTTTCCGTCATATTTCACTTTTGGTGGCCTTTGTTATCGATTTGAACCGGCTCGAATGTATTTGTTTGAGTTTCGTTTGATGGTTCGTTTGTTGAACTGAATATTGATTTCGATAGAATAAAGGAAGTAAGAAATAAAAATCTATTTTCGTAGGTAATTGCGATATAAAACCTTTAATCTAAAAGTGTACTACTTTATGCATCCTGTATTAGTGAAAGAGTAAGATTACTAAAAATCAA
This sequence comes from Autographa pulchrina, assembly GCA_905475315.1. Lineage (NCBI taxonomy): Eukaryota > Metazoa > Arthropoda > Insecta > Lepidoptera > Noctuidae > Autographa > Autographa pulchrina. The sequence goes on from FR997773.1 coordinate 5,455,854, forward strand.
ACTCGAAGGTTATTGTAAAGCTATAAAGTTCCTAAGATAAAGTTTTCAAATAATATTCATTAATTCAGTTGAGGGCTTGCATATCATAACACTAAGATGCTCAAAGAAAGGTTAAGCACAGTATACGATTGACTTGCTTGGATTTACTTAGAATTCTGACTTATAAATACAAAATTGGGCGACAGCCTCACCTTTTATGTATAAAAGAAAAAACTTTTCACGCACTACATATTAGTTCGATATTGAAACGTTGACCTTAGAAGTGACACTTACAAACAAACACAAATATTGGATACCCATATCACCACTCTAGTTGCCTACTTAAAGTTGCGTCGGCCGTCAAAGTGTCTAACTCATAACGCAGGTACGTATTGATGGCAATTTATGTGCTGCCATTATGACCCTTACGGTCCTGTATTAAAGGTTATATTTCCTTGAATGTAAAGTGTGTAAGGTTGTGGAACTGAGTCGATGTTATTGCCTACGTGTCCGTTTGTCGGTCGAGAGTCGGACTGACGCGTGACACGCTCTTTATTGAACTTGCAACGTCTGCTCCCAATGACGCGGAAACAAAGTTGCCCCGATTAAATGTTTTGCAGGGATTTTTGCCTTAGAAGTTTAGAGGAAAAATTTTATGCGTAACGATACCTGGATGCGAAAAGCCTTTTCTCCACAATAGTTATAACTTAATTCTTGTGTTAGAAATATAATAATTATTTACATATATGACTATAAACGGCATCGCCATAGCTTTTTTTTTCTAACATTATTTTCGCTTTGTTTTAATATAATATGTATAAACATGTCAGGCCAGGGTAGAATATAAAATTCATAGAGCCATCATGCTTAGTTAAACTTTAATGGGCAAAAAGTATTTTTTTTCCGGCGAGCAAATACTAACAGTAGCATCACAAAAACAAAACACAGTTATGAAAACAAATAAAAATATCAATGGCATCCGAAAGTTGTTGGTACATAAAATTTATATGTAGCCATCTATTCCATATTCAAGCTACACGAAAGTAGTACGGAAGATATAAACCGTTGTTTATTAGCTACCTAAAACATTAATAGCGAAGTGATATGTCAATAAACTTCAGGAACATGGGACATTCAAGGGCGGATATAACTTGACGACACGGCCCCATAATGTATTACGGATTTGTGCCACGGAATAGATAGCGAATAGAGTGTTTGTTAGCGAAACTTTGTACTAGACACGGTCAATTGATTTGCGGTCTATTCGAACACATATGTTTAGAAATTTAAACCGTATGCCAGAGAAGTATTCAGAGATATCAAAAGGATTTGAGACAAATCTGACGGTGAAGTTTTGAATAGCAATAGTCTGATACTGAAGTGGATACTTATAATGCCACTGAACCTTAAAGAATAAGAAGTGATAAATATAATTTAAAAAAATCACAGTTTCCCATTGCATCAATTTACTAAGCAATTTAACATTAATTACCAACAACTTAAATAATTAATATTACCTGTCTACTTTATAGCCTCATTTTTTCCTAACTCCATGGTAAACTTACATTAAGTCCACAAGTACAGGTCATTACAGTTTGCAAAAGAACTCTGAGCAATATTTATCCAAAGTTACGTCACCCGTCATTTAAGTAATGGCTTAATTGGAAAGTTTCGTTGAGTCGGTCAATTTTCGTGGCCTTAAAGTGGCACAAACCGAGCGCTTTCTCGCGTGTTGCCATGTTTTACGTCGACGGCAAATAACTTTGATTTTTCAAAGCATGACTAATTGCGTCCGTGTACTTTTACACTTAGCTAATGACAATGTAGAGGAATATTTTTAGTAACTAGTATTTTTTAAATTGCTGCCGATACGCGTTATTAATGGGGACGAGTATATTTGAAGGACAATACTGATACCTAATGTCAATTATTATTGGATATAGAAATCGGTAGGTTCTTATAAATATAAGTATTATTTAATTACTGATGTTTAAAAAAGAAATCCATCAAAAGTGTCCTTGAAAACGCTATATTTAATAATAATAATAATAATATAATATCCCGGGACAACTCACACACGGTTAACTGATCCCAAGCTAAGCAGAGCTTGTGTTATGGTAACCAGGCAACTGATAAACATACTTATATACTTTTAAATACATACATATTATAGATAAATTACAACCAGAACAAATGATCGAGCTCATCACTCAAACATTTGTCCTGGTGGTGGGGGAATCGAACCCACGACCTCCGGTATAGCAGTCAGGGTCACTAACCACTAGACCAACAGGCCCGTCAAATTTTGATTGAAATAATTTCCATTATTGATTTCCTAAATATAACGTGCCTTAATGACGACTAACGTCGACTACTCGTTTGTTCTTTAAACAGAGTCTATAATAATTTATGACCTAAATACAAGTCGTGAACTCGAACCGTTATGTCGTATATAAAACAAACTGTACGACTAAAACAATAGCGTGACTGCAACCGACGAAACTTATCAGTAAAACGTGAAACTTTTCACAAAACACCTCACACGTTCAGACTTAACGCATTCCGAACAATAAGAGAAATAAATTAAAATAAAACAGTACAAAGGAACTGTGTGGAAATGTTCGCGCCTTACTAAAGACAAACTTGGCTTCTTAATTAATTAATATCGATCGAGCTCAAACTTGGGTAATTAATAGAAACGTGGTCCCCTAAACTTAGATAACCCTTTGTGAAGTTCACGTATTAATCCAAGTAAGACACAATGAAAACTGAGTTTGGCAAAAGTTTCATACTTGTCTATTGAGCGTTGATAATCCTACCTTGGTATTTATGTCGTGAAATCTAAATTGACAAATGCGTTTATCTATACCTTTTTTAAATGCTGCATATTCAGCAAGTGGATAAAACGAGCCGTATTTGTTTTAAAAAAGAATAATTTTTGTCGTCTGTATTTTTCATTGTATATTTTTATATAAAAATAACAGTTAAATATACAATTTAAATTTATTTGTAAGCAATTTATAAAATATTTAAAATAGCGCGCATCACCAGTCAATGTAGATTTTTATATACCTACCACAGTCACTCTCAAAAATCTAATAGGTATATCACCTCTTAAGCTAAAATCTATCAAGCCATTTAGGCTATTTTGAGTGTCACAAAGTAACATGAATAAATACACACCTACATTATATACACATGCTCTCAAAAAACATAACCCTCTTTCTGGCGTAGTCAGGCAAAAATAAAAAAAAAATCTTAATTAAAATAATAAAGTAAGAAATCGAAGGATTCGTTTTTCGTGATGCCAATAATAGGTATACCGATATTAAAGGCAGCCCACGAACAAAAGGTCGCTGACACGATTCTCCTTTTAAGTGTTTCATTCTTTATACGTTGATCGGCAATCGGTTAGTCCGGTTAACTTTTAAAAGCTGCCTTTAAATTAATCGTTCGTTTACTTTAGGCTATTTACGATTCATGTTCAAAAACATTTTGCTTTAATTATAAACTTAACAACATTAATAACTTTTTATTTATCTACTGGAGCGCTATTACTAAACTAATATCGAATTTGATTTTGAACTTATAATTTTTATAGTAATATTATAGAACGGGGATTAGCGCGTACATGCTTAAATACCTTTAGGGCTTGACGTTTCGACCGGGTTACACAGGCCGTGGTCGCAAGCAGACTGGAGATGCGGTGTCATCGCTCCGTGCACGAAGTAGATTTTTCATCTACCCCCTGTTCTTCAAGTACCCTACACACTACACTGACCGTGTCCGTATTCTGTTCACTAACCGACTTTGCAGAAAAAGCGAGGTTGTGTTAAGCGAATCACTGGATACCAAGATGCAGAGAGTTTAAAGCCGTCTTCCCGATTGAAATTTGGATGCTTCTTGATTTCAATCGCTTCTCGCACTGCTCTCGAATGAAAGTGGCGATCGGTGGAGAGGACTTGCGCGCGATGGAATTGAATCCAGTGATTTACGCCAGCCTGTAGTATGTGATCTGCTATTGCCGATTTAGTGGTCTGACGGTTCTTAACAGCCGCGATATGCTCTTTGAGCCTTTCCGCGATAGTTCGCTTCGTTTGCCCTATGTACGATTTACCGCAGCTGCAGTCGATTTTATAGACACCTGGCTGTTGTAGGGGTAGAACATCCTTCGGTGTGCCCACCATGTTGTGTACCTTTGTCCCCGGAGTGTAGACGGTAGGGATGGAGACTTTTCTAAGTACTCCCCCAATCTTGTCCGTAACTCCTCTGACGTATGGCATGTAGGCTCTTTGTCTATTAACGTCCGGATGTCTGACCCGCTTCGACGGTCGTTTCATTTTTCTTTTCACCTTAAATCCATTTTTGTGTAGTACCTCCTGAACATGGTCCAGCTCGCGCTCTAAGTGTTCAGGGTCACAGAGGTCATATGCTCTATTCTTCAGTGATGTTATCATGGATTGCAGGTGTCCAGGGTGGTGATGCGACGTACCATGCAGGTATCTATCTGTGTGTGTAGGTTTTCGGTATACACTGTGTGATAATGACCCATCTGTTCTCGCACTCACTTTGACGTCTAGGAAGGCGAGTGATCTATCCTTCTCCATCTCACACGTGAACTTCACCTTCGGATGTATGGAGTTAAGATGTTTGAGATATTGATCTACTTCTTGCTGGCCGCCTCTGACGACACAGAAGATGTCGTCAACATATCTCTTCCACAACTTGATGGTATTTGGCCCCAAGGCCAAGGCTTTTTCTTCAAAATGTTCCATCCAGAGATTAGCAAGTACAGGGGCTACTGGACTCCCCATTGCGACACCATCAATCTGGAGGTAATGTTGGCCCCGGAAGAGAAAATAATTGCCTTCTAAGCAGTGTTTGAGTAGATCAATATAATTGTGGGGCATCTCTTTATCACTCAACTTATCCTTGACTACGTCCAGGCATTCACTAATAGGAACATTGGTAAATAAAGACTCCACGTCAAAACTTACCATTGTGTCTTTTTGTTCCAATACTAGGTTCTTTATAACCTGAACAAAGTGACGCGAGTCTTTCACGAAAGACGGTGTTTTTCCCACAAGTGGCTGCAATACTGATGCAACGTGCTTCGCAAGGTCGTAAGTGGGGGATGCAATTTGACTTACGATAGGCCGCAGTGGCACGTTGGGCTTATGTATTTTTGGCAAGCCATATAATTTTGGTGGTTGGTGTGATTTCGGTCGAAAAAGGTTTTGGTACTCGTCTTCAGTGAATAGGTCCTGGTGTTCTTGAATCAAAGTTCGTGTTTTTCGTGTGACTCTGGCAGTGGGGTTGTACGATACAGGTAAAAAACTTATAATTTTTGTCCCCTTATTTACTTAAAGGTTCATAACACACAACAAAAACGTCGTGCATTGTATGTAACTAAGTATGGAAGAACACAAGTAATTACTTGAAACACAAAAATCGGATCGTTAAAATCTTTTGAATAAATAATAATTAATCAATTCAGTGGAAGAAAAATCGCGTGACAAAAGCTAATTCTACAATCAAAGTAATTTAGTATTAAAATTATAAGAGCTATGTTTACATTCAATGGTATGTAAAGAAACAAAATAGTAAAGGCAACTTCACACAAATTGCAAAGGGGTTCTAAAAGTTTATGAAGTTTGCCAGCTGCCAGTTGCCAGCTGGACTTTTTTACTTATCGAAAAGAGCTGTATGCAAATTTTTAACTCATCTTGAGTGTCCTTTATAGTTCGCCTATAAATTCAGCGTTTGTATGACAACGAGAAAACTGCAATTTTAAGGTTTTTGTTATGTAAATTCTTTAGTAAGTTGTTTAACGCAGGAAGGGTTATTTTTGTAGTAGTTGATTTTTATTAACAGTTCATTTTAACGTTTTATTTCCTCGGTACGTGAGTCAAACGGAGGCTGATTGCAAATTGTAAGACTAAAGTAAGACAAACGGTTCTCTGTGGTGTTCGCTAAAGATAGCAAGTTTTCTTATTGCTCTGTATTGCGATTGTTAATTTAACACTTGTACTTTACTTCTTATAAAAGTTAACATTGGTCAATATTTTAACTGTTTTTTTTTTACATAATAATTTACCAACACATTAACATACTAATACTTCAAAGGGCGTTTCTACTTTTAATAAAGTAATCAGAAATTATATTGCTATTGAAAATACCTTTACCGAACATCACTCAATGTATTCCTTACCTACAGCTACCAATGTATTTTCAAACCGCGTTCTGATTTTGTTTGATACTAAATAAAATTGCAGAAAAAGGGTCCTTAAGGTCCTTACTTTCATCAGTCGCACCTAGACCTCTAATGGGATAAAAAAGGCGTTAATTCGTGTAGTCCGCACGCTAGGCCGCACCGCATAATTGCCATAGCAGCTACAATAATAACTGGAACCTGAGCCTCGGTAATTACAATATCATACTCAGCTTTTTCAGAAAAAAATATGTAAGCGAAAATCCTGTAATTTTCACATTATTTTTACCTTTATTCTGAGCGTTGGTTTTCGTTGAGAAAATTCTTTCTTCCAAACGCTTTATAATTTCACATTAGTTTTGTGCAATCCTTTCTCATATTGTTAAGTTACACCACCTTACTTAAACCTTTACGTTTTATGTGACACTAGGAGAGTTTTGACTAACTTGCTTGGTCATTAATATAATAATAATAATAATAATACGTTTATTTCTCTCAAAAAGGTACAATTTGGTACATAAAATTAAATTTACACATTATACCAGTAACATTTTGGTAATTGCGACATTAAAATGACGATGGTAAATCAAAACTTGTTTAAACAAATTGCTATTTAATCTCCCCAGCCCGCCACATTAAAGACCACGCCTTTACGAACTCACTTATATGAACTTTTGTAACGTATCTAGATTTGAATATTTTTAAAGTTAACGGTTTCTCTGCACGCGAAAGCTAAATTACGTTATGCATATCCCCCAGTGGTTTTGCCGACTGTGTATAAATATTTATTTATACAGTGGTTGAGATCAGTCCAGTAGTTATCCAGCGCTAGGGAATTTACGTGTGCGCTATTTTATGCAACGCTGAGTATTCATCTAATGAAGGGATATTTTGCATGAATACAAGGTATTTGAATAGAACCACACAAGTACAGTTTTGAGCGTGGAAGACAATAGGTTGTTAGTGCGTTATTCTATAAACTACAATATGTTCCTCTGTCACAAACATGGAACAGAAATTTAATTATGCTCGAGTAATTAAAAACGTAACTCCTAAAGAGATTGAGAGAGAGAGAGAGAGAGAAGATTCTACTGTAGATACACTATAAGACGAAAAACATACAACAGTTGGACTACGGACAATAAGGGCAGGTACACAAAATCCTTTAAAATTTAAGAAAACCAGACTCTGTTTAGAAAACAGTAAACAAAAGCAAATATCTAAAATGTTCCCCTTAAACACGTTCAAAGATTTCAGTTCGCCACACAGTCTAAATGAGTGTCTCGGGCATGTAATCCCAAGCGTCTAGTTTAACGAAGCGTTGTGAAACTTTTTCGTCTTTGTACACGTAAACAAGTGCATTAAAAACTAAACTAAATTGCACCCTCACCCCTTGCAATACGACGTATTTTACCAACAATCCGTCTAGTGTCTACTTTTGCGCCCTGTTTGCGGATTTTGATGTACTTTTTGGATGCCCTCGTTAGTCTCAGTACGTCTTCAATTATTATGTAGTTTTCATTCTTTTGACGATAACGAGCTCTATAATAACATAATCATGTTCTTTGATATCACAGCTTGTTGCTACACTACGGAAAATCTTATTTTTCTCATGAAAATAACTCATAATTCGTGACATAATTTTTTGTGTTGAATAAAACATAATGTGTACACAGCCTTTTTAACAGCAAAAAAACACTAATTAAAGATATATGTTGGTTACGTCACTCAAATATGCGTAGAAAATCAACACGTGTATAAAAATGATTTTCGAGCGATGAAAAACGGAGCGCTGTGGCAGCGTATCTCATATGGGTTTAATTAAAACTTCACTTGATTAATTGCGCTCTAGGGCTTCAAAATATTGACCAGCCACTGCAAAGACATACACATGATTTTTTCAAGTAAAACCTATCGAGAAAATATTGCAGTTGGTTTCGTTCGGAATATTGAGAAAACAAAATTAAATGCAAGTTATTTTACATTACTCAGAAATGTTTATTTATTTAATATTTATTCATACTAAACGAAAATTTAAATTTACAGTTTATTAATTAAACAGTAAATAAAAAAAGTGTAGGTAGAATAAACAATTAATGATATAAGTAATTTAAGTATTGAGCTATTGATGTAAAATGCAATATTTAGGTATTATATGCTAGTATTTATTTGTGTTATGTTGTACCGGTAATGTCTAAATAAAGCTTCTTGTTTATTTATTTATATAACATTTTTAATATAATATTTATTTGATGAGGCTTTCTGCGCTGGTGCGCCAAGATAGCCTCGTTAGGTACAACAAAATTACATCACATAACAAAAATAAAAAATAATCTTATCCATAACCCAACTTAAAACTAGACACCTCATTGAAATGTAACGCCTTTATATAACTTTACAAGTAGAAATTATGAAAATTTATATTTAATTTTAAATGAATAAATTAGTACTCTTGATATTACTGTTGATTTAAATCCGTATCTCATTTATTTTAACGATTATTTATTTTTATGTGTTCAAGACGTACGTAATATAATTGATCTATATACGTAAACTTTCGCTACCTGCATCCCAAAATAATAATAATAATAGTGTATTTTCTCACCACAATACATTACATTACAAAATGACGAATAGGAGGGTTTCAAAGTATTAATTTCATTACAATCCCCAAAGCTTTTGACCTTCTCAATCTACCTTATAAAATACTACCAACATTTTAACGTTCAGTGTTAATAATTCCAAGATTAATTATCGCTTTATTAACAATTAACTTCAGCCATATTTGATGGGAATGTAATTTAAATTAACGATATTGAGCTCGATGCGCAACTCAAGTGCTGAGCATATTTGCTAGTCATTTTCACTATGTCATTTATAATATTAGGTACTTTGTACAGCAAAATGTTCGATAGAATGTGATTATAGGTGGTGTTGTTAATTAATTTTGTTTGGTAATCAGCATCGAAAAATTTAAAGTTTTATATAAAAAAATTACACCGCTGAAACATTTTTTGTTTTAAGGCACTGCAGATTATGTATTAGCAACTAAGCAGATTTTTTTTTTTATAAGACGTCTTCAAAAGCTTTTTATTTGACACAAAAAGTCTGTTCAAGTCTAGCATTTTTAGGATTTTTGATTATACGTTTATTTATTAAATTATTAAATAATTAAATGTCAACAAAATAATTTTATATTTTGTATTTAACCAACTCAACAGCAAGCTCGTATTGAACTAGAATAGGTTTTGTGTGTAATCAAATTTATTATCGGTCGATAATATCACGGACAATATGAAAAGTTAATTAGGTCATGGTTATAAATTTAACTGGTTATAATAGTATTGTAACCAGCTATTAACTGGTTTACGGGATCAGTAATTAATTTTAATTAAAACAATTATTTTGTGTAAATGTAATCATTTATACATTGTTGATAGTTGTTCAAAATGTTACCAGATTGTTAATTTCCGTTATTGTTGTAAATTACGCATACTTATTTAATCGATGTTTAATAACACACATACCATAAGTGCATAGCCAAAGACTGTGTTATGAAATAAAATACAACAAAGGTATCACATATATCCAGACTTGGGACAATATGGAAAAGTGGTTCTGTATACATTGACCCATCCGGGACCTCAGAAGAAGCGACACCATAACAACCGACCACGTCATCAAATTTACCTACATCAAATTACAATAAATAGTTCATTCTATTTTGGAATTATTTCACAGTCAATTTGTGTCCATATTAAAATCCAGATGACATTCACTTTTCTAAAACACCCGAGTCGTCCATTCAATTCTACTTCAATCACACAACGTGACTCTTGTAAAAGCTATTTGTGTTCTGCGGACTGTCACAACAGAATGACACTCTAATAAAATACAAAACGAATCCCTCCTTTTACTTTATGAACCGTTTTACTGTATTTTACCAAAAAAAAATAAATTAAAAGTACAGTTGCAAGTTTATAGGGTTGTAACAATAAAAGCAATCGTAAAATACATTAAGGTGCTCTCGAAAATGGTGGTTCACCGTCAGCTTAAAGTACTTTAACTGCACCATATGTTACCGCTAACAATTATGTACTTCTGTGATGAAACTACAAAGGGAAAAAACAAATGAACGTTCGTACTTCATGATGCGATAACTACATTTCCTGCAATGGTCTTCGATTGTTTGTATTTTGATAAATATTAAGTGAATTAAATTCAATTATATTACAGTTAATTTCTAAGCCCTTGTTTCATAGTAGCCCATAGTGTTTTAAACCTTTTGTGTTTAAAACTTAACAAAATGTAGCGTTAACGTATAACTTATCAAGCAAACTAAAAAAATATAAGTATTACATCGTTTAATAGTATGTACATTGTACATTGTTACATAACATTATCAAGAATAGTCTTATAATAAAATTATCTTGTAACACTTTACATAAAGTGTTAACAAGTAATCAAAATAAAATTGCCTACCTGTGCATAGTAATGTTTGTTAAAGAATAAATCTTCCTCAGCGAAGTAACTCAGTCTCATGTTCCTCCAAAGTTATAGTCATGAAAGTTTTGAGTGAAAAATTGCAGTAATAATTTTCGTAGAACTGTGAACGTCTTTGCGAACGTCTTTGTAATTAGATCCCCGACTGAACTCCAGTTTCCTACGGTCGTTTTCTTAATAGCTTTGTTAGGAACTTATTTTAATCATTCAGATCTTCGTACCTAACCTTAAATATAACCGGAATTCTTCGACGATTAAACGTAATTACTTTAACTTTAATAAGCACAGAATGATGTTCGGCCTTGATGTACAAAAGTTAAAAAGTAAAAAACTTCCTTTGCGGCGCTTCCTTCTTTTATACATTTCCATAATTAACATTCCTTGATATTCCTTCTTAATTTACTTGAGCAACATCTCGTTGTTAATTAGCAACACTAATTATGTTAGGTTCAAATGAAAACGGAAAATTTATTAACAGTCGAAAATTTCTATCTAAGTTCCCAGTTATCTTTGCAATAAATTTTACGATCCGACTGATGGCAGATTAATGAGTAAAATTTCTAAGAAAAACAAACAAAAAGTTTCTTTTATTAGTTCTGTAATCTGTTTCGAAATGTTATTATAAGTTGTTGGAGAAAAAATAAAACCTTGATAACTATATTAAACCAACATTTATTTTAGATCAATCATAGGATTATCGTTTAAGGTTTGCGAAAATTTGATGTTGAAGTTAATTATACTGTCTTAAAAACTACACATAGAAAAATGATATTTGTCACATGTACTTGAAGTAAATTATGTAGTTGTAATTGCTTTGTCTGGGATTAAAACCTAAATTATATCTCCATCGAATTTTAAAAATAATTCAGACATGGAAATAATTTGACAAACGCAAGTTACAGAATTTATAATTTCATCTCATTTTGGGATTTTATTATTTTTTATTTAATTCAGTATTATTTACTTCAACATTTCAAATGCTTCACATGGTCTATTTTCATATTCTACTGACCTTGTTAGTCCCGTAGTAATTAGTATCAAATAGCCTTGATATACTGTGTTTTTGTTTTACTAAACGATATGAAAATTATTATGTATTTGACATAGAAGATGTAATGTTGTGAAATCAGCTCTGAACTTTACTCGTGTTAAATAGACCTTAATTAGTTTTACGTAATAATTGTATGTATTAGTTTATAGGTATTGTTTTTTTTATTATTATTATGAATGTATTGTATTTCCATGGGCCCTAGTTGCCTGAAATAAAGGAATTATTATTATTATTATTTAACTAGTGTTTAGTATAATCATCTGGGAAAGTATAGCTTATTGAAATCCATAACACTTTTGTAGGCAAGTTCAAAAGTGACAACGTGTCAGGTATTTTGGTCACGTATCCACTGATCACGGAATTCAATTTGCAGCACAAAATAATACGATTTTACGTCGACGAGCCCCGTATCGATTTAAACAGAAAATTAGATTGTAACCTGCTTTAAATCAATTAACGTCGCCATGACGCAGAATACGTACACAGGGTTATCGATATCCGAGATTTTTTGAGCGTCCAGTTTTCCGCTTTACGAATTTTTCTTTTTTCTAGCACCCTGTGTTATTAAGTTAGTTTATTTAAAATTTCGGACTGTTTCTGAATAGAGTTGTTTCTGATATATATTTTTGTTCCAGTTTAATTATTATTCACATCACACCTCGTATTCATTAAAAAAAAAACATGTTTTTTAAAGTACATATTATTATTATAACAATAAAGGCAAAATAGTTGCAAGAAATAGTTAAATATTGATCAAGAAACACTGCAGGAGTGCAAAGTTAGGAATACAAAGTTAGCAGAATTACAGTACTCGGTTACTTAAGAGAATAAACTAAAATCGATTTGGTGTCTTTCATCTAAAGCTCGGACCGAGACTTTTTTAGGACGGCTCCCAAATTGGGGAAGCAAACGTTTAAATCACTCAGCCTTTGAAAAAAAGGATGGCGTAACTTCTTGTTCTCAGATTCACGACTTCTAACATATTGGGGTTGGGAAAAACTGAAAGGAAAAGGGAAGAGAATAATAAACGTACTTTTACAAATCGAGAAATATTTACCGGATTTTTCCCTTTGTTTTAAGAAATAATGAGAATAAATGATTGTCATTTTGCTGTAAACTTTCATACGATTATTTATCGCCGGGGAGGCAACTCCTTAAACATAAGGAACAAGGGGACAACGGGAGCTCGAATAAAATGTACTTTTTGACAACAGTTAAACAAGAGTCGTTTAACTTTTCGTATTAGCGAGGATTCCGCAGCCTCTGTTTTCAAATATTACTGGTGTTTGCTAAATTCTACAAGACGTGGAACTATTACGGGTGACGTTGCCTTTCTGTTAACATTTACAATTTTCACATCCATTTCTCAAGAAGATATATGGCTCGGATATTGTCTTTATTTTACTTGATAGCTGCGAAATGAAACGACGCTGAATTTTTCATTGAGTTTTATGCTCATAACTGTTGCAGTTTTAGTTATAAATCTCACGGGGCTGCACATAAAAAGCGAAATAAAAGTGTTGATAGCCACACTAGGGCTAGCTTGCTGACCAGAACGTTTTTTTTTTTTGTTGACGCTACGTTGCTAAAAGAGTTCACTTTACATAAATTTATTTGGCTAATCAAAATTGTTAATTATCACGTCCTAATTTATTTATTTTATTCATTAACATAAGTATTGCCCGAATATATTTTCGTGCAACGTAAGATGATAACCTTAAGATGGGGCAGATAAGAACGTAGTGTGGAATAGATGAGGAATCGATAAAGATGGCATCAACTCTTAAATACGATTATGTGATATTTTGTGTCAATGTTTGTTTGTAATGCAGTTACTAATATTAAACATTGTATAACCAGCGGGTAGGATTATACCGCAAAGTTTAATCGAAACATTTTTACTGTCTATATAAACTGAAGGTGCCGGGAAACGCAATAAACACGACCAGTATACAACTTTTCAGTTATGAAACCATAATATTCTTCGCGAGAATTTTCAGACAGAGTACGAATAATCCTACTTGGAGAACTTTCTAATAACGCTCTGCTCTTTAGATTCATTGCACCTTGCAGAAAAATTTCAAAACTTCGCCAGGGACTTAAGAGATGTTTGTGGAACTTTTAGAATGACATTAATCTCGGTAATTTCTCACCAGATTTGAAAGCATTAGTTTAACACTTTGCGTTTTTCGGATTAAAAGTTTAATCAGGAGATAGAGTTGTGATAAGTGGCTCCGCTTATCATGTTTGTTCAGAAAGTATTCCAAGGGAACTTTGTGTTATTATACGCGTTTTAGTATATTTAATTAAAGTTGATGTTTTTGTTTCAATTCTGAGCAGCTGACTCATTAGAATGTTAGGGTTATTTTGATTAAATTACAAATGTTAATTAGTTTAGTTGAATTACTTGGGTAATCATAAAAAAGTAGTAATAATTATGCACAATATACATATATCTAAATCACTTTATAATTAGATTGGGTGTAACTTCAATATTTTTAATAATTAATTAATTTTCAGACATCAATTAATAAAGAAGCAAAATTCGTTTTATCAAGCAAGCAAAATTTCTAAACGATACAACCAAAAAATATTCATTTTCGAAACAAAACAAATTTTATGTATAAAGTAGAAAAAAACATTCAACGTTGTTAAGTTTAAAAGTTGAGTATCTCGGGCGGGACGTCGACGGGACACAGCCTTAATGAACTTATGATAAAGAACTTCATTTTCAAGAAATTCACTCCAAATAAAGCAGAAATTTTGGGTAAATGTTTTTGATTTAATAAAATCTGTTGGAACGGAGCGCGGCTGAATATCATTTTAAATTTCAACACATTTTAGGTGAGTGACGGAGAATATAATTTATAAATAGGTGAGTGACATGGTGAATGGCGGTGGTTGGTTACTCAAATGAGTTTTTGCCTAGCCTTTTTCCCAAACTATGTTGGGGTCAGCTTCCAGTGTTACTGGATTTACCTGGATACCGTATTTAACATGGAGCGACTGCCTATCTGACCTCCACAGACCAATTTACTGGGTAAGACAGTATTCCACAGTGAGACTGGTTGTCAGAATTACGGTTACGTAAATGAGTTATAATAAAATTATTTATGGTAACTTATTTTATTACATAAACATAACATAACATACCATCACGCCTGTATCCCCGAAGGGTTTGGACGAGGTGTACCACTGTACACCCACAGTTCGCCGGTATGTTTAGGTCCCATGTAATAGGGGCGAGCCTATTGCCACTAACCGGGCACAAATCCAAACTCCGACCTGCTACTGAGAATTTCATAGAAAGACCCAATAACACCTTGGTCGACTATGGAATCGAACCCAAGACCTCTAGCGTAGCAGTCGCGCTTAGCACCACTAGGCCAACGAGGCAGTTATTACATCGACGCCCCCAAGGAATAAACCTGTATTATACTGTTACTGACTTTTTACTGTTATATCATTTTCGGCATCTATAGGTCGGGATTCACCTATACAATTTTTTTCATTTTTTTTCTTCGGTAATTTCTAATGATTTTCCTTATAACACTTTTATTCTTTGGAAATTTTTCATTTTTTATTTACTAGAAAAATAACGTAATACATTATTACAAATTAAGTTCTGTGGCAACAATTCGGTAAAGTAATAATACTGTTAAATATATCAGAAAAAAAATCTGGTTAATGCGATTACAGGTTTATTATCGTTAATATTGTGGTAGCCATTTTCGGTAATGCACTGTTACAGTTATCATCCCGGTAAAAAATCATACCTTTTCTATACGTATTGGCGGGAACTTGCTCGCGCTCGGCGAGTCAAGGACGCGTTTCTACATTTAAATAAATAATAATAAATGCGGACAACATCACATACATTGCTCTGAACCCAAAGTAAGTAGCTGAAGCACTAGTGTTATGGAATTCAGAAACAACGAAGGTACCACAAACACCCAGACCCGGGAAAATGTAGAAAAGTTGGTTTCTATATTGACCCGTCCGGGGATCGAACCCGGGACCTCAGAGCTAGCGACACCTTGAAACCGGTGCGTACGCCACTCGACCACGGAGGTCGTCATTGTAATGCACATGTAACGCACATTACGCACACTAATAGATGATCAAACGAACTTACCTGATGTTCGATCTTTATTATACGAAATGCCTCGTTCTCGATATATGTTATTTACCATGCAGCTTTCGCTTGGCAACTAAACTCTTTCAGATCCAAAACTAAACGAAGTATTAGTGTCACACTGTCTTTTTTCTCCTGTCAAACTTCATTCCTTTAGAGTCTCGTAGGTTATCTCAATTTTACCAAGGGTGGGATGGGTAGGGAACATATATCGAGCACGAGGCACTTCGTATAATACCTAATAATCGAACATCAGGTAAGTTCGTTTGATCATCTATTATACATTCCATGCCTCGTTCTCAATATATGTTATTTACCATGCAGATGTTCAAGAGATGGTAATGTTGAGATAAAACTTAGAATAAATAAGTAGGCATGTCCTATACATAAATGCAAACTATGCACTTGTGCAGTCAACTCTTTCTAGTTAGATGCAATCATTTAAATAAACTAAACTTGAGTTGTTCTGTTTTGAATTATCCTGATCAACAATCGTAGTCACACAATGTTACAAAATAACCAGTATTATTTTTAGAATAACAATCAATGTCTGAAGACACCTCATAGCAATCCTGAGAACAATAGTATTAAGTTTAAATTATTCTGCATTAAGCGCAACAAAACCTGGCCAAACTCTAATAGAAAATTACAAATCTTGCTAATGTTATTTAATATATTTATCTAGCAGTCTGTGTAATTACATCTAGTAGTACAAAATCTTTTTGTCTTAACCATAGGTGCAGAAGCATGGCGTATACTATATGTCCTGAAAAAAAAACATAAGTATCAATACCGCCTACTGAAACAGTAGCTACTTTCTAATCCATCTTCTACTAGTGACTGAAGACAAAAAAACAATTTAACTATGTGTGAATTTAATCGTTCTTAATTAAAAAATGTGATATATGGTGTTTTCTTTCTTAACTTGTTTCAGTTGTTACGCTGCATAGGTATATAAATTATTTAATTAAGTATTCTATCTCTAAAATCTTTAGTAAATATTAGGCTGAGAAAATCTCAATTTATCCAAAAATGCTAAGTAATGATTTGGCTGCGTACAGCCCATTGCCAGGTTTTTAAAGTTATCAGTAATGATAATATTGACGCAATCTTCACTCAACTTCACTTAACCCATATTCAGTCATCTATTTATTTTAATAAACATAAGTACACTATATTTTAATGAAAGAAGTTTGTGCCCGCTGTGCTGTGCTTAGTGCAAGCAAAAAACCATCCGATTCTTGGTGAGACTACCAAGACTTAACCATTTCCCTGTCCAAGTCTGTAAAGACTCACGTCTTTAAATATGATTTTGATGAGGCATATTCTGAATTAAATATTTCAAATTAATTCCAAACCAAACGACGCGACGCGACGTTCGCGAAAACCTAAGCCAGATGCTTTGATAGAAGATACTGTATTGGAACGTCCTTATCATCAACCTCTTCCTATAAGAAAGGCATTTTTCATTTAAATTCTTTGTGCATTAGTGGTGCGATTCCACGGTATAACCACAGATTTTATGAGTCTTTGATTTTTGTAGAAAATTGTAATGATCACGGCGATAATAGTGAGACCAATGATGATAATACTGATTAGTTATTAATGTTTTTACTTGGCTACTTTTTATATTTTGACTGATTGTAATTGTGATTTCTATGAGTACTTTGTTCCTAATAAATATTATAATTTTAATACATTTTATGAGTTTTCTTTAATTATTCTCTCGAAGATACCGATAGCAAAATTATTTTACATACTCAGCTTTTAATGATTACGAAAATATGACTACCAAAAATTTCCTATAAAATACGGGTTACATTACTTTACCTTCTTATGGTTATTTGTAATTTTACCATAATAAGTCGGTAACTGAAGATTACAATATCTCTCTGTAATGAAAAAACACGTTGAATAATCCAGTAAAGCACTATTATGCCAAAGATTTTTAAGAAAGTTACAATAATAATTCGGTAAGTAAACATTACTGGAATAATATTGATAAGTCAGGATCGTAAGATATCAGTACCCTAAAAATTGTTTGAAACCATTTTCGGTAATATGTATTTTGGTGAATAACTAATTCTGTGTATATCTAATAGTTACACTTAATACATTAAACTGTTCGGGTAAAAATTAGCTTTCCCGTCATATAACAATGTTTTCATTATTCTCCTTTGTTAAAGAGATATACTCGAAAAACACTAAATCATTTTTCCTGTAAAATTTGATTTTTGCGATTACCGGTTTATTCCCCGGGGACGTCGACATATATTATACGGCAAACTAATAATGCATGCGACAGATGCTATTCCCCTCCTACTCCCCGAAAGTACCTGTCACAATCATTATTCTTTGAAATTATAACTTTATTCGTCTCAACGAAAAATCATATAAATAATTTATGTAAAGCTTTATAAGAAAAACCGTACTTATTGTATATTTAAAGAACCAGGTATTGGCTTAGCAACAACAAAATACTGTAAGAAAAAAACACTGTACACCAACATTTACTTTGTGTATCTCTGCTTATTCCCAAGTGAAAAGATGGTACCTACTCGCGATGTGAAACAGTAAAAAGCTTCTTGTAGTTAAAAAGCAAAGAAAATACAATAAAAACATGCAAAATAAGAGAACAAAGTTCTTATGCTCTTTTACTTGAAAATATCAGGGGAAAATGAATGCATAGGTAGATGATATTGTATAGTATGTATTTTTCCTGAGTAATTTCAGCAGAGGATGTGATAATTAACAGTTTACTATTTACAACGTAATTTATAATTTACTACAAAAGATCGTTCGCATTTATTTAGAAAATTACTTACTGGTAAGATCAAAATGTTATGTATTTTTTTTAATTTGCTCATAAAATAAAACTAACTTGAATTTATATTGATTGAAGAGCATGCGCCGAAACTCGAGTTAGCACTTAACCTCCACTAATTAAAAGTGCATCGAACTTACACGCCCTTAATAGTTGTTATAGAATCTTCTAAACTATTATAACATGTGAGATCACACATAATTTATCCTTTTTACAAAATAATTACCAAAAATAGTAGGCCTGTTGTACAAAGTAGGTGCTACGATATATTTGTTTCTTACTTAAATCAACATTAATAAAATAACAACAAATAATTAAAAGATAGGTCTTTTGTGTAAATAATTAGACAGTACTTTATTATGATAAAAAAACCCTTTAGTTTAAATTACTTTCTTATTAATTTAATACATTCGCGTAGTAAGTAAGAGTGAACTAAAAACCAAATAAATGCGATGTAGTTAGGGTTAGAAATAAAACATTAATTTCACCAGTCTGGTACATGTTATAAACTAGCAGTTAACCTCCACAGATTGGATGGAGTTTGGTTCGCTAAGGTGAAGTTGAAATATAAAGGCGGTTTGAAATAGATACCGCTTCACTCAAAACCAGTGTTACTCAAAGTGCTCGTTCGTTCCCAGAAGGCAGACTATTCTACTCGTACGAAAGTATTTGAAAACTATATTCTATTCGTGTTAGTGTTTTTTTTTAATCGGAACAGTAGTTGTTCCTTATTTAAAGATGACAATTTAAAGTTGGCAAGGTATATTGAGATTAGGTACTTATTAGGCTGTCATAGGTATCAGTTTTCAAGGCTTCTTAAATAAATTAATATTATAAGCTTAATTTTGAAATAAAACTACTTTTTGCTGGAGTACGTCGCGGTTTATTTTAGAATTTAGGTCCTGAAGTTTCGACAACTTTAAAGGTATCGTGGTCCTAACGGTTTGTTAAATTGCACACCTTTATTAAAAGGGCCTTGCTGACATTAAAATTTTGGAAATATTTACAATTCGATGTTTTATACATTTTGTTTGTTGATTACATTAAATAACATGTTAATATGTTATTAAATGTTGTAGTGCAAAATAATATCTGTTTATGCATAGAGTTTAATTATAACTTGATATTGTAGGCCCCAATTAGTAAATAGTTCATTTCATGGGAATGTTTGGTTTAATCATTATATTCTAATGTTTGTGTACATAATTCATTTACTGAATATAGCAATTATTTAATGTAATGTCTAGCATTTTACATTTATTTTAAATCGTTTATTATACGCAGAACGTAGTTCCAACGTAAATTATTATGGTCATCAGCAATATAACTTGTAAAGTCACTCAATCTCGTGAAAAGGTAGGCAGAAGTCTTTTTTATATTTTTGACGTCTTCTAGTCTCAAAATAAACATCTAAATAATAATTTTGTACGTTACTCAATTGTACATTAGTTCTTAAGTCAACACAATACTCTATAATGTTGAGAAACACTGACCCTAGCGGTCCTTCATTTAGTAAACATGGCCTTTTAATCAGTCACGAGCATTTCTAAGTCTGTTTTCAGGGTGAAGTCGGATAACCGGGACACGGTTGCTCGACCCTATTCAATATCTCAGTTCAAATATTTTATAACGTTTGGCGCTGAATTCAACTTGTAAAGGAGTTGAAGATAGGTATTTTCTGGTACACTTAAAATATACTCAAAAAAATTTTTCATACATAGCAAAAATTTTTTAGCCATATTTTTAATAACGAATACCTAAAGAGTATACTAATAAAGAATAGGTATGTTTTTATAGTGAAGATGCTTACATATTCCTAATCTAATTATTATTATCATTATAATTAAGAGCCTGTAATGTCCCACGGCTGGGCAAAGGCCTCCCCACTCTCCCTCCATTTATCTGATATCTTTCTCAAGAGCCGCGGTTGACCAGTTTGGTAAAAATGAATGTAGGTCCTAATCTAATAGTATATTTATATCACGGATATTTGCTCCGTGATTTATATTCATATACGTCTCCTTAACATTGTATGGTAAAAATTACAATCGCATTGCGGAAATTATTATGTCTAATATACCTACTTTAAAAGTAAATCAGAATTCTTTTCATTGCGTTGTTCCGCTCGAACTGAAATCAAAAACAGTTTCGACGTCTAGTTCTCAAATTCAAATTGAGTTCGAAATGTTTCGTCCCAACGGAATGACGCACATGAAACAAACTTTAAATTGAAACGTCATCCGTAATGTTTGTATAATACAGTTGCTTGCAGATTATGTAAATATTTGTTCTCATCATGAAGTTTCAAATATAATTACCCAACTGAGTACTAGCAAGAATGAAACACTTTACAATTCTGACGTAAATCTTGAGTCGTAAACGAGTAAATCTTAACTAGCGACGCTGAGACTGGTAAGGGTTCTTAAGAAAAAAAGGTACCCAAACAAATAGACCGAAAAACGTCATATCATAAATCCCACTTACTTCGCCGCTATCCAACGATTTAGAACTAACTCGTAGTTATAAATTTTCGGATACGCTACGGAAAATAGCTCTGCGGCGAAGGCCTGGTGTGCAGCCAAACAGATGAAATGTAGCCCCGTCGACGGTCCATTAGGAATTAATGGGCCGATTCGAGAAATGTCATCTTCCGGTAAATACTGGCCATAAGTCATCCGTTGACAAGCACAGGGTTCGGTTCCGGGCGAGGTCCTCGAACAAAAACAACAGCCTGCAACTGAAAGTGATTCATTCCGCAAATTAACCGTTGAAAAGGTAATTTCATTTGTCCAGATCTCTTTCCTTGAGCCGTGGAGGCGCGTGAAGTTATTTTCGGAAGCACAAACAAGTTGTTTTCTTAATAAATTGCTTTTTAAGAGACGTTTCTGTTTCAACGCCGCGCCGGGCCGTGAGGTTGTTAAATTTGAATCTAAATATAAAACGATCCTCACGTTTTCTGTCATTACTTTATTTACTTAAAATTAGAAAGTAAATGTCATTGTAAATGATACGCTCTTGCTCCTTTTGCTTTGATGCGATCCTTTTCCATCTTATACCTAAATCATATCAAAATACGCTGCAATGATGACAAATATAACACCTGTACCTAATACAAACCCTAAAGCTAATTTGGCTTTACTATTTGCTAGGTATGATTAATATCCGATAATTGGCCGGGACAAGCGTTGGTACTTAATCTATGAATTGCTAATTTAACGGTGCCAAAGGGAACTCGGCCAATACAACAATATTAGATTTACGGTCAACGGGCAGGTACGTAATGACTGTGTCAACACTAATGTGTTTAGGGTTCGTATGTATGATGATGAATGTGGTTTACCTATGGATTTATGTGTTTGAGCTCAACCAATATGGTAGGTTACTATGAAAATGGCTGCATACTACCTTAAAACAGAGTTGATACCGCAAATTTTCTTATTCATTTGTCATTTTACAATAAAACATAGGTACGAATAATAAACTATGGTAAACTGGAACCAACACGACAAAGAACACACGTTGGATAATTTTAAATTGACGTTTCACCTTAAGCTGAGCTCTTATAAAATAACTTGTTAATTTTCAACCAATGACAATAAATCGTAAATCAAACTGTGATAATATTTACACGAGTTTGTAACCTGTTAGCAAAGTTCCTCTTATTACCGACGCAACAGAGTTACCTTGACCGGGTCGGGACCGACACGTGTATGCAGCTTACACGTGTATGCAGGTTACACGTTCCAGCCTGACGCCACGTGTCTAGCTATTGCACAAGGCTAGCATATTCTGTAGTCCCAATATAGATACGAACGGACGAAATAGTAAATATGAAATGGCACCAAATTGATGTTTTGGGAAATGTAGAGATTATAATATACAATTCCCTTCTTATAGAGGTAATAGGAGTATAGTAGCAGAGAGATGAACAGGTGAAGGAAAAAATCGTGAGGAAACCCGGATTCCAAAATTTGGGATCTGAAATCGCCAACCCGCAGAGAGCAAGCTTGGTGATCAATGCTCGTGCCTTCTCTATATGGGAAGAGGCCTGTGACGTTTATAGGCTGGATTGTTAATACACGTGTATAATAACATAATAAAATAACATTATGTAGCAATTAAATCAAGATATTCATTTTTAGTCTAAAATAAGCTTACAAAGACAATTTGTTATAATATATGCAATATTTAACATAATTATCCTAAAATAGAACACGTTTAACCATAATCACGTCTCCACTTAGTATTTCAAATTTGTAATTAAACTCGTTAAGATAAAAACAAATTTCCCTTAAAAGCATGTTTCAAGAGGCGTAAAATGATAAGCTCATTATTAATTACTTTACTTTGATCCTCAATCAGCATCAAAATTAAATTTAAAGTGTTATTAAAATTTGTAACAAGTGACGTAAACCAGTTTGTGTTTAATTTCCCTTTTTCTTGTGAATTTAATATTTAACATTGGTAAGTAAATGGACATGTACAAGAGCAATTAATTTAGGTTGTACACAAAACATATATTGAATGAATAATAATAATATGTTGTGCTTGTGTGAAACGCAAAAGTTATTTAAATTAAAAACTTAAGTTTCAGCTTCATATATTTTTGAGGCTTTATAATTTATTTAATAATACAATGAAATAACGAACAACGATAAGGAGTATCGTGGCATATTTAAACTACAAGAACATATCACGCGAGTGTTGCAGAGAATTAAGTTTAAATACTTTATGTAGTTATACCACAGACTTTTTAAAAGCAATTTTAAAGAACAAACGATTAACCCACATTAATATGAAAATTCAACTTTACTGCTTTGGAATAAGGGTAAAGAGTATCGAAGTGTTACATTTGATTTGTTCATGAGTGTATAAGAAACTGGAAGTACCTATTATAACAAGAGAAATTACATAATAACACACTGCAAAGTCTACTAACACGAAACAATGCGATCCGTAATCCAATAAATCTTGAAAGGCGAACGCGGTGCGAATCCAATATCAAAACTAAAGGTTTGTAGAACAAAAGGTTCCAGGCCGGATTCCACCAAAGCGGAGATGAGTAGAGCGGAGCAGAGAAGTTTTTAAATAACCAATAGAAATTCGTTACTCAGGCCTGTCTACACAGCGAAGTCTGAATAACGAACTCATATTAGTTATTTAATAAATATCATTTAACAATTTAAGATCATACACCCATTTTTTTTTTAATTTATCACATCTTTCGAAATACTGAACAGCTCTTCACAAATTATAGCTACAGGACATGACCAATTCAATTGACTCTTAAAAAAAACTACATCAATATCTTTTTATGCGTTTGGGAGCTACGACACCAAAGACACACGCACGCAGATGGACACGTCAAACTTATAACACCCTGTAGTGTTGGCGCCAGGGATTAAAAAACTTATCTGCTCCGCTCTGCGCATCTCCACTTTAGTGGAGTCTGGCCTTAAGCGCGGATAAAAGAATGGGATGGAGTCGCATTTCGAGCTGTGAAACATTGGCGTGTCACGGCGCGTGACGGGACCGCGATGGCGACTGTGCGACACGCTCCTATATCAATTTCACGGATTAAACTTCATACTGGTGTATCTTCACGTCGTTATTACACGCATTCGACTACCTACTTTTATGTCGTCTGTTTTTCTGACAGTACATAAGTTTTGAATGTGTGTTATAACTTTTATTGTACGTAGAATGTAAGTATGTAGTAGTTATTTTAAAGCTCTATCAAGAAAGTTTGTATTGTTGATTTTATCAACAACTAGGTAACTGAAACTACAACACATAGAGTAGGTAGCTTGGGTTAACCAGTCCCTTCTTCTGACTAGCCTAGGAGAAGGTAAGTTAAAGAACATCGTAATTATCAGTGGCTTAATATATAATTATTCATGGGTATCTTTTTTTTCGGTCGAAAAAATTACGTATTATAATAGCTTGCCAATCACAACCACAAACGATACTATCACGATTACTATAAACGTATGTGTGCGTAAACTTCATACCAAAAAAGTGCGAAAAAATGTTTGTTAGTGGTCAAAGGAATGGAGTCGTGTTTTACGGCTTTGAAACATTGGCACGTCACGAGGCGTGACGGGCCGCGCTCTGATATCAATTCCACGGATTAAACTTCACGTGGATGAATTTCGGTCCCACATCATCTAATGTAATGAACAAATATGTTTCTGTTGCGTTCCTAAAAATAAATATACCTTATTTTTGTTGTTGTTTTTCTGGACTGTGTTCACTGAACAACAAATCAACAGACTTTCATCCAGCCTATAAACGTCCCACTGCTGGGCACAGGCATCTTCCCATATAGAGAAGGCACGAGCATTGATCACCACGCTTGGTCTCTGCGGGTTGGCGATTTCAGATCCCAAATTTTGGAATCCGGGTTTCCTCACGATATTTTCGTTCATCTATGTAACATTATTTTGTATACTAATAATTAGGTACTGACTTGAATTTTAGCAACTCTTAATAAGCTTAAAGTGTCGTCTGAAAAGTTTTCTCTAAAATTAATTGTACAAAAGTAAAACCAAAACAATAAAATAAACAGTTATTTGCGGACAGAAATACCAGTAGCATTAGTATTGCAAAGCAAAAATAATGTAATGTAAAACCGTAATCCTATTACGGCCCGAAACTACCATTCTAATCCCCAGAATTTGTATGTACGAAATTACACCCTCTCTAACAACGCTACTAATCGTAAACATAAATACTAAGGGGAAGTTCAACTGGTAGATACGAAGTTCTTGAACAATATCATCGATTGTTTCGAACATACCAGGCCTTAAATGGCACAAGTCACGAATACGTCTGTCCTTAGGCCTCGACATAACGTCATTTTCAGACACGCGTTTTTGCGTTACATTTTTTTGCACAGACGTGGAAAGTATCAATTTGATATCATGAAAGCTTTTAAGCGCGGACGTGGCGTGTGAAAATGAACCATGCATCGTATAAATGTACCTACGATGGTAAATTACCAAAGGTTTTTAACCCAATGCTGATGAAAATTCAGTGGTTGAAAACGTTGGTAATTATAATTAAAGTTACAATTACTTAATTTGATTAAAAGATTGTCGACATATTTATTCATGAGATGTAGCTTGAATAAAAAAGATTGACTTCTGACTTAATTTTGATAAACAAATAATTATTTTCTAATATGTAAACGTTTACAGATGTTAGATTCAGAACTTTTTGCATTAATTGCACCCTAAATATTTATTCAGTACGTAAATTTCCTTGAAATAATAATTTGGGTAAACGAATATTTAAACTTAAATTATAATCTAACACAATCAAACCTAACCAATCTTTGTAAACAAACTTTTTGAGCGGGTATAAATTAATTAGAAAATTGAGTTCGAGTTGAGGCATCAGACCGCTACTGTAACAAGTTTTGTTGCCCAAATTTCGGGCCTCCGCAATATGGATTAGGTCAATTTAAAATCATTACCATAATTTCTTATCAAAAACTTTCAACTGAGTTTCGTTCATGAATATTCCTCCCTTATTTGGCTGCTCATTCTCTGGTGTATTATGTATATTAAAGCTTTGCAGCGTTTGCTGTCAGAAGTATTACAATTAAAATATACTGCAGGAACTCTCAGCAAACCCACTTTGACTACAAACAGGAACTTTAAAATATTATGTATTGATCGCTTCCAATATACAGGCATTATTATTTATTGCTGAACAGTACGCGGAAAGTTTGCCGACGCTGGTATAAAATTTGTTGTAACACATCGGGGTCTCGATAGCCTCGGGTTACTTCGGGAGAACTTTTCCATTTGCTGGCTCCAGCGGCCGAGAGTAGTGGAACCCGCCAGCAGCACGCGCCACTCGAAAAATCGTCCGGCAGCGCCCGATCTGGAATCATGTTCATTACACACGTCCACCTCCAGACATTCTGACACCACGCTAAACTTAATAAACCAAGCTTTAAAATTACATTTTATTTAAACTCCTCTACAACAATTACATTCAATATAAAATTCCTTATCTCAATCCACAAAACTTTTACTTAAAAATAAATTTCCTTTAATACACAAAGTTCGTAACCGCGACGACAAAAACATAATTGTAAAACTTGGGTTAAGTCAGCGCCAAATTGCCTGTTTTAATTAAAAAACCGTGCGCCGAGGGTCTCGTCGCAGATAACAATTTAATGTAATGGCGATATTCAAAGAACTCCTTTATGAACATTTCGAGAAAACCTGCATAATGAATTAGCCTCTGTAAATACACCCACCTTTTAACTTAAGGTTACTGTATAACACAGACTTTGCCAAGAAAGCCTTAGCGTTATATAATATTTCATTATTCATAAACCTAGAAGAACAACTTATAAAACAGTACCTATTTCTATTTTCGGCTGAAACTCTCTAAAACTTAGAACAATACTTATATTTATGCAAACCCTGTAAGACTGTATGAAGGCAAAGAAAGATAAAAGGTGCGGTCTTATTGTATACCGAGTTACTTATTCAAGACACACATAACCCTATTTACATAAGTTTCCAAGTTTTCCTTTACTTTTATTTACCTGTGCGCCAATGGTCTTTCAAAGGTATAACATGCACGTTTCAGGGGACGCAATGTGGCCAATTTGCGGGGATCAAAATTTGCCTAAACCCTAAGAGAATGGTTCAAAGACAAAAGGAGGCAATGCTTGAGATTTATGAAGATTGCGGTCCCATAAAGTTGAGTCAGCTATGTACGTGGACTGGTGAAAAAACGCGACGTTTTGTGCAGTACTACAGTTAAATGGCCACAAACGGAATTCAGTTCCGAGCTATAACAGTGGATCATTGTCGGAAATGAATTATTACTTCGCAACTTTTACTTGAATGCAAGCGGATAAAAGGAACACAATATGCAACCTTTTGTGGTCCATTATTTAACTTGATGGTATTCAGATTCACAAACATTTATCATTTTGATGTAAAGTCGTTGATGTAAAATGTTTTGTGTTGGTAATAATGGTAGCTGCGGATTAAGGATTATTTATTTTCTTTACATTTTTAATTTCATTAGTCATTCAGACTTTTCGAACTAAATTCTGTGGTTAACAATAGTGGATGCTCAGAATTTTTAAGTAATTTATTCAGCAGCATTTCAAGGGTAACGAAATCACGAAATATTTTATATGTAAAAAAACTTGAGTGGAAAATAATTAAAACAACCCTAAAAATGTTTTTGATTAAATTCACATTCAAAATAAAAACTTTAAAAGAAGGCCTCGGTCGATTTGTAATGGATTGGAAGCAAGGAGTATGGCGTTCTTTGAAACTGATGTTGGGAACTTAGACTACAAACAAGATAAAATTTTATTCTAGGAAATACTCCTTATTAACTCGTTTAACTGATACTGATACCTATGGTAACCGAGATAATAATTTATTTGCACCTTTTATAGTGCACATATTGACCTATTATATCTACATTTAACAACATTAAACTCTACTATGAATAACCTAAAATATATTAACTTGATAGAATAAAATATGACAGTATGATATTCGTTTTCTGTTTCTGACAGATTTATTAAAATCATGTTTTTCATTGTTTTCTTTTGACATAATCTCAAGCTTATAATCAGTCGGCCGAAAATATGGATTGTTGGTTTTCAGAATTTATGTTTGAAAAATTATTATACATATTTTCGTAAAAGAAATCCATATTTTACTTAAATTCAAACAAAAGATTGTGGTTTAAAGGATTTCTTATGTACCTATTTCAAGAATTCTAGTAATGTTTTTGAGATTTTTTTGTTTTAGAATGTTGCCTTTTACTTCAGTAGGTACCTAATTAATTTATAAAATTTTCTAGCTCAAGTAAAACAGTTATTGATGAATGTTTTTTTTTTCGAAACCTGATGTTTATTTAGATATATAAATATAACACTATGATTTTTTTTAAACGTAATTTATTTAAATAAATAAAATGTTAATTGAATTGTTGTATCATTCGTCCAGACCTGTCTGAAGATTTTTATGCTGGCCCTGATTAGGTACTCGGACATATTTTACGACCTTAAAAGAACAGTATATTTGTAAATAGTACTATGAAAATATGGATGATTATAATTATTTGAAAGCAATAGTCAAAACAAAACATTATTTAAAAGTTGCGTTTTGTTTAAGTTGGTCTAAGGTTTCGAACTCTGCTAGAATCAACACAGACTCTTCGTTTTTGTAATAAGCTCGTCCAAAGTTTTTCCAACGAAAAGCGAGATAACGAATATGAAAATCAAAGGCACCGTTGTCAGGTAAGACTCAATTATCGATGACGCCGCTGGCTATGAATATTGATAGAAATATTTGCATACCCACCGCATCAACTCTGCCGATATGAAAGAAAAAACAACGCTCGCATGTAGATGCAATTGTATTCAGAACTTGCTTTCACAGTTGGATACATATTCAGTTATTCGGCAACGCTAGTTAGGGATTCGAATTCAGAACTCTATTTATACTTTTTCATTCGTCAGCGCAAATTATAGAGTCCGATTCGACGCTGCAAAGGAAACTTTAACATCGGGCTCGCATTCATTTGTTTTTTAGTTCAACCAAATAGTGAAACAAAGTTTATTTATATTTATGTTACCTTATTCCAAGTATCAAAATTATTAACTTTTTGTAGTTATCTTAGTTACGTTACGGTTATGGTTAGTTGTATATGACTCGGTAAAAAAAATTATGTACTTTTATAAATAAGAACTTATTTTTTAAGCTTTTTTTATTACTACGGAAATGATTACCCGTGGCAGTGTTTAGTATTATAATCCAGCCTATATAGAGAAGGCACGAGCATGAATCACCACGCTTGTTCTCTGCGGATTGGCGATTTCAGATCCCAATTTTGGAATCCAGGTTTCCTCACGATGTTTTCCTTCACCGTTTGTCAGAAGTGTCTTAGAATAATTAAGAAAGTACATATAACTATGAAAAAGCCACATTGGGACTTGCCTGGGTTCAAACCTGCAACCTTGTGCATTTAAATCCGTTCATTGAACCGCTAGACCACCACGACAATTCATTGTTTTTCAATTCATTCAGTGTTTAGTATTATTTACCGTAAAAAAACATTTTTTTATGACTAACTTTCTTTACGTGAAATTTCCGTACTGAATGTGAGCTATAACAGTATAACCCCAATGCATATTCATAATATGAGCGCTAAAATATATTTTATACTGCACCTGTTTTCAATATAATACCATTAATAACTTATATTATACTCGAGGGAAATATCTGCGACAGCACGGAGCCAATTTACACAGAGTATTGACAAATTATTTTATCAAGTTCGGTACATTATGGTACTTAAGTATAAGCTTATATTAACGGGAAAGGAAAATACGAAATATACTAAAAATAATACTGAAATGTTTTAACATTAATGTCAATGTTTGTGGGCAGTCAGTATTAAATTAAGAAATATTTTTTCTTGAAATACATAATAATATATTATAAGTTGCAGTCGAAGTGCTAATTAGGGACTAGTTTTTCTTTATAATTGTGATTGCGCTCTTCAACTCTCCCAGGTCCACAAACTATCATACTTCAAACCAAGTGATCGCCAGTTTTAAGGGCAACGTTTGTGGATCATAAAAACGTTCTTTAAAGTCTATGCGTCGCTGCATTACATTTTAAAGTAATAGAGACAGCATGAGACTTACTTAGGCGCCTTACAATTAAGTTACGTTTAATTTTCGGCCACCTAAAGGTAAATCATTACAGTATGTATAACTACGAAAAATCACGGAACATACATGTTAGGTGATTCGGATAACTCTAAATGTCCTCATACTCCAGACACTTGATTTTAAATACTTTCTGCGACAACTTGTATGTTTTACATGAAATGACAAGATATTATGTACCTATAATAAGCAGTCAAACCGATTGTTACGTATGTAAACACTGTACAGCAAATTACAAACAGATTTGGAGAACAGGCGTCAGTGTTTGCCGACCCGCATGTGATATTCATCCGTTCATTATCCGTAGTGACGACGGCAATAAGGTTGTTATCAGGAACTCAAACTTTTGATTATTTTATAGAAATAATAAAGGTGTATTTTTATTTAATACTTTAATTATTATGAGTTTTAAGGGTTTCTTAATAAAATTATTTTTCTTTTGTTACAGGTAAGTGCCTAGGGGATATGGTGAAGGATTGTATTAATTTATATTTTATACATGCTTAGATCAAGCGTACAAGTGCAGATACAGGCACAGACAAGCTGAAATCTTCATGTTTTATTTTGCTTATTGCGTCAGTGTAAATAAAATTTGAAGCAGTTTATTTACTGACCAAGCATATAATACTCCAGAAAAGTGAAGAGATAAACACCTATCTTGGAAAATTTAAAAACTCTATAAAAATGTCCTTTTTGGATGAAGGTGCATTACTTCATTATTTTTATACCAACAAATATTGATTGATAATAATAGGCTTTGTCCATTATGCATCGTAGCTAGGTCTTGTTGAACACGTTAAACGCATTAGTGCATTAACATCGTGTATGGTATCTGGAGTCCGTTAACGCTTATAGCTAAATACAGAAGCTACATTTTCGTAGACAATATGCTACGTGAGCGTAGCACGGCTACGTTAGCTACGATTACTTTGTGAACCGTAGCACGTACAATATTGCTATTAAGCTATTAGCAGTAACTAGTAATCTGTGATATTAGTATTAGGACTCGTTTACACTTCGACTCCAAATACCAAATTGTACTGTTTTTGTAGGAAAACACTGGAGTTAAAACTGTTGCTTGTGGTATTTAACCTCGGCATTACAAAACCTTATTTTTTATTATAAATAAAAAAAATAAGGACTATATAAAGAGCAAGTAACACAAAGATGGTATTAAGATTGGATTCCGAAACTCAACAGCATAAAGTAAACAAATTACAAAGTTTTTGTGTTATGTAAATACCGTAGTCATTACCTCGGAATATGTGTGCGCAGGCGAACCGTAGCTTTAGTCGGCTATTAGGCCTTACACGAAGTCGCCAGTAGCAATTTGCATAAATTGCGACATAACAGTAACTTTGTGAATGTCAACCTTGTGCGCGACACTAACTTCGTCACCGTCATAACGTCTAACATTTATGACTTGTCCGTCTCAATAAAATGAATAAAGATTTTTAATATGCTTAATTACGTCTTAAGTAATAATCTATTTACAATTATTATAGAAACATTTTTTTTATTTAGAATCGAAATTTTTATATTAAAAACAAATTGGTGCCTTATCTGTCATTTTGGGTACCAAGATATTAAGTGGCATCATCAAATGTATGTGTCTATGTGTCTTCTTTGAAAACCGAAAAAAATTGAAGATTCAAAATCAAAGGATAAATAAAGTAAGTACCAACTATTTTTTTTTATTTCACTGTTTCTTGTTGTTTATTTTTTTCTAAAATTGAGTTAATTTTCAATCATACTACTAGCCCATAACTTGTTTAGGTAGTAACAGTGCTGTAAGTAAAGGTTAACTAAATAAATAAATGATTAATTATTCGACAGGAATAAGCCAAAACATAAGTAATTAAGTATAGTGCACGAAGTACAAACACAGGTGCACTTTCTGTTCCCTCAGTCCGAGGGGACGGCACTGAAACATGATTGGAGACATCAGGTGCAGGACCTTGCTTGACGTGGTTCATAGTGTACATATGTCATTAAAGGTTGGAGTTACTGTGGAGGCATAATACACATGTAGTGTACCTACAAGCTACAATACAATAAAATAAAAAATACTGGATTCCAATATTTCCAATATTATGGAAAGTAAAGATGGATATGGATAAATTTAGTCTGCGAATGATACGATTTGCTTTTGCTAACCTCTAGTGGATGTGTGCATACTGGACGGTTTAGCATATTAAAAACGTCTGTAGATACTTCTTGTAGCCTGCTGACAATATGAGAAGTCTTTGGACTTTTTCATCACATCTTGTTTAATGGTGTAACAATACTGTAGAGTTATCCATACTTATTTGTTTCTGAAATAACTTTTATACAAAGTTTAGTTTGCTCAATATATTATATCTAAAATTTAAAAATTTAAAATTGACGTTATTTTTATAAACTTTTATTATGCCAATTTTTTTTTTTTAGTAATGTAAATATTGCAATTATACATTTCGTAGAACTCAATATACAAATAAACATGTTTACATTATCAAACACAAATAAACACTGTTTAATATAACATAATATTTGTACACAAAACTATTATCGTTGGATCGCCACAGGCCGGTCTAACTAACTGCCTAACTTTCGGCCTTCCGCTCGCCTGATAAAGACGTCATTAGTTGGTGTATCGCGGTTGTAGTACGAAGATAGATGTTAGGTTAATTTAGATGATTTCTCATGCTACTTATATATTTGAAATGGTTTTTGGTTTATGTTAATGGACTTGTTTAATGACTGGTTTTGAAAGTTATAATTATAAAAGTGTTTCTCAATTTAGATAGCGATAATGTTGCTTTTGAACTTCATCAATAACATAGATAAAATAAGTATATAATAACGGAATATCTTGTCTTGGCGAATATACCGTTTTATAAATATGTAGAAACTTGGTTATCATCATCGTTCATTGCGATTGCCGAGCTATCGTGGGTAGGCGGGCGAAGAGAATTAAGAACAGCGACACTCCACCGAACACGTTTTGCTTCAATGCGGAGCCACCAGATTCCTCTTCATCCGACGGCCGCGAGCAAAAGAGCCCGGACTTGCGACAGTGTCAAGAAACGTCAACCCGCTTGTCATGTTTCAGCAGTTCCTTTTCACGTTTCTTAACACTAGAAATAGCGAAGCGCCTACAAATACAACAAATACATAACACTAACTAATCAACACATAACAACACAAAACAATATTTAAAAATGAGGATTTAAAATTCAAGTACAACGTACCTCTGACATTTAATAAGTGCGTGACTAATCTTTTTGAATAATACTGCGCTGATTAAGCTTTATTTAGTGTTGGTCTAATACATATTTTTTACTTATTAAGTTACCTATTTAGTGTTTAGTAAGTTACATTTAAAATATAATACCGGAACAAAGTGCAATGCTTGTGGAATTTTTAATATCAACAACTGAAATACTCGTCCACAAAAGCCAATATTTTTAGAAATTTAATATCACCGACTCAAGGGAGTGTATAAAATTTCCGCCACATAAAACCACTTTAGACCAGGGTTTGGGTACGGTTTGACGGAATATTGTCGTAAAACTTGTCTCCCTGAAATATATGTGGACGTCTTAGTAATGTATCATGTTATTAAATTCAATATGTAGTACATTACTTAGTATTAACATGTATATTACTCGCAATTAATTGACCTTAATTCAAGTAACTATTCAAGGAAGAGGTATTGTGGTGTGATATGAAGTAAGACTTCCACAAGTGAATGGAATTTGGGCACATAATTAACGTTTCTGTGAACTATTATTTCAATTAATTTCGAGTCAAAACTTGATTAAGTTAATTAATTATGGAATGATTGATTAACTTCAAACAGGTTAAATGCACATAATTATTTGTTACATTTATTATATGTATCTATCACGACTTAACTTATCTTACTCATACTTATAAACATTTTATAACCACAATCTTATCATATTATCTAATTTATTTTTGCCCATTTTAATTTTTGACAATTTTTTCTTTGCTTATATTTAATTTAATATTTTTTCCATTATTTAATTTAATATTTAGTGTTTTAATAAATGTATGTAATGTTTTTTTTTTTCTGAATTTTGGTAATGTTAATTTGTTCACTATTGTATTTTTTTTCTTTCATATAAGTATATAAATTGTTACTTGATAATCTAAATACGCATGATGTGGTCTCCTGTAACTAAAGAAACACAATGTAATTGGTTTTATGATTCGTGATTTCTAGCTTGTAAGGTGTATTCTTTGTTGGAGATCCAAATTAAATAAATAAACATTAAAGGCTTGATTAGAACATTACGTGAAGCTACATACGTAGCTACTGATCCACAAAATTGAACTTAATTTATCGAATTGAAAACTCAATAAACTCAACAGAACAAGAAATGGCTAAACTGAACTAAACTATAAACTACACTAAACTTATATCAGTCAGTCCGGTGTAGTCCGGTTTAACAATTCAGGCGCTCATGTGGGGTGTAAAACAAGTTAGTGCAGTTCCAAATGCACAGTAATCCCGTACGAGCGAGCCTTAGACTTGTTATAAATAAAAACGAACTTTAATTTTCTTGATGGTATTACGAAGCTTGTTTATAGGAAGGTTCCGTTTTATGTGATCTATGGGGCTTTCAGTTTAATGAAGGTGTTTTTTTTAGGTATTTAATTATTGGGAAGCTGTAAGCTTGAGTAAGATTAAAATGTTTGTGGGAAAGTGCATGAAATCTTTTTGTTTCTTAAACATATTATATTATTATAAAGGAGATTTAAAATACAGACTTATAATTTTGAAAATAAAGGTTTTTAAACAAAACTTGAAGTAGATATCTCTTACAGAAATCCCTTGTAAACAATATCTAAACACGAATAAGCTATAACTCATCTAAAAGTTTCAAACAAAATATACTCAATAACAGCTATAACATTAGTTGTTTACCAATGTATCTATGTGATTTATAAAACCTGTCAAAAACTTTATATCTAAAATAAAGTTTTACAATTTATGCTACGTGCAAAAAATATTTCTAAATCGGCAGGCCGAATATTGTAGCAACAGCTCCAGCTTCTAGCTTTTATAAATATTTCTAAGCGCAGTCTGTGATCAAGTTTAAAAATACTGCTATTGTGATTCCATAACACAATAAAGGAAATATTCCCAGTAACTTAAATGTAGCACTAACACTTGTTTTTGAACGAAGAGCGATCAAACGAGAAGCTTTCGTAAAAGATAATATTTTTAATACTTGACACGCCTGTAAAAGTTTGGCTTTAACTAAAAATGCTTAAGCTTGAAACCTGTACACATACAAGAGTAGGATGAAACGTGCTCAAAAGAAAATACAATGCGGTATTCGTTTTAACAAAAACACTTTTTTGAAGATATTATTATGTTTTTCATAGTCACAAGACATACTCAGTCAGTTGCAGTTTTAGAGTCCAAAGATATCACTTATGTTAACTAAGCCAAACCTTAGCATCAAAACAAAGCCCAAGATTTATTTACAGACACATCTGTTACTAAAGGGGTCAAGTTTATTCCTAGCGGGGTTGGCCCTGATGCGCCATGATGACGTATTCCGCATTGCAGGGCATTAGATGGCAACAGAGGATGGCGAGAAGAGATTGGGCTCACGTCAACTGAACACATTAGGGTAATGGTGTCTGTACACCTGTGATAATCTTACTTGTTTTGTTAAATATTTGGTTGGACAGAAATTAAAAAAAAAAACATGATTAGTGGGATAAGATATTTATATCTATATTTTTTGTTAAATAAGCATCTGCTTTATTTGACAAATGGATTTCATATTTTAGTTAATAATACGATCCTGCAACGTTGACTTACTTTAAACACTTGTGCTCCCGACTGTGACCATGATATGATATCAGAACGTTGCAAGGTTGCCTAGCGTTAAACATTTCGTTTCACAACTTTTTGATTGACAGAATTGATTGTCCCCCCGAAGCGTGCGACGTAGCCATAATCAAAAAAAAATATTTGAACTAAAAACTACACAAATGAAACATAATAAACTGTTGCAAAGACTGAGGTTATATTTAAAGATAAACGGAAGCTCCGTATAAAGGTATACAACCGTTTAAAACCACTTCACTATGCCCATATTTAATTTGTACATAATAATATTATTATAAGGTATTCCATACCTTGTTTGCCTATTAATAGCACTAATAAATTATTATCCGACTCCTTTACAATACATTGTTTGTTACTCTATTGAATAGAATATACGTCTTAGAAGCAATTAGTTCGTCAGTATCAATAATTGAAGTGCCAATCAATTTGAACCTCTGTCAAGGATAATTATAAGGTATTACATATTTAAATTGGTTTTCATTCAATTAATTATGAATGCCTTTTACCGTCGTACACAATAGATCAATATTAATTGTGTTTATTGAAATTATTTACATAGTTAAGTGTGATCTTAACAGTCTAAATATGGTTTTGTTACACAGTCGAAAAATATTGTCAATTTTTTGAAACGTAGAAATCAGATTGATGACAACGAATTTAAATACTGTCTGAAGTTTCGTGGCAATACGATCATTTGTTCTGTGTCTGGGTTTAATTCATCTATAATATTTAGAAATTTATAAGTATGTTTATCAGTTGTCTGGTTGCCATAAAACAAGCTCTGCTTAGCTTGGGATCAGATAACCGTGTCACGGAATATTATAAAAAAATGTAGGTATATATATTAATATGTATTTTTTTATAACCGACTTCCAAAAAGGTTCTACGTTCGACTGTATACATTTCATTGTTTTTTATGCTTGTTTACAGATTTTTCCGTCAATTGTTTTCGATTTATTGTTATAAAACATTTTCGAGTTCACAAGACAAATTAGAATTTTAAAAGTTCCAAATTCGAAATTAGACCGACTGTGTTATTTCATTTTCCATAAACACAACATGAAAGGAGGAGTGACAATGAAATGGATTTAGTCGTTCAGATGGCCATTTGCTCTCATTCGCCATTCCGACTGTGTCAGGCCAGTCCAAACATGTTGGTTTTCTCAAGCCATTAGTTATGCAACAGCTATAGCTAGTTACAAGTGCCTGATGAAAATGGAATGCTGGACTCGCTTTCAGTTTGAATCTCGAAATATTTAGAGCAAACGGAAACAATAAATACTGGGTCAAACTTCGTCCGAGTTTCGGAATAATCCAAAGAATTCTGATATTTTTACAAACGGTTAGTATTTGTGTAGTCTAGATGGATTGATTAAAAGTGTATAAATATTTTCAGTATAAAACAGAAGAAATCCTTAACAAATAATACAAGTGTATTATTTTTCTTTTACGAATAGTTGCTATCATTAACACAAAGATATCATCACATTATTGTCATGCAATTTGTTTTATTTATTAAAATTATGAGTATGTATTAATTGATTCTTTCAATCATTTTAAAACCTACCAAGCGACCATTTTTAATAATTCATCTATCTTAACTTTCACAAACTTACCTATTCTGATTATGTTTACATAACAGTCTTCTCCTCACTGGGTCACAAAGTTCCATACCTGATGAATATGCTACAGCCACAAGCGTGTCATAAAGCCATTCTAACTTCATGACACCCTGTCATGAGAGCATAATCTCTCATATTTCGCCCCTTTCCTTCCAATGAACGCTAAAATGAAAAATTAACTGAAACTATGTTTATTTAGTTACGAACTGTTGTTACGGTATGTGTTTGTTATATTAATTAGCTGCATAACTTAATTAATTAAATGTTATGCAATTTTAAACTATGTTTGTGCTAAATTCGCAAAAAATATAATTATAATTATATAATATATTCGGTATTTTGATTTCAAAGAGTAGCAAACATACATCCATGCTATGAAACTTTCGCGTTTATAGTTTTAGTATCTAAGACATACTGTAGTACATAGTTAGAATTTGTGTGAATATTTAATCTTAAAAGCTATCCCGCAGGAATGCAATGGATAATCTTAAAAATAATTTAATTATCCAAAATGGCAGCGATGTGGTTCGCCACCCATCACGTCTCGTTTCTCGCGGGGGTGAAAAGTGGTCCACGGAGAGCCGCTTCGCTACGTTGAGTGTAAGAGGAGGAATGGATGGTAAGGTGGATGAAGTATGTCAGATGATGGATGTTGAGACAAATAATAAGAAAGGTATGCTGAGATGGTTTGGCTATGTTGAAAGAGTGCATGAAGAACGATTGACGAAAAAAGTGAATAAGGCGAGTGTGAATGAAAAAAGGCCAGGGCAAGAGTACCATAAACCGAACAGCATGTATGAAGGGAATAATGAAAGTGGACAAAGCGAAACAAGTGTATAAGGATCGTAGCAAGTGGAAAGAAGTGGTCTCTGCCTACCCCTACAAGGGAAAAAAGCGTGATTATATGTATGTACGTGTATAGGTATTTAGAATCAAGCTTGTATTGCTATCAAACGATTTCATTAAGCGTGCCTGTTCGAATATCATGTTAATTGAATTGAGACCGAGGTATAAACATTGATGCTTGTCTAATAACACATTCCGAACGTGTCCTGTGAGCCGCAGCCTGTAATATACGTCATACAAATCAATTAGGGCATGTATGTAAACAAACGTATATTAGCATGTGAATTGTCCAAATATAGACCTATTCTATAGCTAGATAGATAGATAGAATATTCTTTATTGTACACTATTTAAATTACATAATAATAAAGTACATCAACAGTAAAGCGTACAATGGCGGTCTTATCGCTTATAGCGATATCTTCCCAACAATATAGCTATTTATTCTTCTATAGCTAGATGGTCCAAAACGATTACTAGTTTAAAGTTATGATAGTTTTAAAAGTCAATACATAATATCAATACATTATAATTATGGAGGTACATTTGTATACTTCAAATTTGTATCATTTTGTACCGAACAGAAATTCTACAAACCATTTCTATTTAGTCAGTTCTGGGTAAGCGATTAATGGTACCTCTAGCTGCAATCGCCAACGAAGCCTAACGAGTTCTGCGAAATCTCTAGAATTTGGTAATAATCACTTGGATATTTGATTACTCGCCTATCTAAGTAATTATTATTTGTAATTTATTATAACCTGATTTGATACTTTTAACGATTCCACTTACTTGTCTTAACAGTTCTAAAACGTGTAGTGATGAAATAATGAATACAATCACATCACCTGACAAAAGTACTACACAAAAAAAGCGTACATGCCATGAAGGACAAAATAAACACCTTTAACTGAATAAAAATTGTCAATCACACAAAAATTGTGAATTATCCAACAAAATGGTTTATATAAAGTTTCAAATACTTTAGCAGACAGAGTCTTCTAAATAAGCATATCACAGCTATAAAATATATGCTTTTTAATACTTAACATAGAATAGAATAGTTGTTTTGGGAACTATAACTTAAATATTTGTGGTCACCAGGAGTTACCACGTGTATTTCGGAGGTTGGCACTTTGCCCAAAGAATGGCTGGCAATTTGTGACTTCACGATAGTACCGCCACAATGCTTGTCAAGGATTAGATCGCTATTTGTGTTGTTTTCAGTTTTATAAATTGTAGAGAATTTTGTTTTTCTATTTATAAAATTATTACAAGCTAGCGGGTTCGCCTTTGTAAATTTTCAAATACATTAGTACTCATAAATTGCTGACTGAATTATCGAGAGGAATATTATAACTTAAGTACTGGAAATAATCATCAAAAACCGTTCAGTATTTTTTGCGATTTAAGTAACAAACATCCATCCTTTAGAAACGTTGACGCTTGCAATAACAATAGAATTGCAGAGCACCCCTAAATGATTATTCGGTATCCCTCCAATAAATTCACAACGCTGCGAAAGTCATGAAGTCGATGCTACGTCAAATTTGGAATACTACTCTACATCGAACGTAGAATGCGGCGCCATAGAATGCAGTCTTAGACTCTCTCAGACATCAACTGGAATTGGGTCACGATCCTTACTATGAACGAGCACTGAGTAGTAAAATGGTACCAACATAATAAGGCAATCTAGTCGTAGTGAAATGGACTTGTTTTCAAGATGAGTGGGTCACGATGACGAAGAAATGTCTCTTAGTCGAGTATTTTATAGTAATAATGCAAAAACGTTAGTCTTTTTCTGAAGACAAAGAAGCGGAGCTCACAGTCAGTCATTAATTATTTTGCAAACCATTATAATGTCATTTTATGTAATAACATAGGTATGCCAACAGTAGCTCGTGAAAAAAGTTTTGATAAAAATCAATTATCAATCGAATAACTTGAGTTGGCAGTATCATAAAACCTAATACTGCACAATCAGGCAATCCCATAATAATTCACCCGTTAAATAAAATAGGATAATCATATTTACACATAACGAATAGCTATAACAATCATGTATTAATATACAACTAAAAAAAAACAGTGATTGGAATTGATTCTACGCACCTTTACTTACTTCCATTCTTCCCCAGCACTAAACTCGAAGCCTTATCATTACCATAACCGTAGT
Organism: Autographa pulchrina; assembly: GCA_905475315.1. NCBI lineage: Eukaryota > Metazoa > Arthropoda > Insecta > Lepidoptera > Noctuidae > Autographa > Autographa pulchrina. The sequence continues at coordinate 5,496,807 of FR997773.1, forward strand.
CTACTTCCTCTGCCTTCCACCGTTTCCCGTCACTTTTATCGACAAACATAAAAATAATGAATGTACATTTAAATCAGCAGACATTTGATTACTCGATAAAAAGCGAGCGTATCGATAATTCCAGTCGAGTTCCATGATCCGTACACAAGGCGGAAGGGCTTGATACTTTGACGCGCGATAACGATGTCAACGGTATTGCGATATTGCGGGTGTTCGGGATTTTTTTAATTCGATTTATAAATAAAATATCGGTTGCTTTTCATTTCATGGAGAGAAGCTTTGTTCGATACGGTCTGTGTTTTAGAAAGGTTTTGATAGAGGAAAAATTTTGTTATTTATGCTTAAGTTAAAGATCGAATTTAAATGTGCGGTGGGCTGCTAGATTATGTTACTTTAAATAACGGGGAAGATAGAAGGATCCTCCTACATGTATTTTTTGAAAAACGTTATTCCTTTATTTACACATCCAGCAAAATCTTTAAATTATTTGAGATTAAGCTTATAGTAGTAATATACACCATTATAATAATAAGACCGTATAAGTTTACTTTCATTCTAACTCGAAAGTAAACAATCCTAAACCTTCCATAAAATATTCCATAATCTTTGACTTCAGTTTGTTTCTCAGTTCCAAGATTAAGGGAATTCGTAACGACATTGTGTAATATATGTGACACTAAACATTTAATCACAAGCGACATTTCTGCCGAATTACTGGGTTACCGACTGAAATAAAATATTAAAGTAGGTCGCCACACGTAGGCGGGTTTCCGGAAATGTCTGGTCCTACTGGTTTTATTATTCTGTCTGAAGGACCAAAGGACCAACGGCACATCTTAAGAACCAAAGGACCAACGGCACATCTTAAGAACCAAACCTTGACTTTACTGAAATACAACCCGCAAAATTGTTGACCAATTTTGTAAGTATAGGCACAGGTCACTTGCTGTGTATTAAATAGATGATTAGTTTTGTGGTATTATACGATTATTTTATAAATAAAAAATATCGCATCAAAGTAAATAAATAGAATAATCAGTTGATAAGAAAGTGAGAAAGCAAGGTTTGATTCAGAATTTGGCAGCTTATTGTTATGTTTAATAAGAGTAGGTAATGAATATGAATGCATACATGGTCCGAACTTGTTAATGTGGATTAATAAATCCGAACAGTATCTAATCTAAATAACAAATAACGATGATAGAACCATGTTAGTACAACCTTTTGAACTAACGCACTAACAGCACACTATCCGCTAAAATTATTCTGCATTCAACTATAAACTGCTATCACTATCGACCAAAGTTACAAAGGAGAATTTTGCATGGCCAACCCATTAAAGTTATCGGGACATATTAAAGCTCCCGATTTCGCTTAAAACCTGTATAACAAGTAATTAATGTTACATTTAACGCGACCACTGAGCTGTTTCGCGTTAACTCGCGTTAATTCGATTCGACAAACGCCGACGCGACGTGATGCGACAGAACGAAATCGCGCGACGGTACGTTATAGTGAATAGCTTTTCAGATTATCGGGGATTTTAAATGAAAATTGGTGATTGTAAAGTAAACATAAAATAAGTAACTGGTTTAGCTTTGGCTTCATAATCGATTACTATTCAGTTTCACGTGGAATTCGAGTGCACAAGGTATCTAATTTGAAATAATGCTAATATCAGTGTTACTTTTATTCATTTGAGTTAGAATTCGCCAACCTGCATGAAGTAAGCAAGCTTTGCGATCGTCACTTGTCAATTTAAAAGTAGATCATTCGAAGCGTTTTTCGATATTAACAGAGCATGTAATCAAACTTAAACATTAAATTAAAAAGTCTATGATGTAGTAAATGGTTAATAAAAAAAAAATAATCAAAAAAATTAAAAAACACGCCTGCCATGTCAAAAAAAAATAAAAACAAGTCAAATATTTGCAGTCGGGGGACCTGTAATAAATTGTTCCAAGTAACCGACCCCGACTGCAAATATTTGACTTGTTTTTATTTTTTTTTGACATGGCAGGCGTGTTTTTTAATTTTTTAATTATTTTTTTTTTATTTAATACCTTTTAGTGAACAACAAAAAAAAACATAACACTCCTTTTTGGGCAGTCGTGTAAAAACATGACAACACAAAAAAAAAATATCGTTCGGAACCCTTTGCAGGCGATTTCGACTCACACTTGACCATTTTTTAATGTCCCCGTAGCCTATGTCACTCGGGATAACTCAAAGCTTCTAATGATACCACAAACATTGAAATCGGTCAAGCCTTTTAGAAGTTATGGTGGAATAAAGAAACTCACAAACATACATACATACATACATATATACATACATACATACATATATACATACATACATACATGAACCCTGAAAACATAACACTCCTTTTTGGGCAGTCGTGTAAAAAAGCGAGTAAGGTAAATTGATAAATACTTCATCAAAAATGCAATACGTTTTCAGTCGAATGAAATACCGAGTAAAATGGAGGAATTAAATAAACCCACAAACAATCAAATTGTTATGTTTTACAAAGAACAAGTGAACACGATATCACTTTATTTATTACTAGTTCTCAGAAAACAACATATGGTCTATCCTCACTCCTTGTTTCCTAGAAAGATGGTGATATTTAATACAATTGTTCATAGAGAAAGAGAAAACAGTCAAAAGCATGACTATGTTTCAAATTCCGAAAACTCCTTTTCCTATAATTACAAGGAGTTCTATGGAAAACCTAAATACAACTCAATTTTGAGCTCCCGTAAGTCTTAGCCCGTTTGTACATTGGACAAATGGTACGCAAGTCTCCGATATGCAACAATTTTAGTTTCCAAGCAACTCCCAAAACAAACCATAGAGGTCCGTACATAAACATAAGTTGAAGATTACAGTCTTCGGGTATTAGAGACTTACGTCGTGTTGCCTCGTGTATAATGTCTAAGCTTATGTTATCATTTGAAGAGTGACTTAAAGGAACGCCCATAAATTAAATAAGTAAACAAGGTTGGTGTGACAATTACGTATCTAACAGTGTTGCTGCTCGTGTGACAGCAACTAATCAGATCCTGCCATGGTTTTAAAGTGACGTCACACGAAGCTTACACATTATAGCGCCATAGTGCTAAGCGTGTTTGGCGCAGCAAAGGCTTATGTGCGAACTGGAAGTAAAATAATTAAACGATAATTTATAGAAATAATTAAAATAAAGTGTTCTATAACGCAGTCAAATACTTAAGTGCTTACCTGAAATGATAGGTTGTAATACTGGTTCCTAATAGGCTTTCTCGCACTCATATTTCTAACAAATATTCCACAGTTCTCCTTATTCACCTCCCGGGCATAAATAATAATTATTTTAGTATTCAAAGTTATAAATAATCTAGTCTAGACAGCGCAAGTAAAATTAAAATTGACCTAATTCTCAGAAAATACACAGCTTATATTATTTCTCTCCAATTTGCTCTGGGGCCCAAGTCCGCTATTTTAAGTCAGTGAGTGGCGAGTTAATAAACGTTCCAGTTTACTTGTTTGTTCCAGTTTAGTTGTGTGCCTAATTTTCGTATTCAGATAAGAACAGTCCCTTGCAATCCTACAATGACAACAGTGGCAAGTTGGTGTTCATTTGTCATTAAACTAAAATTATCTAAATACGAAAATTAGGCACAAAAATAAGTACGCTGGAACGTTTATTAACCCGCCACTCACTGACTTAAAATAGCGGACTCGGGCCCCTGTTATTTGTAAAATACAATCAGTCAAGTTAACATCGTTTGCCTAAACTCTGACTCTACTTACGTTTCAAATTAATTATCTTGTCGAACTCAGGATTAAAGCCATTTGTTAATCACATTGAACGAACGTTTATAATTAAGACGGATCGATTTCAAAAACTTTCGACTTGATATTGTTAAGACGTCGTTACCTTGCTTTGAGTAACTTTGTTACGATTTGAATGTTTATGTTCATTTAAATACAATTGCTTCGGCTTTACACAATTATGTTTATTGTTTACATGATCTATACAAAAACAGAAAAGTAAAAAATTATAGCTATACCAGAATTCGATGTAGCCAATTTTACCTAAGTGAAAAATGTCTGAGAATATCCTAATCCGATTTTATATGGCTCAAGTGTCGTGTTAGAAACGTGACCCTTCAAAACTGAAAGATTCTTGATATTTTATACGTATTCTATGTAATGTAGTACATTGCAAACTGGTGTTGCTACTTGCCGTTATTAAGATTATAATATATATAAGTTGATATTTTACCGTCTCGATACAGTTAGCTTAGTGATTATTTTTTTGACAATGATTGCACGTGTACTGCTTTTAGAATAATCAAAAGCTTTTTTTTTCTGGTACATTACAATAAGTTTCGAATAGATAGCTTACTTCTTAACCGAAAGGTAATAGACACTTGTCACTAAGAGATACTGTCGGGACGAGGGATCCTCGATTGCCAAATATCGGTACAAAGTCACAATGACCTAGCTACATGTAAAACTGTTTATTAGACTTTTGTGGTATATTTTGAAACACTGGTACGTTTACATTTAAGCTTAAAAGAAAATTTCTTAACGAAAATTCAACAAAGGTACGGGACAAAAATAAATATTTTCCAAATGTTTTGAGCATTATCACAATAAAGAACAATTACCAAGGAAATTCAGCAAAATGTTGGTCACAATATATTTCGTTTTATCTCGAAGACGGTAATAATACAAAGACTCCCCTGCTCGAAGGGTTTGCTTGACTTGCGTGGGAAGATAAACACCTGATAACTTAATGCACGTTTTAAATAACGTTTTGTGAAATTGTTAACACATTTGTTAGAAGATCTTACGAAATGTACTTAGCGTATCTTAGACATCTAATGGCATGTGTATGTATGAAGCACAATGCATTTATGTTGTAGAAAATATGTATGAGAAATCTTACACTATTTGAAGTGAATCTTTGTTACTTTGTTTTGTAGTTACTAACCAATAAACAACCTTCAAAATAGGTTAAATTTTGAGATCTCATTATGTACTTACATGAAAATATTACAATAAACACGATTAAATTGGTGTCTTTTAAGTATTTAAATTAGCAGACTGGAATAATGTGTTCAGGTTATACACATCGAGTTCCTAGAAGTGTAAATGGCTTAGGCTCATTAAGGCTTAATATAGGAAACATGCCTAACTCAAATATAATAAATCTTTTAGGTTTTTTACTTATACTTAAAATCCATTTTATAATTATTTTACAAGAACTCACCCTTCAATTTAGTCTGTATAATTACCTTACACCTTCATAATCCTGTGAAAATCGCCTAGGGGCCCTTAATCATATCAAGTAGATTGAAGACTAATTATATTAAAGTACTAACGACGTAGCTTATTACATAACACAGAAGATAATTGATTTTAGACCTAATTTGATGTAAAATAGTACCTAGTTCGGGATTTTGATGACATTTAGCTATTTAAAATGTATGAATGAATGTGGACAACATCAAATACATTGTTCAAAAAGATGGTACCACAAATATCCAGACCCGAGACAATAGACGTCCGGGAATCAAACCCGAAACCTCGTAGCTAGGAACTTCAAAACCGGAGTGCAAGACTCCACTCGACTACGGAGGTTGTCAAAATATAATCACTTTTGTGCTTCCTTTGTCAAAATATTGGATATAAACACACAGTACATAAACCAAGGAATCAGATTTTCCATTCAAACTTTATCACCACATTACGCCCCTCTTTATACCCGGGTGGTCTTAAAACACCCTGAAGTACGTGCCTTTTATTTGTTTTCAAGAATATCTCTACTAAATTTCATGTTACACGTAGGGTGTATAATATTTCATGCAAATGTGAACCCTAGTCCACCATATTAGACCCTTCAATTGTTATTATTTTTGTAAGATTATTTCGTATAAGCCGTTGGTCTTTAGTTTTGTTTCCTTCGATCTCAAAAGTACTGATTTGCTCTTATTTATCTCTAAAAGCCTTATCTTTTCATTTCTATTCATTATCATCATATTTTTTTTCATGGGATTAGTATATAATGAGAAAGCAAAATGTTTAAGAGAAGGATAACGGATGTATTTTAACTTCATGACGCACATAAATAATAAATTAAAGGTAAATATGCAGTCGAATCCAGCATGATAATCATCAGTCCATATTACATAATTTAAAAGTAAACTTTCGTATCAGTAGCACCAGCTTTGCTATTTTTAGTAAAGGATACCAAAAATCCAACACTTCGTCCTTAATAGTAGCGATGTATGCACCAATATGGCATTCATATAGCCATAAAGACCGCTGTAATGCGCATTTTATCGCCACGAACATGCACATAATGTGTATTCCGATGATAGATACCATCGCAAGATCTAATGGATAGACTGTTCTCGTTCTATTTCCATGACTTTGTATGTAATAAGATCTGTATTAGATAACGGAATGGATTAATTTCACAATAATGGTAAGTGATTGTTGTATTGATATTGATTTAGTTTAGTTGAGTGCTGGAATTAAAGGAGCTGCAAGGAATATTTTTCCAAGCGATATTTAAAGAACGAAAAAGCTAACCAGCTTATAGGTGAAGATTTAAGTATGGATTCTCTAAGGAACACAACCTACAAATCGATGGTTACTATGGAATTAAATAACCTCTTTCGAAGGAAATGGGGACACAAACAATCTATTCTTATACAAATAATGTAAATTGTACTATAAACGCCACTTATTGTGTAATCAGGTAAACGGCTATTTAGCGACGTCCTGCCGTTTACGACGGTAATAAATCGATTTATGCTTCTATTCGTCTTTAATAGCGATATAAAGCGACCTAAAACTACAATTTATTTACCGACCGCTGTGTCCGGATACTGGCACAGCCCGAGGAAATAAAAATAAATAAGAACCAGCAGGCCTCGGCTGGTCGCCATCTTTTCTTGGCAATTTCCGACCTCGGAGATAGGAGTCAGGGACACGTGAAATCAGAAGTTAACCCTCTATATCTATGCGAGACGACAGTCTGATTTACTGGCTTAATCGAACCGGGGTAAGCTTTATTACACAGGTCTCGGGGGCCCAAAATCCGGTGTCGTGATCATGGATTACTTGTACACGCTCGCCAATTGTAAAGGACGAATTAGGACCGTTTGATTTATCTGTGAGAATGATCAGCGGCATCGCGGTTTCGGTGAAGACGAATGAGACGGTTTGCGATGACAAAGGTTTATTTAGTCTTATCGGCGGTAGGGTTATTAGTATCTGCAGTATCTTGAGGGATAGCGAACCCGATGTTATCAATTACAGCCGGAATTAATAAGTCTGTCTCGTTGAGCTCGTGGTCGGGAACACGGATCTTGGTTTGATTTTATTGTTGATCTTTTGCTTTACCATTATTCTGTCATAGAAATTGCAGATTGTATGGTACTAGGACTTTTCATTAGTTTAATTAGGTACATAGTACACTTAGTGCAATTCAGTGTTTTTCTTCTTTCTGCCATTCATATTTAGATAATCTAATAATAATAATATTCCTTACAACTCACACACGGTTATCTGATCCCAAGCTAAGCAGAGCTTGTGTTATGGTAACCAGACAACTGATAATCTCATACACTCTACGTCACTATAATCATACAATCATAACCCAACAGTCCAGAAGTCTTTTACTACAACTTACTAAGCTCGAATAAAAACAACAATAATTTAAATATAACATTAATTTCCTGTACGCAAAACAATCAAGACTGAGACAATACTCATTGTTCCAAAGAAACTCACAAACAATTAGCGCGGCATCACAACTTACCACGCTATTACGGTACGACAGAACTCCCCACATTATGAAGACCGCTTAATTCCTTCTTATTGTTATTATTTCCATCTTTATTGTTGCCGTTTACCTGAAATACTACTTCACTCTATCTTCTTGGTAACAGCTAGGGTTGTCCACTGAACGAACACCTTTATTTTGTATGAAAAAGAGCAGCTACAGGTATTTTTTTAACAATTTATCACATTTGCATAACCCTGATAATTTTACGACGTCTAAATACGGATAACCTATAAAAACAAAAGAAGATCACAATAAACATTAAGTTTACAAGAACAACTTAAATAATTATTTATCGTAAAAACATTGTCTATTTAATTGTAATGTGTAATAGCTTGACGTTCAAGGCATTCATTTACTCGAACGTTTTCTTGTCTTAAATAATGAATACAAAAACCTCTAAACAAAAAACAAAATTACCTTAAAAGACCAAGATGTTCTCTGATAAAGCGTTTTTGTAACAAAACATGACCTCTATTACAAAAACGGCCTAAATTAAAAAAAAAACAGACTGTCGTAACGACCCTCTTTTACGTCCACATAGCTATTTCTTACTACACCAACTCAGGGTTAAGTCACCCATTTACTTCAGCCGACTCTAATAAGTACCAAGTAAAGACAAATGGATAAAACCGACCATATTTCCTTTATTTTATTTATTGTTACCGGCTATTTCTGTGTGGAAGGATAATTTATTTGGTATTACTACAATTTACCATGAAGTAAGTAGTATGATACCACATATAGTATAATACCTCGTACACTTTAACTTACTTTACCATACTTTTTTACACCTACACCTTATTTCATATTTTTACAAAAGTAGATATATATATATAGCATTAAACTGTACGATGGAATGACCAACTCTGCAAAACGGCTTACCTAATGCTAAGATAACACCGTTGCCCTTAAACATCCCAAAATTATCTGAGTTGCAAAGAGACAAAGCTTCAGCTTTACCTCGATATGCAATGAACAGATTTTGAATCGTCTTCAATGAAAATAATAAAATAAATAAATAATAATAAATGCGGACAACATCACATACATTGCTCTGAACCCAAAGTAAGTAGCTGAAGCACTTGTGTTATGGAATTCAGAAACAACGAACGGTACCACAAACACCCAGACCCGAGACAATGTAGAAAAGTTGGATTCTACATTGACCCGTCCGGGGATCGAACCCGGGTCCTCAGAGCTAGCGACACCTTGAAACCGGTGCGTACGCCACTCGACCACGGAGGTCGTCGAAGAGCATTGAGATCTAATACTTACCCGAAGATACCTCTCTGACATCGTATAAAAATCCAGTTTAGAATGAGGATATAAAGTAACGTCAACGTCATGTGCTTGGAATCACTCCAAGTTAAAAGTGGGTCAAGAGTTTGAGGTCACAATTTTCGGCAACTGATATTGCATTTCATTCACTAAACTCTCTGGCAAGTCTTCCAACCATTAGTTGGGCGACATCTGAGCAACTTCAACTTTGCATTCTCAATGTCATATTTTTGCTCGATATTAAAATATGTAACACGATATAGGAATTTAATTGAATTTACTCTGGACTTTTTTATATCGCTTTTCACAATAATAGGTTTATGTTTGAAGACCTTATGTACGGATGATATATGGATGGTAGTAAATTTTACGACCGCAACTATTCATTAAATGAGTTATAACTAAAATTTACCACATGAACAACGTTCAAATATACATCCAACAACCCAGCTAATAGCCCTTGTCTCACAGACCCAAGATAATACCGACGTACGATATTGTACCGAACCCGGTTATAATTAACTAAGAGCTATGAATTCCCTTGTACACGCATACAAGTTCACGAGTATGAGCCTGGCATATTACACAAGATTAATCCACACATGAGCCTACAGTACCTGTACCAAGAACTCTTAAAGCAGCACTGTAAACAATGTAAAAGCGAGATAGCACACTACACTGCATGTAGCTGCGTCTCGGTTACACGACGGTTACAGTCCTGTTTAAAAGTTCATGTTAAGTACAGGTATTATTTATGGGACACCTCTGAGACTAGAGATCGTTACGGTTACTTTTGTACCGGACCCCAATCCTTTGGGATAGTATTTAATGCTCTAACACCGGTTTCGTTCTGAAAGGTAGAGGCAAAATAAAGCTGAGATTATTTAGTTAAATTGAAATCCTTTTCAAGATGAACTTCTGTGAGTAGTAAAAGCTGTTGCATTTTGAAACTACAAGTATAAAATTCTACCGAGTTATGTTTTTTTTTAGTTAAAACAATATTAGTGTTCATTACATAATCCGATACATTAAGACTGGGAGAACTCTACCATTTATTCCCCATCCATTTGGTCCAGTTAAACTTAGATCTACGAGCATATTCTCGGAACAGGGAAATCTAGGAAAATCACTACTGTACAAGGTTCCAGCGGTGTATGCTATGTAATATTCAATCTTGTATAATCCTCCCAAGTTTCAGTGTTACGGACCACCGCCTTTGTTTCACTCGGTCTATTTGACTTGTGGCTTTAACATCTGTTCTCTAGAAACCTTGTTCAAGAAATGTTAATGCACTTTCACGTGAAAACTTCCTTTCACTTTGCTTCTATTAAGCTTTTGTGTTCAAAAATAAATTATTTTGTATTATCTGAGTTGGACTGGTGTTTAATTTGTACTTCTTTTGTTCAGAATACAGCTTTGTAAGGTACCTATTTTTAGTTTCAATTTCATCTTCAGTTCAAAAACTTTTCTCTTGTGTTCTTGTTCTTAAGATTTTTCAATGTTCCGTCTTATCGCTTGTGTGCTCTATAACAGAAGAAAAGCTGTATGAAATGCCTTTTATATTTAAAAACAAAATGAAAACTCCACAGAAAATTGAGATCATTTTTTACAATACTTCACAAAGCATTATATCCCGTGGAAAATTCAATACTATATTATTATTTCGATATAAAGCGGCCAATATAAGCCTGTATCATGAACTTAACTCCATAATATGTATGGATTACATAAGAAAGGATTATCGCCGACTATTTCGGTAACGTTTGGACCCGCAGGTACAACCTGACAAGGTGATCCTTCTCAGCCGTTAATCATAGAAATCCTTTGAACCGTACCATTAGATACCTCAGTTATCTATTTTAGTTCTAAAAGGATATAAAAGGTCCAACGATTGAACATTTCTTGAAGTAAATTCTCAACGCGAGCTTTTCTGTGTTTGAGATGGTTATACGTGAGCACCGTTGTTAAAATTTACTTAAAACACTTGGCAAGTAATATTTACAGACTGATGATAACTATATAATATAATATAATAATATAATATTCCGAGATAAATCACACACGGTTATCTGATCCCAAGCTAAGCAGAGCTTGTGTTATGGTAACCAGACAACTGATAAACATAGTTATCTATTTCTAAATACATACATATTATAGATAAATTACACCCAGACACAGATCGTGATCTGATCGTGCTCATTACACAAAGATTTGTCCTGGGTGGGAATCGAACCCACGACCAGACCAACAGGCCAGTCAACTTCAACGTAAAGTAAAAATAATTTTATCAAATATTGATAAACTGACATAAATATTGAGACAAATAATTGATTATTACATTTTTCAATCAAAATTGTGAATAAACTGGTATTATTTAAATAAACTAGCCAAAATATATTGTAACTTTGTAAAAAGTTGTCTGGCTTAACAACTACCTGTCAAACGTTTCGCGTTAACCTTACCTAAATACTATACATTGCTTCCGATGTTCCCACATTAGAATGTAAATTTAAACATCACGTTAAACGTCCCCGGTACATAAAAACTAAATAGTGTGGGAATAGAACAGAAGTGACAGAGTGATTTGTGCAACGGAAACTGTTGTTCCGGCATTTGAATGCAAAGGAAGCGATTCGTAGCTGCGGCAGCCATGTTTGTTCAACTCCTGCGCGCCCGACACTATCCAACAGGAATGCTAATACGCTTCCTTCAGGAAACGTTTGCAGTACTAGCAATTTATGAGGTTAACTAATGTGTTGTTTATGATGGAATTCGCCTTAATTAGGGGAAACAGCTGTTAATCTAAAACAGCTTGGCTTTGTGTTAAAATAATTAAGATTTAAAAAAATATTTTTCGTAGATAAAAGATGAATGTTTAAAAGAAAATCTTATCTACCTCAAAGGGTTAAAGAACAAACAATAGATTTTTAATTATAAATCCTTATCAAAAATCCTTTCTAAATCGCTCACAGTCTGACCTTGTCCTAATTGGGTTAAGTAAACGCTAACCGTTTCCTTTCCAACAGAAAACGTCAGATAACGTCAAGGAACTTTTTATTGTTCGTGAAGGAAAAAGTTGAGCAAATTCTGAACCTGGTACTGTCAGCACTTTATAAAACAAAGACGTTAAAACTACTTTATAAAGGGCAGTGTAGTTCTTTTTTACTTTACACGCTTTAACAATAATTCTCACCCAAACAAACTAACTTCACGTTTGCATGTCATATAAAGTACGATTTTATCGTTCATTTCCACAACAACTGTATTTGGTGGGCGGTTCAGGTGTAAAGGGGATTTAAAGTTCATTGCACAGTTAGAAGGCGGGGCTACCACTCATATATCTTGGAAAGCGCTTTGATAATGTTCCTACAATGTGCTCGAAGGCGATTCCCCTTAAGTTTATATCTGAAGAATTGATCGGAGTTTCCGTTTTAACATCCTTTATAATTACAAAGAAATGAGGATTTATGTTTCAGTTGTCCTTGACCTTAGTTAGCATCTGCACAATAACACAACAGACCATAAATTATTGTATACCGTCATAAGCAAACGTTGCTTCATTTGCAATGTGATGAATGTATTATAACCACTTGAAAGTTCAACAACTGTATAATGCTTGATTTAATTAAATCGACTAACTAAATAACATCAAAACATTATTATTTATGTATACTAAATTAAGACATTTTCACTATCCTGAGAGAAATGTAACGAAAACAGAACAAAATGAAATACAAACTAATTAGTTATTCATGTTATTCATTCAACTTCTTTGGTAAGTACACATAATTTTGACACCTTGAAATACGACTTACTCTACTAATTTCGCACAAAGGTAACTCAAGAGAAATTGTCTACAAGATGTTTTGTCCTAAAATTTAACTCTGTGACAATTGCCTTTAGTTAACGAAGTTTTATTTTTACGACGCCATTACGAGTAAAATGAAAGTAAACGGTACGTGACGAAATTGAAACAGCCGGTCTTACCTACAGAGCCGTGGCTTCTGCATAAGTAGAGCCTGAGTTTCATAAACAATACAGAAGGTATTTTCAAGGCTTTACTTCAATTTTACAAAATAATAAATACCTACCAATATTTATTTTGTTTTTTTTTTTTACACGACTGCCCAAAAAGGAGTGTTATGTTTTCAGGGTTCATGTATGTATGTATGTATGTATGTTTGTGAGTTTCTTTATTCCACCATAACTTCTAAAAGGCTTGACCGATTTCAATGTTTGTGGTATCATTAGAAGCTTTGAGTTATCCCGAGTGACATAGGCTATGTGGACAATAAAAAATGGTCAAGTGTGAGTCGAAATCGCCTGCAAAGGGTTCCGAACGATATTTTTTTTTGTGTTGTGTCATGTTTTTTTTGTTGTTCACTAAAAGGTATTAAATAAAAAAAAATATAATAAAAAAAAATTAAAAAACACGCCTGCTATGTCAAAAAAAAATAAAAACAAGTCAAATATTTGCAGTCGGGGACCTGTAATGAATTGTTCCAAGTAACCGACCCCGACTGCAAATATTTGACTTGTTTTTATTTTTTTTTGACATGGCAGGCGTGTTTTTTATTTTTTTTTATTATATTTTTTTTTATGTAACCTGTTTAGTTTCCCACTGATGGGCAAAGGTCTATGTTGTTTTAATTTATCAGACAAAATTAATTAATTAAATTAATTAATTAATTAAAAAATTAATTAATTTATAATAAAAATTATAATGATTTAATTTAGACTTCACAAAATTGTGTATATTTTTAATAAAATTTATGCATTAAGGAATGAAGAATGAATATTTTGAACCTTACACAACGGTCAATACACTGTCCCAAAAGGACCGGATTTACGAGCACATAATTTAGATTCCACGTTTTCATTAGTTGCTTAATTAAATTTTCTCTTGCCTTGCCGAGTTCTTATTCTCTCGCGCAAAAAGTTTTGTCATGAAATCTTATAAATATTTGCGGAATGACCGCTTGATTATTTTTTAAATACATAGATTTACTTTTAGCAAATTCAAATTAAACCGGGTTAAGAATTACTTACAAATACTTTATTACAAAGGAATAAAGTATGTATGGGTCTGCTTTCAATTTTTATTTTTTTTTGGTTTATTCAATGAGGCTTTTCGCGCTGGTTTTCTAAGTCAGCCTTATAAGTAACACAAACTACGAAAAAATCTTAGTAATAAATGTAGAGGAAAAATAAATATTCAGTTTTGTTTTATTAATGTCTTCAGGCAGCTAGATACGTGGCTATGAAGCGATATTGCTGACGGTGCAATCTCATTAATCCAACAATGGGACATAGACGCTATAAATCATGGCATTGTGTAGCCATTCGTGGCTTGTTCGCTGTCGCCTCATTATGGCCTGCCACAATTATGACATATCACTGCTATCCCCCAAAACATACAGGTTTGTAGTGTTAGGTGTAGGTACGATTGCTGGTGAAGTGATTTATTGTGGCTCTTATCACTTACCGTACATATCTACTGCTGTCTAGCCTATTCAACTAAATTCGCTTATAACACTCTGGAATAGCTTCTGTTAGGTTAGAACTATGGCAGGTTGACTGAAGGAGAACTCATAATTCTATTTTTGGAACCTTTACTAATTCATAAAAAATTTGTAAGACTTAATGCATGTTTTTTTCTACGCTTTAACGTTGGGCTTTTGACAAAAGTTAATGTAGGTGTAGATAGGTAAATGTGAGTAATAAAAAACAATTTGCTTGTCTGGTTATCACATTGCAGGTATAATATGAACATCTGATGGTAATTACAATGAAGTAAATATAAAATATATATAAAAATGAAGGCTTCAAAACATAACACTTCAATAGAATAGGTAATGTTTATTTATATTTTATTTTATCGACATTGTATACCATTTTTTATGTTAGCTGTAACAAAATCACGCTTTTGTTATTCTATGCTACGCCTATTGTCCTGAATCATGAACGCATCTAAATCCCATGTGGTATAAACGTAGCTTAAATCGGTATTTATGCGCCGTTTCTAGTTCCATATAGCGTTACTATGCTCCATTTCAAATACAAATTCTTTAAAAAAAAATCTTTTTTCTAAAGAGTAATAATATATATATATATATAATAATATTCCGGGACAACTCACACACGGTTATCTGATCCCAAGCTAAGCAGAGCTTGTGTTATGGTAACCAGACAACTGTTAAACATACTTATATATTTCTAAATACATACATATTATAAATAAATTACACCCAGACAACCAGAACAAATGATCGTGCTCATCACACAAACATTTGTCCTGGGTGGGAATCGAACCCACGACCTCCGGTATAGCAGTCAGGTTCACTAACCACTAGACCAACAGGCCCGTCAAATAAATAAATAATATTAAAATGTGTACTTAACGTAAAACCTTTGAAGGTATTTTTCAAAAGAATAAACTTATTCAAAGCGGTATTCAACGCCGTAATTAACAGGCAATCAATTTTCATTTACACCGCGATCTTTTTTCCACAACAATTACCGCCTTTGTCCCATTTTTTTCTTGGTAATTGAAACGGTGAAGACCTTTGTGCGGTTCCGTATAAAAATAGTAAATAAGGAACGTTTCCTTTCAATTTACTTATACCTTATTTGCAAGTAAATTATTTGAGAAATTTTTTTATCAATCATTTTAGATACTGATAATAAATATTATTCAATTTTCTAGTTAAATTCCGACGAGCGCCATACAGAATCCTACGCTTACGATCTATCCTTTTTATTTTGCTATGAATTCTGTTTAATTTTTATTTAGCTGACTCAGATACAGCTAGCCAACTCACTGCCAAATCTGACAGCGGATAGGCCTCTGTCTTTTCTACGTCAAATTTGAGCACCCAATAAGCCGAAATTTCGGCAAAACCAGTTAGAGCTTACATACGTCAATCTCAATCTGTAAAATATGAAAAGGGAATTCCTCGTTACTTTGTCTGTATTTTTTGTTCTTGTAGGCGAATTTACGAATGGTTTGGATATTATAAATAAGGGAGTTAGATAATGATATTATATTTTGAACATAACTAAGCTTACAATAATTTAATAAGCAATATCTGGGATATCTCTTTATAAATAGGAACCTACTGACATAATAGCTTAACTTAAATCTGGATGTGTTTAACAACATATAAGGGATAACGATGTGTACCCACGGAATGAGGGCCTTAAACTTATTTAGGAGTAGGTATATTACAATTAATAGAAGTAGATCATAATGCAATGAGTGTGACCCATATACATCTTTTATCTATGGTGTGACCTACTAATGTAATATCATCTTAAATTTAATCTTAAATTAAAATACATATTGTTTGCTACTAGGTATAATATTTAAGTAAACAACTTTAGATATTTTCCTACCAGTTATTTTTAAGAGCGTATAATGTAAATTATGACTTTTAAAACTTTTAGTCAACGTAATTTATCCCTAATTACATTCAAAATATCGCTTTAACGTTATTGTAATAAAAATACTTTTAACATCGAAAGCAATTATAAGTTTTAATCAAAACTTGGTGAATGTTCGACTGACTTTATCTGTTAACAGTAGAAATTCTAAGGGTAATAACTGGTCTCTATCCAACCATTTTCCTCTACATTCTACTGCCTTAACTCTCCGCGATTAAATTTTTCTCTAGCAACTTTACAAAGTCATATTACGAGTTTTGTCTTATCATATTCGTTCAGACGAAGCCGTATTCGCAGATTTTACCAGAGATTTCAATTTAACATTCAGCCAAACGAAAATAAATAGAGAATAAAAATGTTGCAGGAAGTACTGAAAAGCGAGTAAATTTTGTAACAAAAGAGGAAACCCACCCATGTGTTGAACGGCAAAACAAATTAAATTAATATCTTAAACAATAAACTGCCACATAAATCTCAAACACTTTAGTCTAGGATCCATTATATATGCAGAGAGCATGAAATAGACCAAGCGCCGTCTACGATCTACCTACCAAGTGATTTATTATTTTCATTCCAACTGAAACAACCGACCTCGTTGGCTTTTCTTTTCAACGAACTAAATGGAGGTAACGAGCATCTTGCTTTAATAATGAAAAACTCAGTGGAAAAATTAAAGACTGCACACAGAATAGCGAGTTGAAATTGATAACTCAAACTTTTTCTGTGGAAGAATCGCTTGAGGTGAAATAACGGGTATTCGTCGACCCGCGCCACGCAACGAATAAAAATGGCCACCGAGAGGTATTTCCATTTCAATTTGCCGCGCATTCGACGCCATCTTTATCTTAATTTAAATTGAAATGGAAAAGACTTGCTGATGTGTTAGATAACAGTTACAAGTTCTTTCTGGTTATTATGATTTATGTTTCAAGAAACGTTGGGTAATGTTACCAATTAACAATTAGGTGTGTTATTACGATTTTACATCTGTCTCGTACCTATACTAATACATATTGTGTTTTTCTCAGAAAGCTTTTTTTGAAGCAATTATAGTATGCATATTTTATAGAGCCATATCACAAAACCTAGCACTATCTGATTCTTTCTAAATTTCTAAATAGATAGGTAAGTAGAAAATGCAGGGTCTAATTATCTCTAGAAATACACATAATATTCGTCGTCTATTTGATTTCATAAGCAAGATTGAGTGAAGATTTAACCAAATTGAAAAGATTCCATTAAAAATGTAAATAGATCTTGTAATTCTTTAAACTCTCGCACCAAAGAATCTGCAACGTATTTATGGAAATGGAACATAATTAAATACAGAATGTTAATGACAAAGGAATTTAAATTAAAAGTGGAAAACAAGTGACTATCTAAAAGTACAAAATAAGGGCGAAGAAAGATAAAAAGCTGGCATTAATTACGGCACGAGATAACGGGTCTCATGATACAACAAACAAAAAAAAAACAAAAAGATATAATGTTTAGATCGTGCTGAAAATAGCGTTATTTTATTTAAGAAAAATAATGATCATAAATCTCTTAAAAGGTATTTTGTCTATATTACGGCGTACCCAGTGACAGTAATTAGATTAACGATATTTTTACAGCGTTTGTACATGAATGATATAAATTATAACGTAAAAGTATTTTTGAACAAGAGGCTGAGAAAAAACAAAAGAAAGTTGAGTAGGGGAAACTACCCAATCGTTGGCACCTACCCAATTATTGGCATTTTACTATTTAATCTAAAAATATAAGAAATGTCTAATCTATACACAATGTTTACTGAATGATTAATTTAGTAAAAAATTTACCTCTTCTTTATAACAACATTCCAACTATCATTGAATTCAATATGGCTTCATAATCTGTGATTAAAAAACTGCTGTAACCGAAACCGCCATTTTTGTAAAGTTTTGTAAGTACATTTTTAAAGAGTCTGTATGAACTTAAATTCCATTAGCATGAGTTATGTTTTTATTGTAAAATGATATATGTTTACCAAAGCGTTTTATAGACATTTTTCTGCAGAGATAGGTTACCTTTCTTTGCAGAAACATCTGCAGAGATGGGATGATGAGAAAGTATGCCAATAATTGGAGTATACACCAAAGTTTGAAAATAATTATTTCATTTTTTTTTCTTGCAACCCTGGTCTTATTTCACCGTGAGAAATTAATACTAGATTAGCTGTGGAGTATCTAAGTTAAAAAATAATTATCAAAGTCCTATTAGGTTACACAAAAAAGACACTTCTTACACACTAACGCCTTAAAGTGCCAATAATTGGGTAGTTTACCCTATTACAGAATCAGATGTCTATTCCTTCTAGTTCATATGAGACGATGCTTTTCAATGTCTCATATTTACTTCGTTTTTGTTTGATTTATAAACTGTATTATTTGCCGGTACAATTTTATGAAAGCGGGGCAGAAAGTAAACATTTTTCCTGTCACATATTGCTAGTCAATATAATATTCGAGGAATTCTGGATTTACTATATTGAATACTATCAAAACAATAGTATTTTATTGAGTTATGTTTTTTGTTTCTATTAATTATTAACGGAAAAATGTTGTTGTATAATATAACAATGTATTGGCTTTATAGGTACAAGTAAATACCTAACCATATTAGTAAAAATGGTATTTTGTAGTTTTTATACTCATATTTATTAGGTCTTATGGGCTTCCTTGTTAATTTTCTTCGAAATAGTAATATTCGTCTAAATAGTAATTATAAAAGACTTGAAATAATCTGTACCTAATAACGCAGCATGAAACACCCGAAATGATGACCACGACCACTCTGTCAAGAGTGACCCCGACTAGGAAGAAGAATAACGCAGCATGAAAATGTACCATTGCAGTCTAAATATCAAAATTCAAACCTAGTTAGCTCACAATGAGTCAGCGTCGAATTGGCATTCCCCTTCAAATTCGGTAACACAAGTACTACCTATTAGGTCACGGTACGAACCAGCTAACGTCCGCCATTCCAATCTAAATACACGTGTACTAAACCTAAATAGACTCAATTTTGGTCGGAACACATGTAATTTGCAACAACAAATTTAGTTTAAATTTTCGTACTAAAATTGTATTATTGTGAAATTTTACAAAATACTGAGGCTATTCTAAGTCTAAATTTACCAGAACCGACAAACAATATGGAGTACTTATAAAACCAAACTTACTCGTACCTTAATTTTCTTCAAAGGAATTCAAAATTCACAACTCTTGTTACCACATAGTAAGCCAATTCGTTGAATTGTTATAAAGTCTCAAGTGCGTAAGTACAATTACGTCACAAGATGTCGAATTTAAATGAACGCATACATTTTGGAGCATAATAACCCGTAGCGGAGTAATCAACGGAAATTGAGCGACGCCGAGCCTAATCCGATGACGTCACTGATTTGAATATTAGTTGGCCAGACGCGTGATCACAATGAACACTGATCGGCTAACGGGCCAAGTTTATGTTGACATTTACGAGGCAAGTTTGACGATGTTTCTGTTTCAGTATCGATTAAAGGGGTTAAGTCTAGACATATTGTATTTACAATTATTTGATTGTGGTTATTTGTTACATGACTTTAATATGAATGTTATTGGTGTTACAATAGTTGTTTAAAAGACATGAATGGTTCGGATCCGTTTAGTTATTTAACCTACTACATTTTATGTACAATTTAGGTAAGGTTATCACCGGTTGGATTTAGGACATATCCAAGTTACTAGGTTCCATCTAGACGCGCAAGACAAACAAAAAGGGCAGAAAAAATGGGAGGCCTATTATGCCAAGCAGTGGGTGATGCGGGGCTCGAAACATGATGATGATGAAGGTTATTACTGTACTCATAGATACATGTTACAATGTCACAAAAAAAAACTTCTAAATAAAGATTCAGAAACAAAAGAAGTAATACTTATACTTCCAGACAAAAGGCATTAACATTTGTCTAAGTAACAAACTTCTAAACGTTTTTCCATTTATAATAATCGTTACAATCCTATATTTCATTTTAATCTTCAACTATGCGTTAGGAGCGGGTACGAAGTACCCATTAGACGCGCAAAATGGTTATTTAAGCAATAGAACAAGAGAGTATTATGGTACAAATGTGTTATTGAGATAAGTTATTTACGACAACGTCCATTTTAATGGTACTGTTTTATCTATGTGTGCCGCATTAAGCTTTAACGTACTCGTACCTATAAATTTCGAGATAAAATTGAGTGGATTTGGCTAGTGAGAGTGATTGCTCGGTTTTCGATCTTTATGAAGTTTTCCTGCATTATGACGTAAATGTTTGTATTGTTTTGTTGAACACTGAAAAAAGACGTAGGACGATGGGACTATTAAAGTTACTCTGAGATGTAAAATAAGAAATCTTGTATTTACAATGTATTCTGGATTTTTCTGTTATATATTTACTTTTTTGAAATAACCAACCTTGTTAATAGTACTTCTTTAATCATGGAACCATCAAATAAAGTCAACATAAAAAAAGTATTGAAGATTGAAAAAGATTTAAGTATTGAAATGTAAATAAAAAAGCTATTTAAAAACATAAAAAAAAACATATTACATATTTTACTGTACACAAACTAAAATATTATGCATCTTTTAAAGTATTAGATATCTTTTTAATATTTGGCTATATTAACAAAACGAAGAGAATAATAGCACAAAAGACCTTTTCTATATTCCAGACTTTCTTGGACATTCACGTTTAAAGTGTAGCGAGTAAAATTGCTAGGATCCAGTTCTTCCCTTTGTAACTGTGGAGGTAAGAGAGAAACGAATTGCCTTTGTAGCATCCTTGCATGGTTACTTTGTATATAGTTTCAAGTATAACATCATTTCAGTTAAACGGACCGCTATACAGACTCGTATGACTGGATCTCTTTAATAATAAATACTTTTACTACTTTTTTATTTTATTTTATTCCTTTTAAGAAAAGTTACAGGTAACCCATTCAACCAGTCAGAAATAATATGAAATAGAAAGCTAATTATAAGTTAACACATAAATATATGTTTCATTATAAAAACAGATGACCTTTTAGAATTAAAATATGTTTTGATTTTCGAAACACTTCATTTGTTTTTCTTGTTTGTGTTAAATCTCAGAATATTAAGAACTCTTTGTGTATATTTTTGGAACGCGACACCTTTGTTTATTGCTTTCAATAAAAAGGTTTTATTTTAAAAATGTCTTGTAATCAACTGAAGCCCTTGAAGCTTAAGGAAAACAATAACATTATTAAGGTTAAGAAAAACATTTGTTATATTTTTTTTTTCGAATTTTGACTTACATAATTTGTATGAAGAGAAATTAATACGCTACAAACGCTTTTGTTTCGCAACTATCCATCGTTGTTTCACTTACTATATCTTTATGTTGTTGTCAACAATGTCCTCAGTAAATAGAATTTCCCCCGAACTTTACGCATAAAAAAACGCAATAACTGTCAGGAGAGCGATACGCGGGCCTGCCAACCTCCATAGATCTTTTAACCGATAACTTGAGCAATATTTATGCCTAACCTTTGTGTGTTTATCGCCTGTTCAATATACAGAATGAGAGAAGAATTTCCTACCTCGCTCCACACATTTTTATTATAAGTCTACGCGAGTTTGATTAGAAAAGTTAGATGTGCTAATATCTAGTTGGTTAGTTGCGAAATTATAACGTTGCCTGTTCGGGGCTACAAACTAATGGAAGTGTTGCTTACTTTGCCAACTCTTGTTAAGTGGTTTTTGTGTTTATTCGTCTGATACATGCGTAATTTGCTAAAGAGGACCCTTAGGACGTAGGGCAGGAAAACTGCTAATTAAACAGCAGATTAAATGCCACTATGTAGTGTAAATGAACTCATGCAATTAATGATGTAAACCATAATGTAATCTGGCCACAATTGCTGTATAAAGTCAAATTCATACCTTTACATGTTATAATTATGTGCTATTGTATGAACTATACGTATATAAGTAAACAGTATACCTTTGGTATGCTACATTAGAACATAAATACGTTGAACACATATGTATTATGTATTAATTGATATTATTCAAATGATATTCACTTCTTATCAATCAGATTTTCTCCAATTTCTATCATCTATAGAATTCTAACTATAACGAGACCCAACTTGCAAAGCATTGTAAAGGCCTCTGTACCATTGACACACTGTTGGAGTCTGAATGTTTGCCTGTTTATTGGTTGCCATAGCAACGTGTGGACTCGAATAGATTCATAGGCTGGCATAGGCTACTGTAGGTCGTTAGTGGCGAACTAGCAATACGTCATTATGCGTATTGAGATATCAATGGTATCGGTACATAAGGACATGTGGACGGGTTTTGATACAGATTTGAAGAACCACACTAGATGTTTCTATGTTGAATATTCACTAATTACTACTGCTAGGTACTACTTATGGATTGCACTACTGTTTAACCGACTTCGAAGGTGAGGTTCTTAATTCTCCTGTTATCTTTTGTTTGTTTATTGCGCGATAGCACGTGGATCGAGTGTAGCTACACGAGGCAATTGTTCATATATTTCAACTTTTTTTTTGTGGTCGTTAAATACCTACATATTATTTCAAAATGCCTATATTTCACCATAATCGATCTTGCAGTTTATTTTCTTTTTTGACAATGTTGTTTTTTTTTTATTTCAATATAATAATAAACTCTGTTTCTCGTTAATAATAATTTCTGTCAAATATATAAATATATATTTCTGTTTCAAACAGAGAGGTTTGGAAGAAGAAAGGTGAGGCCCTTGCCCAGTAGTGGCATCGAAATGGGAAAAAAATAAAATAATTATCGACTAACATAAAGTACAATTTAAAAAATATTAAAACTTACATTGATATACTTAGTATTATTTTAGTAATGTATGTAGTTACATGAACTACGAACACTGTGTTTAATTATTTAATTACAAAAAAAAATTACGACTACATAAACGTATAAGTAAAATTATCCTTTGGAAATAAGTTACTACAGTTGTGTAATAATTTTGAATTACTATACTTTAAATAAATCGCCGTGAAGTCTACCCTAAGGCCCAGACACTATAATGGCTATTTTATTGGTCTAGGAGCAAGCACGGCTGTTGGATCGATTCTGCGTTGCACGGAAATGTGATGTTAGGTTTGCTTGTTAGAAATGAAGTAATAACCGCCCGAGGTTAAAATTTTGAACAGTCATAACGTGGACTTACTTATTAACACATAATAAACTTAACACATAATATTACAAAATAAATATACCGCTGTTTCGGGTTTCATTAATGATACATTTTGGCCTCAGTGTTAAGAACAGTTAAGACAGCTGAAATAAGTTACTTAGATCTTAATTAGTTTCAACCTAAATTACCTTTAGAAACCAAATTCTAAATCAGTCTAAATAAGCATTAAGGCTAAAAACAAGCGAAGCCACTTAAAATCATTTCGCAGCAGCTAAAAGCCAATGCAGTATATAAAGTGGTGCCTACGTGCGGCTTGCAAGCTGAACAGTGAACAAGCGCGGCGCCATTCTCGCTGCGATCCCAAACCGGTGGCAACGCCGGCTCCCTGATTAAACTCATAAATTGGCACGCCAGATGGCGCGCGCCGCGCTGTAAATCTGCAACCAATACGACATTTGTCTCTATTCCCCTCGGTACGATTACATCTCGTTATCTCGGCCGTAATCAATTCCGTTATAAAACCCATTCGTCAGTGTTATTGAAATAATTCCCAATGAGACCATACGTACTAGGTCGAAACGAAATTACAGGTGTTTCCATTTTTCTTAGCTTCCATTGCTTTTGCACTTGGTATTGCAATGAAATTTTGCGATAACGAAGCAATGGACTTGGAAATACCAATGATCACGTTTCAGATTCCTTTACTAGAAACCAGGTCTCGTCACGCATTCCGCCTCGAATAGCTTGTAATAAATCCACATTTATAACAGAATTTATTTTAGGATTTTTCTTTTATAATCATTTTTCGTGTTTACGTGGACGGAATAATCCAGCAATATTTTTGGCTGTGTAGTCTTTGAAGGTATTTACAACTTTGTATAAAACACATTAATAATGATTTTGTTTTACAGATCGGATTAAAATCACTGAAAATATGGGATGTGATGTAAATTCACAATACAGGTTTTATATTTTTTCTGATATTCAGGTTTCAATAATTTCAATAAACTTTCAATATTACATAAATTATTACGCACCAACTGCTCAAATATCAGCTTGGAATGGTTGTGCTAAGCGAGTGGTATATATTATAAGAAGCTAGGAACACAATTGCACATGAACATCATCATCGTTAGAGGTCTTTAACGTGCATTGTCTAATACTGTCTATCTATCGCAATACACTTTTAAGATCCCTCATGCTTCCAGAGGCAATGATTTTGTAGACAAGCTATACTTCAATTGTATGTAGAATTTGGTCACAACTTCTTAATAAATAATACAAATAAATAACGTAAGTAAAGTAATCCATTAAAAATCACACCTAAACGAGAAAAATAAAGATAAATTTAAAATAAAATAAGTGGAATTTAATTTACCCGACGAAACAAGATGAAGGGAGAGATAGAGAAAATTACGAGTGTTTTACGAAACGAACTTCCCGACTCGAAGTTTATTTGTTTTCCTTATGTATACGATTTATAACTCAGATGTATGTGCGCTACGGTTTCCAACTGAACAAGTTAAACGACTGCTGTTCAAAGTTCAACTTGCATTTGTTTATTATGCGATATTAGTTGTGAACTGTACAAGCAATTACTGTTGAGAAAGATTAAAATAGTATCTAATACATAAAAGTTAGGCTTTATGTCGACATAATATTGCAATGTGTAATAAACGCATATAAAGCATTTTTGGCTTTTGAAGGCATTGTTGTGATTTCAATTTTTTATGGTGGGCCCTCACGATACTATAACAAAACCGGCCAAGTGCGATTCGGACTCGCACGCGAAGGGATCCGTATCATTGTCAATTTTTTGTTTGTTGTTTTTAGTATTTGCTGTTATAGCAGCAACAGAAATACATAATTTGTGAAAATTTCAAATGACTAGCTATCGCGGTTCTTGAGCCTGGTGACCTACTAGATCTAGCAAAGAAGTTGACTAACAAATTCTATCTATTACGTAATTATTCATCTGCCGAGCCTTTTTCCCAACTATGTTGGGGTCGGCTACCAGTCTTACTGGATTCAGCTGAATACCGTATTTTACATGGAGCGACTGCCTATCTGACCTCCACAACCCATTTTACTGGGAAACACCGTATCGCATTTAGGACGCATTTAGGGCGATATTGGGGCTGCCCCGATTCTGCAGCGCATCGGGTATGTTTGCTGACGCACGTACTGACTGCTTTTACGCGACCATGCGCAAGCGGAGTGCATCCCTGGTGCGCAGGGTGTGGGCCAGCTCTAATGCCGTCCTAAAGATGATAGCAGGTAGGTTAGACTGTCCCTACATACGACACTGTTGCAGTAGACATGTCGCGTGTGGGGTGGGATGATCCTTCTAATATTGTGTATTGCTATTGTGTATTAATATTGTTAAATTAGTATATAATATTTTGTATTTTTATATATGTATATTATTTGAGTGTTTAGGTACTCTCTTTTTCTTTTTTGTGTTTATGGGATATGTGTCCTGAAATAAACGTATTTTATTTTATTTTATTTATTTTTTATAGTAAGACTGGTTGTCAGAATTGACTTAACGACTGCCGAAGATCTATGTATGACAGCCGGGACCTACTGTTTAACGTGCTTTCCGAAACACGGAGGGGTCTCGGTATGTTATAAATGGTCACCCATCCACGGACCAACCGCGGCGAGCGCGGCTTAACCTGTATTATCGGTCAAACCGTACGGCTTACACTTAGCCACGAGCCCCTCCACCTATTACTTAATTATTGATCTTTAAAAATATTCCTTTCTATCATACCAAATTGATTTCTTATAAATCTGAGTAGCAAAATCATCTCAAATGAATACACAACGAATCATGTTATACACCTAAAACAATGACATAATAATATACTTTTTATTCACGTTGATTATATTATGACTGCCTGTACTTTATTTCTTTAACTACAATTAAATAAATGCTTGCCTATGAAATAAACAGCTAGAAGATGTTTGTGATGTCAGCATTCTCTTGCGTTTTTCTAAGAGTAATTAAAAGTCTTTTTTGCTCGGTCTGTTTGTTGTTTAGTTCTGACCGCAGCTCCGTGTTAAATACTGTATTAAGTTGTTATTTATCTGAGAAAAAGTGACTTTAATTTTAAACAGTCTGGTATAAGAGTTAGTATTGATCTCAAATAAAAGCAGTTTAAAGATTCTATATCAACAATCATACATATAATCATTACCATTACTATAATTACTTGCTTCTTCTTCTTCTCGTGTCAATGATCGCTAAACTCTGTTTGACCAGAAAGTAGCCACTTGAATGGCTTTGTCGTTGGCTTCCATTAAGTCCTGGAGGGTGGCGGTGGTGGTGCAGGACGGGCAGGACAGAAGATGCGCCATATCTTGAGTTGGGGCACCGCATTCACATTGTGTTTGTGAACATTCTATCATGCCCCATTTGCTCAGGTTGTCTCTGCAGCGGCCCACTTGGGTCCGTAGTCGGTTGAGAGATTTCCAAATGGGCCACTGCAGTTCGTGACCTGAGGGCAGTTGTTGTTGAGGAGAGACGAAATGTGGAGGAGTGGGATGTTTAATTCTCCACAATTCGTCCCTCTCATCCTCTGCACTTTCTTTTGCGGGAATCGTATGGCCCATAAAACACTTTCGGCTTTTTAAGCGGGCCCGTGGAGGTAGATTTAGGAACAGCGGATGGCGACTGTCCGTCTCCTGCTTGGACTTTTCAATGCGGCAAGCTGTTTCGCGGCGCACGTCTGGAGGAGCTATTCCAGCCAGGGGATACAGCATCACAAGGGGGGTAGGTTTAAGGCACCCTGTAATGATGCGGCAGGTCTCGTTGAGCGCTATGTCTACTTCTTTAGCATGTGTAGAACGATGCCACACTGGACATGCAAATTCTCCAGCGGAGAAAGAAAGACACAGGCCTGTTGTGCGAAGAACCTGCGGTGATGCTCCCCATGTTGTGGATGTAAGGCGACGGAGTAAGTTATTTCTTGAGCCCACTTTTTTTTGGTCTTCAAGCAGTGGGCCCTATACGTCAAAGATCTATCCAGAGTGATACCTAAGTAACGAGGTTGGGAGCAGTGTTCTATGGCGACACCTTGCCAGGAGATGTTGAGTGTCTTGTTCGCTTGACGGTTGCGCAGATGGAAGGCGCATGATTGGGTTTTTGATGGGTTCGGACGTAAGGCATTGTTTTTATAGAATATTGCGAGTGCTTCTAGGGCGTCTTTGAGATTAGATTCTGCCTCTGGAAAGTTAACTGTCTGGGTGGCTAGTGCGAGATCGTCTGCATATAAGAAGCGTTGAGTTTGTGCAGTGGAGGGCTGGTCATTTGTGTAAATATTAAACAAGGCGGGTGCTAGGACGCTACCTTGTGGCAGCCCATTTTTCTGATACCGCCACCTGCTTTTGCGGTTATTAAGGTGGACTTGGAACCGACGGTTATTTAGGATCATGCTTAGAATTTTTACAAAATCCGTGTCCTTAGTTAGGTCGCGGACTTTCAGTAAGAGCCGTTTTATATTTACGGTATCATAGGCTGCAGAAAGATCAACGAATACCACTCCTGTGACTTTGTTCTCTTGAAAGCCATCCTCAATATATTGCGTTAGTCTGAGAGTCTGATTAGCGCATGATTTTCCGGGCCTGAATCCAGCTTGCTCGGGAATTAGATCTGGTTCAATTATAGGCGTGAGTCTATTTAGTAGGAGCCTTTCAAAAAGTTTGAATGTGTGGCACAGAAGTGAAATTGGTCGGTAACTTTTGGGATCATCTGGGCATTTTCCAGGCTTAAGAAGAGCAATAACTTTTGCACGTCTCCAGAGTTTTGGGATGTTATTCAGTTCGAGACAGGAATTAAATAATGATGCTAACCAAGAAATGGCTACTGACCCGAGATGTTTTAATTGCTCGACTGTTATGTCGTCGAAACCGGCAGCCTTACCATTTTTTAAGTTTTTTATTCCGTACAAAACCTCTGATGTTGTGAAAGGTTTGCTTATGCAGGTCACACTATGATCCAAATCTGTCGTTTTATTCATTCTGGGTAGACGGTGGGAAGATTTACCATTAAGGATCAGTTGATGGGCGACTTGGTTGGCAGTTACATGACCTGGGTTTTGGGCAACAGGAGGGTTATCCGTAAGTTTCTGTATTGTGTTCCAAGCTTTTTTGCTGTTGTGCGTCATATTAACGTCGGTGATTAATTTCATCCACTTTTCTCTACGGCTGTCCTTCAAATTACACATGAGTTCTTCTCCGAGTTCAAGTGTTTGATCGGAAAATGGATCTTTCTTGTATGAGTCTTCATACTTTGTAAGAATCGTAGCTGAATCTGTGTTAAGACCAGGGATATACGCAGTACGACATCCACGAGGTATGTGCTGGCGGGATGCAGTCCTGATCACTTTGATGAACTTTTCATAGTTATTGGGCACGGGGTCTAGGTCGTTTAGCTTGGAGTCAATGCCATCGGTATACATCAGCCAGTTGGCTTTGGCAAAGTTAAACCGTCGTCGGAAAGGCACGCTCCTGGGTTTTACGGCTGCTTCAATACGACACCCAATTGGCCTATGTTGAGTTCTTGGAATAGGCTGGTGTACTACTTTTGCACATAAAGGGCTGATATTATTACTGGCAAATATCAAGTCGGGGTTATAGCCTCGGCGCCACCGTCCGCTGTTAAAAGAGGCAGGAAGCTTAGCATTGTGTATCAAGGAGAGATTTTCGGCTTCTGCCCATTGCTCAACTGCATCACCGTCTGTGTTACTGGAGGTATAACCCCACGCAGGACTGTGGCTGTTGAAGTCGCCTACAATTAGTTTAATATGTTGGTTATGGAAATTGCTGGTGTAATTAAATTGAAATGGCTGGCTAGGGGGTTTGTAGATTGAAGTTACTGTGCAAAAACCGGTGTCTATGGTAATAGTTTCAATAAATTTATTTGATTACTTGCTTATTTTTACTTTCTTCAATGTTTTGAATTGAAACGGCGCATTTAATAAGCGCGAAATAGCTTAACCTAAATCCAACCAATATTTTCAGTTGGCACTGTATATCGTCTCAGATAGTTTCCGAAAGTAAGGATAAAAAAATCATTCTCACATGAAAACAAAAATCAAATACAGACCAATCCACTGCTAAAGGCTTTACTCTAAAATATTATAATAATGTTAGCTCTAAAACGTATCCAACACTAACAAAACGGTCCTGTTAAAACCGGTTTCAGCGCTGAAATAACAGTGGCCAGTTAGTCATTATAGACTAACGTGTTTAATGCTCTAAAACGTAGATAAAGCGTCATACGTTGGCCACATTCACGCCATAATATTAATGTTATACCATCACTGACGCGTAATAATTTATTACTATGTGCTCACATTATTTAGTATTACTTGTCGTAGAGTTTATGAAAAATGATTGAGTTATTTGCAAAAACTTTTTATAGAAGGGTTGTTTAATCGAATAGACATCTGACGAGAAAGAATTAAATGTAAACACAACTATTCATTTTGAATGCAAATTATATATTTGAATGTGGCTCCATTTTTATTTTGATTTTCTATTAATAATGTAAATTTAAACATACTATTTTACAGCGAACATAGAGTAAATAAACATAGTGATCGACGCGCTCAGAAGCTTAAATTCTTAAGCTTTTTACTTGCACAAAGTCGCGGTCGACCGCAAGTTAGTTCATAAATCTTGTAAGACCGAAACAATGTAAAAACCTTGCCTTGTCAACTTCACTACACTGACTCATGAATGTACAAAAACACCTATTAAGCGGATATTTCTCGAACTTTCTACATTTACTTGCAAAGTTAAGGAAAAAAACAACATGTTTGTAAATATCTTGTTTTTCTAGATTTGTTTCATGCAACTTGTTTGTAGCGGATATAACTTCTTTATTCTATGTTTTCCTGGTAACCAATTGTTGAAAAGAATATTATTATATATTCTGTTCAATTTGTAAAGTAAATTTGTTACGTTAAAAAAGTATAAATAAGTACGTAATTAGCTAATGGACTAAATTATTCTTTCTTTTCTGACCACAAAAATCACTTATTAAGATACGTCTCCCCTCGATGCTGAAATCAAACGAACTGAATCCATCAAACGATAAAAATATGAACCAACACTTAACGTAATTAATGAAAGAAAATTCGTCTTTATTATTCTTAACAAGTTTTCCATTTTCTTTTGAATTTCATTTTAAACATACAGTCACATATATAAAAGAACGTAGATATAGGAGTTCTTGAGGACTGGAAATGATAACAAAGGGAGGGCATTTCAATGAAATTTGCATTAGAATGCGTAGAGTGGTGCAACGAAGCCTTTGTGATGAGGCTGTGAACGTGCCCTCTGAGACTTTAAAACGAAAAAACTTTTCTTCTTTCATAAAAGAAGTATTATTGCGATAAAAATTTCATTCAGAATTAATAGTTTCATTGCTCCAGATCGACTGCTTAAATGTATTGTGAACTTGTACGCTAATACAAAAAAAAAAAATAGCTTTGTTTGCTGGGAGTTTAAAAAAAATGAACTTTATTTTGTTTTCTGGGAAAAAACGAACACTACTAAAATTCACAACAAATTCGCAGCGTAAACAATTCCATGACTGCAGCAGAAATAGAAACATTGCGAACTAAAAGTGGAAACTAATGAACGCGAAATATAATACTGAGAGTATTTGAGAGAACATTGTTTACTTAGTTCTCTATTACTACACTTGTTTAGTCTGCCTTTAATTTAATGTAACTTAAAACAAATTTATTCTCAATCCAAAGTACTCTGAATTTAAACAATGTTTTTTTTTTATTATTATTTGTTCCATTTTTAATTGTGACAGATTTTAGCCGTATTTATAATTCAATTTTGAAAATAACATGTTCCTTTTTTGAAATTCGAGAACACGATCAACATTTGAATGTTGCTTCCGTGTATAAAAACTATCAGCCAATGAGGAACAAGCCAGTAAGTAATTTGTTTCCTAAGATTCCGTTTCCGAGAGAATTGTTTTTGCTGTGTCACGAAGAGTAAATCATTCACTGCTCCCAACACGTAGTAACGTGGGGCTAGTATTGGAAGTCAATGAGTGGTGAGTTGCAGTTTATTTTGTACATAATCTTACTATAGAATGATTTTATGTGGGTCATTGACCTTATGATTAACGATATGAAATACTACGAAATATAAAAATAATAAGCATAGCTGTCACTACATAATAAATACGTAAATTATCCATAAATATTTAAATACATAATATTTGAATGTATGTTCTTGGTATACGTAACAAAACGTGGCTGTTTTTCTATTAGACTTGATAAAATTTTTACTTTCCTGAAGACTTTTCAGGGTGTCAATTAACACAAACAAGACATTTAAGCCCCAATTAGCTGTGTAGTTAGTGTTGTCGTGTGTCTTTATTTGTTGAGGACAATAGAGGTGTGTACGTTTGTGCAACTCTAATTTGCAAGGTAGGTGATTAGCGTCCACAGATTGAATGAACTTAAAACTTTAAAGATACATATTTCTTCATTTACGTAAAGTATCTATAACTTCAGATAGGGGAAATCTTTAGTTACTATTTCATATATGGTATGTGAAAGCTCAATCGCAATCGCGACCGTGTCTAATAAAGACCATGCCGTAAATTAAAAACCATGCTTTACCAAATCTATAAAATACAAGTCAAAATTGATGTATCATTTTTAATTAATTAGTATACCTAGTAAATATATTAAATGCCCACTTAAAAAGAGGACTAGTGTTGACGTTTCACCAACAAATTCACATCGTTAATATCGGCATAGACTGTACCATGTAATGAGATACAAATGTTTACTTATTCGGGGGTTGGTCGGTAAATATTATATTATGTCTCCCAAATAATGCTATACCAAGTCTCTCTGTAATAAAATGTTTGTATACAGTGTGACGTATTTAACCTGTAGGGTTGTTAGATCTGAAAAAAAAATAGTACATAAATAAAAATATATCAAACTTAAATTTAAATTATAATATTTGGAAAGGCTATCTGATACCTATTTATCGAATGTCAATGAGGTGATATAATTATATCATCAAAAACGTCTAGTTAACTATTTAAAGAAATCAATGGATTATGTAAAATATATTTTGATCCCCAAGAAGTGGGTGAATAAAATTGTTAAATAAAAGAACAAAACATATACGTTAAGGAACAGAATATAGGTATATATAGAATATAGTATAGAAATATAATATATAAAAAAACAAGTTTATTTTTAATACATTCTAATATAAGTATTAAAAATAAACTTGTTTTTTTTTTATCAAGAAATATTTCTGCGTGTCACACATTCAAAACAAACCAGCGAAGAAAACATTTTTTGAAAATGTGCCACCCCTAAACATACCTAGGGTTGTGTTTAGACGTGCGTTTTCTCGGACGAGACTGATATCTACGAGAATGTTTTGTGCATAATGCATGAAAACAGAATTCTCGTGATTTGAAGCTGCAACGCTCGCATAGCCCGTTCAAATTCAAATCATAACAGAATTGTGAAGGAATGAAACGTATTTTCTGACTGGCGATTTAGCTTTAATTAAATTCTTTGATTGTGTTGAAGGAGTTACTTGCAATATATTTCTCCTGTATTGATGTTTTTCATCTAATATAATAAAAAACAAGTTTATTTTTAATACATTCTAATATAAGTATTAAAAATAAACTTGTTTTTTTTTTATCAAGAAATATTTCTGCGTGTCACACATTCAAAACAAACCAGCGAAGAAAACATTTTTTGAAAATGTGCCACCCCTAAACATACCTAGGGTTGTGTTTAGACGTGCGTTTTCTCGGACGAGACTGATATCTACGAGAATGTTTTGTGCATAATGCATGAAAACAGAATTCTCGTGATTTGAAGCTGCAACGCTCGCATAGCCCGTTCAAATTCAAATCATAACAGAATTGTGAAGGAATGAAACGTATTTTCTGACTGGCGATTTAGCTTTAATTAAATTCTTTGATTGTGTTGAAGGAGTTACTTGCAATATATTTCTCCTGTATTGATGTTTTTCATCTAATATAAGTTAGTGGTGTAATTTCCTTTTTTTTTATTTGAAATATTGCGTTAAACATTTTTTAGACATAAAAGCTAAAGATATATATAGAATAGTTACATAACAAACAAACCAATAAGGCGATTCAATTAAATTCTTCCAACAGAATGCGTCTTTGCTTTCGACGTGTAGCTTT
The DNA here is from genome assembly GCA_905475315.1 of Autographa pulchrina. Taxonomy (NCBI): domain Eukaryota; kingdom Metazoa; phylum Arthropoda; class Insecta; order Lepidoptera; family Noctuidae; genus Autographa; species Autographa pulchrina. Next base: position 5,530,830 of record FR997773.1, read on the forward strand.
ATCGTTATATAAGCGATAACAGCACTGTAATGTGAATTGAAGTTTAAGATAGTAAGGGACAATTTCACCAAATACATAAAAACCTACATTCCGTCTAAACTAAGTTTAAGACTTAGTTTTTCGTGATCGAGTTTAAAAATTTCAAATTTTGAAGTCGCAATCGAAGGTCCTGACTTGTAATATGGACGCAGTGCAGGTCTTTGACCATCAGACAAATTGCTGCCTGCACTGCGTACTATAAACTGTTCTAGAAATCAAAACTTCACCATAGAACTTAGTTAAGTGAGAAGCAGCATTAGCATTAGTGAAACTCGCCTTAAGATGGTAATAGATTACCCATCTCTAACAAACACTATTCCATTTCCTACTCCGCTTAAAACTTACGTCGCTACGTCAGCCTTGAAATGTTTGTTTTACAAACTCGCTAATGAAGCCTCGCTTCATCCGCGTGAATGTTTCACTTACCTACGTATTATATGTAGAGATATGTGACCAACTGTACTTATGTTTACAACTAAAACCCCTACTACTACCCTTACAATTATATGCGACTTTATAATTAAAAATCTGAAAAATAGATTGCACAGAATCAGTAACAGGTCAGAGTCGGTCGTAGAATATTATTTTCACTATATTTTTGTCGAAATGCCACAACATGAAAATATGTATTTGACAGTAAAAATGTTTGTTCTATATACATAATATAGATAGGTTGAAACCCTATCCGAAACTAAAAATTAAGCTGTATTATTATAGAGAAACATTTTTATACTAAACGTATCGGTTTCATGAAACTAAACACTTGGTACAATTTCAGTTCTGATATTCCTAAAATATATATATTTTAGTGGTATCGTACCACAGGCTTGTAACACCTACTATTTGATTGCTTAGAGTTACTTTGTCTTTACTAAGTGGTTATTTTAAGACTTCTAGGTATTTTTCTTTAATAGAGGACTTGAACAGATTCTAAGGAATAATATTCATTTCTAAATGCTTCAAGAAATTTCTTAAAATTCTCAGGATCAAGACTCTTTTATAATGCTTTTGTGAAGAGAAAGGATTAAATTAAATACGGCTTACCTACGCTATCTCAAAGTCAAATTGGACGTCTTAGCAGTAAATAAATTAAGATTTACAAAATCGGTTTTTGGAACCCTAATCCTTGCCTTTTTTAATAACAGCAAACTCCTATCAGAAAGCTAAACTACACGAGCAAACCAAACATGTCCTGTTTCATATTTACCAGTTCGATATTAAATTTTCTATCGATTTGAGCTGATAAAATGCTGGAGTAAAATACTTTGTAAGTTCCTTGATACCTCAGTTCTCGCCTGCAACTTTGTCCGCAGCACAAAAGGCGACTTCAATGCTTTCTTTTATTGCAGCTACTTGATTTCCTTTTGGTCTTGCCTTTTGTTCATGTTTACTGGAGTTTTTAAGTTCCATATACGAGAACAATTTTACTTCTATACTTATTACGTTTCAACATTACATAGAAATTTATTTCCTCAAAATTGACTTTTAAAATGCAAAAGTGTTTAAAAGAAAATATTTTTTTCTTTAAATTATTACTTAATTTGGATATAGAGTTCATTTACTCTCATTTAGCTTTCAATATGTAGATTTTGTACTACGAACGCTACAGTCTACAACGACAGTAGTTCTATAAGGACGTTGAACTAAACTTACATTTTCACGGTACAAAAAAACATCACTGACATAATCCTCGTTCAGAAATAAAAACTTTCCACAACTTTGATAAAGCAAGTAAAGTTTTACAACATCATCATTCATTTGTTTTCCCAGAAGATAGATGATCGCAAAAAATCCTAAACCAGCAAACAACTTTAAACAAATGAATATCATCTTCATTATAACAATTCAGAAACAATCTGAAATCCTAGCAGTGCCTGAAAGTTGCGGTATGTATACCTACTCCAGCTGAAGAGCCCTTAACTATATCCACTATCGCGAGGTAGGCAAGTGCAACATCTACAAATTCTACATTCACCAAAATTCATCCTTATTAACCCTAATCCACCAAATAAAATTCAACCCTATCTCTGAAATTTTAAGGTTTACTTTTGTGTAATTTTCGGGTGGTTTTGAAGAACTGGTTTTTAATAAAGGTTGTAAGTCAAGTTGCATGTGAAGTGCGGGCGGGCGGCGGCGTCGCTTCGTTATCCGACTGTGGCGGCAGGACGATGCTAATTGTACACTCGTCATTACAAAGAGTTTGTATTAAGTTTGTGCTCAGTTAAGATCATTGTTTGCTTAAATATAGTGTCTGAATTTAAACTATTGTTTTTAGGATAACCATTCTCTAAAAAGTTATGTGACGCCCTATTTACTAAATAGGCTCATTAGAGGTAAGGGATAAGAGTTTAGGTAAAGGCTTTTAACTGTAATAGGACTATAAAGAATAGAAACAAAAAATATGCTAAAAAATACGATGCCATTATACGAAAAACAGATCTTAACCATTGACTGATGTTTATTTGGTTGATCAGGAATTAAACAGAGTATAGTTAATCAAAGTTAAATATTCTTTATATATAAAATTCTCGTGTCACAATGTTAGTTACCATACTCCTCCGAAACGGCTTGACCGATTTTTATGAAATTTTATGTGTATATTCAGTAGGTCTGAGAATCGGCTACTATCTATTTTTATAGTAGGCAGGTAGGTAGTAGGTAGGTAGTAGGCAGGTGCTAGGTAGAAAAAATTGCAATTTTGCAAGTTTGCAACGCATGCCGGGTACAGCTAGTATTGTTATAAATTATTATCTCTACTATCTGTAATTAATTACTCTCTTAATTTTGAACACTATCCTAAACGTTAAATTATGTCATAATTTAACGTTGAATATTTTATGACGCCAACATGCGTTCCATTTAGTACATTATAGCATTTCATAAATTCCTAAATTCATAATTAAATGGTAACTAGAGCCAGCCAATATAACCTACGCTCAAATTCAGGTCCATTACTGTGAATTGGTTGAGTACCTAATTTTATAACAACGATCAGTTCTCATTAACCTAATGTACCTAATACCATTAAAATATTCTAGCTATTTATATAATATAACTACGCTAATTAATACATATTTTAATACGGTAGTATATGCATAAACTACTTAAATTTACATATTCTAACTATTCTCTAAACATATACTCTGAAATATTAAAAAAAAAATCTGAAATGAAATCCAACCCCAAATCTTAGTTAAGTACTTTTACAATGAAGTCATCATGCTCCACATAGTTCTTATGTAACATCATCTTAATACTTTCAAGTTCTTACACAAACATCCAAGTAGGTACTCGTCTCATCGTGGAAGTAATAATTCTTTAAACTTTGCCGAGCAACGTAATGCGGGAATGCAATAGCCTCAATGCAAACATCTGGCCGTCCACTAGACAATAAGTCGGTAAGCGAAGGAAACGCACACATTTAAAAAGAAAAAACCCTGCAGCGCTCCAGGCCGGAAAGCTTCGCAGAAAAGTGCAGTAATACCAAAGAGTTTAAAGGAAATGTAATTTCTGTAGGAGATTGGAAGAAGACTTCAAAGATTATGATTAAACTTTGTGAGTATTCACAGACCTCCTTTCCATAAATGGCCGCCTTTTTACGTTGGCAGTACGTTTAAATTCAATTTAGGAATGACACGATAAATTCTAAATTCAAAACTAGTGAACAAGCTATTATTACGTGTGTGACATCTACATTGGTATTAAATGCAATTGAATTTATTTTCCAATTTCAAATTGTACTACATCGAAATAGGATTATATTTAAAATCCAGTCGGGCGATACTGTTCACAGCAAATAATACACTAAACATGAGTGTACCCACTGCATTGGTATTGTGTCCGGTCCATTCAATATATAGTATAATCAACGTGAAAGCCAAGTAACGTTACACTACTGATCGTATTTTTCGCATGTTAGAAGCGACTCGGCTTCTGCACCGGCCGCCTAAGTCAATATTGACTGCAGAAGAAGCATCTCACGACTAATCTTATAGAAACTGTTTGCGTTCACGATTGAAGGTTCGACGCTCTTGTGGAAACTTCCGCATTTCAAATAGAATTTGCATATAGGCTACGGGGCAATATTTCCGCGGCGGTCCCCATTTGAATATTGCTGACAAAACGAAGGAATCGAATATCTGTCTTTGGTGCCGTATTCTTAGTGTTGAAATCTGTTATAAAGTGTGGCGATGAGAAAAGTTTTACTTGTATGCTTCAGGAATCTGTTATTCTAAGGACAGCGCTTGCATTGCGCTGCTGTGTCTTGTGTGTCTTTTCAATAGAATTCGCTTCCGTTCCTGAATATCAAATATTACGTCATAATGTGCTATATTTGCAATTTAGCAAACAAACAAATGAATGATTATAATTCGGATGCGATCATGGGTTTACCAATCAAGTTGAGTGACTGACTATTCATACAAAATATTTCGTTAACCAGTATAAATTCATTAAACTACTAATTAGTCGTTGGGTCAACATAAAATGGATTGAGTTGATTTAATTGCCTCTCATTTAATAATTAGGAATGTTATTTGTGTCAATTATTTTGTTTTACGAGTAAATAAGGTTGTTTTATGTTTCATGAAATTAGTTGTAACAAAAGTTAACCCATCGGTTAAAACATACGTTCAAATTATTTATTTAATTTTTATAAACATTTGATTTAAGTACCAGTTTTTATATATAATCTCTCCAATGGTATTTAGTTATACTAATGTAATTACATACCTCTCTCGTTTCTCTTACATTTCCTAACAAAATACCGTTCCTAAACCTCTCTTTCTTAAACTTTATACTTGTTTTAAAAAGCCTTATAAGGAAAATAAGCCACACGTAGAAACAAAATGACAATACTATCTATCAAGGAGATGGAAATCTTGCAGATAGAATGCACACTCAATAAACTTAGGATGAGACTCACGTAATGCAATCATCTGTTGATCGCAAAGAGACTGACAATATAGTCAAATAAAGCGACTGCAAAGTATCAAGAATGGCTTCTGAAATTATTAGTACTACTAAATAAAACTAAAAATTAAAATAATAAAAAAATAAATACATGTTAGAAATAAAAATTCATCTATTTATAGGTACATAATATATATCATTACAATGTTAAACAGAAGCGAATATATTCTATTCATCATAATCTCAATTTAAAGTATAATATTATAATCAAAGCTTAATGTTTTCGCTTCATTTTATCATAAAGACTTAATTAAATTAAAACACATTAAGTAAAACCTATTGATTAACATCATATCATGCCTTATTATGTATCGGTATTAACAGTAACTGTATTTATAATATAATATTCCGGGACATCTCACACACGGTTATCTGATCCCAAGCTAAGCAGAGCTTGTGTTATGGTAACCAGACGACTGATAAACTTACTTATATATTTCTAAATACATACATATTATAGATAAATTACACCCAGACACAGAAAGATCGTGCTCATCACACAAAGATTTGTCCTGGGTGGGAATCTAACCCACGACCTCCAGTATAGCAGTCAGGGTCACTAACCACTAGACCAACAGGCCCGTCAAATATAGTCTTCTAGTAGCTATATCTACAAGAGGTATGAGTAGGCAGAATAATACTAAGGATTATAATTGTTTATCTGCCTACAAGCATTGTATAGTATTTTTCGGTATTAAACAGAATACAAACAAATATGCAAATCTCAAATATTCATATTCAGGAATCGTATTCCATTAGGATTCGGATGTCGGGCATCAGGTACTCAAGCATACGTTATGTGCAACATGTGTTGTATCCAATAACGTGAGGGACCAAAGACCACAATTAAATGTTTTGTTTTAAGATATGCCATATAATAACCGTGAGTCGTGACTTTTCAGGTATACCTATAGATCTAAATGCCTTGAATCCGTATATCGAATGAAATCTTTAAAATATTTTATTCAATTTCAAAGAGTTCGTGTTATTTGGTGATTAGGTATTTAGAAAATAATTGTTTCAGCTTTATAGTACTGTAATAACTTTTAAACTATCGCCCTGCATGTTTATAGTATTATTATAGAACGGGGATTAGCGCGTACATGCTTAAATACCTTTAGGGCTTGACGTTTCGACCGGGTTACACAGGCCGTGGTCGCAAGCTTGGTACTGTGATCAGAATGTTGATGTGAATCTTTAGTTACATAAGGATCAGTTTCACGCCCCATTCTCTTGATCTGAACATAATATGGCATGAATAGAAAATATTATCAGGCTCATGATTATACTCTTAACGGATAATCTCAAAAACATCGTGAAAACCAGTTTTCTTTTTGAAGCGATCTACCACGGTTAGCCTGCATACTTTGACTGCTTCTCCAGTCTTTGTCATGTCCAGTCTCTCAATATTGAAAGCCTTCACGCTTTTGATCATTCTACTCTTCCCTCAAACAATAATTTCGTTAGGTATATGAACACGACACTAAATAGCTAGCTTCAATGTATTCAGCGCCCCGATTCTGTTACACTCGCTACTCGCATGATGAATTCATCCACATGATATTAATGTTATCAACATCTGTCCGCATCAACGGCTCCACACTATTAAAAGCGATATTTCACTGAAACACCACAATTTGCATACATTATGCTGTTGCTTTAACATTAATGTTTGTGCTTCATATTTTTGACAGTTGAGTATTTTATAATTAACTTTAATATGCAGTGGGCGGCGATGATACTGTTTTTAATTCTTTTTTATGGTGGCAGATTTGTGGATGGATTTTATGATATGATGACAGCAACTACGTAAGATATGGTCTGATAAATTACATCAATGTTTTTTAACTTTATTAAAAAAATGGACTGTCAAATATGGCAGTGTTACTGTTAATGATAATCGATAGTATAGTTCTTCAAGTACCTATTAAGAAACTATAACAAAAACCTATCAATTTATCTAAAACCTCATACTTTTATCTAAGAATATATAGTTTTGTTATGCTTCACTAAAATTACTTCGGATCTGGTAAAGTTACTATTTTTAGATTTCAGATTACCAATTTAAAACGAAAAAAGTAAGACAGAATGATTTAAAGAGATTGATTGCATTTACCAATAGTCGTCAATCATTCATCTGTTAGTAAATTCTAATCTATTTTAGTCTTATCTAACAAAAGCTCAAGCGAGAAAATACTTTAAAATTATTTTCAAAATCTGTTTACTACATATATGTATAATATAAATATCGAACTTAATTCTCTTAGCAGTAAAGGCTATTTTCATACACATTAAAGTGATTTCAATTGAATATCCCATCTAGTGTTAACTGCATTCGTATGTCAACTTTATGCCCTTAGCATTAAGGGTGATTTTTGCTATCACTTCCTGACATGACGTTTGCATAGCCAGTAACTAACAACATAATGGTGTAATCAACAATCTGCTTGCTTGGTGATTGTACCAGTAATCCTCTCAGGCCCGTAGCCTCAGGTTGTGGTCGTCTGTGGGGACCGCTATGCCTACATAATCTATGGACGTTTACTGATTGTCGATAATGATGATAAATACGATGCATTAATCCTTTATAGGATTGGCGTGAGTGGGGATTACAATGTCCTTTCGACTAAATGACGTTTGTAATATCGATGTTGAAAAATTTGTCGTAAAAACATTTTTATTTATGACAATAAAAGTAACTCGCTTTTCAAAACCATCATACATTACGTAATATATGTAATTTCAAGATTAAAGTGTCAAGTAATTTGACACTAGAAGTAAATAAGCAGTGGCTGAGGTGACTTGCGTCTGTTTCGTACATTGCATGCTTTTGAACTGAACTTTTATTTCAAATTCTAGCTTTATTCCTCAAAGCTTTACTCTAATTGGATGTTGTTTGATTTCATTTTGTTATTTATCTTTTAGAGTAAGATATCTGACGACCTCCGTGGTCGAGTGGCGTACGCACCGGTTTCAAGGTGTCGCTAGCTCTGAGGTCCCGGGTTCGATCCCCGAACGGGTCAATGTAGAAACAAACTTTTCTACTTTGTCTCGGGTCTGGGTGTTTGTGGTACCCTCGTTGATTCTGAATTCCATAACACAAGTGCTTTAGCTACTTACTTTGGGTTCAGAGCAATCAAATAAATGTGATGTTGTCCGCATTTATTTATTTATTTATATCTAAATTACTTAGTGGTACAAGTAAATAATATATAGGTACGCAAAACGATGATTGCAAACCATCAGGCACGTTTTATAGAAAGGGCATTAACACGAAACTATTTTCATTATAATAGATTCTGAATTGCGATCATAGCCGGGCATTTCCATAGCATTCAACGAATTATTCATCATTTCATTAATCCCATAAATGTCGTCCGTCACTATTAACACAGCAAATATTAAACAAGTTGACCACGCTCTATTATAACAGCATTGACTTCCCTTCATATAAATTCACGGTTATTTGCTTTGTTTCCTAGAAAATTATACAACTGCAAATTCTATTCAAAACCCTTGTTTAAAGTTGATGGATAATCTGAGTTTCTATCCTATGTAAATGATAATGGGAATGTTATTATTCCATAACTATAAGGACCGTTATTAATATTTTAGTATGTGTAATATTTGATTTTGTTCGTGTAAAATTTTCCCCTCATTTGGTTTGTGGTCAGATTGCGTACGTCGACCGTCTCGTCGGGTTATTCCGTTAGGAAATATTCAAATTAAATATCTCAATAGGAATACCATTTGGTATATTGGTGAAATTGCGTAGCTCGATTTAGAATAAGTAGTTTTAACAGTTATTTAAATTGTTTTCTAAATAATAACACAACATAACATACCATCACGCCTGTATCCCCGAAGGGTTAGGCAGAGGTGTACCAATTACACCCACAGTTCGCCGGTATGTTTTTAGGTCCCATGTAATAGGAGGCCACTAACCGGGCGGCGGGCACAAATCCAAACTCCGACCTGCTACTGAGAATTTCATAGAAAAACCAAATAACACCTTGGTCGACTTGGGAATCGAACCCAAGACCTCTAGCGTAGCATTTATTGTTCTAAAGAATAATAAATTAATTTTTTTTTTTTTTTTTTTTTTATTGTTCAGTTATTTTATTTACAATTCAATACTTAAATCTAATACAAGAACAAACAAAGACTAAAATTAAATCTTATATAGATAAATAAAACTAACACGCGTCAAAATACTCATCGTCATCCTTGTCAATGGCGGGAAAGGTGCCCAGAAGGCTGGCAGCATTGCCACGTTGAATGGCTATGCCGATTCTCTGTGCAAGGAACAAACCAGCTCTCTGATCACGAGTAGAGTCTACCAAACGTTTTGACAGTTCTTTAAAAAGATTTCGTGCACTCGGACCCCATGACCCGAGCGTTTCAACCCCAAACGGCTCGAAAATATAATTACCCATTAGGTTATTATACTTTCGCCGTTTAAGGGTCTCTGCTGCTCCAGCAGCAGCGCCAGGAGAGGCCGCCGAACTTAGAACGTGGGATGGCGCAAGGGTGTCGACGCACGTTGCGTCCCACACCAAGGGCCGACCCAATTTCCAAGGCAACAATGACATACCGTCAGGTCTCTTACCATCGCTGCGCACCAAACCATTGGGTTCCAAAACAGCTGGTACACCGGCAATGACAAGAGCACGACGGATAATGTCATTAATATTTGCGTGACGGGATATACGTCCTGCGCTCCTGCTGCAGGACAAGCCATGGTGACCGAGGCAATCGACTGTTTCACCGCATTGACACCGATGACATGCGACACAAGGTATACCTAAACGTAAACTGATGGCGAGCCGGAAAGTATTGTCATCCAAAATCGTACCAAGAGTGGTTGACGGAAGTGCCTGTAACCAGAGGCCCGATTCCCATTCTCCCACAGCCAGGAGACGCGCGCGCTCTGCAGTGTTGATTGACGTATTAATTAATTCTTTCCGTATCAAACTGCAAAGCGGCTCGTCCCACTGCCTCTGAGAAGAACGTTGCTCGGGTAGATCTGTGCCCGGGCAGGACAATAAATTAATTATCTTTTCGATTCAATATTTAAAATATTCATTAATAGAATGGTATTAACACTTTTTATTACATTAATAGCTGACAACTGAACAAGCCTAAGCACATTTAAATGTTTGACTTACGTCGGCATGCCAACTTTCTCTTGAACTATACAATACTTCTCAATTATAAATTCGTTTTTCATTAGAATGAAGAGATGGCTTTAAGACAACGGCCAGAGGCTTTGAAATTAATGAACGTGTTCCCAACAAAGAGATCAGGGGAAAATGTTCATTACTTATTTCTCTTAGTGAAATACTTAATCCGTTGGATGAAAACGCTTCGCTCGCGTTCTAATTTGTTTTTCGGCGTTTAGAAGTATCGTATGGTACTGCTTTGAATTTAATATTTACCCACTCGTGTGGGCTGACAAAAGATTAATTTACGATCTGATTGACGTAAGGCTTAGCTTGAATTCCTTTGATAAGGGTCACGTGTTTGATCTTTGAACACAGAAAAGCTTTAGCAATGTTTGTGTATGTGAATTGTAATTTCGGCTTCATTGAGTAAGAAAATAATTTGTTATGTTTTTATTTTTGCAATTTATATTTAATCACGTATACATCTTCTTCTTATATAAAATTCTCGTGTCACAATGTTAGTTACCATACTCCTCCGAAACGGCTTGACCGATTTTTATGAAATTTTATATGCATGTTCAGTAGGTCTGAGAATCGGCTACTATCTATTTTTCAAACCCCTAAGTGGTAGTAGGTAGGTAGTAGGCAGGTGCTAGGTAGAAAAAATTGCATTGCAACGCATGCCGGGTACAGCTAGTATAGTTATAATATTCTTATGGATATAGACATAGCATAATGATTCATATATGTATACAAAGGCGTGTTTCAACCTTCAATAATTCTTTGTCCCTATTTAAAGTTGTCCAAATACATATTATTATTTAAATATTCCAATAAATTACATAAGCAAACAGTTCAACTGAAGCAGAACCAGCTGTCGAAAGGTATAATTTTCGACAAGTATTTTAGAGGAGCGATATGACAAAGTTAGTTATTGAAATTGTCAGCAGGTATGAGGTCTGGGAGTAAGTTCGCGTTGTTGCTTTGATGTTTAAGTTTCACAGTTAATACGAAACTTTAGACTGAGACCCGTATAAGTTAGATCGCTACTATACGCACTCGCTTACATATTTACAAACTTTCCGTCGTTCGAGGTGTGTTTAAGTTTTCTCTGAGTAAATTTATGTTGTACTAAATTTTAGTTGACATCGTGTTTCAGATGGCTTCATTTTGCTTCAATGCACAGATTTCATTAAATGAATTCATCAAATACATAATTAAGTTTTAGAAAATAATAATGTTTACTTCTCATATTAATGTGAGTGCTACTAAAAAGTCACTAAAAATATCTGAATTTACATAAACGCACAGATTAAAGGTTCATTCATTGTTCCTTTTTATACGATATTTGAACCATTGGAAATATTATTATCACGCATGATTCGTCACACGGGTTCTACAGACAATTACAATTTACATCACCATTTACCTTTCACAAAAAAACACAAAGTAAAATACTCCGTATTATTGTGTTTGTATTATTGTTCGCAACCGCTGATGCAGCTCCCACGCAGCGGGAATGAAAATGTTTTTCGCGTTTTTAAACCACAATGTAAGTATTCAACGGTTTTGCTGTGCAAACTAAAACTTTCAGCATAGTCTCGTTTCATAACAGTTTGCGGGCTAGCAAGAGTGTGTTTAAAGCATTCCACAATCCGTGGAACGGTACGTGTAGCAGCATTTAATTTGGATGTTAAGCTGGGCTTAAATCGGTACCGCCGACGGGCGCCCAGTTTGTTTGACTAGTTACTTCACTGTCCAAGTTGTCTAAGACAAACACGAAACTGCTAAACTTGGAGTTCCCTCCGCGGGCACCGGATTCCCCACCACCAAGGACGTTATCTTAATTAAGACTTTCGGCTCCGAAGTTCGGTGACGAATTTATTAAAACTTGCAGTTCGTCTGCAACATTTTGTTTATAGCTGACAACGAACATTTTGTGACTCCGTCAAGACTTTCAATGAATAAAACTTCGTAAATTGTTATTCATCTGTTCAAAGTTGAGAGTTTGATGACCCTTTTGGCACAGGTTTAAATGTTTTAACAAGCGATTGTTTACAATTACATGAAATACACAATTGTACCTTTATGTAATAGGAAGCATAATTAATTGTAACTGAGTCATGTGTTAAAAATTTATTGCTTATCTTGTTAACCCTTACAATACATACAGGCATAAATATAAAGTTGTACATAAAAAACCGTCACTATTGAACAAATGGCAACAATTTACCATGGAACTAAACTTTGTTGGTAATATTATAAGAATTTTATTAATACTGTGTAAAAACTGACAAAGTAAGAAAGCGCTTTAAAAGGAAATACATAGTCTTCCTAAGTTTTTTGTATCGAAGAAGTTGGGAAGAACTTTAATGCAAAGTTGAAAGTTACAAACTAGTGCATTGGCAGGTTGGAATTATTGGAATTGAACCTAAGTAGCTGCTTGGTTCTTACATATTTTTCTTTTTGGTTTGAAACTAAAGTTTCAATTAAGAGGACGGGTAAAATAATATATTTAAGTGTGGTGTAATTCTACAAAAAAAAAAAATAAACCATACTGTACTCCTTTTTTTTAACCTTAACTTATTTAGTTATTTGTCAATTCAATCTTAATTTTTTAATACATTTAAAGTAGACAATTGTGCACCTATTCTGGTTCTCGAGCTATCTGCAGCACAAAAACGTAAAAAAACTTATTTTTAAGGCGCTTACAAATCACATCAGCTCAAAGAAAAATACCCAAGATTGTGTGAACTGTTTCACAATAAATCAGGAATATAATGTTAAATGCTGAGATCTTGCGACTCAGAGGCAATATGGATGGAGAGCATAAATTCTTCTTTGCATCAGTGATGCCGACCGCATATGATGGCTTGAGTATTAAAGATGTCCATCGTTTGTCTTGCTTTCAGCGGTTTATGAAAATTATAGCTGATGACGTCATAGCTATCATGGAAACTAATGAACCAGAGATTTGGAAACTGAGTATAGTTTATGTTCGAAATAATAACTCGGTTTTGTTATGCGATTGTTTAGGTTTATTATTTTCTAAGGATACAGGGGAGAACAGTATAGTGCACACACAAGTATGTTGATATATGCACAATTGCACATAAGCGAATATTAATTAAATCTATGACTTTCCAAAAAATATAATGAATGAGGAACGTTAACTTAGTTGTTGTGTATATCCACCTTTTATGCTCAAAAACTGTCTTTCACTGACACTTCAATTAGGATGTTACCATTAGTCTCAACAATAAAAAAAATCTAAATGTTTTGAGTTTACGTGTAAATAATTTGATTTTAAGAAGGAAGGATTACTTGCCTACATATCCTGCTACATATTATACACCGTCATCTTTATTCCTATACTAATACCTTATTGATGACGGTCAGTCAATAAGTATTTATTAAAGATAAGATATGTATCAAAGTCTTTATTAATATCCTGCCTAAGTATGCAAAAAGTAACTTCAATTGGATGTCAAACAGTGGATCTAATTTAGCTAGCCAGATTTGACTTTGCTTACATTAATTGCAAAGGTAAGCATCTATAAATTTTATAATATCGCTACAATTGAAATTAAATAGAATCAGAGCATAATAAACTACAGTAATATTGGGTCAGTGACACAAAATTTCATTTTAACTACCATAAAAGTTTTTTCCTGTGTAATCAGTTACTCAGAATGCTGAAAGATAAAGGACTACGTGATAAATTTTGGGTTTTTACAAGTTTAAATATAATATGAGGAAAAATTTTTCAATATGTAGCTAGTAATTGTCTAAAATCATTAACTTACAAAATCTACAGATTACAATGTTGATATTCAGACTATACTTAGGATTTAATCAGAATACTAATTTACAGAAAATTATGTTCATAGGACAACTTTAATGTATTTATAAATATTAGTTAAGATTATTTTATTGAGAACACTACTAAAATCATTTTCAACACCTATGATTAATCTACGTAAATTACCAACAACGAAAAATATATGTTTTCATTTCACATACAATCAAATTTTCATAATGAAACAGGCAGGCAGTATTTTAATCCTCACTTTTATAGAGAAAGGTTACCATTCTTGCTAAAATTACTACCAATCAGAAACCGATTAAAGAACAACGCCCTGCGATACTAAGGAACAAGATTCATGCATTTCGCTGTACTAATACATAGCTACTACTTTAATTCCTCCATTAGAACATTGCAAGACGAAACAAACAACATTGCTATAGTTGCAATAGTTAGGTACTAAGTAACGCCCGAAGCGATAATTGCGAGCAGTTTACTAACAGCGACGTAGATATCAGATCCAGCTTAAACAGACGCTTCCGTCCTCGCCAGCGAAGGACCGTTTCCGGATTCACCCGGAGGAAAGCGGAGGAGACCGGAGGAAACCGGACGCGGGGTGGCGGGGGTTGCACTAAGCGGATTCCAAACAGATCGCAGCATACCATGTACGTGTTTCCTGGAAAATTATTAATTAACTTCGCGTGTTTAGGTGTTAATTTTAGAATGTGTTTGTCTAATTTTGTGGTATTTAAAAATGTTTAAATGCTGTTGATTTAATACCTTACGTTCAGACCACAAGTTTATTATGAGGATATTTTTTTCAACAAATTATAGAGCATGTAGGAGAACATTTTGCAGAAAATAAGTCATATAATAGCTACCATAAATATTCTCTCAGGCTTTCTATGAGGATATTAAACACAAATTAATGTCTATCAAAATATGTAATAAATGCGAATTGAATAAAATATAAACTAGATTAAAATTTGTCCGCTATTTAATTGCCACAATAATAACAGTTTTAATTGGCAACAGGGATTCACCTAACGAAATCACAGTTTATTTATTTTCCCTTAATAAAATGAACAACACCGCAATTTATACAAACAAAATTGCCTGTAAAACTAGTGCCAAGTAGAACTTAATCTTACACAAAACTTACACATTAGCATCTTAACTATATTTACATAAGAAGCAGTCAGCGTACCGCTTAGAGGCTTTCACGGTAAAGTAAGCACTCGCACTCGGGTATTGGCACAGCTTACCCAACATACGGCAACAATGTAATAGATTGGAACAGCGTAAAACCTAGTATGTATACACGGAACATTGTAAGCAAGTAATGACTAAAGTTTACCTTGTGTTAAGAACTTTTCGTTTTATTTGTGTTTGCAATTCGTCAATGTTTTAGTAAATGCGATACTCGTAGCTCTTAGACATGTTATTTTATCCATTTATTTTAATTACTTGATGGAAATTACTTGCTAAAAGTAAAATGTAATAAGCTAGTTACGATAATTACTAATTTACTCTATTCAAGATCAAAGCAAGTCGGTAGGTACCTACTATTTAAACAAACATTTCGTGGCTTTGTGTTGACACACTAAGGCTGCCCTTACACGGACTGCTCCTTGCTCAAGCAGTTATATAGTAAATATACAGTTATACAGTCACAATCAAAAATATGTATACCTACACATGAGATTTTTGTGTTAAAACTAAAAAAAGAAAAATATATATGATAATGTATATGATTAAGGGAGAGTGGATAAGCCTTTGCTCAGCAGTGGGACATTTCAGGCTCTTAATAATTATAATATGATTAAGGAACTGTTTTCAAAAAATTCTTCATAACACGTTTTACAATATCAATCTAGAATAAAAGTAAAGAATAATTTGAAATTGGATAGTGTGTACATATTTTTGTGTACACGGACGGCGCCGTCTTTTCCCGCGCGACACGAAGTCCCTCCACCTGATTTTGTTTTAGATTTGTCGGCCGCTTGATGCAGTTGAACTGCTTCAAGCAGTCCGCAGTCCGTTTGTGGCCATAGAAGTCTATAGTTCACCATGCAGTTGCAGCTTGAAGCAGTCGATACACTGCTTCAAGTAGTGCGTGTGCACGCGGCCTAGTTCAGATATACATATACAATTACCTAATAACGTATCCAATACCTAATTAGTCTGATGAGCATTCGAGTGAATACGTCTGATAAACGTTAACTAATATTAATAGCGCAATTAGATTAAACACTTACGTTATCTAAATAGAATTCTATTAAAAACTATTTATTGACTGTTATGAATCAGAATCTATTACAAATTAAAAAGTAATTGATTCCGATAAACGGGTAATGGGTGAACCTATTTGAAAGGTCAGAAAGTCATCTAAAAGTCGTCTATGCCTGTGCTATGAGTTCTTAATGCTGAACTGTTTCCAGGGTGTAAGCGGGACAGCGCACTACACTCGGCTCTCGGCGTCTCGCTTCCACATCGGCACCAGTCCTGCTTCAAGAGCTTATAGTAAGTGCGCTGGTGTTAGATATGTTCTTATGATGTTATCACATCCTTTTCAAGCTTTCCCTGATAAATGAATGAAATATCTTGTAACGTTAAACAAGTACTATAGGCACAGTTTTACTAATTAACCTACCCCTGATAATGAAGAGAGTACAAAGTCACTAAGTCAACATCAAAAAAGTCAACATTGTGAGTATTTTTACAAAGCCTGCCACCTGCATTTATTAGGTTTATGAGTCATAGAACCGTGAGTAATGTGAGTTTACATTGTACGTGATTCATTAAGAGATTAGATATTGATAACAAATTATATTGATTCAGACCGTACTGAGTTCCGAATTTATATTTGGCTACATAAAAGAGATTACAATTTATGCATTTTGACTGATTTTTTATTCATACATTCTTATTTATCTACAAACAATACTACTAAAATATATATCGATATATGTCGATGTACAGAGGCGAGCTTAACTCAAAATTGAGTTTTCTTCCAGCAAACCTTTGAGTGAAAGTGAAAATAATGATTCAAACAAGTTGTGAGGCAGACAGAAGTGTACAACAAACTAATCGACATACACACAAATACTACATATAGTAAATATGTGCGAATGAGGACCACATATTATAAAGATAAAGATAAAGATAAAGATATATTTATTTGTAAGAATATGGTACAGTTAAGATGTTGCATACAAACATTTTGCTCCATAATATTCTGCCGTTTCCGGCGCACAAATATTTGCGTAGGTACAAATAATGATTATACTAAAACTATTACACATAAACAACAAATTACAAAAACAATTACTATAAAATAAAAACATAATAACACTTATTTTTCAAATTTCCAATCAGGTTTCTCGTTTAAAAAATCACTTATTGAATAATAACATTTGGATAAAA
The DNA here is from genome assembly GCA_905475315.1 of Autographa pulchrina. Classification (NCBI taxonomy): domain Eukaryota; kingdom Metazoa; phylum Arthropoda; class Insecta; order Lepidoptera; family Noctuidae; genus Autographa; species Autographa pulchrina. The sequence continues at coordinate 5,548,236 of FR997773.1, forward strand.
GGAACTTAAATAACTTATTTTTAAAATTTCTAATGTTCATTTCTTTAAAGCAAGTTGGTCATTTATTATAGATATGTATTGCCATGCAAAAAACGTTTCTTGAGTACAGTTGTATTCTTTGTTTGGGTATATTTAATTTGTGTTTTTGACGACTAGCTCTTTCAACAACATCGTTATGTTTTTCGAACAACATGCAGTTTTTATGCACAAAAACCGAAATTTAATTTATAATGTGACAAGACAAGCTTTAACCACAAATTTTGTTTATATCGAATACCAGCGCCCTGGCTTCGCACGGGTAGACAAAATATTAACACGATCAGACGTACAGACACGGAAGGGACATTCGTTTTATAAATTATTATTTACATTAGTAAAGAACCATTTTCATATAACAGTTATCTTATTTTTCTCTACGTACTACTTTTTCCTGTCGTGAAAAATGTCGAAATGTCGTGGTGGCCTAGCGGTTCAATGAACGGATTTGTATGCACAAGGTTGCAGGTTCGAACCCAGGCAAGTACCAATGTGGCTTTTTCAAAGTTATATGTACTTTCTTAATTATTCTAAGACTTTTCTGACAAATGGTGAAGGAAAACATCGTGAGGAAACCTGGATTCCAAAATTTAGGATCTGAAATCGCCAATCCGCAGAGAGCAAGCGTGGTGATCAATGCTCGTGCAATCAATGGGAAGAGGCCTGTGCCCAGCAGTGGGACGTTTAAAGGCGGGATTATTATTATTATTATTACTACTTTTTCCATAAAGTAACAAGTAACAACGCTATCATTATAAAACTCAGTTTTCCCACTGAAGAACAAGTTTTCAAACAAAAGACGTCAACTTTACTACAATACCATTTTCAAACAACGTAATAAACACTATAATAAAATTCAAAAACAAATTCGTAGCATCAATATATCCTGAGCGCATTTAATTAGGGATCTGTGTTTGGTTCAAGTTTCGAACTGCATCTAAGTTCTGCAACTACCAAAGTACCTTTAGCAAATATTAATTGGTAGAAACTTTATAGCCGTATGCCCGTAGTTCCATTCAAAGACAAATACGTACTTACTTAGGTATTAAGGATGACTTATAGTTTGAGTTTGAGAGTGTTTGATTTAGGGACTTGAGCCGAGTTCGTATCGCGGTGCCGTGTACTTGTGAACGTAGTTACACAAATTGTTTTCGTGTTTATTTGACTAGATATAATAGCATTTTGTAATTATTTAATTAATATTATCGTGGGTTTTTATCTATAATTTAATTATGTTACGTGTATAATAATAATAATAATAATATTGCGGGACAACTCACACACGGTTATCTGATCCCAAGCTAAGCAGAGCTTGTGTTATGGTAACCAGACAACTGATAAACATACTTATATATTTCTAAATACATACATATTATACATAAATTACACCCAGACACAGAACAAATGATCATGCTCATCACACAAACATTTGTTCTGGGTGGGAATCGAACCCACGACCTCCGGTATAGCAGTCAGGGTCACTAACCACTAGACCAACAGGCCCGTCAATATCTTATCATCGATTAATGCAGCAAAATTTGCAGCCTGATAAGTGAGTTTGTAGGAAATTTATCCTCCAGTATCAAGAGTAGATGGGGAAATAAATAGTCAACACACAGTTTTTTTTGTAAGAAAATTTTCTATGTATTCATGCTTAGAAGTCAGCATGAACCCAGTTCTTGGATTACAATTGATTAAAATGATTCCGATACCACGTTTCATATTATTATCATAAAAACATGAAAGGACCAAATCAACTCCTGTTATGTACCAACTAACCCCCAATACGTGATCCCAATTTAGGCATCTATTTAGAATTCGCATTTCAATTAAACTTTGACCGGACTGCAGCCGCATATCGTCAACATTGATAACGTATTTTCACTGAATTTCATATGCACTACCAAATTCGATTACATTTTAATCCACTACCGCAAGCTGGATGATCGAATCAACGAATAATATTCTAAATATCGATACACAAACGGCGGATTAGTTGGTACCTATTTCATAATATCGATCGCAGTCAACAAAAAAAATGCTTACAAGTTCTGTCGCACAAGTAAATGTGTAAATTACTGGTTTCCTATTTGTCAACCTCCATTACATTACAGCGTGCTTACCATAAAACTGTTAAAGCAGGAGTGCTGCCATTGTGTAAGTGAGATGCTGCTACGTGCCGTGTAGTGCGCCGTCTCGCTTCCGCAATAACAACTCACTCAATGAACACGAATAACAGTCACTACTAAATTTGTTGTTAACAGTGCACACTGCAGTCTGCTATTCCGAATTACATCAGTACATAATATGAGTTAAGATACCGTCCACTTCCTTATTATTAACCCAAGATTTCTCCATTTGACAATGTCCAGATAGGAAATTACGAAGAACTGCATTTCTATAACCCAAATCAAAAAGTTTCAGGAAAATATAAACAGACAGTTTAAAGTATACCCCGATTAAGTATAGTAAACGTACAGACGAACTGACCAACAAGTAATATTTAATTTGAAGTCTCATCGCGCGTTCCATGAACTTCACCAAAGCTTGTAAAGTATTTGCTCGAAATTTTCGAGACGGAGCAATCATGGACGGTTCGATCGCAGCAGTTCAAGTTCCGAATCGAACTTGCGACCAACGAAGTCTTTTTCATTTCTGGACTTGGAATGAAATTCTGAAACTTGCCAATGAGGTTCGTTTCAAAGTATCTGCTGATGTTTCTTCTGTGAATGAGTTGTTTGACTTCGATTATGAGGTATTTAAAATTTCTTTGAAATGAGAAGTTGTTTATTCTTTGAAGAGTTTTGAAGGGGTGGAGCATAGCGCGGTATAATTAAATAGATAAAGAGAATATTTTAGGGAAAGTTAAGATATGATTTCTACTTTATTTTGGTAACTTACCTACAAGTTACAATATGTACGTTAATAAGGAAAACTCCCTCCAAAATCAGATGGTTCTCAATCAAATAAAGCCAAAGAAATTTGTACAATCCATAAAACGTCAACACAACTAAAGAACATCCGGTATTCGTCATTCAATAAAACTAAAGGGGCGTCGTTACGAAAAAGCTTGGCTCGCTCAGGTGCAACTGACTTAACACAATTGAGTTCGTTATTCCAGCGGCGCATTGTTCAGGCAATAGAGACTTACGGCCCCGATCTGCAATCACCCTGATTTATAGACTTTAGAAAGCGACCAACTAAGGCGACTGTTGCTTTAAGAATTGCTTTTATTTCTAACGCTTAAAGTATTGATTTCGTTTCTGAAGAAAATCATTGGTATCCTTTGTCCTTTAGTGCACGATATCGATATTTTTTTTTCAATTTTTGAAGATGATAATACGTTCGAAATGATTTCCAACATTTTTATTCTGTAGAGAGAATTTTCGAATTTCAAAATACGAATCGAACGTGCATTGTGAATATTCAACGCGTGAAATATCGGCGGCCATAAAAAAATATTGCTTCTTCTTGCCACACACGATCCACCTTTGTTCTTATTTTCAATTTCATGTAAAGCGATTCTATAAATTTTAAAATCGCTGCCCAGACAGGAAGTCAGATCGAAATCGTGGCGGTCGGGAGGAAATTGCTCATTCTCACGCGAACGACCACCGCCTCACTCCGGGGAATCCGCTCTAATGGAAAAAGTTAAAAAAATATACAAAACTTTTTATTACAAAGCCTCGTCGGACTTACACACAGACACTACTAACTACAAGGAGACTACGAGACCAGAATAGAATTAATGTTAGGATACCTAAAGAGAGTAATTGCTTTTTTTATTTTACTGAAATCAAGTATAAAATGTTAGGAATAAGAATTTAGACTTAGTCTCAATCCCTGATAAGAATAAAGAAATTATTTTTCTGAATCATTTTATTATTATTTGGTACTGTGTCTGATTTTCTGCCTTGAAATAAACATATTTTTGATCGGATACATTAACTAACGTATGTAAAACCAATCCGTTTAGGTTTGTTCGCTGTGTTAAAAGCCACAACGAAACAACATTAAGAACTAAATCGCCATAAACCTGTTATATATTCACTATCACACGGAATCACACTACTCGTTGGCTGCATACCATGAAGGTCAAATAAGCGGCTGACTCTTAAAGTAGTGTCAATCTACGTTGCGAGGTGAAGGCGACACGACGGTATAATATTATAGGCTATGCGTAAACAAAGTTTTAAAGAAACTGTGTTGTATAAAATCGAACATTTAACACCAAACAAAGTTACTACTAAAACTAATCGTGAAAGGAGTCATTACCAGTAACAGTGAACAAAAGCCTGATTGCGAAGTGAAATTACCTTGTGAAGTATTGTGATTCATTGGTAAGTAAGTTTTGAAATAATACGTGAACCTTTTAAATAGTTTTAACAAATATTTCGGTACAGTTGATAGCAAAGTTATGGAAGATAGATGTTGTGAGTGTTAATAATGTTATTTGATTAGCGACAAGTATTTGTTATGTTAGTATGCAGAGGAAGTAACTGTCGTGAAATGTGCATTGGTGTGAGTGAAAATAGTGAGGTTTTATGTACCTAAGTTATAGAAAGCGTGAATATTAAGGATGTGGAAAAGAAAGAGATGGATGCAACCTACACTAAACATACCTAGATGCAAAGAAACTCCGTCATTTGGGACACTAATATCCTGAGATCTTTTAAACAGTATAATACAGTTCATAACAAACTAAATCAAGAAGTTAATGTTTTTCTCTTCATATTACATATTCGATTTTTTCTTTTAAATACAAGTCTGTGGTTTATTTAATGAAATACCCAATGGTGAGTCATTTATTAGTATTCTCCAAGCGTAATAATTAACTTTTTCCTTCTATTTGTTCTTTCAATGACACTATGCCTTTCAAAATCAGACGATATTTTAATAATAATAATAATATTCCGGGACAACTCACACACGGTTATCTGATCCCAAGCTAAGCAGAGCTTGTATTATGGTAACCAGGCAACTGATAAACATACTTATATATTTCTAAATACATACATATTACAGATAAATTACACCCAGACAACCAGAACAAATGATCGTGCTCATCACACAAACATTTGTCTTGGGTGGGAATCGAACCCACGACCTCCGGTATAGCAGTCAGGGTCACTAACCACTAGACCAACAGGCCCGTCACTTAATCATCACAATAATAAACGTGACTAACACCTGTTACACATTCTAATCTAAAAACACCATTAATATATCCTCTACCTCTGATAAATGACAATCTTATCTGCCTATATGATTTTCTTATCAATCGCTCTAAAAAAATAGAATATTCATAACATCACGCAAGATATATCTAGTACTAGTATACCAAATGTAAAACTATTTTACTAAACGAACTTTTTTGTAACAAATGTCATTCACAAATAACAAGGGATAGTGTATTGATGGATCTAAATTGAACGAATGAGAAAAGAATAAACGTTTTTATTAACAGTCTGGGCGCGAGAGTTGGTACATACGAAAACAAAGCATCAAATCTTGTAAACACACCTGCACACATTTAAGTCAATCAATATTTGAACAACTGTTCTGTTTCAGAATTACTTCGCACCAGTCTCGTCTCGCCAGTATAGCTAGTTAGTACAAATGAAACACCTAAACTCTAAACGAAGCCAAAAAAGTTATACAAATCCAATTACGGACTCTACTGCATAGTGTGTAGTCTTTACTTTTTAATTTGATGCTAGTTTGTTTTAATTTATAAAAGTGATTCGTACATTATTAATCTGTTTATTAGACTATTACCTAATAAACCGAAACGCATCGATCGGAGATAAATTCCGATAAGTGTTGATAAGTCTTGTTGTAGTTTTAAATAGTAACAACGGCCAGTACGCTTCAGTCGTTGACGACTTGCTGTCTCGCAATCATTGATTACACACTACGAGACAAAAAAACATAGAAAAAAAAACAAAATGTGGTGAGTACATTCTTTTGTTTTCCATTGACTAACAGTGTTTTGTTTATAAAGAAAATGACGTAAATTATATTAGTTTTATAACACAGTAAATTGTGCAGTTTGAATAAATTTACACGCGACGCGAATATTTTGTTCCAATTATGTCGTTAGTTGAACGTATTTGTTGTAAGAAAACTATTCGAATCTAAGTTAATGTTTTAATTGTATGGAAATTATTGCGTGGAAGTGAATCGGCGTAATTACATGCATTGTTTTTATATAAATGTTGACTTTATAACTTGTTTTCTTTGTAAGCAATTTTATCCTTAGTTATCACGATATTTACTGTGAAAAAAATTCATAAATAATTGCCTTTAATTTGATTGTTTTTACATTATTTTTCTGTTAAAACCCGTTAGTGTTTCTATTATTATTCGTAAGCAAGAGCTAGTGTTCCGCGGTACTAGCAACCGTTTATTTTTCTTTGGTACAGTCGTGACGCAAAGCAGGCTTACTCAATCAACATTATAATGCAAGCGGGCACGTACACTTACCAACAGCAACATTAAGAAGTTACTTATTACATTTATTTTTAAATTGTGTTTTGTTGGCACAGATTTTCAGATGCAAAACTAGGATCCTATATCATGTTTCAGTGTGAGATATAGTGAGTTATGCATTCTTCATCCGTTTTCTATATTACGTATAGATGAAAAAAAATCGTTCTTGAGATTATGTGTCTGATCATTGACCAACATAACAATCGTTATCAGTAAAATCGCAAGAAAGTTAAGCTTACCGGTATTGAAGATAATGTTTATCAGCAAACATAATGTCACTGTTATTGATTTACTGTTCCAAATTAAAATTAAGTATTTTAATAATATACATTTCATATAAAAATTAAGGATAGTAGTTCATTTGAATAATTGACGTTATTTTACTAGGTAATTAATTAATTTAGAATTATGATTTTAATGGTCAACGAACAAGGTTTTTTCTTATTTTGATGTTGACTGAGAAACTTGTTTTTAATTTTTAATAGCGGAAAAACTTCTTTAGCGTCGTTGTATCCTTTTTTTGTAATGGGTAAAAAATGTTAAACTCGCGTCAGGACATTCGATCTCCTGATCGAAAATTCGTAAGACGGATGAAGAGTAGACAGCATTCCAAAATATCAAAAATGCACAACGTTAATATTCAAGTTTTCACTTCTGCCGGCACTCCCGGAGTGCAAACCGTCGTTTTTTTTCTCAAAACTACATACTTGAAAACAAAAACGCAATAGGTTGTTTACCATCGTTATTATATAATTAAATAATATATGAAAGCGATGTATGATTCAGGTTCTCTATCGTTGAATAAACCCATGTTAATGACATACAAACGTCACAAAACATCTAATGAGTTTCCAATTAGCGTTATGACTGTTAATAACGTCTTTTGTACAACAAAATCGAGGTCTATTAAGTAGTTGTTTTTAGTATCTTTGTATAGAATATAGATGCTAATTACTTAAATACTCTACACGTGACCTTCTAGTTAATGGAAACAATCTAAACATCTAACAAAATCTAAAGGAAAATTTAGCAAATGATAAAATTATTTTATACTAGCTGTGCCTGCGACTTCGTTCGCGTGGATGACGAACCTTATCAATGAGTTTTTTACCGCAAAATTAAGTTTGTTTTTTATTGTTTATACTTTTCTGGGATAAAAACTACCCAGTGTGGTACCCAGGATAATAAAGAATAATTATACCAAGTTTCATCATAATCGAACCGGTAGTTTTTGCGTGATACCTGAACCAACAAACAGACAGACAAATTTTTTTTTTTCACACTTTTGGGTTCGGTGTCGGTCTAGTAATACCCCCCGCCATTTATTTTTTTTATATTTTCTATGTACAGAATTTTCACTTCTACAGATTTATTATAAGTATAGATATAGATATCCGATATTGTATATTTTCTAGCTAAAACTTATCTAATTTAATTATGGATAAGATTATGTTGAGGAAAAATTTGGTCAATATTTATTTACGTAGGTATACATTTTACGGCACTAGTCACACCACACCTTGTTGTTTCTAGTTTTCTTATTACTCATGTTTGGTTCGCTTCGGTACTAAAAATGTAACTAAACGATGGTTATCCGTTACTGAGTCATTGCAGTTAACGTTCGAGGTTGGGGTTACTTTGATAAAGGTTATGTGAAGCAATGTTTCGAATACGTAATGGAGTTTAGTCATCTTTAATTAGACTGTTGTCAAAATAAAAACAAGGTTTTGTTTTGACGGATTAATAACTAATACATAAAAGTAATATGTATAGAAATAATATGTATAGAAAGTTCACTTATAAAATAACTGAGTAAACATTTCAAATTAGTTTTAAACACAGTAGATTGTGCAAATGAATAAAAATTAGCAATTTTACCCTATATTTGGAGTCTTGTTATAAGTTAGTGACGGCTTGTACATACCTACTCAGAATTTGCATATTTACTCATTGGAAATTACAATATCTTTGACTTATCTGTTTTGATGCATATCATTAGACCGATATTACATATATTATCTTTAGAAATCTTTCCAAGTATCCTGAAAATAATCATGCAAAACAAAGAATTTTTAAATTCAATGGAAATGAATATGTATTCATTGCTTTCTTTGCTTCTTTTATTGAAAGAATTTTATGAATACTTAATTTATTCTTCAGTACAACAACCTTGTTTTATAGTCAATGTTCCTTATAAAAACGACATTATACTACGCTGACATGCTATCGACTGTAATATGAATCATTAAATAATTGAAAAAAGTAACACCTACCTAAACACTTGGTAGTGTTAGCGTCTGTATTTTATATTACACCTTTTTATTTATTATCTGGCAACACTTTACTTCGCAAGCTTCAGTTTTTATGAACTGGCAACGCCGAATCGCTCTTATTGGTCCGCGCATATCTAACCAATCAGAGCGAGGCACGCGTTATGGCGGGAGTTTGGAGTTGTGGGGGTAATCATGCCGGTTATTCGGGTCATTCTGTCGTCGAGCGGGCTCTAGTGAACATCAAAGGAAATAGTGTACGCGTTTACTTGGTGTTAATTTTAAGGTAATAATGTATTTAACCTTACGCTGTTTTTACTGTGAAATATTTAATATTATGAAATAAATAACATGTTTTCTGAACCCATTATGGAGTCTTTTCTTTACATTTCAGAAGTGGGATCAGCGGATTTTAACTCGTAGAAAAAAAAAAATGTTTTGAAATACGACAGTTTAAACCCATCCGTTAATCCCGTCCACGCTTATTAGATTTTTTCTTTTTATCCTTTTGCTCACACTCGTGACAAACATTGTAAAGGAAAAGCTCCATAAAGTGTTTTAATGTGATAAACAACGATAGTCACGTAAGTACCATTTTAATTTATTGGAAATTCAAAAGACTATAATTGTCACAAGACACGCCATCATGTTTAAGATACCTAATTCACGAAACTGCTATGCCGTGTTTTACTTACAAAGTTTATAAATACCCTCTATAAAGCATGCCATTTTTGCCAAAACGACACTGGAAATACGATGCATTCGTTTTTCATTGTTAGGTTATGTTTAAAATCGTCATGTGGTGGTTTGTTGCATCTTGCCGAGGCACTCCTACGGAGATGTAACGGACTATTTTAAGCATGTATCCCATTTTGCCGGGGCGACACTCTGGAAATGGGATGCATACTTTTTTAATTGTTAGGTTATGTTTAAAATCGTCATGTGGTGGTTTGTTGCATCTTGCCGAGGCACTCCTACGGAGATGTAACGGACTATTTTAAGCATGCACCCCATTTTGCCGGGGCGACACTCTGGAAATGGGATGCATACTTTTTTAATTGTTAGGTTATGTTTAAAATCGTCATGTGGTGGTTTGTTGCATCTTGCCGAGGCACTCCTACGGAGATGTAACGGACTATTTTAAGCATGTATCCCATATTGCCAGGGCAACTCTCTGGATATGTGGTACATACTTTCCTTATACACATAATACAACTATTGACTTGATTAATTACGTTGAGCATATTATATATTGCCAGGGTACTCTCGTGGATATATAATGTGTTTTAAAGCAGGTATTTCATTTCGCCAGGGCTACACTCTGGAAATGCTATGCTTGCTTGGGCGATGAATATTTTACTTTGATCATGAATTAATCTTCTTACCACCATAATAATATCATTAAACTGAAGTTAAATACATTAATCTTAATCACAATTACAGATAATGGATTCATCGCCTACGGGCAGTGGTAATGGACGTCGCTGCAATAACGAGGATGAGCCGATAAGTTTGGATCGTAACGAGGGTCCACGGCGGACTCCGCAGCGACGCCAAATTCGTAAAAGCGAGGGAGCGGAAGGGAGTCTGGATATCAGGCAAGTCCGTAAACGCTTAATAAGTAATTCTGATAATGAGAGCGAGGGAGCGGAAGGGAGTCTGAATATCAGGCAAGTCCGTAAACGCTTAATAAGTAATTCTGATAACGAGAGTGAGGGAGCGGAAGGGAGTCTGGTAGGAGACAGGCAAAGCCGCAAGCACTCTCTTTTAAAGCCAAACTATAATAAAAATGTTAACAACCGGCGATCAAGAAGAGACGGTAGCGAACGAAATCGTAGCAGGGACCGACCTTATAACCGTCGTAGAAGGGACCGATATCGCGACGATCCTGTCGATAAAGGTCGTGATAGAACTCGACTTCGTGATGATTCTAGTGATTATTATCGTAGTAGGAAACGGTTTCGTGACAATTCGTCTGATGATAAAATCCAAGTCACGAGGGTAGGACGACGTCGTCATCGCAGCAGTAGCAGTGATAGCTATGATACTCCTATTAGACGCTTATTGAAGCGAGGACGAACTCGTTCTCCCTCATGTCGTACAAAATGTGAATTAGCGGAAGTTGAGATGCCTGATGCCACTCATAGCATCTTAAATAAATTCCTGAATGTCCTCAACAATGTGAAGGGACAATCGACCTCTAAGCTTTCTTTAACAAACGTGATTCCGGAATTCGATCCTTTATCTACCGAACAAACTATAGTAACGTGGTTAACTAAAGTCGAGGAAGCCGCGGAGATTTATAATTGGGATGAACGCGAAACAATTCATTTTGCTCTACCAAAACTCGTTGGACTTGCTCAGACATGGTATAAAGGCCTGAGCACGATGCTTTACTCGTGGACAGAATGGAAAAGGAAGCTTATTGAGTCTTTTCCCTGTAGGTACGACTATGCGGAACTACTAACTCAGATGTTGGCCAAGCGTGTGCGTTACGGCGAATCCCTTGAACAATATTACTACGCAAAGATAAATCTCCTGAACCGATGTGGTATCGTAGGTCGAAAAGCAGTCGATTGCTTATTACACGGCGTAGACGATAGGGCGGTGCGGATAGGAGCACAAGCGGCTAGGTTTCGTGGACCCGAAGATGTGCTTGGATATTTTAAAACTGTTAAGCCAGCCACTAGTAGGGAAACCGCGGATAGGTCCGGGCAAGATAAAAGGAACTCTTTGTCAAATAACAATCGGAACAAATCTGACGCGAATAAGAGGTCTACTTTTGTCATTAAGTGTCACAATTGTAATGATGAAGGACACAAGAGTTTTAAATGCAATAAACCCCTAACAAAATGCACTCTTTGTAACCGCGAAGGTCATTTAGATTTGTATTGTAGATCTAAGCGGCACGCTATCCAAAACACTGAACGTCCTAGTAGTGAAGTTAAGGATGAAAAGCAGGTTGCTCTAGTAGACTATTCAGATAATACTAATCAGAAGTACGTCCTCGAAATATTTGTAAATGACCAGCCGATCAATTGTCAAATAGACTTAGGGAGCCAGTGTACCTTGGTTAGGGAATCAGAAGCAAAGCGTTTGAAGCTGAATACAAGCCTGGACGAATTACCAGTCTTGCGAGGTATAGGTGGCTTTCACATAGAACCACTGGGAAAATGTAATGCCGACGTAACTGTCCAAGGGATAAAAGAGAATATAGAGATTCTCATTGTTGAAGACGCCGCTTTGAAACACCCAGCCCTCTTGGGTCATACGTTTACAGAAAAACCCGGTATTACTATCATAAAGACCCCTAACGAAGTAGTGTTCGAACAGGATTTCCATCAGAAGATATTCCTCATGACTCAAGGTGACGTAGTAATTGCTCCAAAACAATTAACTATGATACCTGTGAAGTCACGAACTAATCTTACCGGTTTCGTGTATGTGAACGGCTCCGTTAGAGGCACCACAGGTAAAGAACACTATTTACTCCCGGGCGAGTATAAATTACACGGTGGTTTTGGTAACTTGCTGCTACAAAACGTCTCTGGTAGTTCGGTCAGTCTAAAACAGGGGTCTTTACTGACACGTGCTATCCCTACCATGAACGAACAAAATGTATACTCAGTAACTTTCGATGATAAATCCCTGGATGAGTCCGTACAGTGCGGTAACACCATCACTTCAGAGCAGAAACTCGAGCTCCAAAGGTTATTATCGAAATTCAAAGACTGTTTTTCCTCTGGTCTTAAAGATCTCGGTTTCACAATTGCAACAGAAATGGTCATAGAGCTTAACGATGCAGAGCCAGTGGTATACAGGCCATATCGTATGTCCTACGGCGAAAGAGCGCTGGTCAGAGATATGGTTCAGGAGATGATGGATGCGGGCATTGTAACCGAATCCACTTCGCCATATGCGAGTCCAATCGTGCTGGTGAAGAAAAAAACCGGAGAGAAACGCTTGTGCGTAGATTATAGAGCTTTAAATAAACGCACAAAAAAGGATCACTATCCCTTACCTCTAATAGACGACCAGCTCGATAGGCTCGCAGGTAATAAACTGTTCATATCATTGGATCTAGCGTCCGGCTATTACCAAATTCCTATCGAAAAGAATTCGCAAGATAAAACCGCATTTGTGACGCCCGATGGCCAGTTTCAGTATACACGAATGCCTTTTGGATTGGTAAATGCACCATCTGTTTTCCAACGAACGATCAATAAGATCCTCTCTGAAGCGAAAATAAAGTACGCTCTCGTCTATATGGATGATATTTTGATCCCAGCACGGTCTTTTGACGAAGGTCTTTGTAGGCTTGAAGAAGTACTTTCCCTTTTAAAACAGGGTGGTCTTACTCTTAAATTATCCAAATGCAACTTTTTCATGGATAGCATCGAATTTTTGGGTTTCCAAATTAATGCTGATGGTATTAAACCCGGCGAAAGGAAAACCGAAGCCGTTTCGAAGTTTCGTACACCCAGAAGCCAACGTGAACTACAGCAATTCATCGGCTTGGCAAGCTTCTTTAGAAGGTTTGTTAAAGGATTTGCTACAATCGCAAAGCCTCTAACGGACCTTCTTCAAAAGAATACCACCTGGAAGTGGGGGTCTGAACAAGTGAATGCGTTCGAAACAATTAAGGCAACGCTGGTACAGAGGCCCTTGCTCGCTCTTTATGACCCAACACGCGAAACGGAGGTACATACAGACGCTAGTAAGCACGGGATAGGAGGAATTCTATTGCAGAAAGATGATGCTGGTCATTTGAGGCCAGTCTCATATTTTAGTAGGAAAACTACTCCCGATGAACAAAAGCTCCACTCATTTGAGTTGGAGACGCTGGCCGTTGTATCCTCCCTCAACAGATTCCGTGTATATCTGATAGGTGTTCCATTTAAAATACTGACAGATTGTAACGCGCTGCGAACGACTCTATCAAAAAGAGATCTTATACCTCGCATAGCGCGTTGGTGGGTTCAATTTCAGGAATTTAACTGCGAGATCGAATATCGCCCTGGGTGTCGTATGTCCCATGCGGATGCACTGAGTAGGAATCCGGTAGGGGAAGCTAAGGACGAGTCGCACGTATTAGACGTTCTAACAGTAGGTACGGATGATTGGATAGCTACGGTACAGAGTAGTGATGACGAAATAGCACGTATTAGAGAGATTTTGAAAGACCCTAAATCGGACCAGGTGCTAGATGTTATAAAAAATTATAAATTGAAAAACGGTAAAGTTTATCGAATTGTAGGTAAGGAAGTAAATGATTTAAGGTGGGTGGTACCTAAGGGGGTAAGGTGGCAGATAGCCAAAATAAACCACGATGACCTAGGCCACTTCGGTTTTGACAAGACCTTTGCGCGAATTCAGCAAATCTATTGGTTCCCCAAAATGCGCCGGTTTATAAAAAAATATATCAAGTCTTGTTTAGAATGTGCACGGAGTAAGGACCATACAGGGAAAGTTCAAGGCGAACTACATCCGATCCCTAAAGTTGAAACTCCATTTCATACAATTCACGCGGACCATCTAGGACCATTTGTGAAGAGCAAAAAGGGCAACTGCTACCTATTAGTAATTGTGGATGGGTTCACGAAATTCATAAATATAAAGCCAGTCAGAGACACTAAAAGTTCTACCTCAATAAAAGCCCTTAAAGAGCATATTACTTACTTTGGGGCACCGTCTAGACTGATAACCGATAGAGGGACTTCTTTTACCAGTAACAGCTTTCGCGCATTTGTCCAAACCATGGGTATCAAGCACATACTTAATGCTGTGGCCACACCCCGAGCAAACGGACAATGCGAACGTTACAATCGGACAATCTTAAGTGCACTCACCTCTAAAACGGACAATAAAGATGATAAGAACTGGGATGAGTATATTCCGGAAATACAGATCGGTTTGAACACTACTGTCCACAAGACGACTGGCAAAAGCCCTTCGGAACTACTTCTTGGTTTTAACATACGTAGTGGCTCCGAAAATGCTCTAAGCGATATTATAGACGATGTTAGAGAATTTTCCACAGATGATTTGGGCCAGGTACGATCCAAAGCAGGTACACGCATTGCCGAACAACAGGTTAAAGACAAAATCCGATATGATACTAGACATAAGCGCGCTTACAAATATAACTTGGGCGATTTAGTTAGCATAAAGCGAGATGTGCCAAGCGATGGCAAATCGAGAAAACTAGCGGCAAAATTTCAGGGTCCATACCGAATTTTGAAAGTACTGCCTAACGATAGGTTTTTAATAGAAGATACGCCGTTAACCCACAATCATGGCCAACGTCGATACGAAAATGTAATAGCGATAGATAGAATTAAGCCGTGGCTCGCTTTCGATCGGAATTATGACTCTACAGAATCTGAGTCCGAAGATAATGCTAATCAGGACTGTAATGAACGTACCAATTAGTACCTACCACATACTAACGATAGTACATCTAGGTTGGAATAAATTGATTTAGGAAATGTAATAAATAATCCAATATTTAATAAAGTAAAGTATGTACTTACAACGCATTAATGTAATATTTAAGACAATATTATTGGAATTAATAACATCATGTTGTTTATAGCTATATTATTATTATGCTTACTATGAAAATAAGTGTTAGTTAATGTCATATTTTGATTTAAGATGAATCCCCGGTGGTTAAATATAAAGCTGTCAACTAGGTTATCAAAATAAAATTGCTTTTAGATTATGTAGTTAAATCTGATGGACCTTATATATTAAGATTATAATATTAGTACTAATTATTATTATAAGATGGCGATGTTACCATGATTTATGATTGTATAACTTTAACTAGATTCCAAGGTTAATAGTGTACTAGAGTTATGTATGTACTAGAGTTTGTCGTACTTACATTATGTATGGAATCTACCCCTGTAAGACTTTATTTAATTTAACTTGTAACTTAAAATAGAATTTTACATGTAAATGTTACTTTTTTTTGTGTCGCGAAGGGACTCGCTTTTCGCAGGATGGCCGAGCTGTTAGCGTCTGTATTTTATATTACACCTTTTTATTTATTATCTGGCAACACTTTACTTCGCAAGCTTCAGTTTTTATGAACTGGCAACGCCGAATCGCTCTTATTGGTCCGCGCATATCTAACCAATCAGAGCGAGGCACGCGTTATGGCGGGAGTTTGGAGTTGTGGGGGTAATCATGCCGGTTATTCGGGTCATTCTGTCGTCGAGCGGGCTCTAGTGAACATCAAAGGAAATAGTGTACGCGTTTACTTGGTGTTAATTTTAAGGTAATAATGTATTTAACCTTACGCTGTTTTTACTGTGAAATATTTAATATTATGAAATAAATAACATGTTTTCTGAACCCATTATGGAGTCTTTTCTTTACAGTAGATACCGGGTTTTTTGGTTTCTATGGATACTGAGCAACAATAAACAATCGGTAACTCAAAAAGGTAACAGGAAACGCTTGAGTTAAAACTAATACTCTCGATCAATGTATGTATTCCTTGATCACTGTAAACTAACCTTAAACGACGTTCTCAAAAATCTGTTTGTCTCTATATTCCACCTTAAAGGGAAAGAGATAGCATGAAGACATTACGGTAGTTTGATATTGAGTGTCGCTGCAGTATGCGGTCATTCGTCTCGTGAAAGATGATACAAAAGTGACATCTACGTAGCTGTAGCGTTCATTTATTTGTTTACCTTTGTCAAAAAGATAAAGACAGCGGGAGACCTTAGTCTTGTTATGGGACAATAATAATAATATTTTATTAAAAATTAAATTAAATTTTGATATTAAATACTTTTTTTTAGTTCAATATTAATACTCGTTTATTTGCCTTGGTTGGTCTCTGTATCACCTTTAGGTTGATTGATTTATAAATGCCTGCCTTATTTATTGTACATTGTGCAAAAAGTATTAAATCAATATTGTTTCTTACCTAGGTGGCTGTCTACCGTGGGTAAACGATGATTCAATTGTTTTTAATTAAGAACAAGCGTAGTCACGTGAAATCTAAATTAAAATTCAAACACATTGGCACGTGCTGTCGGATTAATACCTACAATTTGTTTACTTACGGCGTCGTTAAAATGTACACGAGCAGAGAAGCCATAAATTAGTTTGTGATACTAATAAAATAATATTTCAATATTTAATCTGGATTTTAGTGACTCAATAACAAAAAAATTTTGATCGATTTTGTGACACAGGGGCTTGCAATTTTCTTGTACATGCTACTTAGATACTGTATCATAAAATATTATTGAACGCAATAAGTATACTGATATAAGTTGCACCTTTTCGTCTTTTTAATTACAAAAGGAAAATTGTATGATCCAGTATGATACTAGTAAATTGTTTTGACAGTAACAAAGTCAACACTGAAAATAGATTGTAATAGAACATTGTGCGCATTTCTAAGAAAACCATACTATCTTGACATGACACTTTGTACATAAACCATGACTTTTATGTATCAAGTGATAAGAATCAAAATTAAATAATTCATGTAAACTCATGAAGAGAATTACTGCTCTCTGACGCAAGTTGTAAAAGTCAGTAAGGAGGATTTATGGCACCTCTACCAACGGCCACACAACTGACTTACACGTGATATTCGAATAAAAATATATGTTGTTATTGTTTAATTTTATTCCACGAATAGTCTTTACCTGGTGCCCGATGCCGCTATTTTAAGTCAGTGAGTGGCGGGTTAATAAACGTTCCAGTGTTTCTGTTTATGTGCCTAATTTTCGTATTCAGATAAGAACAGTCACTTGCAATCCTACAATGACAACAGTGGCAAGTAGGTGTACATTTGTCATTAAACTAAAATTATCTGAATACGAAAATTAGGCACAATAACAAGTACACTGGAACGTTTATTAACCCGCCACTCACTGACTTAAAATAGCGGCATCGGGCCCCTGCTATGTTGTTAATTGAACTTTCAGCATCGTACATTGGGACGTCCTTACTGCGCGGATAGCCTAGTAACCTATAGTTGGCTATCCTTGCAGTGAGTTAGTAGTATTGATAGTTTCCGTGATGACGTGGGTCATAGGTAACTATCATCGCGCGACGTACTGTGGGTTCGATGCCCTTATGGGACAAACATTATTGTGTTTCTTTAATGTTTGTTGCTATTCTGGTTGTTATTTGTATATGGAAATAAATGTTTATGAAATACAGTTTAGTAATTCATCAAAACGGTACGTAATTCACTAGTCTGGTTATTGCTAAATGAAAAACAGTGTCAAAATGTGATATTTCCATTGAGAAGTGCTGATGTTAGAGAATATTACTGCTATGATAGGCAAAAGATTAAAAACTTTTCTTTAATACCTGATATGACATCATCGATAAAATCTTATTATCTATAAGTAGATACAAAAATTTACCCAACATAAAAAACCAGACAGAATCAAATTAAAAACTAAACTTGTAAGTACATTTTATCGATATCTATCGATCCATAGTAGCGATATAACAGGCCTACAGTACAGGCCTACAGGCCTTATCGGGCCGGATGCGCACGAGTAGGTACGGCGATCGGTCACGTATACGCTTTACGACCACCGTGCTAGGGTAAATAACTGCTATTGTCTGCCATGACCATTTAAAACTAAGAGCGGATCGATCGCTTACTAGATAGTTATAGCGACCGAATCTATTAATCCTATTATTTAGTCCAATATAATCTTTAATTACACACAACACTATTTACTTTCACATTTTTTTAAATATACTAGCCACCGCCAAGGACCATTTAAATTTTCGTTTACCTCGGATTTTTCGTAAATTTTCATTCATCTTGTAAGAAAAAAGAATACATTTAAATGCTACTTCATACAAAAGGCAATGGCTTTTTGTATTAATGCCTAAGAATAACAGTAATGATCGCATTGTGGAAAGTCTAATAGATACACTTTTTATACTTTAATCATCTCTCAAAAAGAGACAATCCATATTAATCTCACAATATCAGTCGATAACACTTCGTCTGATCTAGTTATCATAGCAATTGACTATTCAATCGAAGTTAGTATAATAAGCAACCAATTTTGTTAGCACATGTTTTATTTTACTAATATTAACCATAATGTTATCTTTTCTAGTTGCTGTGTGTGCAATCTACTATGCAAGCTCATCAGTTTAGCAGTATCAATACTGTTCATAGTAGGATTCATTCTACTTATATTATGGGCAGTTGGAATTTTATTCAGTAAGTATTCATTGAAATAACCTTAATTGTAAACACATAAATGTGAAAGAAATGGTATATAGGACTACTTCAGAGGTATTTCGTAGAAATCTACAATATCGATGGCAAAATTATTTTATCATATTATTTCACTACTAAAAAAAATACACACCGTCGAATTCCTCCTACTTCTAACTTCTTCTGCAGTCGGTTAGAAGTGAGGTTATATTGACTGTAGGAAAAGCCGAGTTTTATTGGACAAGCCAACTACCACTGTGCATCTGAGTTTGGTTTTCGGCATTAAAATTTTAAACTTTAAAAATATGAATTAGTCAATGAAAGTTTCTAATATGTATTGTTTGTTCCACAGATAAGGATGAAACAGCTAGGATTATGAACATGAGTGAGATGGACAGCTTCCATTATAATAATAAAAAGTTAATTTAATATTATAGATGTAGTTCTCTCTTCTTCCTATTATACTTTAAACCTTTACCTATTCTTCCTCATTTCTTCTTTTCTTCATCAAATTTATTTTCATATGACACCTATAGTAATGTTGAGGTGTATAGACTGGCCAGTCAAAAATCTATGAAAAGTCAATTTCCACTCCTAAAAGTATCATTTGGAAAGGCTCTCTACTTGCAAAAAAATAATTGCTCTGATTAAAAATCACTCAAACAACATGGGGTGGTACTTCCCTCTCGACTTCATATCGCAGCTGCAACATTACGAGTATATAATTATATCGGACAAATATTTGTCTGGACACATTGATACTTATTATTTAAGTACATTTTTAATCGCCTATCGTTTTTTCTTCATGCATGAGCTTCTTTTTTCTACACTTTCCATTTACTTTCAATCTCACAACTTTAAACATACCTAAGCTATTTTATATATTTTTTTTACTCTTTACACATACATGACTCTCTAAATATTTCAACTTCTATTCCTTCTTCTTAAGTTTTAATTGTAAATTTAATCAACTAGCTTTAAGTTTAAGATATAAATAGTATACCTAGTTTGTAAATTCTGCACTTGTATAGGTATTCATTTTGTATCTATTATATAAGTGTTCACCTATTTTGTATATTTAAAGTCAATCCAATTTTAATAAATAATACCTCGAGGACATTTAACTGAAAATCAAAAGTTTCAAAAGGAAAGGTCCGTACTATTATTTATTTTCTTAAATTGTATTGATATCTTAAATTACGTAGTGTAAGAACATAGTTAAGGCAACGAATTATTTATTAAACATTCATACACACAGCATAGCGGCAAAGAATATTGTGGAAATAAATGTACAGAGATTCTGTTGTGGAAAACAATTAAAAAGTTATATTAAATATCTACGATTATTAACTAAAAGGGTGCGTCTCCATCTGGCGCACGCGCACCGAACGAGCATTACACGAACAGCTTGCGAGCAAATCGCGAGCCACTCGTAAGCGGCGCGCGCATGTCTGTCGGACGGCGTTTTTGACACTAGTGCGTTCGCGGCATGCTCGCGAACGGCTCGTTCGGTGCGTGTTCGCCAGATACTCATCCTAATGACAATCTTGATTAAAGTTAGAGAGACAAGTTTGAGATTCAATGATTTTTCTCAAACCTTTTTGGTCTATTATTCTTTCCTAAAAAAATTATACTGACATACCAATTCCATAAACATTAATCTTCTAGACGTACTGTCAAAGTCATAATTAAAATGTATTCAACGATTCGCACAATGAGAATATTTAAATAAATATTGAAGTCTTCTTAGAAGAATATTGAAGTGAATATATTACATCAAACAATATAATGGTCTGATAATTTCTTGTACGCAAGCGTGTTACGTATGATACGCTTAAAGTATTTTGTAAGGCCTTGTCAATTACATGAAATTAGGTAAGTTACATTATTCTCATTTTGATTCAAGAATGATAAAGCGCGTATTTAAAATGTAAAGAAATAATTTAGTCAGCAACACAGTGAGTGCCTGAAGATGGACGACGCTGCCGAGGCCGGCTCAAGAGGTGACAGGACGAGCTACAGTCATACTGCGAGAAAAAGAAATATGAAAAGACTTGGGAAAGGCCTTTGCCCAGCAGTGGGACAGGTCCCAGTTAAAAAATATGGTTACAGTCAAAATTCGTCTAGATACACAGTAGCGTCAATTTATTGATAAGATATGAACACAAAGTGAATTTAAATTTATTTATCTTCTCGTTTTATTTTTAATCAGGTCTAAAAACACGCTTGAAAGTAAGTGAACTGCGAATGATAAGATAATCAATTAAGATATCCGAACAAAATAAAAATGTGGTGAGTAAATACCGTTTTGTCAACTAAATATATGTTCTGAACATTTACTACGGTCGTATATTATGTTATCGACTTTGAAAGTTCTATGACCTTACCCATGTAGGAAAACCCCCCTTGATTAGTTTCCATGTTTGCAGAGTTTATTTATTAAAAAATTATATTTATAATTTGATATAGGTCTCCTAAAACGCAATCAAAAGTTTATAATTGTTTTAAAAGTACTGACATTACGATATTTAATTATTGAGTCAGTCACGTTCTTCTTCGTGTAAAGGTCAACACTTGCATTGCATAAACAGCGCATCACAGTAGACCTTGTGTATTCTGTCTCGTCAATCAATCTGTCCTTTCCTGAAGGCTATTCAAAAGAAAACATCAATTTTATTTAAGAGAGAAACATGTATTTTAAATTTCCAGCCAGCAATTTCTAAAACGCTTTTCCAAACACAATTACAATACCGTTAAAATTTATAAGATTGAAACTACCTCAGACATAAAACTAACAACAATAACAGTTATTCTTGGAAATATAAAATACAAGTAGAACAAGTTTACAGCGATACTGTAAATGAATAATATGTAAACAATGGCCAACTGGTCACGGACGATTCTATTTTGAAGTTTTATGCGTTCGTAATCATTCTTTGCGGTACCTACGCGTTCTAGATATAGGTATAGGAAACAATTTCACCATCACCCTAGGTTTGGATGGGCCGGACTATTCTAGATAAACATAACAGTTGTTAACTTAATTAGTTAAAAATCCCTTGCGTATTTGTTTTCCATCAATGTACCGTATAGAGCAAATCGTAAACCTTTGTAAGAAAAAGCGCAGAATTTTACCTGGTATAAATTTCCGGATCGTCAATGTGGAATTGGTCCAATTAAAATCTGCTGATTTGCGAAAGTATATCAATTTTAAAAACACCTATCTACATTTTTTTTATAATTTCTAGCAATACATTCAATGCCCACAAAAAAAGAGGCCCTTGCATAACAAAAAGCAAACGGATACAATTATCATTGTTATTCACTCTGTGTGTCGAAGACTAGTATACAGTAGGTTATGTCTTTGATGTTTATGACACAATGCGTTCCCTATCTAACGCTAATAACCACGTAATTGCTATCATAAATCTACATTGTAATTGGACCGCATTCCAAATCCGTGTTTTCATGCATTAGACAGCCCAATAGTTTGGAAGAAGAGCCTAACTGAGCTCAGGATCTAGACTATCTCTGTATCAAAATTAATTTAAATCGAAACAGTGGTTTAGGTGTGATTGCGTAACATACAAACAGACAGAGCTACTTTCGCATCTATCTATATAAAAGAAAGTCTTGTTAATTACTCCTTCTGTTGTTTTCTGTTTATACACTCTTTACAAAACCTTTTACTGCATATAACTTGGACGAATGGTTAGTGAGATAATATAAGATAGGTTTTGAACCGCGGGCCATATTAAATACATAAAACAATCCCGAGTTAGTTACACCATTTATTAAATCAAGAACGGGGTAGACCAATTTTCATAATCTTTGATTTGTTGAATTCGTTGCCCTTCCGAATAAAAGACATCGGAAACGGGGCGTAGGTATTCACGCAGGTGAAACCGCGGGGCACAGCTAGTTTATAATATTAAGCAATGTAATTTGTTCTTGCTTGACTCTTTTTCCATATTATGGACAACAATAGCCCAGGGCCGGGAGAATTGGGAGAAGGAAAGGGAGGCCTTTGCCCTGCAGTGGGACAATAATGGCTGAAAACAATAATAATAATAATTTGTCCCAGAATACACTCGGTATGGTGCACTGAGTATCTTCATATTGTGTATTTACACTCAACATAACAGGTCCTTGGTCTTCAGTGAAAAATGTAGTTTTTTTATTTTTAAATTATTGACTATATTTATATTAATAATTTTTCTTTACAATTACAGCTGCTTGTGCAACCTTATTTGTCAGTTAATCAGTTGCGGTTTGGGTGTGATATGTATTATAGCTATCGTAGTAGGAGTTCTCTGGGTAGTTGGATGGATATTTGAATGTAAGTATCAACTTTACATCTTTTCATAGTTTTAAAAATGTCCTTGCGTGCATGAAGAAACACAGAAATCTAAATAATAACAAAATAGAAGTTTCCAAGCACCGAGTTATACCCGACCCGTAAATATTCGCATAGTTTATTTTTGTTTTGAAATAGTGAACATTACAGATCGACAAAATCATAAATCTATATAATATAAAAATGAATTGCTGTTCGTTAGTCTCGCTAAAACTCGAGAACGGCTGGACCGATCTGGCTAATTTTGGTATTGAATTATTTGTGGAAGTCCAGAGAAGGTTTAAAACGTGAAATAATATTTAAAAGCTTGGAATTAAATAAAAAAAATTAGGCTTTTATTTATCGATTGAGGCAGTACGAAGTCTGCCGAATCAGCTAGTACCTACATAATAAAATTAGAAATTAGGTTTTACAGGTTTGCTTCCCCCCCAGAAATTGCAAAACATAGTCTACAGCGCAACGCTGCGTTTAAATAAAAATAACGTAATAAAAAAAAAAGTTAGGTTGTGATATTTGCAATGAATTCCAAATAGATTTCACCACACTCTGATGGTAACCAATTTCTCTTTTCAGTCGCTGATAACAACATGCCTTAATAAATAATGTTCAGCTCTTGAAAAACTGAATATAGAGAGAAACGGAAATGACATCAATGGCAAATTCTTTTCAATTAAACCTAGAATTTGGCTTTGAGTAATATTCATAAGCTGATGCTTAAATACTTATAAAAATATTATTGATAGCTTTGAAGGAAAGATATTTTTAATTTTCGAAGGTCAGTGACTTTCCTATTCTTAATAGTTGTTAATTAGATAAGATAGGCATTTTTGTAGGAAATAAAAAATAGCATTGTTCATTAATATGGTAGGTCCTTTGTTCACAAATTATGTTTGTATATCAATAAACAAAGAATTTTGGTCACTAAAACAACTTGTGAAGCTTTCAAAGTGATTATTATTTCGATTTCTGTGGGTTCGTTCTAGTAAATAAACCAGTTCTTTCTAATTCCTCTCACTTTATTTTATTTGGAAAAGATCATCGTAAGACTCATTTCTGTGCCTTTTTGGATGTACTAAAAACTAACATAAACCTTTAAAAATAATTTTGTCGAAAAATCCCTAACAGCTTCATAGAAAAACTTGTACCTTATATGTTACCAATAAACAACTACCTAGTTATAGCAACAATAGAATTTACCCAAAATTATGTTTCCTAACAGCTTCATAGAAAAACTTGTACCTTATATGTTACCAATAAACAACTACCTAGTTATAGCAACAATAGAATTTACCCAAAATTATGTTTACAGGACGCAGGATTTCTATTTAGATTATAAGTCTAAGTTATCTGAATACTAAGAACAGATCTAAAAGATTTATGGAAGTGCTACATCACTGTCAAGATTATTCTCCGCGAAAATTTTCTTTCAAAAGAAAATGCCAAAAATACCACAGTATACAGTACTGCTATCATAGTTTTCTTGACGTCATGATTTTCAGCAATAAAACATTGACCGAATGTCTGAAACCCATCTATCTGTAATTTTCTCTGTCAGAGAAGAAATAAACCTAATTCATAAAATTAGTTATATAATTAAGTCAGAATGTTATATCTGGAGGGAAAACCACATATGGTTAGGTTGATTTCCAACCGCTAGTGTATAGTATTTTGTATCTTGTACAGTTTTTGTTATTGTTATGTGAGTCGTTTAGGTTTAAATGAATAAAATATAACAATATTCTTACACGTTTTTATTTAATCTTAATCCTATGATATCTTACGATTAGCTTTATCTTTGTTTAGTCCGCAACTAAACAATCGATTTTATAATCGCGGTTCTATGAATACTAGTACAATCACATCCTATTGCAGAGAGTACATTTGTCCCGAACCAGAAACAACATGAATCTGCTTGGCTTTTTATAATAAACTTTGCTTTGGCTATCCATGTCCACGAATACAAATTGTAGTTCCTACTTACTATCGTATCCTTTCTTACTTGCCCTTCATGGAGCGACCGCCTTTTGGCAGTCCATACGTGTTTTTAGTACCCCTGGTTTTCCCTATATATTACTGTTCTCGGGGCCCCCGATGAATGGATAGATGTGTATCTCCGATGTCGTTGTGGCCTTTAAATACTGAACTCTGTGTGTGGTAGCCTGAAAGTTTAAGGACCAGACCCATGTGCAGAACTTTGTAACAGTAACTACAACTATAACAGTTTCATGTAACTGTATATATTATCAAGAAAAACTATTTGAAGAAACCTGAATTTTATAAACTGGGATCCAAATCTGAAAAAGAGACTAAATGTGTTCAATGCTTATGCCTAGAATTTGAGAGGTTTCTCCTTTTTAAAATAAGTACAAAAGCGTTTTAAATAAAACATATTTTTCTGGGTATTAAGTTTGATCAGCAACAGACGTCGAAGTAATACAACACTGAAGTGTCTACTGCCTCGTTATCTAAGCTGTAATCATTGACGATAGTAATTAGGTCAGTTGGTTGGCACGATACCAGAATTGTTACCATATTTCATATTTTAACTTAAACTTATGTTTTCCAATCTGATGGTTAGGTTTTCGTCATGGGTATTACGTTTATCTCGTTTAATTATCTGAGGACATTAATTATTGCCAAAATAGTTATTTACAATATCTTCACAAAAGGTCTTAAAGTTTTATTTTTTATATCTAGTTTATATTTGTTTTTAATGGAAGTGGGCTATTAATTATTATTTATTTCATTTAAATTAGAAAATAGTGCATGCCATTTACTCGTTATTATCATTAAATAAGTCTTTATAGATACTTACTACGCCTATACCCTCAGTAGGTAGATATTTTTATTATCTTCTTCTTCTTCTTCCTGCCCTTTTCCCAAATTAATTGGAGTCGGCGCACCATGTTTTTTTCCTTCCATTCCACTCTATTAGCTGATCAGTAGATATTTTTATTATATCAATCTAATATAATAAAAATACTGCTACTGATAAAAAAACTGCCTCGTTGGCCTAGTGGTTC
Source organism: Autographa pulchrina (assembly GCA_905475315.1). NCBI lineage: Eukaryota > Metazoa > Arthropoda > Insecta > Lepidoptera > Noctuidae > Autographa > Autographa pulchrina. The sequence goes on from FR997773.1 coordinate 5,574,642, forward strand.
TAAGCGCGACTGCTACGCTAGAGGTCTTGGGTTCGATTCCCAAGTCGATCAAGGTGTTATTGGGTTTTTCTATGAAATTCTCAGTAGCAGGTCGGAGTTTGGATTTGTGCCCGGTTAGTGGCAATAGGCTCGCCCCCTATTACATGGGACCTAAACATACCGGCGAACTGTGGGTGTACATTGGTACACCTCTGCCTAACCCTTCGGGGATACAGGCGTGATGGTATGTTATGTTTATAATCTAATAATGATCACAAATAAATTACAGGCATTTTTCAATCAAAATTCAATTAGATTGGTAGTATTAGTAATTTCCATGGATATATTTTCGTTGTTAATTTACTTCGAAAAAAATAGAAAGTTCAAGGCCAATTCCCGATAGGCCAACAGTATGAATAGACATTAAAATTATAAGGGAAAAAAACATGTTTTCATCGACGAAATTGTCATCACTCTGTCAAAGTCAGTATTAAAAATGTCGAAAGTGTTAGTGTATGTAAGTAAGTAGTCAGTAAAAGTACATATAGCTTATTTTCGAGATAAGAAAGTAATTCTCGGGATGTAGTGCCTGTATCTTTCTGGGAAGCAAGTAGGAAGACTTGTGTATGTAGACTGAATATGCATATTTTTCTTGCAAGCACAAAAAACTACTTTACTACCTCATCTGTTTTTGGGCTACCTTTTTTTCTTAACGGATTTGTCGTACACCTTGCGCGGGCTTTTAAAATATGAGCAGAATGCCGATTAAAATAGATGTAGTCTTTAATTACAAACTAAAGGATACATAAAGAAGATTCAGTTGAAATCTATTATACCGCAGTATATATTTTTTAAACTGAATATATTTAAATTAAATTAAATTAATCTTTATTTTAAACAGATTTCACTATATAAACACTTCGAAGCACAATCACAACGTGGAAATAGTGTTTTTATATATGACAATATCCCTAAAGCCTTTAATATGTGGTTAGTAATATTACTTTGAATTTTTTAGTAATATTCTTTTCTAATTTTTACAAGATTTTTTTAAGCATAAAATACTGTAGTATTATATTTTTCATTTTTCAGTTCATTTACTATTCAAATAAGCGGACTTGTGATTGCTGTCATAATTATCATAGTTATAGCTGTTGTCATCTACTTTTTTGTCCTTTGATTACTTCTTGGTTAGTATAATTTAAATATTTATAAACAATAGTTTTTTGATTTTTTTATAATAGTTTTATGTTATTATTTTAACAAGGAACTCACTCAAGATCAGTTAACCCGTTTACAGGCACAAATCTTTTTTAAAATAGGTCTCAAAAATACTATTAACAATTTCAAAGCATAGATTTTACTGCAACTGCAGTATATGATAATAGTAGACTGCAGATATCGTGGTCAGTCTGCCCGTGACCATGATACCTGTAAAAGGTGTCGAAACGTCAGGACCTAAAATCTAAATATAAACCGCGACAAAATCCATAAAAGTAGTTTTATTTCAATTGTCCTTAAATACTTCTTTTTTGGAAGTGATATAGTTAAATAATTTTACTAATTGTTTTTCTAACATATTTTTCTTTTGTTTTAGTACAGTGATTGCTACTGAGTTATCTCCGATAATAATATAATATAGATAAAATAATTGATTGATAGAAGAAAACATGAACCATTTTAAATGAATCTTATTCTTCTTCCTGCCCTTTTCCCAAATTAATTGGGGTCGGCGCACCATGTTTTTTCCTTCCATTCCACTCTATTAGCTGTCATACTCTCATTCACTGCTTTTTCATTCATATTATCTCTCACGCAGTCAAGCCATCTCTTTTTCGGCCTTCCTCTTCCTCTCCAGCCATCCACATCCAAATGCATCACTCTCTTATTCACATGTCTTTCATCCCTCCTCATTACATGCCCATACCAGGCTAGGCGATTCCCTTTCACTTTTTCAGTTACTGGCGCAACTTTCAAACTTCCTCTTATATACTCATTCCTAACCTTATCCATTCTCGTCACTCCACACATCCATCTCAGCATTCTCATCTCCGCTACATGTAATCGTCTTTCATCCGTCTTCTTTAGGGCCCAACATTCCGATCCATACATTACATTAATATTATATTTTAAATGAATCTTATAACCCACAAAAATAATCCTCATTATTTTAAGTTATATAAGGAAAATGGTTATTAATACTGATCTGAAGACAAAATAAAATATATGATCTTTCATCCTTCTTTTTATGTAAACTATAGATTTATTCTGTATATAATGTTGAACTTACTCGAATATAATATATTATTTACGAACTATTCTGAGTATTGTGTATTTTGCACGGCTTTACAATGATTGCTCTTTTAAACTGTTAATTACTCCTTCAACTATGTAAGAATATAAATAGTTTTTTAGTTACATGTTTTTTATTTATCTACTAAAATATTATCTTAATGTCTTCTATAATTGTTCAAGTAGATCCAGAAGGTCCTTCCACTAGTTAATTAAATATAGCGCTGTAAAAGTCATTAATAAAACAATATTCATAATCCACTCAGTTATCAATAATAACTCGACGACTATACTATTTTGACGACCTCCGTGGTCGAGTGGCGTACGCACCGGTTTTCAAGGTGTCGCTAGCTCTGAGGTCCCGGGTTCGATCCCCGGACGGGTCGATGTAGAAATGAACTTTTCTACATCGTCTCGGGTCTGGGTGTTTGTGGTACCTTCGTTGTTTTCAACTGAATTCCATAACACAAGTGCATTAGCTACTTACTTTGGGTTCAAAGCAATGTATGTGATGTTGTCAGCATTTATTTATTACTAGCTGATCCCCGCGACTTCGTCCGCGTCAATTTCTGTTATTATGACCACGATTAAGAAGTTAAAAAAAAAAGTATTTCTGCGTAAATGATAATTATATATAATTAGTATAGATTATGTTGATAAAACTCTGTAGCAAATAATTGGCAATAATGCATTAATTTCGACAAAATGATTACCTTAAAAAAGGTTATAGTGAGTCAATTTTAAAAGATAGACTTATACTGTCGCAGACATTTTTTTAGATCATTCAAAGAGGAACAATTCTTTCATACATATATTTTGGGTAACTCGAACCGTTTACGCAGCGCACGCAACGGAAGCTTTCAAGTATGAATATTTTCCCCCGTTTTTGTGACATTTTTCACTGCTGCTTCGCTCCTATTGGTCGCAGCGTGATGTTCTATATCCTAAAGCCTTCCTCGATAAATGGACTATCTAACACAAAAAGATTTTTTCAATTCTAACCAGTACTTCCTGAGATTAGCGCGTTCAACCAAACAAACAAACAAACAAACTCTTCAGCTTTATAATATTAGTATAGATTTATAACTCAAATCGGAATTAGGCACTAGTGATCCACGAAACAAGACATTTCACTTCATATTTATTATTAAAACCGTGTATTGAAAGTAATCACTAGATACCAAAATTCAATTTCATTCATTACATTTGAACAACAATAAGATTATTTGAATTGATAAGTTAAATCACATTTAATGAAAAAAACATTCTCTGAAATTGAAATAAAGAAATACGTTCAGTTTTTAACAGGATTTCAAGAAGAAAAGACAATGTTTTACATCAAAGATTTTCAAACTTTGAGAAACAATAAGATATTTAGCGCAAATGATAAAAACTCATTCAGTGTTATTTTATCCAAAAATGAAGTGAAAAAATCAGTTTCTAAGTATTCAATAGTCGTTGCTGCTAAACCGTTAATTAGATTTGCAACCTTATTTGGCACACAATTAGTTAGATACGAGAAGAATAATGTCGTGAAACTGAGTTCATCAAACAAGTTCTATTCATTATGTTTTCTTATTTTTTATATCATCTTAACGACTGTTATAATGAGGCCACTTAGTTGGCGGTACACACATAATGACGTCCCATTAAATATTTTGACGAAGACTTACGGTGTGGTGAATATAGCAGAAATTATATATTCAGTATTCTCCGTAGCTTTCTTAAATACAGGATATTATGTCAAACTATTCAATAAACTTGACGGCCTCGATAGCCATTACAGGGCATCAAAAATAATATTTACTAGAAGACGTATATTATCTATATTTGTAATCGTAATTCCAATACTTCAAGTTTCATCCACATTTTGGTTGAGAAAATTTTACTGGCAAAATATTGGAGCGCATGTTTCATTTTTCCTTATAATGCTCCAAGGGTCTATTTTACACTTTTTAATTTTAACCATTTATATCAAACATCTGATGTTTAATGCGCTTCTAATGAAGAGAGTTAAAGATACAATGTCAAAACAAAAGAGGCTTGTTGTTCAAGATTCGATGTGTGATGTCCTTGTAAAAGTAAGTATGTCATGATTATGTAATTTTTTTTTAATTTATTATGTATGTACAAGACATGACGTGGAACACAGCATAAGGACAGTAGAGTACAAAAGCACTTATTTCTTAAAAAAGTTTCTTCCAGTAGACTCGTGAAAGGAGAAATTTGATGACCTCCATGGTCGAGTGGCGTACGCACCGGTTTCAAGGTGTCGCTAGCTCTGAGGTCCCGGGTTCGATCCCCGGACGGGTCAATATAGAAACCAATTTTTCTACATTGTCCCGGGTCTGGGTGTTTGTGGTACCTTCGTTGTTTCTGAATTCCATAATACAAGTGCTTCAGCTACTTACTTTGGGGTGCTTTGGGTTCAGAGCAATGTATGTGATGTTGTCCGCATTTATTTATTAATTTGTAAGATATGGATACAACAGTACATAATTAGAAATAAATTATGCAGGAAAATATGTTTCTGTATGTTCTTGAACATTGTTTTATAAATACTCATGAATTTTATAATTATTTTACAGGCTATTTGCATACCTTCAGCAATTAAAAAAGAAGTGAAACATTTCTCTTGGTTTGAGCTGATGCAAATTTATGATAAATTGGGCGACTGTATTGATCTCTTCAATAATATTTACTGCGGTCAGGTAAATATTCTGTCAATGAAAATAATATATATCAATTAACTAGGAACACCCTGTATATTTTGTTTTTTTCAGGTATTTATAATGTACAACTCATGGTTATTGTGCACAATGCTGTTAATTTGTCGGTCCTTATCACCTACAATAAAGGTAATCTTATTAAATATAATTTTGTTTTAACGAAATAAATAATCTATTTCTAAATCGTAAAGATTGACAATTTACTTTCACATTGTTTTCAGTACTCTGAAGTATTTCTCAGCGATTTATTTATGTATTCAAGTATAAACAGTCGCCCCATATTTTTGGCAAGCATGTGCGAGATGTTTATAAGAGAAAGAAAAAGGACTTTATCCTTACTGCTACACGTTCTACTTTCGCCTGGCAGAGGTATTTTATTATATCTACTAAGTACAGATGTCGCTTTATAGCTTTTAAAGCATCAAATGCGTAATGTCGAACACATCAGTGGAAATAATAAATCACGAAAATGAACTTTAAGATTATACTGCAATATTGAAGGATGAAATTGTCAAATGGTTCTCATTAGCGGTGAATAGGGCTGATGACTAATTTTTATTTTTATGTCCATCTTTTAGATAGTAAAAAATATTAGACACGTATTTTTTGTTTTCACCCGCAAACAAAAAATTACGAAGAAATAGCGAGTGTAATTCTTGCGTGACGTCACGTCCACGCACAAATTGTACCTAGCCGTGACGTCACAAGACCCACTCCTGAACTTCAAAGCGGTTTATCTTCGTATTTTTTTTATTGATTTGATTAAAGAAAAAATGTGTCTATTATATTTTGATTATCTAAATGGCGGACTAAATATATTTTGACTTCTCATACCTAGTCAGCTACCCTATTGTACCATACCATTTTTTTTTATTTTGCTTTGACTTAATTAAGTTCTTTATTAACCATACATATTATCCATCTATTGTGACAATAGGTAGAGTAGAATCAAAGTAAACGGTAAATTTTTTAACCGAAACTACTTAAAAAAGATAAAAGTAATATTCAATATACGTATTTTCAATATCAGAGAAAGCTTACAACATAAACTATTATTTCCAGATGCTGCGTACGTCAGCCAAGTGCAAACTATGATAATGTTGGTTTCTTCACGTAAACTTGAAATATCGGCAAACGTGTTTACAGTAAATGTACCGACAGTTATGAACTTTGCCGGTAGAATTATATCTTATACAGTGTTAATGATTCAGTACTTCTATAGCCGTGTGTTTATTCAATAAAAGTTTAAAGAACTATTTTAATATTATGATCGATCCCGTATCTTAGTTGAGTTTCTAAACACGATTATATCCAGAAAACTAATTTTAACAGGAAAATAAAACTCAATATACATACATACAAATAATCACGCCTCTATCCCTTGTAGAGGTAGGCAGAGACCACTTCTTTCCACTTGCTACGATCCTTATACACTTGTTTTGGTTTGTCCACTTTCATTATTCCCTTCATACATGCTGTTCGGTTTATGGTAGGTACTCTTGACCTGGCCTTTTTTCATTCACACTCGCCTTATACACTTTTTTCGTCAATCGTTCTTCATTCAGTCTCTCGACATAGCGAAACCATCTCAGCATACCTTTCTTAATTTTTGTCTCAACATCCATCATCTGTCATACTTCATCCACCTTACCATCCATTCCTCCTCTTATATTCAACGTAGCGAAGCGGCTCTTCGTGGGCCACGTTTCGCCCCCGCGAGAAACGAGACGTGATGGGTGGCGAACCACATCGCCGCCATTTTGGACAATTACATTATTTTTAAGATTATCCATTACGTTCCTGCAGGATTAGAATTCCTATTAATTCCATGTTTTCGATCTCTTTAAATCTATCGTCAGTCCTTGCAAAATTTGTAGAATCTCCGCCAAATGTTGTTTCATACAAAGATAATAACATCCCAAGTCGAATGACTTCATACTTATACATTCTATACTCATAAACAACAAAGTTTAATCTCGTTCAAGACATACACTAGAGACACACATGAGAATTTCATTGGTATTTAAATTTATTTCCAAGTAAAAGTACGTAACATCGTAGTGTTTGTATTTCCTCAGGGAGATATGAAATCCCAGACAAAAATATGAAGTCTGTTTGCTTCACATAAATGCAACATTGTCCAACTATGTACACGAGATTGCTCTTTTGTGTATCATCTTTTTATTGTGAAACCAGCTTATGCCCTCGAGTTTTGAAGCAGATTTAAAGTTCTTAGTTTTGAAGTTGCGAATTGGAAAGTAAGTGAAGATTATAAGAATTCGTTTTATTATACTTGCGTTCTGCTTCGTCAAAATACTATTAATAATAAATTTGTAATCATTTTTAGGTCGATTTTTTATTTTTTCAATTCGCTATCGTTTTTCGAAGATTTCTTTTTTGTTCTTGTTAGTTTCCAATAAGTGATTAAAGTTTAGACCGCAAAGCGTCATGTAAAAATTTCAGTCAATCAATTTATGAACTTATCCGTTCCGGCTCATGTTATTGTAAGAGTTCAGTGGAAGTATAGATTATTCTCACACTGTATCACATACATTATAGATTATTAAACATAATATTGTTAACAACAAAAGAGTGAGATTATCTATCTTACCTTTGATTATTTATTGGTTTACAATATTTTCTACATTCTTTTCCACTACGCAAGGTGTTTTAGTTGCATCAGCGCCCTCTGTCTTTACATGCACGAACTTTCCATTAGTATTCCTGCTACAGTGTTCACTTTTAGATTTTTCTTCTTCAGGCTTACCTAAAAGATTTTCATAATTTTCAGATAGAGTGCGCTACCATCTCATAAAAAAATACTAACTAGGTTTTCAGTTAGATAACCACAATTGCAACGGTTAAAATACGCAAAAAGAAATATATCAGGAAAATAGCTGTCAATTATTCAACGTACATTTTTCATCTAATTAATGAGTAAGTAGATTAATGAGTAAACGGTGGTTTTATTACCCGACTACGGAGAAAGGAAGGGTTATGATTTTGGCAGTCTATGAATGCTCGTATTACTTATTCCGGGACAATATTCCGGGACAACTCACACACGGTTATCTGATCCCAAGCTAAGCAGAGCTTGTGTTATGGTAACCAGACAACTGATAAACATACTTATATATTTCTAAATACATACATATTATAGATAAATTACACCCAAACAACCAGAACAAATGATCGTGCTCATCAGACAAACATTTGTCCTGGGTGGGAATCGAACCCACGACCTCCGGTATAGCAGTCAGGGTCACTAACCACTAGACCAACAGGCCCGTCAAAACTACTTACTTAGGGGGTATGTATCACATACGGCAGTATGTATTACATTAGGCAGTATACAGCGTGTCCGGTAAATAGTCCGACAGACTGTGGTTGCTGATACCTTAGGTCAGGTCCTATCAAATGACCACAACATATGTTCCCCGAAAAGTTACAGGTTTCGAGTTACAATCAATTTTCGGAAATTTTAGAATTTTCTACCTTGCCACGTGTACTTCAGCAGCTTGTTTTGTCAAACTTTGTAAAGAAAGTATGCAATTATTGTACCTTCCCAAAATCACCAATATTCAAGCAAGTTTTTAAGATTATTGTACAAAACTCCTACATACATTTATTTTTCACCTCTACAGTTCAAAGTTGAGCAGTAAGAAAAACGAAAAGTGAAAATTGTTATGCGAATAGCTTTTTTGGCAATACATTCTTCTTTTAGATAAATATGAGACTTACTAAAGCGTAGAGTAACTATTTAAGAATAACTTGATGTACAAAAAGTATTACGAAAGCTATTAATCAGCAAGAAAAATGGAAAAGTCTGAGGCAAGGTAGAAAATTCTAAAATTTCCGAAAATCGATTGTAACTCGAAACCTGTAACTTTTCGGGGAACATATGTTGTGGTCATTTGATAGGACCTGACTTAAAGTATCAGCCACCACAGTTTGTCGGACTATTTACCGGACACCCTGTATATTATATAAGGATTATGTATTACACTAACTGGCGCCCGCGACGTCGCGCGTCAATTTCTGTAATTATGATCGCGATTGAGAAAATTTTAAATTAATATATTTAAAGTAGGTTTATTTTCTTGTTCTTTCTTGATCGCATCTTCTTGATCCATTGCATTATCAATAGATGTGTAAGTACTGTATATCCTGGAAGTTTAGTTAAAATTAGGTTGTTAATTTCGTCAGCGCTACTGTTTCTCGCAGCCAATATTGCCCTTTGACACATCCATTGACAATCTTTATTTTCTATTTCGACGACATCAGGGAAAACCTTCGATATTAAATATTTTGTTGATAAAACTCTTTGGCACATTAAAGGAAATAATATATTAATTTCGACCAAAGATTACCATAAAAAAGGTTAGAGTCAATCATAAAAGATAGGACATTTTTTTAAGACCTAATAATAAAACCCATAATTCTTTCATAAATGTTTTTTGAGTTACTTGAACCGTTTACGCAGCGCAGGCAACTTTGACCATGTTTGTACCTTCATGTATACCTGAATTCCTATTGGAATTATTTTCTTGTTCCGTTTTTTTTACGAAGGGTTATAGTTTTTGCTACCTTATTTTTTGTGTATGACTAAACAAGGACTTATCATTGACGTAGTTATATTAAATGCGTGTGTAAAGATGATAGAGCCACGATTACTCTCGTGATTTGTGACGTCACACTGCTATATCGTATGATGCGTATTATTTGAATGAAGTATAAAATCTATTTATAACCGAAAAAAAGTAGATGTATATTTTCTATCACTGACGTGGTTGCAGTGGATGCGTGTAACATTATTATAAGGCCACGACACTAAGGAATTTGTGACGTCACATCAAGGTCTGGTGATTCATAGTGTTATTATTTTAATCACGTTAAATCTATTTTTAGTTGAACTATTTTTTCAGAAACTTGGCTAAGAAAGCATCACGTCTTTCTTGTAAAGTAAGTAGTGTAGATACAAGAATAAGCTTATTTAAATTACATCGAAGATAGGAAAGAAAATATGTTTTACGATGAAAATTGTATCTGTACCAAAATATTTTACTTCATTTATTTAAATGAAATAAAAACTTTTTTGAGTCACAGCCAATATATCTTTTTATAGTAAAAAAGTTACATTGTATTTTATAATGTTTTTAAAATATAGCTCGTATGTTAAAGAGTAAGAAGGTATTTTTTTTAATATTTAGGGTGTGCGTCAAGGACATGTTTTAGGGCCGATATATTTATTTTCTGGTTTTGAATGGAGTGCCGAAAATATTTATTATTTAATACTAAATTATAAACTATTGCGCTGTATGTTTATCGTAATATTATATAACAGGAGTTAACCGGCCCTGGTCGAAAATGACAAAAACGTCTCTATTTACGCGTGTTCGCGCTAAAACAACTAATGATTTCTTAATCGAGACACAAAATACAAGACTTTAATTCTAAACTAAGGTTTATTGTGTCGCCATAAAGTGCATTGGCTAGTACCTATTAGCTAAGATGAAATTATTAAGTCTTCTAAAAACAGCTGTTACAAACAAACCGTTGAATGAAAATCATCAATGTGTGTCCCCGCAAGCGCCTACTTAAATTCGCATCTCGTTAATGTTGAGGCTACGTTGATGCTAGCTAATCAATTTATAATTTTTATGTTTATTGACGGCCTACCTACATCAGTGATTTACACAATAAATTTACACATTCAATCAAGCAACGCGTTTATGTTACTCTTCCCAAAATTATACCCTGACCAATCCCGCACATGGTCCTTCGAACCTGGATTTGGAGATTTGAAGAATATTTACTCCAATCAGTGAATTATTATAAAGGGATTGAAGAGAATTGGTGTACATCAAAAATTATAACCGACGCCCGGCGTGGCCGGTTTATTCTGCTGCGTCATTGAGAAAATTATTGGAATATACGTGGTCTGGATACTTAATAGCTGAGAAAAGGCGTATTTATTATTAAATTTGTGTACCCAACACTCTATTTAACAGGTATAATTAGTTGTAAGTCAGCCGTCAATAGCCAGGTTAGTACGAAATTCCTATTGTAATTTTTTCTTTGTTCTGTGAGTGGTTACAAATTGTAAAACAATTATTAACTGATCAGTAATTATTATTCATTAGTTATTTACACATTGTTAAAGAGTAGTTCTTTGTAGTAACTGCATTATTTTGCTTTACGGTGTAATAATTTTACAGTTATTGAGACAGTTACGTAATCACATTAGTTAGCACAGGTAGACAATAAAAATAATTTGAATTGCAGTATTATTACTAAAGTTTTGTACAATATAACCGTCAAGCTCACGCTTGGTTTATGATAAATTCTACATTATTATTTGTGTAAATTCACTCTAAAGTAAGTGTATTTTAATTTTGTACGTATTTCAGGCTGCTTCATTTGTAATTTTAATTTTGACGTTGCTATAACTTTATTTATATACATTCCAGGTTGATTGCACTAGCTTACGCAATGCCAGAGGATAAGGAATTAAATAAGGATAATAAAGATCTCGTTAGGAAACGAGCGAGTTGCAAAGGAAAGGTGGCAATGTTCTCAAACTATTTAAATTCTTTGAATCCTTCTTCGTTGAGTCCTACTGAGGTAAGCGAGTTGCAATATGCATTCCCATATGCATAAAATTTAAAATGGCCTAAAATATTTTTTTCTCGAATACTTATTTTCGTAATATTATAATGAAAAGGATTTTTTTTTATTTACTTATTATTTAAACCCCTAAAATAATATTCAAAAAGTGCAAAATAAGGGAGCGAAATTCAAACTTCCAAAACGCGCCACCAATGGTCGAACGAAATGTGACGTCATCTGACACGACATTGTATTCATTAGCGTCGAAACTCATACTGTTTTACAAGTTTTTGTGAAAAAAAAAATAATTTAAACCTGTATTCTTGTGCTGATTGTAGTGAAGTTTAGTTAAGATTTGTAAATATTACGAAGTAACTGAAAAGTCCACAGTAAACACTAAGGTAAACACCCACTGGACGTGTCATGTGACGTCACGCAAAGCGCGCGCAAAATGGCAGCGTTTGAAATGCTTAAATTTTTTAAAAGTTTTAAATTTCATTTTTAAAAATATTTAGAGTATTTTGAAGCCCATTAATATTTTTTTCTACGTTATAAAATAGTAAACTATAAATTTAAGACAAAAAAGAAAAACATGAATATTCCCTATTACGTTTTACTAAACTGGAGGCATTGTATGCCCAATATGATGAGGTGCAATTAATGCTGGAGTGTAGTACAGATGACTTGGATAGTCAGATGTCGGAACGCGAGGAGTTTGAATCTCTTTATTACAAAACCCTATCTAAAGCTCAACTAATGTTGGACAATAATAGGAAAGGAGATTCTAATGACAACTGTGACGTCATGTCTCGTTCTAGCAATCATAAGTTTGTTAAATTACCGACTATTCAGTTGCCGAAATTCAGTGGTTCTTATACTAACTGGTTAGAGTTTCACGACACATTTGTTAGTCTCATCCACTCAAACGACGATATGGATGAAATAAATAAATTTCATTATTTGAGGTCATCCCTGGAAGGGTCTGCTGCTGTGGTGATCAACTCAATTCAGTTTTCTTCTGCAAATTATTCGGTAGCATGGAATGTTCTGTGCGAGCGGTTTGATAACAAACACCTGCTTATCCAACATCATGTTTCTGCATTATTTCAAATCGACACCCTTCAAAGGGAGTCTTCAGTTAATTTAAAAGGTTTACTTGATGTTGTTAACAAAAACATACGTGCCTTAGAATCCTTAAATGAACCTGTTAATCATTGGGATACTTTACTCATTTACATTGTCACACATAAATTAGATAGCAAAACTTATCGTGAATGGGGTGAGTATAAGGGCCGCCTGGACAATAACTCTAAAGTTACGTTTGAAATATTTATAACTTTTATTAAAAACCGTGCTGAGATATTAGAAACGTTCGAACTGGAAGCTTCTACGAATGCTAAACACTCACACGCGGTTAAAAATTCAAACAAGGTTAGGTCAATGTTAGTACAGGATTCTAATAAAAATAATTCAGGTGAAAGTTCAAGTAAACAGGATGACGGTGTTTCAAATAAACCTAAGAATTGTGTTATGTGTTACGGTGATAGTTGCCCTCGGTTTTTATCGTTGACCAATGAAGCTCGTTTGGAGTTATTACCTAAATATAAAGTTTGTTACAACTGTTTTAATCTAGGACATTATGCAAATAACTGCAAAAAGCCAGGTTGTAAAATATGCCGTCGCAAACACAACACTTTTGTTCACATTGATAAATCATTGAAGTCAGACCCTTCTGGTGCTTCTGCTAGCAGTGTTGTTGTTGACAACAATGGCAGTGCGACTGTCTCCACTCATCCCACTACCATAGGTACCGGTACCGGTGTGTCACTGTCCGCGACTGTGGAACACGGCGACGTGTTACTGTCCACCGCACTCGTTAAGGTCATGAGTATTAACGGTCAGCAATATGTTGCTCGTGCTGTGCTTGACAGTGGCAGCACGTCATGTCTCATGACTGAGAGGTTATACCACCAGCTAGGTTTGACTGCCAAAACTGTAAACAGTTCTATTATAGGTGTCAATAACTCGTCATCTTTTATCAATAAAATGTGTTCTCTATCAATAAAATCTTTAAATGACAATTTTATCATGGATATTAATTGTTTTGTTCTCCCATCCATCACAGATAAGATTCCAAATAAACAAGTTAATTTGTTAAAAATTAAAATTCCGTCTGACGTTTGTCTCGCAGATCCCAAGTTTTACTCACCGGCGCCTGTCGATATGTTGCTGGGTGCTGACATCTTTTGGGATTTATTGGAATCTCAACGAATTAAGTTGGGTGATGGGCAACCAATTCTTTGTGAGACTAAATTGGGTTGGTTGGTCTCCGGCCCAGTTAACAGTTGTATTTATTCTAAAGTTTTAAAATGTAATTTTATAAAGGTGTGTTCAGACTGTGACGATGAATTAAATTTTAATGTTGATCAACAACTCACAAAGTTTTGGCAACTTGAAGAAGTGTGTACTTCGTCTCCATATTCCCCAGAGGAGAAGCTATGCGAGGAGCATTTTATAAAAAACACTACTCGTTTGGAAAATGGTCAATTTTGTGTTAGGATTCCTTTAAAATGTTCCCCGGACAATTTAGGTGAATCTTTGTCAAGAGCCAAACATTGTTTTGCTTCTCTGGAACGTAGATTTAAATCTAAAACTCAATTTTCTAATATGTACAAAGAATTTATTATGGAATATGAAACTTTAGGTCATATGTCTAGATGTAAAAGTATTGATGATCAAGCGTTTTACATTCCGCATCACGGAGTTCTGCGCGAAAGCAGCGCCACCACTAAGTTAAGGGTGGTCTTCAATGCAAGTAGTTCTACTAGCACTGGTATTTCTATTAATAATATCCAGATGATTGGACCCGTGGTACAGGACGACCTTTTATCGATCCTGTTGCGTTTTAGACAGCATAAGTACATCATAGCTGCTGATGTTGAGAAAATGTACCGGCAGATAGTTGTTCATCCAAATGATAGGTATCTTCAACAAATTATTTGGCGTGATAATCCGTCAACTCCATTACACGCTTATCAACTTAATACCGTGACGTACGGCACGGCCAGCGCTCCTTACCTAGCAACCCGGTGTCTTCGGCAGTTAGGGCTAGAGTGTGTTGATAAGGAGATTGGTGACGTCATCCTCCACGACTTTTACGTGGATGACTTGCTCACTGGAGGAGATGACATCAATGAGGTCAAAGAGTTGCGTCATAAAGTTACTTCAACTCTCGCTTCAGCGCAGATGAATTTAAGAAAGTGGAAGTCGAATGACATACAATTGGTAATTGGTTCTGACTTTCCCCAGTCTTCACTGGATTTGAATGTTGGTGGATTTGAGTCAACCAAAACCTTAGGCCTAGGTTGGCAGCCACTGCCAGATTACCATCGCTTTCCAATTAGTCAGTCAGTTAAATTTAATAGCACAAAACGTGACATGCTTTCGGTTGTTTCACAAGTTTTCGATCCGCTTGGATTATTAGCTCCGTGTGTAATTGTTATGAAAATATACCTTCAGAAATTATGGTTAGAAAAATTGTCTTGGGATGAACAGCTATCACCGGACATTAGTAAGCTCTGGAATGAAATGATTAATAATTTACCTAAATTAAATGAAATTCATATTCCACGTCGAGTTTTAATTGATTGTTATGATTTTTTAGAATTTCACATTTTTACAGATGCGTCTGAACGCGCCTACGGCGCTTGTATGTATGTAAGAAGCGTTGATAAGCAGGGACAGGTTTTAGTGCGTTTATTGTTAGCCAAAGGCAGAGTTGCGCCGCTCAAGCCGACGACCATACCCAGACTTGAGCTATGCGGTGCTCTTGTAGGTGTTCGCATCTTTGAAAAGGTTGTAGCAGCTTTACGAGTTAGCGCGCGACGCACTTTCTTTTGGACTGACTCCACAATTGTTTTAGGGTGGCTAAAAATGTTACCAAATAAATTACAGCCGTTCGTTCGTAACAGAGTTGCCAAGATTTTAGATAAGACTGGTGGCTGTGAGTGGAGACATGTTCCAACTGACCAAAACCCTGCTGATTATTTGTCTCGTGGAGTAGACATTAATTTATTACCTAGTTTAGATGATTGGTGGTCCGGTCCTAGTTTTTTAGTGAATGAAATGTCTCATTGGCCTTCTAAATTAATGAATTTTAATAATGAAATGTTACCTGAATTGAAATTAAATGTCACCTTGCATGTTTTATTCAATGACAATAAAGATGAATTGATTAATTTTACACGGTTTTCAAACTTTTTACGACTTCAGCGAACGGTCGCCTATGTTTTACGTTTTGTTGACGCATGTAGAAAACAAACTATTCGCGGTCCTCTTTCTGTGCATGAACTAGAAAGGGCCTTAACCTTTATTATATGTTTATCTCAAAGACAATCTTTTAAAGACTATACATTATTACTCAATAATAAATCGTTACCCAAGAAGAGTGAATTAAACAAGTTTAATGTTTTTCTGGACGAGAATAATATTATGCGAATTCGAGGTAGATTACAACATTCAGATTTTCCTTATGACAAAAAGCACCCGATTCTTATTCTATCTAGTCATCATTTTTCTAAGTTACTTTTTAATTATGAGCATAGAAGATTGTTTCATGCTGGACCCCAGTTATTGTTGGCGTCTATACGAGATACCTACTGGCCTATTCGAGGTCGCAATTTAGCTAGGATGTGCTGTAAACAATGCGTTCGTTGTTGCCGATTTAGAGGTAAAACTGTTAGTCCTATTATGGGAGATTTACCACAGCAGCGACTTTTAGCAGGTTTTCCTTTTGAAAATATAGGCTTGGACTATGCAGGTCCTATTCAGTCAGCTGTTCGTCAAGGTCGTGGCTGTAAATTAGTAAAAGTTTACATAGCTATTTTCGTTTGTTTTTCTACAAAATCAATTCATCTTGAATTAGTCGGTGATTTAACAAGTAATACTTTCATTATGGCATTAAAGAGGTTCATCTCACGTAGAGGAAAGCCGAAAAATATCTACTCGGACAATGGCACCTCATTTGTTGGTGCATATAATGACCTTTCTAGGTTTCTTGGGGCGAGTTGCGATTCGCTGTCTGACGAAATGGCTAAGGAAGGAATTAAATTCCACTTTATTCCTGCATATTCCCCTCATTTCGCTGGCCTTGCGGAGGCTGGTGTTAAATCAACCAAGCATCACTTAGTCAGAGTGCTGGGCCTTTGTAACCTTACCTACGAAGAGCTATACACCATGATGGTTCAGGTTGAAGCTATTTTAAACTCCAGACCACTGACGCCGTTGTCATCGAACCCCGAGGATCTGACGCCGCTCACACCCGGACACTTTTTGATTGGACGTCCCTTGACATCGCTGCCGTCACCTGATTATCGAGACCAGTCCATCAATTCTTTGACTCGATTTGAGCGTATTGAGCTTCTCCGACAACATTTTTGGAGTAGATGGAGTAAAGAATACATATCGGAGCTCCAACTTCGCATGAAATGGCGAGCATGTAAGGGCTCCTTGAAGCTGAATTCTTTGGTCCTGTTGAAGGAGGACAACCTCCCCCCACTCAAGTGGAAAATGGGTCGGATTGTTGCTACGTATCCAGGGACAGACGGCGTTGTCAGAGTGGCAGACGTCAGAACTTCTAATGGTCTGCTACGCAGATCATTCAGCAAGATTTGTCTGTTGCCTATAGACCAGTCTGAGGAGTCTTAGTGGTTGAAAGGCAGGCTTTTAACGCCCGGGGGTATGTCCCCGCAAGCGCCTACTTAAATTCGCATCTCGTTAATGTGGAGGCTACGTTGATGCTAGCTAATCAATTTATAATTTTTATGTTTATTGACGGCCTACCTACATCAGTGATTTACACAATAAATTTACACATTCAATCAAGCAACGCGTTTATGTTACTTTTCCCAAAATTATACCCTGACCAATCCCGCACAATGTGATATTTCCGTATAACGGTACTATAAAATAATAACAGTAGAGAAAGTATTTGTTTTTTCTTAAATGACTGTGACGTAGCTAGTGCCAACGTAGTGCCAGTAATGCTCGTTTATCTTATCTGTGAGCCCGCGTCCCTCCTCAACCCCTCCATAATTTCCGCCATTTTGAATTGAACGGTACAGATCGTGCCGTTCCATTCATTCTCTATGTTTATTTTGTTTCTCACTCGTCGAAGCCAGGCCACGCCAGTCGACTAAAGTGCTTGCTGTGTATTTCACGCTTGTTTTTTGTGCATTGTATTTTTGAAACGATAGTGAACATGGCTGGATGTAAGTACCATTTATCTTAATATTATCTATATTTTAGTAAGGAGGGAAGGCTGATTTCGGATTGCGAGATGAGTGTGTTTTAAATGCAAATGATGCTAAAACAACACGTGAGCAAAATACCGGTCGGTACAAATAAAATACTGGTGATTAGTTTTTTGTATTGTCTTAAATATACATAGCTACGCATATTTATACAATGTTTAACGTATCTCTAGATTCAAAGCTAACAAGTTGCATTGATTTCTACTATAAAGTAGGTAGTTATTGGTCTAAAGATCTAAAAATCGCTTGCATCGAAATAAAATTAATTAACTAGAAAGTAATCTTAATTGCGCAATTACCTTCCATTGTCTAATTGTCATGTTAAGTTATTGCACTAGTGATTATATACCATTCATTAACAAACGAATGTTGAACGAAACTATCTAAACTATGCAATATCATCACGATGTTGATGCGAACAGTGAAACTCAGGTATAAAGGGTACTGACCTTGTGTTAACCCTACTCACTTCTTTATTTTAAAACTGTGAGTAGTTTAGGGTTATTGTACATACCGTTAAAAATATATAGGTGTTTTGTTTTTTGCGAATTCTAAATCTCATAGACTTACCTGTGTTTTTGGGTTCGCGTTTATAACTTATAACTGTCCATGAGCTATGGAATATTTCCAGATTGTTAGACGATTTCTCTATGTGACGCTTCGTCGAGTTTCCTAAAACGTTCCGTCAAAGGTAGGTACATAGAAAGTCGCCAGTCACCTCATAGTTGATCATTTCAAACAAATGCCGTTGTTTTACTGTTAGGACTAGTCATTTGAAATTGTTTTGGCCATAGTATAGAGTAGTCGTTGGCATACAAAAATATATAATCATTGTCAGTGAAATTCTACGTAGTGAGTCATGTAACTTCCCTTAAATATGACTAATTGAGTATTGCACAATACAACTTTTGAATTGAATAGATTAGCAATGAACAAAACTAAAATTGTAGAGAAATTTACCAACTAGTTGTTCTACAGCGAATTTAGTAGATCGGTAACAAAATAATTCAGATCCAATATTCCAGAACTCACACAGATTACTGTTATCATCAAATATACGAGATTAGTATGACGCACTGTCAATTTCTGTCAAAAGTTCAATCGACTACATAATAACGTGCTCTTAGTCTCATTTTAATGAAAATACCTAGAAGGCATACAAAGTGTAGCTAGGTATTATAATTGTTTGCAGGCTTAATCTTAATAACAGTAGAGTCATCTACTATATACGCATTACCATCTATATAACCGTATTTTTTTGGTCCAGGCTGATAAACGCATAAAATAAAACAGTGTAGGACTTTGACTGATAATGACAGCAATAAAATATCGCTTTAGCCACACATGGCATAGTCTCCAAAAACTATTTGAAGGTCATTAAAGCGAACCACTTAATTAATGATTCCGAACATTTATTTTTATCAAATCATACCTTTAATACTACCATATAATATTTCTTGGTTCTCCAATTTCAGATCCTTACGGCAACCCGCAGCATTACCCACCACCTCAGGGTCAACCTATATACCCGCAGCTATACAACCCTGTAAATGCCGGAGCTCCGCCACAAGGGCAACCCGGCTTCCCGCCGCAGTACCAACAACAATATCAACCAGGTTTTGGGTATCCCTACCAGCCGGGACAACCTGGGCAACCGCCGTCAGCGATGTCGTACCCGAATGTGCAACCCACAGCTCCCCCCACTGGGTTCGGATACAATCCAACTCCTGGATACCCTAATGTCTCGCCTACTCCAGCTTATCAGTGTAAGTTTTGCAGTGTAAGCATCTATAGTATCTAATTTAACTATTTACTTTTGTTCATGATCAATGGTGTAATCATGTACATAACAGCTTTATAAGTACAATACTTGTACAAAATCAAATGTTACGTGTTGTTGGTGGTTTTATACGAAGCACCCCTATTCATGTTATGGAGAGTGAGTTATGTATCCCTCCTCTGTTTATTCGTCGTAGGTTCTTAGCTGGCAATTTTTTTCTTAAATCTAAGTCAATAACTAATAACAAAACTATTCGTGTACTAAATGATCTTTCTATTCAAAGTCAATCTAGTTTTGGGTAAACAAAAAGCTTCCTTTACTTATTTCTTCTTTTGTCTCCCATTTTGATAGTCTCTTAATTTATTCTAGCAATCAAATTAAAATGTTTTCCCTAGATACATGGACTAGTAATATAGATTTACATGAGGTAATTTATCCGAATATTCCTTCTGTAGACCGTCCTAAGCGTACCTATAATCAACACCAGCTAAAAGTTATTTGTGAATCCTACATTAATGAAAGATATTCAGATTTTTATAAAGTATTTACGGATGGTTCTAAACAGCAGTCTATGGGTGGCTGTGCATTTTTGGATTCTATGGTTGGGGTCAATGCTAAATTCAAAATTAGTTCAAATTTATCTATAATGCATATTGAGTTAGTAGCAATAGTCGAAGCCATTTCTTATATCAGTTCACTTGAATATGATAAATTTGTCATTCTGACAGATTCGAAAAGCTCTTTGCAACATTTGTGTCGTCACACTTCACTCGCTGGTGGCTCGCCAATAGCATATGAAATTTATAAATTAATTTTGGACTTACAGCCTTCAAAGAAAATTTGTCTTCAGTGGATTCCGTCACATATTCTCGTCAGAGAAAATGAGGAGGTAGATCTGTTGGCGAGGCAGGCTATCTCTGACGGAATTATTTTACCTATTCTTCCCTTGTTTTCCGATTTTATTTCTGACCTTAGACGTCAGTGTTTGAGGTTGTGGCAGGCACATTTTGAAAAAAGCTCAGTCGATAAAGGACTGTGGTATCGTTCCATTGTTTCGGAGATTTCTCCTGTTCCGTGGATTGACTGTGGTTCCCTCCACAGAAACTCTTTGACTGTTGCACTCAGGCTTCGTTCTGGACACATTCCGTCTAAAAAATTCGCTTTTTTTATGAAGAAAGTCTCGTCACCCAATTGTTCTGACTGTGGCACAGTGGAGGATGTGCTCCATATGTCCATATCTTGACGGAATGTGTCCGGAACGCTTCATTTAGGCGGTTATATGTAGGTAATAGTGCTAATGTGGGCTTTGTAAATAGCATTTTAGCCTCTCCTTTCTCCCGAGAGGCTAAAATATTGTATAAGTTAGTTGTTATTGCTGTAGGTAGTTTTGTTTTTATGTTACGTTTAAGTTTTTTCTTTGTGTTGTATATATATTTGTTGTTTTTATAGAACGATGTTGTCGCTAAGCGACAAAGTTCTTCATTAATAAATAAAAAAAAAAAAAAAAGTACAATACTTTCACGGAAACTTTATTACATAATGATGAAAATGGAGGGATATAAGGACACTGTTTCGTCTCTAATTGGATGTCAAAAGTGGGTCCTTATGACTCAATATTAATTACGCGTTTAATATATTTAACGGTTTTTACCGCACTGTTAATGGTCCCGACATCCACTAATCATACCCAACGTTAACCAAACATATGTTCCATTATTACGTCGGCTAATAAACGAATGACGCTAAAACATCGAGCTAAATTAATTTGGACTTTTTCTATTTCTAGCACCAGTTGAATGGGTTCCGACTACTCCAAATGACGCGGCCGCTTACAGCGATAGGGCGGTAGTTGCTGGATACGAGGGTCATGATGGAAGCCCCCTTTGGGTGATCAGGGCTCGGTATGACGGAGACCTAATACCCGGCAAGTTGGCCATCAAACATCGGGCTGCTTACGTGCCTTGGGGTGGAAAAGAGAACCCTGTGAACAATATTGAGGTTTGTTTTTAAAATTTTGTCAATTATGTTAAGGACACACTCATGCGATGTGTGCGGCATTATGCAAAATCCTGTTCTCTGGTAGAAAATCTGGTATGTTTGATCCCCACATCCTATCGTCGATGTATGCGTTTACGAACATGTTTTTCCTGATACAGAACATGTGATTTTAAATAATTTTCTAAACTTTTGATACTGGCTGAAATTTTGTGCAAAAATTTAATTCGGACCGCGCAACAAAAATACGATATAGTGTTTTTATTTTCCTTCCTTTTGAAACACGTTATTGAATCTAAGTCCTATATTTAAAATCTCACGGTCATATACCGGCTCGTAGTTGTAAGTACATACATTCCATAGCCTATTTTTAAATTATAAATCTTTATGATTCAGGCGTCAGAATACAGACCTTGAGAAATTCAAGTGAAAGTTTGGGTACCACAAATAGAAGACAATAAGTAGGTGCCTATCCTCATCGTTAGGACTATTAACTTAAGTTTTTTAATTCTATATACTCAAAAATGACCTAATTTCAATAATGAAAACACCAGAACATTAATGAAAATTACGAATTCTTTAAAGTCAAGAAACTTTCTTAATGAGGTGCCGTAGATGTCCTGTCGCCTTTATGGGCTCCCACACAACTGCAATGCGACGCCGTATTTGCAGGAACTTCTACCTCAATGAACCTCTAATTGGAACGCAGACTCGCAGATATTTGCGGTGCGATACGAATCCGTGTGTGTATGTATATAGACCACCAGATTTCTAACAAATGTGATTGGGAGACTTTTGCGCCGTACCTTCCTATAACCTAAATATTTTCTACTCAGAGCCTGATAAACATAATTATTTCTGTTTCAGGTATGCTGCGCTCGTCCTCAGAGCATCTGTTGGGTACAGAGCAGTGATGGACACGTGCCCCCGACCGCGGTCTGCGGTGGCAACACTTCGTCCGGAGAACGACTCTATATCGGCAGGGTTAAGGAACAAAGGTCACTGACACCTGGCAAGGTAAGACAAAATTGTTTTGTTTTTCATTGAAAGTTACCAATTTTTTTATACGTCCTACGCGCGGTGATAGATAAAAGAACGCTGCGAAAATTTTGATCGAAATTTCTAATGTAACAGAACTAGCTTTATTTATTTATTTTAAGTCATGCTATTTAACATAACGAAGAAAAAAATTGCTTGTGGTACTTCAAAAGCTTTATATTTTTCAACAATATTTAATAGAGCTTAAAAGTACTATAAAACAATCTGGAAATTAAAATCGAATTACGTTTAAGTATCTTCAGAGAGGTCGGTACCTCTGCACCACTGACACACAGCCCTATTGTACCGCTGAGAATTAAGAGTTTTTATTGGTTCAGTCCGTGGTTCTTCTTATAAAATTATTTATTTAAACAATGATTGTGTTTTCATTTCCAGGTCCACCCAAGTCACAAGGCTCTGTACATTTCTTTCGCTGGAAAGGAAGTACCGCACAAGGTATATGAAATCCTGTGCACAGCTTAAACTTATATTTTAGTCATTCTTCTAGGTTTAAAGTACTTATTAAAAATAAAAAATAAACATGCGTACAAGACTGCGTTGTCGATAGACAATAAAAAGGTCTGAAGTTTCTCAAAAACATTTTGTGTAATGAATGTTATTATAAAATAATCATTCGATGTCTGAAATCTCGAATATTTTTGTTATATTTTTATAGTTTTCCCCTATGAGGTATTATTATTGTCATATTCCATGTTTTATACAATTTGCATTTAAAGTTTTCTAAAATGTATTCGGATCTGTATCCTTAAAATAAATTCACGTTTTATAGATGCCTTAGTGTTTTTATTACTTTACATAATTATTATTAAGTTTTTTTTACCATTTAGTACGTTTTACCATTTTTTGGCCTGTTGTACCAGGCAAAAAATGGTTATTTCGAAATTCATTATTATTTTCAATATCAAAAATATTCCAAATTTAATAAGTATTTTATTTGGGCATGTGATTATGAGCCCTATATCACCCTTTCGGGTCAGACAGGGTTTTCTTAACACTCTGTATACTAATGTAATCAACAGTTTCTCCATATGCATCGTAGCGTCCGCAGCGTCAGTACTTATCTACAGCAGTTATAGATACGTAAATTATTTGTGTCGTCCAAAGTTCAAACAATATTGTTATGAACATTCAACTAAACTTAAGTGAAACACCAAAATAATTCAAAAATATTTCTTTATTTTCTTCAAATAAGTACTCACACATAATATTAGTATAACATCTAGGTACATTAACTTAAACTATACATAGATCACTTTATTAGGTACGCGAAACTTTGTACGAATTGTATGTACAAACACAAACATATATTCTATGATGTTATTGCAATTTTTTTTTGCATACTGTCATTAATTTCTTCAAATAATGTAAGAACTTAAAATAGAAACAGACAAAATAATGGTTTAATTATAACTTAAATATATGTACAGTGGCGGTTGTTCCGTTCTAATGGAAAATTAAGACATTGTTTTTTATTAAAATTCATAGACAAATAGTTCTTAATTAAACTAAGCATTTTGGATATCAAACAAACCAATTTTGGCTCAAAATCGAACACAATTACTATTAGCCATTTGGCAGTCAAACTTGGCAAACTGACTATTTTTTATTTAGTAATCGTCAGGACTTTAGGTTAAGATCAGAATTTACTATAAGTCGCTCTACTATTGAAAAAAGATCAAGATTTGGATAGAATAGACGGACGGATACAAGTAGGGTTCATAGTTTAAAAATCAAGTATAGATAATAAACTAAACCCCTAAACATGTCAAAGAAATTTAAGAATAAAAAAAGTAAAAAGTAAAGTTTTGAGCACTTGGATGAATTACTTTACAAATTGAAATTAAATGATGTTCAAAGCGATATATCCATAAGAGCTTTTTATACGATCCATAATAAAAATGTTAAATATCACAAGGAACTTATATGCTGCATACGAGACGTTATAATTAATCATTCTTCTAACATCTGACGTCCCTACTTACAATGCGACGGTGCCAGATTTCTTACCCCACGAATTTTGCATATGACAATCAAGCAGTACACTGTTGCTAGACTTCTCACCGCTCTGTCCACATGCATCCACTGGGTCTATTCCGTGGGGGAATACGTCTTCACTCATACATTTATTGTATAGTATAATAACTACATTAACGTTCTCATCGGATAGTATATAAAAGTCAGGAGTGTCAACTATTTGGTACTCTGTGTGTCACACGTAACTATTCATAAGGCAGATAATGGGTCAAGCATTCGTCAGCCTGTTTTGCGACCTCACCAATTAGAGTTTTACGTTCTATTGTTATGTGGATATATAAGGCATTCTAAATCGCATATTCATAAAAAAAAAAACACTTTAACAACCGTATGGCAAGCCAGTATTGAAATTGACTTCAAAATTTGCAGTACTATCGTTGCTAACCTGCCGATTTGAAATGTTGCCTGCCTTCATACGAGTTTACTCACGATGTTTTCCTTCACCGTTAAGTTTTCTTAAAAACATATTACATACAGACATAATTATGTTTGTAAATAAAATTCTTTTCCCATAAAATATTTACATTGGTAGGCTAAACTAGTGTTGTACCTTACTATTGTTTACTATACTTTCAATAAATCCCATTTCGATTTGTGACTGTGTAACACTATCATTTATATCTTCTTTTGTGTTTTGTTTTTGTGGTTTCTTCTCAATCTCATCAGTCTCATAGGCAACATTTTCAATTCCACTTTTTTCTGTGATCTCGTTTGCTTTCATTTCAGCCTCTTTTTCTAAGTTTGCTTGAATGTGTTTCTTGTTGGCGAGATACAACCACCTGAAATGGGAAAAATCACAAGTAAATTCACAATGTTATTTAAGTTCACACAGTTTTGACGCCACAGGGATTAAACCCGCATTTCTTGCTGATATGACAATACATAATTAGACAAGTTCCAATTCCGAAGAATACTTACAAGAATATAACAACAGCAGGCATGGTTAGTCCCCCACCGAGCAGGAAGAACGCTCCTGGGAATGTCTTGATCGTAGCAGTGTATAGTGTAGTGTACATGGGCGCATAGATCAACGGCATCATTGCTTCAGCCACCCCGAAGAACGAATTCACCTTACCTGAAATTTATAAAGAAATATTCTTCAGCTGGGTAAACATTCACTACATTTAATTAATTAATTAATAATCCTTGTATATCAGTCACTGGCTACTTTGCTAAGTTTTAAACCCTTTTCGACTTTATTAATTTATTCCGTGCCTATTTACCTACCCAATTTAATGGATTTTATCGACTTTACACAAGCTTCAGTACTTCTAAATAGATACAGTAGATGGCGCTTCAAGCACTAATTCTTACCTAACTCATGTCTGTCCACCAATTTGGAGACCATTGACCTCATCGCGATAAACGAAGTTCCATTGAATATTTCAATCAGCGGAGCTGTAATAAGAAAAATTGTTCCTATGGTTACAAAATTATTCAGTCTTAGACGGTAAAGTAGTGAAAAAATACAGACCTATGTATATTTGCCAAGTCTTAGTTGAGAAGGCATACATGAATCCAGCCAATATTTTGCTGGTGCATGATATGACTCCGATGATTGCGTCGTCAAACTTTAACAGGTGGCTGAAGACGCCCACCGAGAATAAAGTACCTGGAATGAATTTGGATAAACAAATTAGCATTAAAGTACGAGTATGGGTAATTAAACATATTTTGTGAAATATGCAAGCATCTAACGGCTAACCATTCGCACAAACATTGTTTGTAATTACAGACTGAATTGTGATTGATTTAATAATCACAAGCACTTACTTCATTCTGTACAAAATAAATGTTTTACTTTTCATTTCGTGACGCACCATGCATTATCCAAAGTCCCATCATTACAACGCATATTATTTAATCTGACTATTAACACTTACGTGACAATAACTGCAGTCAACAAGAACAAAACATTAAAATAATAATTACCTACTAATGAAGTACACATGGCGTAAGTAGAGAACATGCTGTAATCCACCTCATTCCAGTTGAACCGGTACCTCGTGAAGAGGTACAGCACTGACATTTCACCTGAAATTCAGAAAAAATAAGTCATTAAAAAGGCATATGCTTTTTCTTAGCTTTTTTAGAAATTTTATGTATATCGGTTGCCAGTCTTATTGGACTTTATTACATACATATAATACAGGAATCATATCATCTATGTTTTAAAATTCAAACACTATTAATCTAAGCACGCAAAAAAGATTGGATTAGCATTTACCTACTTGGTAACTAAAGCTTCCATTACTAGGAATTAATTGTGGTTTGAACCTTACCCTCACATAAAAACTAATATAACTATTGTATAAAACACGTTAAATCAGTATACTGAATACATAACACTGAAAATTGATTACCTAGGTATAGGAGCTTAATAGGCTGTGAATAATTATTGTGACTTCAAATCACTTCAGAAAACAAGCGACGCAATGCTGCATGGAATGAAATTAATTCACTTTTTATGTAATCAAGTAGGTACAAATTCTATAGAAAAAAATCGAAATTAATGAACATTTTGATATTTTTTGACTGCCTCGTTGGCCTAGTGGTGCTAAGCGCGACTGCTACGCTAGAAGTCTTGGGTTCCATTCCCAAGTCGACCAAGGTGTTATTGGGTTTTTCTATGAAATTCGAAGTAGCAGGTCGGATTTTGGATTTATGCCCGGTTAGTGGCAATAGGCTCGCCCCCTATTACATGGACCGCAGCATACCGGCGAACTGTGTACATTGGTACACCTCTGCCTAACCCTTCGGGGATACAGGCGTGATGGTATGTTATGTTATATTTTTTTAATGAATTCCTAATCCAGTCCCTGGTAAGACAAATCCGGCAAGCCTGCCTTCCTAAGTGCAGAAGCAATCCATTAAAATTTTATTCTGGCGATTTCCAAAAATATGGGTGTAAGACCATTCTACTTGATAAATGCATAGTTTAACTTGGCAAGCAACCCAGTTGAATGGCTCATATATGTTCAAAGTTGCTCTACCCTACCAGTAACCAGTTTCCGTACCTCGTTTTAATAATACAAGATTGAAATAAAAAAACATACGACATTACACATTTTTTTCAGCAAGACCATTGTGTTTAATAGCAGCAAGATTTATTATAGAATAACCTTGGTGTAAAAATATAATATAGAACTTAATGTAGTTTTAATAATCTTGTTGGCAGTCTTGTGAACAAAACAACTGAACGAATGAAATCATTTTACATGAAAAAGTAAAAGGAATATTTGGTTGGTACTTAAACAGGGTACTGTGTTCTTGTTAAATTACATTCTTAGTTTTTTTTTAGTTTGTATTTAATGTTAATACTAAATCTTTTCTAGGAAATTCAATTCGATTTTATAATAAATTACCGAAAGAGATAACAAGCTTGTCTAATAAAAAGTTTAAAACATGTATTAAATCTAAACTAATAAAGAAGGCGTATTATTCGGTTAGGGACTACGTAGAGGATAAGCGCGCGTGGAATTAGTATCATCTGCATATGTGGCCTCCCTGGCGGTCTGCTAATAATATTGTTTTAGCTTATTACTACAGTTAGCTGCCCCCATTGCCTCTATTTTCAGAAGGCTCTTGACATTCCTTGACATTTTTGTTAGGGATTTGAGTAGGACTACATATTGATGGTATGTAAAGTTATATTTTTCATCTTCTATAATTTTTTTTGAGTTTGTTTTTCTTTATATTTTCGTCCTTTGTAAATGTGACGACAATGTAAATTTAGCTGAATATTCGATTTCAATTTTTTCTTCCATTTTGGATGTCTTAGGTTATATTAATCTAAACATTCTGCTGTTTACATTGTTGTCGCATACCTTAAAATCAGTGTAATCTTAACCTCGATGTTAACCTTTTTTTTAAAAGAGTAACCTATGGAGTTTCTTCCCGGCTCTTCTCCATAGGAAGGACACTTTGGAACCGAGCAACTAGAGTCAGTAGTTTTTAACGTAACGTTTCTTGAGTGCCTTTTTTTGGTTTATAAGAAATAAAAACATTTTGATTTTGATTTTGATTTTTGATTTTGTTTTATATTGCGTCTGTTTTTTTTTAAGATTTATGACTGTACAATATTATGTTTTCGAAAATATTACTGTCACATGTTACATTGCCTATATATATAATATGTAACATAACATACCATCACGCCTGTATCCCCGAAGGGTTAGGCAGAGGTGTACCAATGTACACCCACAGTTCGCCGGTATGTTAAGGTCCCATGTAATAGGTGGCGAGCCTATTGCCACTAACCGGGCACAAATCCAAACTCCGACCTGCTACTGAGAATTTCATAAAAAAACTCCTTGGTCGACTTGGGAATCGAACCCAAGACCTCTAGCGTAGCAGTTGTGCTTAGAACCACTAGCTAGGCCAACGAGGCAGTTATACAGGCCTATATGTACCAAATCAAAATACAACCCTATTTTCATAGGAACACCATTTAAAATGAAAGTGTACAAAGGTTTTCTTACTATAATACAAAAGCCTTAATTAGGTACACAAAAAGCACATTAGCTTGCTTTTATAATGATAACAATCATTGATAGTAGTAGAAATTTGGACACAATACAAACATAATAATTATGTTCATCTGTATTCTGTGGGTACTTAAACGAAAACCGCACAAAGAACAATAACGCTTTTCATTACAGTTTCCATATTCGACACAGTACTAAAATGGAAATACGCACTTTGACTGCGGTTGGTACTAAGTGCTCGATAGAAAGCGAAACTAAGAGAAAGTCGTGGCGTAACTAACGCGTAACTGGGACCGATGGAAACGTCAGTTCATTGCCAAGGGCGTGCTGTACAGATAGGTAACGCGTAAATCCGGTATCAGATTTATTGCCATTTAAGTCCACTTTCACTGATCGATGGATAAAACTGATATATTTTATGGAGATCAGATACAACATTCAGCTCCAGGTTAAAAAAAAACAGATGATCGTAATTACTTATTTACCATTGGCTATCGCTGTAGTGGGGTATTTTTTTACCTAATATATCAATCATTCTCCGACGACCTCCGTGGTTGAGTGGCGTACGCACCGGTTTTCAAGGTGTCGCTAGCTCTGAGGTCCCGGGTTCGATCCCCGGACGGGTCAATGCAGAAACTCACTTTTCTACATTGTCTCGGGTCTGGGTGTTTGTGGTACCTTCGTTGTTTCTGAATTCCATAAAACAAGTGCTTTATAGCTACTTACTTTGGGTTCAGAGCAATGTATGTGATGTTGTCCGCATTTATTTATTTATTTATTATTTATATCATTGGTCCAAAGCTTTAAGGAAGCTATGATCTTAAGGTTTATTCTGTCCGGATTTCCCAACAGAATAAACCTTTATTTAATCCATATATACGTCTTAGTCTTAGATTCAGAAAGCCTTAAAAGTTTAATACCGCCTGTTATGGTCAACCTGTCATATTTGATAAGAGATTAAATAATTTAAGAATAATTCTAACAAAAAAACCGACTTCAAAATAAGTCTCATATTTATTTATTATGGATCCCACTGTCAGAACTGGACCAAAATAAAAAAAGAATCATAAAAATCGGTTCACCCAGTCAAAAGTTATGTGGTAACAAACATAAAAAAAATACAGTCGAATTGAGTACCTCCTCCTATTTTGAATAAATAAATTAAGGAATTATTGAAAGTGGGTTTAAAGCTTCCTTACAACCTACTTACAGTATGTTAGTGTCATTTAAAACACCCAACTTGGGCATATTTACAAAAAAAAAAAACATTTGCAATACGCTTGACGTAATTATCAATACCAATAATAACAATTCAATATGTGTTGCGTAATTATAAGCCAGTAATTTTATAATGGAACTAAAATATTTAAGTTTAAATGCCAAGACAACAATCATGTTCTATATAAAACGAGGGAAAAAAATAAACTGCAATGTTGTGAACGTAAATACTTCGAACTTTAGAACCAGGAAGAATACAGAAATAATCTTACTAGAATAACCTGTAAAATTGTATAAATATAACTTGTTGCTAACCACATAAACTTTTCTGTACATTAACTACCTCAGTTATTTCTACGCTAGCGTTTTCTACTGAAACAGGTTTCTACGTTGAAAATATATTTTCAGAGTCAACGGTAGATAGGTACAGACAAAAATCAAAAAGCATGATGTCCTCTATTAAAGCAAAATATTTGTGACCGTTTTTGTCCATTTTGGAAACTAGTATTGCATCACTTTATATTTTTGAATTTTTCTAAAACCGGTCGATCTTTTGGACCCAAGATAAAACTCAAAGGACTCAAAATAACAACTAAGTAGGTATTTGGTGATTAATATTAATAAGGATTAGGCTAGGATAAGGCAATATTTATTTCAAATAAATATTTCGAATAATAATAATAAATTTAAGCAGAACCGCGAAAAAAAAACATCCAAATAAATATGTACACCACTATAAAAGTTATACCTAAACTCTTTGTTGTCGATGACGCGTATTCTGTCTTACTGTTTTTGCAAGTCAGCGACTGGTACGGGCATCCCCTGATTACTATGAACTTGCGCTATTGAGTAAATCTCTGCTTTTTATTAAACAAAAGTGAAGTCAAATCTGGTTACAGCTCTCTCAGCCTTATAGCAATATTTAAATAATTAATAAATAAATTATAGCAATAATTAATTTCATATTGAGAGTACAAGACCTAGCTCAATATGAAATTAAATACTACCTTTTTTACAAATCTACGTAGTATGAACATTTTTAAAAAATTAAACTGTTTCGAGAAATATGCGATTTGGAACAAATAATAAGAAAACACCAAAAACAATTTACAAAGACACAAGTTATTTTGCTAATTTAAATGCAATAAATTATTATTTGGCATATCAAAACAGTGATTTGCATATGGCATTGCGTAAACTTCATTGCATTGATCAAACTTCCAATCAAGATTTATTTACATTTTTTGCATTTATCCTGCATTTTTAATATTTTTTGTGTTATTGATAAAATTAGTGTTAATGTTACATGTTAAATACGTGATAGAACTATTAAATTCTATGCAAATTCGGAAAGAAGAATGAAGCACAAGATCGGAATTAAAATTCAAGGGAAGCTATGGCCCACATAGTATTAAAATAATGTATTAATTAAATTCTTTAAGTAGTAGTAGAGTAATTCATTTCTAAGCAGAATTACTTATTGAAATTATAATCCCTGACGGAGTGTCCGAATTATTAGGATTTCTCTTTCTGAAGCCTGACTAACAGCGACCTAGGCGATATAGTGTTTACAAAGGAAAGTTGGCCCGTTGCCTTTGATTAAACGATAATAATAATAATATAATAATATCCTGGGACAACTCACTCACGGTTATCTGATCCCAAGCTAAGCAGAGCTTGTGTTATGGTAACCAGACAACTGATAAACATACTTATATATTTCTAAATACATACATAATTATTATAGATAAATTACACCCAGACACCAGAACAAATGATCATGCTCATCACACAACATTTGTCCTGGGCGGGAATCGAACCCACGACCTCCGGTATAGCAGTCAGGGTCACTAGCCACTCGACCAACAGGCCCGTCAAACGATAAAACGTATTCAGATATAAGAAAACGTAATCTCCTATTTAACACTTGAAGTGACTGTTTATGTTGATGCATATAAAAACCAGAATACTTGCATGTGTCTACTTACTAAATGTAAATATTATGACATCAATTTTTTCCCATAGGCTAACAAAGGCAAGACTAATTTTCTCCATCTTATGCCTGTTATCTAAATAATTATTGTAATTTTGAATATTATTCAAGGGGCAGTGCTTTAGCTAGTTGCTATGATTTTTAGGGTTCCGTACCCAAAGGGTAAAACGGGACCCTATTACTAAGACTCCGATGTCTGTCTGTCCGTCTGTCTGTCTCCAGGCTGTATCTCATAAACCGTGATAGCTAGAAAGCTGAAATTTTCACAAATGATGTATTTCCGTTGCAGCTATAACAACAAATACTAAAAACCACATAAAATGAATATTTAAGGGGGGCTCTCATACGACGGTGGTACGGAACCCTTCGTGCGCGAGTCCGACTCGCACTTGGCCAGTTTTTTTTTTATATTTCAAAGCTTAGTTAATAGTTTAGTTAATCAAATTAACTTTCAAACGTTTCTTGCCAGCTTTTCTCGAAAGAAATTAAACATTGGAACAGCGCAACTATTTTTAACTTTGTATAAAGCCTGTAACAGATCTAGGTACCTACTTCAAGTAAAGAACATTTTAATTCATTTAAAACTGTACCGTAAAAGTGAGACGATAACGTGTAACTGCTATTGATCAATACGCTAGGATAGGAAAGTTAAAGAAAAACAAACGGTTCACATAACTTACCATAAATAGGTCCAATAATAACACACATGACGACGACCAGCATTATGACTCGGAGCCGCCTGTTGTTGGGTCCTCGCTTGAAAGCCACCACCAGGGTCTCCTTCACATAACGGGTGTCGAAGAATGTTCGCAGGCGATCACAGCAGTTGGCCGGAGGTTTCTGGAAATATACAAGAACATCATTATAACATTACCTAATAAAATACTACTTCTTCCCTACCTATGTAGATCTCGGAAATATTTGACGCAATAATCAAACCCGCATTAGAGCATATGACATATCGCACACTAATAGCAGTTGGTGAAGTGACAAGTTTTAAAACACAATAATTTTGCAATCAATATTTATAACGTATCTTTTAGTTCTGTAAATGTAACTTTTTTTGATCATAAGGATAAGGATCGTACCAATAAAAGTCCATTAAAACTAAGTTCAATGCTTTCGGTCTCAATATAAGGTCTTTAATGTACGGAAATGTGGTTTCAATAAGTTCAAAATGTATAATGTGAAGGACGGAAACACCAAAAACCTTTACCCACTCAAGATAACATGACATAATATGATTTGTTGATTTTCTCTATTTTATTTTCTCACAGATATTACTATAATCATCACAAATATACATTCCTGAGTATGTATTTTATCACAATTTAACATGTAATCGCTAGAGGATACCAATCGATGTTCACAGAAGCTTTCCATCCCGTAAAGGAGAAAGTGGAAACCATTTGAGAGTCAATTAATCATGACGAAAGACTTGTCTTGTAACTAAATCTTCAGTAAAGGACAAAATTACCTAAAGCTTGTTAATACGATTAGTGTTTCATAATGTTACATAATTAATCCTAAGTTAATGAGTGAACTTTCAAACAAGTCTCAAGATGAAGTGCTATTTAGGTACTTGATTGGTTATTACAACCTAAATTAAATCAATTTTCACGTGGTTAATGAAATCGAAACCTATAACAAACAATAAAAACCATACTGGGGCATGAAATAAAAACGTTTCACAGGAAATTGTTTTTATCGCTATAATTACAGATTGTAGTTTTTTGTGAAGTGGATGAAACAATATTATGATCTTGTTTATTTTATGACTCTAACCCCCGGTTTCTAAAAGGCTGAAAAACTTAATCAGTTGTCAAATCAACTAATTAATCACGCACGTGATTGGTTGACCAAAAGTCTATATACAATCACAGCGCTTAACATAAGGTTTGACAGGTGATTAACGAATTTTTGGGCTGATCAACGTTTCTGAAACCGGGAGTAAGAATATTTATATTCAAAGCTGAATCCACCAATCACAAAAATACTTTCGGCAGTATGTGCGTATACACCTTGCAAACACTACCTATTACAAGCGATATAACTTTAGAAAATTACTAAATTGCATTAGATTATATAACACTGAAACGTAAACACGACATTAAACGGAACAAATTGTGCGAGTTTTACAATCCTACAGTTTCAAGGATATGGAAAAAAACTAACAAGTGCCTGCATTGAACTCGTCCTTTTAACTTCGTGATTGTCTCAGTATAACGTTATAACGACACTAGACACGACACAATGAGTGTACCACATCAATGTACATACGTGTGTAAACTTATAAGGATAATTTTGTAAAGGTTAAAGACGACTGGGCCTTGATTCAGCTATTTTAAATTCATGTCAGTGGTCGGTCAGTGTACTTGTCAATGTGCCTAATTTTCGTATTCAGATAAGCCTACAATAAAATCTCATTGAACTCTCGAAGAGAATGATCGTAATGACCAATTAATGATAGTAATGACAGTTAGCAAAATGCCAATTATCGTAAAAATTACCAAATGAAGCAGGTCATTC
This sequence comes from Autographa pulchrina, assembly GCA_905475315.1. Classification (NCBI taxonomy): domain Eukaryota; kingdom Metazoa; phylum Arthropoda; class Insecta; order Lepidoptera; family Noctuidae; genus Autographa; species Autographa pulchrina. The sequence continues at coordinate 5,609,657 of FR997773.1, forward strand.
AGTCAATTCAAGCAACTCTTAAATAGCTGAATCAAGGCCCTGGTCTACACCAAGGCACTGTAATAAAGCCAACCCCAACATAGCTTGGGGAATGATAGACAAAAGAAAGATACAGTTGTGGTCTGAACTTATTGTAAGTACTCACACCGTTCTTGATTTTAAGTATGAATATTAGTTTCGAAATTAAAGTTGGACTTCACCCATTTTATATGTTACTTATGTATTAGCCAGTGAACATTGATCTATAGATCATTAAGGTTCGTTTTCTTGGAAACATTAATGAAATATAATTGTATAAAGGTGGTTAATTGTTTTGAAATTACTTGCGTAAAGAGTAACCAGTCGTATTTATACAGTCTTGAGCAAAGTTCAGATCATTTTTGCTTAATAAGCCCCAAGTACATTTAGTACCTAATGTATTTCACAATTTTTTTCCCATATTCGAAATCTAAACTTCACCTTTATAGTTACGCTAGAACTCGAAACAAAACAAAATAGATTTCAATAAAAAATTGTTCTTAGTTTGCTTTTAAAATTGGAACTCATTATTTAAAAACAAAACATTGACATTTAGTACCTATTAGTTTTTTTTTTTCAAAAAATAAAAGGACATCATCCACTCTCTATACATTTTTGGTCCAAATGCGAAAGAGCCGGCCAACAAAAAAAAATGTTATATTCGGACAGAGCTTGTCCTCCTAAGCATTTCTTACTTTGGCACCAAAGCTGTAGCACCGCTGCACGTGATTTTATCCAGGGTTTAAAATTCTGAATTTTCATACATTTTTCGATCACATACCCCGATATTATCGATTAAATGAATTGCTAAGAGGACAGAGCTTGACCTCTTTAGCATTTCTTAATATGGCACCAAAGCTGTAGCACCGCTTCACGCGATTATATCCAGGGTTAAAAATTCTGAATTTTCATACAATTTTTCGATCACATGCCACGATATTATCGATAAAATGAATAACTAGGAGGATAGAGCTTGTCTTCTTAAGCATTTTTTAATATTGCACCAAAGCTGTAGCTACACTGCATTTGATTTTATCCAGGGTTAAAAGTTCTGAATTTTCATACATTTTTCGATCAAAAACCATGATATTATCCTTTAAATGAATTACTAAACACAAATGAAATGTTCTGTTATGGATGCTAGCTCATAGTTAATGATTGGGGGTAGTAATAAATTCAGGGATTTTTAACCGACTTCAAAAAAAAGAAGGTTCTCAGTTTGACCTGTATGTATGTATGTTTGTATGTATGTATGTTTGTCCGCGATTATCTCGCGTTTGGCTGAACCGATTTTGATGCGGTTTTCAGAAAATAATTTGTTAGTTCAAGGAGAAGGTTTTAGTATGTTTTATTTAACCGACTTGAAAAAAAGGAGGTTCTCAGATTGACTTGTATGTATGTATATTTGGACGCGATTATCTCGCGTTTGTCTGAACCGATTTTGATACGGTTTTCAGAAAAGTGTTTGTTAGACCAAGGAAAAGGTTTTGGTATTTCATAATTAACCGACTTGAAAAAAAGGAGGTTCTCAGATTGACCTGTATTCTTTTTTTTTTAAAGTTTTTTTTTTGTATATAGGTTTTTAATGTATTTTATCGTCGAAAGCGTCTTGCGTAAAAATCGTATACTCTTATCCTAAAGCTGGGGGTTATATTTTGTCAATGTAGTGCATAGCTCACATAATAATATGCACCTTACATGAGAACAGCACCCAATTAGCCTTTTTTCTGTGACGCATCACGCAAGTGCATTAAGAGAGAGCGATAGCTAGACTTTTCGATAAAAGTTTGGACTACCACATTATATAATCCCGCAAGACATTTTCGACGATAAAATACATTAAAAACCTATAAACAAAAATCCCTGAATTTATTACTACCCCCAATCATTAACTATGAGCTAGCATCCATAACAGAACATTTCATTTGTGTTTTGTAATTCATTTAATGGATAATATCATGGTATTTGATCGAAAAATGTATGAAAATTCAGAATTTTTAGCCCTGAATAAAATCAAATGCACTGGAGCTACAGCTTTGGTGCCATATTAAAAGATGCTAAGGAGGACAAGCTCTGTCCTCCTAGTAATTCATTTTATCGATAATATCTTGGCATGTTATCGAAAAATTGTATGAAAATTCAGAATTTTTAACCCTGGATAAAATCGCGTGAAGCGGTTCTACAGCTTTGGTGCCATATTAAGAAATGCTTAGGAGGATAAGCTCTGTCAGAATATAAAATTATTTTTGGTTGGCCGGCACTTTCGAATTTGGACCAAAATGGATGATGTCCTTTCTCATTCTTATTATGTATTTAGTTTAGAATTTTCTAGTCTTTCAAAGAAATTGCTATCCGAAGGTCCTTCCTTGCATTCGAGTGTGACACCAATTTGGGTCAAGTTGACGGACTTTTTGTACAGTTACGCACGAATAATCTATTTTAGTCATTGAACTTGAAATGTTACATCATTACGATACGCTCATTCACGGTCACTTCATCAATATTTCGTATTATTTTTTAATAAGTTGCGAACAAAAAATTTGCTTGAAATAATCGCTCGGCTTTTTTGTTGTACTTATGCGGAAGGCTTTTTTAAAAGGGTCAGTTCATATGACATGAACATTGCAAAAACTTATTTGGCTAATGAAATAGAATTGCGAAAGTAATTTTTACAAGGTCCCCGTCAAAATAACCTTAATCTGTACGGGTCGGACTATAATTAAAGTGGTTTATTATTTTGCTTGAATTGTTTTACGATATAAGTATTATAATTGAAATGACATGATTTAAATTTCCTACTTAAAAAATACTCGGTGTTCTTAATCAAATTATTAACTTTGAGCTCGATTTGTATTCGCATAATATATAATTATATTGCTAAACACTGGGATTTAATTTTTATTACCAAGCACAGCATACAATATTCATGATTATTGTCAAATTTAGTGCACTCATAGTTTAAGCAATAGGAAAAATACTGCTAGAAATGATAACTAATTAATTCAAGGCAACAAAAAATCTAAACATACTAAAGCAATTATTTTTGAGAGTGACCCCCATATAAGAGCTAATAACCTATGCTATAATCGTATTGCACTTTGCCAACTCCATTCACTAGCCTATTTTCTGTGGCCCTGTAAACAAGTGCATGTGTATCTCAATTGCCGATACAACCACTCTACATGAGAATTACATAATCTTCAATGGCATACACGCATTGGAATCAATTATTATTACATTTAATTACCTTATCTAACATTTATAAGGTTAACTGTTGCATAAAATAGAATAAAAACAACTGAGAACACGTCTACATGTTTTCAGTTGTTTTTATTCTATTTATGCTAAACTGCAAGACCATTTTGCCCGTGAAGAACTTTTTTGACAACATTTCGGAATAAAAAGTACCTATGCTAGTTAATTCAGGTTTTAGCAATATTTGTGCCACTTTTTCTCGAAATCCGTAAAGTTTTTATTAAAACCGAGAGTAACAATCAGTCCATGCCTACACTATACACATTAAAAATAATTTATTAGTAGAATATATTACTAGATATAACACACCTACTATCTTTATATAGCGTTCTGAAATGGGCTTAAAATAAATGTTGCTCAAATTACAAAGCTTACACACATAAAAGTGAAGGGGAGGTAAATGTATGTAGCGACGATGAAAGGATTGTAAACTTACGACTGGTCCTTAGAAACGAGTAATCGAGCTAACATCGTGCATATAATAACCTATACAGTGGTATTTTGGGTTGATTGCCTATCACCTATGCAATGGGCCAATAGCAATCATTTAATTTTGTTTTAATGAATTTCCTTTTTTACGTAACCAATAACTCCGACTATACATTGATTTGAAATGTAGCATGATGTGAAAAGCTTAAAAATTAAACCTTATCGTCAAAAGACGCCACTCCTGAACTTACTTTTTTTTTTAAATACGTGTCTAATATGTTTTTTTAGTATATAACTGTCAGACTAAATTGATTTTGGTTTTTTATACCCAATCAAATTATACTATTACAAACAATTTATTTTTTCTCTAAATCGATAAATAAAATCCATCCTTATGTGGTAAACGATATAACTGAAAATGGAGAGACAAGTATTTCTATTAATAATAAACATGACATATTCACTTCAATTTTTGTGTTCTTATAAAAACATTATTATGCTTCTCTGTATTGTATAATGGGCAAGAAATCTGTGTACATACATAAGAAAAGTAAAATACAGAAACGTATGAATTATTTACAAATACAATAAAATGTTTTTTAGAAAACTTGAAGAGAGGATATCATAAGAAGGGGTTTTGATTAACCAAATTAAGTCATCCTAGACTGACGACAAATACTAGCCAGTCATATTATCATATTAACTTTTGATTCAAGATTCAAATTACTACCACTCCACATAATAGAAGGCCATATTTCGATCTTAAGTACTTCCTCAAAAACTGACATTACACACAATTTGCAGTTTTACTCATCTTAAATATAAGGCTTCGTCAAATAGGACAAAGGTGGAGGTTGTCGACATCAAAGATTACTTAAGTCAAACATAATTGTACTTGCAACCTTGAAGTTTCAATTTATGCGATAGAATTGAATCTCATACACGAAAATAACGAGTTTTGCATCGTACGGAAGAGATGCAAGTTTTCCTTGTAGGAAGTGTTAATTTAATGCTTAAATTAATTGCTAAGTTGAAAAGGTTAAATGTTGTACAATGTTTGCATGTTAATGAGCAGGTTACTTAAAAAATAAATCGTGCAAAACATTCAGCTATACTGATAAGTGAATAATAATAATAATATTCCGGGACAACTCACACACGGTTATCTGATCCCAAGTTAAGCAGAGCTTGTGTTATAGTAACCAGACAACTGATAAACATACTTATATAATTCTAAATACATACATATGACGACTTGACGACCTCCGTGGTCGAGTGGCGTACGCACCGGTTTTCAAGGTGTCGCCAGCTCTGAGGTCCCGGGTTCGATTCCCGGACGGTTCAATGTAGAAAACCACTTTTCTACATTGTCCCGGGTCTGGGTGTTTGTGGTACCTTCGTTGTTTCTGAATTCCATAACACAAGTGCTTTAGCAACTTACTTTGGGTTCAGAGCAATGTATGTGATGTTTTCCGCATTTATTTATTATTATTATTATTATTTATTATTTCCCGTCAAAAAGGACCAAAATATAATACCACAGTCTAAATAAATGACGACTAGGCAAGACAATACTTTATGTTATAACTAACCTAACACACAACATACTAAAATATTTTAGTTTGAGTCAAAACTATATTATGACGGGCCTGTTGGTCTAGTGGTTAGTGACCCTGACTGCTATACCGGAGGTCGTGGGTTCGATTCCCACCCAGGACAAATGTTTGTGTGATGAGCACGATCATTTGTTCTGGTTGTCTGAGTGTAATTTGTCTATAATATGTATGTATTTAGAAATATATAAGTATGTTTATCAGTTGTCTGGTTACCATAACACAAGCTCTGCTTAGCTTGGGATCAGATAACCGTGTGTGAGTTGTCCCGGAATATTATTATTATTATTTAGTTTTTGTATTTACTGCAATGCCATCGATTCTGACATGTCCTTAATTACATTTGAAAGGTACTCTAGATGTTTATCAGGTATATTGGTTGAATGATTGCTCATTATAGATAGATTTATATTATTACTAGCTGCGCCCCGCGGTTTCACCCACGTGAATGACAATTCATACACTATCTTTATAAATTATAGCCTATGTGTTATTCCGATGTATAAGCTACATTATTGTAAAGTTTCATTAAAATCCATTCAGTAGTTTTTGCGTGAAAGAGTAACAAACATCCATACATCCAAACAAACTTTCGCATTTATAATATTAGTAAGGATTTAAGTTTTAAGATTGAGCTTTCAAGCTTTTAATTATTAAACGTATTTTAAAGGTTATTTATTCATTTGAAACAGTCACCATTCATTCTTTTCTAATATCATGGCCTGAACTTGTTCGACAAGTCTTATTGGCCTAGGTTAAAACCGGAATTAAATTTTATGATGAAAAATTACAGATAAGTGTGCAAGTGACGTTATAATTAATTATGTAAACATTTCGTGATCTCAAAGACGACATTGAAAATTTGCAAGTGACAAATATTATTTACATTTTGTGCTTGCTTGATTCTGTGATGCTTATTCAATTTATTATTTTAGTATTAAACTGTACCTAGTAACGATGCAATGAAACCTGCATTGGACAAATAGCGCTAATCAAAGCTTCATATTAAAATATGCCTAATTAAATAATGACGGCAATCAAGATAAAACTTTGATTATGCAATTTGTTATAAATATCAAATAACAAGATTGTGTATTGAATTTAATTTAAATGATGTGTATGTGTCGTAAAAGTATGTAGGACTTAAGCTATTCAATTATTTTATTATATAACTGCTGATAATGATAAAGGTCAAGAAGGCCTCCTAGTCTTACAATTAATAATTATAATCATGAAGTGGAAATTTTGTTATCGAACAAGAATATGCAGTAATTAATAAGTCCATTCATGGTAACAATGTCTCATTTATCTCAAAGTGCGAATGCATTATCCACGAGTAGAATTATTCAAATTAAGCGTCACTGTAATCTATAATTAGTTGCAAACATCAATTGGACCGTAAACGTCTATCTTATCGATCCAGTAATTACGATAAATACACAAAGCGTCTTGTCTCGTTCAATGAACCATTTAATCCACTCACCGCCAAGGTGTCTAATTTAATACGATGAAGATCGCATCGGGCGCAATAAATACTGGCTGTCATTTCAATAAACGGTCGTGGTAAATGAAACATGTCATCACGATATGATAATTAACTGCCTATTGTAAATTATTAATACTCACCACAGAAGGATCCAGCTTCTTCACTTCCTTGATGCGGACAAATCCATAGATGAAGCTCAGAACATAGAGCGTCGCACTAACAGAGAACACACCGTATAAGCCGATCTTTCGCACCAATATCCCACTGAGAGCTGCCCCGACGGGCACTCCTACAGAGTGGAACAGATTCACTATCCCTATCCTCAACGTCCTCTGTTCCTCTGTTGTTATATCCGCTATGTAACTGAACACTCCCATGAACATTGTAAACCAACCTCCCGTCAAGGCTGGAAATATTGCTTCCGTGACTGCCGCCACTTCCACAGGTAGCTCGTAGAAGAAATAGGTATTCACAATCAGACCTATACTCGTTAAGAACTCGCCGACGATCGGTAGAAGCATACAAACTTTCCTTTGTCCGACTCTGTCGCTATACGCACCGAGAAATATCAGTATTCCACAAGGCAAGAATGATTGTAACACAGTTTTCCATCCTGTCACAGATGCTACGAGCCTTTGCACCGCTTCTTCTTCTGCTGTATAGTTCGCTGTCTCTCTTCGAGTTAAAGCGTCACATATGTGATGATCAAACTGAAGGTTTACTCGGCATGCTTTCTCCAAGTAAAGGTTTTGTGTTGCTAATACAGACAAAACTGAAGGCATTACATAACAAGCTAAAATAGGTTCTACCGTAATTAGAGAGATCATACGTCTCAGTTTTTGAAAATGACTTAGTCCTTCCCAAGGATCCTCTTCATCTTTCTCAATTTTGGTTTCATGTTCTTTATCCAACTTAATATTTGTCATGTTGTCGAGTTCTTTAACTTTACTAAAACTATTCTTAATTACATTAGTTCCGTTTAAGTCACCACCATTAACATTAAGAGTTTTATCAGCAGTTTTGTTATTCTCCGCATTTTTGCTATCCACAGCCATGACTACGTCACGCGTATCTGAAACAGAAACATTAATTATTTTTTTAACTTTACGACCGTTGCATTCGATAGCCAAACACGATTTGAATTTTACAGTAAGGCATTAAATTTTATGACAATTTACATCTGTTTAGGAGTGAATATCGCAGTTTTCTCATTGGGCTTTTGTGCGTTTGATTGGTATATGAACTACCGGACGCGGTAATCATTTCATGATTGCCTACATGCTTAACGTAATCGTCTCTAACTGTTAGGCTGAATCAACTTTTCCTAGGTAACAATTGTTTAAAATTCTGATGCATCCTTTTCATTCGAAGGCACGAACGTCCAAACAATGTATAGGGTTTGTTCAATCTGTCATTGTGTAGGGATTTTCTTTGTTTATAGAACAAGTTGTCTGTATAATGCACGTCTGCTCTTAGACTGTGATACGACACGGAGTTTCATATCAATCAAAACACTAAATATTTAACAATACAATTTAATTTAACGCTTGAGTACTGTTTATTATGTGACGGAAACAATTTGTTCGATCCTTCGTTTCAGCATTTGTTGTTACGAATTTAGAATCAATTATGTGCAGCGTTATCATTGAAAATACTCGTTTGCTTATATTTTTATTTAAATAAGTGAGTAATTTATTCTTTCTAAACGTATTTTATATAAAAAACATTATACGTTTTTTGTTTGTTTTTTTCGTAAACAAAGAAAATTAGTACTGTGTGACAAGCGACCTGGATTTTATTATTGCAATCCTGAACCAACAAGTATCGTACGATGCTTCAATTGGTATGCCTGTTGTTATCATAAAAGTAACTCCATAAATAAAAACTAACATATGCTTGAATCAAATACAAAAAAATTGTGTCAGAACAAAATACAGTTGAATACATAGAGATGTTTTATTGTATGAATATATTTGTAATAAACAGTTAATCGTAGGTTGATGTTCCGATATCCTTATTGGAGCCATCGTTAAACCTGATTCCTATCTACAACAGACTTGTGCACAATACATTACACAATTGTGAATTCGAAGTCTGTGATACAGCACTAAATAAATTGGTACTATAATTCCGGCCCATTCACAATGGCTATAGGGAATAGACTCGACATTTATTCATTCATGCTTTAGCAAAGAATAGAAATGCATTCATATACACAAGCCTATCATCAAATGTGTTTTATGTACAATGGTCCTTTGATCGTCTTTTATTAAATGTTTAATTCAGTATTTATTTTAACATTGTTAATAATTGATTATGTTTTTAACAAAGTTCGATAACGTTGACTTTTATTCTTTGGTTAATTTAATATTTTTTATTAAATTATTATACAATTTTTATTCAATTATTGTATGTAGTTCTTTTTAATAAAATTATAATAAAAGCGGTCCGTAAACAAAGATTTAACTTATTATTATTTATTTCAATACGAAAATGTTAATGTTCAAAAGTTACTTATTTACAAAATAAAAATTAAAAACTAGTACAAAAAAAATGCCTCATAGGACCAGAATTTTGCCAGTCCTTTATATATTTCATTACAGACTCAATTATGACAAAATGCAATTTGTTTGTCACTGATACAAGTTTTTGTCATGTACTCGACAATACACCGGGGCCGTAACAAAAAGTCGACGGTGTCATCACGCTGACCTTGTTCTGCTGATTCCGCATCCACTATCAAGGTTTCGGTGACACTGGATAGAATATAAAAATTCAAGTGTAACCTATTACATCACTAAGGACCAGTAGTCTTCTTACGAGGTCCTTCACGATGTAGTAGATCCTTTATAGTAAAAGGTTATACACTCAGTTTTTGCGGAACTGTAAATACAATTTAGCTTTTTCGTTGGTGACAAAACAAATTATTTACATACCCTTCAAAAGTTCTTTTTTATATTTAAGTAGATAGTTACAAAACACGATAATCCACAAAAACGTTGCGCTTTCAGTATTTATAATTTGTTTTATTAATATGCAACATCATTATAATGTAAGACGTAAAGGGATTCCCCTCGTAATTTCCAAAAAGTTCGAGTAAAAATAAGGCTGCGGAAAAATGTTGCTTGTCTTTTTTGTATTACGTATAATTTTATTGATAATACCTAAGTAGGTATATGTAATTATAATGCTCATAAGTGTATAATATGCATGAATAATAGAGGCATGGAAATTACAAATGGGCTAAGGGCCAAAAAAATCAAAATTTTAATTTTACCTTTCATAGGAGCTATGTTGTACAGACATTTCATTTCAAAGGTGCATAGTGCCCACAAAAGTTTTAGCACTTAGCCCATTTGTAAATTGCATGCCTCAATTCTTATTTTTCAATTTATGATGATTTTAATTTATTACCTTGAAATTGTTAAAAAAGCCCATGAGAATGGAAATAAAAAAGAAGTCCTTTTTACATTCTCATGGACTTTACAACAATTTACCGACGATTACGAAAGTCGATAACTTTTGTCAGTATTATTTACGTTTAGAAACATAACGTTTACGCACACCTATTAAGCATATTGCAATCTATAATAATAATGTCCTGCCCTGTCTTATAAAAAGCTTTTACTTCAACTTGCGTATACGAATCTATTTTGCTATTTAGACGAGAATCATGAATAAAATTACTACCGTTAAAATTTATCAATATATATAATAAATAATCAGCGTCAGCTTTTAAAAATAGCTGCCTACCAAAACTTTCGTAAGATCTATTAAAATCACCACAAAACCACGGTAATATTAATATTACCGTGACAAAACTTACTTTTCATGTACGGGTAGAAAAGTAATGAAAAGTTTTATACTCTTAAAGGCTTATACACTCTGAAAATGTTAACAATTATCTGCATTATCAACACAATGACAGACAAACGAAAACTAAGAGCGGAGGCTAGCACACCGTACCCCCTCGTGTTAAAACCTAAGACGACTGTTTTACACTTTCATAAACGCCTTATAAACTTCTAGGAAGCAGACACTGTACCTAATAGGTATGATTAGAGTTTCGTCAAGTGTTCTACAAGATTTTCAATTACCGGATAACATGTGTGGGATAGTCCTTAATACGACCTGATGAAGTACACAAGCATCCCATTGAATGAGCGACTAAAATTTGTTGTTTCCGTTAATGCTGATGACGTGTTTAACGACATTGCTCCGCGCTAACCAACCCATCAGGCATAGCAAACATTCTGGCCACGGTAGATTAGTAGCGATCAACTTATTACCTTACCGATTACTGTCTATAAATAGCGAAGTTTAACAAACGAATAGTTCAAGAGGTAAGGAAAGTTCCCTGGCGTTAATTGATCGTAATTTGGAATTATCCATAATTAGTTATTTCAAAGGAGAACCGAAAGATGGTATTGCTAAGTTTAAATTGACCCAGAAAGAGTAGCTGGGCCAGATTGGAAGCGGAAAGCTGAGGACAGTTTATTATGGCGTAACTTGTGAGAAACCTATGTCCAACAGTAGACCGCGATAAGCTGAGTTGATTAATTTAAATTAACGTTCGAATTTTGCCACACATGTTTCAATTTGTAGCAGTGACCTAAGACGAATTTATTGTATTAAGGTCATCCACATAAGATTGCCACTGAACATGTTTTTATTGAATTCTGTGAAAAACAGCATCGACACAATGCGGCAAGCTTAATATATAAAATAATTTTATAAAAATTGCAGTTCGGCGGCGTTTGATGAGTAGCGAATAGTTGATCAGTGATCTAAGTATACGATGTATCTAGTACCGAGTATCGTACGGAAAGACGTTTAAAACATTGTGGCGTTACAATGATGTTTTCGCGATTGAATCCGCTGAAATAGGATGCCGTGAAGATTGCGGATTACGGTGTGGTTTCCTTCTGTTTGTGTAGAAAAAATGTAATTGATGTTTAAATATAGCCTTATTGGCAGTATGTATTATTCAGTGTTTTATTTTTCACACGCTTTATTTATATCTATGCTCGGTGGTTGTCGTTAAGGATACTTTTTTATATTGTTGTATGTTGTTGTTAATCAACATTACATGCTGTTATTTCATGCATTATGTTACACAATATAATTAATCTAACATGACTACCTAGTCTTAAAAACACCTCATCATCAATTGCTTTGCGTAAGGAGAAAAAGCATTTTTCTTTTATAAAACATCAAGAAGAGCACCAATGGATTCTAAGATAGTGATCAACACTTTAGGTGCCAACGATTGGGTAGTTTCCCCTATCATAAAACCAGTAATTTTGCGGTTACACTTTAATTAATTATTTACCTTTAAAAACTTCTGTCAAGTGCAGTTGTGATCCGTAACTATTAGATTAAATTAATTAGATGCCGGAGTGAGAGTACTCAATTTAGGTATTAATTTATTTATTGTTTGTTAAAATGATTGATGTGTTTAAGAATATTAAATCAAACCTTTACAAATGTAAATTTTCCTCAACTTGTTTTTGTGTTGTGTTCTTGTAAATTTTATTTCATAAAACTTCTATTTGAACCTTCGACCTCAGTTATGTCATTGAATTTTCTGAATCATTATAATGGAAGACCATTACAAACCCCATTAGTCTAAACTTACCCGGAAACAAAAACTGTTAGGTGTTTAGGGTTAATAGACACAGTCAGACAACAATGTTTAACTGCGTAAACTTCATACAATCAACTCAATTTTCTTAACCAGATCAAATTGGCCATTAGTACCTATTTATGTGTGTAACTCTGTAGTCTGTACGTTTATTACTCTTTGTTATTTACCTAGAATGAAAAACTTTGGATGTTTTATAACTGAAGGTAGGTGGGTAGGAAGGTAGGGTTAAACATTGCCTTACTACTAAACACCGACATACTGTAGGTAAAGGGCAAGGGCCAAGGGGGTAAAATGCTTGGGGTTAACCAACCCTTTTTTACATTTACATTGTGTCAGTTTGTTTGTACAATTATTTTAAAGATTTGTTTGAAAGAAGTCACGTACGTCACTCAAAGTTTTTAATTATTATTGTTTGTTTTTATTGCATTATCCATCAGAGATTGGAAATTTATTTGACATATTTTTATCTTATATATAAAATTCTCGTGTCACAATGTTAGTGACCATACTCCTCCGAAACGGCTTGACCGATTTTCATTAAATTTTATATGCATATTCAGTAGGTCTGAGAATCGGCTACTATCTATTTTTCATACCCCTAAGTGGTAGTAGGTAGGTAGTAGGCAGGTGCTAGGTAGAAAAAATTGCATTGCAACGCATGCCGGGTACAGCTAGTATATAATATATATTTGCTATCCCAGCTCCACAGATAAAGTATGGCTTGTACAAGCCCTTGATATTCATATTTTAGAATCAGAACATTGGATAGACCGAAGATTTCCTTATTTAGGACATTACTACTACTTTAATAATTCAAACTACACAGAATAAAAAGGTGGGTATGTGGTTAAACAATACATTTTTCAGCGCTCAGTTCTTTGAATTAATCTACTACTATATCATCCGGCCGGCAATTATTCTGAACAATAACTTGATGGTATGCTAAGTTAGGCAACAATAGAATGACAGGCAACACAAGGTCACCATTAGAAAAGATACCATCAGCTACTGCAGTGAGCGTGTTTGCAATTAAGATTGTTTTTTCTTACGTAGGTACTATGTAAATAAGATTTATAAATGTACGGTAATTAGATGTTTATGCGTTTTACTTTAGTACAAAAAGTGGGTTTATATTAACACCCTGTAAACTTTTTTATTTGTCAAAGTCCGACGCAACATCCGTTTTTAGATTTTTAAGAAGTTATGCAGTTATCTAAATATGGTACCTAAGATTAAGATAAAGGCTTGATGACTAATATTGATTTCTTTAATTATTTATTTTTGACGAACCTTTTCTGGTTTATTTAGAAGAAATATCTTTTGCGTACATATTTTTTTTTATTCAATACTGTATGTTATGAACAAGTTGTTTTGAAAAGAGTGGAAGTTTAATAACCTTATGTAAAGTAATGTGAAGTCTATTTGAAAAGTAATTTTTCATGATTCTGACAAGACAATGACCAAAATTGCTGAGCCACTTGACCATAAAAATAATCATCATTCAGATTTACCGTCACTTAATATGACACAAACATCTCATTTACTCGTTCCAAGTCGCCGATTTTGTACCATTAGTATGGAATTCTTGAAGATTTATGTATAATTGCTTCATCTTATTTTATTTTTTATAAATGCGGACAACATCACATACATTGTTCTGAACCCAAAGTAAGTTGCTAAAGCACTTGAGTTATGGAATTCAGATACAACGAAGGTACCACAAACACCCAGACCCGAGACGATGTAGAAAAGTGATTTTCTACATTGACCCGTCCGGGGATCGAACCCGGGACCTCAGAGCTAGCGACACCTTGAAACCGGTGCGTACGCCACTCGACCACGGAGGTCGTCACCGTTATTGAGATTCCCATGACGTCATTTTAGTGCAAAGGAATGCAATTCCCAATTCAACAATTTTATATGTACACAAACCCCCTTATTACAAAAGATGGTCTAAGAAAAACCGAGGTTTTAGAATAGCCCCGTCTCTTTTTGTTATATGACATAAGAAAGTGATGGGTATATTTTAAACCTGGGTTTACCTTAGTCTTGGTTTAATCCATCTTTTGTAATAAGGCCCATTCAGTCGACTTTGACACTGTCAGCGAATATTTCGTATCGAATCTAATATATTAACTTTTACGAGGTATCAAAAGTAGCTAATCCGTTTGAAAAATGTAAGTACATATATGTATATGTTTGCTATATAATTGAGTACCGGTGTGATGGTATGACTACCTATATCCTTATACCGTTGTATCTTGTCAGATTCAACTTTCGTTTTAACGAAACATTGTAACAAGCTTACGAAATGAAAGTTGGCTACTTAGGGTCACCTAATATTGAAACAGGTAATTAATAACTAGATTAACGCTCTCTTTGTTGTGATATGTCTATTAAAATATAAAAAAAAAACTAATCTTGAGGCTTGACCGATTTCAATGTTTGTGGTATCATTAGAAGCCTTGAGTTATCCCGAGTGACATAGGCTATGTGGACATTAAAAAATGGTCAAGTGTGAGTCGAAATCGCCTGCAAAGTGTCATGTTTTTGTGTTGTTCACTAAAAGGTATTAACTAAATAAAAAAATTATAATTTAAAAAATTAAAAAACACGCCTGCCTCGTTTAGAAAGAACTAAAAAATCCAAAACAAGTGGATAGTATTAAAATCTTAAAACTAAAATATAGCAGTCGGCAGAGGCAGGCGTGTTTTTTATTTTTTTAATTTTCTACATTTAATGTCATCAACTATTTATTCATCAATTCATTTATTGTCTTGAATTTTAAAACATTATGATGTATTTGCTTACTTTAAAAAACCATCAAAGTTTCTTAGCTAAAAATAATCGATCAAAATAAAATGTGGTATCGCAAAAAACCAATGGTTACCTACATTAGTGACAAAGTAAAATAAAAAAATTATAATTAAAAATTAAAAAACACGCCTGCCATGTAAAAAAAATTAAAAACAAGTCAAATATTTGCAGTCGGGGTCGGTTACTTGGAACAATTCATTACAGGTCCCCCGACTGCAAATATTTGACTTGTTTTTAATTTTTTTTACATGGCAGGCGTGTTTTTTAATTTTTAATTATATTTTTTTTATTTAATACCTTTTATTGAACAACAAAAAAGCGTGACACAACACAAAAAAAAAATTCGTTCGGAACCCTTTGCATGCGATTTCGACTCACACTTGACCATTTTTTTATGTCCACATAGCCTATGTCACTCGGGATAACTCAAAGCTTCTAATGATACCATAAACATTAAAATCGGTCAAGCCTTTTAGAAGTTATGGTGGAATAAAGAAACTCACAAACATACATACATACATACATACATACATACCTACATACATACATGAACCCTGAAAACATAACACTCCTTTTTGGGCAGTCGTGTAAAAAGTCACACACAGTTAAATCAACCTAGCTAATTTTTTAACTTAAATAGTGCATGGCATTTATATATTTAACTTAGTTCGTGTACTGACCGTGACTGATAATTAACCATAATAACGGTAATAATAACCATAATAAAATATAGTGTAATTACTATACAAATATAGTTGTTATGGTTCTAGGCCTTATAGCGTCTGTATAGAAAGAATTGTCAGGGTGACTTACGTGATATTTTTCAGAATTTTAGGTCATTCGTGAAGCGAAATGATAGAATACAAAAGTTGTGTGCAATATTCAGGTTCGAAAGTGTCGACGAATGTGCTATAGACATAACAAGTATTGAGCAACAACTAAAAGGAGGTTTCGGAGCTTTTTAGCGTCCATTATTATAATTTAAGTGCAAAAGATATTTTTACTTTTTTTTTGTTTAGTAAGTACGGTAAGGTTTCTGACAAATGGTGAAATAAAACATCGTGACGAAACCTGGATTCCGTAATTGGGATCTGAAATTGCCAATCCGCAAATGAGCAAGCATTCTCGTGCCTTCTCTATATGGGAAGGGGTCTGTGCCCAGCAGTGGGATGACTATAGGCTGTTTTTTTTTTGTTTTTATATTAGGAGACCTATGATGTATTAAAAATTAAAAAAGCTTACTATACATGTATGTCTAAATTTAAACATAAATTTGTAAAATCATAATAACTGGTTTCGATAAGTATCCACTTAATTTTATAGACCTCATTATATTTTCTAATAAAATAAATATTTTATGCAATAGATATAAAGATATGTTTATCAATTATAGTAAACGTTCCAGAGTGGCCGCCCTACATCCTCTCTGACCAAAACTAGTATGACTACTGCAATTTGCAATGCAAGATGCAGGTACCTCATTCTAGTCATAGTATCCAGGCATTTATTAATTATGATAACGGTAATGTTGACAACTTAAATAAATTTATTTCAATTGATAATTTGTTCATTATTTGGTTTAAATCAAATAATTAATGAAGAAGAATTTATAAGAAATAATAATTTTGAAGAAGTTATTAATTTTTTCGTCATTAAATCTTAGGCGATCTTTTTTATTTTAGTTAGGTGTGTATTTTTTTATTCATTAAAATATAATTAAGCAGGCTTTGAACCTGCACTATCCAAAAGCGCCTGCTAAACATTTACCCGCTGCGTCAAAGTATAAGTAGGTTAAGTTAATTTTATTGTAAATTACCATTTTTAGAAACACATACCTACCCAGTTTCCTTTAGGTACTCACGTCCTTACGTCAAACGGATATTTTATTTTGTAACAATTTTTTTTAATAGTCCTTTTATTTTTTTATTATCACGAAATCTTTCTCTTTCATAAATATTCGAAAACTTCACAACAAGGATATTTATAAGTTAGTTAGCTGCCTCATTTTTTTCTTCACTTTCTACGAAGTAAATAAACAAAACCATATTCCAAAAGATACCTAATTACTTATTTATATTCATAAACAAAGAGGTACGAATCGCTCTCACAATTGTATTGGTTTTGGCATTAACTTCTTCTGTCATGTAGTATTCATCTTGAGCATAAACAATTTTACATAATCGCCACAACAATTCCCCAAAATCTTTGATAATTAAAATTACTAACTTCACAATGCGGAATATTACTAACCAATGAACGTACTAAAAACAAATGCATTCATTGAACCGTCTAGACATTTTTTGCATTCATATCAATTTAAATACACCATTCAAAAATATTCGTGTTTTTTTTTTATAATTAGGTAACGTCTTGTCATTTTTGGCAGTCATTATAAAATGAATAATATATAAGTACTTCACTTTCGTTGTTCTGATTAAAAATATTAGAAGAATCAATATTTAAGTAGGTGTTTGAAGTAATTATTTCTTCAAACACCTACTTAAATTTTCATTTGTATGTATAAACTGTTTTTGAATATGTAAATTGTTCACGTATAGTTTTATCAAGCACGAGGTAATAAACAAAATCTACTATGACATAAAAAGTTTGTCAACAGGTGGAAAGAGCCAATCTTAAACAATGAAACTTCTACGAATTTTATTACTGCACTATGAAATAATTTTCAGTGGTCATTCGTTATAAAGGCCTTTTTTATTTTTTTATGTAATGTATACAACATGTATGATAAAAAAAATTGGGTACATAATATTATATGGGATAATATTATTTCCGAGAATAAATAGTTTTCATGAACACTTCTGCGTATGTTTGCTCGTTACTGTGTTATAAAATTGCATTGAAGAAAATTGGTTTCTCATGTTACAGCCCGAAATTAAATCATAAAATGTTTGAGTATTTCCCAATTTAATTTTATTTGTATTTTTTATGTATCTAAGGAGTACTTTTAATTAAACTCACCTTTTTTGTTATTAAAACTTATTCACAACCATGTATCATCACTTCACTTAGGCTTCATTTGCTGTGGCCTTAGTTTAATTTATTGCAATATCTACCAAAAAATATTTATTATTTCTCTTCTTCAGCCTCTATTGATAAAAAAAAAACTAAAATAACATTTAAATTTTATTTGTAAGTTCTGTCCGTAACGTACAGACGCAGTGCTCGATTTTTGAATATGCGATTCGCGCGAACTCCTGCGCTGCGATCCTAGGTGCGCGCGTTCGTCACAAGCGGTAACGGTTAGGTGATTGCAGTTAGTTCACACCGGCTCACATTCTTAACCATTTCGACAAGTCGGTTACGAGCGGATGTCCACAGCCAGTCGCGGACATCGTTGGCCGTCAATAGCAATCATTGCTTATACGAACTCGAGGAACGATCGATTGTTTAATATCAATTCTTACAACAATAACTTCATTCAATAAATTCGGAAAAGTACAGTTAATTCCGGGTACGAAAACAATTATGAGGGTTCCGCGAGCTGGCTAGAGATATACTGACAATTTATTGCAATTTGATTCAAAAATAACATTGGTCCATGACCCGCGTGGGAGGTTACATTCACATTTTTATTTATCACGTGAATGGTACAGGTTCGCACAGCTTTGATATAAGCAGATAATGTATATCTAATTAAATACTGCGCTGCAGAGTCGTTTCAAGATAATTATCAGATCAATTTGAGCAAGTGAATGCGAAATTCAATTTTAAACTCAATGCAGATACAAATAAATAATATTTATTTGTTTGTATCTGCATTGAGTTTAAAATTGAATTTACTGTATAACAAATAAATAAATAATATTTATTTGTTATACAGACAGATGAAGTAAGAAAATGCGATGAAATTATTGTGTGATGGATGACGTGAAAGGAGTACCTAAGTAAATCCGAATATGCCAAGCATTAGGGATTACTTGTTACGACCTCAAATATTGAGGGCACATACAAAGACGATGAAGAAACTAATAACATCACGAACTTGAAAGCCACTGTATAACTAAAAAAAATCTCTATTTAAATATAGTTCTTCCTTCTGATTTCTAAGTTTCTGAAGACATCATCGACTAAGTAAAGCTGTCAGACAATGTTGCGATGAAATCTCGCCTGTCGCATGATTAATGGTCTTTACTTACACTGATCTCTGCTTGGGAACCCACATTGAAGCAGCTACAGTGCATGAACTTGTATGCATAATTATGTCCATGTAACCCAAATTATCCAAACAGACCATGACATATTATGTATTGTGACCATGTCCCAGCTAAGTGAATTGTAATTTGATAACTAGTCTCGATATCGCCACACTCTATTTCATGTAGGACATTGAGAGGTATTGAGTACCTATATTCATATAGCAGTCTAAATATCAATTAACGTTAGCCAATTATAATGTAGTTTAATCAAATACCAAAGCAAAGCAAATCAAATATTTTTTTTAATTTAAAAGCGCTTCGATGTAATTAATTTGGACGTTGAAGGATAATATAGTAAAAGCCATCGTTATTTAGAATTCATCCAGATGTCCAATTCAGCCCTCATGCCTCCTTCATGACTCCTTCGACTATAAAGACCCTTGATATTCAGTGTAAATTAAATAGGTCAAACTGATGTTAAGAATATTTGTATTATTACGTACCCTTTAATGGCACTGTAGATATGATAATATGTAGCAGACAAAGGCCTATGCAGCTGTTTTCCCATCGAATCAGTTTATTGTAGTGAAAGGACAAATGAAAGACTGTTGATCAATCAATAAAATTTATTCGTAATAACATACCCATGGCAATTAGAACTTATTTTATAAACAATAATTCAAAACTTTCACACAAATATATTTATATTTATCTTATTATGTAATCAAATCATAACTTGTTTATAATCACTGGCACGATAACTGCTAAATAATTGTTTATCTTATCTCTAGTCCTGTCCTAGATTTCTGCAATACTTTCACTTATGAAATAAACATTAGTATAATCACATTCAGATTTATTCTAGTTTACTATTCAAACCTTATCTTCACTAATCCCATCTACTTCGTTGCTTTTACCTTGTGGGAGTTCGTTTGTCACTATGTCCAAGGAGCCGTTTTTACTCAAACCGCAAACGGAAAACACTTTGCTGCCGACATCATGTTTCTTAACACAATATAGGACTATAATAAGAATTGTCAATAACACTACTATGGCACCCACAATGATTGGCGCGCTCTGGTCCATGTCACCTTCGCCTAAAACTGCCATCTTCACGTTCTCCTCTTTAAGGAATTTTTGAAGCTCGGAGAAATATTGCAGGATACCTTCGGTCGATAGCTCCGTTTCACCAGTAATGGCTTGCAGTACTGTCCTCCAGTCCTCACTCGCACCAAGAGCCATGCCATCACTGAAAAAAGTAAAATGACCATATTATTATATCGAATATTTAGCTATTAAAAAAAAAACAATAGAATATTGTTACATTAAAAGGAGAAAATCACGCCTGAATGATAAGTGCCACATAAAAAGTATTGCTTGTTAAAAAATCGGCAAAGTGCGGGTTAGACTCGCACACGAAGGGTCCCGTACCATTATCTATAAAAACGGCAAAAAAATACGCTTGAGCCTTATATATAAAAACATATTTTATTTTGGATTTTAGTATTTATTGTTATAGCGGCAACAGAAATATCTGTGAAAAGTTCAACTGTCTAACTATCACGGTCCATGAGATCAAACAGACTGTCAGACAGTGAAGCCTTAGTAATAGGGTCCCGTTTTAACCTTTGGGTACAGAACCCTAAAAATATGCATTTTAGATAAAGAATAATGGTTCAAACAGAAGGGAAGAAAAAAGCGTAGCGTGAAATATAAATAATATCATGGGAGCAAGAAAATTTTGTTGAAGATCATAACGAAATTCTTAGGCGTATCGGCACTAAACATTGAAACCTTCACAAGTAATAAACATCAAAGATCAAGATCGTGCTTAAAATAAATAGTGAAGGGTAATTTGCCCATGGACACGGCTACTGCAGCCAAGTTTTTTCTGCAGGCAATTGGCAACCTACCTCAATAATAATGCTCTTCTGAATATTTAATTATGAACCATAATTACTGAGATGAATATACCTATTCGGAATAGTATAAAAATAACTAAATTACCAAACATGGCTTTTTCCGTATACAGAAACCTTATAAAAAACAACAATGTAATGATAGCTTAATGATAGCATTAGACTAGTATTTAAAATGTTAAATTTCGGGGAAATTACTCACAAGACAATGACAGAGGCGGAAAATTTGGGTACGACTTCCTACAGTAAAACTAGGGAACAAAAAATGAGTGAACCAATTCTAACAACAAAGCCAAATGGCTAAACCTGGTAGCTAAACATCGAACACAATGAGATTAATTAAATCGCCCCCATTGTATGTGAATTTAATATAAACCCAATTAACACAGACTTCAGTATATTTTCCCATGCATACTAATTGACCAGCGACATAGGTCAGTGAGTCGTCTTAGGATACCTTAAAAGTTTTCCTGCTTCCTTAACTCCATAGATAGAACATTCGTGAAGGGGTCCCGTGTGGTTCGCTCTCTTGCAAAGCGATAACAGGATTTGGAATTCCAAAACATGCGATATCAGGTATCTGAAAATATAAATATTTATATTTCCGCGTTCATCCGTGAGTAAATGGAAAACAAAGGTTTCAGGCGCTTATCGCATTACTGCTGTTTTATGTCGTCGGTTTAGATTCATGTGAAGCATTCTAGTTACTATTTCGTTTTAATATTTATTTACAATTTAATACTTAAATCTAATACAAGAACAAACACAACTATACTAAAATTAAATCTTATTTAAATAAATAAAACTAACACGCGTCAAAAAACTCATCGTCATCCTTGTCAATGGCAGGAAACGTGCCCAGAAGGCTGGCAGCATTGCCACGTTGAATGGCTATGCCGATTCTCTGCGCAAGAAATAAACCAGCTCTCTGATCACGAGTAGAGTCTACCAAACGTTTTGACAGTTCTTTAAAAAGATTTCGTTGACTATTTGAATGTTATAATGTATGGGATTTGGTTACCTTGACATTATCAAGATTAGGAAGACTATATCAGTCAAGCTTATGACAGCGTTGTCCTCTCACAAAATAGCAAACACTACTGCTAAGGCTAAGTTTTCAATTTATTTTTGAAAATTAATCGATATTTCCGCCCTAAATGTATAACTATACATTTAGGGCGGAAATGTATAGTTATACATTCTTCAAAGATTGCAATGTGTTTTCGAAATTTCTTGTCCATAACTGCGATAATACAAACAAGGTACTTAACTATTCTATCATGAAGTCCGCTTAATTAACTATATTTTATCTTTATTACTTTCATTTGCAATGCATATCGTTAAATAATATCTAAAATCATCTTCTTATGATTGATCACAGAGACTATTTAGTTTATTTTCTTTATTTAATAAGAATAAAACTTTAGAAATTGTTTATAATGGACGATGAACTGTATTATGTTTGTGAATAGAAAAAAAAATAACCTATTTACTGCACTTTATATTTTGAAATGCTGATATTTTAGTTTGAAGATTCGATATTTAATGTGTCGAAATTGCAATTACAACACTGGTAAATTTAGTGTACCAGTATGTGTAAGTTATTCAAACTAGTGCAAAAATATTGTCCTTTTCTTTCTTCCTTCTCCTTCCAGTTTCTTCCACGATCCAGTGACAGTGGAAAACGTATACAAGCATAAATTTAAGCGGCTGACTCATTCATTTTCTTCCCGTAAGCGGCTTCTCATTAATACTTTCACCGTAAGCTTCATAGTCATGCATTATTCAACTTACGTAATGTACTGGACGTGTGACACAACATGGTACTTCGCTGCCGGATCTAGGTCAGTCTCGTTTCTAGGCACCGGTGGTGATACTCCCGTTTCTTTCATCCTGGAAAAATCGTTGTAGATAGTATGATTTCGTAAATGGGAGACTGGTAATCTTTCTAGTGATATAAATCATATTTTAATATCCTTACTATATCCCTACTTCGGTACTAGGGATATAGTAAGGATAAGGCGTTTTTTGTCTGTATATTTGAACTTAAATAGCATGTGAAAATTTACAGTTCAGATAGACCAACACAGATTTCTACTTGTCAAAAAATACTGTATGAATGGGTTACCTATCTTAATCCCGAATTTTAATATTCCGAATATCATAATCCCGAAAACGTTTGGATTTGGTTTTCATAATCCCGTTTTTTGAAATTCCGAAGTTTTGTTTGCCATATAATCGCAACTCCAAATTTCATTTGCCCATTTATTCATTTGTACGACGTTTTAGAATCCAGACGAATGAGTTCCAGACACACGAAATCTAAATGCACAAAATCCAGATATTATGACCGTAATCCATATACACGAAAGCCAGATTTTTAAAACACAAATTTTTGAAATACTGTTTATTGATATCCAGACAAACAATATCCAGATTTTTTAAATTAAGATTTTATGCAAATAAACGGTATCTAGAAAAACTAAATCCTTGTATTTTAAATCCAAAGAGTTGAAGTAAACATGACGAAAATCAACTATAAGCACAAATTTTGAATAACATATTATTATGTCGTCGCTCGCTTCGCTCGTTCTGTTGCAAGGTCACAATATCTAACCTAACCTAACCTATTGATCTTTGTCACAAAGTCGAAACTAACCAAGCAATGGATTTCTGGGCATATGTCGATCTCTACTAAGTCGAGGGTTTGATTTGCGCTCGACAACTTATTAATTAAAGCTTCGAAAATCAACTATAAACACAAATTTTGAATAACATATTAATATTATGTCGTCACTCGCTTCGCTCGCTCTGTTGCAAGGTCACAATATCTAACCAGTATCAAAGTAATAGTTTATTTGGAAAATGGTAAGATGGGAAACAAAAAAAAAGTATTCTGAGAATCTGGTATAACTATATCTGGATTATGAGAATATGGGAAACAAAAAAATGCTTTTTGGAAATTTGGTTGTAGTGCACCTGGAAATTGATTCATCTGGGAAATAAAAAAAGGAATTTTAAAAAGTTGTCATTCATTACATCTGTCTTTTAAAAGTTCTACTAACCGTTTTCGGGGTTTTAAGATTCGGGTAACAGAAATTCGAGATTTTAATAGGTTACCGTATGAATGATGTCATAATATTTTTACCATATTTCATTGTGACTTAAGACTACTGCCTCGTTGGCCTAGTGGCGCTAAACGCGACTGCTACGCTAGAGGTCTTGGGTTCGATTCCCAAGTCGACCAAGGTGTTATTGGGTTTTTCTATGAAATTCTCAGTAGCAGGTCGGAGTTTGGATTTGTGCCCGGTTAGTGGCAATAGGCTCGCCCCCTATTACATGGGACCTAAACATACCGGCGAACTGTGGGTGTACATTGGTACACCTCTGCCTAACCCTTCGGGGATACAGGCGTGATGGTACGTTATGTTATGTTTATGTTATGACTTAAGACTAGTAAGTATTTAACGGTAGTTTGAGAATGAGAACACAGGTTCATTCAACTTGTATTTTCAATCAAGCTTAATATTTCTGATGCTAAACAAACACAGCTGATCCAATGCAACACATTATTAATTTCATTATTGTTATAACTGTTCACCAAAAACAGTAAGCATGTGGCGCCTACAATAGACCGCACATTAACGGTAATAATATAACATTAATAGCGCCCTTATGTCAAAGCATTGAGGTTGATTATCAAAATTTGTTGGGAATACTAATGTGGACCACTGCATACATAATTAACATTGCTAACTTAAAATATTTATAAGAATATGGAACACGAAGGCCGTCGACCTAGAGATGGTATTATGCATAGATGCCACCTGAAGATAAGTAAATAAACAGGTAAATACACAGTTATTTCGTGCCTTTAAATAGACGGCGTAAGTCACATGAATAGCTAATAGCCAATCACTGCAAAGATGTATGAGTAATCATTACCATAGTTCAGATATAGACATGGGCGAAATACTATGAAGATTTTTTTTTTTTATTTTGCGCTGTCTATGTTTGGGGTTCCCTCCTTAACAGTCTAGACAGATATGATGAATAATCATAAAATGGCCATAGTACGCCAAAATCTTTATTGATTTTATTGACAGTCTGATTTCAATATTAAATTTTGTCATCTTTCTTTCATTCTTGGGTAATCTTGTGCAATGATGCAAACTTGAACTGGGTCAAAAAATATTCAAATAAGACTTTAAGTTTTAGTAAAGACTTGTACAGAGTTAATGTTGCAAAGAAATAACGAATGGACAACATACTAAGAAAACTAATTGGTATATTTTAACATTGACATCTTGCATTCGTAGCATTGAGTTACAAGGTGAATATGTATCTACTCATCCAAAAGTTTCCAGGGTTCAAAAACATTAAAGAAGAAAATGTAGAAACATTACCCATACACGTACGTAGGTCTATGTAAAATGCTTCTTGATTTGCAATGATTGGATTTAAGATAACCGTATAATTAATTTGCGAATGCCAAATGATTTATCTGTTCAATCAACGGCTACCTGTTAGCAACCATCGTGGCAACTTAAAACGTCAGTTTAATTATGTATACGGATCGCGTAACTGAATAATCTATGTAAATATTCATATACATTAAAAGCTCGAAGATGAAGTGTCAAATTGACTATTAGTCGTAGGCAATCTAGTTAGGGAGCCCGGGGCTAACAGTAAGCCGGTCGGCAATCGTTAAGGCATTCTGACAACCAAATTTTATCATAGGACACTGTACCCAGTAGAATGGGTTATAGAGTTAAATCCGGTAATACTAACAGCCGACCCTAACATATTGAGAAAAATACACCAGAAGAAGTCTAGAAAGTGGCACAATTGAGGTATACGGTGATAATCGGTTATTTGTGAATTCGAAAATTTATTTACATAATTTCAACTATAAGTTTGGTTGCATGATGAATATGCATGAAATAAACAATTGTGACCTATTGAAATTGAGAGGTAATTTCGCTTAAGCAAGCATCTATTAGAACTCATTGTGCTTATTTTTAGGTACATAGTGTGTACTTAGTCTACATTCCCCGTGCCACAGATTATTCCTCAGGTCAGTCATAAAAAAATAAAAGCCAACAAAATATCACCAACCTCAAATCCCACCAATGTTGGTTCCAATTTTCCAAGCTGCTGTTCCCAAACACATCCCACCGCCACTTATCCAGGACATACGCGAAGGCCATCAGTGGGAACTTCTCTAGCGCGACCCAAAGCAGATGGTTCAACGTTACCTCGGGACCAGTCTCTACCTTCACCAAGTTCAGGGTCTTCAAGTGCTCGGGCGAGGTCAACTGAACGGCTACGATGTCAGAGATTGCATCGTGAAACGCTGGTAAACACGAATTTCATTAATATTTATTAGGTATCCACTTCATGTACCATCGCACATCAGATATATTTTATGTCATCGTATGATTGTAAACATTATTACACATTCATCAGTAATCCGTGATGTTATATATGTTAATAAATTTATAATCAGAACTCAGCAAAAAAATATTCGTATGGACAGAATTATTTCATCCTTCAATACGGCCAGTAGATCATGACAGGAATATTAACTCACGTGTAAATATAGAAGCCCAAAAGTCTGATTTATAGTTTGCCGACAGTTTATAATATCGCAAGAATATACCGTTTTCATGTTTTAAAGTTTTACCACTGATGTACCGGCTAGACCACCAAAAAATAAAGCAAAGATGATATGCCTACCTACCAGGATTCACACATACATACATCCCGGAATTCAATTTTATTACTCGTGATAGGAAGTCTAGAGTAAACTTGATTTCGAAATACGATTCGATTTTGTTTTTTGTTATGTTGAATACCTAATTATTCTCAGGCCATGACTCGGGCAGACAAAGCACTGCTACCTACTACTCAAATCGATCTGAGTCTGTAGTAACTAAAAGTGTTTTATACTATATAATTTTGTTTTCCTCATGTGTTGAGGTCCTTGTGTTATTCTCTTCTGTGAGAGAAATATTTTATCATATCCATGTAAGTATTACTTAAATGCCATAGGTTTAGATTTATGAGTTTCGTTACAACAAAGTAAGCGGTTTCACTTTTCAACTCTTACTTTAAGGTTGAGGCGATAAACAGCAATCAATTTATCCGATACGTTTTCCCTCGTTACCAAGAACCATTTAAACCCGTAAGATTATATTTTATAATAAAAATATTATTTTTTTCATATCCGACAATATAAATGAACAAAAATCTACAATCGTATCCGGAAAAACCCTCTACGTTTTTTATCAACATCAATATTTAATATAGGCCATTAAAAAAGGGGTTAAAATTAAAAGATGTCCACCAGACTGCCATAAAATTTTAGACTTTCTAAATATTATTCGAAATGAAATTTAAAATTTGGTAGACAATAGATAGAATTTAGACCACAAAAAGAATTTAATAAATAAAAATCAAGTACCGAATTGTGCCCGGATAATGGAGGTAGGCCTTCGACCTACGACAAGGGACCTGACAACGTCAATTGGCATAGGAAGGGCCTTTCTGGCAGCCGGCTGGGCACCGCGGTGTTTACTGCTATTCGCTGCGATTTAAATACCCGAGTAAATGAATTTGATCATGTAAAACTGTTTTTTTTTTAAGTCTAGACTAAAGGTTCCAATTGATCCCACCCCATGTGCAACAGATAAGGTGTATAATGAGCATAATATTAAACTATATAACGTATTGAAAATGCTATGATCCAAGTATCATAGTATTTTCATCTCATTTTGTAATCGATACCAAATCTGAATGTTAGTGAGTAATGTATTGTGTGTACCCGACATATGAAATAAATAATCCCATCTTAACATGAACAGATTCTGAAATTATCAAAAAGATACCTGGATTTGGTCCATCCCGGTACAGCGGGGGTAAATTCCGGTAATGTTTGAAGTATTGCACGTGTCCCAAAAGTCTGGCAGCTCGAGACAGGCCAACCACTACATCTGTCACCTTCTCTCCACACCATTTTATCCTTGAAACATATAACTTATAAATAAGAATGTCATTCAGGTAATTATAGCAAAAAAACTTGACAAGTTATACTAAGTGCTTACGGCGTTTTAAATTGTTGAACTGCAACGCGGCAGATTACTTTGTTATGTAATCTGTTTGCATTTTTTTATTTTGATTGGTAGTATATCTTATTTTTTGGACTTTACATGTCACAAAACCAATTTTTTTATTTATTTTAGGGGATAAGAAGATCTAGATTTGGGCGAGTGCTCGTGGCTAAACCTAATTTATTACTAAGTCGTATTTCTCCTATGAGAGGAACAAAAACAAACAAACTTTACTAATTTATATAAGAATGCAAAAAGGCACTTGGCTACGATCAGAACAATAGTTTAACAATAAGTGTAGCAACAGTAGGAAACATAACTCCCTAAGTTTTTATACATTTTATTATAAGAGTGTATACGTAAACGTTGAACGTGAATACGTAATTAAAGAAATAAACTGTTTAAGAAATATAAAGATAATAATTATGGAACAACAAAAAAAGAGGAGTGTTATTAAGAAATCACGTACACTGAATACCCACTGTTAATAATTATAAGAACCCAATACAATGTATGTACTTTGCAAACGAAGGTCGTTTGCAAAGTACATAAACATTAAAGGCTTCATGTACTCGTACAATGTGTTAAAAGAAAAATATAAAGAGGACTAATGAGTTAATAAGAAATAATCTCGCCGAGTCAGATTCTTCGAATCCATACTAAAGTAACTTGTTAAGCAATCTTATAAAATATTTACCTGCTTTGTGCTGTTCAAGTAATTGGAAAAAGATCTAAAGGTGATTTTGATTGACAAATATTATCTTATTTAGTTTTTACTATATAAGACAATCTTTATTTTTCAGATGATTTCTAAACAATGGAAACGAAACAGTACTTAACCCAACGAATTAGAAGAATTTGAATAAAAACGAAAAAAAGTAATTCCAAACTAGACGCACAACGAAGAAAAAATATCAAAATTATAATTTACTTGTAACTAACTCCATCACACATATCGTGACTGGACGGCAAGCAGTTGGCCGTAGTCATTGTTTCTTTTATATCTTGATAAGAATCCTTCGCGCTTTCAAAGCCAAGTGATTGGTGGAATTCATCGACTGCGTCAAATAGGTCCTTTGAGTGTATAGTCTCATTTGCTGGTAGTTTTGGCC
Organism: Autographa pulchrina; assembly: GCA_905475315.1. Classification (NCBI taxonomy): domain Eukaryota; kingdom Metazoa; phylum Arthropoda; class Insecta; order Lepidoptera; family Noctuidae; genus Autographa; species Autographa pulchrina. The sequence continues at coordinate 5,639,222 of FR997773.1, forward strand.
TCATGTGATCAGCGTAGGCAACAACTTTCGGATATATAGATTGCCATTCCTGCGCCCACAGGTTTCCTGAAAAATTTGATAAAGAAATTTCAGATTTTAAAACCTTCAAGTTGACGATGGGTGATATTGATTCATCATAAAGTAAATGATGCAGATGAACAACAATAAAAAGCGATAAACTGAAAAGTACCATAAAATTTGCAAACATTATCTTCGTTGAAACACATTGCTATGTTTTATTAATCAGGCGTCAACAACTTCAGAACTTACCCAGAATATGAGCCGGAATCATTTTGTCGTTGCTTTTTAAAAGGTCTTTGTAAATTATTTTCAATTTCGCTCTAACGTAGTCGTGCAACAAATCGTAGAATGGCTTAATTTCCTGCCAAATTCTATCAACAGTTTCCACAAAGTCGTCATCTTCGAAAGCATACCGCCACATGTCTCCGGCGTCGGTAAAGTTTTCAGATTCTGCTACTCTATTCATTCTTACTACGTAATCTTTGAAAATCGGACGAATTTTCTTTCCGGTCGTGTCGCGATAAACTTTCCAATAATACGCCAATTCCTTTGTGTCGTTGCTTGTTTTAAAGATCGTTATTACGTCTGGAAAAAATGTTTCTATTGTTTACAGAAAATTCCATAACGGTTTATGGTTGTTCTTATTAATACAAATTTAGGTTAAATGCAAAATAAAGTTAGGAACAGAAACGAGTTTTAATGAAATACAATAAAAGTTAAGAATGTAAACTGAGGTACTTTACTTATATATAAGACTAATTAAATGTTTGAGCCCAAGTCTATCAATTTGATAAAAATATTTTTTTAAAGCAATTTTAGATCCTAATCTCAAAATCGTCTCGTCAATCGTCATCGTCAGGTATTAATGACGAAATTCTTTTGTCTTAACTCAATTCAGTTTCTATTACATTGTCTAGTTTAACGATAATAAAAATAAATAATACTGACTGACCACTCATCGTTCGTACCGAATCTTCCGAGTTGCACGTCGTGTTATAAGCACAGACAGTCACACGACTCCAAATCCTCTGCATCGTGTCAATTTCTTCTCTTTGCTGGAATCAATAAATCATTAGGTAATTTGAGTTCAATAAAGTCTCAATTTAAAGACATAGTTAAAGTCTCCGGTCGAGTCTGGATCAGGCTGGCACAGGACCGTAGAAAATGGCACGAAAAAGGGAGGGCATATGCCCAGCAGTGGGAGGACAATGTGGTTGATGAAGTCTCATTTCTTAAAACAAAACTCCAATCATTTTCATCATCATCATCATTTGCAATTCTTGCCATTACACTGTTGGACATAAGCACTTTATCTTTTGTTTTATTTTCTCCGGTGCAGTGCTGATTTGAACCATTCTGTTTGTTTTATTTTTTATGACGAGAATCAAACTCAAAGGAAGTCGCAACAGCAGATGAAAAACTCTTAGTTGAAGTAATTAGAATGAAAATCACATGAAGATCATCTTCAAATCATCATAATAATAATTTATCTTCGTACATCTATCTTTATCGTAACTTAACTAATTTACATTCAAAGTAAAGCCACACAATCATAAAGATGTCTTTATGTAGTTTCCATTCATTGAATCTATAAATATCAGCATGATCATATTCCTGGATCATAATACATTATAATAATATCGTTGATGTAAAGCGATGGTTGTGCTTATCTATAATTTATAATATGCTGAATTTAAAATTCTAGGACAATTTGTTACTGCCAAAATAATCCCACGTGAATTTAGTTTCATTAAAGCTTCTTTAGAAAAACACGCAAGCTGTTAGTGCGGTATTTAGTAAAAAACATAATATTTTTTTAATACCTAGTGTAAAATAATCAAATTTATGTGCATAGGTTACCTATGCATATATATTATGCATTATAATTAAAAACATGTACATACATCAGGTGTATAAGGCGAGTGTGAATGAAGAAAGGCCAGGTCAAGAGTACCATAACCGAACAGCATGTTGAAGGGTATAACGAAAGTGGACAAAGCGAAACAAGTGTGTATGGATCGTAGCAAGTGGAAAGAAGTGGTCTCTGCCTACCCCTACAAGGGAAAGAGGCGTGATTATATGTATGTATGTATGTATTAAAAACAATATAGTAATATTGTTTTAGTTTATATTTTTGTAAATAAATAGTGACTATACAAATACCTTGCTTTGTGGCATCTGCACATTAGTTCCTCGTTCTTTAATTATTCTTATCTTTCTTTTTATTTTCGGATCATTTGTAATCTGCTCGTCATTTAAGTATTTCTTTTTCAATATGTTCCAATATTGCTTTTTTATTTCATCTTCTTCTGCAGCAATTCGAACCTGTAAAATATGGACAGACAGTAAAAATAATTGAAGTAAATAATTAATAAACTTCATATAGGAACGCCTAAAATCATAAATTCTGCTTGTATACGGTAGAAATTGCCAAGCGAAGAGAATAATAAGCAACATATTTAAACGAAGACGTGTGTTATTAGCATCATGTACTGAGATCACCAATCTGTTTACGTCATGAGCTCATATTATTAGCGATCTGATTTAAATCATTATCGTCTTGGAGCACTCACATTCAAGAACTTTACTTTCAGTTAAAATATCAAGTTTCCTTGAACTACCATTTACAGTTTAGTTTATCAGAAATCGTAATCAGAGATGATTCTTACCATTTTATTTTTCTTCGCTTCATTGTTTATGTCCGTGACGTAGGACCATAAAGCGTCTTGAGAAGTTTTGCAAACATCCAAACTTAACTTATCCATTTCGTCCATAAAAACGTCAAGACTTGTATTAACCTTATCCAATTCTTCTAACTGATATTTAAATGTTTCGACTATATCATTGGTCTTAATAATTAAGGTGTTAGGATCTAGTACTGTTCTCATAGCATCATCTAAAAACTTTTTCTCTTTTCCTTCGTCAACATCCGTTTCTATTTCATGGCCGCTTTCCTCCGACTGATCGATCGTTTTATTGCCCTTTTGGGTTTTTTCATCTGCAGACATATCGGACGTGGGATTCGGAGAAAACTGGACGGCTAATGATGACATTGATGCTATTATTAGAACGCATGTTAATCGCTGTAACAACAAACGCGTAATTATTGTGTATCTTCTAACAGGTGCATTGTTTAACAATACAAGCGCCTGTGTGTTAAACAACACTTCTTTGAAGACAGGATGTGTGAATGATGCAATGATATTTAGTATATAGTTAGTGGCAAGCTTTCAGGCCAATGTTAGATATAATAGCCGTACTAGATATCGCGTGAGAGCAATTTAACAATAGACCAAGTGCAGCAGCTTAGTTGAATAATGATCGTATCCTCTGCCTTATCATATAGGATTGCCTGATGACTGCCCAGATTATAGATCGGGTCTGAATCTCTAACTCTTACACATAAATAGATATTATTTTCGTAATTTTTATTACTGCTTCCCTTTACTTCCGGTTAGAAAACATCGTTCCCCTTTGTTCTTAATCAAATAAGTTCGGTCACCTTTTCATGGTGACACAAAAAATCTAATCTGGATCAGATGAGCTCAGAGAGATAATCCCAAATTCCACATCCCATCCATTAAGACCAACTTATCCATTAAGAACAGCTTACATCGACTTATCAGAAGGATATTATGTTGTAAACTAGTAGTGCACTATAAACGGAAGTTTTAATGGCAACCAACTACCTGCGTTATCACGATTTGAACACACTAACAGAGTTAGAACATAATATGAAAACACTTCTTAGATTTGTAAATCAACTAAGTTAAAATAATAATGTATGTTATATAAAAATACCTACTATGAATATCATCGTGTTAATAAAACAATCCACAGCTGTGTCAACTTGAACAACACATATCAACCGCAGCACTGCACCCACCACATTTTCAGTTCAAGACTTAGTCGTAGAATGTTGAAGCTATCGTGTTTCGCGAGCCAGCGCTAGGAGGCGACAACGCGAACACGGCACACTCTCTGTTTCACTTGTTGCCCGTTGTTTGTGAATACTGCGATGTGTTTGATCGTTTTGTGGTGGATTTTTCAAATTGGAACAATCGAACGGCTGTTTTGTTTTGAAAACGTAGAACGGTAGGAGCGCGGCGCGCGACCCGCTTGCATGCGCTGGGGCATTGTTATGCCTCAAATAGAAATGCCTACCTCAATTCAATAGCTCCACGGTTCGTTCTCGTGCGACCGGACGTCGGACGCTCCGCACTAACACCTTGTTATCCTCGTTGTTGTCGTACGGCAACAGCATTCATAAATTATCGTGACATATGAGCCGCATCGCAGGAGTATACGCTTGTTATAATAGTTCAATATAGCAATGAGTACTACAAACAAATACTAGTATCAATATCAATGAATTTAATTCAACAATAACAGATTACTATTTCGATAAACAAATGAACGTTATCGGTTATTTGCCTCTTATTTATGACATAACAGTTTCGTTCAGCGCTCAATTTCCAGTACTTTGGAAATAGAATTCAATGAAATCTTCACAATAGCATTTTTTTATTTAACATGGGGTGTGTAGGTTAATCTAATTCTTAAATTAATATGATTGTGAAATATGCATAACAAAATAAAACACACGATTGATAGTACATAATATCTTTATAAGAATGTTAGTAAACAAACAATAATTCAACTAATAATATAACCTGTGTGTCCGTGATAAATTAATTTAACCAATACTAATACTACGTTACTCTTTCTTTAAGAAAGATGCTAATATTTGTGCGCCTGCGACATCCACTTCTTGATAGCCATAAGGCTCCAAAGCCTTCTTGGTCCGTTCGAACCATTTCGTCACGTTCTCATGGGCACTGAAATCGTAGCCAAAAGCCTGTGAACAAAAACCAAATAAAGTTATTGCTCTGTTGATATAAATTACATGAGTTATAAAAATATAAGATGTATTTAAATTAATCGAATAGTATTGAACATGTAAGACATTTCTTGGAAAGTTTTTAGTTGAATTCAAGTAGATAACTCAGGTTTGCATACACATTTTGGCAGTGAAACCATATCAAAACCACTTGGGCACAATTTATATTGTCTTCTCTTTTAACTTATTTCCTGTGATCACTTCTTTTTTGTTCATTGTAAAACAAGAAATAATCTTTCTTAGGGGTTTTCACCAGACCATAACTTTTAACATTAAATTAAAGTTTTACTTACATCTAAATTAGTCATAGTGACTATCATAGAAATGTCGGCTATAGTCAAGTTGTCTCCGGCGACGAAAGCACGACCATCCAGGAACGTGTTCAGCCATCCCAAGGCCTCGTTCAGTTTCTCAGCACTTTCTTCATTATACTCTTCGCCACGGAATAGCATGGGCATCTGTAACACATATGATTGAATAAGTTTCATAAAACATATAAAATACTTTTCCTCCTCTATGTAATGAATAGTGTTTGTGATCAATCAACATAAGGTTTTCTTAATCCATCTTTTACAGCCATTGTCATGTCACTGCTTTGCACAGGCCTCTTTTTCAGTATGCCGTTTTCTCCGTTCTTATTGTCCATAACATGTTGCACCGCAAAGAAAACTTTGCCATTTGTTTAAGCCATATCGTTGACAGGTTTTTCTATACAACTCAACGGACACCTTCAGATATAGTATTAGATCACATAACCACTCTGTCAAGTTCTTAGGATTTGATATAAATATTTTTCCATACTTACGTATAATCCAATGTATCGTGAATACAGAGTTCCAAGGTCAAAGTTAAGTCGCTGATCAACGATGGCACGCTGACGAGGATTCTTGGGGTACAGGGAGTCATCGCGTCCATATGCATTGGCTAGGTAAGCCAATATTGCTCGGCTGAAAGATAAGATGAAAAAAAAAAAACTATAAATAAAATGCTCGATAAAATTATTTTAGGTGAAGCAGTGTAGGTAATTTCTTTCAGTGGTTTAATCGGGTACAATCGGTGGTTCGTCATCGGTAAAGATATGGGCTAAGATACTTTTATTTATTTAATACTTTTTGTACACTGCTGCATAAAGACGGACTTAATGCCAAAAGGCATTCTCTGCCAGTCAACATTAGAGTGATGCAGAAACAAATCGTGGCAGATGCACAAGTACAAAATGGAAAAAAAAAGTGTATATACTTTTAGGGTTATATCTTTATTGATTTCTTTAGATTCAGTGTCATTGAGTTAATAACAATACACAATTATGAAAAGCATAATTATTATTATGTGGTGAGCAATATTCATACAGCTGTCCTACAGCAAAGGTAGGTAAGTCAATAACAAACAGGCATGCTCAGTGCGTCATGGAAATATAAAGTACAATTATTTTTTTATTGTCAATATCTGTATTTCTTATCGATTTAATAACCTAATATAGACTTTCTAAATACCAAATTTCATCAAAACAAAATTTGAATTTAAATTATTAACTGTTTATTGTATCATATTTTCATCGAGCTGTCTAACCAGGTGCAGGTAGCTTTATGTATGGTATTACATAAAACCACAAAAGTAATATTTTTTCCATCAAAATATTTACTAAAAATACCTTTAGCTCGTAAATAGATTGCGCAGTCTGTTGACGTAATATACAGGGTGTTAAGAAAACCGTGTCCGACCCGAAAGGGTGATATAGGTTTCTCAATCACATGCCCAAATGAAATATTAAATTTGAAATATTTATGATAGTGTCAATAATAATGAACTTTGAAATAACGATTTTTGACACGAAATAGCTTTGATTTGAGATTAAAACAATAATTACAACATTACAACACCATTTTCGTCGGTATTATTCGGCGGCCTTTTGTTTGATCATTTGGCAGCACCTGTGACTCTCTCTCGCGCCATTTTTTAAGGTTATATTTTTTTTTTCGATTTTCCAATTTTTGTTTACATTAATGGTATCAGTTATCGATACCTAACAATACCTTAACGGATCGGACAGGGTTTTCTTAACACCCTGTATTAATAAAAAAACGTAGACTCAACCACTAGGTTTAATACTAGTTTTCTTAAGTATCTGCTAACTACCCTTACCTCTCCCATAAAATGAATCCACTATCATCCATTGTCGGTATTGTGTGTTGCGGGTTCATCTATAAATAGCAAAACTAAATATAAGCACAGCATTTATAAGGTTAACCAGTCGTAAATATTTGGCAACAAAAGGCATTTTACTTATTTAAGTTGTAGGCCACATGAAAATGTTAACCCTAAAATGATTTATTGCTAAGACAAATAAAAATGAGTTAGTAGCACGCGATGTTGACAATCTTGCTTTTTTATCTGCAGTATTGCAATTTATATAAAGCTCGAACATTTGTTTCTTTACAGTAAATAGATCAATGTATAGTACTTTAAATATGTTTGGTTTTTAATGCTCACAAATGCTATAACAATATTCAATCAAAAATACGACATCAAATTATAATGATTAAAGGATCTATCGCATTTTATGCAACTGTATAGGTACATGGCAATTAAGTGATATTTTAATTGTATGTTACATAATGGTCATATCAACTCGCGTGCGATACCGTACAACAATTTACTCCCATTACAACAATATAATTAAATAACACAATGGGATCTACACCTATCGTTGTCCAATAATGGGCACTGTGTCATTTCACACGCTATACAATGGAATAGACTTCGCAGCGTATCAGACTAAAGATGTGATTCAAACTCAATGTGTGACTACTAAACGTCTCTTAATGAGTATTATAAGACACATTTCACATACATATGTTGGTAGAAGTCAATCTGAACGTTGCGACTGAAAGTCGAGCCCATTCTCTTAATCTAACCAATCGTAGGAGTAATATAGAATACAATTACACAAGCCTGTAAGGACATCTTATTTCTTTCTTCTACGTCCTTCCAAGAATGCTTCTTTTTTTCTGAAGCCGTTTTTAAACTTCAAACGGTAAAAGCCGGGTTTCTGCACACTAAGTATTACCTACGCACGTCTGAGCTACCAAAAGTTTTTTTTGAAGATCTGATGACTACCTGCCTGAATCTACTAATTAAGTAAGTTATTTGAATTTATTACTAATAGAAGTAGGGCAAAATCAAAATGTTTTTATTTCTTGTAGGCCTTTTTCAGGCACTTACAAAAGCGTTTAATGACTCTGGTTGCATAAGGATAAAACTCATCTTACAGTAAGTAACTAAACACTTTAATGGGCCAATTTAAACTTGCAATAAGAAACATTAATCTCTTGCTATACAATAATATTATCTCAGGCTCTCAGCTTTACCTTTAAGAATTCCGGTGTCATATGCTGTCCTTCCATGATGTTCGTCAATACAAGATCCAGTTCAATCCCCAAGACTTTGGCGACCATCATCACTGACCGACATGGCGGGGAAGGCGGCAAGTAATACAACTTGATCGGTTGCGTCGGCATCTTGCTTTTAGACCGGGCTGCCGCGTTGCTGTAAAACATGATGAAAGGTAAATAAAAATAATAAATTTGCGGTAATTTTTGAAAGGTCTGTTGTTCTTAAGTTGGCGAAGAAATGTTTTAGCCTTTACCGTCTAAAGGGATTAATCGAAAAACTATTCAATGAAGAAAATAAAAAACAACACTACATTTAGTAATTTGATTTATGGTTTGATAATCGATTTACCCGATTTATCATGGGGCCATGCGACCTAAATGTTGTATATTTTAACTCTATGTTTTGTTTTATATGGAAATACCTATTTTTACAGATAATAATGTTGACCCGGATCGCATATACAGACGCGCTATAGTGCGAATCGTACGCATTTAAAAATCCAAATATCAGCCACCACCTTTATATATATCAAAGTTTAAAATCTAATATTGTACTTAATAGGTGCCTTATATTTTTGCCCCATAACAAATTGTTAACCTTTTGGCGGTGCATGCAAATAAAAACCCATACATTATAACAGTTTTTCAATTTATGAAATCATGCAAGGTACGCTGCAGTGCACGATCGCATTACATCAGCTAGATTTTTTTTTAATTCAAATTTTACTTAAATTTGCAAACTGAATAAATTTAAATATATTTAAATGTCATGGTATTAAATATTTCTCGGAAAATTATTATTATGCCTCTATTAAAAAACATCGTTTAATTTAAAAATAAAATTTAATAAATAAATAGGTCTACCACTACTTTGTACTATTTTTACGGCCTATTGTATATATTAACAATTACAGGATTAATTAATATTTTTCAAATATTAGTATTTTATACTTATTAGGTACTCATTCCACTAATCGTAGATAAGTTACATTCGGTAATATGTTAGTGTGTGCTGTTCAGGAAATGTGGTTTTAGATACTAACTAATTGGAAGGTACAAAAACCTGATCACTTTAAAAAGGATGTGCAAATTATTATTTTTACAATGTTTATTGTATAGTTTCCACCACCTGTATTAGGTATTTTGACTTACCCAATAATAATGCACAGAACGACTGAGTATATTAGCCATCCCATTATTAAATGATAATATTTTCAGTTCCTTTTTGCTGGTATATTAATTTAACCTAGTAATACACCTAAACCGCAAGAATTAAAACAAATATAAATAAGCAAGAAAATAAATAAAATCTTTAACGATTTTGGTTTTATTCTGCAAATATAATGAAACAGATCAAGCTAAATCAAACAGAAAAATATCTTACTTTATAAATAAGAGATACTATATACATAGGCATAATATATCAACAATTAACGTTTGAGTTATCGTTACGGTTTATTACCAAAATTTACACCTCGAAATATTTTGTTATTATTTGTTCTTGTAAATACTGTAACTTAAATCGATTTAAATAAAAATGCAAACACGAAAGCTTTCAACTTAGTTATATTTATTATTCTAGTGCAATAAATGCTTGTATAAACAAAGCACGTAGATAGCTATAGATAATTTTACTGGCTAGTAAATTAATTTAGACTGTTCAAAACTTTTTAACGACATAACTGATAAAAAATAATAAAAAAACAAATTATTAAATTAATTCCTATGAAAACTTTATCTTTAAACTACTCAATAAACAACATAGCATACAAAACTACAGAACAACAAAACTTACTTCGCTTTTTGAATTTTTTCTATAACAGTTTTGTCCATACATTGGCCCAGTTTGATTTTCTTTGTCTCACTTTCTAGGAAACTATTATTTATTTATATTTTCTGACTTAATTTTTTTCAATCTAAATATACCCTCAATTAAATATTAATGTTTAGATTAAAAGAAAGAAGGAGTTGTTAATACCGTTTAAGAAGCTGTTAAAAATATTTCCGTGTTTTCAGTTTTTGATCGTCGTAACGTAAAACAAAGTCGGCTAGTCAGTCACCGTCCACAGAAATACTGATTTATATGAAGTCTGTTATGATTGTGAATTAAAAATGTTATGGCTATGGCTACCATAGTAACGGGGGGCGTTCCTATCATAACTACAAGTCATGGTGACCATCACGGATCGAAATGATGGATACTTATGGCAAGGTTTATGAAATGACGACGCTATTAGTGACATAATTTGCATTAGTTATTTTATCGTTTATTTATTTATTTACACACGAGAGTAAAATACTACATTAAATCAGAAATGTACTAGACACTTATTAATTCATAAGAAATTTCTGCCAGCAGGCACGCGTGTGTGCGCAAACTTTAGATAAACTTATCAGTCTAAAACTTTTGTAAGTGTAATTTATTTATTGTACCAACATAAGGAGAATTGTGATTTTATATTGAACTGGCTGCTGCCCGTATCTCCACCCACGTGGGTGCCGGTTTTCGCAAGAAAAGGTAGCATATGTCCGTTCTTGTGATCCAAGCTCACCAAGTTCAGTACCAAGTTTCATCCAAATCAGTTCAGCGGTTAAGCCGTAAAAGCGTAACATTGTGAAGTAAAATATGCATGATCTGAATATTCAATTTCAATAGTTTTGTTACATATACTTTTTTATTTTTTCTAAGACACTTCTGGCAAACGGTGAAGGAAAACATCTGAGGAAACCTAGATTTAAAAAATTGGGATCTGTAATCGCTAATTCGCAAATGAGCAAGCGTGGTGCTCGTACCCTCTCTATACGGGTAGAGGCCTGTGCCCAGCAGAGGGACGTTTATAGGCTGGAATTATTATAATTAGTATTATAATATTTTTTCACTTCTGAAATACATCCCGTTCCAATAATGTAGAACGCAGAAGATTACAATCATACAAATGTTCTGGCATTCAATATTTAATCTAAGCAGTCAGGTCATTATCATCAAATGCTCATCCAATTATATAAACAAAATTAAATTATCTAAGTATTTGAACAGCCTCTAATCTATTCAGAATGACTCATGTTAAGTCCACATAGAACGTATCATTCTTACGACATCTACTTAAAAGAACTTTATCTGATAGTGCAGGTAACTAATATGAGTCATCTTTATTAACTGTTCAGTACAAAGCTTAAGACGGTCTTAAAGATAGGGGTACAGAACAAAGAACTTGGTACATTCCTCCGCAAAATAGTAAATAATAGTTACAAGAATGAATCTTATCTCTTAGAAATAGAGTCGCAATGTGAATTTTTAGGGTAACTTCTGATTGTTGGGCTGTTCAAATCCTTATCGCAATTCTGTCCTTTTCAACTAAACTCTGGAGAGGTTACTATTATTTAGTGATTCATAATATAATTGTTACGATGCCGCGATGTCATAGATACTTGAAAGACAGTTATTTTATATAATATATAAAATAACTGTCTTAAACTGTCTTAAACGGATACTACATATTATGTAGTATCCGTTTTTGTTCAAGTACTAAAGTTTTAAGAGGTTAAAACCCTTCAAACAATGAACTGTTCGCATGTCTTAGTACTAATTCTATTTTTAGAACTTGGTGAAGCACCCGACCTCATGACGTAATTCGTTCAATTTAATATAATGGCAACTCTCGAAGAACTACAAGGAACTCGATTGTATGACCTAATTTAATTTTATAATCCTGTTTTTTATGTGTTTTTTTTTGTAAGATCCAAAATAACCTAGTATATTAGAAGTTACATTAGAAAAGAGTTAATTTCGGTTCGACATAAACAATATTATTTAATTTTAATTAATTTTAGCCCAAAGATAGAAGAGCAAAGAGTCTTTTTTCAGTCATGCTCTCACGTATTCATATAGGCTACATTAAAATTAGAAACAGTTTAGAAAATAGCATCAGAGTAAATAAATGTCATAATAGCTCTTCAGAGTATCATTGTGAGATATCGTCAAATATCGACCGAGCTTACTAGCTAGGAAATATCACCCACCTACCAAGATTGCTTTTGTTCTTAAAAGATTTTGACCCAATTCTTATATTTTTTAGCAGCGTGATATCAATATTCAACAGTTTTAATTACCTTAGCGACACGATGTATGGAAACTTCTTTAATTTATAATTAGCTTGGCGTGTACGGCGATAAACAAGTGAATGTCACTTCAAAGTAAACATTCTTTATTTTGACTACACGATTGGTGCGCAGAGTGGTATATAAAAAACAAATGCAGCTACAGGATCAAAATTTCAATAAATCATAAAAAAAGACTTTTGATGGTCTGTGGTTTCAAGAAGGGACTTCAGACATAAAGGAGTTATGGAAATGCGTAGACATATTTGAAGTACTGATTCTGCCCATAGAAATAAATAGCTATTTCCAAGAACCGGAAAAAAAAAATTGTAGTAATCTCGTTCTCATTTTAATCAGCATATGTGACAATAATTTCTTAAAGAAAGTTTCCGTATCAGCCTGTATATTTATTACTGAATGTCTGTAAAACCAAAACAAGAAGATTATTCGTTATTAAAGTCGTAAAAATGCCACCTAAACAAAGATACGCATCGGTGTAAAGTAAGCCTGAAACGCATGTAACGCGCATATTATAAAGAGGCCTGTATAAATTGCATGTTATTTGTAACTACCAGATAACTTCATAACATGTCATTTTGTTCCAGTTGTTGATACATGCTATTTTCAAGGTCGTTCTGCTCATAGATCTAATGAAATTTAAATTGCAGTAATGGGCAGGTTTATTTTCACTGTTAGTAACTTATGTATTAGAGAACATAGCTTAGAACTTTTTAATTGGTAGGATGTGAACTCGCTGAAATATTTTGACTATGAAATAAGGCTACTATACTACTAGGTACCTATACACTTTATTATATCTTAATAACATCAATATTAAAGTATATTATTTTATTACAATTTCGCATCGAGAGGAACAATATGATCGGTACTGCTGTTTTAGGAGCCATAAAAAAATGTAACTGAATTAAAAGTCACTGTTATTAGGTATGAAAAGTGAGTGGAAAGTAGCTTTTTCAGAGGGTCACGCAAACAATAAATTAAATAATGACAGGTGTGTTATAATATAATTTCCCTAGTCACAAGGTGATCCAATTACAATGGCTTGGCGATATTCTCAACCAAAATTTTATTTATAGAACTAGGTATAACGAACTCCTTGCGATAAGAGTAGAAAAGGTAGGAAATATAGAAGACGGTCTCAGAATGAACACAGAATATCAGAATAAACTGTAATAAAAAATACTAAATAGTAAAAAAAAATAGTTTTTTTTTTCTTCTTTCACCTTAACACGATAGGAATGAATCTTTTATTTAGTGATGCTCTTTTGTTTCTGTACCCTTTGTCTACCTTCATCCAGTCTCTCCTTATCACCTGTTTGTTTGGACTTTCTTATCCGTGACGTCATATCTTGGTCCATGTGACCTCTATATAAATCTATCAATGTCAGTAACCTATCGTCTTATCATGTACATATGTACTTCAGATGACTTAATCAACTTTCTAAAGATGATAATAATAAGCGAATTATATTTATATCTATTGTTTAAAACAAAGCCCAAGTCAGTATTATATTAATAAATAATAAATAAATAAATGCGGACAACATCACATACATTGTTCTGAACCCAAAGTAAGTTGCTAAAGCACTTGTGTTATGGAATTCAGATACAACGAAGGTACCACAAACACCCAGACCCGAGACGATGTAGAAAAGTGATTTTCTACATTGACCCGTCCGGGGATCGAACCCGGGACCTCAGAGCTAGCGACACCTTGAAACCGGTGCGTACGCCACTCGACCACGGAGGTCGTCAATTCGTCGTATTCATTAAAACATCTGCTTTGTTTCACATATTAATATCTGTAGGTCGAAGTTAGTTCTATAGTTATTTCGACTCCTGATTAATAATTTCAACAAGGTCGTCAGTCCGTGCGTGTAAGACACATGACTCAAAGGACATGATGACACATTTTCTTTTATAGAACAATTAATATCCAGCCATTGTTAGTTTAATAAATGCCATGTTTTTTTAATGAATCATTTAAAATAATAAAAAAATAGCATTGTTTGAAATTCGTGATGTTTTAAGATGATATTAGTAATACTTATATATATTTTTCGGGTTGGTCTTGACAACACGGTTTTTTTCCAATGTTTAATATTATTTTCTGTTAATTTATTTTTTCATAAATTTTAAATTATCATGTTATTCCGAGAGACTTACTAGTTTACTAGTAAGTTATTTAAAGCAAAGACCAATTCTTACTTGAAAACTTTAACTCAATCCGTTTTTTATGTTTATGGTTGTGAAACCTAACAAGATAAGAACAATAACAAACAACTGAAGACTTAATCCGATAGCTTATCAATTGTGTCAATTTGTTTATTACATCAAAATATTTTTCTCACAATTTTATTGGCAGCAGTATAAAGTAACCAAAAACTTCCATAATAAAATTAAAATTCAATAAGAAACAAGTATTTACGAAATAGATTTATTCAATACACTTATTGGATACATGGACTTACGTTAAGCATTTGACTTGAAACATTATAACTAAAAAGTTCGTTCACAATTATTTACTTTTCATCAAGCACTTCCACTGTCGATGCACTACTCGCATTGTCCCGATCCTTATTCTCTCCATTGTCAAATCCTTCATTTATATTCTTAGAACCAACATCAGATATTTCAGTTTTCAACGAATTGATCCTTTCACGAGATTCTTCATTATTCTTCTGTACGTTCTGCGTTTGTTCCTCGCTTATTTTCACTTTCTTACTTTTAGAGTTACCCATTTTGTGTCTGAGATCTACTGGTTCACATGCGCGAATGACGGTATCAAATATGATGTTCACTTCAGCGAAGATAAAAATACTGATAACGGAATCTCTTTAATTAAATGTACTGACACTCCCACTGATAAGTCTGTTTCCAAATAAAGTGAAAATGAAACTGCAGTTGGCAATGTTAGCGAAAGATATTTCTGCAGACAAAACACAAGTACTGATATATAAATACAAGATAAGGCCACAATGACACATCGCGTACATGTGTTTCATTGACCGGATGTTTGTATGTCACTTTCAGACAATGACGGAATCCTTGTGCGAATAAAAGATTTCTTTTATTTCTCTTTCTGCTTACTTACGAATACTATCACAATAGTAATAAAGGGATTGTTTTTTAGTAATTTTTTGTAGTATATAGGCGTATATATTAAATTTTTTCCTTATTTTCTGTCTATGAAACATAATTAATTGAAAGGTATATAACATGATTATGTTGGTACATGTTTGCTGAAAGAGCATGATGCTACTTAATTTGAGCTACCATTAAGTAAACAATAGCTTATGAACTCATCAAGTCAACTACGTATTATACAACATTCCTACTACACTCAACGTCTGCGTGCTGTTAGTGACTAGACAAAACAAACAGAGGACAAAGCGTATGTGAGAACATTGATACTTTGGGTGCTAAAATTTTAACGTGTATTTTAGTATAAAAGTCTAGAGTTATTAATAAGTAAATAGAGTCTTAATTACAATAAATAAAAATGAAAATTACAGAATATTTATCGTTAGTCATAGATAGACGTGTAACAAACACTAATAAAGTACATAGAACTTAAAAAAAGCCAGTGTTACTAGCTTGGATTAGAATCTGTATCTTTATTTACACAATTCCGGTCGTAAAGCTACCATCCACTAAGACATTAAGTAAGGCATTAGGGCAGTAGCAAT
Organism: Autographa pulchrina; assembly: GCA_905475315.1. NCBI lineage: Eukaryota > Metazoa > Arthropoda > Insecta > Lepidoptera > Noctuidae > Autographa > Autographa pulchrina. The sequence goes on from FR997773.1 coordinate 5,655,343, forward strand.
ATAATATTTATTGTTACATTAGTTACCTCAGTTTTATGATGTATGAAACACAACGTAACATTTTATAACACACCATTATTTTCTACTTATTGACTTGGCTGGTCACGCAATACTGTACAATCGATAAAGCGAACTTTTCACATAAAAAATACTGAATAACCTTCAGTTTTTTACATAACATACCATCACGCCTGTATCCCCGAAGGGTTAGGCAGAGGTGTACCAATGTACACCCACAGTTCGCCAGTATGTTTAGGTCCCATGTAATAGGGGGCGAGCCTATTGCCACTAACCGGGCACAAATCCAAACTCCGACCTGCTACTGAGAATTTCATAGAAAAAACCAATAACAACTTGGTCGACTTGGGAATCGAACCCAAGACCTCTAGCGTAGCAGTCGCGCTTAGAACTACTAGGCCAACGAGGCAGTCAGAGTTCAGTTTTTTACTGTGTGGTATTGCAAAAGCTTTCTATTTCAGTTTTTATCCACCTGCTGCAAAGTCAAAAGAAAAAGTTATGTGTTTGACCTGTATGTATGTTCGTTTCTACGTTTATTATAATGACACTTTAAATTAAATCTAAGAAGTTCCCCGACTGTAATGACTTTCATTCTCTTCTTATTACGGTTTTAAGCAGTAAGTTTTTCTTTGTTTTATGTTATAACTTTGCAGTCAGGTTTCTACATTAATATTTACTCTACTTATTCTCCTATGGAACAAACATACCTCGTTTTAATTTAAGAAGTAACTACAAATACTGCTATGAAATTATGTTTCTGTTTCGTCATTAGTTACAGCAATATTCGGTAGAATTTACATAAATGTTGTACATGTAAAACCGAAAATGAATCAAAGTAATTATCACTAGTATTAATTATGAAATCTATTTATTGTAATCTTAAATCTGAGTATTCTTATCAATATTGCCACTGGATTAAAACGTTATCTGAAATAATGAATTAGATCTTAGTTTAATACCCTTATACGTATAATGATGCCGCTTTTCCGATTCCAAATAATTATCTAAGACATCGTTTAATATCTCTTACTACGAAAATGCTATCAGAAATCAATATAATTATTTAGTACAAAAACAATACAGTTGCCAGTTCTCTTAGAACAGGAGTAAGTAACAAATAAAAACGAAAAAGCCATCAATCTTAGGTAAATAAATTTTAAATAAAAGTCAATACATTTTCTGCTCCTAAACAAACATCACGCGAGACACACATACTTATTCTAATTTCTATTACATTTTCAATAGCTGATATTGAAAAATAAAATTTGAGTATAACTATTTGACGGCCTCCGTAGTCGAGTGGCGTACGCACCGGTTTCAAGGTGTCGCTAGCTCTGAGGTCCCGGGTTCGATCCCCGGACGGGTCAATGTAGAAAAATCACATTTCTACATTGTCTCGGGTCTGGGTGTTTGTGGTACCTTCGTTGTATCTGAATTCCATAACACAAGTGCTTTAGCAACTTACTTTGGGATCAGAACAATGTATGTGATGTTGTCCGCATTTATTTATTAAAAAAAACAATAACTTCGTATACTGAAATTTCGTACTGTAAATAACAGGTTTACGTTGACAATATAGCATGATAACTATTCTTTCAGAACTGTTATTGCATATTCATTTTATTACCATTCATTATTCCAAACTCAATTATTTCCCTACCTCTATATAATGGCAGTGGTATCTCATTTCCCCAGTAGGTACTATTAAGTACATTATTATCTAACGAAGCTAAAATTACAGGTCTCTTTATAGGCCATGACCTAAGTATTACCCGTCAACTTAAAGCCATCAAATCAAAATCAAATCAAAAATCAAAATCATTTATTGGAACAAAAACCAGTAAGTAACATTAATTATGCGTTAACAGCCACATTAGTTAAAAAAAACTGTGTCGCAACTGTTAGCGCCCACCTCCGAGATGGGGACTGTTCCAACATAAAATTGTTAAGTATAACAACTTTACTTATAACTAAGAAAAACACAGAGTAATTTATGAGATAAAAATATTAACATAAGTGTGTATGTGTGTGTGTGTAAAGTTAATAGTAATTTGATTAGATAGTTACCGAACCATTGTTATGCTTGGTAAGGCTACGTATCGTTTCATCAGTAATTCTATAGTAATTTGTTACATGACATTGTGGCCATTTAGGATAATCTGTAGGTACAGAATGATATAATTTACTGTAAATTAAAATTAACCTTGATACGTTATTGCGGCGGATGTTCGTAACACTAAATGAAGTTAGGTCTATAGGACCTACTATAGAAATGTGAAATGCTTAATGACACTAGTTTAAAGCTGAATCAATTAACTTATGTTTTGATCTCATACCATGTCACTATGAAAGAAAGATTTGCTTTGGGTTAGACAATAAAATGAAATCATCCTTGTTTTAATTAGTGCGTGATTTACTAATAATCAGGATGTGTTGAATAAAATAATATCCATTTTTAAGTAAAATTATATTATTAGAATGTAATAAAATCTTTATAAAACACATTTTCTTGACACAAAAATAAGGAATCAGTAGTTAAAAATAGCGCGGCGTCTCCTCATTCCTGCCGCATCAGTTACTTTTTGTATCTTCTGATATTTATCTATCGCAGTTTTCACAAAATCAGCAGCGTGGCTGATTTTACCCAATCTTTCAGGAGTCATCATTGCTCTCATTTCTTCATGGATGGGTCCTACCCCGTGGAACGCAATGCTGCACAAATTTGTGTAAGTACAAACGCCGACCGTTAGGAGAGATCCGAGGATAAGAATGAAGATGCTGTTGAAAACCCAAGCGAATGTGCGTCCAACAAAACCAGCCATTGTCTGGAAAAGAAAAAAAAAGTATTGTTAATTAACCATTCAACAAATGAGATATATTGTAACTATTGTTATTATAATATAGGAATATGTTTAGGCCAGTATCTGACCTATTTTTCCCTCCTACACCTTCAACTACATATATTCTTAGTGACATGAAAAGGTACGTGTAAACTACTTAAGTATGGTAAATAGTCCTCTTTTTCCTCGATTTCTAAAGGTAGAACAAAATATAATGGTGTAAATTGTATTTAACATGAATAAACTCACTCTGGCATCAGGAACTTGGCTCCACAACAGGCCGACGGTGGACAGATCAGGATCCATCATGTAGTTGCTGACATCGTAACTGTAACAAAAAATAAAAATAGGAAACCATTAGAACACATATCAAAATAATCAAATATCAAATATCATATCACATATCAAAACACAAAAATCTCAAGAATCAAAACATGTATATCCGAAACTTAAATAGTTTAAAACAAGACTTACTTGTTGGATGCAGCGTATCCCGTATCATACAGATAGGCTGGTGCATAAGGAACATCAGGGTACATTACATCGGCAGGTCCCGGAATGTAGTCATTCTCAAGGATACCAACTTCTTCCTGAAAAAATTGATACAATTATAATACGCTTTCAAGTTAAGTGAGTATATGACAACTTCCAGAAGTATGTATAACACCTCTTTCAATACTTACACCTCTTTTGATTTCAGTTAGCGCCGGCTGGTCGGCCAACATTCCTTCATGTTTGATCACTGGTCCGAAAGACCTCACTGGTGCAATCCTCGCTCTACCGTGATGTTTTCCATCATCAGCCCTATATACAGGATGTTCTGATTCTGGTTTGGCTTCTTTATATACAGAATGAGTTTCCACAGGAGGAGAAATAGTTTCAGGCTTGAAGACTGCATTGTTCTCGTGTGAATACGATGAAGATATTTCAGCTGCGAATGCTGAGATGGCTAAAGCCAATACTAGTGGTGCTATTTTGAACATCTGAAAATATTGAAAGAACATTAAAACCATTAAAAACCATTTAAAGTTATTTGTTAGTCTCAATTGAGAAGTGTGGAAGGAGTTAAGACAGGCCTTTGCCCTGCAGTGGGACAGTTCAGGCTCAAATTAAATAATAATAAATTAGTATAGTTGGATGCTTACCTTAAAGTTTTAGATAGTTTGATCCTTTACTACCGAAGCCCTTGAAGGAACTGATGCCTCTTGGTCCGTCTCCTGCACTATTTATGGGAACTCTATCCCGTGTCCAGTCATTGCATACAGTTACCACTGTTATCTCCATTGTTTTGCAATAATGAAGAACCCTAAGATAAGGATTTGTCAAAACATAGGAATGTGGCCCTTGATTTGCTTCCATAAATAGTTCACATTTTTGGCAAGCTTTTGTTTTCGAACGCTTTTGTTTAATACTATGAGTGTGGCACCAGTACCCAATAAACTTATCAAGACAAAAAGTACTCGGCACAATAAACTTTTTCAGTCAGAAATGTGTTTCTAAGCGCAAATCTCGAGAGCAGCTGAACCGATTTCGCTAATTATTTGTTGTAATATTCTTGAAGTACGAGGATGGTTCATACGAAGAGAAAAAATAAAAAAAATGCTTTTAAAAGTCACGCGGAGGCAACCGCTAGGCACAGCTAGTTAAAAATAAAATTAGTACCTAACCCAAAAAAGTTTTTTTGAACTAACATATACCTACTTAGAACATCAAAATAGCATTTGTTACGTACCTAACTTGAAAGTCGTTTGTCGGTAATATTGATAAGTCATTATAGAACAGACTTAGAAAGAAAGTAGGTTGTATTCAAACTATGAATAAATAATGCAACAGGCGGCTTTACTCACGAACTTCTTTGCTTAAGCCCACTTTGTGGCTATTTGACATCGTTAGTGACCCCATTTTCAGTTTATCGATTTCTCATTTTATAGAAGGCACAGTAATAATATATTGACTGTTAACTACAAACATTAAAGTACACGTAACCATATTTAAAAACACATTTTTGTATAACTTATATTTGTGAAGAACGACTTTTAAAATATAAGATAGGTAGATTTTTTTATTGTACTCAATATTAATACTCTTTATTAAAATTTAAGTCAGCATTCTGTTTGGTACTCTTTTACATTGGCATCAGAGGACACGTATTACAGTGGTTTTCGTCGTATTTAAGTAATAGACAACAATGCGTTATGGTTATGAAAATGAATCATAATAGGGAAATGGTACCGTACTTCTCTCAATATAGCTATAATAAATGCGGCGTTCCTCAAGGTAGCGTGCTAGGTCCAGTGTTATTCCTGCTCTATATCAATAATATAGTATCTATAACGAACCACAAAACCATCTTATTCGCAGATGACATATCTATTATTGTTAAATCTGATAAAAAACATAACACTATAAATGACCATGAAAATGAAATTAATAATACAATAAACAAACTAATTAATTGGCTTGATAAGAATAATTTAACAGTTAATCTAAATAAATCCGTTTTTATACAGTTTAATAAATCTTATAACAGTAATTTTAATATCAACCTAAATATCCCAAAACTAAAAGAAGTTACTCATACAAAATTTTTAGGTGTTACTGTCGATGAAAACCTAAATTGGAAAGCTCACGTGGAACAGGTTTCTAATAAGATAAATAGATTTGTATACGCGCTCAAACAGATAAAAAACGTAACAAATTTAAAAACAGCAATATCCTGTTACCATGCTTATGTAGAATCATTGTTACGCTACGGGCTTATTATGTGGGGCAATAGCACGGATCAAAACAGAGCTTTTGTCGCACAAAAGAGATGTATTAGAGCCATGTGTGGAATACAACCTGATGAATCATGTCGTCCGATTTTCAAAGAGCTTGGTTTGTTGCCGCTGCCTTCTCTCTACATTTATGAGATTTGTATGTTTGTAATGAAACATAAAAAAATGTTTTTAATAGCAGACGATGTAAATCCGAGGAGTAGACGAGATCCACTCAGACTATTGCTTAATGACGCTGCAAGGCTGACTAAATTTAATAAAAGCTGTCTAGTGATGTGTGTACGTATATTTAATAAGATACCTTGTCACATAAAAATGTTAAATGTCCGTTCGTTTAAAACGCAATTGTATAAATGGCTTAAAACTTGTAATTTTTACAGTATTCAAGATTTTATTGATAGGACATGATAAAATTGTCCATACCTACCTATTATTCTAAGTTTTAAAATTGCATGCTATGTTAAGCAAGACATGTGTAACATATTTTTCACATTGTAACACCTTTTTATACCATGTTTTATGCAAATAAATACATTTATTATTATTATTATTATTATTATTTTAAGATACAATTCAAAAAAATTCTTACTGTAATTCGTTAAAAATCTTGTTAGAAAATAATGTACAACATTATAATATGAAATCCGATGATACGTCCTATTGTATCTTACATTACCATTTCAATGAAACTTAGATCTAAGTATATTGTATCTTATCCTAACATATTATGTTATAAAGGCATTTACATATCTAAAGACTTAGAACATAGTTATCTATTAGTTGAGTTGTCCCGGAATATTATATATTAGTCATTCGGTTGAATCATCGTCTATTGTCAAAAATAATCCTTCATTCTGATAAATTTCTAAGAAAATGCATATTAACAAGAAGTCACTTAGTGTTTGCTATCTTTATTTTCAAGATACGTAATGGATTATGTCAGACTTCTAACCTTGGTAGTTTTCTGTAATTTCGGTTTTTAGTCATAATAGTTTAATACATTTACTTAAATATAAATGTAAGTACCTATGTATAATTAGTTTAAGAGATATTTGGAGTAGGTACCTATCATATGTAAAGAAAGAAAGAAAAAAGAAAAACGTTTATTTGGGACAAATGCGACACACAAAAAATCACAAAAAAAGAAACGACGAAATTAAATAAACATTTGCAGTTGAGGTTCATGCTAAAAGCAGAGCCTCAGCGCTGGTTTTCAGCGACGCGACGGCCGGTATGTTTTTTTTCTATTTCTGCTAAGTAACCTAAAATGTTAGTTACATGCTGCTAGTAACAAAACACCAAAAAGTTTTTATCTACTATGTTTGTAATACATAATATAGGTGCGTTATCCAGTTATAATCTGTGGCCCATGTTTGTCTATGAACAGTCACTGCAATATTTACAAAAACTTCTAATACTCACCGCTTGACGTATTCCCAAAACAACAATATCTCCTTTTCAACGAAATCACTCATAATTCAACGAAATTAGTTATTGAACAAACATGACTATAATTATTATTAAGATTTTATCAGCACTGAAAATTATATAATTACTAAGTAATTACCCATACATAAAATTAAGCGGGGGCAAATCAAGTACAACACGACATTCTAGTTGAGTTTTTCAACGGCTAACTGTTTAGAATTACTTTTATCGTTTTTCAATTGGAATGAAAACATCAATTTCTGTTTCACGCGGTCAGCCATAGGGGGGTCCGTACTACGACTACTCGCCAGTCGGTACTTCAAACCCATCGTATGTATTCCAAACAGAGTTCAGGGTTATAGACAAATCGATCCCCATTCATTAAAATGTACTTTCGAGGCTAAACACCCAATACCTTCTAAAATATTAACTACTGAAAACTATTCAACAATAAGTTTCTACAAATTCGTAAATTAAAGTTATGTAATTTCATGCAGGCTATTCACTTGGTTCAGGCATGTAATATAAACTGTTATCTACATAACGATTACTGTAATATAGTATGAGTGTATCCTTCATTTCAACTAAATTTAATCACTACTGATTATGATTGGTATGTATTTAATTAACGACAAACAAATTAAAACTGCATTTATTTATTTAATTATGTTTCTTTTTTAGCAAGTTACGTTTAATAAAACTCATTGGTACAAATCTCTTTTGTTAATTTCAGTTAAATACTTATTCGAAATTTAGATTATGTCTCATCTTTGTCTCATCATTTCCATTAACTAATGTCAAAATATTATCAACTGTTTAACTTTTAGTTTAGCATAAAATGGCTCTAAAAAGATTACCTAACGATGTTCAATCATTACTAAGTGCATCATCTAACGTTAACAATTTTAAGAGAGCTGTCGAAGAATTGGTAAGTGCCACTGAACTTATGTATGCAATTAAATTAATCCCAACCTTATATAACAATCACGTATTATCTCTGAAATGACCTAAATTTTAAAGTATCGTTTCATCATTCAACTATCTTTATATACATATTTATGAGATGCATATACTTTAGTTACATAAATAGCACTACACTACAAGCAGACAAATCGATAGTTTACTTTAAGAAATTTGTTAATATTTCAATAAATGTAACACATTAAACATGGCTACCGCTTGTTTAGGTGCTGATAAGATGTCAATAGATTATCAAACAGATTAATTATCATGATTTCAGGTATATAATTCGTTAGACGCAGAATCTACATCAATAGCGATAAGGATAAATATTCAAGAAGGCACTATACAAGTTATCGACAATGGATGCGGCATTACCAAACATGATTTGAATGAGCTTGGCCAAAGATACATGACAAGCAAAGTTACTAATATTACGACTCTTAAATCAGCCCCTAAAAATTACGGATACCGTGGTGAATTTCTAGCTAATATTATAACCGTTTCACAAATTGTTAAAATCACATCTAGACATGAAAGTACCGAGGATACGTGGGCTAAGACATTTTATAAAGGAAAAGAGAAAAAGTTTTCGAAAATGACAACAAGACCTACGAAAGGGACCACTGTAAGTCTAAATATCTACAAAAAAATAAAACTGGCCAAGTGCGAGTCGGACTCGCGCCACATAAAATGAATATTTAAGGGGGGCTCTCATACGACGGTGGTACGGAACCCTTCGTGCGCGAGTCCGACTCGCACTTGGCCAGTTTTTTTGTATTTATTGTTATAGCGGCAACGTAAATACATCATTTGTGAAAATTTCAGCTTTCTAGCTATCACGGTTTATGAGATACAGCCTGGAGACAGACAGAGGGACAGACAGACAGCGGAGTCTTAGTAATAGGGTCCCGTTTTACTCTTTGGGTACGGAACCCTAAAAAGAAGTAATTGATAGTATAGTTAGTTTATTTTCGTTACTGATATTTTATTTCTACTTGTATTGTGTGTAATTGCAGGTGGACATTAAAGGATTTCTCCATAATCTTCATATACAAAAGTCAACAATAGATCCTATTAACGATCAGCAAAATGTAAAAACATTTCTAGAACAATTATCTTTAGTACACAATGATATATCGCTTAGCTTAAGAGATGACTCAAAAAATGAAATCATGTTCAAAATCCACAAGAAAAGAGATATTTATCAAACATTGTTGACTTTGTTTGATATCAAAAAGGCTGACGTACTCGAACTTCAAGTAGAAAAAAATGAGTATAAAGTAAAAGCTTTAATTGGAAAAACAGATAGTGATCTAGACATGCATTGGATTTATCTTAATAGGAAAATTATACATAACAGCAGCAAGTTACATAAAATAATAAACGACAACTTCAGAAAAGTTTTGCTAATAAAAGATCACCGAAAACTGAAACATACGGTAAGTTTACTATAACTTGGTTATAGCTACATAATGTTTCGATCTTAGAGCAAAAAATAATGTACATTTTAATGAACCCCTCTTTCAGAAAAATTACGATGAAAATTATTTGTTCAAACAAAATATTCCATTTTATTTTGCTTTCGTTACTTGTCCGTACCTTGACTATGACATCAATAACACACCACGGCAATCAGTCATAGAATTCAAAAACTGGGACCTAATAAATAAACTGCTGGAAAAGCTAGTAAAGTTTTATGTTGGTGATATGAATTTAAAGGAAGTAAAAAAACCTAAAATAAAATCGAACTCTGTTACTAAGGTAGATAGTAAATATAACAATAAGGACACAAGAAATCAAGTAGAAATAATCATGAAAAAAATATTAGGCATCAATTCGAAAAAAATAGATGTTTCTCAGTTGCAAAATGGCGTCAAAGGTAAGTTAAAAGTAACGTAATAAAATAAATATAATCAGTAATTTTCATATATAATATTTCTCAGATATACATAACTGTTGTGATATATGTAGGAAAATTAATTAAAAGAAGAAAAAAATCCGTTCAAAAGGGCCCAAGTATTTCGAAATTGCTTTCTAAAGGGCAAAGTAATGACAAAACACCGGAAGACGAAATTATAAGAAATGGTGACCAGATTTCTGAAAGACATTTGTCTATCGACAATAATTTACGAAAAATCACAGAAAATATCCCCGTTGCTAATAAAATTCAAAAAGTAAATTGTATTGCAAAGTACGAAAAAGAAAACCAAGAGTCAAAATTTAAAGAGATGTTTATGAATAACTCAAAACCTAATTGTAAAAACAAAAAACATAAGAGGATAAGTCATAAAAAGCACAAAAGTAAACAAAAAATAATATCAAAGAAAATAAAAAAGCGAAAAGATAATGATCACGGCCGAAAAAAAAATTCAGAAACAGATTTAGTGCACAAAAGAAGCAAAATTGTTGCACAAAAGGCTGAAGAATTTTTACGACGTGATAAGAGAAATGTTAACACAAGATTGAGAGAAGATCACAATTCCAGAAAAGACGTGACTGGCAAGTTTATTCAACAAATCCAAACAAACTATGAAAATGTATTTGTAGCACCCAAAAACCGTTGTGTAGACAAACGCATGCTGATTAAATATAAACCAAAACCTTTTAAAACTACTTATGATCTCTTGCAAACAATAATGTCAAGCCAAAGAGACGTGTTTATGAGGAATCAGAATATTTCGAAAGAGTTTAATGGTGACAATCCTAACTTTAATTTTGGACTAAACGTAATATCTTCTGTTAAACCTAAAGTTTCCAAACAATACACAATGACTAACAAACTATTTTCTAATGAACATACAGATTTTCACACAGCGCAACGGGAATTTTCGACTTATTTTTCTAACAGCCTGCAACAACATGAACCAAGCGACGGTTTTGAAATTGAAAATCTTTACAACAAACCCACACAAATTTCAACACATGACTCTGTGAGCTCAGTTTTCATAAATAATGCCAGGGAGGATCCTGAAATTAATAACAGCTATCAAAAAGCTATACATTGTACTTCAAGTGACCATTTAGAAACCAAACTAACCTACGAAAGTCATCAATATTACAGAAATGACTTTCATGAGGAAACTGAAAAGACGAGAAAGTGTACTCCACAGCGAAAACAAAATGTGCGATTTATAACAAAACAATCTAAAGAAAATTTTGCTTCGTACAATATTCATAGGTACAGAAATAAAAAACAATCTATATCCAAAAGAACGACTAATAAAAAGACCAATACGAAACAAGTCGTAAATCATTCCTCTTATACGATCGAATATTCTGAAAGTAACGTCAATGAAATAAATTCAGTCTACAAAAATAATTACATAGAAAATCAAACATACGTTAAACATACTTCAGAAAATCATAAACATGATGAAGGTTTTGGGAATACGTACACAGTCTCACCGTCTATTTTACCGTTTAACATTGTTGGAGAACCACAGCACAAAATAAATAAATGTATATCCATTCAATCTAATGATTTATTTGATAAGTGTTCTAACACTATGGCTGAAAATTTTTCTACAGTTGAAAACAAAAGTGAACCCGACAAAAATAATGTCAACATTGTATTTGTTTCTAAGTCACAGTGCTCTGAAACTGAAATCGAGCCATTAAATGTGTGTGAAGCAGTCTTGCCTGAGAGCGACTCGGTCGAAAACGAATTTAATATGACTTTCTATGAAAATAATCTAATGAACGACTCTCTTTATAATAACTTGGAAAACATAAATAATACAAATAGGAGTAACGGACATGAACATCGCCAAGTAATTGTAAACAAAGATGATGTTATTGGTGCCGATAATGTTTCCCATCACTTCACTGTGATCAATAAAGATCCAAATATAATTATCGAAGATCCTATGGTAATGTTACGAATGAATGCAAAGGAAAATAATCATGAAATTATTGTAGCAGATGATTTGCCCATCCAAAACAAAGAAGTTAATATGGATGATGAACATATTGATAAAATTGAGGCCAAAAAATTTAATTTACGAAATAGACTCCGATTCGTACCTAAAGGTAGATCATTTAACAATAATGCTTTGTTATTAATTGCTATTAGGGTCTCGCGTTTAAGATTTATTAAAAAAAAACACATATTTCAGGTATGTCACAAATCTTTGAAAATTGCCGCAGCAAGAATGCTTGTAACTATATCTTAGACGAAGATTACTATGAAGATGTGAGTTGAAAAGACTTCCATCCATCCAAACCGTTTAATTTTATAGCTTTATGAAATACTTATTATAGTTTTGATTAATCTCTTTCAGAGTATTTATAACAATTTTGTACATGACGTTCAAGTGAATACTGAAATATATGAACCGAAAATACAGAATGTCGATGATCTTACGACTAGAGATATTCACAAGTTTCAAAATAAAGTACAAAAGAATCATGCTTCTCTAACTTTTGATGAAAAGTCTTTGAGAAACGCTAAGGTGCGTATATAAAATCTATTTTACATTACTCATGATATTTTTTATTCATCATCATCTCCCGAGCCTTTTCCCAACTATGTTGGGGTCGGCTACCAGTCTTACCGGATTCAGCTGAATAACGTATTTTACATGGAGCGACTGCCTATCTGACCTCCACAACCCATTTTACTGGGAAACACAGTATCCCATAGTAAGACTGGTTGTCAGAATTGACTTAACGACTGCCAAAGATCTATGTATTACAGCCGGGACCTACTGTTTAACGTGCTTTCCGAAACACGGAGGGGTCTCGGTATGTTATAAATGGTCACCCATCCACGGAATAACCGCGGCGAGCGCGGCTTAAACTGTATTATCGGTCAAACCGTACGGCTTACACTTAGCCACGAGCCCCAATACAAAAAAATACTCATGATATTTTTTATTATGATCCTTAAAATATTTATGTTCTGTGAATTTCCAGGTACTTGGTCAAGCTGATTGTAAATTTATTGCTGCGATTGTAACTGAGAAATGTTTAGTTACTGAAGAACCGACTGAGTATTTAGTGTTATTTGATCAACATGCAGTGCATGAAAGAATACGACTGGAAAATAACTTAGCAGGTAAGCAAATTTTTAACAAAAATACATTATAATGACAGAAGAAGTAAATTACATAATTTAACAATCTTATTTTCAGAATATATAACCGAAGACAGGTGGAAAAGCACCCCTCTTGACAATATCTCGTTGAAATTATCAAAAGACGAAATACTCTACTTACACAACTATAAAGATAAGTTTACTCAACTTGGTCTACAGTGGACTATTTTAAATGAAAACGAAATAACGATTAATTCTATACCCAAAGCAATTCTTGGGAAAAATCCGAGAGAGGTAGGTCTTGAAACATTATTTATTCGCATTTGTATTCTTATTTGCTCAACAAATTATATTTGCACAATGATTATGTAAATATTATTAATCAGTAAATCTCAAAGTATTACAACACTCATATTATTTCTCTTACATAAAATATTCTACCAATTTGCACGATCCGTTCATTCTTTTCTTCCATAACTTATTTCTTGAAGGAATTTTCATTATCATCAATTTGAATTGATTGTATTGTGATATAGAGGACTTTGTATTGCTGTACAATTTCACAAAAATCTGCAATTTTTTAAATTACATAATTGTTTATTAGTTGAACAACTGATTATACAACAATGAATTTACGATTAACACTTTATTCACAGGTTGTAAAAGTGATAAAAGCAGTGAAAAATCTTATCGTTGAAGAAATCAATGTGATAAAAATACAAAAAGGATGTTTAGCGTTGTATCCAAAATCTATCATGGAGTTAGTTTTCAGTGAGGTAAGTAGACCTGTAACATGAACTCTTAACTCATGACTCATGTCGTAGTGGAAGCGAGACAGCGCACTACTATGCAGCAGTCTTGCTTCAAAAGCTCGTTGTAAGTGCGCGAGTTTCAAATCAGGGGTCCTATACTTGTATGTACAAAATTTTAAGTACACAATACTAGGATTTTTACGGCGCGACAAGTTATAATTTTAATGGCTTTTTTTTTCACGCACCGCTCTTCCACCTTAAAATGGCCCACACATTATTTATTTACAAATACGTTCCAAATTAATGAGTTGTTGTGTATTGATTCATTATTATTATGATTACCTAAGTTACTTCCCGTATAGATCTATTAATTTCCTAGTACTCGTACTAACACAGAATAGCGTAGATGTAACAAAATACATAAACGCATACATACATAAATACATTCGCCACTGTGGGTAAAAAAGTTATTTTTTTTTTCTTTCTTTTTAGGCTTGTAGATACGCAATAAAATTTGGAGATCATCTTTCTAAGAATGATTGCGTCGAGCTGATAAAGTCTTTGTCTGCCTGTAAAACGCCCTTTCAGTGTGCTCATGGAAGACCTGTGATGGCTGTTATAATGGACATCAAGTGTAATAAGCAGGAGTATAAGGTAAAAGCTATAATTATTAAATAATCCGTCATTCTTAATCGTATGTATGACGCGGCACATATATGTACCGCGTCATACAGTAGATTTAATATTAATAACTAGAAAATGATGTTGGACTTGACTATTTGTTGAAGGAATAGGTTTCTTTCAGGTATATTATTTTACTTCGTCGATTTAGCAATAATAATTATTATTACATTAAAAAGTAATCAAAAAGATATCACTGTATGGTTAAACTTTATTTTTCTGTTTGCTTTCTAGATAAACAAAGAAAAATTGTCGCGCTTCCGATCGAGGAATACAAAAAATGGTTATGATAAGGTAAATAAATAGAAATAAAAATCTTTATAATTTCATGGTATTTTATTTTGCTTGATAAAGTAAACATATGAACTGCAAATTACGTACGTACAAATGTTTTTGATATTGTATTGAAATAAAATAGATACATTCTCGACAGTCTTGCCAACCTAAATTTTATTTGTTGAAAGAAGTTTATTTGTTAAGGTATGTTAAAATGTATAATAAAAACAATTTGTTCCTAAATAAAAAAAATATTTACTTCATTTAATGAACTAGACAAAAAAGGAGTCGTAAGACATGTGCTATCCTTATAAAATTAAGCAAATCTCTTACGACGACTAGCGCAAAAATTTTGTTTAGTATGATTCTTAATCCATCTTATGTATGGAGCTATTCTGGTGTGCACGTCTGGGAAACCAACGGCACAGGGAATGCCCCACGACACCAGTCCAACGAGTTCATCGCCTTTTATCAATGGACTGCCAGAATCACCCTGCAAACATTTAGAAAATGAGCCTTTGGTCAGAGCAATAAGGTCCAAATTAAATTAGGTCAAACCTTCAAACTTATTTACGTTCGTATGCACTTATCCACATACCTAGGTACTTATAGTTTTACAATATGCACTTTTACATAAGATTTTGTTTGTTTTTCTTATTGTCATAGGATATTTTACAAGATGCAAATTGAAGATTACTTACATGGCAGGATCCTTCGCCGATCTTTGTAAATGTGCAAAACATGTCTCTAGTTACAGGTCTTGTATATCGCATAGCATGCTGGCATATTTTCTGACTGAAAACTGGCAAATCCAAAATGTACATCCTGCGGCTCGAAAGTCCATTCGGCTAAAAATATAAGTTGTACGTTAATGAAAACGATAGAAGTTTACAAACGAACCCGGACACACCGAAGTCTTAACTGTCAACAGTTTTCCTTCTCATAAACTAGCATTTCTTTTGTATTGTGGATGCAGTTTACAAACAAAAATCTTGCACGAACACAATACTCGATTCAGATGAAATAGAACATAATCTGTTTTTTCCGTGCGGTGATCGAATCCAACAAAACAAAAACATAACGTTTGGATACAACTTCCTTCTTCTTTATACGGTTTTATCAATCAGAAAAACACAAAAGATCAAACTCTTAAGCAAACGCTCTCCATCAGTAAATTCTCATCAATCTAAAATAAACCGCGATAAAATCCGTTAAAAGTAGTTTTTTTTTTTTTCAATGTCTAACATTCGCGTACACCTAAGAAACCAATAAACTCTCAACATTTTTTTAAGCGCCCAAATTTTAATATTTTGGACTATGCAGGTGTCTGTTGAAACGAATGGTAGCCTACTAATAAGTTACTAAGTTGACAATTAATAATTGTTCATATTACAAAAAACAATCAAACTTTTTCCAAGAGACCAACCTTTTCAGCTCCAAATCCCAACAAACTAACTTCATCTCCTTCTTTCAGCTTAGCTCCTCTTAGTTGCATGACTCTTATGTAACGCAAATCGAATGGCTTTTTGGTTATCAGAAGTGCTATATCGTGTTCTTTACTTGTGGCGTTGTATTTATTGTACACAATAATTGATGCCACCTCATTTTGTTTTCCTCCAACGTCCAAGTCATGCGTACCAGCTACAATTTTCATATATTGAGGATCGGCTCTGGAAAAAAGTGGGTAATCAAAAAATCATATTAGTCTATACTATATTTAAATTATGAATTTATTTATTCGGAACATATTCATTGAAAACTATGCGTATAAGATATTTTCCATAATCGTTGATTTTAATTATATTTTTATCAATGAATGACATGAGTAAGTATTGTATGAGGTAATTTCGAGATTAGTTAGAAATATGCGTTGTTTGTAATAAAAAAATCGAGAATTCCCTGTTTACGCGAAAAAACACAGGTATATCATAGAGATAAAAGTGATTGATGAACGAGACATGATTGGAATTGATTAAAATCTAATTATTGTAAACAATAGTCACGATAGCTTCTACTATACACTTATTTTTGTCGTTCCACCACACGTCAGAGGTGAGGAGATGCTTTCAAAACGACCTATCTACTTAAAAAAAATGGCTACGAATCTCATGTTTTTAGCACGATTTTGAAATTTCCTGAATCCAGTACCATTTCAAATACAGGAATGAGTAGATGCAGATTGTTCTCTACTATTTTTTTATGTGTTCAGCATAACTGCATAATCGTACCTACACAGCTGCATAATAAATGTCAGGAGCCAAAACATTTTGACGAAGAGAGGTAAATACTTTGCTTTCCCATGCTAAGCTAAAAACACTGATATAGGTAAAAAATAGATTGTGTCACAAATTTTGCTTTTGCGTAATTTAACAAAAATATGGAGCAATATGTCATATCTAAGTGTTTTTTTGAGTAGGTAGACTCAAAAAAACACTTTACTGATTAAATAAATACTACCTATAACTGCCTAACTCTTCTCATCAGAGAAAAATATCTTAGCTAAATCAAATTAGGAAGGTGGATACATAGGTCTGTATATGTATCTATAAAAAGTACTCTACCTATTCCGATTCTAGTATTCATAGTATGTATAGATACAAAACATAAACACCACTTACTGATGAACACAATGAGCAGCGGTGACTACATGCCATTTAGAAACCACAGCTCCGCCACACACATGCTCGCCGGATAGATTTTGTATTGATGCGTGAAACTTTCCAAAATCCTCAGGCGCTTCATAACCGCCCACTATCCGAGACTTTGTTCCTGAAACTATTCACACACTATGAAAAAACGGAACTAAACTAAACCTTACACAAAACTCAGAACAAAAAAGCAATTATTAAAATACCGTGTCCTGCAAAGTTGTATGCGAAAAAGACGCTCAAAATAATATAAAATATTTTTGTCATTTTAACACCTACATAACATAAGATTTTTTTGTACACTGGAAGCTAATTTTGTGTTGGTTTTACATTGGTTTTTATCTCCGATCTTAATCGTTTTATTGATATCTCTACCCCTAGAGTAATCATTTTGATATAATCAGACAATTTATCATTGAAAAATCAAGTTCAATGAGGATAAAACCATCGATGTAACATAAGTTCCGTTTGCGCGACAGATTTTGGTTGGGGCATAATAATTAGTTATTATCTTACAAAGTGTTTTTTTTTTTAATTTCTCAGTTGGTTTTCTACTGAATTATGACCAATATGATTAAATTGACTCGATGGTTAAGTGGTAGCAAGCGATACTGCCCTCCACAAGACCTCGGGTTCGAATCTCGGGTCGAGCCAAAAACAGTAACCGGGTATTTACTGTTTAGAAAAACTTTGTATCTACAGGATATGGAGCGGTGTATGGTTCTGCATCTGATCTCTCTCCGGCTTGTAAAGAATAGAGTGACTATGATAATATTTCATCTGATTGAACTGGATTTTTGCGTAACAACATTTTTCTTAATGATAAACTTATAAACTTTAAGATTTTAACTTCTTTGCCCATAAGCATGTTTAGATTCATTCACATTGGCTCAAGTACTACACCATGTAAGACTCGTAAGATAGAAATACATTGTTGAATTAAATCAAGAATGGGTGATTCGTTACTGCTGTTTTATTAGGTACATTTTTATATCCAACGTTTCTTTGATCAAAGTAGCTTTTAGTGTAATTCAAGAAAATACCTATTCAATATTAATTTAACGATTACAGTTATTTAATAGGTTTTTTTTTTTATTTTTAAACTGTGTGAAGTTTCCGCTGATACTTGTATCCTATTTTTTATAATAATAACTATATTTCCAGTTTAAAAAACCATGCAATTTATAAATAAAATTAATGAATACGTCATCTAAGTAGTCTGTGCTGGTTTATTTATTTATTTATTTATTCAGAGCTGGTAACACTGATAGCATATCTAAATAAACGTCATTTGACAAATTGACACATGACATAAGGTGGTTTCGCAACGTTTGAACGTTGTTGTGTATTTTTGTTTGGAGGACAATTTTGAGAATTTGTTTGTGCACAGTCATGGATATTTTAAAAGCTGAAATTGCACGGAAACGAAAGCTTCTTGAAGAAAAGAATATTATTGTAAGTATACCCGACGTGCGTACTGCAAATTACTTACATTTTGTTCATTTGTTGGTATAGCACTGTTGACGTATTTATTTCGTAATTGCAGGACCCTACCACAAATAAGAAATATTTTAAACGAGGGGAACTTCTGGCTAAAGAACAAGAGGAATACTTAAAGAAATATGGTCCTCAAGTCAGTGAACCTGAAGATGTGAAGCCAGATATTAACAACGAAAAAAGTTTGTTACTAATGTTTTCTACAAATTCAACTATATACCTATACTATAATTATCCGTGACCTGTATATAAAGTGGTAGATAATATGCTTAACAAACAATATACAACATGATTTCATTTGAGATTTATATGTTTTTTTCATTATGTTGGTTTACTAGAGTGAATATTTTTGTTTTTTGATGCAATTCATCACGCATCGCACCTAAAGGTATCTGTTTTGTCAAAATTACAGGTGACAGACAAGCAACAAATGATGCAGAAAATACAGAGATAGTTGGACTGCCAAGAACAGAAGTTATAAAAAGGCTGAGGGAGCGAGGGCATCCAATTTGGTTGTTTGGTGAAAATGAACTGCAATCCTTTAAGAGATTAAGAAGGATTGAGATTCAGGAACCAGAAGCTAATAGAGTAAGTAGATAGCATATATTATATTTTTACATTAAAAAAAAAGGAAATTATTAACTGGTGTACTTTTTTCAAGACTCATGACTAGACCTGTATGTAAATGTGTTGTAATAATATATTTTTTCTCTCATTTTAGGGACTAAGGAACGATTTTCAAGAAGCTATGGAAAAAGTGGATGAAGCATATTTAAATGAAATATTAGCTCTGGGAACACAGGTAAATATATCTATTGATTAACTATTTATAAAACTTAATTTAAATTAGCATAGTAATAAGCTGGAGTATTTTTTTGGATTCTGAAATGATGCTTAACATAAACTGCCATTGCTTTTACTTGTTTTTAAAACACATTTGGTAATATTTTTCATAATTCTCATTCATGTATTTATTTGTAGATTGACACTGAAAAGCAAATTAAGGAAGATGCTTTAGATGACTCAATCACATATGACTTTATTCAAGAGATGGCAAAAACTATGGGCCAAGGTGACAAGAACCATGATATGAATGTTATCTTAGCTGTGTTACAGGTAGGTTCTAGGATAATACTAAAATATATAACTAACAACATTTATCCAAAAAAATAAGGATATTTTTAATTTAACATTCTATAGAAATGTGTTTTAGTTTATGCCACTAAACACACATATTGTGATTATTATTAGTATGATAAAACTTTCAATGCAAATTTTATAGTAATTGATCCCAAACTTTATTTAATTATTTTTTTTCTAATTATAATCATACTTCGTACGTCTTTGAAATATCTTACTTAAAACAAATTTTAACCATTTTATTTTTCAGTTTCTCTTGAAGTTATGGGGACAACAGCTGAACTCCGCGACAGGAGCTGAAAAGACAGCAGTCAAACACAAAATGACTAGAGCCACATTTACTCAAACACAAGTGTATTTAAAACCGCTTGTAAGAAAGCTGAAGAAGAAGAATCTTCCAGATGATATCTGTGAAAGTCTTTGCGAGATTACCAAGCATTTGCTTGACAGAAACTACATTATGGTTAGTCTTAAATTGTTATTTTTTCATATTTTATTTAGGCTCTCATTGGTATTTTATTTAGGCTCCGCTACCTAATGTTTGCTATCGATGTTTAAACAGTAGAAAGTTGAAATTTTTATAAGAACTTATTTTGCTGTTATAACAAGCAAAATAAAAAAGTCAAATTTTGATTTGGCTTTCTTGTCATGTATAAATAATAAACATGAGAGTTCAAACCAAACATGGCCAGTCATAATCTCCCTGCCCTGTTCCGTGTTCCAAACATGACCAGTATTTTTTTAAATGTACTTACCCTGTTTTATTTAGAAGTCATATTCCTATGCATTAAATACTTTTTCTTTATTTTCAGGCAAGTGACGCATATTTGCAGATGGCTATCGGTAACGCGCCATGGCCTATTGGTGTCACTATGGTCGGTATTCACGCTCGTACAGGAAGAGAAAAGATTTTCTCAAAGAATGTGGCTCACGTAATGAACGACGAAACTCAAAGGAAATACATCCAAGCATTGAAGAGACTTATGACCAAATGCCAAGAATACTTTCCGACCGATCCTTCAAGATGTGTTGAATATACTACAACTAGATAATAAAAGGCTTGTGAAAATATGTGTATTTTTTTTCCGTATGTGTACCTTATTTAGCATTGCTCCTGTCATACAATATAAACCAATACATATACATGGACTTGATCAATTGATTATACCTTGCATTTTGTACTTGTTCACAAGTGTTATTGTTGTGTAGTAGAAGCGCCTGTGTATAATTTATTCAATGGCATTGCCAAAGTATTCTGTGGGCATGACTGACCACAATCTATAAAATGTTAGTAAATGCCAAATAAATTACATAGTAAATAAATGCGGATAACATCATATATATACATTGTTCTGAACCCAAAGTAAGTAGCTAAAGCAATCGTGTTATGGTGTTATTATTCACAAACAACGAACGAAGGTACCACAAACACCCAGACCAATGTAAAAAAGTGTATTTCTACATTTACCCGTCCAGGGATCGAACCCGGGACCTTAGAGCTAGCGACACATTGAAAACTGGTGCGTACGCTACTCGACCACGGAGGTCTTAACAAAACAGTTCCTAAATGTTAAATAAATTAAAATTACCTGATGCCTTAGCTGGGAAGCGTATAGACATCAGCTTATAATAAGAAAAATAATATTGTTATGTACAATTATCTTATTTCGTTGACTTCCTTTCCACTTTAATAGAGAAAGAAGAAAAGATAATAAAAAAAAATCCTTTTCAGTGTTACATGTATAATTATTTTGCAGTGGCAACAATAAGCAATCCGGCTGCTGCTGTTATGTCAATGTCAAAGTCAATTAAAATAATACCGGTGCTGTTTTAAATAAAGTTTATTTCTGAAATTAAAATCATGTTAAAATGATCTTAGACTACGTTATCAAGTTCCACTTAGAAGACTGTTTTAATATTCTATCCGAGAATGATAACTTAGGTTACTACAGCATTAAAATAGAGTAAATATCAATTCAAGACTAGGTCTTACCTTATTGTTTATTGATGTTTTGATTGTTTGTATTGTAACTTACAGCTTTCTGAAACTTTTTGAGTCATATCCAGATATTGGAGACAAAGTCCTATGTAGTCCTGTTGAGAGTCTACCAGCTTGTAATAAGGATTTAATTAAAGCTCAGCAAACAATCTTGGAACGTGATGAATATAAAATAGAAGTAGCAAAGTTGGAATATTGCTATTTAAAACGTAACATTCATGCAAGGTTCTTTGGTTTACCTGTTTGTCCGGAATTACATCGCACTGTATTCCCAAAAAATGTGGACTTGGGATGTTTTTTAAAAGTTACAGGTTAGTTTCTGGCTTAGTTATTCTTAAGTTGGAATTTTAATATTGTACTGTAGTATATATTATACTATAGTATAACTCAACTTGTATGTATTCATACAAGTTGAGCATTACCTGGTATAGTGCTGAATTAAATTTGATCTGGTTGGGTTTGAGTGAGTTTAATTGGCTATCCCATGTAGCTGCCTATACCAATGTATTTACAATATGTTTAAGTTTGTGAACTTTTATATAAGTAATGCTTTTTATTTTGATTCTAGGTACAGTGGTAAGAGTAACACAGTCAAAAATGTTAGAATATCAACGGAAATATGTTTGTGTCAAATGCAAGTTTGAAAACTGCATTGAAGCTGAATTTGAGAATAGATACATTTTGAAAGCCCCTTCAAAATGCGCCAATGTCGATAAAAGTTGTAGAAGTTCTACATTCACACAAGTTCCTTTAGTTTCTAGGGAGCACTGTAAGGATTATCAGGAAATAAAAATACAGGTAAATGGGTTCTAAATTCTGAAAGGTATTGTACATAAATAATAGTTAAACAGTTTTTTAAGTAAACACACTGCTTTCGGGCAAGGTCAATGCTTGTTTATTCAATTTTATAAGTATCTAATACAATTCTTTCAATATTTAAATTACCTGCTTTAATTTCCAGGAGCAAGTAAATAAGCTGAGCATAGGTACAATTCCAGGATCTATGTGGGTAGTGCTAGAAGATGATTTAGTTGATTGTTGCAAGCCTGGTGATGATGTTATCATATGGTAAGTTATAAAATTTAATATTTTAAGGGTTTTATTGTTGTATTTTCCTTATAATGTGTGGAAAACTTTTCAATTTAATTTATAAAAACATTAGACTTAGCTAGTTTAGTATTATTTATTGAGTTAATAACTACTATGTCCACTTTTTAAATGAAGACAGACCATTATATCTATATTAAACCTCCTTTTACTCCATCCAATTCGCAGTGGCACACTCCGCCGGCGATGGCGCCCATCTGCTCTGAACAAGAAATCTGAAGTTGAGCTAGTATTACAAGCAAACTTCGTAGAAGTATCTAATGCACAGAGATCAGAGGTTATAGCATCCGCTCCTGATGTGAAGGACTGCTTTGATGAATTCTGGTTGAAGTATGAAGCCTGTCCTTTGAAAGGAAGGGATAGAATTTTGGCATCTGTTTGTCCTCAGGTAAAAAACGTTATGTTATTATAAGTGACGGCTATTATAGTTATTGCGCTCACCAGTTGGCGCTACTGGTGCGTTAGCTGTCAAACTCCTAGTATTTTAATGGAATTATTAAACAGTACCCCTTATTCAATATAACTGATAATAACTAACTGGGAGCTCAATACCATAACACAAATTCCATTTTCCACATAGTATATTGATTAATTCAGAACCTTTTTTTACAATATTTACTATAGCAGAAAATGTAAAAAGCAGACATGCTTTAGGTTGGTTATGGTTAATAAGTTTTTTGAATTACATTTCAGGTTTACGGACTTCATTTGGTGAAACTAGCAGTACTATTGACAGTTATTACTGGATCAAATCATGTAGTAGAAAATGATGCAAAGAGATCTGCACAAGATGAAAAACACGCAACGCGCGTTCGTGGCCAATGCCATTTACTCTTAGTAGGGGATCCAGGTAAAGTTTACAATCAATTTTACACAAATGTATTTGTTCAAAGCATTTTGAACTCTATTCATGTCTTGCATAAGTTTGTTTTGCCTTACTCATGTGATTGTTCAAAGCATTTTAAACATTATTCTTCTCCATATAAGTTTTGTTTTATTTTACCCACTTGCTTTTTTCAGGTACTGGAAAATCGCAGTTACTTCGGACTGGATCTGAACTGACTGCGCGCTCGGTGTTTACATCTGGAGCTGGAAGCACCCGAGCTGGACTCACTTGTGCTGCACTAAGGGTAAGTACGATTTATTTATTTTATTTCGGGATAAAAAACAGTAGTACAATGCAATGTTATACATTATACATTGAAATTCTAAAAAAAGTACTTATTATACTACTAACAACATTATCCACTTAGTACTAAATTAACGATCATGCCATCTTGGGTTTTATATTAATGGGGTTCGCCTGACTTGTTTCGAACCCTACTACTGCTGTTGTGTTCTTGAAACCCTAACACTAACAAATGTAACCTACGGTATTAAAAGCTTCTTTATTATTAGTCGGTTGGTGGTTCTTTATTTAGGCTACCCGCTACAGATTGCAAAATTTTGATTGTGATTAGGCTCTTAATTATTGTTTTTAGTTATACAATATGATTTACAGGAGGATGGTGAATGGCAGTTAGAAGCTGGTGCCCTCGTCTTGTCGGACGGCGGCGTGTGTTGTATCGACGAGATATCACAGCTTCGGGAACACGACCGCACCGCGATACACGAGGCGATGGAGCAACAAACTATATCAGTCGCTAAGGTGAGGTTTATAAATATATTTCTTTTTATTGTTTTGAATGTTTTTTCTTTTCCTTTTTATATCTATTGTTACTTATTTTATGCTCCAAAGAGTATTATCAAAGCAAATGTGCAAATTAAAAAGCTAGATTGGTCTATCGGTCGCGTGCCTATCTAACGTAGCACTACTATGGCTGACCGCAGGTTCGAACCTTGCAATAGTAGCCTATTATTTACATGTGCAAATTAATGTTCTTGGTCTCTCAAAGACAATATAATAATAATATTTTATTTCGGAACAACATAGGAACCATTTTGTTAGTAAACACCTTAGATACTACAGCTTATACACTACGGTTAGTAAGAAAAATTAGGAATTCCGTAACATTATTTAGTGAATCATGTACTTACGAGACATTTCATGCGAACAATGATTTCGCATGAGATGCCTCAATATGGCCAATCTTTTAAGTTTACAAACTGTTCTAATTTTGTTACAAGATACTTTTGATGCAATTATTTATTGTAAGCCATATACATAATAAAAGTATTTGCACGGTAGGTATAACTTATAAACGCCGTTATACTATATCCGAAATAAATACACTCGAAAGTTAGGTAATAATAGCATAGTTATTACATTTATGTAATTATTGTTTTCATCTTATTTCAGGCTGGTATAGTCTGCAAGCTCAATACTCGATGCGCTATAATAGCCGCTTGCAATCCAAAAGGACATTACGATACCGATCAACCGTTAAGCGTCAATGTTTCACTCGGAACTCCTCTGCTAAGTAGGTAAAGTTCAATTTTAATACTATTTCAAAAACATACTGAAGATATAATAAATATAGGCTCCTAAAAAACAGGCCTAGGCCTAGTTTAGAAGACAACAGTTTGCTTTTTTATATTTTCTGATTTTTTCATATTTAGTTTTTGGTTAAATAACGTATAAAATATAGTTTTAAATATTTAGGTACTACTGTAAAGGCTCACAGAATATATTGAAACTATTGTTTATTGTTATTACTTTGAAAGATTATGATATTTTTTTTAATATCATTATTTCACCAACGCATTTTTATATACTTACACAACTTAGGTATATTTAGAAATTAAAAGTCAGACTACATAACATAAAAAACGCGTTATTTAGCAAATGCTATTATGAGTCGTTTAAATAACGCTATTTAGTTCCCTCTACTAGTCAAGACTAACTGACATGGGTCAGGAACGCATTGTTTCAGCGGCCAAAGTATAGAAGCTAAGTAAATCATATATTTTTTTTAGGTTCGATTTAATATTTATAATGCTAGACTCAAAAAACAAAACTTGGGACAAACTTGTGTCATCATACATACTTTTTGGAGATTCTTATGCAATCGATTCTAAGAAAAAATGGACTCTCGAAAAGTTACAGGTGAGATATAACAACCATATTGTGATAAGCATGGGTCAGTTTTTCAAACGTCAAATAATTTTAACTGCGAAACACATTTTGAATTTTTGACAGTTCTTAAATACAAAAATGAATTTTATCTCTCGAATAAAAATTACCTGGTGTTGGAAAAACCGGCCTTTAATAAAAAAATATTTATTTAAAAGGCCATATGGATAAGGATTTACTTACTTTATTGGTTTCTTAAACCTACTGCATTGTAATGGAATCACCGTAATAGGGTATTTGACATAGTTATCAAATAAATAAGTTTTCTATTGAATATTATAGAATTAAAGGTCCCAATTAAGAATATTTGACTTAAATTACGAATAAAAATTATTTAATATTTTATGTTCCTAAATAAAAATAAGATTTTTTTAATCTGTACATCATTGAAACGAAACGTCTTAACGACCAATCAGAGCCCGGTGACGTCACTATCTAATAAACTAAATGTCTTGTCATTCAGACTGCTATACGACGTCGTATCGTATTGTTTTAGTTTTGTTAGTATTTTAAAGAGTGACGTCACGCCTCTGACTTATCACGTGACTTAGCGTTTTAGCGGGAAATACGAAATGTATTTTTTAAAACTGCCTTTTGGTTATTAAAATGGCTCAAAATTTAAGAAAAACAGTCGTCAAGCGTTTCTTTTAGTGACTTAGAACATTTTGGAGTAGTTTACGAAAATTTGTCAAATACCCTATTCATTTAATATGTAAACCTCCATACTATCTGTATTATTTCTTTTAGAATTCGATGTAAAACCTTTTATGAAATAAAATATATTCAATTACAGATGTACATAAGCTTAGTTGGGCCTAAGTATACCGAGATGACGAAATCAGCTAATATTATACTGCAAAAGTATTATATGGCACAAAGGAGATCTGAGCACCGAGATCCTTCACGCACCACTGTCAGAATGTTAGACAGTTTAGTAAGGTATGTATGCTTTGACTATATTGATTGAAGTTATAAAATTGCTTCGCCCTGCGGTTGCTCTCGTATAATTTCTGTTCCCGAGGTGTTTTCATGATAAAAATAATCCTATGCCTCAATCTACGTTGTTAACTGTGTACTAAGTAGTATGGAAATCAAACACAATAGTAGCAAACATAAAATTCTGCCTATATAGCTTCTAAACTCTCGCCTTCGCTTTCGTTACACAAAATAAATCAATGAATCTACATCTGCAGATTGTCTCAAGCACATTGCCGACTAATGTATCGGAAAACAATACTACCAATGGATGCCATAATAGCAGTTTCACTTGTAGACTTATCAATGCAGGATTGTACGTTGAACGACACAGTAGATGCTTTACACTCTACAACTCCTAAATACCCAGACTTTGATTACCTATGTACTGCTAAGAAACTGCTGACAAAGCTAAATCTTCTCGATGTGTGGCGAAATGAACTTTTATATTACGCTAAGTTATTACAAGTTGATCATAAAACTTTAGAGAATGACATAGAAGGAGGAAACTGTAAACTATTTGCGAAACACGACGATGTTACTGATGATAATATACATCTTTCCGCATCACTTATAACAAGTTCATATTTTAATAATAAGAAATCAAAGAATGATGATCAATTAGTAGAAGATACTAATAAAGGTAGAAAAGATAATAACTTCAAAGACCCAGGTATTCATGAGAAATTTGCAGTAACATTAAAAAAGCATTCAACATTAAATAAAGCGGTCAATGACCCATCAAAGATTCCAACGAAAAAAGGCAATAAACGGAAAAGAAAAGAAGTTGTTGTGGATTCTAGACCAATTAAAAATAAATTGCCTAAAAGAGGGAATAAATCTAAAGGAAAAGTTGATGATGATGAAGACCAATCTAACAGTGACAATGAATTTGAAATGTTAAAGGCTGTGCCAAGCGTAAACGATGCCTTTGCTGATTTAGGACTAGATTTCAGTTTTATGAAAGAAAATAATGAGAATTACATCGTCAAATCTGAACCTAAAGAACTTGAATCAACATTAGAAGAGGTTCTTGATATATCTGTAAATAATAATGATAGTATATTAAGCAAAAGTCCTAAAGAAGAATTAAATAAAAGTACAGTAAAAGATAGAACTATGAACAAGTTGAAAATGTTTCAGTTTTCTAGTAAAAACGATTTCGATAAATATGATGAAAAACCTGGACCATCTGATAAATCAAAAAGCTTATTAGTCTCAAAGGAAAATGATAAAAATCTTTTACATAACCAACCATCTACATCAAAATCAAAATTATCTATGTTTGAGAATATAAAAAACTCATTAGACAAAGTAACAACTATTTCAGAGTTAAAAGGAAAAGAAAATAATAATTCTACTCAAAAAGTATCAAGTGCCAGTTCACAAATATCAATATTTGAGAGTTCAGATTGTGATATAGATTTAGATATTTAATCAAGATGAAAAATGGTTTATAAATAAATCAAATTTTTATATTTTATAATTTTATTTTCTATTACAATAATCTATTGACATATTTACAAATAATAACAACTTATAGTTACAAGGTCTATTGAATAATAATTTAGTCTTGAAATTGGCTTGGGGACTGGGTACTTCATTTTAATGGCTGTCGGTAGATTGTCACACACACATACAATCTTGCCAAATATTATGTTAAACAAGTTATGTAATATCTTTAATTTATTAGCCCGATGTAGTAAATATAATTATAGTGGAAAATAATCTACTATTGGCAGTTATTTATTTGTGGAAGTAAGAAAGACAATGTAAGCTACCTAGATGCTACTAGAAATATTACTTCTAGGTTAAGTAATATTGTTACTAACTAAATCACAAAAATAGAAGCAGTTTCAATTAATTTACAATAATTTACCTAACAATTTGCTGTATTAATTTCTATCCCTCAGCTACAGAGCTCATATGAGGATCAGTATCATAGTTATCAATAAGCAAGTGTTTAAACCTCCTTGCTGTTATTTGGATACTTTCCTCCTTAGGTGTAATGTTCATTATTTCCACTCTTGCTACATATAAATGATCAGGATTGTTAGGGCTGACCATTTTTATGACATCCACTTCATCTCCCAATTTGACCTGAAAACATAAGTTATTATGTCGTATTATGTTTGTTATAAATATGCTTAGTATAATGAACTTTCTAGGAATTAAAATCTGCTAGTGTCACACAAGGCATACATATGATTCTCTACCAATAAAAGACAAGCTATCGGCCTGTGATTGGTGGAAATTGATAGATAGACTTGAAGCGAGACTAGCGATCTCAGTGGATTTGAGTCCCAGGAGCCCCATTATTATATTCAATAAGTTATGCTAATAATTAAAATACTTACGGATGCACTTTTCTTCATAATTTTCTTGCCATTTAATCTAATTTTACTTTCGTAAAACATTTGTTCTATTTTACTGAAACGGAAATCAGATGATGTATTAGAATTTATGATCAATGTTAATAAGTATATTAAGGTTGGCATTAGGTAAGGTAGGTATACTTTTAGTTTATGATGGCTGGGAATGGTTTGTAATATGACAGTGATAAGTTTAAGCTATTTACAACACTTCTAAATTCATTGAAATAAAACTACTTTTTACGGATTTTTTCGCGGTTTATAAATACCGCGAAAAAATCCGTAAAAAGTAGTTTTATTTCAATGTCTAACATTCGCGTAAACCTAAGAAACCAATACTTCTATATTCCTTAATAAAAAACAAAACAATTTTATAATCAAAGAACTTACTTTCTGGATATACTCAGGGCTGACTTCAAAATGACATCAGTTCTCATAGAGGTTGTGGAAAACTTTACAACCTTAGAGTCCCTTGATAGAGACGAGTCGTCGTCACCTACTATATCTTCATCATCAGAATCATATTCTCTCTAAAACATCAGAATAAAGTATTGTAAACTGCCAACATTACGTATTTAATATGCCGGGACAACTCACACACGGTTATCTGATCCCAAGCTAAGCAGAGCTTGTGTTATGGTAACCAGACAACTGATAAACATACTTATATATTTCTAAATACATACATATTATAGATAAATTACACACAATTATAATTTGAAAACAGGCTTAAAAACTGACAGTAACACGTACGATATACGGTATTTATTTGGTGATCATACGGCCAACTTAATTAATATACGAACCTTTTTAGATTTACAACGAACTGGGGTAATTAAGTTATTGGGATAAGCAGTAACAAGTTTTGAGGTTATGTTTACATTTTTGTACACACAACTATGAATAGACCTTTTGGCTAGCTCTTGTCGAAACACTCGACACAACAGGGCTGAATTAATAATTCGTCGGTATAAACTCATTGTTTTCGTTTACTACAATCGCAAATTTTATTTAACCTTCGTTCACATTTGAAAAAATGATTACAAAACAGTAATTTCCTTTGGACGTAAGATTTCAAAGATTTGTAAATGTCAATGTCAATTTTAAAACTTTTTTTGTTGGGTGGTTTCGCTGAAACTTATATAATGTAGTTACTACATAATACAAAGACAAACATCGTTATTTATTGCAGATGCATATTAAAAAGAAAATCTGTTTATTATAAATGTATTATGAACATTATTTTTTCTCAACACAAGCGTGTAACGTAACGTTTTGATACGTTTAGAAACCGAATGCTAGGAACGAACGTTCAGAAATAAATAAATTTTGAACATTGTCTTGTATTTATTTGCCTTTGTGGTTGGAATACAGTTATTTGTTCTGAATCTTACTACTTTGATCTGCAGCAAATCAAACAGATTAGTTACTTCTATGGGTAGCAAGCTAAACATGTCATAACAAACGAACTGTGTCTCTATCATCGCCTGCGACTTCTTTGTAAGCTTGAATTATAAATGACGAGGCGAGCGTTGACGATAGCTGGGTTCTCATAAATTCATAATCATATCCGTTTACAGATTAGCCGCCGACCGATGTGAGAGCAAACACCCCACTTATGTTTGTTTACGACATTTGGTTAACATCAAACTGAATATGGTTTACATGTTCTGCCTTGGTTTAAGTTTAGGTAGCTACCTATGTAACTTAGCGTAGGATAATTTGTAGGCTCTTGTGCTTTTTGATATTTCTACTTGTTAATAAGATGCATAGCATTTAGATACTTAGTAACAGAAAAAAATAAGTAAATTAGCTTTGAACCACATGTGACGTTAACGTTGTTAATTGGCTCAGTTACAAGTTATTTGATAAGTAGTTTCTACGAGATTATACTTAGTTTGCTTTGCCTACTCAACAGGTCATTAATCATCGAGTTAAACAATGTCTAAAACAACTATAAGCCTGCGATCACAATACAATACACTCCCGACTTTCAAGATAATTAACAATCATAATTCACCCTTCAGAGCGATAATGTCTCAACAAAAAACACTAAACGCACAAAGAAAACAGATATGATACCCATATTGACTTAGAGTCAGGGTGCGCGTGTCAAGCCGTGGGAGAGTGGAATATGGATCGTCGATTTATCTCGTCTCGACGACACGACTGTTAGGCGCATCAGAGTAAACATTCTAGTTTTTTCATTCAAGTATCTACTGATAACAGTGATAAAAGTTTTGTGAATATTTTGCAGGGATAAGGATAACGATGATGCTAGTGATACTTAGTTAGGTGCTTAAGTTTCAAGCGATTTGGATTTGAAAGTCTGATCGCGTTGAGTAGGTGCTCAAGCATAAGTATAGCTACCTACTTGAATATTATGATCTTAGCAGTTATCTAGATTCTCAGGTCTCTAGAATAGATCTAGCAGGTATCTAACGAACGGATATACTTAAGTTGAAGGGGCTACCGGGTAAAAAGCTTTTTGATAGGTAATGTGTAGAATATGAAAATAATCTTGCAAATTCTTCCAGAATTTGGAGCTCCAGAACACAGATTTCAGGGAAACTCACTAGTGCTAGCTACTAGGTACATAATTTTTCGTAAATAAATGCCCTAGAGATTAAAAGCAGCTGAACCAACGTGATGATTGTAAACTAACTACTAAGACAAGAAGTTCAAAGCCATTCAAATTACCAAATTAAAAATAAACTCCCGTTATAAAAAGTAAAGAAATTTAATGAGATAAGCAATCACGACTGTGACCAAATAAACATACCCCGCCTAAGACAGTCAGCATTTAAAAATAAAGCAAACTTTTTCTTTCAACACAATGATTGAGGCGTTCGTCATCCAAACGGTATCCTACCACTTTATCACATTATACACGGTTTGTCTCTTAGCAACATATGGACACATGTCTCGCATTCTGAACGATCTTTTTATTTTAGTACATACGATTATGTTTACGGCGAGTTCAAAGGGTTTTTAATTTGACACAGTTTATGGCTTTGTCCTGCGTTGACGGCTGTGGATGGAAAAGTTGTGTAGCGTCGCCGGTCGTCTATTAATTTATTGTGAAGACAAAACAGTGTAATCGCATAAATTGTAATGTCGCCGTGTACTGTAGTGGATTATAATCATAAATCTTCTGGCACTCTAGCTCTTGTCACAGGTTACTCGCTACTTTGCTGACGAATGGGCACCAGAGTGGTCTTAAATTACAAAACGAGGTATCGGTAATTAATAGTAGTTTTAAGTTTCTGTTGTCGCACTATTTATCTTAATGGATTGGTAAAGAATAAGTTCCCGATGGTAAAGTTATGTCTAGGAGTTACTTTAACATGCTGGATTGTTTTAGATATTGAATTTTACTGCCATCTCTATTCTCAGAGCAAGAGCAGTTTTGGTTAACGATAAGTGATTTGTTAGTATTAGGATTTAGGATAGATAGTAAGTATAGTCAACATACGGCGCAAAAAATGAGTGGACAATTAAAAACCTTGGTTTATGTTTTTATAAGTTTTCCGTGAGATTATTTATCTTTAACAAAAATCATTTTTTACTTAATAAAAATATTTTCTGCTTCCTATCAAAATAGTTTAATTGTTCTATAAGTGGATCCATTAATAACTGTTATATAGACTAGGCTTCAAAATCTTTAACTTACATGAACTTTAACCTAAGACAGCTAAATAATTATATTGTACTCTCTACAAACTAATATAACAAAGTCTGAAAGTACAACAAAGATAACTAACGAAATGATCGATCGACACGTTCTTTGTAGCCGTCCAACTTGAAAACAACTGCACTTATTCCCAGTAAATTGAATGACCATTCCAAGAACAAGAGCAGTTTTACTTTTTATCTCAATAGCTTCAGTTCTTACTTCTAGTGAGCTAGGCTCCTACATTCCACGTTTTATGGCTACGACCCGATAAAGTTTCTTTAATATAATCGCATTCTTGAACAATACGCGTTTACGATGCTTTATGCCGTCCACAAAGGAAGTTATGAATACATCGGTACTCAGGTTTCGGTGTTATAATGTTAACAAACATAAACGTTGCTACTCGAGCGTGTGGTCTCAAATAAATCAATGGACCATTCGTTTTAATGGCTTCTGTCCTGCCGGCTTGCAGGCTTTTTAGTACTTAATTGGTAAACAATAAGATTGTTTTGCAGTAAATCTTGCGAGAATAATGTTATTTAATCTGACTTTGCGTGCTATGAGTATGTTTCTTTAAAACTATCTTTCATAGCCATTTCTTTCAGTTTAGTCAAGTCTTAAATATTTACCTACTTAACCTGTTATTTCCGGGTAGGTACATACCTAATTAAATAAATGCACTGTCTTCATAATTTTGTAAGCTTTGTGGCTCTCTCAATGAAATATTGAGCACGTTTCCCACCTCTAACGCCCGTAAATTAGCAGTTTGACGAGCTGATCGAATATACGTTGCATGGAGTTTTGCTTGTATTATGAATGCAGTCCAAATTAATTGGATGTTGCTGTTGTTTGCAGAGCATGCTGGTGAATATTTGATAAAACATTCCGCGTGCTATGTGCACATAGTTGCCTATCCAGATTGCTTGTTTCTAATTTAAACACGTAAAAATACTATTGGACAGGTATTTCTTTATATTTAAATTAAAAAAAATCGGTTTATCACTAATATCTAATAAATCAATACAGTCTAAATTGGTTTTGTTTCTTTTTTTCGAACATTGTTTCTCAGGCCTGCCAGTCTTAAAATTACGGTCGAATCAAATTCTCTAGGAAGTACTACCCACTTCTATAATTGGAATAACTCCATGAAAGGCAGCTTACAAAACCGTTTCTCTTTCTAAGCTCCAAGCCTTTTATCCACGCCTTTCAAACAACAAAACAACATAAATAAAATCACTGTAAGTTTTGATTGATCTTAAATATCACCCGGCAGCTAAGCGAAGTAACGGGAGCGAGAAATTGAATTTCTCATTTGACGCCCGAGGTTCAGTATCGTTTATCATTGAGAGGTGACACTTCATCATGTCATGGTGTCCAGGCCCCTTTGTACAGCTATTGGACTGTAAAACGCTTGACAGCCAGTAAGGAGTTGTATGTAATTGCGGATTATGTGATATAATAGGCTGCAATTACGTTGTGTCAGTTTGAAGGGACTCTTCGGCATTTGAAGTTGGAGCCGTGTAGATTATTGTATGGCAACTAGTATTTTATTATTGGATTACGAGTTTCTTCAGACCTGTGTTAATTGCCAGTTTGCCACTAAGAAAATAGTCTATTTATGTATCCCATATATTTTTGCTTTGACTCGGATGAATTTTATACATTGCTATGATATCTGTCAGTGACTGTCAGTTATTTACAGTTCGATGCGACTGTCTATTATTTTTGGTAAATTATGTAAGCTTACCAATTTTGTGTACAAAACAGAGGCACTGAAACTTGTAAATAAAGCACTGGTCCATTTGCAAATATATTTTTATTGCTGCACTATATTTTTTATTGTTTTATTCTTACTATTGGTATAAATAAAAACAGTCTGCCCTTCTTTTAAGACAGTTGGTGGCGCCGATAATAACGTACTGTATTTATTGTGTATGCCATTTAAATATACCTGTTACGGCAATTAAACGACCACTTAATAATATTATTTATATATTTTACTATTTAAAAGAACGCCAATCGACGCGCAGTTTCGATTCATAAAATTTAATGACATTATTAAACTAACATGGCTATTAATAATCTCAATTTAGACTTTTATCACTGCGGAGACGAAAGTGTCTTAAGCCTTAATACTTTTTGTGTGGGTTTATGAGTCGACCACATGGTTCATCGGCTTTATTAACTGCCGTACTAATGCAAGTTTTACGAGTAATTTCACGGTTATTCATTGTACCTCGGCAGGGGGCACCACTGACGGTCAGTTGGGAGTGTTGAGACACTCGGTGTCTGCACTAACATTGTATACGACTCTTTTTATCGTGGTAATGAATACTTAACTGACTTTAATAAATGACTTGAGTGTGGTATACGTTGTGGCAGGTTGTTCAAAATATTTCTCGTTCATTGAACAATGTTGACGACGTTTAGTGCGGCTAAGCACTTGTCGAGAATCGGGATGATTGTTCTGAGTCTGAATGGTTTGCAAATTATTTCAGTCATTCGATTAGATTTGAATTCCACAGTACTTCAGTATCTACTCCAGACATATTGAATTTATAGAAAATAACTTTCATCTTTATTGCTTTTATAATAGAGAGTTTTAAAATTTTGTAAATGTTTATCGGAAATATTATTTAATGGAACTCGTTGTTGTTAGCGAAGTAGGTACTAAATATTATGTCTATTTATTAGATCCTATGTTTTGTAATAGATGGGTTTACTATTAACGAAATTATGAAACCTAGCACTATTTTTGACGACACGACCAAACTAAAACCGACAAAATTTTAATCACGGTAACAAACATTCAATATTTACTTTCATTAATAGCTAGACACTCATCTAGTGTTTGCTTCACACGCGTTGCCATTATAAGCTCATTTTGTCAGCTAACAGGTTGATGTGAGTTTAATTAAAATTCAGCACCATCCATCACCGCCATATTGATTTTGTGTCACGTGCATTTGCTGCGTCCGTCCGTTATCAATTAGCCCGCCATCGTTTGACGGGGCTAAGGATTTTAGATAGACTGATAAAAGTAATATAGGGGCAAGCAGAGCTTATATGCTTTGTTATATGCCTATCCAAAACATTATACGGTTCAGTGGGGCATTATTATTTGGAAACAAAGACGTTATTTAGAATTCAGTCAAAATAAATTAAATAAATATTTAAAACGAAAGAAATGTGTTCTTAATTTTAGGTAAATATTTCAGTATATGAATAAATATTTAGGTAATTTTAACACCTTCAACACTACTGTGTTTAATTAGGAAAATTTAAAAAAAGTCGACTCTACCTCTTCGTCTCTTTACTGTTTATGTTTTGGATAGAATTAAAGTTCTGATAACGTCTTTGGTTGTAAAGAAGCTTATAAGAAATATCTAAAACTATTTAAAACGGATTCTTTCTCGATTAATATTCCTAAATCCTTTATAGACATCACAGACTTCTTGAGACTAGTTACCAAAAATAAAAAATAACATATTTATTTTTAATCCTCCCCAGGCAGAAAAAAACTTCAATAAATTCGTAGGCTTGTCTTTGTCTATGTGATGAACCTCCAAAGTAGCTTCTTCCACAGCAGTCCGTAAGTTTAGAAGGCTCAAGTATGAAGATATGTTAGTTAGCCCAGCACGGGGCACATACCTTGGCAACAGCCATGAACATTCATTAGTCATAATTACGGTGCAAGTCTTAGGAAGTCCCGCGCAATCATGATTAAGGGCCGAGTACGAAGCTTGTTTAGTTAGTACGTACCATTAAAGATAACTAAAATTATAGCGGGACTAAAGGCTTAGTTAGTCTAGTTGCGTTAATGTAAATGTAGTTACGTTTTAGGATAAAATAAATATATAATTGAAAAATGTACAATTACATATATGGAAATACCCGAAATGGGTGCAAAACGTTCATATCTCAAAATTGTAATGGAACTACTTTTATGTAAAACAGTTTCATCGGCAAATTCTAGACTGTATTCATTCGGCTATATTGAAAATCAGGATAATAAAAATAAAATAGATAAAATACATTGTCAGTATGAACAAAAGTAAAATAAAAATAAATTACTATCTAGCGAACAACGTCTTTCTATTGTCGACACAAGCAAAGCTTAAGGATTACCTAACTTTCAATCTACACAGAAATAGGCCCGCCTACTATCATTATCTAAAGGAAATAGCATCCATTTAGAAACAAGTATCATCCTTTCGTAAATTGAACGGTTTATCAAAACACCCTACGGAATGTAATGTGAGATAGAATAACTGGGTTGTCTTAATACGATAAACGGTGTAAGTCCAATAAAACTAAACAAGTTAAACTACTCCGGCCAATAAAGCTCCCGCCCTAAAGATGCACCAAATCATAACTGACTTACTGAGCAAAGGACAGTCATGTTACGATGAGTAATGTGCCAGATGAATCAAATAATTGACATTACAATACATGCGAGCAATAAATTGTTATTACGATATTTTTTTGCTTCATGAATTGTTATTGGAAGAAAACACAATTTATTCTCCTATCTTTTATCTAAGAACGCAGCCAACGATTCTTGAATGCGGTTTATTAACTTTTGCGCAGTTGCCAACATAAAATGCGAAATTTAAAATTTAAAAAATGGAATCAATTTTAAAAGTGATACTAGCCAGTATAGCGTAGTTCCTTAGTCTTTATGTAGACAAAAATGGCGTCCACCGTATGCCCCACAAATATGGAAAAGCTTTTATAAGATGCTGTTTAATTTTCGACACAATCTGGAAACTGGAGACTGGCCAGCTTATAACCGCTGCATTGCGGGCAGCTATAATAAAAAGTTTTTTATTGAATCCGTCTCAAAGACCATGTAGGTACAAAACAACTTAAGCAAAAAGGATACACAATTAAAAACCGGGAGATATATGAAGGGGATCCTATTCACATCGGAAACCATTAAAAGCATCGTTATTTACTTTTCTATACTTGAAAAGAACTAGGGTTTTTATTCCTACATTCGAAATGGTATTAAATTATCGGGTGACAATAAAATTTCCTTGGAATTATGCTTGGGATATTCTTTATAAAGGGGCAGAGGTCAGTAGGAATATCATGGGTGTTACATCTCGTGGGCGGGTTTTTACTGCACATTTGAGTGGGAACAGTAAAATAAACTTGGTCCGAATGTCTTGGGACCGCCGTCATTGTAGCGTCCTCCGTCCCATCGACTTCTTTATGGGTCCTACGACTAAACTGTTCAACACTTATATTTTATTAAGTGCCGATTAAGCTAGAGAATTGGTTTTCTGTGTAATGTGGTGTATCATGCTCTTTATTTAATATTTTTTTGCATTATATTTATAGGTATATAGAAAAACTTTTGGTGTTTCGTGTCTGGTTATCCGTGTTTTTTAAGTTAGTAGATATAGCTTTTAAACGATTTGTACAAGACACAAAGTAGGATGATTTTTTTATTATAGATATTCAATGCCTTATTTCTTTCGCTGAAGCCATATTTACTTAACTGCTTTTGAACTTCATCGTGCGTCTTTTCTTTATAACGAGCATGCTCGTTTGTAATCCATCAATATTGAGTCTGGCAGCATTAGGTGGCATTGTTAATTAAATTTTTTGCCACGACAACACCATTCATTAATTTTGTCACATTTCGGGGGACAATCTGCGGGTCCGACTGTGCGGGATCCAAAGATGCTTATCATATGATATAATTTATACCTCAGGGATTTCTGCTATCTGCTACCTTATATTATTTTTAATAAGCAAGGTGTCATTTATTATTCTGTGAGCATTTAATATGACACCTATTTTTACCCGACAGTGGCGAAGCCAAAAGAAGGGTTATGTTTTTGAGTACAGTGCCATATTTTGCACAGAACTTTGTAACTTTTAAAGTTATTTAAGTATTGTTGTATTAATCGTTGATAATAGTTAGCAATGTTGTCCTTGCCTTATTGAGCAAAAGCAGTCAAACTGGTGTTGGACTAGACAGCTATTTGTCAGGTTTTACTGCAGCTCTGTCTAGGTGTAAAAACCAACGTCTGCTTACGGGAAACGATACGTAATCAACGTCTAGCATATTATTGTTTCTTTACATCGCTTGTCTTATTTATAGTTATTTTTATCATATCCAGGCTATTCTGTCTTACTGCTTAGAAAATACTTCGGTCAGTGGGTCGTCTTAGAGGCGGAGTTCTACACTCACTTTCTACCTTTTCACTATATACTTCTCACAAATTTCTAAAGGTCATACATCCCCACTACACAGGTTTTTTTTTAAAGTTACGTCTTTGTTTTAAAATCAGTAAAATGAATTCACCAAGCGAATTTAATGGCATATCATTGGTCCGGCCGGTGTACAGATCGTGCTATTAAGCAACTGAGTCATGGCAGTACTTAATAGATATATGCAAAGCTCACTTTTTATCTTTTAAGTTTAACATGTGTCAATCAACACGATTAATTTAGCGCCATTTCGTCCCTCACGACTCCAGAGCATTAAGATAAGCGCTTAAACCTACGTAAAACAGTCCTACGCAGCAGTCTGTGCCAACCATTAATCATCTTATCTTCGCATGCAAAAGTGTTTTACTTACATTTTTCATGACTCATCAACGCTTATATTTCTCGATAACTTAATTATCACTTTGCGGTTCGCATCGATTAGTTTCATTCATCACATTAAAGTTTAACAATAGTGAGGTGGGCGTACCATAATCGTGTTAATTATAGTGCCCCTGCAGCCCTGCGGACCCGCATATGGGATAACGTACACTATTATAGACAAACGAATGACATTCTTGCGTTTCGCGTTAATTTTTATATTCTGTGGTTAATTTATTTATGTGGGCACAATTTTACGGCTGACTGTAAAACAATTTGTTCTATTTTTAAATGGAATTGGATGTTATGAAAATTAATTTAATGTGTTTGAATGCGTTTTAAATATGCTTTGGGTAATTGTTTATTTATGGTTGCGTTAATTTTATTGTTACCAAATATTTTAATTTAAGTATAAAACGGTTTTTCACATTGCCCTGAATAGTACTACTAAGTAAACGTTAAAAGTTTGCACACAACACAATGTAGATATTTTGAATATCCGTAAATCGTTATTTTTTCTGTTTTTTTGTAAAGCAGTAAGGAAATAATCACAAAAGATAAAATACAATTCGTCTACCACAACAAAAACTCTCCCTTATTTATTCAATATTATTTACCTCAAACATTCAATACAATTTGTATGACGTACTTTTGTGCTAAGATTTTTTTGGTTGATAAGAAATCTAATCTTTTTGGGCCCCTCGTTTCCTAGTTTTGTGTAGTCCATTAAAGCAGTCCCCTGGTTTTAGCTAAATAATAGACGGTGGGGTGAAAAACAAAAGAGTCCACAAGTACCGGAACTAAACCGCGGTAGTGCACCTCGGGGAATAGGTGAGGAGGCGCTGTGGTAGGATACCGGGACGACTTTAGTCTCTATTAATTAAGCAATATTTTAAAGTTATTTTTGTATGAAGTGCGTTACTAGTAATTAATTTAACACTATCATAGATCAGAGTTCTACCATAATATGAAAGTAAAGCTTATTTAAGTGAGCGTTTATGCGTTTTTTTTTATTTATGTTTTTTTTTTATCAAAGGTTCTGTTTAAAAGTTTTGGGCTTACTTATTTTTACAGGACGTTATTTTCCCAAAAAAAATACCATGATCTCATTAGTACTTCCATAATGACGTAAGACTTCAATAAGAAGAATGGAAGCAATAAGGAGCGGTCTTTGCAAGAGGATGAGCAAGTGACAGTTTTTATACAGTTGAAAGTTTATTCGTAAAAAATACGGATTTTAGACATTTAATAACTACACTTACAGCATATTTCGATATTCACATGTACAGGTCTTACAAGCCTACATTTAACCAAATCAGTTTAGCTATCTTTACCATTTCCGATTCGTCATAGCTCACAGCTACATACATCAAAGCGGCCGTACTAGCAGCAGATGTGTACCCGCCCCGAATGACTCACGACGACTCAATTACACATTCGATAGTTTTTGTATTCACTCCCAACTCGAGTTCTCGATACAAGAGTCCTTTATGGGGACGTTCAACTATATACGCGTATTTTAATTTAAATTTTACGGCTGATAAAGACTGATTAAGACATTTGTTGCGTACTAATTTATGTTGGTACTAGCTGTGCCCCGCGGTTTCACCCTCGTGAATGACAATTCTTACACTATCTTTATAAATTATAGCCTATGTGTTATTCCGATGTATAAGCTACAATATTGGAAAGTTTCATTAAAATCTATTCAGTAGTTTTTCCGTGAAAGAGTAACAAACATCCACACATC
Organism: Autographa pulchrina; assembly: GCA_905475315.1. Taxonomy (NCBI): domain Eukaryota; kingdom Metazoa; phylum Arthropoda; class Insecta; order Lepidoptera; family Noctuidae; genus Autographa; species Autographa pulchrina. Next base: position 5,696,953 of record FR997773.1, read on the forward strand.
CATTCTCACAAACTTTCACATTTATAATATTAGTAGGATTAGTAGGATGTCTTGGGTTGAAGGGAAAAAATTTTTTTGGTTGTATACTTGAAATTTTGTTAAAAAATTTCGGTATTTAATTTAATTACGAATTGTTTATTTTTTTACTCGAATTATGTGTCTACATGTGAGAATAAAAAAATTGTTTAGTTTCCAGTTATTTAATTACAACTTATACATAAACTATACAATTTTAGCATCTTCCATCACTTACAAATGTATATTAAAGACAAAAATTTTTTGTGCCATAACATCCACGTTTAAGTTCCTAACAAATTGAATACACTCTAACATACATTCTGCTCATAGTTGTCAGTATTTTAAAATTGATTTTCATAGTTTCCTCAGACTTATTCACATAAAATAAGAAACTCGCTCCATACAATAAAACAGCGCCCAGCTACATGTTAATGCATGATGTTTTACAAGTAACTCAAGTTTTACAAGCACAAGTCCGACACGTTGACTTGGATTTATCGCCAAACTTTACAACTTTCATACATTTCGCTTTAAATTTAAGAAAGCTCGTGTAGGAGATATATTTTCTAATTTAATACATCCTGTTTAGTCGTAACTAACCGTCCGCCTCGAGTCTCGGTTTAGAGGCAAAGTTATTACCATAATATAGCGTGGCTTGTCTTGTCAAACGTACAATGCTTATCTAAAAGTTCCTAGTGTTGTATCTACGGCGTCGCTAAAAGGAAATACTTGTACAAATAAATAAACGCGGCCCTTAAACGCTTGTCATTGTCAATCCGTTGATCCAATGTTCTTTTTATAGCGCGATGTATGCGCTGCAAGGCGTGTTCTTGAAACTGACCCTTATCTCGAGTGATTTTTTTTGTCACATATGTTTCGGATTAGCACTTCACGGAACGTTGTTTCGATTTGTCGTACACATTCACATTAAAGTAAATACTTCGCGACATTTTAGACGATATTTCTTTGGAGATAAGGGAGACAATTGCCTGCACGTTTCTAATTTCCAGCGATTCGTATTGGATGGGTGTACGACCTACCGCAGAACTATAACTTTCGGCTTTAATCCCATGTAATTCGTGAAGGTTTTTACGAGTTACACATGATCCATAAACTGGATTTGGATTTAAAAATATTCCTAATCTTATTGCTTTCATTATAAGAAGTGTTGAAAATACTCTTAGCACTATTATTTAAATCTATTACGTTCTATATTCGTTGCCTCAATGTATACGATCCCGGAGATTTTGAAATAAATATTAGGAACGCAAAAGTTGAGTAAGAGAAAGAAATTTGAATTTTACTACGTACTCAAAGAGATTTTTATGAAATTTGGTACTGACACGGAATGCAAATGGGGCTACATAGGTACTTTTAATCTCATAGAGTTATGTTTTTATTAACGAGACAGGGATCGTTATACAAGACTTGATGTCACGTTGTTTGCAGTTGATTTATATTTAAGCTAATATATTCTCTGGGTATCGTCTGTAATAAACTTTACAATGGCTTGGCAACATTACAGTAGCATTAGAATTCATAAGTGATATTTTGTTTAATGCTTGGTATAATATTTAAATACTTAGTAGTAATCGTATTATTAGGTAGGCACTTCGGTCGGAGGCTTTTAAAATTAAATCAGGTGGCAGAGAACGAGACTTCTCTTGGATAAGCACTGAAATAAAATCAGGTCATAAGCATCCAAATTAACATAAGAAATGTAGAACTTACCATGGAAATGTTAAGGATTTAGCAATAGGACATTTTTTTTTTAATTGGAAGAAGCACATAGGTTCTAAATATACCCTAATAAACCTTAATACAATCACATCACATCACATTAGTGGTTACTACACATCACCCATAAATAAAATAAAAGTAAACACATTATAGCACTTCAGTCAACGACGATGCACCTAAGTACATGCATGCACCTTCTTGAGAGCAGCAGATTCTCAAGATACACCTACGTGCTGCACAGGTGCTCCTTGAATCCGTACGACCATGACAGTGCATTAGATGCTGAATGCAAATTCAACATTGATACAGACCTTCACAAATGTATTGCAAATTGTAACGTGCACTGACGCGAGAAATTTTGCTATTTTTGAATATTCACATCTCATATTTAAGGTGCATAGAACAATGAATAAATATAACATGAAATGCTCTATGCGTATTATTTAGATTACAATGCACTTATAGCACCCGTAGTCAATTTACCAATTTGCATTTACTGCATGGGTAGCAAAGACGAATCTTTACAGCAAGGCCATTCTTATTATCCATGTCTATATATATATATGTTTTATAGGTCGTTGCATCAGATGACAGTCACCTGATCCATTATAACCACCATCTTTAACGTTTATCCAGAAATGTAATATTGCTCAATGCAGGTACAATGTGATCCTTTCCTCGCTAAACGTTGTTTCTGTCCATTTACGGGCCATTGTTGATTGTCACCTGTTGGAATCGTAAACATTGTCTCCAGACATTCAAACAAGCATTTAAGCAAACAAGTAATGGTTACACAGTGCAGTACAAGGAATCTACTACGAAAGAACGATACAAAGTTTCGTGTTTCCTTTTGCAATTCTTAACTGTTTGTTTAGTGCGTTGTATTGCGTCAGGTTGTAGATGGTAAATTGTTTCTGTTTGTTTCTTTTTCTGTTAAGGTTTTATCTTGGTTTTAACAATGAAAATTAAATAACTTACATTGCTGGTGCTTGACTTTTTTGCTCGGTTTTTGTATGTATTTGTTTACCTTAATTTTGTTTGCATATTTTTAGAAGCATGGATTGGGATTCGTTCATAATATTTACTAGTAGGTAAACCTCGAACTTTGTGAAACTTCTCTTCTCTTCCATCTAATTAAAGAAGTATTTATAACAAGGCCTTCTAACTTCGGAGATAAATACATGTACAAAGTTCTAATAGTTGTTTTCACAGTCACATCTCTCAGTGACATTGTGTTGTGTGACATTTTGCATAATGCCATCCGCGTCATTTGCGTGCGACTCGAGCCTCGTAATTCCTTAACATTCGTCATTTGTTTTATCTAAGTTTACATGTGCGTTTTTATCTGTGCATTCCCATAACTTATTATGATCATCGTCGGTACTTTGAAATGGAATTAAATTGCTAGGTTCAAAGAAAATGACAATTCTTTTATCATTACGCTTCTGTTGCGTTTTGTAGAAAGCGAGATTACTTTTTTTGAATGATGAATTTAAGTTTTATGTTTTCTTTATTTTTATACTCTTTCATTATTTACCTTTTCTAAACAAGATAAAATTGATCATCGTTATAGAAGACCTCAAAAAAATTGTATTCTTATTCGTACCACATTTTTTTTTATTTAGCTGTATTGTTACTTAGTTCGATTTTTAGTTTAGTCATCCTTTTTTTGCTTGTCACCTAAAATGTTCCCACGTCACTAAACGAATAGCAACTTATATTTCGAAAACTCAAAAATGTGTTTTTAATTTAACAAACCGTATCATAATATTTGTTTAAGGCTAGTATACACACTACACGGCCAATATTATTTTCTATCGGTCCGTATATTTAAGAGAGGCCGTATATATTTGTTTGAACAGTTCGTTCGTATATTTTATTGGTGTGATGGGGCGCAGCCGGTCGCAACAGCTGCTCAGTGTGAGGACCACTTGAGTTTCTGCCTTCTCTAGAGGTTTGACTTGAAGTTCTGCCTCTTGCGAACTTCAAGGTCTCGATTTGTTTTGTTACAAAATGTTTTGTGTTCGCTGCGATTGGAATGATTGAGCTTTGTGCTATTTTTAGATCTAAAAATCTTTGTGTAATTTATTACTGTGAAATTACGGTGCATTACTGTGAAATTTTCACTATCAGTATGCTAAAACTGTAACTAGATATTATATTAAATAATGCTACGGCAATGCCTATAAATGTGTAATTAATGAGTATTATTTATTTACTTTATTAATAAGTAGGCACCTACTTAAATATTTATAAGCTTTTAAGGACAATGAATACAATTTATCATTTGAGTTCAATCAATATGCAATAAGTATTTATATCGTAAGCTTTTAAATCTTTAAGGTAACATATTATTTGCATATTATTATGCCTTATGTATTCAATCGTATCTAAACATGATCAATGTATTAATGACCATCAAGTTACCATTTATCACAGCATTAATACAATTAGACAACGTTACATTAATATGTAACACATCCGAAGCCTAATAAACCATTACCGGGCTAGACTAGTTCCGGATTGACGGTTTTGTGGCGGACTACCTCGTGAAGTTTAACGACCCATCACAGCTCAGTTGTCGATTGACTGCAGTGTAGTAAGTACGTATAATGTGTTTTTATAGCTATGTTCCCATACATTGCTTTAATGTTTACGTATAAATTTTGTCATGCCCGTTATTTCCCGTAATGTATATTGTGTTATAAAGTCGATTCGTTCAGCGTTTGCGTTAGTCTACTGAACGTAAGTGTTGTAGGTAGTCTGTATTTTAGTACTAGGCTTACAGCTTTCGACAGTAGTAGTTGATTTTAAATATGTAACTACGTTGTCTTACATTCGGACGACTTCCTAAACCTCAGCATCACCTGCCTCAGCTAGCTAGTACTAGTATACTATCCTTAGTATACCGTTCTTAAGAGTTACTTCATTAAGTTAGGACTTACTTTAATAGGTGACACTAGGGTGTCACCTATTAAACTTTATAAATAGTTATAAATGTTTCTGTATTTCAGGAATATTCTCCTCTCTCAATAAATGTTAAATATATAGTCTCTATCGTTACCAAAACCATCCAAGTTCCCAAAGTCGTATAGTTATAGTATATATATACGAATATTTACTGTAAGCTTCAACCTTTATTGGGATTATTTCGGATACGTTTCCGTATTTCGAACTTTACCGCTCGGTTTAATGGTAATTGAAAACTATATAGCCTGTAATGCATCCTTTGTTTTGTAAGTGGTATTCCAAATTGAAAGGGTTTGACTATCCTCGTGTCAATTACGTTTGAGATTGTCTTTTGTTTGTCTGATACAAGATTTGTTGTATTCGATTCTAGTACTTTTTCCTAAAAAACTGTGGCCGTCCCTCTTACCTTAAGACTTTTCTTTTGTGACTCTTTCTTTTGTGATGATGTAAAACTTAGACATTAAATGGCCAACTCAAGTCGACATAAATATTTTGTTAATTGGAAATCAAATACAATTCTAGGGACTAATGTAGACGCAATTAAGGCGCCATAAGTCAACACAAATTACGCACACATATTGCCCCTTGATTAAAAGAAAAGACGGTCTCAACGCAAAATTTAATAACATTCAAAAGACAATGTCCAAATAGGCCCTGTGCAATAAAGAGTATCTGAATACACGATAATTAATGGTTTATTTTATTGTATAAGTTGCAAATACTTCTTTAACACGGACTAGCTGTTTGCCAAAATGTACATTTAATAGTATTTTACGCGACTAATGACATTAGTAGTCGCCTAATGTCATGTCGTGTCGATAGTGAATTAGGGATGACCAATCAATTATAATCGATCGATTGTGTATTTTTTCTATAAGTGTATTTTTAAAAACCTAATAAGAATGCTTTATGAATGCGGTCATACTCGATTTTAAATATGTAGGTAGTTAAAATAATATTATGCAGTGAACAAAACCTACTTATTTCTCTATAATCATTATTCAGGGTTTTCTTATGATCGTTTAGAAGAGTGTGTGGTCTAATATCTAAATGATTATTTACAACAATTAATACAAAAGTAATCTCCTTTTGAGCTTCATTAAATAAAAAAAAACATTTTTACTAAATACATTACAATAAAACTAATTAAAAAAATATATAATGTGCAAATGCTATTGTGTATTATTATTATTACAAGTATAGAAGAGTGTTATTATAAGTAAACTAAAGACACACGTGATACTTATAATGTTATGACATAAGTTGATGTAAGACAGTTTGTAACGTATGACCATAGTAAATCTTAGAAAATATCGATTAATGGTGTCGCATTTGCATCCCTAGTTTTGACGTGACCATAGTTACGTCATTACTCATTGTCTCATGTCTCACAATATTCGTTGTTATGGTTAAATTATAACCTCAAAATCTGATTCTTTGTTTTAAATATATCTATTCTACAGCTAGTCCGCTATAAAAATAAGATCGTATAGGAGTTTACTAATGACAGAGAATACAATACATAATTTTCCGATGCTCTTGGCTCCAGGGCCAACACTGAAGGAACGCAGAGCAATGTCCTTTCCATGAAAGCACGGAAAGTTAAACACGTATTTACATAGGTAACATTTTGCCGCAGTTTTGAATTCGCCGCCGGCTGTCGCGTCTGCCTAATTACGTATCTATATCGATACTTTTAGCGATAACACTCCATCGAAACACAGGTTATGTATGTATGTTTATGTGATTGGACACTGCATTGTACCGAACAATGCGAGTTTATTGCCTTTTGTTGTGTTCAGGCGTGGCTTTACTGTTAATATGATGGAAACAGTTACATTTCATTTATCTGTGTACGATTTCTAATGACGTTGTTACAGCTTTAGTGCTGGACGTCGAACCCACTTGTAAACAGATGCGTTACACTTAAGTGCATACGTCACAGTTAGTTAAGGGTGAAAATTTCATGTAACATAATAATAAATTGTGACAAAGACGAGTTATAGGTTAAAATAGTCATCAAATTCACCTCAATATTAACATGAAAAAAAAAAATGTGTTTGTCAAAGAAAAAACGTATCATACCTAAGAGCTAAGCGTAATTCATAGTCTAGAATTTAAAAACGATGTTAAAACAGATTTAGCTTATTGCTAATATATCATATCTAGTATTCCGTTATTGTTTTTCCTATTTATGGCTTATTATCATCGGCAAACTGTAAAAGAGACACATAAGAACAGTTATATGTTCTTAAACATAAAAACGATTCTTAATTTCTTGAAAATGTCGAAGTAAGCGAAGTAATTACACTGACTAAACAGGCATACTTAATCGAATGTCAGTCAAGACAGTGCTCACTCATTCAGTTTATGTTTACACCGCTAATTTATGCTCGACATGACAGGTAGACTGTCTACCGTCGCGTTGGCCTATGGAGGGTGTATATGGGAAAAAAGGTAGTTAAAATTCGTAGTGTTGTGAGTATTTGTACCTAGGTAACTACATGTTGCCGTTTTGCTGTATTTTTTTTTTGTTAAGACTTCGGAACTTAGTAGTACCTAGCTATCTACCATGTAATTAAGTAGTTACCTATCTAGTAAGTTAGAACTTAGTAATATCCATTTAATACTATCCACATAATAAATTTTTGTTGATACAAACTATGCTTCTGAATAAAAGTTTGCAATTAAATAAAATCTAAATTTTTCTCTGATACACTATTTCATTAACATTTTGATATTTTAAAACTTTTATATAATAATAAAACTCAAAACAATAATGTTAGCTACATTATTGTGTTTGTGCTATGAGAATTTCAAGCTGAAAATTCTATTCGTGCTCGGAAAACACCGAACAGCGCTTTGATCAAACCATTACCTGCAATCAAGCCAACTTAGATCGCGCCGCATAACTTTTCAAATATAAATTCAAATAACACACAAATTCCAGCAATTACGAGCACGTTTGAATGTACACGTCAATAACAATTTACTTGAACTGTTTTTGCCTGTATTTTCGAGCAGTGTTCGTCTCGAGCCGTGAAGTTTAACGGTCTATTACGAGCCTGTACCGTCGTATTAGCGCTCATGTTGTTCAGTTACACCAATTGTTATGCACCATGTGTTGTAAAAATTACTTGGAGCTTTTAAAGCAATCTGAGATGTTCCAAGCTGCAGACGTTTGCGTTCAAATGCCTGGTATTCGAATGTCTTGGGTAGTATCTTGAAAGATAAAGGACAAATTCAAAACCTAGGAACTGCTTATACTATACAAAGTTGGCTAGACCTGTTTTTCAGTGCGTTCAACAGAACTTTAAGAATGAAGAAGGAGAGAACCTTTATAAAACTTGAATTAGTCTGAAATTGTTAACATGTGTTGTTCAAAGAATATTTCTGCTGCGTATTATAGTGATTTAATTAACATTAATGATGCTAGGCATGGATGTCACATGATCCGATTAAAAAAATGTGACTAAAGATTAATTTGTCTAGCAGCCGTCCTTGATTGTCTGCACGGGTTGTCTGTATAAAAATATGATTACATTGCAACGATTCTATTTAAAGTTTACTGTTAGTTCGCATTCTGTTATGACTACAGCTGACACAGTGAATTAAAGACACAATAACATCTGTTATGATATGACTCAATTTATAAATAGCAAACGAATGAAACTGAAAATATGGCTGATATTGTAACATTTTAATATCGTTGCCCAGTTTTCAGAGGAAAACATTGAGCTGTTTTATTATTTTAATACGGATTAAACAACGTGTTCGGGGAAAATTTCAAAACAGTGCTGAATGCACGGCGCGGACCACAAAGGGGGTTGCCATGGCAACCGGCGAGTTTTGACGGCAAGGTGGATACCTACGCAAATTGTGGCACCATTCGGTAAAATATAAACAGAGTTGCTAGGATTAAAAAGTATAATGTTTTTTGTACTTAGGGAAGACAAAGAAGGTATTTTATAACATAGCTATAAGTTTGATCTATAATGCCTGAATCTCAGATATAATTATTACTGAACCATGTTTCAGAAATTATAATAAGGATATATGGTTTTATGGTCGACGTTATAACATAATGAGAGTGAGAAAACCGTAAGCTTAATATCCATTTTTCATCTAAAGAGGATTAATTTAAGTATTATGTAACGTGTAATAGAAGGCCCGGGTATTTCCCAGCGGAAAAATCTAATAACACGTTGTCCTAGAAAACGGGTTCAATACCTCAAGCTCGACAACGGAACGACACGAGAAAAATGAGGCTAGAAACTCTTTACAGGAAAAATTCTTTAACAACGAACCTGAGGAAACTTTGACGTAAAAAGGGTAACACCACACCGATTCCAAACACACATTTTATAGCTCATGTTATATTATGGTGCCAAACTGTACCCGAGTGGGGTCAGAAAGGGTTAACATAACGAGTCTTTGTTTTAAATTTTATATTCTCCCTTAAAATGTAGTAAGCCTCGGGCAGTTTGCGTCCATTTAGCAAACGCATCGAACAAATTACACGTATCTTTGTTTTGACTAAGTGAAAAGCATTACTCGAGTGTTTATGCGAGTGTGGGTAGATACTGACAGCATGTTGATTTTAACTTAAACAGCTCTAAGTGGATGGTGAACAAATAATTTGTGTTGCATATTTCCTCATAATTGCATTTGTGTGTGCTATTTTTCATGGTATACATGGTAATTTCATCTTGCTTGGTATGCCTTTGAGTGCAAATCATCGTTTTTAGTACCGGAGCTAATCAGTTCCATCCGTGGGTAGAAAATATTGTGCATGTGTGCATAAAGCATTTAATTTTTAAACATTTATTTCTAAGTAAAAAAAGACCTCGCTAGCATCCTGTATTAGGTGTATTGTTAAACCTATTAAAAGACAAAAAAAATACGATTCAGTACATAGTATTATTTCTATATAGTTTTTGATACTACAATGCAGAGTAAACACAATCCTTTATTCCTTTTTTCACCCAAAAGAGACTTCCTTCAACTTCCAACAGAGAATTCCTTCCTATAAATCCCTAAGTACTTACTTTGAAGTACCTACCGCATATCTATACAAATGCAGCAAAACGAATCTCTTAAAAATATACAGTAATTTGTTTCACAATCTCACACTCGCATATAACAAGAAATCTTTACGTCTCATTCAAGTGTTTCTTAGAATCACTTCTCAAAACTACAAAAAGAGTAACGGAACATATTTGCAAGAGCTCTTATAGCTTGCCAGTGTTAATGTTCGATTCTCAACGATTAAATCAAGGGTGCTTGAATTAAGAGCTATCGAATCTAATGTCTATTCGAATTCGTTCGAGGATGGTCATTGAAATGGTGGATTTGTTGTCGCTGTGACTGATGTGTTTGATTGTTTGTTGAGTAGGGGGTTGAAGGGTTTAAATACATTGTTAGTTGGCGAATCTAAGCGCTATTTAAACATGACGCAAATACTTCAAAGTCTGTCTACAAGGCTAGTAGTATTTATTCAGTACACGATTTGTATTCTGAGAGAAAAAATATTTCATTTACTGCGGATTTAATTTACATTCCAAACTAGGTTCAAAATAAAGTTAAAACATGGCCTTCTACATTACCAAGTACAATAGCGGCAAACGATTCCATTAAATATTCTATAACATTTAGTTTTAAACATAAAATGCGATAAAATTGTACTTGAACGTAACAACTCGCGGTCGGCGTTTTAAAATAAAACGGAAAAGTTTAAATAGGAAAAAGTGAGTGGAAGGAAAGATAGTGAAAAAAGAAGAGGGCAATTTAAACTTGCTCGACTGGCCGAGGGGAGTTCACTTTTTATAAGTTGGACGAAGGAAAATTGCATGATGCCGTAACTTTGGAACTTTTCGCACTTAAAATTTAAATTGTGTATTGATTGTTAAGTTTCAACGTAACCTTCTTTGTTGTATTGAATATTGAAGATTCGGCTAAATTTGTCAAAGATTTTGCTGTTTTTTATTAGGTTTTAGATGTAGAATGAGTTAGAACAACTGAGAAGACATACAAAATTTTGCCAATATTGGTTCTACTTTGTTCATGTAAGGAGCCCACTTTTGAACGAGATGCAAACAAAAGCTTGTGTGTGTTACCAAGTAATTTCACACAGAAAATATGAGACAGTGCCAGCCAATAACTGTCCATTCTATGAATAAGCTCAAACCTAAGCAACTTATCTCACTGTTAACTAAAACAAAACACCAATCACCGTGGCGTGCGAGCTCAGACAATGCTGCATTTTAATTTTGTACACGCTTCCTCAACAATGGATCGTAATAGGTCCGTAGATGAGACGGCAACCCAACTGCTTTGTTCCGTTGGCAACACTAAACAATACCTGTGCCACGATGAACTTGCATTATCACACACCTAATGGGTTTTGTCTGTTCGTGTAGGGGTCCAAAATGAAAAGTTGTGTACGTATAACAGCGTACTTGCCGTGACAAATGCAAGTTTTTTCCCACGATAGGCTAGGGTGTATGGTAATCTTTCATTGTAATGATTGTATGTTGGGAGACAAAAGGAAATGTAGCTATAATCTATACCGGAATAAATGTCCTGTTTGTAAACAAATATGGAAATGGTGTAACCGTGTTCGAGGAATAGTGTTGTGAATTCAACAGGATCAGTTTTATGAATAAAATATATTGGAACTGTTGACAGACCGACTTTGTTACGATGACTTGTTTGTTTCCGAACGTTCTTTATTTATTCGTTTTATATTGTATTTTCGTGTTACAAAATATTCGTCAGCATTTCCTTACAGACGGACGATTGTGAGACTGCTCTTAACATTGAAATTCGAACAGCAATAAAATTGTAAAGTAAACATCGGTCCCAAACTTGAGTACTCATTTTACGACTGTCGAAAATCTTCCACTCGAGTTAATTCCAGATACAAAAATAAAGAGAGGAATATTAAAAAGACATAAATAAAGAAGATATATGGAGGAATACTTTGAACAATTATCGTTTATTTTCGAAGAATTTATTACGCGATAGTACGTAGAAAGACTAAACGTTCGTAAAGCGTTAAAGGGCTTTATCTAGTGTTAAAATGTTCTCACTATTTATCACCAATCCTTTTAAGTGAAGTAACGTTAGGTTATCGGTATCAGTACAATGATTTCGACTTTCACACGTAACTGTTACGCAAACCGGCGCGTTTTCTGTTTTGTCGTTGTTTGGGGATCCACTTAGTGACTCAGGCGGTTCTGTAGTGCCCGCCCACGGTACGGCGGCTTTCTTAAATGCAACGTTTTATACTTCATTACGGTTGCCATATGTCTGGTGTTCTTAGTTAATATTCCAAATCTATTTAAAATTTACATTGCATGGATATTTTTTATCGGGTTTGATTTACATTTTATCCCAATTTATGTGCACGATTCGCTTTTTTGTTCAAGTTTTTTAATGGTTGAAACGTTTTTCTGACCTAATCAGATTAGTTACTATATTTTTGTAATAAAGTTATGTTTTTCATCAAGTTCTTCTCATATAACATAGTATAAAAAATAGACAATTATATCTAACCTATCCAGCAAAAACAATAATATTCTTTCTATAATTACCACAATGTGGACTACAAGTTGAAAACAATATACCTCATATACTTCCAATACCTTCATTACACAACAACAAGACAAAAACCCTTCCATATAATACACCTATTGAACTAAACTCGCAACCGTTGAATCAATTTCTCATCAAAAGCTTAATAACTTCTAAACTCATTGTCCCAGCTTCCGATATAATAGATGGCCACCCTAGTTAGTTTGGAGTTTCAGTATTATGGGGTGGGGTATGTACGTACCAGTATCTTCGTATCAGTGTGACAGACTGCCTAATGACGCCATGTGTTCGTTCCATAGAGTTAAAAAACTTAAAACTATAGAGTACGAGTGTCACTAAAAGCTTATTGCGCTGAGCTTAAGCACATTTCTTGCTGTATTTTCGTTGACTGATTTCAGTTTTTTTTCGTGCAACATCAGACCTTTTTGTGAAAATATCGATGGTGGATGGTTTTATTCAAACGCCGCGCTCTGTTACATACTATTTTTAAGGTGAAACGCACGTACTTTATTATTATTTTTATTGCATTTATATTTTATAGTAGTGCTCAAGGTTCATACCTTGCACGTACGTGCAAGGTATGAACCTTGCACGTACGTGCACGGAGGGGCTCTTGGCTAAGTGCAAGCCGTACGGTTTGACCGATAATACAGGTTAAGCCGCGCTCGCCGCGGTTGGTCCGTGGATGGGTGACCATTTATAACATACCGAGACCCCTCCGTGTTTCGGAAAGCACGTTAAACAGTAGGTCCCGGCTGTCATACATAGATCTTTGGCAGTCGTTAAGTCAATTCTGACAACCAGTCTTGCTATGGGATACTGTGTTTACCAGTAAAATGGGTTGTGGAGGTCAGATAAGCAGTCGCTCCATGTAAAATACGGTATTCAGCTGAATCCGGTAAGACTGGAAGCCGACCCCAACATAGTTGGGAAAAGGCTCGGGAGATGCTCAAGGTTCATACCCTGATATAAGTATTCTATAATTTCGTATGCATCCTCTATGGTTCGTTTATATACGAACTCTGTCAGAATGCATCTATTTTCGAAACTGCTCCACATTTACATACTTGGTAGACTGGTTTTGCAAATTGTGTGCAACATCGGTATGACGAATGGTTTTAAAACACGAAGGTAAAGTCAGCCCAAAATTTGCATTGTTTTTTTTCAATTAAGGTAAATTGTGTGGTAGGGGAATTTTAAGTTACATTATCTGATAATAAAATAGAGGGTAAGATAATGCTAAAATAAAAGGAAAAGGTGATAAGCCAAAACGGCTTAGTTTGTTGCTTAGTCATAAAACGAATCGAAAGAAAAGTTTTTCAATTTATTTTACAGAAAATTGGAGTAATCATGATGATAGTTAAATAACCTAAACTTAACTAACCTATGTTAATACAAGAAATAATAACTGTATTACTCGACTAATATTATGCTGTATTCTCAAATTTTGCTGCATTTGATAGCTCAATTCTCTAGAATGATTATACGCTACTTGCAATCAGGTTACCTAGGAATAAAAGGAAGGCGAGTGACAATGCAGGGTACAGCTAGAAGGTACACATAACGACTTAATTTAACTACACATAAATATATTTTTGAACAATAACTAAAACTTTTTATTACCCAAAAATCGTCACCAATAAAACTAATTTAGTCTCAAATATAGGGCAGCTTCTGTCTTATTATTTGTTGAAGTTGAGGAATCGTCTCCGGATTCTCTCGCCTCCATAAAACTGTCTGTGCGTCATCGCAGGCGTGTTCGTGTAAGTTTTATGGCTCCACTGACGTTTTGGGGCGATACGATGATACAGGACTGCTGCATTTTAATTACCCGTTAGGGTTGTCAGTACTTAAAAAGGTGAAGAAAAATAAAATCTGCTTTGATTGAAAAAGAGTTTCGTATTAGTACATGGTCACTAAAATAAAAAGGTAGCTTTAGCTGGGTTTACTTGATAAAATGTTTGCATTTAGTTCTAAATAACCACTTCTTCAGAATGTCCGAAAGCATTTATGATGATATAAATATAACTTAATTTGTTGTTTACTCTTCAAGTTAAAATACAAAAAGCTTTCTAACAATACATAGAGATAAAATTGTAGTAAAACGACACTTAGTTGTTCAAAGGTCATTATATTCTGAAAGCTCTTTTTCTATTAGTAACCCTATCGACTCTACAAGTAACGACAGCAAGAGCCCGGTCTCTCCGACTTTTAATTAGCAGTAATACTTACATTCGAACTGCGAGGGTGTCCCGATGATTCATGGCTTGCAATACAGCATACGGACCTATTGTTTACCTGTACAAACGCAGCTGTGAATATATTACCTGCACTTCAAACTTCCCAATTTGGACGGCGATTATCATAATCCGTCTTTTTGTTGTGTTTTAGAGTCTTGACATCCGTTCGCAAAATGTTGACAACCCACGCGCTTACGACACTGTTGGTTACTAAGTACATGCGTGTAAATGGCTCTCTTAAGATGAAATCGACAGCTTTAAAAGTAATAAAATAAACAAAGAATCAAGTAAACGCTATCGAAAACAATAAATATACAACAAATCAGAGATAACGTTGAAGATAAATTTGACTTTTATAATTTTATTACGAAAATTTATTTCATGTATGCGTGTTCGATACAGTGGTTCATTGAAAAATATTAACTGACCTGTACAATAAATCACAGTGTGCTTCCTCTGTTACTTCCCTTATCGCGGGTTAAAAAAAACAAGGCATCGCGTACGATAACCCTAATAAATCATGCGGCAACATTTTTTTATAGAATTCCATTAAAATGAGATAGAGCGTAATGAATTAGTGACAGTTACGTTTTGTTAGCCGAATAATGAGCACTTTGATATTGAAATATTTTACGTATTGGAACTATTGGAAGGTTATCAATTAAATATATTTATGTATTGACAGTGATTTACGACTGAAATGTTTCCGATAATGTGGAACTGGAATTTTCTTGTTTATATAAAGTATTCGAATTAATTGTTTGATAGTTGTTGAATTAATATTAGGTACTTAGATACGTATTAAGTGCTTTAAACAGTTTCGGTAGATTAAACATTAAGTGTGTTGAAAGTAATTTAATTATTTATTATTCTAAGAACATTGAGACAAGTGTTTTAAAACTCTGCAATAATCTTGTTTACCATAAAAGGAAATCGCCACGACTGGTAGCATTAGAAACAGTTTATGAAGCATTAACTTTTTATTTATAAGTGTTACTATTTCAGTACTACAAGTACTCTAGTCGTCTTTAACGTTCGTCGCCCTAACGAGTTAAACATTTAAAATCAATAGCAATTTCTGTCAAAGCAAGTTGTACCCTTAATTTAACCGGATCGAAGTAATTAAGCGATAGCAAAATAAACAAATTTACGCTTCCCACAGTCCGCACAGAAACTTGTCGAACTTATTCAAACTTTGCTGATAATTGCTGCTTGTTCTTACTTCTGTAATTTTTCATATTGTATCAATAAAGTTATAGAAAGTATCGACATAAAATGTTGTACAAGTTTTTGAATTATGTGTCTCCAAACTCCATATACATTTTTTTTTGACTTTCAACAGATTTTTAAATATCTTGCAATTCACTGTCTCGACCGAAAAATTAAGTGATGATTCTTCAAGATCGAAATAAAGGGTATAAAAGAAAATGATAGCAAAGCTCTATTCAAAACCCGTAATATTTACCTTGAGGTTCGATCACTCATAACATTAAAACACTATTTGAATAAAGGTTACAATTTATTACGGCATCTAGCTGTTTGGTTTATGCTTTAAATAAAATAAAAATCTTACTGTAAGGCAGTTACACGGTTATCGAAGAATAGTTTACGATGATAGTTACACAGCAATAACGATTACTATATAAATAGTGATACTAGATGCCACAACGGCAACTGGAAATAATGTCTAAGCCCTAACTGATATACTCTTTCCTCTAAGCTGTAATCAGCGAGTAAATTATTATCCTGCATTAGGCACTTGTCCCATAGCGGGCGAGAAAATGAAGAACTATCGACTATTTTATCGCTCAAGAAACGTACAATGAGATGTAGATCCCGTTTAAAAACATGTATAAATAGATAGTTACTCGCTTACTGTTCACACTGGCCGAAGATAAATCTCTCAGCATTTGTTTGTTGCGACGACAAGAACTGTCAAAAATATACTCGCTGAGCGATACTTGATTCGTTACTCACTCATCGCCCGCAATGGCACAAGTGCTTTATACGAACTAAACGGAAACAGGGTTCCGTGTTATCGCATATAAAACTTTTACAATTTGCTTAAGCGGTTTATAACAAGTCTTAAGGATAACTTGATAAGTATGGCCATAGCCCCGTTTATTTATGAGTTTGGGTCCCTGTTTAATGAGGTGGCAGAACCAGATAGTTTTAGTAGGATTGTAAAACACTCCTACGTGAGAAGTAAATGCTGATTTTATTGACGTATGTAATCCGTGGTGTAGGAGTGACTAACGTACGGTTTCGCAATTTCTTGCTGAATTAATCTTCATTTGATATTTATGAGTGCAAGGCTTAAAGGCTTTGTGTTGGAAAGTATGTTCTATTTTATGTTGTACCTAAGTGTGCGGATTGTTTTGAATAATGTGAGTATTGAAGAGGATTATACGAATCTCTATGTCTCTTATTAATGCTATAAATAAACATTATAACCTGAAATAAAAGTTAAATATACCTATACATAATTAAATATTCTGCAATTGTAGAGTTGTCTGCACAGTACAAAGTATTGTACTGTGCAGACAACTCTACTTTACTACTACTCTACTTTAATACTTTTACAGTAGTAAAAGTATTAAATTTGAACAACTGCATCTAAAAGTAAAACATGTAAATATTAGAAAGCTGCTTGATGCACATTAGCCGTCAACTATAAAAAAAGGACTTGTCTGTCATTAAATTATGTTCAGCTTATAAGAGAAAGTGGTAATCAATCAGATATCTAAAGTTTCACTTCTATAATAGATACTAACCTAACTTAGATAAATTTAGCTTTGTTCGTAGTTCCGTTTTAATGGAAAGTTTCTTCTGTAAAGTGTTCATTAGATTCCATGTAACCATGGTAGGGTTTATAAATAAATAAAATGTGTTTATTTTTTTAGGATATTTGAATATTTTCGCTTATCTTATGGTTACTCTTACTCATCCACATGCTATTTACAAAATGAAAGAAAAGTATTTTTTTAATAATATGGCCAAACGCAAGCTATGGAAAAAGAAACATTCAGAAGTTTTAAAAGTTCGTTTTGAAATACATTGAAAAAAGAATTCTTTAGCAAAAGATCTTTTTAAACAACCATGTAGCTCTTCTGTAACATAGTAGTAGAGTTATAACTTATCAAAATGTAAACAATTAATCTATGGGAAAATCCATGCTCGCAGTTTTTCAGACTTGCTGACGCGACACGCATTGCAGTTGGTGCTCGCGACGGCATATGACATGGCCGCGGTTATTGGACGTGAAGGCTATACTGATTGTTTATTCGCTGTACAATATAAGTGGGTAAATAGGCAAAAGTCTGTAAACTTTACGATAGGTGTGATGTAGTAGTTAATAAGAATGTTGAATATTTTTATTTAGTTATCTGTGACTTTTTACGTGTAGATGCAAAATTACATAATGGGAGCGCCAGTTCTTAATTGTATTTTTATTAGTTAGTTTCAGTCTCAGTTTTATTTCTTTTGATCAACTCTATCATTCGCTAGTTTTCATCTTACGAGTTTTTAAAATCAAAACAAACTGAACGTCAATCAATATTTACTTTAAATCAGAGCTCTAAAAAAATAATTAAATATAAATCAGAACACATCACACACTATCCATCGATTTGTATCGACAGAGAGTTTCGACAGATAATGTAAACAAGAGTCAAGAAATCTGTTCTCACGTATGCTAATTTAATCTTTCATGATTACGTAGTAATAAACAATACAAATATAACTATGTATCTTATTGATTTATTTCTACTTAACATCTTGGCACGTGTCTACTGCCTTCCAAAATAGTACAGATAATGAAATACACGTGTAAGAGTACTAACAGTTATATTTTAGTTTATTACAAAACTTGTCGGTCTATATACTTCTAAACATAAAATCTGTTTACCAACATTTATTTGGAGCTTTTTGCATTCGGTCTTCTTCTTTTTAGCGTGTCGATGGCAATCGTAGATCGATTGCCGCCGTGTAGTGTCGGCCCAGAATTCTGCTATGAGAACTGCATTGTAGTAGCTTCCATAAAAGCTAGTAGCTTTTTTTACTATCCTGAAAGTGTTCGCATTTTAACCGTGTAATGTAGTAAATTAAATTAAAGCAGTTTACACCACCCTTAAACAAACTACGCTAAAACTCTTTAAACGTTTACCAATCTCTAGTTACGATCAACAAGAAATTGAAACTAGAGCTTGGTAAATTTAATTTTTATTTATTCGTAATTCAATTTTTATTTGATTTTCTTCCTTCCACATCAGAATTGAATTATGAACAAATTATCTCAACTTTTTTAACAAAAACTCCCTGTAGTTTTGTTTCACAATTTAGCTGTGTGTGTACATATTTATGCTCATGACTTTTCTATCTAGGGTTGTCGATCAATACTCTATAAATATCTTGCTCATGACTGTACTTAGTTTTCTTTCTAGGGTTGTCGATCAATACTCTTGAGTAAATATGTAAGGCACACACGCACGTACTATCGTGTAAGCACAACACGGGGTGGAAGTAATTGGATTTAGATTGGATCGAATTAGAAATTTTCTTGGCGGCTTTTGTTTTCATGGGAAATTACTTTTTGATGGGACGCATCAAAATCGAATTTTACCGGGAACTCTCGAAGTTTTTGGTAAAACTGAATAACCAATGGTAAAACTCAATAAATTTTTACCGTACTGTGCGACGCAAGAATGGTTATTTATTTATTTATCCTTTATTGCACAAATACAGGAAAAAATATTATGTGACAAAAAAGAAGTACATTGTACATTTGTCAGCCTATTTTTGTGTATGTATGTTTTTTCCTTTTTACGGTAAATTTTGGTCATGGTAAATATAATGGTAAATTGTAATATAAATGCTAAGTTAACGTTATTGTAGGTACTAAGGGAATTTTAAGGGGTTTAGAATTGTGACAAACCGCCGTCGAGGGCCTACCGCAGAAAGGACGATACATTAAACCCTTAAACGTTAATGTTCGTAATTATTTACGATAATTAATTTTAAAATGTTTACGTTTGTTTTTGTTTTAATATTAAATTATGATTGTAAAGCTTCGTGTGAAATATTTGCGTTGTTATTTCGGTGTCTAATAGCTTTAACGGTTAATTTAATCTTAAATGAAAATACCATTGATTTCAATCTTTGTGATTAAGAGATTTTTATAAAAATTGACATTTAAAATTTAAAGTCAGACTTATTTTTTTTAAGTAGCTAACTTGTACAGTAATTTATTGAAAATATAAATATCGTTGACCGTACGACAAAGTTAAATAAGTTAATATTTTATTTTAATTTACCTTATAAATACATTTCCGCGCTTATTATTGAAAATCAGATATTTCGTTACAGTATTCAAATTTCCGACCGATAATTATGTACTCGTAGGAGTCTTGGTCAAGCGATAAAATCGCTCCAGTTCCAACATTTAATGATACGCAAAGCAATGCATTATACAGACATTAATGCTTTAATAATGCATAAACAGGGCCTGTCTACAAACTATGAGTCACCGCAGAAGTACATTAATATAATGTAAGTTTTTATAGGTTATGCCAATTTACCTACCAATTATATAAACAGTAACATGTACCAGTTTTTGAGATCTGTATGTTATGTTTTGATGATGCTAGCAATTAATTCACTACTAAAACTGAATGCTGTTTTAAAATTTTATTCGACTTATAGTTAGTAGTTTCATCGTTATCAACAGCCTTTCTAACGGCCTTGATTTTTTTTTGCAATTTCGCAATTATAAAAAAAAAAACGTGATTATTTTATATTATGAACAGAGACTTGTAAATTTGTACAAGTACATAAAAATACTGGGCAACTTTATAGATTTTTTTTTATTATTTATTAATACATTGTATTTTTACTAAATATTCAGAGCTCGATTTCCGTTTGGACGTAGGAAGTAACATTTTTATGACCAGCATCGTGCATGAAAAATTTACATTTGCAACTGCAAGGGGACAAAATATACTAAGCCATAAAGAGTTACGAGTATTGTCAATAAATAAATTAATTGAATGTTTCGAAGTACAGCCAAAATATACTTTAGTTATAAAAAGAATATCAAAGTGCAATCCGAATTTAATCCAGACAAGTAGACATTTATGTCTGCACTAAAACCCTGTCTATCAGAGCTTCTATTCAGCAATCTCTATGCGGTATCAATATGAAATGGGGAAACGGCTTTACTAGCAACGGCCAACGATACACATAACATTTTAGCCGAATATCTCGCAATATTTGAGGTAGAAAAGAGTGCATTACTAGGTGGCCATACGTTTTGAGATTTATAGGAATTCCCGTTTTGTATGTATAAAGAAATGTTGTTTTTAATTATTTTTAGCTTTCCCATTTATTAGACATAGTTAATTCTGGGTTAAAACATGTTACAGAAGAAAAACTATTTTTAAATTATTTTTTTCATTTACAATTTTTAAGTTATTTTACTAGAGACCAGACTTTTTTATATTATACAACAAATCTAGAGTCGTTTTGCTTTTAAAACTACGTCCTTTTAAATTCTTACTTAAAGTTAATCAATCACTGCAGACGAAGGCTATGTATGAAAATAGTATTAACACCATACCTGGCTTAAATCTCAGTGAGATCAATAATAAAAGTGTTGATTGATGTCCGTTAATATTACTTAAATGTCATGGTCACCCTTTACTTGTGTCCATGTTTTATTTATACGAATGTGTCTACCGCAGGAAAGTGGTTGCCTACATTAATGTCAAAATTTCATCTCTTAGCCTAGACCGACGTAAAAAGGGCAAAACAGCTCATTTTAAAAACGATTCGTTGGTAAATATCGCTGAAGCCTGCATCTTTTTACTTTGATGTTGGTACTTAATGTTTTAGGATTTTTTTATCACGACGAGTAAATGTAGGCAAGAGTTAAATGCAAAATCTTCAACTTTTATTTTTATAAATTGTGGACGGTTTTTCTGCAGTTTATACAAGTAATACTGTTGTAGATTTAACTTTAAATCAGTTCACTATAACAAAAAGATATAAGGTATGTATAATCTAGATACACTTCTTTTCATTAGCTTTCAAGGTTTGGTATTATTTCCCCGAACATATTTCCCAACCTATAAGATTCCGTATATTATTTATACCCATTTACATGTAAAGCCAACCTTATAGTCAGAATGGGCCGTTCAAAATCATTACAAATATTACACTTCATAAACTGAATAAAATATAAACAAAATCTGTAAACAATGTATATTATTGCGTATATTTATTCTATAATATTTGCTATAAACTGAGACAAGCATGACCTTAAATGCAATAACGAAATTTGCATAAGTACGCCGATAAGGTTTCAGAATTTATCTAGCACATTGACTTTACAATAACAATTCCAGTTATATTACAGTCTTCGTGTCCCCCACTCATTTTACAGTATACTATTTATAGCTATCCTGATGTTTATATTAATGTTAATTGCAATGAAATAAGTGCTCCATTTCTGTGTCAGAACACTGGCAACCCAACCCATTGTGGACGTCATAAGGCCGTAAAATTAGTGTTCCTGTTCGAAACTCGATAATCAAGTCCCAGGTCTGTTATCACCGAAGTACTTAATTCGTTTAATTTATATGAACCGATAGTGTAATGTGCTTGTGAATTAATTAAGCTCGCATTAATAAATTGGACGTTCAAACCACCAGCAGACACGGAATTAAATTACCAAATGTATTACGGTAATGCTTTGAAATTGTAATAGTCGGCTAGTTTTTGATCCCTGGATAAAAATGTGAAGGTTAGTGCCACCCTACTGGTCGGGGCAGGGATATAGAAGTGTCTGGCTGGAAGCGACGGTGTATCGCCGATACCTCGAGGAAATCATTTTAGAGCAGTACTTTGACTTTTATTCTTTTATCGAAATCATTATCCAAGTTCAGTTGATTGTGTCTGTTGTGTTATCACAAATTTAAAGATATTTTATAAACAAAAACTTTCTCTGAACTTATTCAAAATTATTGCATTTTTCATAATATAAACGATTTTCTAGTATCTTAAACATATCCCAGTGTCTGTTTCGAATTCCGTTACACTAACCTTTACAACAACGATACATATATCGTAGTATACTGAGACATGTGCTATACAGGGTATCTACAAACAACATGGCTCAGTTCACATATTCTAACATCCTTGACGTCCATCTCCGGGGCGCCGGCGGCCGCAGGCTTAAACTAATTAGGCCCCCTGGTCTACGTCAATGTTGTCACAGCACGCGGCCCGGTTTAATGCGTGTGTCTCCATTAGCCCACCCTCACTTTAAACACCCTGTGTGCACTGACAATTCGCTAAAATTGATTTGTGTGCGAGGGGAGATGTGCAGTACTTTGTTACTCTGTTTTGAGATGTTATCTTGTTGCAAGTAAACAAGGGTAGTGAAAAAGAAAGTTGCTCGTTAAGTAAATACATGGCCACGTAGATAAAGTTCATTTGTTAGTAAACAAGACGACGACGGTATTTTTTTGTGTTGATTGTTCATTTTTTGTTTTGTTATTTTTTGTTATTGTTGCGGACTCAATTTTCGGTAATCGGTATTTTGGTAAAACGAAAATTTAAGAAAGTTAGTCTCATGAAATAATAGTCACATTTATAGAGATAACTGAATATTTTAGATCCTTAACAACTCAAATAGTTTGTCGAATTTAATTAAAGAAAAAAAGTAAGCGTGACCCTATATCAGAATGCTCATAAACTACAAAAGTCGTTCATGTGGCGTTAAAAATGTAGTACAAAAGCTTTTAACTTCCCAATATTACGAGCAAATGGTATCGGCCGGCGGTTGACGGTACACTGCATTTCGCGGTCCGTAGCAGTTTTCAATAAATGCTTTTTTAAATTTCCCGATTTATACACATCATTGGTCGCACAACGTGGCCATGGTTGGTGGGTACTTGTGACTTAATTGAATTTTTATTTATATAGGTAAAGTGCGCTTACATAACATGAGAAAATATCAGTGCTTCAACTATAATTTTTAGCTTTATAGCAATTTAGAAATAACGTTCAAGACAAATAATTTATTTACACGTAAATAATTTCAGACTTGCTCTATCTTCAATGGTTCTTAGTCCAAAAAGTTGCTTAGATATTTGTCGAATTGTGCAAACTATTCAAAAGTCTTTTAAGTTTACGCATGATCTATAGAATTTTTGATCAGAATATAAAACTACCTACGCTAATCTGTACATACAGGTAGATTAAATAAAATTATTTTCCGATCAATCAACAGACCGATCTTTTTAAAAGAGTAAACTATGGAGTTTCTTGCCGGTTCTTCTCCATTGAAATGACATTTTGGAACCTGCAACTAGAGTCAGTAATTTAACGATTTAAAAGAGCTTAAAAAGGCCTACTTGAAATATTTCTATTTTTTGATTGATCAGATCCATGCAATCATTGACAGTTATTAAAACATTTATGAACAATCTTCAATAACATGTTACAGATTTAAACGCATTTATTCTTCTGTTTTTTGAACGTAAATGTTTGCGAGTTCGTAAATTATCTTTCCCTGGAGATCGGTACTCTGGGAGATTGTGTTCTGTGTTTGTCAAGTTGCTCTTATCATATCTAAATTGTAAAGCACTTCCCCGCTGTCTGTTGTTTTGTTACTTGTTTGAGCTATCTCGACAAAACAAGGATTCTCCTTTTATGTATTGTTTAAGTAAAAAATGAATTCTGTCTGGTTTTTGAGGATCTTTTATAACAAAATAAATCACCCTTGTAGCTTTTTAAATATTTTATAATTTTCATTTGTTTTGCCTTAATGTATTTCAGAGAGTGTTCACTAAGTTTACCATAACTATGGTAAACTACCTTATCATACCTAGTTTCATCTTTGTATTAATAGTATTGAGTTTATTTCAAGTATTTGTCCAGAATAGATTATAAGACAGTAAAACATGTTTTTCAATCCAATTATTGGTCGTAAGAAACAATGTTTTGTTGCCCTACTTTAGAAACGATATAATCTTAAATACCTTGGTTATAAGCTTGTTGGTTTGTTTATCAATTAAATACTAGAATTATAATTTAATTGTGTAATAGATAAAAAATTGTATTATAGATCATTGTTTCTGCTGAATATTAAAATTAGGTAGTTGAGTTCTTCTCCTCGTCCGCTTGTGAGATGTAGGGTCACGTTGGTTGCGCCTACGCCGCCGGAGACCACCGATACTTCCGTGTCTGTCCGCGAGAGGTCGCGAGCGATGATTCCCTGGGGACAAAATCAAAATGGTTGGTGACAAATCTTCATCATTACACACATAACACAACACACACACACACAAACACTACACGTGCACACAACACACCATCACATTTTCTATAAGTAGGTAAGCAAGGTTAAAAATATATATATATATATATATATACATATATGTATATATGTAAATCCTAATTTAATGAAATTTTAATTTATTCTCATCTACAAGAAATTTTTATTTTATTTTTGTAATGTAACATAAGCGGCGAAGACACTGATTTCCGTAACACAGGTATTCAACCTAGCACGGGAGTCAGGGCTTCAAAATGTCTGTAAAATAATGTGTTTTATCAATAAAGATTATTATTATTAAAGATTATTATTATTATTACTTTAATCAAAATTCGATATTGTGTTCGAGGACAATAAAATAAAATATGAGAGTTTTTTGACCGACTTCAAAAAGAGGTTTTAATACTTTTAATAAATGCTGTATTACACCAATAGTTCTATTCATTTCCCCTTCGAAAGACCGGACCAATACGATCAGAACGAATATTAATTTCGCATTATTCAAAGGACTATTTATTATTGTTTATTTATAAGTGTGACTGGCGCCTGACCTCCGTAGTTCAGTTAGAGTTGGTCGGAAACTAAGCCCGTTTATAAATAAAATATTGATGTTTATTATTCATAAGATCTGTTTAATATTTATGAATAGAATAAAGTTAGATTTTCTCGAGATAATTGAAAGTTGGATTGTGACACATTCTAATTCTGCCAAGTTTTGATTAAGTTATCGCGGTAGGTCTTAAGAATACAAGAAAAAAATATTTTCCATCAGCCTCTTTGAAAATAATTTGGGAGTTGGCCTGTTTGATGTTACCGGATTTTGTAAAAACAAAAATAAACTGAAATGACCACCAAATTACTCTAAACAATACATTTTCATTTAAAAAATGCATGTCATATTTTATGTGTCCAGCAAAAACAGATGTTACCAACTCCGGTTTTGCATGTTCTGTATCAAAGACAAGGGTCACTTACAAAAGCGCCAAAGGCGTTATAAATCCTTTGACATTTTACGACGTGAACCAGAACAGCTGACATTCTTTTCTCAATCCCATAGAGTAAAAACTATAGAGTGCGCGCATCGCTAAAAGCCCATTCTGGCCATTGTCTCTCAACAAATTTTGGCTGTATGTAGTACACTCGTTTACAATCTTCCGTGCAACGTCAGACGTTTATGCGCAAATATCGAAGATTTCGATATTATTAGGGTGATATTAGGTTTTGACATACTCGTAGTTTAATTAAAACGGCGCGCTCTGCTTTTATACTATTTTTACTACAAAACTAGTTCATACAGGGCCTCCCGGTTCATACCCTGATAAGCTTACTCTGTACTTTTTATCTATCCTCTTAGTCAATCCCAGATTAGCATGGGACCAAAAGTACAGGTTTGAAAATATATTATTCTGGAGGCCCTATTCAATATTCACACGCGACGTTTTCCAAGCAATTTGCGACACGCTAGTGATTTGTGTTCCCGTGTATGTATGTTTGTGTGTTCATCAAAGTTTCATCAAAGCTAAGTGGGATACGAGTGTGGTTTTAGTTCAGAAATATTCTCTTTTTACCGCGGTTTTGATGAAGTGTTTGCATGCAATTTGGAAGCAGAGTTCGTAATTGAATTTCGGGATTTTTTTGTTTTAGGTTAGTTTCGTGTGTTTTGAAGTTGATTAATGATCGCGATGTTGAGTTTACAACACCTACCTAATTGAAAAACTGTTTTGTAGACTTTAGGTGTGTTATTTCACGTTGTGCAATTTATTTACCTGTCGCAGAATTTTTACAAAATGAAGAAACATTTATAAGGATAAGAAATCGACACCGCATTTATCTTAAAAAAAAAATCCGAATAGATTTTACGAAATCACCATCAATCGCGGAAGCCTCACTTAAAAGCATTGTTGAGTAAATAAACATTACATAAACACATAAAATACGCTGAACCAAGGCATCGTGAGAAAGTAGCCGCTAAACTGGTGTAGGTAGCACTCGCTTTCGTGTCGGGCATAAACCATCGGTGTAACGAAAATAAATCAATTGCTAACCAATTACCCCAATGAATGAATCTCGATTAAACGGTGTTTATTCCCGAGAAAATAAACGAGGTATACAAAACACATAATCTTTAGCAGTCGTATTCTTAAATAACTTTCAGACGTGAGCATTCAAATAGATTGTGGCTGTAAACATCGAGATTAACGCAATGAATATTGAAAACTGTGTCGATAGTAGCTAGAGATTTGTTGCTATAAAACAATAGAATTGTCTCATTTTTTATACAACAACTGAAGATAAAACACATTATAAATTCTTGGGACTCTACACAATAATTAATTGATTATTATTATTCGTTCGTGATATGAATTATTAAATTAATTGTTACACGATAAAAAGCATTTAGCATTTTAGCATTAGTTACTGAATAAATACATTAATAATATTGATTTTATTATGCACAAATCATAACAAATGCTAGCTGCCCGATTAGGAAGTTTCATTTTTTTTGCCTGAGCTTGCTCTTCAAATCTGAATCAACATTTCGGTCGGTCATTCTCAATGCGCTCCCGAAAATGTGACCGGCATTTCATCTGCCAGTATAATAGTCTGTAATATGCAATATAATAGCATTGTATTTACGAAAATACACAGACTAAAATACATAAATTTTCGAGCGTCACCATTCTGTATTTACAATAGGTACACATAATTAATATTGAATATGCGACGCAGACGAAAATACAGCGAGAAATATAGAACATTCTAAATCATAACTTTTATATTGTCAAGATAAATGAACGATTTCGAATCGTCTAGAAATTGTTGTCTATTTTTACATACACTATGATATCATGTTTCGTTTTATTTGCAATGATAATTTGTATTCATGCTTTTTGTTACTTCTTGGTATTGTCTTACAAAAGTTAATAAGTGCTACGTGGTAAGGTGTTAAATTAACTTCCGTTTGTATTCTTTAGAACTCGTAAAAGTATAGTTAAGTACCTTAATGATTCTTTCCTTTGGGTCGATGTAAGTGTAATCCTTGTCTCTTCTGATTAAAGGTATACTTCTATATTTCACCTTGTCTGTCGATATTAATAAGTTGTTCGCTCTAGTACCCACAATAAAGTCTTTCCCTTCATTTACAGACACGCACAATAAAAACACAAGCACAAAAACTGTTAAACACTTCATTTTCTCTATTGTTTATTTTATTAAAACATTTTGAGGTTAGGTATGTGTGCACTCGCCGCATTCGCGGACTAGAACTGTGTTGTTTATGAGGAAAATTATTTATCTGAGTTGACGCTACCTGACCTTGATTTGGCCTCAAACTAAATCTGAATACGACTAGTGTATATTCGTCCGTGATATGACTACCTGCTTATATTAGCTTTGGAACTGGAATGATAATATAATTTATTTGTAGACAAGAAATAATTGAAATAGATTTGAATTTATCGACGGAATTAGGACATCATGATCTAGTGCATAACATGAAATATTGATATTGATATTTCTATTGCAATCTTAATGAATTGTAACTAGAATAATATTTCTAGAATAATTGAAATAACGACCTATAACGACCAGAATATCGGTATTCGATTTTTGAATCCAAAATATCGAGAATATCTAAAATCAGGCTCATACATCTCGCCTAATTACTTACGTAGGTTTCCAGAATTTAGTAATTTGCATCCACACCACATGCGACGCAAAGATTAACTGCCTACACGACGATCCGAGTTGCGTTTAAAATAATTACCGGCCGTACACCTACAAGACAACTTGGGCACTAACCGAGTTAGGGCTCGCATGGACAAAGTACAGCCGCAAGCAACTGACGAGCGAGGGCTCCCGACCGCTACCGGACTTGCAAGATAAATATCTATATTTTATGAGTTCTTATAATGAGTTGTACCTTATCAAAGCCAATGTAGGAATTATCTATCTCTCCACATTTAATTGTGGAGATTTATATTTTGATATGATATTTCTATCGTATCACGCGATTGCATTGATTTATTTACATCATTTAACTCACGTTTATTTATTGGCAATCGATTACAAGTTCGTTAATGAATTCACTTCGAATCCTACATT
This sequence comes from Autographa pulchrina, assembly GCA_905475315.1. Taxonomy (NCBI): domain Eukaryota; kingdom Metazoa; phylum Arthropoda; class Insecta; order Lepidoptera; family Noctuidae; genus Autographa; species Autographa pulchrina. The sequence goes on from FR997773.1 coordinate 5,725,957, forward strand.
CTATATTTAGTTAAATGATTTACATTTTAACTAAATATAGGAGGTAAACGATTCAAATTAACTTTGTTTTATTCTCTGGTTACTAAAATATTTTATCAAATACTCGCTTCCAAAATCAAATTAATTTTGAATACAAGTTATGTTGACCTCAATCATATTTTTGGGACAGAAGTCAGCGTAACTTGATTTCAATACCAATCGTTTTCCAACAAAATAATACGGCTAAATTGAGCAAGATTGAGTTATTCAGAAATTGAAATGCTATCAATTAAATTGAACATTGATTGACGCGTTTAATTTAAATTGAATATATTTGAATATAAATAGAGGAAGGGAAGGGAATCTAACGGATGGTTGGAATGCGAAATGACTCGGCACTATCGTGACACAGGCTGTTTAAAAGCTGCATTGTCTCCATATTTATGGTAACACTGCGCTCGTTATTCATGCGTCTGAAGTATGAAAGCTTACACGTACATATCACTCGGAAGCGATTTTCATTATGACACGCAGAACGCTGATTGCTCTGTATATTTATCGTGTTATTTTCCGCGCGCATTACTGTGATCCGTTTTGAAAGTGATATCGGTTATTTTCATATTTCCTGTTAAACATTTTGCTGCCGTTTTATATTTTCATTTAATTTCGTAGGCATATTAATTTAACACATCTTACCAACATGTTTAATGGAAATATTCTAAGCTGTCTATTCATGTAAGTAGATGTGGTTATTTCAATTAGTATTTGACCTCAAGAACCATAAATCTAAACGTTTGAATATGGTTTTAGATCTTGATAAGTTGCTTTAATAATTAACGACTCAATAAATAAAGCTAAAACTAAAGTTCATCAAAGAATATTTGCAAGACAGCTTCCTTTCATTTAATTACCAGATGTAGATATGGTGTAGTGTAAATCTCGCAATAGAAGTACGGGTTTCGCGTGTTCGTTGACAAGAGCGTGCGGTTGGGTGTTATTTCAGACTGCCACGTCACCGCTTTGATCTCAGTCGACTTTTTGCCGAACACTCGTTTAATGTGACGACAAATAACTCAAACAGGAACGCGGTACTCTTTTTGATTTTATCAAAAGTGTGCACAAGATGTTCTCGAGTTTTAAATGCGAACACTTCATTAGTGAGATCACCCGTTCCTGGTTTGTTTGTAAAAGATCTCCGAGATTCGCATTTCAATGTTTGTTTTGGACGATATGAGAAAATACTTTTCACATTTACATGGTATAAGTTACTGATGCCATTAAGAAATGATGTATGGTCAGTTAAGTAATACAAATAAATAAGGCTAAGATATCTATGAATTAATCCGGATTACAAATGTGGAAATTAAGTTAAATGAATATTTTATGCTTTAGATTGAGATGTTGATGTTTATTTGAAGTAGGTGTTCATCGGATTTATCGTAATTTACGGTGGGATAAACTTCTGTATTTCAATAACCAGATTATGTCATTGAATTAAATCTAACTTTGTATCAACTTTCGTATTTCTGATTATATTAAAACGTTGAAAAGTGTAGCTACCAAAAAACTCATGTAACGGTCCCATCTGCTATACTATGGAAATATAGTTTTGAATGCAAATGCTATGGACACCTACTTTATTATTAGGGTCGACAAGCATATAATCGACTCATGATCGAATAACTGTTGAATCGATACCAATGCGGTTACGGTGTTTGAACTCAAATGTTACATTGTTGTTCCCTATTTAAATTAAATCGATTGTGAAATCGTTCCGATAGTTCACACATTCGTATTCATGCATCAAGTCATCCATCACTTAAAATCGATCGTTACTGAATTATAAGTGGGTATGTGCATGGTACGGCCATTACCTTCCATCCGTATTTCCGATAGTCGTATCTCAGTTGAAACGGCAGTGGAATGTAAAACCGGGTGAAATGCATACGTCGGGCAGCAATTTGGCATGATTGAGCCGGGGACAATAGAGCGTGGCCCGTCACCGTCAGACGGGTGATTCCCGATAAATTGGCGGATACACTTTCGATCCGTGGATAGATGAGCTCCACTAAAGCCCCGGCATTTGTTTCTGATTTAAAAAAGGAAAGGTAAATGCGTTGTTGGGGTAAAACTTATTTTGGTCGCAAAATTACGTCCTTTCGATTTTCATTTACGACGTAAGGTAGGTTCTCTCTGATACTTATTGTTATTTTGTTCCTAATTTAAAAGACAATATTGTTAGTTTTTATCACAGGTGGACATCTGAATATTTTACACATCCTTTATTTTTTTCTACTTAAGATCGATTCAGTTTAGTTAGGTATAGTTAGAAAGAATAAATGTTATTTAGAAATAATGTTAAAAATAATAATAAGTAAAACGCACCTTTATGTACTAGTACCCCGTAAGCACATAACCGGTCCTCAAAATATCACTGCTCATATAATATGAGCATAATTGAGCCGACTGTCCGTTCTGTTAAACTAAACGCATCAACCGATCCCCCCTGTACAAAAGCGAATTGATATTTCCTCTTTCCAACGAATACATAGTTAATTGCGTTTCCGGACGTCACTCATTGTTTGAGGGCCAATCGGTGAACGGTAATGCATTGACAACCATAGTTTTTTAAAATTGGAAACATTTATAGGGATCAACGGGTTTTAAACCCTGTCAATTTGGTCACCTACTCGATGAAAGACTATTATTTTTTCTGTAAAAAATGAACATCATTGCGTTACATTAACGTGACGTTTTTTTAAACTTTGATGATCACACTCACGATCACGCTATATTTTTGAAAATTCTTTTTCACAATACTAGTTTGCAGAACATTATCTTTGCCATGTATCTGTCGGCAGTGGTTTTACTAAAACTGTAACATCTAAGACATTTGAGGACCGCAGTATAGATTACTCAACGACAATTTAAAAAAAACGAGGAATGTAATAACTAGAAAAAAGACCTTATGACCTGCATTCTTGTAAAGCCAAGTTATTTCCTGACCTCACCTAGCCATACTTCTTAATCATTGTAAGTAAACAATGAGGCAACTATATAACGTTTAATTATAATTCTATTCGTATGCAAGAATTTTTATAGCAGCGACACCAAACGCACGCAAGCAGTTACTACGACAGATTTATTACGGAGCGTCTTATTGCGACTTTTTAATATGAAAGCGGCTTGGCTTTTGATATACTTTGTTACTTTAATTGATTATGAGATAATTTGGCTCATACTGGCAAAGCAAATCAAATTTTTTATTTGCAATTAAATGTGGTACTTGCCTTTCATAGAGCCGAAAGCAAAAGCTTGGCGGTAGCGCCTATTGTCGTTATTTTTTTTTAAGAAAATTATTTTTTTTTACAAAACAAACAAAGTGAGTGAATCAATTTGAATCTTAGTGAGTTCAGTTCAAATAAAAATAACTTAAACATAAGTTATTTTTATTTGAACTGAACTCACTAAGATTCAAATTGTAATACTTGTGTTTCTTTTAGCTTTCTTATCGACCTTTACCCAACCTTCATGGTACAACACTATACATAATCTAGCTAAATAAATAACATATCGAAAGTCCTTCAACAACTTTTCCGCTTGACTACCACACAACCATATTCACTCCATAATAAATGATTCCCTTTAACTACCCTATAATTACTTACGTCCGAACTTTCGGTGAGCACTCATTATCATTTTATGACGCAGTCAAAACATTGACAGATAATTAAAGTTGACGGGTTCACTGTCAATCATTGTTGACAGGTGTAAATTAGCACTCAGTTTATATTCTATTAAATGTTCGAAGTAATTTGCGATCAGTTGCAGTATTGTTAGTGTTACGAATCGATTTCTTGAAGTCAGACAGTTTGACTGGTAAATTCATTTATTATGGATTAATGAAATGAATGTTCTTATATGGTTAAACTTAATTATTTGTGATCTACTAATGAGTTAAGGCTTAGGTTACAGAGGTTAACGTTTTATGCGATTAATCGGGAACTAGATTACGCATTTGTCCATGATATTATTGACATGAAATCAACTGAATATAAATTATAATTGTTTGTTGTTAAGGTACAAGAGAGTAGATAAATATTAACATGTTATGTGGAAAAATCGTAAAGTCTTTAAACCTATTCCTGGCAGTGTTGCTATTTCTTGAATAGATGAGCGCTTTTTGCTTTACAATTTTACTACCATAACTACAAAACCACTTGTTAGAGAAACATTTTGTATCTAGACATGTTATAATTGCGTATAGTTAGTTACACTTATTTAAACTTCGTCTTTTTATATTGCTAGCAAAAATAACTAACAACATCATTATTTTTATCACAAAACAAAACTTTATGCGTCATGTAAAAACAATTTAATAATTAAATAGCTTAACAATGTAAAGGCAACAATTAAGATTTATATTTACGGCTTCGCGTGATGGGCATTAAAAATATAATTTAGTTTTCGTAAAGCACCGTGTTCGCGATACGAGCGTTAGTAAATTATACCTTAATTATATTGCGACATCACTATTTCATTTCACAACTAGTTAGGAACAGTTTCGTCGAAAGAGAATCGATATACCAAAAGATATCGATTTTTTTTGTATATCGATAACTAATGTTATTCGATATTCGTTGATAAATAACAACCTCTTTTGTATTTGTGGTCGTCAGAAAGCGATATTTCATTCGTCTTTAATTGTAATGGCTTCGATAGTTTTATTGATCATGGCGGTTTAAATGGCGTGTTAGTTTATATTTATTTAAAATAGCTGAATGGTTGATGGTTATTTATACTTTTATATACTGTCGTTATGATGCAGGCACACATTATGTTTATTATTTATTAAGGATTAAGAATGCATAGAATTGCAAGTGTTTTTATAATATAGAGAATTCCTACATGTATAGTAGGATAGTCGAAGAAAAATACATATATGTTATGAAATTTACTTCCAGTAGCTTTTGTTCAAGTTATGTGTTATTAACTAAGGCTGACAATAATTCTTATCACTTGACTTGAGGTTTATATACATTTTTTTTTATGTTGTTGTTATTGCCTTTCAGAAACCGGGATCAAAATCTATTCACCACCTCCTCAAACAATTTCAATAAAACAACTTCATTAACCAAACATTACCAGACAAGTCGATTGCAATATCAAAACTGGTAATCCTAAATCGTTCCAGTTTGCGTATAAAAGGCGTCTATTGTGTGGGCATTACTGGCGGCTTTGTTAAAATCATATTATAATAAGGGAACACGCAAAGTATTGGTATAATACCTCAAACACGACATAAAGCTTCGCGTGGTTGTCGGCCGTCGCGACACGCGATTCGGGTAAATATAAAGCGAGACATACTTGTGTTGCGCTACGTTTGTACGTAGGATGGTAAATCAATTTAGTTATAGTCAAAACTATCGAAATTGTAAATTGTTGGCTTTATTAGACGCACATACCCTAAACATGACGTATTCGTTAGTTCGCACTACTCTACAGTAGGTAACCTGTATGTTTTAGTTATCAGCTGAAGCTATTTTATGGTACATGTTCATTATCTGTGATATGATGTTAATTTCTTATTAGGTATATCCATATTTATATATAAATATTCTGATAATACAATAAAAAAAATAACTTTTGAACATTGTATATCAGACAATATTGTCTTAACAAATAGTGTCCACTGTAACACAAGCTAAATGTGTTACCACTTTAATTTTAGTTGGCTATGCTGAAAGTATACTCTCTGTGCAGTAAAATATTAATAGCCACGAACATGATGTTCTTGTTTTTATTTCATAATTTCGTTAAATTTGAATAAAAATCACATAAAAGTTTTTCAATTACATTCATGCACGTCAGTGTACCGTATACTGTGCGATAATTTTTTACTTAATTATAAAAAAATAAACCGCTATTTTTACACTACAGTTTTATGGCGAATGAGAAATAGATGTAATTTATTTAAAGTTGTAGACGTTTTAAGGACCTACAATAAAGAAAAAGAAAAATAAAAAAACAATTTTCTTGATCACCTGCTTAAACTGTTTATAATGTTTCTAATTCGTGTACGAAAAAAAGTCTACCAAAACCAAATTAAACATTAATCTCGTTTTCCATCCCTTTCTCATCAATCCGCATTAGAAGATTAATTGTATCCATATTCAAATGAGAGTATGTAGGTCGGTTCACACCCGGACCAGGTAAACTCACCCACATTCGGAATTTACGGATATTCATCATATATTACGGGAGAAACGTCATTTCCGTCCGATACTTTCATTAACCGCTGGATACAAGTGCCACACCTCGTGACCTCACAGGGGGCGCGTCTGCAAATTAGCGAGTCATTGTTTTGTTTACATTTACACGTCAGCAGTTTGGTCAAACTGGTTGCAAGGATTCGTAATGAGCTTAAATATGGTTATGTCTTGCTGTCTTGCAAACTGATTGCTTGACTCACAACTTTTAGTGGAATAATTGTTTTTTTTTTTTCTGAGTTTAAAATAAAATAACGTTATTGTTTAGTATTGCAGCTTATTGACTTCTTCTTGTAGTATGTAATCTGAAGGTTTTATGCGTTAATTGACTTTATTAATTCGTAGAATTTTTCCAAGCAGACAGTCAATTCTCTTCAATTTGAAAAGTAATAAAGTACGCTACCTTTATGCTTGTACTTTACATAAGGCCAAAAATATCTGTAGCAATAGCTACATGTTTTTTAAAAAATGAAATACGAAAAATAAAATATTTTAATACAGAATTTACTTATCATGTTGACCGTACCATGGTTTTCATAGCCATCCTTTGCCACACTGACCGATTGCTATCGTATACATTATTCAATATCGGAGTATCGGCGCGCACTTTTGATCCTGACAAATAGATCATAACTCCCTACATCATCTGCTTTCTGAAGAGGGGCTGAGCTACCGTTATCCTTTAAGGAGTACGAAATATTACTGGAACCTCTGTCGAAAGTGCCAATATGATATAGTGGACCCTTTTATCGGTTCTGGGCTCTTCGGTCTGATCGCAACGAGGGTAGATAAGAGCCTTTCTCATATTATTGCAAGGGTGCGTGAAATTTTGCAGTATACCTATAGTATGGTACGGTACTGCCAAGGATCAACGGATAATAAGGCCCATTGTTAGACGAGGATTCCACCGGTTTTGTTAAGTTCGAAGCTTTTGAATGTTACTTTCCGAAAATGAGGTTTCTATATGGTTTATGGTTTAAGACATTTATTTTCTCAAAAGACACATAAATCACTTACAGAGAAAATTATATTTATAGAATACAATATGGCCGACTGGCGTAGTTAACTACGTACTAAGTTTATACAAACTTAAATCTTAATAACATTTATTAAGTAAAATCACAAAAATGTTGGGTATTCTTAAAAAACTACAACCATTCATACTAAGTCATATTTTGTTCGTTGCCAGTGCGCCGAAACAATAGATGTTTACTAAGGCCGCTCACATAGTGGATAAAATGAAACTGATTTTGAAGTTCGTTAAGGAAGATGTGTATATTATCAATTATGATTTTTTTTATCTCATTTTTATGATCACAAGTAGCTTATGATTCATTTATTTTTTATATTCATAAATAACTCATTTTTTTTTTTTTTTTTTTTTTTTTTTTTTTTTTTTTATAAATAGGTTATTTAAACTATATAGGTATATAGTATTTTTTATATAGGTATATATATCCATGTATTTTTGCTAGTCGCATGAACTATATATATATATATATGGATTTTGTATTACGAATTTGTGTTTAGTACGCTCGTGTCGGTTTTTATAAAAATCTCAACGTGAATTGAGGTTTAACTAAAAAAATATACGCTCATTTACTTCTAAAATTAAGCAAGTAATATGTAAGCTATCACACATCAACAAGAAAAGTGTTTTTTAAAGTTGAAAAGTTATTGAAGTCAACCTCATCCGTTCATAATCAAGTTTCCTAAATTGCCCAAAATGATGAAACTGCAATCTATATGTGGCTTATAACTTCACTCAGGGAATACCTATCGTCTAAAGAAGGTAATATCTATGCAAGCTTAAGAAATCTTCGGGATCCTCCTACATTATTCCTCGAGAAATGAAATAATTTGGCTTAGGCACTTTAATATTTCAGTTACGGTAAAATTATACGCCGTGGCGTAAATTTTCGTTTAAAAAGTTCACTTGCTCACGTCGATTGCTGATTTCATTTGCGCTATATGGACTGACTGACTGTGATTTGTGGTATATTATTAAGAATAGAATCCTCTTTCTAAAAATTTATTGCATAATAATATACAAAAGGTAAAGGAATCTTTCCTTGTAGATTTGAATAGTTTATTCCAATAAAAACAAATGCAAGCTGATAAATCCAGAATCCACTGCGGTATATTCATTAGGAACAAATAAAGTGACATTGAAAAAGCCGTGTACTCCTCCCAGGGGATGGGGTTTCTCTTTCATCCCCACAGTGCCCCAATTAGTGGTAAAAGTAAAAATGTGCAGCGGAACCACGCATTACCCCAGACCCCATGGGGTATGGTCCCACGTGGCATCTAATGGTGTCTCTTTACTTTGAGGGTGCCCAGTTTTAGCTGCATATGGACCGCTTGTTAAATCAATAAGTGAGATAAAAAGCGGTGTTTTTATTTGCAACAGATTTTATGGCTGTTTTGTGGATGGGTCGTTGTTTATGCAGTGAGTCTGTTGGTGTCTCAGTGGTGGGGTAGGTTGAAATATGTATGTGATGTTAAGTTGATATTATATTCTACTTATCTTTGAAGGGTATGCTAATTTAATATAAAATAAATATTTTATGCTTGCAGTAGTTATGTGAGACTTTATTAATAACTCACTATAACAACAAAATTATTTGCACCAACGATTGAAATTCTTTGTTAAAATTTAAAGTCACAAACAATTAGAGAACCTAGGAATAAATTCTCCTACTATTCGACTAATTTATTTTGCTAACCGTTTTATAATGTCATCTTAAAATACATTACTAAATTAAGAAACATTTTAATGACAAATTAAAAACATCTTGATATGCGATATTAAAACATTAACCAAAAGATAAAACAGAGAAATAATTTCTTGGAAGAAATTAGGAACTGTTGACACATTGGTCTGCAAGTGGTCGTAATTCTTAAAAGACCCGGTTTTTTATTTCTTCTTATGTTTTAACTAATCTGTCATGTTGACACGAGTGATACCATTAACATTTTAAAAATAAATTATAATGTGTTTTGTAGATTAATAGGCGTTACGAAATAACGTTTTACGGCAATGTACTTAAGTAAATTTTGGTATCTAGCATCAATCTTTTGGATTTATAGGCTGGTAGTTGGTTAAGAAATTACTAGAGACGCGCGCGAGGGCGGTGGACATATTTATTGCCCCGAGATATAAAAAAATATATTGTAGGCAGTTTTTACGTCTTTTGAAAGTTCTATAAAAATCGTGGGATTACCTTTGTTGGTCTTTTACATGAAATGTCGGCGTTGAAAGAATTCTTATAACTCTGTCAACAAGGCCTTTACAGTTTTTATTGCAGTAAGTAACAGCGTCTGCTCCATTAATACAGACACCAAAGTTTTATTTGATATAAGTTTTCATCTTCAGTTTAATTAAGATCGAGAAGCTCGAGCAGATTGCTATCATTTGCGTTTCTTATTAGTCATTTCATTCGCAGCCGATGAGAGGGCCGGGAAAACTTTGTACTTGACTGAACAAGAAAAGGGGAGCTTTCTGCCGTAAAGTAAAAAAGATTCCGCCCAAGTAATGAGAATATTTTGGAATGGGACTATTCCGGAGCATCCCTTTACGTAAGGAAAACCCGGAGCGAATAATCCTGATATCGGCATTAGTCTTGGCACTGTTGCTTCTGTCCGGTCCTTCACATAAAAAAAGAAAAGTTATTTGAGCGTCGGATTTGTGGATGTTTGACGCGAGCCGTCGAGTTATCAACCCTGAACCGAACTGCCGATGGAGTGTCGTCTGACAGAGAGCTTTTTACTGCACTCGAGGGAAATTCACCGATTCCCGCCGTAAAGCCGTGTTCACTGTGAAATCGAAACATGAAACAACAATTTGGATAGACGTTCTGCAAGCTGCAACACGCAGTCGAGTGTACAAGTATTGATGTTCGAACTTATAACATGTCGGTACGCTCTATAAGTCTTGAGATGGGACGAGCTCTCGCTTCAATGTCGTAAAATGCACAACAAAATGTCTTTATGTTTCAACCACGTACGGAACGCTGACATGTCGAGCTCGACTGTTCTATTTAATGTTCGAATTTTATAGATCTTGTCTTATATTTGAATTTTAATTCAACATGATCATTGTAGCCGATGCCGTAATGTTCGTGTATAACGAGTGGGCTTATACCGGTCTACGAGACTGGAGATGATTATCGCAGTGTTAGTTTCGCCGGATCCTAATCGATACTTAATCGGGAATCGATTATGTAGATGTGCGCCTGCGCTAGCACCAATCTTACTTAATCGATAAACGATTAGTGAACTTGTTGGAAATTTAGAAATTAGTCAAGAGTAATAAACGATGTATTCAAATGTTCAAGATAATCTGAAATTGAAATAGTTATAAGCGCTGTAGGTATTATCTTTCAACAGATGTTCGAGATAAGTTTTGTCATGAACTTGGGTTATATTTGCATAATTGAATATCGAGATACAACAGGTATGGGAAAGTTTACAGGTAGTTTAACATAAATGTGTGGAGCGTGCTCAACGCCAAGCAATATCAGGAATATATTGAGCGGAAACTGGCATACATATGGTACGTGCGTTTTTTTCAATTTGTGTTCGGCTGTCAAATGTTTTTTTCACTCTAACAATTTCTATAGCTCTGCGGGAGTTTACACGAACATTGTATACGTTTCCTGATCCCAATTCAATCCGGTGTGTCCGTGTGCACCGCATGTGGTTCATTGGTTAACTGAATTATATGTGCGCCGATGAAATCGGACGGCCGCCGGACTGTCCGTCCGTATGCCCCTATTTTATGTTATTGTTCGCTCTCGTATTAAAAAAGTTTATAAAATTTATGTAAAACTCAAAGTTTTGTTCGTATCAAAAGTTATGCTCTATTATTATGTAACATTGAATTCAATGAAACCGTATTCAACGAAGGTCGTAACTTTTGTTGAATGGAAATCTATTTTTAGTACGTTCAACTTTAATTTCTGGAAAGTTTGAACTTCAGTCATAAAATATATTCATTGTTGCCGGAAACTATAAGTAATAAAGTACCTATAAGTATGTTTTTTCAATAATTGATTTAAGACGGATATTGGATGTAGGCAGATGCCTAATAAAATTTGAATAATTCCTTGAGAAAAAAAAAAAAAAAAAAAAAAAATATTCCGGGACAACTCACACACGGTCATCTGATCCCAAGCTAAGCAGAGCTTGTGTTATGGTAACCAGACAACTGATAAACATACTTATATATTTCTAAATACATACATATTATAGATAAACTAGCTGTACCCGGCATGCGTTGCAATGCAATTTTTTCTACCTAGCACCTGTCTACTACCTACCTGCCTACTACCTACCTACTACCACTTAGGGGTATGAAAAATGGATAGTAGCCGATTCTCAGACCTACTGAATATTATGCATATTAAATTTCATAAAAATCGGTCAAGCCGTTTCGGAGGAGTATGGTAACTAACATTGTGACACGAGAATTTTATATATACTTAATTACACCCAGACACAGAACAAATGATCGTGCTCAAAAAAGTATCAAACATTGATCGCTGTGCTTGCTTCCTGTCTGTTTGCGATTTAAAACCACTGAATAAAGGATTGTGTTTCAACTGAGTCGTGGTTTGTTCACGATATTTTACTTTGCCGTTAGACAGTGGTGTCTTTGAATAACAGATATCTCAACACGACATGCACGTCTGAAAAAGTAACATTGAAAGGTACTTGTAACGATTTGGTAACTTCATATCTAAAAGACAACAGGTTGCTGAGGCGCTATGTACAGTACTGTATTTTATTATTGCTGAAAATTGTATACTATATATATATTTTCGTACCGGAAATCAGATAAGAAATCTTCCAGTACCTACATCATTGAGAACATTCCTAAGATTGCTGACGATCTTAATAAATTTTATGGAAAAGACGAAATGGGATATTTTTTCTTCCCACGCATTTCGCGTATCAGTAAATCTTGTATTTGTAACAAGTTTTATCAAAGTTACTATATCTGATAGGTATATCAGATATTGAATTTTTTTACGTCCTGCCTCTTGATATAAATAAGTCAAAGGTTTACGGACTGCTCAATAAAGCTGAAAAGAGTTAATTGAATTTATAAATAATTATATATACTATTTAAAACAAAAAGTATTAGTAATTTTGTTTAGAACAGATTATAATCCGCAATAATATAAATTAACATATATGTGCAAGTAATAGATTAATCATAAAAAAAATAAACAATGCACTTAGTGTTAATAATTAATTAAATCAAATTGTCGGTTTGTAACGCCGTTCGCGTGAATACGTTCTACTCTAAAAAACTAGATACGTTACAGTCCACATTACACAAAAAGTTTTATTCATCCTCTCATGAAACAAGATCGATATTTAAACTTCTTTTTATCAACACGTATGTTAATTTCCACCGATACAAGCAGCTGCTTATTATAATTAATTCGTTAGTGAAATATAGTTAATACGGCGACTGCGGGGTACCCTGTGTCGCCGGCACCCTGCAGAGCACTTGAACTCATACCTTTACCTTCGTGAACTGTGACGTCATCATTTGTTTGTTTAAGCACGTAGGTTGGTAATGTTATTAATGTTTTGGTTGGTTATTTGTTGGGTGGGATATATGGTAGCTGTTCTGAACTCTTTTAAATTCGTGTTAAGTGTTTTGTAACGTAATAAAAAACGTGCATTCTAAAGCATAACATTATTATACAAAGAAGTTGAAGTTAAAATGTGTAGGAGTTAAGATACTTACTTTTCATATGCTTGCTATGCACATTTGCTTTGCACATAGATTTAAGTTCATAACTTAAAACTTGGAATCCCCAAAAAACATTATTAACCAGGTGTGTTTATGTTCCCCAATTCCGAGCTCAGCTTTGTAAGACCGGATAAACTCCACCTATATCACGGTGAGAGCATTCTAATCCGGCTACTAAATACTCAACAAAAACAAAGAGACAATTTAAACTTTTTACTTCCATTGCGTGTTTCTACGTGATAATTTTTACAGGTGAGCGAATGAAACGAGCATTGTACACTGAAGTGTTATCTTAAAATTTGGGACGTCCGTTATGGGGGTAGAGTCTGAGACGCGGAAACGAGCTGCCGCCTTTATTCCGCCCCGTTGGACCGCGCAACACTAAAATTTTCCAGGAAACTGCAATGTTATTAGGGTAGGTGCCCCAGTACCGGATGAATTCAACTACGAAGGCAATTTCCAGTTTATGGTGTGCTGTGAGAAACGTATTAAACAAGTACTGATCCCATGGTTTATGGGGTTTTGACTTTGAAGATTTCAGATCGATGCTCGTTCAGTTTATGGGACAGTTAAAGTGTTTAATCAGCTGTAAATAACTTTACGGTGAAAGCATCTCTTCAGGTAAGACAAAAACACCCTACTTTAAAGTGTTATAAAAAAATCTAATATCGCCAGTAGGTTGGTATATATTGTATTAATCAACTTATATACAATAATACATACATACATATAATCACGCCTGTTTCCCGTAGGGGTAGGCAGAGACCACTTCTTTCCACTTGCTACGATCCTTACATACTTGTTTCGCCTTATTTACAATAATAATACACAAACTTAACTATTTTTTGATGCCATATTATAAGATTTTTGGTTTCATTTAGTTTATAGTTTCTTATGTTTTTCTTGTGCATATAGATGATTTAATATTAAATATTATGTATTACAAAGGAAAAAGTTATTCAGTATTAACAAAACTACAAAATACGAATATTCTGAAACAATCACATAGGTACGATACAATTGCAACCAAATTTATATGCAAAAGCCAATCGGCGTATTGAGCACAATGCAGCGATAGGATCGACCTTTATTACATTAAAATCCCTAAATTTAGCGTGCATTGCGGGCTTTGCCAGTGCCGTAGTCTAATGATTACTTATTCACCTGGAGGCTTTATTCGCTGAAATAGCGCTGAATGTCGTTACAAAGATATTTAGGAGATGCTTTAAGGAGATCGTTTTAAAATAATGGGTAAAAGTTAAAGTAGTAGGAGACTGAGGGGAAATAAAAAAAAGGGATTCTAAATACATTACATTACATAACATTACATACATTTGAATCGTAAAAAGTATCTATTTGATTTTGTAACTAAATTGTTTTTTTTAATACGATTCGCACTTCTTACTATTTTATTACAAAGTACCTAAGTACCTAGTAGATAATTTTGTATTTTTTTTTATTTGTAAAATTAATTGTAAAGAAATAAAACAATATAAAGTATCAGGTACCAAATACAACAAAGAAAAATTGTTCAATCCGTTGAAATAACCATCTGCAATCTCCCTTAGCTTTCTATTTTCTTTAAACAAATCCAGAAAAACTCCAATGAGTTTGTATTTTCTTAATCTCCGTCATTCGTTCAAAATAGTTCTTGAAAAGTACTTCGCAGTCATTACGGAGGTACGTGCTTTTTCTTTTTCATTTCTCATTTTGTAGAAGACCATTCAATTTCAATCTAATCCCAGAGTCGAGGTCTCGGAAGTGAGCTGTAACTGTCTCGTTCACCTTGCAACTGGGAGGTGATTCACTGAATTTACACAGAAATGTAAGACAATGAAGGTTGAGATCAAAATTGAAATAATTATGAAATGTTTGTTGTCTTTTCTGTGTCGTGTTTTGTTTTGGAAGGAATCTATGAGATATTTTTAAAAGGAAATCATGTTTTGGTGAATTTGATGGTGTGAATATTAGTAAACAATAAAGTACCTTATCTGTAGAAATTATAAGGTCCAAAGTAATAAAACTTACTAAAAATAATGTTTCAATTTTCGTACAATGGTAGTCTTAAATATTTCTGTACCTTTAATACATCAAAACAGAAAAATGTTTCACTTATTCAGTGGCTGTTTTCTTTTATATCTTAAGGGGGGGTTATAAAGAAATTCATAAACGTGGGTCACGTTTAGTGACAAACATAACACTTTATTTCTTCCCCTTTTAATATTTGCCAGGTGTCGTGTCGACCCCTTTATTGCTAGACTTGTAATAATCCTTGCAAACATCTCTTCTCTTAGAAACTCGAGGTAATAATGTCTTATATAAGCGTGGCTTTTGTGTTTATGCTCCTGCTTAAGCATGCACAGTGGATGTTATTACTGTAATATTTCCTGTTTCACCTGTGTTTACGTGTCGTAACGATGTCATAAATACCGTTCTGTAAATACATCATCGTCTTTACCGTTAAGAACTTCTGTAATTTTGGTTGGCATGATATAACAATCAAAAAATAAAATTACGACCGAATAATACCAATATTGGACGAAGAACTGCATTTAATCCAATTTGAAAAGTGTTAATTAGCTTGCCTCAAGCCCATTGTACTTCAAACATTAGTAGAACAAAGGATATCCGACGAAAACAAGCTCACATTACCAAAACAACGAATTCCGGGAACAATACATAAGTTCCACCTGAATCTTTTCCCAATAGAAATAAGCAATGACCCAAATCCTTCGCCAAAGAAAAAGGATCCTACTTTCCTTTTGTCAGCGAAACTTGGAAACAGTTACCATAAATGAGACCTTTTCCCATCGGTATAACATTCCCAAAGTCTACCGCCACTTCGCTTGATAAATAGCAGAGATACATTTTCATTAGGCCCGTGTATAAATTACCTGATAGTAACAATAAGCTTAGAGCTTAGAGCGAGACAAAAAACAAAGGCGACACGGGGAAATTAATTAGCGAGAACAGAAAACGAACATCGTTCTTTTAACAGCACTCTAGCGTATTTCCAATAACGGATTTTACGCGAATAATGCCTGCGAGAAAAATTGTTCTTTTCTAGAATGTTCGATAGATGTTACTTCTATTTTGTGTCGAATTTCAGGTGAACTGAATTGGACGGAACTAAGGAAAATGCGGGGTAAAATCCAGTTGTTTTGCAAATTACTTGGGATAATGTGGGGATGTTTGTGAAGACATGACTGTTATCTCGGGAGCATTAGGTTTCATGGTTATTGGTTATGTTAATAATGTAGGATTTGTATGGACTCTAGCTTTGTATGCGGTTAATCTATTTGTGAGAACGGATACGCTGGACATTGGTTGTTATGTATATGAATGTATAAATGTAACACATGAATATTAATCGGCGAAAAATTAGGTGACCTGATTCCTGTTTTCTTTATTTTTTTTCTAAGAGGGCGATTTGAAATAAAATATTTGTTCCGTTTGAGTATGTTTACAGTTAGTTGATCTTAGTGAAAAAAACAACAAAAATGCACCGCTGTTTATTCCTATAATGAATTAATAAAATAAAATTTCCAAGAAGAATCTCTAGGTCACCAACAAAAATAAAAAGTGAGGAAAATAGCTGTCATCGAGAAGCTCAAAACAATATTAACTCACATGCATAAGTATGTATAAACAAAATTCTGACGTTCTTGTATTATATTAAGATAGCTAACGACTGCTCTTCAGAGTAGAGTAATATTTTACCCGCCCACGACTGCGTCTTATGGGACTTTAAACGATATAGCGCCAATTTCTTCGGCATTTTGCATTTGCATCATAGAAAATTGAATGAACCTCAAACACGTGTTCCGTATTCAGCGTGTACCATAAAAACGGATTAGAAGGACGTTTCCGTAAGTGTTTTTGCGGTTTATCGCTGAAAGTCCGAAGGTCCGAAATTTTAGGAGCAAAACAATAAAATATACAGAACCGCTATACAAATAAAATTAGCAATAAATTGAGACCTTCTGTGGTAGCCCCACCTGCGCACAGTCGCACGGGGGTGACCAGGCCATAATTCAACGGAATTGTGCCCGGAGGCCATCGCGTTACGTAAACAATAATAAATACTAACCCTTGTTCGTATCAAATAAAACGTTATGTGCTGTGGCCGCAAATTGGCGGTCTCCATGCGTCCGTGTAACTTGTGGAAGATATTAATTAGCTGTTGACAATTACTAGCGGACATTGTCACGCTTGTAATTATGAGGAAACTTTTCTGCACGCATCGTTTTCGCACTGAAATAGGTTATGTCATGATTGTTTATTTACATAAACACCACATTATTAAGTAGATTTATACTGACGGAAATGGAATATTTTTTGAAATATTAGATATTTATTATTATCACGGCGATAAGGTTGACTTTTGCTTTTAATGATTTTTGGATTAAAACAACGTATGGACTGTATGACAGTTTATTCTGACTAAGTTAGGGTAATGTGGCCAGTAAAAACATGCATTTGGTACATAGCTATACATTAGATTATCAACATCGTAAGTTGTGATTTTAGACAATTATAGACTAACAGATTAGAACAATGTCTTTAAAAAAAATGATGATAGTTTTGCTGTTAAATCTGACAAAGAAATCTTTGTCAAGTTCGTCGCAACAACATTCTAAGAAAGTAACAAAATATCCTCTACCGGCTAGAAAAGTGCACTTAACCTAAAATATTCACAACACCAAACAACGCTATAATAAGCCCGTTATAAGTATTCCATTAGCGTTGCAAATGATAAGTGACAAGCTTCGGGGCGACACTATTTCGCTATTAGACGCCCAATCCTCTCGGGGCAAGGGAGTGACAATATGTCTCGTGTATCGTTGCGGCTCAGCTTCATATGTCCTGAATACGGTGAAACATCGTCGGATATTCATCGTGAGTATTATGACGTTGTTTCCTTCAGGCTAGCGTTTTCTCTTATGTTATTAGATGGGTAAATTGAAGAGGGAATAGTAGAACAATATTACTGGCACATGAAGCGAGAAAAAGACTGATGTTTTTGATACTTTTTGCTTAGAAGTAGAATTGTTTAGTTTTATAAATATGTAGATATATTATTAAGTAAAAAATTTATCTTCTACAAGAATCTCACAATTTAGATTTTATTATAAAACCTACAGTCACAACCCAGCTTTATATTTTCCTTTACATCTGAGTTCCGAGTAATACGACTAATAATCCCGTATTAAATTCCGAGAACACGATACATATTTTATGTAAGTGCCGTAACGATCTCCCTTGTGAAATGAACAGGACTTAGCTAGTAAGACGAAGTGGATTGGAATTGGTGGTTGAATATAGACCTCGCTTACAGATTGCCTTAACGGTCCTAAGGGATATTGGCTAAGACGGTAATACTATAGTAATCTTAGCCGAACGGATAGCTAGGACTATAGGGTGTAGTGTAATGATAGTATATTGGCTTAGAAGTAGGTAAATAGAGGTTTGTTCTTTTTCTGAACTGCCTCGTTGGCCTAGTGGTTCTAAGCGGGACTGCTACGCTAGAGGTCTTGGGTTCGATTCTCAAGTCGACCAAGGTGTTATTGGGTTTTTCTATGAAATTCTCAGTAGCAGGTCGGAGTTTGGATTTGTGCCCGGTTAGTGGCAATAGGCTCGCCCCCTATTACATGGGACCCAAACATACCGGCGAACTGTGGGTATACATTGGTACACCTCTGCCTAACCCTTTGGGGATACAGGCGTGATGGTATGTATGTGTGTGTTCTTTTTCTGCTGACCTAAAACAAAACAGAATTCGTTTAGGTACTTACTGAACTACTGCCGAAGTAAAAAAATAGAACAGAAAGTTGGTGGATCGAAAATGGAACTAATAAGAACAACATCACATTAATTACATTCTTTGGTTGCGACAATTGGCACAAAAAGCAAATTTAGACTCTTGTTGTTAAGTGTAAAGAATTGGTCTGTATTACCATTAAGCTGGTTTAATTAAGATGGTAATAACGTTTAAGGCCATCGAGTTTCTAGATAATAAAGAGACACCAACACAATCGAGAGAAACTATAAATTATGCCGTGATAAAATCCGGCAGGTTGTAAACCTCTGTAGTGTACCGAAGAAATGTAATGAAACACATTTAGACTACGTTACGTTCTTTTTACAATGTAATTTTGTAAGAGATTTTTTTATTCATTTAAATATGAAAATATGTATTTTATCAAATCGTTCAGTCATCTCTTCAATAAATTATGGGCAAACCTATTTTTTTCGAAAGTAAAACGAGATTGAATTATGTATAAAAAAGGTATTGAAAAGTAGACCTTCTACTTACTAGAGGAACTTCTTAATAGTTTTCCGTGTTTTTCCATCTTCATTCTTATTTTACATCAAAACAGACCTTAAAGTAACGTAACCTAAACGTGACCAACAGTGAAACTAACTCAAACATTTTGCTATGACTTACGTTAAAATTATTACACGAAACGTAATAAAAGAACCATTAAATTGCACTTTCGACACCTTTGCTACCGGCGACGCGTGATAGCCGATATTTATGGCCGCAGATAAAGGACGAAAAGTTGTTCATTGGTTCCCTATTATCCTTAATAAGTATGGATTAGTTGGGGTGGGCTGGACCGTATCGTAAATTAGTCGAAGACGCTCTTTATAATAGAAGTTTATTATCTTCTTAACATTTTCTGACGTTTTACGTATATTTTACCCACTTTTGTATCGTTTCGTGTCGGCTATTTATCGGTTTTATCCTTCAAGAGCGTAAGCTGTTTTGCGGACACAGAGCAAATTGGTCTCGAGGTATATTTATTAAATGTTATTTTCCTGGTTTTGAATACGATTGGTGAGTTTACATTGAAATAACTAGCCAAGTAACTCTTTAATTCTCCATAGACAGGCTGGTGAAGGTGCACACACGTGGTCACACCCACGTTTTCTTTTGGTCTATAATGAGTGTCGAATAATAAGGGTGAGTTAATTGGCATTTATCGGATGGGTCGAAACGCTAAACTGCTGTTAGGTACTTTCTAATGTTGTGAAAATAACGCACACGCCTAAACAAGATATTTTCATAATTAAATCTGCTCAAGCGTTAATAAATAAATTGTTTTGTTATAAAGTTTTACTTGACATACAAAGTTTGTCGCAACTGGGAAGAAATAGTAGGGGATCACAAAGACTTCGGTTTCATGCTTGCGGGTTGCATAAAAACTACAGTTTGTCGCTCTATCTTATTAATCTTGATTTCGCTTTTGGCTCCTCAAACAAACGGCCTCTTAATCAGATTGATTTATTTAAAATATTTATAAAACTTAAACAAAACGATAAAACCACAAATATTTGCTCAAGATCTTACATAACAGCCCAGTATATAACTTTTAAGTTATCAGAGTAGTACAGATTTTATGAACGCATTTGTGTGCGTTCCGATAAGTGTGGTTTACGGCCCATATATAACACGCCACTAAAATTGAGGGTACAGGAACCTAGTAGGACGAAGTAGGAGTAGACACGCTACCTTGAATTAATTATGGCTTTTAACTATTTATTATCCTATAGTTGCCGATTAGGTTTTCATTTTATGCGTTTTGGAGACAGTTTTGACTGTGATTGTACTTTGGGTGGCAGCTTTGTGTGCGTTGTTATATATTTGAATGGGACGTTTTCTTTATTTTATGGTTTGTAATTCTCATGTACTGTTTGAAGTCATTAAAATTTATTGCTCGTTTATTAGTAAGTTTTCTTTATTGTTGTAATAATTACGATAGAGAATTGCCATACATTTAAGTCTTTTAAATATTTTCTCTTATGTCTTTTGTGTTTAAAATAGTATGTCATTGTTCTTTTAGACGTTATACTTTTAACTACAAAGATACATAAATATATACCAAATGAACATGTATAGAATATCATTAATTATATTGTTCGAGATTATTCTGCCAGACATTACTCTCCAATGTACGTAATATACGATGCGGAAAATAGAAGACATTCCTAATTTGATCATTGCTGTAATCCAATCATTTCCGACCTGTGTCACACGTTGACCCGTATGGGGGCAATCTCCGTGACAAATTATTTATTACTTTTTCCTCACTGTATTGTGTGATAATATTGTGTAAGACGAAAATATTGACTATTCGTTTTGTTGATAGAATTTATTGGGAAGAGACTATCGTATTTATTGTTATAGATTTATAGGCACACAAAACTCATATAAATGTGTTATACAAAATACATAAATGATTATGTAATAAATAATGTGCCTGAAAACAAAATGATCCAAACATTCTAAGAATAATATAAACTTCTTGGTGTCATTTTTATAAGAACTAACAAGTTGGTAATTTAGGAATGCTGGATAGTTTTAGTTCATTAATTAAAGCTGACGTAGCTTTTTCCGAGTAAAAATATTCATTTTATCAAGACCTTCTTATTCCAATTATGTCAAGACTAAGTTTTAAATGTTTAAAGTTTTACAAGTAATTTATAAAACGTTTTGTCCAAGTTTTTAATCAGCTAAGAGCTTTAACTCCTTTCTATTTAAAAAATGCGACTGGCAGGATGAATATTTCTTTTGGAAAATATTAAAAAATGATATTCTTTGTTCCTAATTTGAATCGATAGCAGACATTTGCTTGAAGCATTGTCAGTTTTCATTAGGCAAGTAAAAATAAATGGTGTCCCGTCGAGACGGTTGTCGGAGGAAATAAAGGGAGGAATTTTTGCTTCACTCATTTTAGTAATTGGCTTATTAATGTTAATGATCGTCTGAATTGACGCAGACTGGAGATACCGACCCTTGGAGTTCGTAAATCTAATCCTGGCAGTGTTTTAGCCTGAGTTCTAAGAAAAAAGCTTACCAGAGATTGTTAGAATCATAAATAAGTAAAAGACAGTCATTAATTACAAGATTTTTATTTGATTTTTTACCTATACTTTCTTTTAAATATTCAGTTTTAGTACTTAGTCCTGTATTGTAATACGTATTAAAATTAGTTATAACTGATGTCATGCTATAAAACTTCAAGCCAACTCGTAATTTACGACCAGACCCACAGTTCCAAAAAGGTTCCTCTTCAAATTTGCCTGACTGCACAAAAACTCGTCCCTTAGTACAAATAGCTGACCTCTTTCTTTATAGAAATGTCTATAATTTATGACGTAGTCGCCAGTAGGTACCGAACCCGCTATCAAAGCAATATGTCAAACGCATCCGTGGCGGGAAACCGCACACCCGTCACCTGCAGATATTTGTCAAAACTCAAACTGAACATACTTACTGCTGCTACTAAACAGCCTACTGCTATTCAAAATTCAACCTTATTATCAAGTGCATAAGTTTGTGAACTTTGTTTTGACATGATGAAACAGAAAGTGTTTGGAAATGCTCTACCAATATTGTATCAATATGCTCTATAGGCTGTCGTATGCGGTCGCGTACAGACGTCGAAACTGTTGGATTTATTACCTAACTTTAATTGTTATCTTACTTCCGCACTTTGTTTAGTGATGTGAAAAATTTTGATGTTGGAGTTTGCACCACCGGTTTTCGTAATAAAGTTTGGGTTTATACTTAGTATTGGCGTATATTTTTTGTGAGTTAATTCAAACAATACAATAGTATATAATAAAGTAATATTTTGTTCTGTATGCCACTATAATGATAGGTTGTAAAATTAAGTAAACCGAATTCAAATTCCAAAAATACTAGAATCTACAAATCTATTTAGAAAATCCCGTAACGATATAACGGGCGTTGATGTTAATCGAAACAGATTTAATTCGAGGAGGAGAATGAATCCTATAAAACCGATGTCTATTACCATTTTAAATCGGAAAATCGCGAACGTCGCGAGATTGAATCATTAATTAATCGATTCAACTCGCACCGCCTTTTATTTTTCAGACTTCAATCGCGCCACTAGAATCGATTATTTTGTTCGTGCAAGAACGTTCACCTTTGCTATTCCATTAACGAGTCGTCAAAGTAAATACCCCATCGAAAGTCTGAAGAATGTCGCGTGACTAGTGAAACACACATAAATCGAATGCACCTAAAATCGCAATTGGATCACGTAGTCACTTCATTTCCCGGAATCCTCATAGCGTTTCAAAGGATCCTGCTTGGGAGGCACCTACCTGAACCCCCGAGGGTGTTGGGGTAATTTATGACCCAAGATAACGAGGGCTCACAGTGGTCTTATCGACTACCCTAGCGCTTTTTTATTTTGCTCTCTAGTGCCTTTTTTCTAAAGCAAATCGTCTGTTACATATGATATCGATCTCAGATAGTGGAGGCGACAATTTTCGACTGCGCGATTTTTTTGTCTAGACGTTTTATGGCGAGAACTGTACCTACGCCATTCTAAATTCTGTAGAGGAACCACGTAGGTTGTGCTGTTTGATGTCTGCTGCACCTGTGTCCCCACCTAGTTTTACGATATTCGCCAAGTAAAAGTTTAGTTCTAAAAACCTCTCCTGAATTTAAAGACTCTCCTAAAATTCTACTGAATTTCACCTTTTGTAGAAAATTTTAAGTCTGTTTTATGAGGGTTTTACGGTGATCGGTGGCTAAATAGACTGATCGTTATACTTCTATCCAGCCGTGTATTGGCTCGCATAAACTGTTAATTGAGGTATCTTCTACTGTGTTGTCTGTACAGTTATTAAGGCTTTGAAAAATGATAAAATTGTGTTACACTATTTGTAGTAATATTTTATTTTTCAAACAAGAAAACACGTCTATATTTTACATGAAATAAGTAGTAGGCGAAGGGAAACTCTTGGCGCCAATCAACGCGGCGGCCGCGTGAAGAATGGCTTTCATTTCCCGACCGATCCCGTGCTTCCGCGCCAACATTATCATAACTAGCACCTATAATTTACTTTTGACAAATATGAATTGAAAGAAAATAACGTAAATTGAATAACTTTGCTTTCATTTGTTTTTTTTTCTTAAATAAATTAGTGTTTTGTTTTCACTACAGTAATGAGCGTTTTAATTGACTGATTGTATTTGCGACTGATCGTAATTTACTGACATTGCAATTTAAGTATAGTATAGTTAGTTGCTATATCAGTGATCACTCAAGATCGCAATTTAAATTTTAAGATCAATGTAATATTGTTCACCTTATTTTAAAAAACAAAACCTAAAAGCAAATCGCAATAATACTAACCAAAGTGCTATAAATATGAATATTACGAGTAAGAACTAAACTGCAAAAGTAATGATTCAACGTAAAATCATCGCCGCAATAATAACAATACCTCAAATGCGGCTTCGCTCGTAAAACTGTGTGAACTTGCACAATTCCAGGGAAACTGTAACGAATATATTTTAACACCTAAACAACTCAGGGCCTCGATTCAGCTATTTTAAATGCATGTCAGTGGTCGGTCAGTGTACTTGTCATTGTGCCTAATTTTCGTATTCAGAAAAGCCTACAATTAAATCTCATTGAACTCTCGAAGAGAATGATCGTAATGAACAATTAATGATCGTAATATATAATCTAATGTACACTTAGTTTGCAATAAAACTTTGACTTTGACTTTGTAATGACAGTTAGCAGAATGCCAATTATCGTAAAAATGACCAAATGAAGCAGGTCTCAACTCTTAAATAGCGGAATGAGGCCCCAGGGACATTTAGGAGTAAATCGTAAAAGCTAATCCTTGGTGACCGACCATCTGGTGTCTGACATCAAAAGTAAAGCCCTGTTCACACATTCACGGTTTCATTGTAAACTGGACATTTGTAAAACTATGCATATGAAAAGGATTATGTCCTTGCAACTCATGCTGGAAGAAACAATGAAGTGTTGAATGTTAATTTGATTTGAGACAAATAAACATGACATGTAAATACAGTATGACCGTGACTTTGTTGCTATGCTTTTATTTAATTGTGGTGTTTTTATGGGTGTGAATTCTTGCCGTGTGAAAAGCGTAACGTTCTAAGAGTTAGTGACTAGTGTTATTAAAGAGATAATTATGTTTTCTATATAAGCCAACGTTGGCATTAACTTTTACACAGCTCTTTGGGAGTTTTATAGTAAAAAACAAAATGTACAGAAATCTAAATATGAAGTTTCGACTCATTCAGTTCTTCTTCGTTTTGATTTGTTTTGGTTAAATACGCAAAAAGCTAAAAAGTATTTTTAGTTATTTCGTACTAATGTATGAAGGAACCCTAAGCTTAGAACCCTATAATTACGTGAGTAGCTCTCGGACGTAACTAATTTGACTATCAACAATCAAGTATCAACACTATATAATATAGGTAGCAGATTAATAGCCACACGATTAGAGTGAAGACAGCGAACATTATTCAATTACGCAGGTAAGGCTATTAAACACATTTTATCCTTATTGAAATTCGTAAGATCGAGTTCAAAACGAGATGAGATTTGTGCCCGTGGGATACAATTAAGATGATTTCGCAGTGAACGGCAGCTGGACAGCGGCAGCGGCTCATTATGCCCAGATCCCAATGTGATTACTCGGAAGATGTTTGATAAACAGCTCATTTATCAATTCGCCAGCGGGTTTGCGGAGTAAATATGAATATACAGAAGAAATTAAAATGGTGGACAGAATCACAGCCTGCTGTACGCAAGCAAAAGCGACGAATGACTTGACGTTAAGACGCTGACAGGTCAGAAAAAAAAACAAATGAATGTATGTGAATTATTAAGTAAAATAAATAACTTTTGTGCAACGTCATTAAAAAATACATTAGATTTGATTTCTACGTTAATCTCTTAGTAAAAAATTAAAGGGCTGACAGAAATTTTTTTAACAACAAATGTAATATGGTAAAATATTATAAAAAATATATAATAACACATTTACCTAAATTAAATAGGTACATTATTAGGTATGAAATTTAATTTTAAATATGATTTGAATGTTGCATTAATTTTGACGCTCATAGTTAGGCTTCATTTTCCAGTTCTGTGCCCTGTCTATATATTTCCTGATCTTTGTATGAATATTGTTGCGTTCCGCGTTCCTACCTAACCGGCGCTGTCTAGACGGCACAAAAAACATAATGAAAACACAAGCAGCGGGAAAAACATTTCCTTTTTCATTTTACTCTGTTGAACATTGTCTAGTTTTTAGCAAGTGCCTCAGTCAGCCTGAGATCGATAGTCATAAACGCGGCTGCCAAACGAGAAGGCTGAGTTCAATTCCGAACTTCGATAAAATGTAGTTTTACGATGCGTTTTTTATTTCAATAGAGCAGGGATTAAAATTTTAGCTGCGGTTAATAATAAATTGATAAGATTTGGTGACAAAAAATTACCAATTTTATAAACCTTTATTTTAATTAGATTTTACTTAGTTTTTAGTTGCATTGCGTTCGCATTATTCCAGTCCTTGTTCAACCATCTATTACCAATACATAAACTTGATTCAGCGACAATATTAAATAAATAATTAAAGCTGAACTTAATATTAAATACCCATAAATCTGTGTATTAATCAAAGACAAAATATCCAAATATTCATACACATCACACTTATCAGGAATTCGAAACATCATTCAGTGAATGAAATAACTCATGCATGATTGATTTTTAACAAAGGTTTCGATACAAAATAACTTTGTATCCAAACCAACAATGTTCAATATACACGTACAAAATTATTAAATCTCTGTTTATCCGTTGTCGTAATTCAAAATCCAATTTGGTGTTAGCTTCGATTTCAATGGAAATAAATCGGATATCCCATTTGTAACGTTGCGTTCGTATTTATAGGAATGTATTGAATTATGTTTGTAAATCTGTGTGTTGTATATAGATAGACTTGTGTATAGTTTAGTATACATTTTGGAAGTGTTTTGTTTAGCGTCATAGCATTTTTTTTAAGAAATTTTGTAAAAATACATATAACCAGAGTGGTTATATTAGTTTTTACAAAATTTGTGTCATCCCAGTAAGTTAAAGAAAATCTCGGTTGTCTCGCTTCTTCCTTTAGTAGTTACTACTGACACAGTTTTGACTGTGTTATACTTTACGTAAACGTTAACTCATGTTTTACCGTGTGATAAGTACAGACGCCTGGCTAGTTGGTTGCATAATCACAATGATACAGCATTACATGTTAGTTTTAAATCCCACTGTCGTCCAGCTTTTGGTGGTAAAAATCTTGATAATAAAGAAAAATCAGATATAGAATATGCTTCAAAAAGGCATGTATATAAAGCAGGAAATACAGTATGTATTTATGTTGTGAGAAAGGCTCCATTTCTGTTTACACTTATAAGGAAAAAAGGCATAACCATAAAACACATTACAAAAGAAATGTTTGGTACTAGAACGTTTAGAAGAAATATGTATGAGAGAAGAGTTATTTTACAAATGTAAATGCGGTTTGGCGCTCGATGCTCGTATGTTTTTAATGTTGGCAGTGGTCTACGTATTCAGAAATCAAGAAGTTATGTTCTGAATTGGTATTTTTTATAGCAGGTAATAAATAGTTATAAGACTACTGCTTAAGCCAGTAAAGCCTAGAAGATTAAAAGGTGATTTAATCTTACAGTTTTAGGCCTGTTCTCTTAAATCTCTGAAATAGAAATAAACAGAGATTAAAAATAAAAATAACTTAGGTAAGTAAAAATAACTTTTTTCCTTACTTAAGAAAATAGAAACTGTTTATTTTAAATTAAGATTTTCAAGTAAACTCAACGTTTTATACAGTTAATTAGTATAATTTATAAATATTACTGACTTTTGTATAAAGCAGACGGCTTAATTAATAAAAAAAGGAGCGTTACAGCGAAAACTTTCCGGAATTAGCTCGGACGGAAACGGATCTTGGGTGAAGGGTCGGCCATTAATCATTCACGTTTCGCGCGAAAACGCCTTTCATAAAAATATATTAAAGTTTCCCTCTCGTCATACTGCAATCCCACGCCTTGTATGTTAATTTGCTGTCATAAAATATGGATATTCAGCTTTTTTATATTCCTTAGCAAATTTTAAACGGCTCTAGAAATTGAGTTTTTTCTGTAAAAACGCGTCATGACCGTGACTTTTAAATACAGAATTCAGATGAGAATCGAGAACGCGATGTTCCAAAATATCTTAAAGACTCAAATAAGTAAATAAGTTTGCTTTATTTAATCGATTATACTTAATTTGCCCATTGACGGATGCGGCGAAAGTGGTAGCGCAATTTTACGACACGAATTTGATACAAGACTAAATTTGATACTTCAAAAAGAAGCCTAAGGTTTTACGTAAATGTGGGTGCCTGTAAAAAACACGGCTATTATTTACGGAAAATGTGGTCCTTAAACAACAACAAGGATGAAAATAGGACTAAAAAAAGTACTTATGTATTCCTTTGCACCTTGTCCTAAAAGTATCCAAATTTAAAGCCAGTTTTCAAGATAATAAAATAACAGTATTACCTAATGTTAACCTTTAATCCCACAATCACAGTTTAAACTCTCAATAAGGAACCAACGTAGATACATTGGTTTCCATAAATTTCGATTAGAAAACAGAACTAGGAATTAAAGTCGCTTGGGTCCCATAAATACAGTTCGATGCCCGGGGGACGATCGCGGTTCGTTCCTTCTGCTACCAGTAAATTGATACACCCTGGGGTATATTAAAGTAACCTATCAATTACATGTAGCGGTATTGATAAGCAGATCTGTAATGCTTTGGTGAACGTCTGTATCTAATTTGGAAATTATGTCATGATAGGATTGGGTACATAATAAATCTGTACACTACCTTTTATTATCAAAATTTTTGGAAGCTTATACCAAATATGGAAATTACAAACATAATTCTAATGCAACCTGATAAAATTAAACTATGCTGCTTGGGTGCAAGAAAAGTAAAAAAAAAAAGGACCAGTAAAAACAAATAAGCAAAGGACTATTCCCCAAACATCAAACCAATTTATACAATCCCAAAAATAACCATTTCTTTATCCTACATCAATATTTCAGGTGATATTTCAAAAGAGGATGAATCGTTGCCATTTATTCGAAGCACCATTCATGTACATGTGTTACCAAGTACATATAGGAGGAAAGAACACTCTTGGGGAAAATCAACTCGGCTCACATATTTGGACGATTTTTCCACGTCTCATTTGTTACTTGTCCTAACTTTGGTACTACGTGCGAGAAATTCTTATTTCCTTACTTAATAAAGGGGATAGAAACCAGATTCAGATTGTAGATAGCTCCGGATTAAGGAGTTTTCTATTTAACGAAGTTGAAAAAGGTGTCTTTGTGTTATCTTTGTTTTAGTTAATGAAGTTGCCTTGAAGATTCTTATCGATCGCAGTCTGTATCTTTGTATTTTCATGCAGAGGAAGTTGAATAAACATTTCACAAAGAATAGCAATACAAATATATCATCTAGTCTATTTAAAACACACTTGAGCACAAAAGACCCGTGCAGTTAAAATATCTTACCTAGCCAAATCGGCTATATATTTTCAGAACGTACTCAAACTACCACCCGTAACCCATTACCATTTCAACGAATGTGGACGCTCATTGTGAAAGCACCCTGGCCAAGTTACGACCAGTAAGGACCATACTAACGTCCCATCTGCCAAACCATTCCAAAAACAGTGGAAATGTGATAAGAATCCTCGAATCGAATAAAACGCGAATCAATTTTGGGAAATAACGAAGGGATATTGAATACGAACGTCTTTGTACGAAATAAATTGGATTTATAATGAACAAAATAAATGTGATCTTTTTTGTGGAGATTGGAATTAGGATTGATGTTTTTTTTTTCGACGGAAAATGTTTTAGGATCCTCTTTCATTGTATCAATTCGTGGAAATTAAATTCGACCTTTTCTTTATTGACAATTATTAGGAGTTTTTTTACTGATTTATTATTAATTGGTTACATGTATTTTTATCGCAAATATTTCGGGTTTCTACTGAAATAAACACAGACATTAACACCTAGGTACACACATACAATTATTTTCTGTGAAATTAAATCGTAGAGTTGGTTGTGTTGCCGCTATAACATTAGCAGGCTAACCTTTTTCTAACGATGTTGAGGTGGGTTTCCGAGTATTTTGCACGGACGGGACCGTACGTAACGACCGTTAAATGTATGAAAATCCGGACTGACTTTACAAAAGGTAAGTTTTTTATGCTCACTGAATGTAGTCTACGTTGGGACATGGATGGAATGTTCATAGGTAAAAACTCAGAAATGTTTGAGTGCTACATGTAAAGAAAAATGTATAAGATAAATAATGTTAGTCTTCTTAAATGATTACATGTTTTTGAATATAACTTATGTATTTAATATTTAAAATAACATAGTCAATCATTTGTACGCCCATATTAATTTATACCTATCACACACACAGCGAGATTAATTACATATTACTCGAAATTGGTTTAACAGTTAACCCACACATTAAAAATTAACATAAAACCCCAAACCAAACTCGTCAAATAAAGCGAACACGCATTAGAGAAAGTTATAAGCATGTACTTATCGCGGTAAGCGGCGAATAAGGGTTAATGTTTTATGATTAATCGTAAGCAGAACCCGACTTAACCCTCTTCATTCGTAATATTTTCGTATGCTTAAAGAAACCCGCGAAAGCCGGAGACATGTGTCGTGTCAAGGAGGCTCTAGAGAGGTGTTGCGAAAGACTGATGAAAAAGGAAAAGTAAAAAATAAAATGGATGTCTCCTTTTAAGTTTTAAGGAAAATGTTTTTGCTTTGTTTTGGTGACTGATGTTGCCTTTCCTTGGTTCTGGCACATAAGAATTACACAAGCGAGCTTTTTTCTGTTTGTTTTATTACGAGAGTTATATTTAGCTAAAAGTACCAAGTGGTTGAGTTATAAGAATGAGGAATTTTATTAATTAACGCTCCATAGTTTAATACGACTAATCTCACATAACACCGAGACCCTTCAAAATTTAATTTAACGATGACACTAGCGAGAAGTTTTTAATCGGATTTAGAAATTCCATTTCATACTTTCGCAACATTTTAATCTCTGCTTTTACGTTACTTTTTATGGCAAAATATGTAATCCTGAATTAATCCGGGTAGGAACGTAGCGGGTCTAAAGTCACGTATCACTTCAATTAACTTGCATTTTTAAAATCTCTCCAGTGTCCATAAAAGTGTTTTAATTAAAAAGAAAAGTAGGAAGAAGCAGGGAGTGAGTTGCAAATCCGGCTTAGCTGGGATATTGCGGATGAGGAAACTTTCCCTAGCAAAAACCGTTTTTCATGTTACTACTGGGGGAACAGTCATAGTACGGCTGAAGTAGACTCTAGCTGTAGGAATATACATACATACATTCACACGTGTTTAAAAAAGGTAACATGGACGGACGAAGACTTTGAAGAAAGTTATCATTGTCTGTTGGTTACGTTTGGGTTTTGTATGAATACTTATTTTTTTAAACTTGGGCTTCTCAAGTTTGTATCGGCAGAAAAAAATAAAACAATTATGATGAGTTAAAAAAGTCAAGTTAGGCTTTACAACAAGCAGCCTGGTTTGTATCAAATTCAACTAGGAAAAAAGTCGTTAAATTTTCCTATTTGAAAGAAGTAATAAAAAAAAAATTGCGTCCCTATATTAATAATTTGGTATCTAAATACTGCCCTGGCCTATTAAGGCCAAACCCTGATAAGACAAGAAAATATTTCAGCCACAGAAAGTTTATCGAAAAGCATTAAACTTTTCAAATAATTTCAGCTTACTTACTAATCTATGAGCAATCGCAGTTTTTACTGCTGCCTAACTTCCAAAGTCGTATAAAATTTTATTCGACTTAGTTTTAACGATTACTTCCTTAAGATGTAAAATCAAGATTAGTTATCATTTTCTTTGAGTAGGGCCATATAATAATCCATATCTTTGTTTTCCATTAACTTCTAAAAGAAATCCATTTGATAAACTCCGCAGTACTGCGTGCACATACTGCGATATTTATCGGACTACGCAAACATTGAGCATGCAAAGGGCAAATTTCCACAATTTCCCTAGCAATAAATCGTGAGTTGTACTTTAGACTACAATTTCAAGTATGAGGTGTTGTTCCACATACAAGTCCTTATTCAGAGCTAATAAATAGCAGCTTACTCTTTCTATCTCGCGTGGAACTCCATTGTTTCCTAACTACGGTGCACAATGGCTGACTTGTGTATAGATAAGTATTTAGGTTCCAAAGTGGTGCAGGATCAACAAAAGGGAGAGAATAGTCACACATCGTTAGTATTAGATTTACACCGCAGTTGCATAGAATGCTTTGTAATACAATGTAGCGAATACTTTTTGGTTGTGCTTTATCATACTGATTTATTGCATTGATAGCCTATTTCTACTAGATAGAATAGATTTCGAACAAACTGTTTGACAATCTCTTTCCTGTTTAAACGTATTTGGTACTTCGTTTACACTTTGGTTCAACCTACTTCAATCATAAAGTAGTGACAATAGTTAAGGCATAAAAATCGTGGCTACAATTAAAGAACATGAAAAGTGGTCACCCCTGAATGATGAGAGAGTAAAATACTGCATCTGTCTGGTCATTATATCTCTAGAATAAATATTTATGTTTACGACATACATTTTGTTTTACTTAGGCATATCATAGAAGTGTTGTATAACGCAAATGATTGTGGTAAAATATGAGTTATTTTTTTAATTTTAACTTTATACCAACTCTATTTACAAAAACATAGTATAACATAACATACCATCACGCCTGTAGCCCCGCAGGGTTAGACAGAGGTGTACCAATGTACACCCACAGTTCGCCAGTATGTTTAGGTCCCATGTAATAGGGGGCGAGCCTATTGCCACTAACCGGGCACAAATCCAAACTCCGAGCTGCTACTGAGAATTTCATAGAAAAACCCAATAACACCTTGGTCGACTTGGGAATCGAACCCAAGACCTCTAGCGTAGCAGTCGCGCTTAGCACCACTAAGCCAACGAGGCAGTCTTATTTACAAAAAGTAGTTCTACTTATAAAATTTGGAATCCCAAATATCCCATATTTCAACTTTGAATCTAATTCGTTCAGTTTTATTATCCCACGAGGGTTAAGTCTTAATGAAGCTCTAAAATATAAATTAAGTGAAATCTTTTTTATTATGAATCTCAAATTTAATTCTTATTCATCAGATAAGTAGATCGTAAAACAAGATATTTAATTTAATTTCGTGACAATTTTATTGAAAAGAAACGGAGTTATAGCAATGGCTTTATTTTTGTATAATCCTAAAAATATTCATAATGTTAATTTATTTTGACGTTGTCGTAAACATGTTTTTTAGGACATTAATTTATCACATCAACATAAAGTCAAACTTATTTTTTGAATATTGGGTATTATTTGATAAGTGTATCTTAAGACAAAGATACATGCTTTACACTCTGGATTAAAGATTAGATAACAAACACGATTTACTTATCTGAACGCGCCACGAATTATGTCTGTTCCCAAAGAGAACGAGCTCTAAAAAGCTACTGAAATTCGTCGTAATTAACTGCGAACATCTACAATAACGATAACAGCCTTAAGCTACCTCATTTGTAAGAGGCTCTCATAAAACATCGCACTTTATTTCGCGCACGTGCACCGTAGTAAATTTTTTCTCGGGGAAATTCGCCGGCGTCGTGTGCAAGGAAAATTAAAATAAAGCTTTAAACTTGTGAACAAGTTTTAGTACGTCTGCTAACACTCGAGCCTCATAAAAAGTACCTCCGACAAGTCGACGTATTTTTAGACGTTTTTATTCGCGAGAACGAAAAAAGTGGAGGGGGGCTTGAAATAGTCTTTGTTTCGTTTCATTATGGTGCAGGGAAGTTGGTCTGCTTGAAACGTCGGGACGCAGCGCATTCTTATTGAATTTGGTGTATTGCAGTTCTGAAGAATGCATTGTGGCTTTCAAATAAATTGCCTTGTTCAGACCATATTGTTTTAGTTCTGTTTATTTATTAGCAGTTAAAACTTTTGCTCTTAAAGTTTGCGCTGTTGTTGTGTGAATTATGTTTTTAAATGTCAAACTCGCTGGATTTTAAATAAGATTTTTTTGTACAAAGCAGTAAATAGTTCGGAATTTACAATTTAACATACATTTGTTAACTTGAATATGCATTACGGGTAACAAATAACTAACGCAGTACAATAATTACTCTTTGGTGTGATTAACGAGCTAATAAATTACGAGTGACAAATCGTAAACGGAATTCACAAAGCAAACATTCACTTTATGATTATTGTCAAAGTGCAGACGATTATGCATCATAAACTAAGTTTAATGATCAATTACATCGGAAACGAGATGGTCGGCGCTTAAATAACTAAAATTAAAGTACAATCGCGTTAAGTTACGATGCGAAAGGCCGGTATCGGCTTTGGAACGGCCCACGCCACTTTTGTTTGTAAGTGTAAGACGTAAGCTTTTAGCGAGTACATAAGAACAAATGTTAAACATACTTAGGTACTATAAAAAAAACTGTTTTATAACTTCGAGTGTACATAGAGAATTAGAAAAAGAGAGACTTTTTATTTTGTTAAGATTATGAATATTATAAAGTCTTTATAAAATAAAACATAAAACTATACTAATGTTTCTAAATAACAACGACAAAGTAAAAATAAATGTAAAGACATGTATTTTGGTTTGTAAACAATTTCAAGTATGAAAGATCTTGTTTAGAAAATCGTTGCTTCGTAACGAGTTCCTAAGAAATCCGTCGTCTGTAACTTGGGCTACAACACTTTGAGCGTGCAGTTTCACGATAGCTATTAGCAGGTTGCAAATTATGTGCGGCCGGCGTCGGCAACGCTGCGTAGGCGCAGGCGCCGAGGTAGGATCTACGCTATACTTCACTATAATTATAATTGGAAATTAATAACAGCAAAACTGATAGACACTTATTTTGACATAACTATAGTAGTTAGACATATGCTGTCGCGACATTTTATGTAGATAATTATATGTTCTACAAAGACGTAGTACATTATTTTGTTCTATAATCAACAGTTTTCGCAGCGCACGCGATGTAAGAAAGATTTTTGGTAATTTTTTCACACCTTGTGTTACATTATTGGAGTTTTAGTATGGATCCCTAACTTTTTTGAAAATTTAATATAGCCTATGTTCACCAGAGATAGTGTAGCTTCCCAACAGTGAAAGAATTTTTCAAATCGGTCAAGTAGTTTCGGAGCCTATTCATTTCAAACAAACAAACAAACAATCAAATCTTTCCTCTTTATAATATTAGTGTAGAAAACATCAGTTATTTTTTGTGCCTGTATTCATTTTTACAATTATCGCTTTCGTTTATTTTAGGCTTATGACTTTGGTTAGATATAGGTTACTAGATATTTTTCATAGAGATGCAGTACAACCGAAAAGTATTCTTAAATTGGCATTGACTCGACATTTTTAGCGAAATATGTGATTGAAAAGAAAATAAAACACTGACTGCCAGCCCATTATAAATTACCTCACACAAAACAAGCACGCCAGTTCCATCCAATTGTCTCGACAACCAAAAAGGAATTAACCCTTAAATTCTCGTCGATCTCTAAATAGACTTCCTTTCAGGTACTCCTTACAGATCCAGTGGAGCGAACATCCAGGCAGTCACCTCAGCGTAATAGACAGCGGTGGTCGCCATTAATCAGCCTTTAGACGGGTTAAGCGGAGGAAATACCCGTAAATAGCTGAATGCAAAACACGCCAGTTGTCTGCTCATCAATCAATGAGTGTCGTTCGGGAAAAGCTCGCGATCACAGTTCAGCGTTTTAAACGCCGCGTTTTATTTTACCTTTGATCTGTTAGTAGACAGGATAATCTTGATAAAATATTATAGTGTAAAATTATGGGTATATATTTTGGATTTGTATCCATTTTGAAACGGCTGAAAACATAATTTGTAATAATTTAAATGGGATCATAAACAGCTACTTCACTGTCTACTGATTAACTTAGAA
The DNA here is from genome assembly GCA_905475315.1 of Autographa pulchrina. Classification (NCBI taxonomy): domain Eukaryota; kingdom Metazoa; phylum Arthropoda; class Insecta; order Lepidoptera; family Noctuidae; genus Autographa; species Autographa pulchrina. The sequence goes on from FR997773.1 coordinate 5,761,968, forward strand.
CTAATTACAATTTATTTAAAAGATACACTTTTGCTTATTTTATATTTATTTTATTTAAGTGATATATTATTCCGATTACAATTACTGATGATACAAATAATATTGAAATTAAATTAAGTTACGTTTTCACCGCTTCAGTGTAACTTACCTTAAAATGCAACCGCTCTTGTCTTATTTGCTCTCAATAGAAGTAGCTATTTATTGTATAAACCATTTATTATTGACATCAACGATTTATGTCTTGCAAAGCGTATTTTAATGTTACATTGTGAGAGCTACTTAAAATATTCCCACAAGATTATGTCCTGAATATTTTTAATTCTACGAAAAGATTCATTTATCTTTCTTGGTATAATAACAGATACAAATCGTGACGAACTGTTGAGAACAGACATTTTAGTGTTCACATTACGGTCGATTGACGTGTGACGTACTGGCCACCTTCAGACATTCATAGAACTCTTTGGCTTAGATATTTTTTTTAACTGTTTACAATGTATCACAAAGATATACTTACTAGCAAACGGATACAAAGAAAGAGGTCATAAAACAGTCGTTTGTCTTCTATTCTTTTTTTATTTTATTTCAAAATAACGATGCTAAATAGTTGCACAAAAAGAATTTAATTAAAACAAAAAAAAATATATTTAATGTTGTACATATTATACGTTGGTTAACATGATTTATTACGTAGTTTTAAATTCGGAGTTTTTGTAAAAACGATCTGAATTCAGTCTCAATTTGAACACCTATCTGTCGCAGTAATAAATATTTATATGACCAATACGCTTTAAAAATTGTATTGCAGAATAAAAATATGTAACATTTCTGTTTTATAAGGTCATATCGATATATTTAATTGTAGTGAGCGAGAATGAATAACGCCTTTTTATTTACCCAAATAATCTTAATTGTTCATGCGTGCAAATTATGATTTACTGCTGATTAACAAGTGTCCATCTAAATAAAAAAGTAATTTGTATGCCAGATACACTGGAATTAGGACAGATAAATAAAAATAACGTCTTTTTGTAATGGTACTGCTCTAACATTTCTAAGTTTGTTCTTTTTATGGATTTAAACTGGCGGACTATAAAAATTGCCGTGTGGTATCCGGCTTAGAATTGACCACCCCCATTCCTCCCGTGGGTGTCGTAAGAGGCGACTAAGGGAAAAATCTAGAAGATGGGCAGCAGCGTCTTCTGTAACTTGACCACCAATACTGCGATCCCCAAGCCGCCTGCCAAGCGTGGGGATTATGGCAACCCCCCCCCCCCCCCCCCATAATGACAGACACAACGGCGCGACGGCCCCCAGTACCCGGCAGCTCCTCTATCCCTGGCTATGGTAGCGGGCCAGGTAACGGGGGAGCAGGGGGTGCTAAGAATCCCCGGTGGATTTCGCGCTACCACTCCCACCGGACTTTGGCCCTGGCAACGCACAACGTCCGCACGCTCCGGACTGACGAGAAGATTGTCGAGCTGGAGGAAGAATTGAGCAGGTTGCGTTGGGACATCATGGGATTATCTGAAATCCGACGAGAGGGGCAGGATACGATAATCCTAGATTCCGGCAACATGCTCTTCTTCCGGGAAGGAGACCGAAAATCCCAGGGTGGTGTTGGGTTCCTCGTCCGTAAGTCTCTCATTAACAACGTGATAAAAGTCGATAGTGTGTCAAGCAGGGTAGCGTACCTGATACTCAGAATCACCGATCGGTATTCGTTGAAGGTCATCCAGGTATATGCGCCGACCTCGACACACCCTGACGATGAAGTAGAGGCTATGTATGAGGAGATCTCCGAAGCCATACATACCTCCGAATCTTACTTCACCGTTGTTATGGGAGACTTCAACGCTAAGGTGGGCACTCGGAATGGCGATGAGTTGAGAGTAGGGTCGTTTGGATATGGGCAGCGGAACCAGAGGGGCCAGCGGCTGGTCGACTTTATGGAGAGGGAGGAACTCTATTTGATGAACTCCTTCTTCCAGAAGCGACCATCCAGGAAGTGGACGTGGATAAGCCCCGATGGTTCAACCAAAAATGAGATCGACTTCGTCATGACAACCAAGAAGCGTATATTCAGTGATGTCTCTGTGATCGGGAAGGTGAAAACCGGTAGCGATCATCGCATTGTCAGAGGCACACTGAATATCAATGTTAAGCTTGAACGGTCTCGTCTGATGAAGTCCACGCTCCGTCCAGGTCCTGCCCAAATCCAGAATCCCGAAACCTTTCAACTCGAACTGCGTAATCGTTTCCAGTGCCTAGCCGAATGCGAAACAGCGGACGAGATAAACAGCGGGTTGGTGGAAGCTGTCCAAGCAGTGGGGTCCCAGTTCTTTAGGACCCCACGCCGAAGAAAGCCTCAGAAGCTCTCCAATAAAACCATTAAACTAATGGAAGCCCGGAATGAGATGAGACTGCAATCTTCAGCTGATATGTCGGAATACGGCCATCTCAATAGGCAAATTTCTAACTCCACGCGTCACGACCTGCGTTCCTTTAATACTGCCCGTATAAAGGACGCAATTGAGCGGAACCAGGGCTCCAAAGTGTTCGCGAGAAATTTCTCTATTGGGAAAAGCCAAATGACGAAGCTGAAGATCGACGATGGCAGTATCATCTCATCGAAACCGGAGATATTGAGAGAGCTCGAGAGGTTTTACGGACAGCTGTACACTTCGACACGGAAACCCGTTGTCAGTGTGGCTCAGGACTCTAGAGCCAAACTGACCCGGCACTATACTGCGGACATCCCAGACATCAGCCTGTACGAGATTAGAGTGGCTCTGAAACAGCTTAAAAACAACAAGGCGCCGGGTGATGACGGAATTACAACGGAGCTTCTGAGAGCGGGTGGAAAACCGGTACTGTTAGTCCTCCAGAGGCTATTCAATTCCGTCATACTCAAGGGTACTACGCCAGAAGCATGGCACAGGAGTGTGGTGGTGCTCTTCTTCAAAAAAGGCGACAATACCTTGTTGAAGAATTATAGACCCATCTCGCTCCTGAGCCATGTGTATAAGTTGTTTTCGAGGGTCATTACGAACCGTCTCGAACGCAGGCTTGATGACTTCCAGCCTCCCGAACAAGCTGGCTTCCGAAAAGGCTTTAGCACCATAGACCACATTCACACGCTCCGCCAGATTATACAGAAGACCGAGGAGTATAATCGGCCACTGTGTCTAGCGTTTGTGGACTATGAAAAAGCCTTCGATTCAATCGAAACCTGGGCTGTATTGCAGTCCCTCCAGCGATGTCATATCGACTATAGGTATATCGAGGTGTTGAAGTGTTTGTATAGTAACGCCACCATGTCGATCCGGTTACGGGACGAGAGCACGAAACCAATCCAACTGCAGCGTGGTGTGAGACAGGGAGACGTTATTTCTCCGAAACTGTTCACAAATGCGTTGGAGGACGTCTTCAAGCTCTTGGACTGGAACGGGTTCGGCATCAATGTCAATGGCGAATACATCACTCACCTTCGTTTTGCCGATGATATAGTGATCATGGCGGAGTCGCTGGAGGGGCTCAATACTATGCTCAGCGACCTCAGTATCGTTTCCCAACAGGTGGGTCTTAAAATGAACATGGACAAGACGAAGATCATGTCCAATGTCCATGTCGCACCCCTACCGGTTGTTGTTGGGAATGATACTCTCGAAGTTGTTGACCACTACGTCTATCTTGGACAAATAGTTCAATTAGGCCGGTCCAACTTCGACAAAGAGGTCGCCCGAAGAATCCAACTCGGATGGGCAGCGTTCGGGAAACTACGCGACATCTTTTCGTCCAAAATTCCGCAGTGTCTGAAGACGCAGGTCTTTGACCAGTGTGTGTTGCCAGTGATGACATATGGCTCTGAGACGTGGTCGCTAACGGTTGGCCTTTTGGAGAGGCTCAGAGTCACTCAACGAGCTATGGAGAGAGCTATGCTCGGGGTTTCTTTGCGCGATAGGATCCGGAATACGGAAATTCGCCAAAGAACTAGAGTTACCGACATAGCTCGAAGAATATGCAAGTTGAAGTGGCAATGGGCAGGCCATATCGCTCGAAGAACCGATAACCGCTGGGGAAGAAAGGTTCTCGAGTGGCGACCACGAACCGGAAGACGCAGCGTTGGCAGGCCTCCCACCAGGTGGACCGACGATATCGTCAAAGTTGCGGGCACCCGGTGGATGCAATTGGCGAGTTGTCGTTCATTGTGGCGTTCTAGGGGGGAGGCCTTTGTTCAGCAGTGGACGTCTTCCGGCTGATGATGATGATGACTATAAAAATATTGTAACCAGTATATATCGGCCTCTAACACTTCTCTTTGGCTGGCATTTTAGTAGGAAAAGGAAGATTTTCTTATAGGTTTAGAGTTCATTATTGCTTGGCTATTTTCACTCGATTGTCAGTGCACGCACGTACGTTGTAGGCGACATCCGTATGGCTACTGTTTTCCACGCTGATTATGTATGCACTGAATTTACTTCTTGTTTCAATGTTGAAATAAAAAACGCATTTTGTTTACTGATTTTGTTGCAATATTTTATTACGCCCACTACACTTTTTTATTTTATGTGTACATAAAAATATATTTTTTCAGTAATAAAACGGTGTTCTATTGTAGTTGTACATATTAAGCAGTAGGTTGTATTATTGCAGCGTAGCAATACTGGCTAGTTTATGAAATAAAACAATTTAAAAAATAGAACGGTCGTTCGAAAATTATTTTTATTTTCGTCATAAAATTAAATTCTACATTTAAATGCCAATGTGATTGTTTTATTAAAATGTATTATTGTATATATTAATATTATTATTTTTTACACTTACAAATATTGGTTGCCGTTACATCACTTTGTATGAAGTAGAGTCATCAAGTTATTAAAGTTAATGTTTATTTATGGAACACGGTTATCAGCATCGATATCAAAATTTAAACCGCGCTTAAATTTTGTCAATGTTCTCGGTATCTGAACCAGTTCAATTAACGACACCCTTCAATTAAAAAGATTGCGCAGTCTTCGTGTCAACGCGCTGAACATCTCAAAAATTTATCTTTAAAATATTTAAGGCCAGGGTTTTGCAATATGAAAATTGTCCTCGTTTTTTTTTATATTCCACGTATAAAATTTATTCACGCAAATCGTCCGTATTTTTTTTGTTGTTTTAGGACTCCTGCTACATTTATGTTTAAATTAATTTTGTAATTTGGCAAGGTTCTTAATAATTATGAAATTCCAGTCAAACTTTAGGCTTAGTAATCAAGAAGTAATTTGTACCGCGGCTAGATTTACCTGCAATTAAGTCTGTTATTACTAAATAACAAGTCATTAAAATGGCTTGTGTGGGCACAATTTCATACGTCCCACATTTTAGTCTAAACTCCAAACCAGTCATTAAGTTTACTATAGCTTTATAAAATGGAAGAATAAAACTAAAGTTTAAAAGGGATTCAAGAGCCCAGCCTCACCTATTAGCAAGTCTCCCATGTATGGGATGTATTGTGCGAACTGTGAATGACCTCTTCAGCATAATAATGGGTGAAGGGATGCGCAGGAGCGCGTGCGGCGGAGGGGCGACCGGTTTGAAATTAGAACGTTTTTTATTCGAACCCACTGGCTTTGTCGGCGCCCGCCCGGTGCGCATGCGCTAACTCGACAAATGCGTCAAATGAAATAAGCCGTATTTTATTTCTTTTGGATTTTGAATGCTCCAAAGTTTTGATCCCGAGGGTTTGTTTTGACAAAAACTTAGTACAGATTATGGGTACGCTTTTGTTGATGTTATGTATAGAAATTTAATATCGAAGGATTTGTGATTGATTAGACACACATTGATTTTTAAATCTCAATCCTTTTGCTGTCTGTACACTGCACCGGTGCAATTATTGTAATAACAACGCTTGCAATTTATGTTTATATAATATAATATAATAATATACTAAATAATGTTATAATAATTTCTGTCCTTAGATTGTGTATTATTTTTATCATTAAATGAACATCAGCTACATGTTTTACTTGGAAAAATAGCAAATCCATGTGCAAAATAACTTTAAACAGTGTTGTGTTTTCCGTAACATAATAATAAATAAATTGACATTTAAGCAAAATATTAACTGAGCATAATTCTAGTTAATTTTGTATAGTAAATTATACAAGTAGGTGTGTAAAATTTGTTTTACTCATAGAAATATACTTAGGAATGCTTGAGAATATTACTATAAGCACCTATTAGTTCCACGTACCACTTACAAAATATATTAGCAATCCGCAAAAGTTGAAAATAAAAGCTTCAAGCGTCTCTTTGTGGGATACATAACAAGTAGGTAAGGTTGTTTAACAGATCATAAAAAAGTTTCTCGAGTGCTAAGTACTGGCTGGCTCACAACAAATTGGGTTGCTGTTTACGCAACTTCACTTTAAAAACAATGCCTTACTTCTGTGACAGTCAAATCAAGTGATAATGGTTATTTACACCATAATAGAGTTACATAAAGTTTGGAGTCTCATATCCCCCCATTTGGGACAGAGTAAACAGAGATGAGGGAGGGAGAAGCGATAGTACGACGCAAGACTCGTAACCGAATGGTCGTGTGACGCGGCCGAACGCAGCTCCGAACGCGATGCCGACTTTGTTTACCGAACTTTTCTTTCATAAAATGAAATTTTGAATCTTAAATTTCGAACGCATGGTGTACCTACAGTATGCCAGTGATAAAAAATAGTGGATACTTTTTAGTGAATTTGTAAACATGTAAATTATCAATGGTGTGAGAATTAAAAATAATTTGGTGGCAGTATGGTGGTTGCTGGTGTTAATGAGTGCGATAACACCATAAATGGAAGGAACCAATTTGTGTTTCTTGTATTTGTGCATTTACTTCTCATTGGACTGAATGGAACAAATGGTAAATATTACTTTTGTATTTGTTTTCAACTTTGCTTTGGATTATTGTAGATAAATATTGTGCGCTGTAAACTTGTTTCTTTTTATTATTTTAGTAAATATACATTATAATAATATCTTTAACATTTTTTAGTGTTTCTTTTATTTTATGAAATAGCTAAATTGTTTAATGCTTAATTGTTTATTTTTTGAACTTAAAATTACTTAAATTAGAATAATATGTAATAAACTTTATGAAAAAACTAAGTTATTACGCTAAAACATTCCATAAAGTTTCTAACAGCAAAATAAACAAGATTATAGCTCTTTTAAAACCTATGATGGGCATAAGATACTCTAAGCTTTTATTGGCCCTAAGTGCTTTACCGTTAAACTTTTTTCAATTGACGGGTATTAGATTTTTATCAGATCGGCTATGCCATCAGGTAATTAAACTACGGTATCCAATTAATAAAATGTAGTTCCGTTGCTCAGTAGCTATAGAAAACAATGTAGCTTTTTCTTTATTTTTTAACGCTACCTTAATTAACGTTAACGGCCAGTTAAGTGAGTAAAAACTCTTCGGACCTTTACGAATTTATAGTGGGAACTATTTGGACTCATTCACTACAAGTCGAATGTAGTGTGGATGAATGTTAAATATTTTAATAGTTGTCTAATTAAAAACTGCATAAAATTAATAGAAGATGAGTTATTTAATTATTCATAACAAAACAAATATTGTTAAAGTTAATTATGGATATAAAAAATGATAGATATGAGAAAGTTTCGTTTAATATAAAATGAGAGAATAATCACCCAATTTCAAATTTGGAACATACACTTTCTCTTGTTTATTTGCTAATAAAACCTTCTCATTTTTATTGGCTATTTTATTAAAATTCCTATTGGTTGAATTTAAATGTGACATTTTGATGATGTTATATTATTATAGTTACGCTTGTAATTTTCTTGTGGAGTAAGCAGAGTATTGTCTGTTGAATATTCATCAACAGGGTGGGGTTTACGTACTTTGGCGCGCATCCTTTGTCCCGGCTTGTTGTTACTTATTAATAAAGTAAGGGAAATTGACACTTATTTTTAACTGGTCCTATTGTCCGAGGAAGTATTTGACCTATTTTCAGAAGTTTAGAAACAAAAGGAGATCTGTTATGACACGATTTCGTTGTTTCATGGAAAGAGACACGATTCAAAGCTTAGGGTTTCGCCAAGTTGAATTAAAAATAGTCTGATGTTTTGTGATATCCGTGATACCCATTCAATGAGAAACTTGCTTTATTTTTAAAAATACTTACTGTTTTCTATAACTTTTTACATACATTGTCAGTCAGCTCCGATTCCAACATGACAGTGTAACACAAAAAGTTTTTATTCAATATCAAGAACTGTACGATTTGACGGATGAATCGTGACCATACGATATTTTTACGCTATAATATGTTCACATAAATACCTATTTTTTGCTTGCCGAGACTTATCGAAAGACAAGACAAACATTGCTATCATTTCGAAACAGATTCTAACCATAAACCTAGGCGTGGCAAATTTTGTTGCTTATGACGAATGTAGGGACCGAAGGCAAAGATAATATTATAATTGCGAGAATTGAATTAATTTAAATAATAATAGCTATATCTGGTTACAGTAACACAATCAGTATAGAGGTGTTTGACCTGAAGTGACATAAATAAATGTAATTGATACATACACAGATAATAATATCTTGTCTTGTCTTTTATATGCATTTATTCGCTTTTCTCCCTATTTCCGCTTTCAACAAACCACACCAATTAGCGAAACCAGATATAATTCCGATATTTCTAATAGTACCTACAGACAAATGAAAAAATACTTTACCAAAAATTGATTAAAAGTATAATTTGAAACTTCATCAATTAATCCACCCTTAGATAATATAATTGATATGGGATTACATTAGACATACCTTTATCATAATCTTCAGTTTTTATAAGTAAAAATTTGAACCAATTCACAATCTCTCCTTTTTCCCCTGCTTTAAAAAAGGACAAACTTACTAAACTAGACTAAACTTAAACGATCAAAACACCATACGCTTGAAGCATCTTGAAGCACTTACAACAAATACAACAATCTAAAAACCCTTTCGCTTTTCTTTTAATATAACCGTACAATAATAATCTCATTACCTCTTTTTATCAACCTGTCCGATAAAAAAAATAGAAATAATAATATATTAATCGATTTATTCCTGTCCGTTGCACCCACTTTAATAAAAAACAAATGCATCAGTATTGTGTCGCGTTATCACTGACAGTGACAAGTATTAATAAAGAACTACCGATGGAGCGCTAGGGCTGTGCTTTTGTAATTAATATTTTTTATTAAGATTATCGAACATGATTAGATAGGTGTTAGTGTCGATATGACACGTTTTGGGTAGTGCGGAAGTTATTAGATTTTTTTGGATTATGTTATGGATACAATTGGATACGATTGGGGTGAATTTATGACGGCCAGTTGGTCTAGTGGTTAGTGACCCTGATTGCTATACCGGAGGTCGTGGGTTCGATTCCCACCCAGGACAAATGTTTGTGTGATGAGCACGATCATTTGTTCTGTGTCTGGGTGTAATTTATCTATAATATGTATGTATTTAGAAATATATAAGTATGTTTATCAGTTGTCTGGTTACCATAACACAAGCTCTGCTTAGCTTGGGATCAGATAACCGTGTGTGAGTTGTCCCGGAATATTATTATTATTTATTATAATTATCTTCTTTATATATTATTTGCCCATATATTAGTTGCCCATATAACAATGGTAGGCAGAAATAAAAAAAAAAACTCAAGTTAAAATGCAGTTTTATTGTATGGGAAAGTGATATAAAATCCTTTAATTTATTTACCCATTTTGAAAGACATACATAATTATTGTAATTATGTGATTTTTTCATTGTATATGGACCCTTTGACGCTTAAACGGTACCTTTTTTGTTGTGTGGCCGCAGATAAAAGACCTACAATTATTTTAAAGACTGCAACTAGTCGACTAATAACATGACCAAGGTAGTAATTATTTTCTGATTTATGCTATGCAGCTGTGTCTGTACAATATTTTTGGTTCAAAATCGATTTATATGGTAAAATGCTTTTTTTAGGTCTACTATAAGATATACTATAAGGTAAAGAGACAAAATTGAATGTTCATAAGTATATTTATCTTAATCATCCGATAGGAAATGCATGCAGAATATATGACAAATATGAGAATGATATTTAAAAATCGTTTGCCCACATTTGCTATTTTTCTACTGAACAAAAAAAATATTTTTTAATCTGACAAAAGAATTTTTATGCTGTCTAAAATACAAAACCTCGGCACAAAAAACGTTCACACTTCTAACCACAAACCTTGACAACCCTAAACAAAAAACTCAAAAAAATAAATCACAATTATTACAATACGCTCGTGTCATTTTATCTGCGTGTCTATCTAAATGCAGTGGAACGGACACACGAACAAACGGAGACGGTTATTGAGAGATCCATACGTTACAAAGACTTCTAACATAAAGGAATGTTTTAAAGGTGTAGGCGTCAATCGGCCTTATCAGTACTTGTAACGAAATTTAATGTTAAGCTATTAAATAACAACTTAATACAATATGTGCATGTTATTGAGATGTTTGTAGGCGGTTTTTATTAGAATGTACCAGCAAAGACTGGCGGTTTTTTACATACAAGTTTCTCATTATACACACAAGATAGTTCTTTTTTTTTAATTTCTTCAATCCAAAAAACATGTTTGCTTACTACATACATATAAAATTAATAATGAATACTGCAATCATAGCGCAATATAAACCGATATTTTAGTGACATAAGATTATAAATATCGCTCAAGATATTACCAGCATAAAGCTAAAAGTTTTTCTTAAAAGTAAACCTAAGAGTTCTTAAGTATCCTTAACGAAAACTTCAATAAAAAGTGGTAACCGTTAATCTGGAATCAATCATAAAATCGTTTTCTATTAGCATTAGTATAGATACAGATTAGCGGTATCTGATAGCTCCACCCAGTGCATTGATGGGGCTCTACAAAAACATGACTACAATGACTGAACATCAATTTAGTCTAGAAATAGAGCGTGATCAACTTTACGCATTGATAGATTCAATGAAGGGAAACCGGGCATTTAGACATAGTTACATCCTAATGTTTGTCTTTGTGTTTTTATTGGAACCAAATTAATTAGGAACAAATTTAAAATAAAACCCAAGAATAACTGAACATGAAAATATCTCTCCATCATCACACCAGGTTAAACATAATCCGTAATCACCATAGTAGCAACACCACAGTCAGCAAATGTATCCAGGACGTCATCATCATCATCTCCCGAGCCTTTTCCCAACTATGTTGGGGTCGGCTACCAGTCTTACCGGATTCAGCTGAATACCGTATTTTACATGGAGCGACTGCCTATCTGACCTCCACAACCCATTTTACTGGGAAACACAGTATCCCATAGTAAGACAGTTTATTAGAATTGACTTAACGACTGCCAAAGATCTATGTATGACAGCCGGGACCTACTGTTTAACGTGCTTTCCGAAACACGGAGGGGTCTCGGTATGTTATAAATGGTCACCCATCCACGGACCAACCGCGGCGAGCGCGGCTTAACCTGTATTATCGGTCAAACCGTACGGCTTACACTTAGCCACGAGCCCCTCTAAAGCTATACTTAATTAAAACTTAATATTAAATAAAACTACGTATCCTAATAAAATTCTAAATATAAAGAAGAAGCCTGTTTTGAGCTGAAATTTCGTAAACTTACGCCATACCACGAGTTCTCTTCACCCCTTTTGGATAGATATTTTCGGTAACACCCTGCATAAGTATCAAAAATTTCTTTGCAATCGAATACCCAGTTCCTTTTATTTAATTAATGACGACCTCCGTGGTCGAGTGGCGTACGCACCGGTTTCAAGGTGCCGCTAGCTCTGAGGTCCCGGGTTCGATCCCCGGACGGGTCAATGTAGAAACCAACTTTTCTACATTGTCCCGGGTCTGGGTGTTTGTGGTACCTTCGTTGTTTCTGAATTCCATAACACAAGTGCTTTAGCTACTTACTTTGGGTTCAGAGCAATGTATGTGATGTTGTCCGCATTTATTTATTTATTTAATTAACAATATTTGACCTAAACAAAATAAACTTGGTAAAGGGAATATAGATATCCTTATATAATATACTAGCCGTGGGTTCATTAAATTCCATACAACGCTTGCAAAAAAATTTTTGATTTACATATTAATATTATCATTCTTATCAGGGTAGCGTTATCCTTTTTAGTAACTCGGTTTTTCGTGTCACATACTCGTGGGAACCAGAATATTATAGTAACGTGGTGCTTTAAATATTTTTGCAGAAGTCTAGAATTTTATTTTTTGGAGAATTCTACACTAGCTTTTTTATTTAAATTAATAATAGTTCCTTGTAAAGCTACAATTTTATTAAATGCTTTTGGAAATTTTTGATTGCTCTAGTTAAAGTACTTATTTATTTTTATGATCCTATACTTAAATCTAATACAAGAACAAACAAATACTAAAATGAAATCTTATATAAATAAATAAAACTAACATGCGTCAAAAAACTCATCGTCATCCTTGTCAAGTGCGGGAAACGTGGCCAGAAGGCTGGCAGCATTGCCACGTTGAATGGCTATGCCGATTCTCTGTGCAAGGAACAAACCAGCTCTCTGATCACGAGTAGAGTCTACCAAACGTTTTTATGATATTTTTTATTTAAAAGTGTATTTATTATCAGGCTGAGCTTCATAGTTTTAATAGGTCTCTCAGTAGAGTTAGGTTTGCTAGGCTGAGAGAAGGTCGTCGAACGGAACAAATAATTGCACGCAACCTACGTAGGTTATGACCTTGTATGCAATTATTTGTTTATCTTATATATCTTTGTCTCTATATTTATGGGTTTCTCTTTCACGTTATTTATGGCAATGACATACATGAAGCATCTTTCCTTTAAAGTCATTATTTTGCGTTACTTAAAAAATGAACGTAAAAGGACTGCAGTCTTTTTGGGATAATGAGAACACAAATATGTGAAACTATATTATTATAACTATATGTGAAAACTATCATCTTGTCAAAAACATCATCATTTGTTAACATCCTTTATTTAGCATCATCATCATTTCAGCCCGGAATCACCCACTGCTGGGTAAAGGCCTTCCCGTTTTTTCTAACATTGTTGTCTGTCTGTCATTAATTTAGCATAGTGTATAATATAAACGGTCTAGTCTATAAATATGAATATAATGAAAACTAAATTAATATCTATTATTCTCAATTTATTTGAGTTCCTCATTCCATGCGACAAGCAGACATGGTCAAGTTACAGTCGTGACTCTGCACATAGTCTACACAATTAAGCTCATACATTCATAATTCCTGTCTAATTGTTACCACGCGTATGATAATTTAATTTATTCCGTTTAAAACCTTTTGATCATGGCACGTTTATGATCTTCGGGGGCGGAGGTGTTGTAAAGGCAAGCTTTATTAAATGCTTCGCTTGAATATATGAGTTGGTTGTTTGATATTTCATTAGTGTGTATACGTAGAAATCACAGTTCAGCTCTCTCTAATTCTTAAGTAAATCGAAACGTGGTAGGAAACACACTATTTATTTTTATGAAATATGGACGTCAAAAAGTATATTACGGAATCCTATTCTCAAATACGATATAAGATTCTCTTAGCACATAAATCCTAACAGGCTTATGTAGAGTATGTACTCCGTCCTCAGATTCATGTCAGACTAAATTAAATTTTGCGACACTTGGAAGTACCTAGTTCACAGTGTTGACGTTTATTGAAAATATATTTTATCTTCTTTTAAATGACTGTTTTAAATGTACTTTTATTTTAACTACACAGTAACATGCTGTACAGTAACATGCTGCGGTATATTAAGACGTCATACAATAAAATTACACTAACCAGTACGAAACTGATTACCCTACCTATAGTACGAAACTAAACTTGACCTCATCATTATGACTTGATTGGTTTGCGATTTCTTCCAAAACTGACTTTACCTCTATCCTACAGCACAAAACCGAGCGCCCCGGATCAAGGAGCACCCATCAAACACAGTGTCGGGTCGCAGCGAGCCCGCGACCTTGAGATGTGTGGTCGAAGGTCGACCGAAACCCGTCGTGCATTGGTACAAAGATGGCGCACTGTTGCCACATGCTGACGATGGACATAGAGTGCTGTTGGAAGATGGGCTGTTGTTTTTAAGGTAGGTTCAAGATCAAGCGACATTTGCACACACACGCGTTAACGTTATATAAATCGTTTAAATTACATTAAATGTATGGAAATGTAATTTGAATTAGACAAGTTATGTAATAGACTTGTCACTTCCACATAATAATATTTGAGCAATTCGATCAACTTTCATTCTTGTAGACAATGTCACTTAGCTCAATGAGGATTAAGGCCAAGCTTAAAGGTCATCAATGAAATATGTTACCAATAGACAGTATTTTTTAAGGAAAGAGCGATAGGACCGATCACTGACGTTGTCATTGAATCTAGATATAATGTTAGTATATTATTCTATGCTCAAAAATAGTGCGTCGTTTTTTAAAATCACTTTAGGCACGAAAGTCTGAATTTGTAACAGGAATTTTCGAACAAAAGTCTTACCCGGAAACCACAAGGCTAGATAATGACAATACAATTTGAGCTAAAGTTTCTTGCGTTGCTCCAATTCCAAAGCATCGTCATAACGGTACGGTGTCGTATGATCAAAAAGTATTTTGCAACAAACCCAATTTGAATTTATTTTTTGAAATTATTTTGTTTCCTGACGATTTAGGATCAAATGGTTCAATTCAGTCTCTATAGCTATCTGTAGGCATCGTATAGTTCTATTAAATACTTTTGATTAATAGGACACGATTTGCTAGCGGCAATAATTTTAGTCTAGAGATTAAATGACAAACTTCCTTATAATTTATGTTTGGAGGTGTATATCTTACATTTGCATAAATTTATGAGTATGAGACCAACACTTTCTATTACGAAATACCCAAGAGACGATAATAAACTTAGTCTTTAACTGACGAATACAAATAAAAAATTATAAAAAAAAAACGAAAAAAGAACCCTTACTATATTGACAGTATTATAATCCTATAAACAAAAGAAATACGTCACACATATCGTAAAACCCTAACCTCGCCATCAACTACTAAACTTGCGACATAAATCTGGCCACCGCAAGCATCACTTACGGCCAATCAAGACAGCTCACAAGCTATGTGTTCCAGGGTGAACCGGGGCAAGAAGGAGAGTGACGAGGGTGTATACTGGTGCGTGGCACGCAACCTGGCCGGGGAAGCCGTCAGTCACAATGCCTCGCTAAACGTCGCCGGTGAGTCCAACATACTCCAACATAAGGAACATTTGCATACAAATGTTTGTCGTGGCTTCTAGTACTGTTTAACCTTTGTTGGTTAGATTAATGTCTTTTGTGTTAGCTTCAAGATTTAATGCCGTTGCTAGTGTATTTTCTACATTAACTACTGCGGAACTATATGGTAAACTATTGGTAGAGTTAGAGATAAAATGTTTTACATCCGTGTTAAATCGCAAAACCTAGATTACATTTTAGATGAAATTTAATAATTTATTTATTAGTGGATTACGATATCAATAGTGGTTTGAATAAATTCGTTCATTCATCTATTCTCGGGTAAGTCCAATTAGTTGAGAGAAAACTTGCTCACCTTTCGTAAACACAGTTATAAATCAATCGACTATGGTTTCCAATATTGTGTGGTACAGATCTACCTACGCTTTATTACTCTCAAAGATTGTGTGGGAAATGGTATTTATCATACAATGAACCAATAATAAAATTGTCATGTTATAAATAGGCGTTGTTATATTACTGGTTCTATATTCTTGTAACGTTTATTTTTCCGAGTGAAAAAAAACATTATTTCTAAAATACCTATGTATGATATAGGAGCCGTTGAGTAACATATGAATATTTCACAGTCCTTCGAGACGAATTTCGGGCAGAGCCAAGGGATGTTCATGTAGCTGCTGGTGAACCAGCTCTATTGGAGTGTGCTCCTCCTCGAGGGGTCCCTGAACCCTCCGTACATTGGCTCAAAGATGGACAGCTGTATGACGTCGAAGTCAATGGCAGGTATGACATGGTGACATGAACATAAACAAAAAAACTACTTTCGAATTTTTGCCTTCAGTAGAATACAAATAGTGTTGAGTAACGAAGACATGTCTTTTCAGGGTAACGATAACAGATACAGGAAACTTAAAGATCTTAGAAACATTGCCAACAGACAGCGGTCTGTTTAGATGTGTGGCGTCAAACATAGCCGGTGAAAGGCAGTCGCGAGCCGCGGCACTAATTGTTTTAAGACGACCACACTTCGTTGTTAAACCTAGTAACGTAACCGCCTTGGTTGGGCAAACTGTCGAGTTTAACTGTCAGGTAATAATGCCTTAAGGCTACTTTAAAACAATAGTAGCAGCATAATTGAATTTGATGTAACAGTTTAACACTTTGTAATTATTTGTAGAGCTATGATGCAAGCGTAAAAATAACTTGGGTCAGAGAAGACGGATCATTGCCTACCTATGCTACTATAACCCGAGGGCTATTAAGGCTGGAGCATGTGTCTGCGACCGACGCCGGCGTCTATTCCTGCCGCGCGGACAGCCACGCCGGCACCAGTATCACCAGCGCTACACTCACAGTTTACTGTAAGCTCCGACTGGATTTAGATCGTTTTTATTGCATCAATAATTCTAACAACTGTCCGATCTATTTTAATACGGCCATCTGTTTTAGCGTTACCACACTTCACGCAAATACCGTCTAATCTCACCGCATGGGAGGGCGATGTGGTTTCCATACCATGTGAGGCTAAAGGGTTACCAACGCCGACCACCTTTTGGATTCTCGAGGGGACTGAAGATTCTTTACTTTTCCCAGAATGCACTAAAAGTAATTCGAGCTTATTGTATTTGGACGGCGCGCGCTCTGAACACAGTGGGAGAGTGATTTGCACAGCTGTCAACGCAGCTGGCAGTATTATGCAAGAGGCTTATCTAAAAGTGCTAAAAAAAGGAAACAATGAACTGAGAGAACCTTCTATGGATCACGAATATAATGTAGATTACGAACGTGAAACGCACATGACGCAATACGAGTTAGTTCAAGCGAGAAAATATTTGCAACAAAATGTGTTGGTTTTGAGAAGGGTGGAGGCATTATCATCGACGTCATTGAAAGTTGTTTGGGATGTAAGTAATCTGATCTCTTAAAATAATATTTAGTTTGCCATTCAATGCAGAATAATAACTCTTTCGTTTGTAGGTATTGACCGACTACAATGAATATTTGGAGGGTGTTAAAATTTGGTACAACGGTACAACTCTAAATTGGCGAAATGTCTCTGACGAAGAAATAACGTTGTTAAATCCGTCACATTCAGACGTCCTGTGCTCGAATGGTTCTCTGATGAACGTTGACAATAGTGGATCATCGAGTTACATCCTCACTGGTCTGATGGCTTACACTCAGTACGATATTTTCCTGATGCCATTTTACAAGATGCTGTTAGGAAAACCTTCGAATTTGATGACAGGATACACGGATGAAGATGGTAAGGCATCAATTAAATTTAATAATAATATCAGATACAATTTTAAGGAACATAAGGAAGCAAATAAAATTTCACTCATCTGGAACCGTAGAATATTTTATATGACATATAAACCAATAAATAAAAGCATAATGATATCCAATTAATAAAATTAATTTTACAGTCATAATTTTAGTATTTTTATTGAGTACTATAAAGATATTGGTGGTGTTTTAGTGCCTTCTGCGCCGCCCCAAAGCGTAACGGCCGGAGTTATAAACGCAACGTCTGCGTGGATACGATGGGAACCTCCATCTGTGAGCACGTGGAACGGTGAACTTACCGGCTATTTGGTAAGTTTTACAACAATTACCCCTTATTCATGAAAAAATACATCGATAGTTTTTTGTCACTCTCCAACTCACGTGAGAAGTAAATAGTTAGAACAAGACAAAAAAAAACTACAGTTTGATATTGTAAGGGAGTTCTATAAATTTTGTTTTGGTAAGTTTTGTGTCAGTGATAGTTACCGTGTTTACAATTATTATTTCAAATCGACTGTGTGTTACCCAATGTTTTGAAAATAACCAATCTGTATTAATCGGTTGATTACACCGGGCTCGTGTTAGTGATATGTATTACGTTTAATAATTTATCAATCACATAATTATTTTCTTGCTAAAGGCTATGATAAGAGAAATACTTAAACAAAAAGGTAATTTAACTTAATTTCAAGTTTTTCTTCAACAGTCCAGGAGCTAGTGTCAAAATTATTCCTCGTTAGATTTACTATTACCATTTGCAAACACTAAGACGATCTTTGCCAAACAGATCGAGATTCGTGTGGGCGGTAGTACTGGCGGTCGCGTGGTGGGTCAGATGTCATTGGGGGCTCGTACGCGTGCGGCAGCCGCGAGCTCGCTGCGCGCCGGCGGGCGGTACAGTGCCCGCGCGGCCGCCGTCACTCGCCGCGGACACGGCCCGTTTAGCGCGCCTGCGCATATACACATGCTGCCTACACAGTCACAGAGGCATTATGTTCAGTAAGTTTAATGTTATATGTAGTGTGTACAAGGAACAAATATTGCCCCATTCATCTCTGTTATTTTGATAGATATTGTGTTTAGAATATTGAAAATTTTGTTGGAAATAGTAAAAAAGAAACATTTAAAAGTTTTGCTTATTCTTGCAATTTTATGTTTAGTACAGGTATGTATTTAAAGTTTATATTTTGAATATTTAGGTATACGATTCATAAAGTGTCTTATCAATCACAGTACAAACAGTTTCACAATATTTTTCGTCCTTATTTTGGCAATTTTACAAACTGCTTAAATAGCCAACCTTATCATCTATAGAAATGTTTAATTATTATAACATAAAAAATACTGCTGCTTCGTTTAACCTCAATAAATCGGCTTCGAAACCATTCAGTCCCAAGCACTTAAGACTGATTATTGTAAGCTAATTTTGGCACAAAGGCCTTTATGTGGTGCTAAGAGTTATGTCTGTCATTTACGATTTCCTAGCTACTTGAAAATCTGTTTCTATTTTAGTAAAGCAATTTACCTCTCTGTTACTTACCTAAGAAATACTTAAATTGAGTAATCAACATTCCCTTTTTATTTTCGTCTTGTGAACCTATTTTTTGTCCAACAAAAATTATAAGTTCCAAAAGGACTTATTATTATTTATTATATATTAGGATATTTATTTTACTTTTACTCTACAGGACTGAACCACCAAAAGACTCAAACATTACGCACATATTTCAAGAAACGTGGCTACTAGCTCTTGGCCTAACTCTTTTCTCCTTAATCGCTATCGGAGTATTCAGTATTTACTACATCAAGCGCCGCAATAACATTCAAAGGAAAAAATCCACTGGTAATTGACATTCTTGTATACAAACAGTTCGTATATCTTAAGTACAAGTAATTGATACATTGATCTCGTTTGTAGGTCAGTCAATTGTGACGGCTCAACAGTGTCTATTGAATAAAGACACTATTTGGTTAAGGGATCGGCCAGTGTTCGCCGCTCCGAACGATCCCACTTTAGACGTTAGCAGCTGTCACCAAAGTCTTTTACATGGTGAGTATCAGTTGTTATCTATTCCGATAATCAGATGTTTATTTTGAACCTACGGTGACATATTTCTCACGATACGAATTTAGTTTTGTTGTAAGTACAATATGGTATGATAAAAATAAAACGGAGAGCGTTAAATTAAACTATTTATACATCAAACTTATCTCTAGGTGGACAATCAACGAGCATACTGAGTGTGGAACCAGAGTACAGTCTTCCTCAGAATTCCATTCAAGGATTAGACGCGTCGAGTGTAGACAGACTACGACGTGGGCCGCCCGAACCGTACGCGTCCAGCGCCATTTACACAGAACTCAATTTCAAGGTACGCTTTGATAAGATTTTCGAGAATCACATTGTTGACTTTAGATAAGATTCCAACGAATTTGCATAAGTTAATATCATATATCAAATTCATCCGTGAGTGTTACAATAAATATCAATTTCCACACAGGACAATAACGACATCGGAGACATGAGAAATTGCCCTGAAAGACGATCCCATAACAATAGCATTGTTAGATCGTGCAATGGAAGCATTCAGTACTCAAACGGGGAATGTTCGACGTGTTGTCATAGCACGTCCAGCAGGTCTACGAAAGACTATAGAGAGCCGAGACACGAGAACGCACATAATGACATTAATGTTCTAGAGGACGATTGCGCCTCTTGCCATACAAATAGGTCTGGATCAAGGAGCAGACAAGACAAAAGTAAAGTGTGTCCTGCGAGTGATTTAGAGTATGACTATCCGCAGTGGCACTGGCTGGGCAGGGAGAACAGTTTCAAAATTCCCATTCAGACGAGTAGACATTCGAATGTAGCGAGGTCGGAACAGGGCTGTCAAATAAATCTGTGTGATATACTGCCGCCGCCGCCGTATGAGGTAAATTGATCTTGTTTACAATTTTACCCCCAGCCCCATCAATGTTTTTCATTGTAGGACAATGCGGATATTTAGATTTGATGCGTTTTTCAGAGTCCTGAGAACAAGAACGCGTATGGAACTCAAAATAATTAAACGTGACATTCGTAAGATGAACGAGGAAATCAAAGCAATAATCATAATTATCTTTTCAAATTTTAAGGATAAGTTACGTGAAAATGTTTTGCAGTTATTAGTGATGTTCAAATTGTCGAACTAAAAAATTAAGATGGTATTAGGTGTAGGTAGATAATATATAACTTAATATTCGTCAGGAATCATAACCATTGTAGATTAGCCAGAGTAGTGCTTGTAATGTAGATACCGAACTTTTGATATTTGTATCTCGTAATTTATTCCTAATCTATATTCTAGTCACAGTATATAGGACGACTAGTTTTGCCATTGGTAAACACTGTATTTTCTTGTAAGCTAATCTTTTGTACCTATGAATTGAGGTTGTTACAATTTTGACTGTAAACGTAGAATAAAAATGAAGCCCTGCATTTCACTGCCATATACCTTTAGGTCTTTCTAGAAT
Source organism: Autographa pulchrina (assembly GCA_905475315.1). Classification (NCBI taxonomy): domain Eukaryota; kingdom Metazoa; phylum Arthropoda; class Insecta; order Lepidoptera; family Noctuidae; genus Autographa; species Autographa pulchrina. The sequence goes on from FR997773.1 coordinate 5,783,134, forward strand.
ATTAGTTATATAATCTTTGACTGTGATATTTATATTAAATTTGTGTATTAGAAATAAATGTAACCCTAGTGTAATTATCTAATTTTCCTCCGACTTTGAAATTTTTTAATCCTTCACATATTGTAAGAGACGATAACATGTTGATCTGCAATCAAAATATTTTCAGAACCAGTTGTCATGTACCCAAAACAAAAATCTGAAATATAGCAACTTTATTAAAAGAACGACGTTTTATTTCTCACTCAGAAAATAACAAATCTTGTTATCCTCTTGTCAACACCAGTTTATTATCTGGAGGCGTATATTTTATTTACGGAATCACGTAATAAAAGTATCTAAACTCTTCCTTTACCCCTTATTCGGTTTTCGTGTGCCAGCAACTTTATAGTGGGAACAGAGATATAAAACAAGGTAAAAGGCGACATAAATAATACACACTTAGTAATGAAGCACGTCGTTACCTGCGGCTTACAAGTCTTAGCCGAGTCGTTAAGTCCAAAGGCTGTAAACCAAGTTGCCCGTACAAAGATTTATTTTATGATCATTTTGTTAATTATACATTTAATAATGCACGCTCATTTTACCTTGCTAAATTGAATAACAAATGACTTATTCTCTGATTATTATACAGTCAAGGAAAGTGCACGATATATCTCGAGCCCGAAAAATTGAATAGCTCAGACTTATTCTTCGGGCGAAAGGTTTCGGGTTAAGAGCATTTGGCAATAAATCTTTGAGTCCAATTTATTCCTGTCTTGCTTACGTATCGGCTACGTTTATAGCCACCTTTTGGGTACCGAAATAGCTTTCCTTTATCAGCAGATTTTAGGGACAAAGAACTATTTGAATCGAATGATATTCGGTCGACTTAAGGAAAGTTCGACCGTAAATCTCCTTTGTCGCTTATTTTTACTTTGAGTAAGCTGTTTCGATCACAGCAGTTTTACTAAAGCGACATCTTTGAGCGTAGTTAACCATATACCTACTTAATTATACTGGGTTAGAAATCTGCATCTTCATATGTTATTTCACGTAGTTTCTATAAGCTTGGAAGTAAAGAGAATTCAAAACCTAGAAAGTGTAGGTACTACAAAAGTGTAACGATCACCTATGAAATGAAGAAAAAATCCACAAAGTCTGAATCTCTAAACAACTTTGTTAAATAATTACCAAGATAAAACATTTTTGCTTGTTTACTTTTCTATATTTTAAGAGCCAATAATTTACTGACATTAATATCCCATTTAGCAACATTGGTTCCACAATGTATTTTAAAAGGACTCTTTGAATACTGTTACTACATATTAAAATTAACAAATAAAATTTAAATGGTCGTAAAATAGCAAGGACTTGAATAGGCGAAGTAAAAATAGAGTTAACTGCATGGGATGCTCGAACTATATTAGTTCACTTCGCGTTGATGTCACTGCATTCAAACGGTATATTCCACTTTGTTCACCTTGGTGATATCACCCAGGTGAACAAAGTAGACTTTTGTGTCTCCTCATTTCACCTCGGACTCAATTCACCCAGGTGATATCACCTGAGTGAAATGAGTTGTCTTTTTTGTGTAATTTGTTCACCTTGGAATTGTATCACCCAGGTGAACAAACGCGACTTTTTGAATTATTCGAGTCGACTTATATCACCCGCATACAAAGTGACAAAAAGTTCATTAATTATATTAAAATTTATTTTTACGTTACTGATTGTTGAATAATAAATATTAGAAATCATCACCCAGGTGAACAAAGTGGAATATACCATTCAAAGCTCACAAGTCTGATAAAATAGGTAAGTTAACACCGTTAGCAATGTAGGTTACTCGGGTCATTCACTCTGATAGTAGATACTAATTTTTATCTCATATTGATTGAATTTTGTATGTTACGAATGATTTTTAGATAAGCATCTAATATCAATGCCTTAATAAGAGTGCTTGGTATTTCTGTTGGTTTATGACAGTGCGTTCCGTCGCACACAATAAAATTGTCGTAATTTTTATGTTTCATAGAAATGCGTACAGGGGTATGAAAATGTTGTATGAATAATAAAAATGGTGGTCTTAGTGCTATAAAGTATCTAATATATGATCACGGCTGCATTGTTATATGGAATACTAAGAAGAAATGTGTCTGTTTCGAAATAAATCTTAAAGCTCATCCCATGACTTGGGTTAATCGTTTTGTTTATTCTGCAAAGAGTTCTATACCCAAACGAAACAAATGTGTTTTCTAAGGATATTGCAAAACACAAAACATTAAAATTTATTATGATACAATTCACAACTAAATTGTAATTCGGGCTTTCCCTGACTAAGTGAATATCAAATGACTGTAATTTGATTACATATATAGGTGCCCAAGTTGATTTGCCTTTAATTATTCCTAATGAAATTAATGCCCGAATAGGGTTGAGGATATCGACATTCCTGTCTAAATGGACAGCCTATATCGACAGGACGGTAGCACAATATTAGTGGGAATATTATCAATAGGACCCAGTGTGCAGGATTAGCTGTCAGATTTAGTTCAACCATAATAGGCGTTAATAATGTTCTCATTGACTATTAGCTTGAATATTGTAATGCACTGGATTTTGGTGCTGCTCAGTTCAATGGGCATGTACAATAGTGAGAGGATTAACGGTAATTTAACATAATTTATGTTCGAACAACAATTCATGTGTAAAACATTGATTGCTTTTAATTTTAATCAAAACTTAATTTGGCAGTTCTTAAATTTTATTATGATACAAATTTTATTCAATATCTAACAGTAAAACACAAGTCTATTAGACCATTTCAATAAATCTCAGTCAATTCATATGCAATTAAACTTTAAGGAAGAGCCAACAATTCTCAAAAAAGAAAAAGTCCCAATTTTCGGAACTCTAAAAAGTAAAATGAAGTTTCAGAAACTCAAGGCAAATTAACTACACTCATTTTACACAGCTGTCGCACAAACTCAAAAATATACAACCTTACCTTAACCGTCATAAATATCAAAAACTAACTAGGAATATAATCAGCACCTGCCACCTGACGTCACTCGACCCAAAAACCACAAAATATTTCGTACAAACTCATTGCCTATTAATATATCATGATGCAAATATTACAGGGAAGTTAAGAGCTAAAATTAATCTGTAAGTATAATTTATGTTAATACATATCGGCTTCTGGTACATTTCCATGGGGTAAGCATTTATCATAAGATGGTGATCGAAAATAAGCTTAGTTTGCAAATTGCACGATGTTTTGCTCACTGCCTACATCAGATTTGAATATAATTATTTCGATAGACAACAATAAATATGTATCTGGCGTCCTGCAATTTGTTTGGCTTGAATAATATTTCTATTAATAATCTTATTCTGAGCGAGTTCCGATATAATATGGATTTGCCTGATTTGCGATATAATGTAACATAGCCAAGGCTCAGCGAAATACGGACAATCTACGTGCTTACAAATGACTATAAATCGGAATGAGTAAAGTAAGCATTATTTTATTTCCTTTAATCAATAACTTACTTGTTTACTTAGTCACAATTCACTAATTTAAAAGTTTTATCAATGTATAATTTCAGCAAGTCAATAAAATCATTCAGTCATCATTAATCGTTTACGAATATGGGTACAAAAAGTTTTTACTTTGTAATTATAAAAGCAGTCACAATAGTCTATTAGAAATGTTTATTATTCATTTATTCTTAATTAGAAATTACATTAAAAAACTTTGTAATACCATCTGTTAACACTACCCAATCGAAATCACAGTAAACATTCAACTCTGGAGTTCACAAAAAGGCATGTATTGCTGCACTCCCCTACTTACTGCACTAATCCATTAGCCTTACATGAAAACTTAATATAAATGCCAATAAAAACAGTCGGACAGGTATTACCGAGCACTCTCGCTGCCCTAGGGTGCAACTCCAGCTACTGAATTTTACAGCGACTGGTGCAAATGTTTTGGTCATTATGTATTTTATTGCTAGCAAAAGTTATAGAAAATTCATGGAGCTCTCTTGCAATAATCTGGATGTTTTATTTAGACTCGACTATTCCCTAAAGAAGTAAGTGATGTAACTGGTAGGTACAATCAATGTTAATATTATTTTTGTGGTGTTTGTGTTACCTTCGTTGTGTCTGATGCCATCCTGTCATACAAGTGCTTTAGCTACTTAATTTTGGCTCAGAGCAATGTATGTCATGTTGTCCAGATGTTGTTTTTATGTAAGTGTAGGTAGTACCTAGCGTGATCTAACGTCTAGCTCATAAGAATAGGAGAGGGTTATATAAAATTTCCGGTGTAGGCATAGACACCAACAAATTTCACACTTACAGACTACAGTTCTATCTCACAGAATTATGCGTTCTAGATACAATGACTAGGTACTGTATATAATATTGTTAGTTTATTTGACATGTTGATTAGAATTAAGCTATTCAATTAGATTTGATCTAATTCATTGTATAATAGCATTAATTGCTTTCGATTGCAGTCGATATTATGACAATTGAAATTAGCTTCTAAGCTATTCTGCTGTTTGCGCGTTAAGGTAGGTACATGTAAAATAGTTGTATTTTACCAAAACCAATTTTAAAATAGTCTTTAAGTTATACCTTTCCTTTGAAAGTGCTTTAGTTTTTCGTGGAAATTTTAGTGATAAAAGTAGTTCTTTTTAATTACGTTAGTATTGTTTTATTTATCACTGACTTTTTATCAGTATCATCACATGTAATAGATGCCATCGTACTCAATAGTGTCTAATTAAAATACCTGTTTAATTACTCCTATTTAAATATTTACCAGACTTTTACCAGATTAAGAAGATAATTATGCAAATTAATTTATATTTATTTACTGTTGACTGCATCATTAACGAATAATTTTTATTACTCATTAAAATTATTTGAATTCCAGAATTAATTAAAATGCAAGAACGTAGCTTTAAGCAGGTAATTAAGTCACTAAACTAAACAGTTTCCAAAGCATGTCAAACTTTAAAAAAGGGCCAATTTCCATTCAGTATAAAACTAAATTATTATTTGACTATTGATAAGTAAATTAGGAAAAATTAATAATATAAAAAAAATATATCACCTCATAATTGATTATTTTATGCACCACTTACAGTTTGATGGAGCTTGTAGAGTACCAAATGTAATAAAGAAACATTAATTTGTACAAATATAAATAAATGACAATCGATTAATCGACCAACCTCTCCTAGAAGTTCAAAGAATCTGTAGCAGAACAGGAACCATTCTCGCTCGATTCTAAAATGAGTTAATTTATACAGAAGCTCGGCTCGCGGCCTAAATTTAATTGTTCTTGACGGTAACACATAAATCTTAGCGAAATCCAAGCGGAAGCAATTTACATAAACGCCGTCATTCCGAGCTATACTATCCTTTAATCGTGCTCCGTTGTATGGTAATTATGTGTAAGTGGCGACTCAAGGAATTCGAAAGACTGAGAGAAATGGGATTAAGGTTTTTAAATTACTTTTTTGTGTGATGTATTTTTTGTCGATTTTTTTCTTCTAAAATATATGTTGCAGTGTGTCTCTATTAAAAAGCTTACTGTTTGTCTTTAAAACATAAACACGTTTTTATTTTTATTTTGTTGCAATACCAAAACAATGATTAAGTATTTTTAATCATCAATTCATAAAACGTGCCCATCTTTACAACTTAATATAATATAATAAAAATAAATATTTTATCAGGTTTAAGGGGTTGTTTTAGTTTTAGGTTAACCAACAAAATAGACTGCAAAATTGCAAATTTTGCATTTTGCTTTAATAATATGTATTTAGCAAATTTAATTGTATGCTATTATTGTCTGTAGTATTATATCTTAATTAAACCTAATACCATGTATCTGAAATAATATGGATAAAGCTTACTTCCACCCTTCTAATTATAATACAAGCTAAATTAAAATTCATTACGAGAGTCTCAGTTGTGTGCATTGCAAATCGAGAGGTCCTCTGCTGTTGTACAATATTGTCTTATACAAAAACAGAGAGAGAAAAGAGAAAGTAATTATTAAATGCAGGATCTAAACTATCCCAAAGACATTTAACGACATCGCGCTACATTTTTAAATCTTGTCATCTACTCTAATGGTCCCTCTAAAATTTTAATAAATAAAAAGATGCAATCGTAGGTTACTATAGTACGTATGACACCTATATAACGTTAATCACTGTGATTCCGAAACCATGTCGCATTCTTAAGGAGAAAAATCTTAAGCTAACTAACTTAAAAATCTTTGTAATTATTTATTACAAAGATTTTTAAGTTGTAATGGAACGTAATTCGGCATAAACTTAATTTCATGGACTAAGATTGTCGGAGCTCCAATTTTAATGGTCCATTGCCCCGGCTAATAGCCTTAGGTGAGGACCTAGGACCAATTTACCGGAGTAATGGACTAAGCTACCTATTTACAAAGCTTAATCCCGAAAGTGTAGCGGAGTGTGAAGCGTACCGGTCGAAGGTCACAATTAGACGAGGCGTTTAATTACAAAATTCACGGTAACAGCGTGGCTTCACCTCCCCTAGACTTTCACGGGATTCCTTTATACGAATGCTGGTTTATTAGTAAGGAGATAGCGGAGAGCGTGACGGAAAGCGGAGTGAAACAAACTGCATTGTATAAACAAATTTTATCCATGCCTATGTATTCGTAAAAATAAAGAAGAAAAATAAAATCTTTAGGTTTCATAAACAGTGAAACTTAAACAATAGACAGACAGATATAGGAAGCGGGATGATTTGTAATGCGCAGTGTCACTGTTTGTAATAAAATAAAAAAAAACATGATGGCACAAAAAATTGATCTATAAAATGAATTAAAAACATTGCATGCCGCTAAAACTACACCTTCAAATTGGTCAGTCGCTCCCTCTTCGTCAATGTATACGCAACCTAATCGAAGCTAGGGTTGTCCGTAACTCGATCGTAGTATTATCATCAAACTAAATTGTTACGTAGAGAGCTAGAGTACACGACAGAGGTTAAGTACTATCAGGTATAAGGGGTGGGCAAATAACACGTTACAATGAAATTGTAGACGTGGAATCGTGTTTGCCAAGCGAAGTGAATTATGCCAGTAATCTATGTTTTCTTATTTAGAATTATGTGAGCGTTTTCTAGTTAATTTTGCATTGTTTGTTTTCTAATTCTATAAAGGAAAATAGTTTATTTACCAGGTTTTTATTTACTGTCTCTTTACAAGACATAGGTCAACTTAAGTGTAATATTTTCTGTCACCTTACAACTCAAAGTTACCTACGATTAATAAATTCACTGCATTATTAAAAAACTTCTAATTCAGCATTAAAACCCAACTAACTATCCAAATACCTACAGTTTTATATTCTGCCACCAAATTACCTCCCATTCATAAATAAATTGGTAGCAGAATTTAATGAAACATTATAGCCAGTGTAGCCACGTGTCAGCAATTTCCATTGAAAAAAGAAAGAGCCAAATTAGCTTAATTGTCTGTTGTCCCAATAGAGTTATTTCCCTCAGGCTCGTTCGTAAATGAAAAGAGCAGTAATTTTACTAAATTAATGACAGATTAAACACCGAATTGCCTTTTAATAAAGCTTCGATAGTAAATCGTTGCTAAGCCATCATTATATGGATTACCCGTAGTTCGATACGGGTATTATAATCACATGAAATTACCTACACCTTAAATCGGTGTATTTTTATATAATGGTAACATTTTCGAATAAACTGCGTAGATTAAGGTATAAAGTTTATGTTCAGGATAAAATGTGGGTATATTATTATTATTAGCCCGTAAATGTTCATATTTGGATGAAAGCCTTTTTTACCGTAGCAATGAAAGTCAAGAGTTTTATATTTTAAATGATGACGTATTCAAATGTAAAAAATAAATAGAAGATGCATGACCCTAATACTTAGTACCCTAGTATTAGATATTTGTTTAACAATAATGGCTTTATGGCTGTGCTAATTTTATTTGCCCGTTATTTTTTTTTGTCAGTACCTATGTACTGCATTGCAAAATAGTTTAAACTTACTGCATCACTATCTACAGATAGACGAACATGTATCACAAACTTAATTATACATTGAATTAGTCTAACATAGAGGTAACGTCTAGGCTAGGTTAGACAAACTTAGGTTATAATTGTACTAACTTAGGTAACGCTACGGGCCTTCTTGCTTCAGGCATCTAACTTAGAGATTTTATTAGGATACGGGCCAAATGTCCACAGTTTGTTAGTACTAAATTATAATGAAATACAACACGGCTTACTGTCATAATATTTATGATTATTATAAACTGGTGTCGAAATATGATAGTAGCTTGCGGTTTTCGTTGAAGTTAATTTGATTTTGCAACAATGTGTGGTGTCGTTAATTTTCTAAAAATAATTATTTTAGTTGTCCGAGAAAGTGATTTCTGATCTGAGTAGAAGAAAATAGAAATAAAAGTAGTTTAAAAAAGAAGGCATAACAAAAAAAAAGTGTTTTTTTATATACATATTTGCAAATTCTTTTGATCAATGTAATGATCAAAAGAATTTGCAAATATGACCTTTTTATCAGCTTATCTTTCAGCGTATAACATAATATAGGTAAAATTAGAGTCATAAAAATAATGTTCTGATGATGGCAGGGTTATGACATTGTGTTAGGTCGTTAGTCCCTATATGCTTGATGATGGGCCATATTTCATACGTAAACGAGATGAGAGCAATCATCCGGGAACGATGAAGTAAAGCATATCTTTAATATTATTTGCGATTTATAATTTTTTTATAAAAAAACGTTTAGTAAAAAGTAGATAGCAGAAAGGAGCTTTTTAAATCTGGTTCATAATTTTTAATCTATATTTATTTATGTATTACTTTGTCAGCTCTATTTGTAGAGTTATTTTTTGCATCCTCTTATTTTATTTATGACTGGTAAATTGATGTGCGAAAACAAATAGCCTGTTGTGCTGGCATGTTTTCCCATTCCATTAGGAAGCCAATTTTAGAATCAAATATTTGTGTGTGTTTTTATTACAACACATACTACATCCCACACTCGCTCCAACTACATTTCTGCTTTGGTCTCTGTCATTAAACATACGAATATTTTTCAGCTCACCACTCCGTTGTCACATATATTTTTGGACATTCTAACGAAGAGCTTGTAAAATGCTACTGCATACAATAAAACGGCTACCGTTATAAATCAAAGCGTTTTTAATTTGTCTAAAGACATTCATAGCCGTACGTTTAATGCTTTAGAAGTATTTTTTCCCCTTTTATTTCCATTTATTTCTATTCCCCGCTATAAAACATCGGCGTGATGTTCACATGGCTGTCAGTTTTAGCATCGCGTGACGTGTTTTCTCGTTATTGTAATAGGACCTTACGGTTTCTAATTTAGAATCCAATCAAGGGTTTTATTACACGTTTTGTGTACGTTTCTATACCTTTTAATGGGATTAATATTTTTTGCCTAAAGGCAAATATAAATATCTTCATCTTTCATAATAGGTTTAATTTTCGCAATGACGAAAGTAATCACTATCTCGGCGTTTTATTGATTATTAACTAGTTGAACATTCATCAAAATCAACTTTTTAATAGCAAGCAATCAACCTTCGACAAACATGGCCATCAATCGTGGGAAAGAGTTGCGTAAACAATCTTAGAGCAGATTGTACCGCATTTGCGAAGCCCCCTCGTCAATTACTTTGCAAATAAGGGAGTAAAATCTTCCTATCTAATATAGCGATGGCATTGAAACATTAGCATCGCCTTGAACTTCACTAGATCCCTGGATTTTTATTTCCCTTATCACAAGTGAGTCGTACAAGAGCTCTAACAAATTACCGCTTTAAGAGATACGTCGCAGCCGGCCTTTATCTACGCTTCGCCCACACGAGACCGAGTTTTACGGCATTCTATTATCTGTTACCACATTGGATACTCTGAAAATAAACTGCATTGACAACCCCTGTGAAGCTATCGGCATTTAAGTTTAAGTAACACTTGCGTTTGATTTATAAAATGTTGGAATTAGAGTACCTTGCACAGTTGCTGTTTGAAAACGATTGAAAATGTAGACTACATTTTTTAAAACATTTTGTCATTTTGTACGATTAGGATGTAGAGTGATAACTTAATACGACTTCTTTTAAAACAAAAGCTGTAGGGAGCCAAAAAAAGATCAAATAAATTGGACAAGACATCCACCAACTTGGCATCGAGAGGCAATTACATTAGCTGATGTGAAATACAAACAAAATATCTGGATGAAGAATGCGCCGATCGAAATGTTGGTCGTTAGACATCTTTCCCGAAAGCATTCAGTCTACACTGAAATGTGGTTTGCAAAAAGAGAATGCGACATCAAAGCGTTGGCCGTTGAGGCGATCCGGTCGACGGGAGAGACGTGATACGGTTTAGAAATAACCACGGTAGTCGCAACAAGAACTGTCGACGTCTCAAGACAAGCTTGCACTCGCCCACGGCGATGCAACTGTGAATGTCCGTGTCGAATCCGCCGTGAATTATTTCAGTGGACTTGTTACGTTCCATTTCAGTGAGCGTTTTACTCTGTCTTCGCTTTTGTGTCGATAATAACTCACTGGACAGCCGGTTGTCTCCATAAATTGGTTCATTAGTAACCATTCTTATTCATAACGACGTCGTATGCAACTTTATTTTTCGTTAACGATTTGAACAGAGCAAAAATTTACAAATCCCTTTTTTGCTGAGATTATCCATTAACAAAACCTGTATATATTACACGAATAATTGGATTTTATGTATATGGGGTTTCATCAAAATTCACGAGGTTTCATACATAAACATGCGGTATTTTACTTTTACCACGGAACGAAAAATTGAGCGTGGACGCATATAAATGTGTTGTGGTTATATTATTGACACCCCTCCTGAAATAATTACACGTTATGCGAGTTCCGAAAATTACACGAATCCCCCCCTTGTAGAGCGGAGCGTGGCGGCGCAGCGGTAATGGCTCGTTAAAGTTGATGAGAGCTTGCGCCCTCGCCCCGCCTCAGTGCCTCGCTGCCTCGTCGAGGCGCCGCTGACAGCGCGCCTTCCTTCCTGACACATAAAACAAGTTCGGCGGTTCCACTACGTCGCCTTTGACACCATTTCCCGCAATATTCCCCGAAGATATCGCTTCAATATAGATCCAAAGCAAAACGTCTAGCCGCATTTCAATCAATCTTAATTATTTAAATTTTATTGCAACTTTATGTCTCATCATATTGACGTGCGTATATCACGTCCTCCAGCGTGAATGTTAACGCACTCGTTAAAGATGAAAATAGATACTTATTCATACCAAGTAGGTGAGTTTGCACCGATGTCGGTGACATAATAAATGTCAACGCGATCAAAATACTACTGGCGGCGGCGCAGCGCACGGCGAGGCTTTACCGATCCCTCTAATTATATCTAACGGGCTTCGGTGCCCGTTTACACCGAGACATTAAAATTAACTGCCGAGTGCGTTTGATCTTTCCATTAGAGCATCACTATAAATAAAGTTACTAATAAAAAGACTACAAAGTAATGAGTCAATCCTGCGTTGTAAATGGCGTGATATTTGAAACAATGTAGGTTACCCATCTCTTATTGTGCGACTCGACAGCTCGAAGAAAAGCTGCATTCTGAAACTCAATAAGACTAGAAAGTCGGGAGCGTCGCAACTTTGCGTTTGACTTTGTTACTTTAGTATTTGGCGGATCGAAGTATTCCGCTTGGTAAAATTCGTTTAACTTCAGTAACATTTCGGTACGGGCTTAATAAAACCTCGTGGCGGGGATAGGCATAAGGCAAGCCACGAACGAGACCGGCAAAAAGTCGACATGAGATTTCTTTTATTTTCTGCGAGATAAAAGTCGCACGCGCTGCATTGTTCTACAAATGGTGTGTAAAAACAAAAGGCGAACGCAAGCGCGCGTCCGCGTCGCCCGTGGACGACCGACATCGGTCATAATTAATTGCACTCGTTCGCAGAAATCTGTCGACAAACAAACACACCGGCCAGTGAAATGTCGTTTTATCACTTGCCGCCGTATTCATAAATAAATTTTAATATCAATAAAGTAACTCATGTCACTTCAATTAAGTTGACGGAAATATCTTGTCTTGTCTTGTTCCGATTGTAAACACGGTCGGACAACAAGGGTCTCGATTTTAGTTTCCAATATTTTAATCTCTATTACATTCGTTCGGATATGTACCCGTTGTCAATAACATTATTTTATGGGGCAATATCTCAATCATTGTGATAAGGCTGGTACAATGGATAAGGAGTTTTTGTTTTGATTTCCCTTTAGATATACCACAACATTTTTTAGAGACGACTTTTACCTCTCAAGACATTTTATTTTTACCAACAAAACACAATATTGTATGCAGGAAAACCAGTCTGTAATATCAGGCGTACATCGTTCCACGCTCTAGTTACGGTGCAGAAGAATGTACATGTACGTAAACAGAACAGTCTCAGCACTTTACCCATGGGTCCGTCGAGGCGCAACCTCATAGTATCACCATGATTGAGTCAATAAAACACCGAGCCACCGAAGAGCCTCGCGATCACATGAACTAAATGCAACCACCTATTCTATACCCCACAACTACTCGACTTACACAATCTCCTGTCTCTTTCTAACGTAGAAGCAACGAAAGAGATAGAAAAGCATTTCCAAAGGTTTCATATTCGTAGAGAGTATTCACATACTAGGGCAAAGTGCCAATGAAAATCGAACGAGCTTCTTAACAGCGCAGTTTGTTCTATCCGTAAAAGCTTAGCACTTGCCTTTAGTGCAATAAACATTAATTTTTGCTGCAGTTGGAGGATGGAAATGTAATTTATGTTTAACAAGGTCCTCGGTTCCAGTAAAAAGTAATAGTTTGATAGCTAAATCCTCTTTTCTTTTACACGATAAAGTTTATATTGTACTTGTGTGTTTATTGGAAAAGATTTACAACTCACGTTTACTCGTAAGAGCTTGCGAACGGACGCAAAGAAGAAAGAAAAGTTGGGACAGGAAAAACATATGTTTTTATAAGGAAACAGCTTTGCTATTATGCTTACGCCCGTACTTATCAGATTTTTTCCGTAACAATATAAAAGATCCTGCAAATCCTCTCGAATATATTCCACGCAACGAATGTTTTTCATTACACCTTACTATTTGTACATTCTCATTTCTTGCAGCTGCAGCGTAACAAATGGAAATAATTTCTTTTTATTATCATGACATACATTCGGACGGTCTGTTTAATAAACCACAGCGCAGCGTTTGTATGCGTAAAAATTTACAGGAAACAAAAATCAGGTCATTTGTATTCAAAGTCGAATACTGAGAGGTACGTGTGGAAGTGAGTGTAGGAGATATTTTACTAGTCGCACACTTTGTTGTGGCCCGACAATCGTTTGGACATTTTAAAGTAGACCACGTATTGGGAATCGACTGTCCCACAACCACTGAAAGGAAAAAGTTTCCACTTTAGTAAGCAGATCTTAAATAAATTTATTTACAAAGCTTTTTAGTTATTTAAACTATACCTAAAACTTTAGTGGTCGCTGGCAAAATTATTTAAAGTAAGTAAATACTTCTTAAGCAAACTACAATATCTCTAAGAAGAACGCAAATTATGCTTGTAAAGTTGAAGCCCGGTTCTGCGAGTAAAAACAAATATTTAACGCGCCAGGGTTTATAAGTAGTCTTGAAAAGAAGACTGCTTTATTAAAATAGTTTAATATTGCGAAATAGAATAAATTTCCAGCTTTTTGTTTTTTTTTATGTATTTAAGTTTCTTGCCTACGTTACCCGAATGTTTACTCATTTTCAGTATTTTTAGCATTCATTGTTTGGGCATTTTCTTTTGCTAATGGAATGTTATTTAAAGACTGAACGAGCAGAACATTGAACATGAAAACTCCGATCAAAAAAGGCCTTTTAAGTTGAATATCTACTGTTTCATAAATCATCTCCCAAAGGGTTGAAAATAATCTAAAACTAGAGGCATTTCATGCATCGACCTACATCCTATCAAAAGAATGTCACAGCGTACCCATCAAACAACAACAAAAAACCGTCGTATCATTATGATATGTTATTAATCATTTCGCACAATACACGTCAGTTACGTTTAGGGGAGAAAATAAAGGAAGGCTTGGGCTATTATACCAGCAAAATGTTTGGTTTTATGGGTAACTTGGACGTATGCCGATTTCAAAGGATACGATAACCCATTTTTTTTTGGGAGAAGGAAACAAATGACTGCTAAACCTATTTGACGTTAGATACTTTATTCTAGAAGCCACAAAGTTGCGTCAGTCGATGACGGTAAAACGATTAAGTGTCAGTTTTGGACGAGAAATGAATAATGTATGCGGATATACTTTATTCTCATTAGTCTTCCTACGTAAGTATGAATAATATGAAATAAATAGGCCAGTATCGTAGGCGTTTTGGTTATAGAATAAACTGGCATTTTAAATTCAAGACATCTGCTGTATGCTCCTACTAGTTTTGTGATTGAACTAACAATCATTATGTAGAACAACTCCATGTAATGTGATTACGCATAGATAATAAAAAACTGCTTAATTGATTGTAACTACCTGTTATGTTTTGACTGGCTTTTTAGGATACTTGTCCATTGTATAATTTAGTTCTTTTTTATTTAACCTAAATTCAAAAAGAAAAGTCTTCGAACTTAACCTTAGATTATTTGACCGAGTCAGATCACTGACTTCGAACAATTACACTTATGACACGGAATTTAAAAGCCATTGAATTGTTCATGTTGTAGTGTATCTAATTTACACTTTATGTAAGTCACAAGATCAAGGGTAAACCAAAACATGAGTGCCATCAACTTTTACAGCCAATTACAGCTTCACGCTAGCAACTGTTCTTCTAGTCTCCATACCAAATTAATGCGTGCAGGGTGCATCGAAGTCATGTAAACCATCGCATTACGCGTGTCGCAGCCGGGTCGTCGTTCGCCACGGTCGCAACAACTCAATTACGTACCTAAAATAACAGTCGCCATGCCGTGGGTGGTCCCACACCCGGAATAGACAAGTGAACGTTCAAAAACGGTTGTAATAAGCGGATCTCCGCGCCTTTATGGTCTTTGATATCGGATTGAATGTTTGCCGATTTAAAACACATCTATACAGATTTTATCTTCTGATTTATGTAAGAAGGTTTTAGTTTTTATGTGGTAGGATCTATTGGCGAAGAATTTACTTTGTGAATTGTATTTACTTAGTTTCTGTGTAGCTATAATAAGTAAGATTTCTATGGGATTATAAAGCTTAGAAATTTTAATGGAACCTGACCTAACACACCATAATTAATCTTTGTATGCTTAGCTGCTAATGTTAATATTAGAAATTGATCATCTGCCAGGTTAATCATCGGACGCCATTAAACATCCATCTTCTCGTCTGCGCCGGCGCATGACAGCGTCGCGTTTGTTTGAGATGCGCTTCCTGTCGTCAAGCATGTTTGTCTAATTTCCGAACTGTTTGTTTAGTTGAAAAAGTTTGGATAGGAGCGCAAATTGATGCAAGTCACGCGCAACGACAGCTCTTGATGAAAATATTTTTGTTATTTCTTGAACAAATAGTTGGTGTGTTCAATTCAATTTCGTATTTAAATATTGAATCTGTTCCAATATTTTTATTTCTAAAAAATATCTCTACATAAATCTATCAAATATTTTATGTTTACACTAAGCTTTATTGAGAGCAATACACATACCAATGGCTGGGGAACGAAGGCCTGAATCCAACACCATTCTAAATCAACAACCTGTTGTAAACAAAACTAGGTTGTTATCGTAAAATAATTTAGCTAAACAAATCGACAGTTGCATTTCTCCCACAGTGATAGTAATAAAATAAAATCGGGCTACGATTGCACGGTGCCGAGCACGATGCTGTCCTAGCCACGATTTATATGCCCGTGATTCATTCCTCTGTTGACAGTTATAGCTCCAGTCGGATATTGCACTTTTGCACCGCATTCCCACTTCTGAATTATGGCTTATAATAACCGAAGACGGTTTCCACATTGAATACGACACTTAAAAGTTTCACAGTCAAAAGAGGTTACATAATACCTTTTGCAAATTCATCCATAAGCTTTCTATTACTTTGTTATTCAGTGGAGCGACTGAATCGGATAAGTTTCTATCTCACCTCAATTGACCTTTAAATTGAATCGAATTTTAAAATATAATAGGGTTCGTTATACGCAGTCGTCATACAAATCTCTAAGCCTGACTTTAATGCGTCTTAACCGGTTGCCATAAAACAACAAAATGTTATTTACAACTGTACGTTGTTTTTATATTTATTTATTCTACGTTTAATACCATGCGATTCCCATAAAAAGTTCCGTAAATTTCTATTGGAACGGACGGTTCTCGGACTGATCGCTCATCCCGCCCATATTTATAACCGTTTGATTTATTTTGTTATCTCTTTATTGCCCTTCTAACGACAAGCATTCTACTTCGAAGATTAATCACTCACGTCAACGTGATTTAGCAGAGCAACCGATATTTAATGTGCGCTATTTAGATAGAATACGATCCCTGTTTATATTTAGACGATCTACTAAGCGGTTAAATGTTCAATCGTCAAGGTAATAATTCATTATACAGCCGCAATAAAATGGCACTTGAGATAATAATTAGATATTGTTGTAGGTGGAATTCGTTACCGGTTAGGTGCGATACTTGAGAGGTTAACATAAATTCATTGGCGCCGCGAACAATATAGACAGGTAAGACAGCTAACTTGCGTATTCATGTGGTACTTGTTAAAATAGTTGCGACTAACACTTACCAGCCGCCTTTATGACACTATTTCAAAACATGCAAATTTATTTATTTATTTATTTATTTATTTAATACAATATGGAAGACTAACAGCTATACAAATCTGGATTAGCTATAATTCAGTTTACAGAAAGCCAATTATAAGTCTTCACTTTTAGAAACAACGTGGTTTATATAAATGTGAACACACACGTCTGCAGTAATCTACTTGAAAACACAAAAGTAGGTATATGTTTGTATTATTCTAACAGTGATAATTATTTAAAAAAGTTGAGGCTTAGGCACCTTCTTGCTGAGGACAGACTACACGCAAATGGATCGAGATTATGCTGCTTACAGAGTTTGTTAAAATGTCTACTTGCACGCACAATGTAACTATTTTGCCTGTAATTGGTTGAGACGCACGGTATGTGTAAAGGTGGATTAAAACGTGTTGCTTTACATGGGACATTATGGTAAAACTTAGCCAAAAGTTCGGGACTGTCGATATCATTAGAATTTATAATTTTAAGAAGTAAAGTGAAATCGGCAATTTCACGACGATTCGAAAGTGGCAACAGATGGAATTTTTTACATAATTGAGGATAGTTAATAGACTCATACGGAACTTTTTGATGGTAACAAAGAAATTTAAGGAAACGCTTCTGTATATTTTCTACTCGATCAATATATTTCTGGTAATGAGGATTCCATATCTGCGATGCATACTCAAGGTTGCTTCTTACAAAAGTGCAGAATAAAATTTTGAGTGTTTTCGCCTGAGTGAAGCATTTCGAGAGACGCATTATAAATCCTAGTGACTTAGATGCTTTTTTGACAATTAAATCAATATGGGAATCGAAAAGTAGCTTACTATCATGATGCACTCCCAAATCGCGGATAACGTTGTGCCTAGGTAGTGTTTGATCTCCTATAGTGTAACTAGTATCTAAGACTGCACGCTTTCTGGTATAGGTCACTACAGAACATTTAGCGGGATTAAGGTCGAGTTTATTTAATCGGCAGTATTCCTCTAATTGACATAAATCAGCCTGAAGAGCAAACATATCCTTAAACGATGAAATAGAAGAATAGATCTTCATGTCGTCAGCGAAACATAACAACTTGGATGATTGAAAGCAGGAATCGATGTCGTTTACATAGATAACAAAGAGTAACGGACCTAGTAATGACCCCTGGGGGACTCCGCTGGGAATAAAAACCCAACTAGATCGGTAGTTATGAAGTACTACAGCTTGCGTCCTATTCTCTATATAGGAGGAAAACCACCGGAGCAGATCTCCATGTATTCCCATGTGTTGTAGCTTCATGATTAGGATACTATGGTCAATTCGGTCAAATGCTTTGCTGTAGTCTGTGTAGACGACATCGACCTGCATGCCATCGTCCATTGAACTAGTGATGAAGTCATTAAATAGTATCAGGTTTGTGGTGGTAGACCTGCCCTTCAAAAAGCCATGTTGGAAGGAGCTGAAAGAATTTACTAGCGCTGAGTATAGCTGATTATGGATAACCCTTTCAAATACTTTCATCACAATACAAAGTTTAGATATTGGTCTATAGTTAGTGATGTCTGATTTAGACCCTTTTTTGTGGATAGGTGTAATATAGGCAGCCTTCCATATTTTTGGTACGACACACAATGCTAACGATTTTTTAAACAGAAGAGCGATAGGTCGGGCGACAGATGATGCACATTTTGAGAGAAGTTTAGATGATAAGTCGTCTGGACCCGCACCCTTCGTAGTATCTAAGCCTTGCAATAAACTTGTGATCTCGTCCGTTTTCACTACGATGTTACAGATGTCAGAAGTAGGACCTGGTAAATTGTTATCAGAGGAGCAATTAAAAGTCAGCTGGGTGTTACTGGTGGAGGAATCAAGAAAGGTTGATCGAAAATAAGCAGAAAATGCATCACAAATGGATTCACCAGTAAGAAATGTGTTGCCATTATATTTAAGTGTGCTAGGAATGGAATTAGAATTATATTTATTTTTGACAAACGTCCAAAAATATTTAGGGTTACTTTTTATTGAGGTTTCCGTTAGTTCTATATATTTTTCATAGCATGCAGATTCTATTATCCTAACTCTATCACGCAAAAGTTTGAATGTCAGTTCATCACTTCTGTTACCGTATATTTTAAATTTTTTAATGTATTTATGTTTTTCTTTGATGACCTTAATAAGTGATGGGCTATACCATATTGGATAAGTATTGGGTCGGTTAGACTTTTGGGGAATATACTTGTTTTGCAGTTCGTACAAAGACTGATTGAAAAACTCAACTGACTCATCTATTGATCGTCGAGAAAATTCGTGTTCCCAATCGACGGCAGAAATGTCATTATTTAGTGATTGATAGTCACCCTTATCAAACATGTAACGTATTCGCGGTGCGTATGCCAGTGGAGGTACATCAAAGAAATCCATTTCGATCAGCAATGCTGGATGGTAGGGATCAGTAGGTACCAGTGGGTCTAGACATTCAGTTACAGTAAGCTGGTGGCTGGAAATCGCCAGATCTAAAATTTTTCCGTACTTATTTACGATACTATTATATTGAGAGAAATCAAGAACTGACAATTCGTCCGCGAGTAAACATTCATCGTAAGTGGTGAGGTTCACCGGGTTCAGAGACAAGTTAAAAGAGGGTAGCCATGATATACCACTCATATTAAAATCACCTAAGACCAAGAACATGTCGGAGGAATTTTGTAAAGCTGATTGGTTCAATTTGGTCAGAAAGTTTGTTAGTTGAGAAGTAAAAGATAGGCCATTATTTTGTTTACACAAGTAAACAACGCAGATATACAAATTGACATAATTGCGTGAGTGAGATTTCCTAAACCGTATGCTAATCCATAAGTCTTCCGCAGTAGAGTGAAGTTGTGGTTGTGACATAGCTGATAATTCACGACGCGTGGCAATCAGTACACCACCGCCTCGAGACTGTCCGGTCATTGAATAGTCACGATCTCGACGCCACACAATATAACGACTGTCAAAAAACTCTGAGTCGCAAATACCATCCGTCAGCCAAGTTTCAGTCAAGACAATAATATCATAAAGGTTCATAAACAATTGACGTTGAAACACATCTGTCTTTGTCCGGAGTCCCCGTACATTCTGATAAAAAATGTTTAATTTATCAGCGTTAGCCATTAATAGCATATTCAACAACTTCTGCATAGGTCACTAAGTAATGAGTGAATATTAACCGAGCAATTTTAAAACTTAAAACAAAGCATAGCGAAAGATACATGCAAAGAGGGTAAAAATCTATTAAGTTTGCGAGCAAGTAGTAAACAACTGTGCGAGCAAGAAGACAGTAGTGCGCCGCGCCCGCAAGAGTAAGCGAGATGGGTATGTTTTTATCCATTTGCGCGTTGAAGTAAACAGCGCGATAACGAATACAAAAGAAGCGTTTAAACAGACAAAGAAAAGGTGTTAGGCTCATTAGCGTAGCATAGATACTAAACATTTTATCAATACAATACAATATGGTTTGATGGGCGAAAACTGAATAACCATTTTTAAATATCGAATAGCAGACAGTGATAACAGAAATGAATGAATAGCATATTAAATAATTTTGTTTAGATCTGTTTCTTTTCTTATGATAAAAACCTTACAATTAACGTCTTTGCGAATGTGAATTTTTCCATGTTTCACCCAAACAAATTCATAGTGCTTATCTTTGGCAAGAACTTTCGCTTTAGTCAAGAGCTTTTTGGATTCAGCACTTAGATGATCGTTGATGTAAATACGTTGAGGGTCATCCTGGACACCTATGTCTTTTGTAGAAAGATCTTTATCCGCACGCGCAGCAGCAATAAAATCTTCCTTAACATACCTGTTTAGGAAACTTACGATGATTAATTTTTCATTAGAGTTGTACATAGGAACCCTTGAGATATAATTTATTTGGGTTTTTGAACAGTTGTAATTGATCTTGCGACCTATGGCATCAACTATGGAGAATAGATTTTCATGTTTCTTCACGGGGACTCCCTTGATCTCCACATTATTTAGTCGGGATCGTTGTTCATAAGAGGCAAGTTCAAGCTTCGTGCTTGCTAGATCAGACTGCAGTGCAATGACTGTTTCCTCGAGCTTCTTGAAGTTCGACGCCTTAGATTCTAGTTCAACGATTCTAGCGCTAAATTCATCAATTCTAATATTCGCCTGGTTAAACGATAACTTTAGGTCCGTAATCTCGCCCTTGATCAGCCGTATATCCTCAACCAAAGTCGGCAAACCAGCTAGTTGAAGCTTCATGTCACGGATCTCTCTGAGAATAGTATCCAGCGATGCAGCCGGTTCCGGGGAGAGCGTGGACACTGACGGTGATGCCATTCTGCAAGCGGGGCACTTCCACTGAGCCCTTCTGTCAATACCCAATCTTCTCCAGCCCGACTCCGAGATGCTCGCACATTTAAAATCCAAATGTTTTTTGCAGCTCCCACACTGAACTCCGTCATTAAATAACTCGTTACACACGGCGCACGACTTCATAATATTCCTCACTAAATTAAACCAAAGGTTGACGATATATTTATTCGACCAGCAAACGTACCGTACGAATGAGCGTTCACACGAGAATTAATGTCAATGTATTTAATGTATAATGATATCCTAAACGATTAGCTGCTGTACCCTAAGTATAGTATTACGGACTATTACTATCGGGTCGTGTTGATGGGCTCGTGTTGAAAATTAAAAGGCTATTAAGTGTCGTCCCACGCGGCGGCGCGCGGCAGGTTGCGGGGTTTGTTCCCAGGCGTTGTAAAGTACATAGGTACAAGATACAAGTGGTAGGTACGGTAATAGGGCCTGCAATTGCGCGGGCCGTCGAGACACGACCGTGGGCGGTGGCGCCACGGCTGACTTTGATACCGCAAACTTAGTATTAGTCTTGTACCAGCTATCAGTTCGAAACACTGATTAGTAGCGCCGACGTTGCAAATTTCAATAATTACCTAACGGGCCAATCATTGAGGACCACGATTTAACAACTTTTCGTGTACAGCACTTAACCAGCCTTCGTTTCATTAAATAGTGCTATAAAATAAGTCTTAAATACTGTGTTTAGAAAGACATGATTTGCTAAATGGCTTTTATTAAGCTGCTGCTGGGTATTTCGATGTCAAATTGCTTTAAATAGGTAAACTGGTAGTGAAATATGTCTCTTAAATTTATTACCTACAATCTCTTGCCTTGTATCTCGCTCAAAAATATTTTAGTAGTAAATTTGTTGTCACTACGCTGGGATCTATTTTACATTGCATTATAAGGATCCAACGTTTGTCGCGTTTAGTCAAAACATGTGTTGAATTCATGTACCGTTTAGAACGTTGACTAGATTTATTGCCCTCAAAGATACTTCCAGCAAATGTTCATATTCCATTAGAGAAATAAAATAAAATGACTTAATAAAAATAACCAACGACCGCCGCAAATCATTGGAACGTTGACGGGCGTATTTCACACGTTGCCTTTTGTTCTGTTATTAAAATGAATATTTAATAACCATGTCTGATGATGACGTATGTTTGAGTGTTAATGCGAAAGGATTCTCGCATCGGTTTAAAGCGAATACGAAATACGTACAGCGAATGAAATATGTGTAAAGTTAAATCCCTTTCTCTGATGTAGTTTGCGGAAATTTGTCGGGACTTACAGTTCTATGAAACTTAATACAGAGTGAATATAGAAAGCAATTGTTAGTTTCCTAATAGTTTGTTCCCCGCTGTTGCTTTTAGCTTAAATTAAAAAACTCTCTGTAAGCATATGTTGTAGATGCGAGGGGATTGTTTTTATAGTAGAAATACTGTGTTGTTTTTAATTAACGTTTGGTAGCATCAGAACGAATATCTTAAACAAATTTTGTGCTAAATGGCTTTTCACTATAGCTGTTTGATGAATAATATGAAAAAGTGTTTTGGATAAATAATAATAATAATAATAATATTTCGGAACATCTCACACACGGTTATCTGATCCCAAGCTAAGCAGAGCTTGTGTTATGGTAACCAGACAACTGATAAACATACTTATATATTTCTAAATACATACATATTATAGATGAATTACACCCAGACCAGAACAAATGATCGTGCTCATCACACAAACATTTGTCCTGGGTGGGAATCGAACCCACGACCTCCGGTATAGCAGTCAGGGTCACTAACCACTAGACCAACAGGCCGTCCAGAATAGCAAAGACGGTAATAAGTCCATTCAAAATATGCCTGTAACTTTAACCATAAAATAGCATTTAATGTCATTAATGCTAATGTATTTCCAGACACGCTTTTTAGGCCCATAAATCGTTAAATTAAAAGTCTCCCAACAAACACCATTTAAAACAACCTTGATACACATTCCAAATACAATTAGGCCGCAATTAAAAACAATAAATTATAAACATGTGTGTCCCATTTATGTAAATAACAAGTGAAGATATTCAACACAAATCTCGCGATACATAACGCCAACAGCAATTAAGGCACTAGCAGACTCGACAAGACTCCTTTGAATTTACAACCCGCCTTCCCGACACTATTTGCATAATAATTTTCACTTATGAATAGATATTAAGGCGTTATTGCACTTATAAATATTAACGGCTGATCTCAGACTATAGGCGGGACAGTGTTTAACGATGATTTTCTTGTCATACTGATGACAAGCGGAATGTATAAGCTTCTAGGAAATACATGATGAATGATCCTTATGATTAAAGTTTAATGAGCGTTTCTTGTTGTACAAATGCGTCTATTAAATGTTAGTTGTAAAGATTGATAGTGAATACTACTTGCGGTGTATGGATATATGAAACGGGCTAGGTTTTGAAGCCGAGATTCAAATAAATTTCAATTTTAGCTAACTTTTGTTCAATCAAAAGTGACTATGAGAATGTTTTATTAAGTTCCTTTATTTATAGCCTACTTTAAATTAAAGCACGGATAGCCGTGCTTTAATTTAAAGTAGGCTTGTTAGATTAAACATATGAAATAATAGTAATAAATTAAAGACTGAAAAACATATTATCAGTTTTACTCGAGTATGTGAATTTAAATCAGTATTATTTACCTACGTTCAGT
This sequence comes from Autographa pulchrina, assembly GCA_905475315.1. Classification (NCBI taxonomy): domain Eukaryota; kingdom Metazoa; phylum Arthropoda; class Insecta; order Lepidoptera; family Noctuidae; genus Autographa; species Autographa pulchrina. The sequence continues at coordinate 5,807,149 of FR997773.1, forward strand.
AAACGATATGGCCTTATAAAGTCATTTATTCGATACCACAATCTAGAGTCAAAGGTATAGCATAAACAATCGACGATCGTTCCGAAAATGTATTCAAGCCACCAAATAAAGTTGTTATCATACTATGCTAATACGGCCTGTATTAAAATAGAACAACAGCCGAAAGATCAAAAGAAACTCATCGGAAAACAGAAACAGATAACGGTAATGAAGCTATTTCAATGTAAAAATCTTTGGGGTTCAATAGAACGGTACCTGGTATCGCCGCATAACTCAGATAAAGTTATAAAATCGCTTGGTTCGATGCGTGACCGCACTTCCAAACGTTAGGGGGTGTTTTATTGAAAAAGTTGTTGCCGTGATCTGACTTCGTAAGGCACGGACTGAAATATGAATAATAATCGGCCTTAGGCGCCTACCGTGAGGATTCCACGGAATATTTCGAAGGTGTACTTTATGCGTGAGTTTGGCTAAAGTGCTATCTTATGTAAAGAAGGTAACGTCTTATTTTATCAGTAAAAGGTGTGTGTATTTTTTTGTAGACGCGTTCTAGATTTCAGATAGGTAACTTTGTATTTACTTAGAATGTACTGTGAATATTTTCTGGCAAAAAAATCTTGATTCAAGTCTCATATTTTTACCTGAATAAAGTTTGTGAAAGAGGTGGGGGTGGGTATACACTTCTAAATAATATAATACCTACATATACCTGTGAAAAACAAAACGAAATGAAATTATTGTGACATACGTCACAAAAAATATAATAAACAGAAATCTGTTCAACAGTAAATATGTAATGATTAATGTTAGGATTATTCTGTCATTTGCCAGACACTAGTTGACAAATCACTTTACAGATTCGAACTAAACCTTAATCGAATCTTTATGTATCTTATCGGCGTTAGATGTGCGTAAAACGACAAACGTTCAGCACAAAGCGAGAGCTTCATACGAAGGGTCATTAATCACATATTCAGAGCCACCGTCAATCAATCTTGTGACATCCGCAAACGTAGCGGTTTGCTCGCCTCACTTCGTTTACATTGCTGCTTCAGCTTAAATTTGAGCGAGATTAAATGGATAAAAACGCAGTGTAATATGAATTTAAATCACATTAAAATTATCGAGAACATTGCCTAATTATTTATTATATATATAGATTTTGATTTAAGAACTGATACAAAAAATAATGCTGTAGAAAAAAGTATGTCTTTGCACTGGCAATTGTTTTAGAATTTGTTTGCGCATGTTAGATTAATGTTGGTAGTTTCCTAAATGGGAGGATTCTCAAAGCTATGAACTGTTGAATTGTAAAGGAAAGTTTACTGTATCACTTCAGTAAAACCCATTTCTACGTTTTCCATTATACCTGCCAGTCTAAAAGCAACGTTCGCAAAGAGTTTTTAAAACTATATTTGTTTACACTAACTGCGAAACATCTAAATACCTTTATTGTAATTTTGGGTGTTTGATCAACAAAAATATTAAAAACACGAAGCATATCTATAATTTAAAATATTTATCATTATTGCGCAATATTTATTTTCGAAGCTCGTTTAATACCAACTGTCCTCTTCTTCTTTTGCTAACGACATAATAACACGGTATTGATAGACAATTACCAAGAAATTACACGTAACAAATGACTTAAGTCCTCAGTTTATTGGCAACACGCCGTGTGGTCTTATTCCTTCACTTCCAGTAAATGTCGTCATAACTGACATATCCATATTACCCACTCATACACGCTTGTCGTCCAATGGTACAGTTCCAAGAAAGATTCGATGGAAGAGCCAATTAAGCAAGTAAATACTAAGTAGGTATTCAAAGAACAATAGGAAATCCAGCGATCGCAAAATAATTTATAGTGAAAAGTAACATAATGCCAGAATAAAGTACATGAATATAAGTTACGTAAAAGGAACGGTTAAGTAAGGTGCGTAAATTAATGTGATATGTATGTCTATTCTGTTAATAATTTCGGTGACAGGTGAGAGTGAAGTGACAATAAAGCTCACTTCAAAAGTGAACCCAATTGGCCTTGATTTAGAATTCAAATTCGAGAATACGTATTTGACATCTCACCGCGGATTCAGCGCGGATTCAGCGCGGATTCCGCTGTCGAATGTTACAGAATAGCACGGCAGATGTGACTGAGATATAAAACTTTAAATAAGATTAATATTAAATTATTCAAATTAATAATACTGCTACATAAATACAGTTACGTAATTTCTACAATTCGTTCAAGTTTCCTAGTATTAAGCCTCAGTAAAAAGAAAACCTTTGCCTTCCGTAGCATTACTGACACATTTCAACAAAGTTATAAACAACACATTCTCGGAACCGTAACACGATTGTTGAAACAAAACGAACCGCTTGAAACATCCCACAATATTTCAAAATTACGACTCGCGTGAAAAATGTTAATAAAAATATCTTAATTGTAATGGATGGCGTGTTCTGTGATACAACAATAATAAATTACTTTGTAATTATATCGCTCAGAGCGTGTTTACCATAATGAGTGAGATAAAGTGGAACGTAGTAATTTCTCTAACGTTTACCTGAATAAATGGCTTAGAACGGTATGTAGCTGAGTTGAATGTTTCGAGGACTATCTAGCAACATGTTATGCAACAATAATACGCGGTAACATGTATGTTATGATTTTTGATGCAAATAATTGATACAAAAAATATTTATTTACCTAATTCATTTTGAGCTTAAATTTTGTATACTTACTCCATACAAGGAGTACACTTCAAACCTTTTGGGTTAATATCCCCTTTCGGTAACACCCTGTATAACACACGAGTTGTTATTGTGTACCCTCGTAATATGGAAAATGTTTAACAAAATCATGTTGACAGATTCACACAGAAATTGCAAATATTCGACGCGCCTTTATTATTGGCGAACGATAAAATATTCAGTCCACGAGCATTTACAATTGTTAAAAGCATGTTCGCTTTAATTAACCATTTGTGTTCTACAGTATAAAAGGTTATAAATGAAAAGAACAAAGAAATTCTATTCATTTCAGATGAAATCGTAATAATGCCTTTGCGAACCATTTGCTCTAATCGTCGTTCAACTGTTTTATTTGCTAGAATATTGTTGGAAGAAGAATAAAAATCTTCGTGATCGAATCCCGTAAAGAAATAAAGGGTAATATTTTTGATAGGCTTATTCAAAGTTTTATTATGATGCATTAAGATTATAAAGCCAATATAATGTATATGAATTTGTTTTTCATAATGCTAATATTTGTTATACCAACACATAAATTCATGTAATAAACTCCTGTTAAAACATCGCTGAAATTATGTTTTTGAAATATCATCAATCACGTAACAACATTAATTTGCGATGGAGCGTAAACACGTGTGCTCACGTCAGCGGTCTGATCGTTAGTCCGATGAAATTTCTTAGAACCGATGCATACATCACTTTAAACAATCAATAGCACTTGTTAGATATAATCACAGTTGGTAGGGATGTCGGAAGTCCCAAAAAAGTATCGATAATATTGTTGTTGGTGGATATTAAGAACAAAATGTCGATAGAATTATACGATTTGAAATAGGATTACAAGTAATGTTGCAAAAATTAGCTTTTGCAAGTGCTACATTATTTTATATGGCTGAATAAATAACAATCCACAAACACTGTTTCAGATAAATCAAGTTATAATTTAATATTAAACATGAATAAATATTAGAAACCTACGGCAATTACGCCTATAGTCGAATTATGATATAGTGCATAAATTTTTGTTTATATTCAGAATAGATAATACTGTGTTATTTATTAAACTCACCCAAAATATCGATATATCGATATGTTTTTCAACATGCCTACAGTAAGGATCTCGGCCAATCGGAAGGACTTCCCGTCCAAGTGTTTTATCCATCGACAACTCATCTCTTACGGCCAAACATCCGATTTAGATAATATCAGTTTCCGAGTAAATACGAAACGATACGAAGCTTAGAATATCAAGACAATATTTATTTAAACTGCATTTAGTAGCGTAGTTTTAATTGAGCTTAATTAAAGCAAACAGTTTATTAATGAGGTCGAATGCGTTTTATGTAACTACTTATTGAAAATCGAAATGCGAATCGGTTGGACATTTTTTTATTACGTTTTATTCTCCGTATTCTGTTAGCTTTTTGAAATAATATAAAAATAACAATGGTTTAGTCGTCTCTATTAAGTAAAAAAATTACAACTCGGGAAAGATGTCTGTGTACAAAATGTTTTATTTTGGCCATATAGGGATTAAAATGTACTGTTGACTAATTAATTTGAGATGACTATTGTCTACAATAGATGATTTACCGTAAAATAAATGAGTTCGCTAATATCTTGTGGTAAGATGCTATTGCTATAAAACAGCAGCAGCAAACCTAGAATAAGAATTTGATCCGTTTTATTACCAGCAAAAGAATTTACATTTCGAAATAAAATGACCAAAAACAAAAGACTACGTTTTGAATTTTCAGTACAATATCCTAAAAATGTTAACAAGTAATATACCGTGATCCCATGAAATGAGATCGTTACGGAGTTTCTTTTAAAATAATTTGGATCTGCGCCAACGGCGGTCTCGCAACTGGTGGTGGATTTAACCCTTAATGCTCACAGAATTAAAAGCTCCCAATTCTATTTGCCGTCCGTTGGCTTGCATGTTAACAGAAAACCTTAATAATTATGTATTGTATTGTAACGGAGTTCCTAACAATGCGTAAAATTGTGAGCAGTGGAATTAATTGGACTGTGAGGCGCTGCGCCCGTTGCGACGGCATTCTGTTTGACAAATTATTCATTCATGAATTATGCGAATGGATAAATTTATTTGTCTCTGTTGTTGTAATCTAACAATGTATTACAAAGGTTCTTGACGAAGAAGCTTGTGTTGTTGAAAGCGGCTTAAGGATCAAGGCAACAGAAACATTTACGTGTATTTATCAATTACCTATAAATAATCCAAGGTTGACTTAATGCCAGTGACAATGCCTGTTTAACTAAAGATTGTTTAGTATTCTTATACTTTGACCTATGTAACATACCTTTGTCGTGTAAATTTACAATGTTATTTTTGGAAAAACATAAATTGAGAATAATATACAAGTGAAATCCAATATTTAATATATATAGGTATGTATATAATAAGATGGACATTACTTAAAAATGTTGATTGAAAAAACTGGTTAAAAGTCAAATAAACGAGAAGGCAATACTGTATTTCCCGCCCATTTCAGTTCGTAAAACAATATTGAGGTTCATGATTCCGTCTTCCAAACAATAAAAAAGTTTAACTAAATAACCGAACCTTTAAGTATCTTATGCTACAAAAGGAGATCATAATAACGTAATCATAAGAAAAGTTTTTATTAGCAAACAGAACTATTATAACTGGCAACACAGTTTGTTAGCTAACTCTATAAAGTTGCCATGGGCAGACCCTTTCAGCTTCTTTTTATTATAGTTCCGCGGCTCGAACGTCACTCTTTATGGCCAATAAATTTTGCACGAAAAACGTAAACTTTTTCGGCTATGCGGAAAACTTTGCATTATTCGGCTAACTCGTGAAAAAGGGAAAAGGGTGATTCGTACTTTATATGTAAAAGGATTGTGTACCTTCATACGTATCACAATGCTGGCTGGTATTTAAGATAAGGATTATTTGTATGTTGTGTTTCTTTATTGCATACAGTTTGTGTGTAATTTGCATTCATATGTTTGCTTATGAAAAGTTGGCGAGAAGTTCAATATAGAAGTTCAATATTTTGACGGGCCTGTTGGTCTAGTGGTTAGTGACCCTGACTGCTATACCGGAGGTCGTGGGTTCGATTCCCACCCAGGACAAATGTTTGTGTGATGAGCACGATCATTTGTTCTGGTTGTCTGGGTGTAATTTATCTATAATATGTATGTATTTAGAAATATATAAGTATGTTTATGAGTTGCCTGGTTACCATAACACAAGCTCTGCTTAGCTTGGGATCAGATAACCGTGTGTGAGTTGTCCCGGAATATTATTATTATTCTCTTTATTTCTTTTTAAATACATACAAAATACATTTTTAAATATATACAATAAAAACTAAAAATATACATTTAAAAATATAAAATGTAGCTTCCAACCGGCCTCGGGACGAGGTCCAAGCTGCCGGTGGTTAGGACTCCAGAGAGAGGAACCTCCTCACAATACGCGCCGTGTCGAGAAGTACCGCTTTCTGAATCAAACCCTTGACCCAGGCACCTAGCGAGAGCCTCTTAAGGTGTTGGTCGAGGCTCTTGGCTATTATGCCGTTGGCTGTAACGACTATCGGGACAATCATTGCTGAGTCCACCTCCCACATGTCGACAACCTCGTGCGCTAAATCCAAATATTTTAGTTGTTTTGCTTTTTCAGCTTTCACGAGGTTCTCGTCATGAGGAATTGTGATATCAACAATGATTGCCCGACGCTCCGATCGATCTATCACCACTATGTCAGGTTTATTTGCTATAATAGTCCTGTCAGTGATGATAGATCGGTCCCAGTACAGTGTGACACGACCACTTTCGAGAACTGGGTCGGGCACATACCTGTAGTACGGCACCTCGGATTCCACAAGTTTGTATCTCAAAGCAAGCTGCTGGTGGATAATCCTGGCTACTTGGTTATGCCTGTGCAAGTATTCGCCGTTAGCAAGACGAGAACAACCCGAAATTATATGTCTTAAGGACTCACCTGGACAGTGACATGCCCGACATATGTCAACTGTACCGTCCTTTATGATATATTTCCGATAGTTATTCGTCATGATAACTTCGTCCATAATTGCACATACAAACCCTTCGGTTTCTCCAAAAAGATCACCGAAGCGTAGCCAGGCTACGGACGCTAAGAAATCTACATCGGGCCCATGAAGGGTCCGGTAGTAGCGCCCGTGGAGCTCCTTGCTTTGCCATACATCCTTGCGGTCCTTGACGCTCAGTACGACAGGTTTGTGCAAGTTCTCTTTGCCCAAGGAGAGCGGTGTGAGGCCCTTATCCACTACCACCACATCTCGATGCATCCCCACGTCGACTTCGAGAAAATACTCCCTGAGGTTACATACCTCGCGATTATGGAGGGTCTTAGCATTTAGAAAGCCTCGACCCCCGCATTTTCGCGGGATATATAACCTCATTACTGAAGAGCGTGGGTGATGCATTCGATTTGCGGTTAGTAGTGTTCGGACTCTCCTATCCAAGGCGTCTAACTCAGTCTGAGTCCACTTGAGTACACCAAAGGAGTACATCAACACTGGCATGACCCAACCATTAAAGGCACGCACCTTGTTGCCGCCTGACAAAACACTTTTTAGTACTTTGTTCAAGCGGCCAAAGAAACGTGCCTGCAATGATTGTTTCACATCAGCAACGTTGATACCTAACGCCTCTGACATACCCAAGTATTTGTAGGTCTCCGTTGCAGAGAGAGACCTTAGGTTTATGGAATCCGAGAGCTGTATACCCTGGGATTCCACAATCCCACCTCGCTTTACATGCATGACCGCACATTTGTCAACACCGAATTCCATGCTGATGGAATTACTGAAGCTTTCAGTGATCTTCAGTAACTTCATCAGCTGCAATCCGCTGGTGGCAAAGAGCTTAAGGTCATCCATGTATAGCAAGTGGGAGATTACCTGGCTCCCTCTCCTCAACGAATAGCCCAGCCCCGAATTCTCAAGCAAAGTGCTTAGAGGATTCAAGGCCAAGCAGAACCACAGGGGACTCAGACTGTCGCCCTGGAATATTCCCCGCTCAATCCTAATTGGTTCCCCACCCTGTTGGATATCCCGACATCCTGGATAGTGAAGAACGGTACTCCATTGCCCCATACATGACATCAAGAAGGCGCGTAGAGTTGTATTAATTTTATACAACTCCAGCACCCTCATGAGCCATGTATGCGGTACCGAATCGTAGGCCTTCTTATAGTCTATCCAGCATGTCGACAGATCTTTTTTAGAGCGGCGAACCTGTTGGCAAATAGCCGTGTCAATAAGGAGTAGCTCCTTAGTGCCACGGGATCCACTCCTACATCCATTTTGAGAGGCAGACATAATGGAGAAACTATCAACATGCTTGTTAATTTTTGCCCTCAAAATGGACGTAAGGAGCTTATAGACTGTTGGTAAACACGTAATTGGTCTATAATTCTTTGGATCCGTAGCACTACCTGTTTTGTGGAGCAGATGGGTAGATCCTGTAGTCAAGAACTGTGGGAGCGAAGCTGATTCCACAGCAGACTGAAATTGAGAAGCCAAGCAACTATGTGAACTCGGGAACCATTTTAACCAAAAATTTTGCAGTCCGTCCGGCCCCGGTGTTTTCCAGTTTGCCATCGGACGGACTGCATTGGCTACGTCTTGGGGGCTGATTGTAATTGCCCCCATCTCTTGTATAGGTTCACATACTTGCTCAACCTCTCGCATCCAGTCGCCTTCGGAATGGCTGACAGGCACCGACCAGATGCTGCGCCAAAACGAATTTGTGGTATCACCATCCGGCAGGCACCCGCCATCCACGGCTGAAACCGGCCGCTCCCACGCTCTATGTACCCATCTTTGATCTTTTTGGAACATGCGATTCAGGTGAAATCGTTCCACCCGCCGTTTATAGCGTCGAATACGGTTTGCCCATGCATACACTTTTTGCTTAAACAGGTCGATGCGCTCTGTAACGCGGGCAGTATATTCACTGGGACTAATATCAGTCCCAGCAAATGCACGCCTTACAAAGCGCATCACGCGTGGTCGCGAATTTCCCTGTTTAAAAGCAATTAGTTTTGCAATGAGTGTCCTAGCCTCAGCAACACGCTGCTCGATCCTGCACTGCCAAGCTGGTACGGCTGGTTTCGGTCGTGTAGCTATGTTACTATGACAAATTGCAACATTAGCTACACGACATGCCGTAAGGGCCGCGCAGTACAAAATCGAGTGCGTGTCCCTAAGGTCTTCACTGCTCTCAAAGTAAACAGGGAGCAGTGAATCTAGGGCACCCATTATCGCTTTGTTGCGGTTATGCATGGGCAAACGAGGTAATCGAGGTCTCTGGTCGGGCGGCGATTTAAGATAATCCCGAATCGCATCCTCCAATGTACTCCTTATTAACTCACTGCACTGGGTACTTACAGTTATAGCCCCATCATCCTCTTCCCCATCATCAGGGGCGGTGGGTGGAGCACCAAGAACTGGCGCTACCACTGGTAACGAGGTGCTGGCGGCAGGGCTATGCTGTATTTCGGAGCGCAGTCGATCAAGCGTAGAGTCATCCAACCTATGATTACGCTGGATGACCCGCACCTGATCCGACAGTCGTTGTGCCGATACGTTGACACCCGGTTCAAGAGCCTGAAACAGAGACAGCATTCTCGCACGGTACGCAGTGAGGTTAGTTCCTCCCTCTGTCGCCCCGTAATATGCGCGCATGACGTTCTCATTTATACTTTGAGTCCACTTCATGCGCCGCACATCACCACCGGGAGCGGGAGCCCTGTTCGAGGCCGGTTGGCCCGCGGGCGCCAAGCTGGACGGTGGCCGGCGTCTCCCCTGCCGACGCACAGGTGTTGGCGACGTCGGCGGAGAGTAGTACTCGTCGCTGGAGCTCGACGCGATTGCAGGTGCCGGTGCTGGAACCTGATCCGGCAGCTGGGAGGCGGAGCTCGGCGACGAGTCCGGAGGTGGTGGGCGTGCTGCTGCTCGAGCTTTTTGTCTCGTCAACATATTATTTTCTCTGTTTTCATCTTTCTTTGATATTTGTAGATTAATATGTGTTTGACGTATGTCATCTTTAAGTTGTCTTCGTTGTCTTCTAATTTTTATTGTATTTCATATTTGGTTAAAACGCTTAAAAAGTATATAATATATATATTGATGAAACACAAAACTGTTTGGACAGATTATATTCTTGATTAATTGTAATAAATAAGGTATTTAAAATATATATTTACAGAGAAACTCAAATGTGGTGTTGACGTTGACGTGTTTTTTTTTTTTTTTTTTTTTATTATTATTATTATTAGAAACACAAGAGAATAGTCGTACGTCTTTTGTGTTTTAGATGTTTTATTGACACTAAATAATCACTCAATAAATCACATCATCATTACACTACGGGAAGTCATTAATTGCATTTATTTTAAATCTATTGATTTTAACCTCAGATATTGTTTGGCCATTGATGCACCAATATCTATTGGATTACCAGATTGATCAACGAAGAATGTCCACATCAAATATTTTATTAGACATTAATAAAGTACTAGAATGCCAACATTAGAATGATCAATGAAGGCGTCATGCACACATTAACCTGTACAAAAGTATACTCATAGAAAAACGGACTAAACTAGTAAGGTAAAGTTTAGCAGAAATTTTTAACAGAAAAGCCAGTTTATAAAACTCCTTCAAAATATAAACACAACTAAAAAAATCTTGTTAAAAACGCACCGTATCAGAACCAATCAAACATCGATATATGTATTCGATACCGTATTCCGATATCCAATCGGACGGCAGGCAGTCGAGGCAGCCGAGTCATCTCGCAGAAATATGGCATGCAATAAAATATCGATACAGGAAATAGGGAAGCAATCGGTACCATCACCAATCCCGGACAATCGTTGGAAAAACTCATATGAATTCGGATAGCAGACCCAATTGCTTTCCATATTCAATACCATTATGATAATGTCGTGATACCCACATAAATCTTTACTGGTAAACATAATAAGTTATGTATCGTTTTAGGGATTCAAGTTATTGGTGTAGTGTTGTTTAAATCTTGAGAGGTTATGTATCGATTCTTCTTTTTATGTTGATACGTGTACGATTTTTCCGGTTTGTGTTAAGAATTAGAATATTCGAATTTACATTAGTTAAATTGCTTTAGTGTTTATGTATAGTATCGTTTACTTTTGTATAGTTTGCGTATTGTGCCGAATGCAGTGACAAAAAAAAAACGGGATTTTTTTATAATTGTTTATCTTTACTTGTAAACAAGATAAACAGCTTACTAAAAACGAAACCGCACAATTTCCACGTACAATAAATTCGAAATAATTCGACTTATTTAAATGTAAATTGTACATGCTCTAATTAAACGTACGAACAATTCGCAGCAGACTAATTAAATTCCCTCTCGATAAGTATTAAAGCTCGTTGAAAACAAACCAATACAATAATCCCGATATTCAATTGTTTCATCAGCTTACCCGACCATAATTCTAACACGATTTGATGAAGATAAAATGCGTGGAGGGTGAATAGGATAACCAAAATATAACCACTGAACTGGGAGCACGACTCGTCATGAATAATGTGTGTACCTAATGAAACAATATTCATCAAAATTCGAACTGCAATATGTCTGTTTTTAGATTCTTAAAGAAAATATATCATTAAAAGTGTAGTTCTTATTCCGAAAACAGCAAAAGTTATCCTGTCGTACCCAACTGCGGCTGTTCTGACAAATAGTTCTTACATACAAAGTTTTAAGAACAACTTTAAAGAATATGAGGCTCTTGGTTATAATAAATATAACTTATGGTATACGAGTATGTGCATAAATTTATAAAGAGTGTTTTTTTTAGGTTTTAGTCATTTATCTCTTTCTCAGAATATTTCTTCACACAGTGGAGCAGTTTAAATAATTGCTTTTATTAATTATTAAATCAGATTGTCCTTGTGTGCAGCAACTGTCTTACCCCAAGGCAAACGCAACTTTCTCAATCCAAAAAAACAAACGAGCATCAATACGTCCCCAAAAATAGAACACAATAATCCAACATTCAATTTATTAATCTACTGAAGCATTTACAATTCTAATACGATTTGCAGTACTACAATTGAGGCGGATAAACAAAATGTTCGTACGTTCGTGCGATACATTCAGGCTCGACTGAATGCGTTCGATCTCGGTCGTGAGGGGATGTCTATTGGATTTCAACTGTCGTACTACAATAGCTGTTGTTGTTTGGTCCTGAGAGATTGAAGTTTTACGAAGTTATCGACAGGTATTTTTTGGGCGTCGGTTTTGAGTATGTTTATAGTTTTAAAGCTTGTGAGCCCTAGCAACTAACAAAGCGAACGACAAACTTGTCATGATGATTGATTTCTACTATTATTTAATTTAATTTTTCGCTGATCAAGGGAACGCATTATTACGAAAATATATTTAAATTAGTTAAAAAAAAAATGTTTGAAAACTGTTCCAAATACCTTTTTTTTTTTATCAGCGAGAGAATTTATACACCATAATTATGTAACTAACACCCCACGTAAGCCATCCATGTTTATTTCCTTACACAATGTAAATGAGTAAATTTTAAAATGCAACAAATAACCTCACAGCAGGATAGGGTTACAAGAAAATAATATACATCTACTAACTCACATAACCCTCCCTAATCCAGCGACTGATAACAAGAACACAGTATCCATCGCAGACACAAGCAGGGAGGCTGAGTGAAATTGACAGATTTATTTGCGTTCGGATAAACTGGGATTGCGACTGGCTGCATTTTTTACAACGCGGTCCCAACGCTCTCGGCGGCTGAATAAATTCATTCGAATCCTGAAAATTAGCTGCAGTTTTGTACTGGATTTTCACTCTCGCAGTATAAAATATTTATTAGTTTAGCGGGTATAGTAATAGTTGCAGCTGCATGCCGATTAATTGCTGTTTTGTTTTCGAGATTTAGTGATGTGTTTCGACTTTTGTAGTCAACGAATTTCGTCGGTGTGGTAAATAAAATATGTTCTTTTATGTGTTTTAATTTTGCTCGCGGATCGCTGATATAAATTCTTGATGCATTTTTAGTTTGTCGAAATTGGACTCGGTGTACAATATTATGAGCATAAAACTATGTATGTATTACATTCACTCAACAGACACTTGTCAGACACATTTTATGAGAAATATTAACACAAGAATAAAACATATTTTCATATTACCAATTCAATAAGATCAATTCCAAGTTCCGTAAAACGCGAAGCGTAAGCCGTAACTAATAAGCTTGAATAAAACGACATACAAAGTTAATAGGATTTCGTAATTATACAACATATCTCGATATATCTCCCTTAATCCTAATTTACCTTATCACGCAAGAAATATGTAAGCAGGTGAATATTGGATAAACGTATATAATATATTTCAAGATACTGCGGAGGCCACCAAAAAACAGAGAGCTTTGAAAAAAGAAAAAGAAACTCTTTAGCTTTATCAAGCTGTAATATTTTATGTACTTACAAAATATTTATTAAGTCATGCATTACTAGGAAATAATGAAACATAATATGCACGAAGGCTATGCATTACTGCATATTTTTTAATCAGCCTGTAGACTCCCATTAGGAGAAGAAAAAAATAGTCTATTGTATGCAAACTTATTAAAAACAAACAACCATTTTAATAGTGTTTTAAATAAACTAGCTGTACCCGGCATGCGTTACAATGCAATTTTTTCTACCTAGCACCTGCCTACTACCTACCTACTACCTACCTGCCTACTACCTACCTGCCTACTACCTACCTGCCTACTACCTACCTTTTTTTTTTTTTTATTTTTTTTTGCGGGGTGAAAATCTAATGAGTTCGACCCACGTCGAGGGCACGACGTGGGGATATGTCGGACTTGCACCGACCAAAAACACCCCGGTCCCCTTCTCGCCTTTGCTGGAGCCGCGGGATCGCTAAGCATTCTCAGCGCAGCTCCGGCAGGCGACGGTCCTTTAAGGACTCCTTCTAGAGGGGTGGGTGTAAAGTGCCCACCCCTCATTCCTTCTGAAAACGAACGCGTGGAACATCGCGTCCGTATCCTCCGGGGCCTGTCAGCTGATCGGGTGACGAGGTGCCCTCCCCATCACCCGCAGGCCTTACCTCAGGGTGGTCTCAGGTCATGAAGCGCCCTGTTGCGGCGCCCTGTGCGCCTGCGGCGCGAAGGGAGCACAGCGCTTGCCTCCCTCTGTCGCTCGGCGGCTTCCTTTGCTGCCACCACGAGTTCACTGAAAGTGACCATCGCCCGCCAGGCGCTCTCACTCCGGACCATGGCTGATATCACAGCCGGTAGTGAGGGGTCCTGCCCTCCAATCTCTGCGACCAAGTCGCGTCTTTCATTATGCCACGCTGGGCAGGCCTGCAAGGTATGTGCAGCGCTGTCCTCTGGGGCCGTGCAGTGGTGGCACGCCTTCGACTGCTCACGTCCGATTCGACACAGGTACGTCCCGAAACAGCCGTGTCCGGTAAGCACCTGCGTCAGCCGGAAAGTGAGGTCTCCGTGACGCCGTTCTAGCCAGTCCCAAAAGACAGGTCGGATGGCGGCAATGGTGTTATGCCCAGCAGTGGGCTCGCCGAGACGTTCAAGCCAGGTCGCGTGGGCTGCTGCTCGCAGCTCCTCCCTTTTCTCGCTCAGCGAGAGTACGCTGTCCTGGGTTGCCTGCCTGCGCCAAGTATGCAGCTGCGCTAGGATTTGGGCTTCATACTTCCAGGGCAGCGACTGTGCGAGCAAGGTGGCAGCCTCACCGGAGATCGTACGATACCCCCTGATGAACCTACTACCACTTAGGGGTATGAAAATAGTAGCCGATTCTCAGACCTACTGAATATGCATATAAAATTTCATAAAAATCGGTCAAGTCGTTTCGGAGGAGTATGGTAACTAACATTGTTACACGAGAATTTTATATATAAGAAGATACTATTTTACAAATCCGACTCTAAACACATAAAATGCATTCCCAACCACAATTTGATTTTAAACCTGTCTCAAACCACGTTACGTTACAGCCTTACAGGTCACGGCAAGGAAGCGGTAATTTCCCCTGAGATGCAACGTATCGACGGCCCAGCCCCGATTGTTGTCACAAAGACGTAATGTTGCGGGCGTTGGACATTGCCGTTTGACGATTGCTGTAAATATAGCTGGTAGAATTTTTCCTTTAATCCCTAAGAAGTATGATTACCATTGCTTTGCTCTGGGAGTGTGTTGGGAGTGACGGAATTTTAGATATGGAATACTGTATGATATAAAAGCAGACCACTGTTTTGTTGAATTTAAGGTCTTGTTTATTCTTATTAGGTTTCTAGTGTAGAGACGTAGAATTGAACTGATTAATTTATAGCTGTATTTTTTTGTTATTCGACACTCTTTTTTTTAAGTTCCAAACTTTACATAATTCAAATTGCTTTTTGTATAACAAATAACTTAATTATTTAATATCTATAAATATTCATTAAAAATACACCACCATGTCTTTTAATACAGTTATCTCCAATCAGTCGTCATAATTAAAAGTAAAACTGTCGATAATTAAAACGAACTAGTTCACAACATTATCATAACTGTCAAACACATCACCACACAATCTTACTCTTAATTAAAACCATTCCTTATTTAAAAATAAAAAGGAAACAAAAAAACATCAGTTAATAAAATGACATTATAATCATATCAGCCTGTCAAGCGTGTTCTTTATTTAAAATACAGGAGAGCAAGTATTGTTATCTTACAAAATAGATAATGGGAGTAGTGTATTGTGGACGTCTTGCTACCGTGATAAGAACAGTAGCGTTTTCTTGTTTTACGAGCTGTTTGTTTGTTACAGTTTTGTCGGACTTTTTTGAAGGATACTTATTCCTTTGTGGTATATTAGGTTTGTGGTAAATGATAGAGGTATCGTAAACTTAAGATTTGTAAGGAAATAGGAACAGTAAAGTAATTTTTTGGTTGAATGTTTTAGTTATTTTATTTTATTATGTATCATAAATACATAAAAAAAATCAAATATAAAATAAATACTTATAAATTCCATTAACAGTTTTGTTTATATTGAAAACACCATGTATTTTTATTTAGATATACACCGAGGTTGTTTGTATAATACCAGTATACTTTTTAATTTTTTAGGCAATCAGTTTGAGTGAATCACTCCGAAAATAAAAACAGTTTGTGATGTCTAGGTACTTTGTACGGCGCGCTACAATAGAAACAACAATGAAAAAATGCCTGTCGCACTGCCTTCTATGTAACCAAAGCTTTTGTTTTTCAGATGTCGAAGGTTGACGTGGCCTGATTTATACTCTTAGTATATAATAATCCAATCTATGTATTTAATTTTAACCATACTGTCGACCTAATAAAATAGTAATTTAATAACAAAAAATAAAGAAAACAGCGAATACGTTTTGCAAATTAATAAATTATGAGAGTTTTTTATGTTTTTATATTATAAACCTAACATAAAAATAAAAGTAGAGTAAACTTTTGAGCTTAATAAGGGAAGCGTAGCCAATCCCCGTATCAAATCTACAAAAGTATTTATGAGGTACCCTTTCGCATAAGACATGAAACGACTCTATACATTTAACAAAATGTTGTTTGTAATATATTTGTCAAAGCTTTGTCAATTATAAACAAAACTGACAAATAAGCGACACGCTGAGCCAGACATTTTCATGTTCAGGTGGGATATTATTTTGTCGTCGCCGCGTCGCGTTGAGCACAATTTCATTACCCGGATTGCTGACGTTTCACAACGTCGAATGTCATACAAATTGAATGGGAAAATATTCCCGAGCTTTTTGTTTCAGTCATGAATAGATGTTTTTTGTTAGAAAGTTGATTGGATTGTATGAATGAGGCTTTATCTAAGAACGTTCAATGATGATTTAAGGTTGTGACGCAAGGCAATGAATTGTTTTGTTGAGGAATAATTCTTTAGATTTATTCCTTGTAGACATAAAGCCAGGGTCATCACATTCAGTCTGGACATCAAAGAATATAAGAAACACATTTATAAAACATTTTCTTTTAATAAAAGTCACGTTACAGGAACAAAGGCTGTAATGTGCTGACCTGACAGCAATAAAATTAAATGGCATTTAGTGTAAAAAAAAGCATAAAAACAGAAGAACGTCGTGATTTAAAATTCATTTCGAATTTAGACTAATTCTAAAATATTGCGCAATATTTATCACCATCCCAACCCTATGAAAGCGTTCCTTGAAGCCGCCTAATAAAGTAAGTTTACACCGAACCTACGCCGTAATCCCGTGTGAGTAACGGGTAGCGGGTTGGTACTCATTAATTTACCCCCCCCCCCCCCCCCCCCAACCCGCATCCAACCCGGGATTTGTACAATGACTATTGTTTATGCTATCGTCGACTTAAGTAATTATAGTTTTCTATATTCGTAAAGTTTGGTGCTTCAGAAGTTTGGGACTTGGTACTTTGATACTATTAACGCATGTGATTTACGAATGTGTTAGGATTGGTAGAATAATATTATTTTGATGAAAGTAGCGAAGTCTTGAGCGTTACAAAATAAAGATGTAGGGTGCACGTTGACTAAAATTTGGTTTTTATTTTAATAGATGTAAATTTTCGTGTTATCTTTTTATTTCGACGATGCACCCAAAATAGACTTCTCAATAAATTCTTGACTCTATTTTGATTAGATAATTTCACAAGCAGTTGATAGTTTATCACAGTTAAAAAATAACTTATTTTCCCCATAAAAAAACAACAAGTAGAGTACTAATTCAAAATAATATAAAATTACGTTTAATTTCGATCGCAGCGGTTTGCTCAATATAAACCAAATATGTAAAATCTAAATAGAAAGTCACAATAGGACTTCTGTTTCTGTTATACAAATAGAGCAGTAAAACATGATTTACAGTCCACGCTGTTACCTATATTGAGATATCCATAAATTGTTTACAGGCGTGCATTGAAACAATAATAGTAAAACTTTTGTTGCCTCTTTACTTATTCAATATACTTAATATATTTTTATTATAACTAAACGTAAAACTAACATAAATATATTTATTTATAAAAAAAATAACAAAATTAAACTATTAAGCGTATCTTTACACGGCTTGTAAACAAATACTCCGCGATGTAAATTAAATTGGATACTCTTTTTAGAACCTTTTCTATCTGATATTCATATTTTGTTTTTACTTAGGAATTCACAACTTCTTGTCTGTATAATAAACGCGTTCATATCTTGAACGGGGCTCATAGTGGGGAATTTCACAGTGCCTTCACTGCTTATATTGCCACCTGCGATAAGAGACTGTATTAGGGAAAGTAATAAAAACCATTCGAATAGATACTCTATTTTACAGTCTTAAGGGTTATATTTGTAGAGCAAGCAACAATTAATATGGAGGCAGAATACGTATGAATTTGTGAGTTGCAGGAGGAACAAAGGTATACATGTTGTGTTATTGGTGTTGCTTGAATAACTATCAAGTAGTATTAAGGCTTATAGCAGGGTAATAAAACACTGAGGTGTTCGCCCTTTTACTGAAATGCCAAGTCGGTAATGAGGGTTATATTGCTAGGTATTAAAATATCTGTCTTGTCTGCTATCGATGCTGACTGGTATAGTACTCATGATTGTTCATATTGAGCCTTATTTATTTGTTTAATAGTGTGTGCTTTCATGTTTCTAGATTAAATTTTTAGATCTTGGAATTTGGCTCAGAGAGGAAAATTTAAAATGCAATTAGCTGAAAAAACCACAGACTAAATAAAAAAAGAGGTTGTTAAATTATTACCCGTTATATATATTTTATTTAATTGCTTACGTTAGATCATTTTATGCGAAAATATTAATTTATCTGTTGACTCATTTACCTATCCAATGGATCTGGGCTGTAGCATCGTTCTGTTTCAATATCCATTTCAAAATAATAGAATCATGTTCTTAGTTCAATAGTTATGCACTACAAGTAGTTTCACCATTATCTTAGATGTAGTACTGTAAATCTTGAACTATTAAACTATTATACCTTTATGATAATTGTTATATTATTCACAGGGTAAAAGCTAATGGCGCCCAGAGTTTTACTGACTCAATTCAAATCATAGACTGCGTTGCGTGTTCATAACCAGGCGAACTTTATATTTTAATTGCTTTATGTTATGTTCTTTCTAAGGTAATGTAAGACACAACAATTTACTAAGGGTATATTCCACTTTGTTCACCTGGGTCTAGTAAGTAGACTAGTTTTGTCTCTTCAATTCACCTTGGGGAAATGTTTCCGAGGTGAAATAGAGTCACCAAAAATACCATTTTGTTAACCTGGGTGAAATCACGCAGCAAACAAAGTGGAGTATGCGTACAGTTGTGTCTTACTAAGTAGGTGCATAACATAAACCAATTTTGATATAAAGTTTGAATGGTACATATGAAGCTGGTAAGCCTTTGAAATCAGTTTCTTATGACGAGCGCTCTTTACATGTTCTCGGTATAAATATTTAACTTCTTGTCATTATGACATATTATTTAGCCCATATTTACACAGTTGTAACTAAAAAAAGTATAATTAAATAGTATTGTGCTGCTCCTATTTAAATTTGACTATAATGCTTAATTTCTTCCTTCATAGCGACTAAGAGTTGTCCTGTTAATGTCGTCCAGTTTGGTCTTACACGAACAAATGAACGTCGAATGAATGAACATGACTTTATGCGTGTAATACCTTTAACATTACTACCGCGTAAACGATTGATTTTGCAATAACAATAGTTGTAAAATCGATTATTGGTTAAATAAACATGTTGTTCACGTTCGTAGTAAAATTTATGAAATATTTTGCAGAGTAAATATTATTTAGTATATTTAATACTAGCAGCGAACTATTGTTCTCCCTCTTGATCAAATATATCTCGTAAAAAATATATAATATGTGCTAGTCTTGATAATAATCTATGAGCAACGAACATACATCTACCTTCCGTCACAAACTATCAATTTTATGCTACTAAGTAGTATTCGTATTTCATCGTCGTTCGCCAAATCCTTGTCAATAGGGATGATAAAATTTGATGCGGCTTCGGGCCTGCCAGCACCCTGGTTCAGGGGATGCTCTCACTCATGTTACTGTCACGACGTCCAATCGAATTTAAAAGTGTTTGCCACCGCACTGCAAAAGTGTCAATCAAGCTGTTAATTTTAAAATCCAATTCCAAGTCTGCTGGAACGTGTGGAAGTGGTTTTATAATTGCCCTTGCAAACATGTCTTAATAACTGTGGTTAGGAAGGAAAAATGTTATACAAGATTTTATAGTGAAATGGCTTGAGAAGTAGGAATGTAGCTTGTTTTACATCCATATGGGTAGTGTTAGTAGAATATAGGCATTTAAAATAAATTATATGCCTCATGATATTTTTTATTTATGTCTTACCAATATAGGATAATAAGAGCTTAATGTTATTTTTTTTTAGTTTTCATATTTTTTTTTAGTTGCAATTTTTTTTTATTTGTCTCTACAAATTATTGTTAACTTTACGATAAATATACCTACTTTAATATTTTTTATTGACTGGCATTGAATACTCTTACAATAACGAGAATTACGAGTAACCAATGTTGACTATCGCAGAGGGTCCCGCTGTTTGTTTAGGTAACTAAGTTTGGCTCCGACCCCGTCCATTGACCAACTATTTAACTTCAGACATATTGGCCATGAAGGACACATGTCTAATGAACCTTGTTCAGACATGTTGCCAAGTTAAATGAACCCGTAGTTTATAGTGTACGGTTGAATTTATTCTAGCTTGTTCTATATGAAATACGCCCGTCTTTGTTCGCCTTTGTCCAGTGATGGTTGATTGTGATTTATGATAGAGTAGCCCTTTAATCCGGGGTAAGTTGGTATAAATCTCTGTTGTATGAGGACATGATGTTGAAAGGAATCATAAGACTTCGTTTGTTCTCTAGTTTAATGTCTCTTTTTTATAAAGTCGAGTATTATTACGAAATAAGTAAACTGAGCCAGCGAGTAGTTTTTGAAAGGAAAGAGAGGTCATCACTGTATCCCTTTCTACTTGTAAATGAATTTTGTGGTAGACTAAATTACCTATATTTAATTCCGTAATAAAAGACAAACGACCAACAGACTGGTTGGCCAAGACTGTCATAATGCGACAAGGGAAGCCTTTCTTAATTGCCTTTAACTGTAAAATAAAATCGTCAGACTTCACTAATTGTTAACCGCGCTGAAGCGAAAAAAAAAATTGAGTCACTAAAGTTTCATGTCTTCTTAAAATATATTTAAGACCTTTCAATGAGGACTTCACTTAATTTATTTTCTAAGGATTATTTAGTAAATTAAGTCAGGAATAATTTATCAATACATTTTGATTGTCGCCATAAGCCACGTAAAGCGATTTGTCAGATACACAACACTATTAATATATTTCGCAAGTCGCCGACACAATCTTCAACATACAAGTGTCTGGGCCGGGAGTCGAACCCACGCACCTGATTTGCAACGTCCCAGAGGTGCAAGTAGGTGGAGCAGCTCAGTCACTAGCCAAGCCCAGTGATTATTCTGTTGTTCGTGTGACAGGACCAGTTTTAATATTTTTTATTGTTTAAAAAATAAATTGCAAACCGTGAATTTCTTTTTCAGTTTGTGTCTTACCGTCGACCATTTAAGGATAAGTTGATGCACTGAATTTGTTTTTAGTTGGGTAATAAGAGTAAACAATGTAGTGTTCCTCATTGTAAATAACTGGATGAAGACTAAGAAAAAAAAATCGACCTGTCCAATAACATTTTGATCGAAATCCGTAAAGATATAAAAAAAAACTGTAAAGATATGACAGACACGATTCATGACAGCCTGGATTTAGCTCTAGAGTTTTTTTTTTTACCGTCAATCCCAAAAATATATATGTTGTAAGTTTTGAATGTGATATCTTACAATAATATTAATTTCAGTGCCAATTTCAATTTTTATTCCGTGAAAAGTATAAGCCAAGTAAATTTGTAATTACAGAATACGACCGCATATAGAAGGCAGCGTGGGCATTACATCAGCAAGATCATACCTCGGGGTTTCTGCATTTCTTATTGCATATCTAATCGGAGATATGAATAAATTCATCAAGATATCAATGCGATATTTATAGCGTCTAGTCTTGCGACAGTATTGTATCGAAGTTTTGTCAAAACTAGATTGATTGATTCTGTAAGTTGGCGAACGGCTTTCGGTTTTAGTAACACTGGTTATTTGTGCCGAGTTAGGTAAACAAGCTTTGATTGTCATTTCGCCATTTTAGGGCTGGTTACTGGTTTTGGAGACAGGGTTTGTAGTTACTGTTTTACGTAATTTTAGCTGCTGTATGTTATTGTTGACGTCCTTTGAAATATCAGTAGTGCTATTCTGTAACATTATTTTCATGTCTCGACAGCGGAATCCGCGGTGAGATGTCAAATACGTATTCTCGAATTTGAATTCTAAATCAAGGCCAATTGAGTTCACTTTTGAAGTGAGCTTTATTGTCACTCAGGTGAAGCTCGATACCGAAATTATTTACAGAATAGACATACTGGTTTCGTTATCTTGAAACTGTTTTGACTACAATGGCATACAACATGATAATTGACAGAGAGGCATCGAACGAAGAACAATGTTGAAGAAATTCTTATGGCATAGAGTTTTAATGAATTTTTTCTACATGAATTTATGGGGTGACCATAGAGTTAGTATTTTCACCGAAATAATTACTAAAAGAGTGAAAAATTTAAAACTGCTGCCACTGAAAAGATCGTTGCGAATTAATTAATAAAATAACGAGACTACTAAAAACAACATAATTATTTTTATAATCATACACAGCCGCAGAATGTTTAATAACTTTATGAAAACGGTTATATAAACAAGGAATATTAATTCCGTAAGTGCACTAAAATCGGTTATTGCCTCTTTTATAGTTCATTGTTACCGTTTATGACCACAATGAGGGTACTTTACATAAGCTGTTATATTCCAGTCGGTTTTTGGTTGAATACTCACATCATATAGAAACAATGTACCTGCATAAATATAATATAATGATAATGGCTGAATAAGTAGCGATCGTTAAGTAAAACGGTTTTTGTTATTGCTTAAGAATTAACACAGGGAGAGCTACGTTTCTTGTTGAAAATTCTTTTCGTTAGTTACAAAAATGTTTTTTCATAGTGTTTAAAAAAGTCGCTATTTAAATTTACAGCTTGTTTTAGTTTTATTATGTAAGTCATTTAATTTTCTTGACATACTTTTTTGCAAGAACTATTTGCATAAAAAAGCTTGTAAACCCTTGAATGGTAGCAGGCAAAATTAACTAGAAATATCCTGCTATATTAAACCATATTTTGTTTGTTTCTAAACAAAAACAAACCCTTTGAGCAACCACAATGTTATAGCAACCGGTGTACCATAAGCGTAACTCGGCGCGAGTAATTTCCTTACAGTATGTGTAATTAAAACTAAGCGCGCTATATGTTCTACTGTCTCGAGCGAGAGAGACACGTAGAGAAGGAAGGAGAAGTGTTTATTTAACGAGGCCTAAATTATATACTTCAAGACAGATATATTGTACCGCCGAGCGTTTTAGAATAAAGTTCGATCGTTTAGAAATTACTAAATAATCTAAACTTAGATAATAAAACACAAAAGTTGTTCATAAAACGATGTAACAAAACACTGATGCTTTTTTTTAACTATTTCACCAACCTTACTACCGACCACCGTCATAGGCGTTTATTGATAATAAATTTTCAGGCAGAACAAGCGGTTGGCTAAAGGTAGTAAATTAAAAAAAAAAACATTTTTATTCCTTTGTGCCGAAAATAAAATTGTAACTGTTCTCTAAAACGCATCAGAAATTTTTGCAACTAATTTATGGTGGCTCGTTTAAAGTGTCCGGAAGTGCATACTTCTTGCTGAATACATGCGACGGTGTAACTCGTACCCCAAGTTCTGTTCGTTTCTTCGTTACAAGATGAGTATTGAGTTTTACATGGCTGCATTAACTGGTTGTGGGATAGCGAAGTTTCAGCCTGTTTAGAGTTATTGTTCTTGTTCCCTTTGATAACGGGCCGGAATTAAATATTTGTATCTGCGCAGTTGACAACTTGTTTATGTCTTTATGCGCAGCTAAATGTGATTATGTTTAGAAGTTGCATGTTTGTTATTGAGTAAACTTGAATGGAGTTTGTGTATTTTAGGTAATGGCAAAACGGGATATCTTTCGCTTTCGTACTTAAATAACTTGGAAATTTATCGTACTGTGTTTTGAATTATTGACCGAATTACATTGACATTTAATAATAATATCCTTATGAATTTAAAAGTTGCGTTTTAAAATCTGACTACCATTGTGGCGGCTATATAGCTCCGATGTCATCTTCAATTTATTACATTTCATAATTAAAAAAAAATATGTACCTCTTTAACGCTTCTTAATTTTCTTTGATGTCAACAATCAATATGTAAAACATCGACCGAAGAATATAAATAACGATTTAAAAATTCTTAATAAGGTCACAAACAAAACACCCGAAGAAAAGAAACAATTTAAAAGAAATTACTTAAAATGTCACCGATGATAATACAATTTTAAAATATTAAGCTCAAACTTACGCATATAAATGAAATTATGAACTAAAAGGGCGAGAGTTCAATCCGATCGGAGACCCCGACATTAATCTTTCAGTTTCAATAAATCGAAAGTTTTAAAACGTTTAACACTGACCCTTGCGTTTAAATTAATGAAAGATGATTCGATCGATGAAATACTTTAATGTACCATCTACAGGGTGATACGAAAATGATCATATTAGAAATACAGGTTTTGCCCTAAGTAATAAATAACTTTCTGAAAAAGGAAAATTACGTAAATTCCATGAAATATGTAAGAGTAATTTTGATCAGTCGGCGATAATTTCGTAAGGTTAGGTCAATTTTAATTTAGGAACTGACTTTGTTTACCTATATTGAAGAAAGTAGTTTATTTCTAGTGGCAGAAGCAGTATTTTTTTATATGACTACAAATTTCCGCAGCACGCTGTAGATACTCCGTTGAATTTTTTGTCCGCCTTCCGATAGTATTTTTAATAATCGATTCGATCAACTGAGGATTTTTTGTTGAAAGTAGGTTTTTTCATTCAGAAGCAGTATTTAAAATATGATTACGCATTTCCGTAACACCCTGTATACATTATGGTCGGTGGCCAATACCATTAGAGAGGATTACACCTGTGTAAGCCGCGGACATTAGTTCTGAATCACATTTACGGTATTAGGTACTGAGTACCTGATATATCGATATAATCTGTTTGTATATTACGATTTATATTGTCCGAATTATGAATTGTGTAGCAACAGTTTTCTATTTTATTTCTCAGATTAAAATGAGTAATGGTATTGTGATTTGTTGTTGTGTTTAATTGATATTTATGAGTTGCTTTTTTGGAACAAATTTTTCAATATATGTTTTTAAGTAGTAATAATAGAAAGGATAGAAAAAGTAGAGCGATTTCATTGCATCGACATGTTTTATCGATGCGCATTGATAGTTTTAATTAGTGCTTGGTAGGTATAATTTAGTGCTGTCAAACAATGAAATATTACGCCATATTTATTTGGACTACAGTTTGTCATGAAATAGTATTTTTAAAAACTTCGATATTCTAATTATATTCACAATATTTCATTTTATTTCAAGATTATCACTTTTGTGTGTGTTATATTATGTGATGTCCTTCATAGTTATTTAAACTGTCATACTACTTAATTAAAAACTGCAAAGTTGATTGTGCGATTATTTTTGTGTTTTGACGTGACTACGTAAAGAAAAAGCACTGTTAATAATTATGATTATATTTGAATAAAAATATTTGCTAATATAAGACTATATAAAAAATTATCCTTCAACAAGAAATTCGACAGTCTACTCGCGTACACGCGCCGGATTTACTGCAAGACAAAGTTGTGCCGCAAAGCGTTCAGCCCGGAGTTGGTCTGACTTAGCACCCGATACCCGGCTAACTTAACTTACCTAACTTGCGGTTTAAGTTCAATGCTGTATTATTATGATGTCAGCCGCTGTCTGCTGCCGATAGTAGTTTGAATTCCCTGTTAGTTGAATTTTGAATTTTCGGTTATGTTTACTTACGCCTAGTGCTACAAATAGAAATAATATACACCAAAATATGTAAACAGGGTGTTACCAAAAGGGTACATCTATCCAAAAGGGTTGAAGAGTCCATCTAGTATAGAGTCAGTTTACAAAATTTCAGCCCCAAATTATTTAATTTATTAATTAAAATAAAAAATGTCGTATCGATATTTATAAATACTGTTTTTAAATGTCTATTTGTCGCTCCTTTATACCTTAAATTGACAGAGACAGCATGTCTTTACGGAAACTCAAAATTCCGAATTCCGATTCCATTTGAATGACGTTTCAGTATTTGGTCATTAGAACCTCATTGAAAGTCGTTTGTAAAGAAACTAAACCTAAAACATTAGTTTTATTGTAAGGAAAAACAAGACATTGCCTGGTTCTTTTTTACAACAAAACTTTTATAAGCTGTTACTGGCTTGTAATATAAAGCCAAAACAAAACTTTTCTAGAGCCACTTCTACATTGAAAAATAAGGAATTTTTGTATATATGTTTTAATGAAGGCAAGTCCCTAACACCAGAAGAAATCGTTCATTAAAGTTCAAGATATTGTTGTACTTCAGTTTGAATGATTTCCTCTTAGAATAATTTTGTAAGCTCGCTAAAAACGAAAATTTTAATACGTATCCATACCTATACCTGAATGTGAAATAAAATTTTCAACTTCGTG
This sequence comes from Autographa pulchrina, assembly GCA_905475315.1. Taxonomy (NCBI): domain Eukaryota; kingdom Metazoa; phylum Arthropoda; class Insecta; order Lepidoptera; family Noctuidae; genus Autographa; species Autographa pulchrina. The sequence goes on from FR997773.1 coordinate 5,833,848, forward strand.
AGAATTAGCACACGGGCGAGCAAAACAAGAAAATAATTCGCCATATTAAAATACATCACACTCATACATAACGGATACATTGAAATGTATGAGATTATTACCTATAAACCTCGGGCTAAGCGAAACAGCTCTACTCTCTAAACGTAAAGTTATAATTTAGTGAATGGAAATGAAATTCAATGGAACATTAAAACTTGCAGGTGTGGTCTGCTGAAAATCCTACTAATAATATATCCGTATGAATTTGTATGGATGTATGTAGGTATGTTTGTTACACCTTCAAGTACAAACTACTAATCGGAGCTTAATGTAACTTTGCACACAGGTAGACAATACCTTGCGTCAAAATATACTATAATTTAGATCCCGAAAAACTACCGGAATCGAAAACTATGCGGGTATAACCGCAGGGCGGCGCTAGTGTTGTTTAATAAGGAATGTCAACCATTGGTACACGTAAAACATGTTCTGTGTCACAGAGCAATTACCATTCTCACGATCGTATTCGATTTCAATTCTAAATTTGAAAGCTTTTTTGACGTTGGTAATGTAATGGACTTTTGTCGCTTTTTGTTCTGGTAATGTGGGCGTAAGACTCGATCTTTACCAAAAAAAAATATTTTTTTTATTCGTCGCCTATCTGTCTTTTAAATGAGTGAAACAATATAGCTTGTTTGATAGCAATTGTTTTTGCAAGCCGACAAGGAGATTAACCGACGCGGCATGAACAACAAGGGGACAACCCTAAAACGATTATGAATGGAACAGAACTAAAGGAAACATCAATGAGGACCGTACAATACTTCACATCACGACTGAACCACTTGCGTTAAACACAAGTAATAAAACACAATATCCTATTCACGAGTATATTCAAACGAGAAGGCAGCAATTTGCTGAAAGCTATAAAAGTTGTCTCGAAGACAGAAAAGGCGCCGCCCCGTTCGGCAAACTCAAAGTGTCGCTTCACCTATTAAAAAGTTTAGGGCGTCTATTTTTGGCTTTCAACGCTGCGCCGAAGAAATTATGTGACAACTTGTGGAAATAAGTTTCATGGCAAGTTCGCGTGAAAAAATTGCGGGTTGTAACAATGTGTTATTGGTGGCTTGGGAGTTTGTTGGATAGTGCTCTAGTTTATGAAGGCCTGTTTACCGACTTAATAATTTATAACTAAGTTTTATTTTAAACAAGAGTTCTGCAGCAGAATATTTTAGGGTTGTTAAGCTCTACTAAATACAAATGTTTTAGGATATTTTTTTTCTTATGCACTTCTTCACGAATTGGTTTGAATTGCATGTAGTATGTATTTATTCGTATTTTAAAATCTACTTTTACAATCTGTTGTTTTCAATCCTGTTCCCAATTAAAAATAAATTAAAAACCTTTAATTTATTTTCAGTCGATGAATGTCACTCACACCGTATTGATTTCATTTTAAAAGCTCTGGAAATAGAGCAATAAAAACAGTGTAACAAACATGCAACCAATCAAAAACAATCAATGCCATCTGAGGGGAGACCACCGTTAATGGAGACGTCCGCACTGTAAGTAGTTTTTAATATTTTTGGGATGTATTGCACAAAAATAGACTGAATTGTCGAGGGTATTTTTTTTGTCCCTTCTCTCTCTTTAATGTAGTCTCTATTTTTGACGGTTCTATTATTGTAAATAATTTCTTTTATTCGTTTTTGTAATTTAATTATAACAAAATATTTACAAATGAACCTTCTCTACCTTGGATTATAAAATCCAGTGTCACAGTAAAACGCCTGATCTATAAATTATTTAGTCCCTATAAGTTATTGCAAAATGACATACCAAAACCAAACCACGCTTCCCAAAGAATTTTAATTTCAAAACAAAACTTCAAAACGTTTTTGCTTACTTTTTCAATTCTCCATAGTTCAAGAACGCGTCTGTAAAACCAAATAGGCGCTCAGACAACGGCGGGGAAGTTTAAGCTGTAAATTTCAATAGCATGCAAAAGCCACAAATTTAGCCGTAACCAGTTTAGACCGGTTAAAGTTGGCTAAGTTGTTACAGTACCGCACAATAGTCTGACATGCCGTTCGCTACTTATTTGCATATTGATTTTGCTCGTGAAATATGGAACAAAGGTGAATGCTTTTCCTTTGCGGTGTAGTGAAATGTCGTGGTCTATTACAGGTGTAGATTGTCCGCCTTAGGCAATTGTCGCAGCGTTCTGGCGCCCGTGTCAACGATCGTGATCGATTTGGTATGTGCCAATATTGGGCTATGCATCAACTAAATCTGTCGTGACAAACTGAATATTTCACGAAAATTACCATCACATAGAAAATGTAGGTATGTTAGATACCTATTCTTTTATTTTGATAAATTCTAAAACAAATTGTCAAACTTCATAAATTGCTTTTGGACACAAGTTCTGATCTAAATTAAGCGACTCTAAATAACAGTTGTATTAAAGACATAAATACACAATGTCGTGGGTACCGCAAAACAGAAATTGAATAAAATTTATCGATTATTAAATGCAAATTATGTTGTTTATTTCAAATAATTTCCATATTATATGTTAACAGGTATCATAAATATGTTATTTTAGTCTAGTGAGCACTTGCGTTTAGGTTTTCGAAGTAGTTATGCTCTGAATATGCATAAATATGACTTAGTCCTGTAATATCAAACGTGACTTATGAGTACGTGTATTGTATGAGATATTAAATAGGGCTTAGCTTTTATAAATGGTGTGTAGTAATTGTTGCACGGTGGTTAGATCGTTGGTTTAGAAACTTAGATTTCCGGTCCGATTTGTATTATCTAAGATTATGGTAATGGAAATGTAATTTATTGTCTCTGGTCTATTATATTTTACGTTAGTTGTCTTGAACACCCTTGGCGCCATCTAGAATTTGAAGTTTTATTTATTTTATTTATTTATTTATTTGTTACCAACAAGTTATAATTACTATTAGTTTATCTTTCTTAGTATGAGTAAAGTAGGTATACTTTACTCATAGTATTATGAGCATTGATCTTAAGCGTCAAACTATATACGTAAATGAACTAGCTGCCCAGACTGACCTAGGAATCGACAAATATTTTACCTTTAAATTAAATTATTAAACCTTTCCTGATTGATAAGATTCTGTAGAATATTTATAGTCCTATTTTATTAATCGCACAAAATATAAAACCTAATTCAAACTTGTTACGAAAAAAGAATAAACCGAAAATGGGCCTCTAAATTTAAACGAAACTAACAAGGAAATTAAAGTCCTTTTATTCACGAACAAAAAAAGCGAATTAAATTTCCCAACAGCCTTTCGTTTCGTCAACTGTATATAAAACCTTGGGGTCACGATAACACAATTATGTTTTAATTTATATACACCGCGGTGTTATCACGCGACGCGACGGGCCGCGCTCGTTTACACGCACCTTTATCAAATGAACCGCGACTTACTCGGGTTATACTAATTATTAAGATAAATATTGTTTTAACTACACCTTGTTTTCGGTGAATTTACATGGCTATGAATAATATTTTTAAGGTGCGTCACTCTAACGGGCGGTTAACACATTACTATTGCGATTTATGGCAATATTTCGACAATTGTTTTTTGCTATGTGTTTGAGTTAGTATGGCAAGCCATGCGAGTATATTTATTGAGGTCTGATTGTAGATGAATTTGCATATCTCAGTGGATAATTAAGGGCTGTTTTATTGTTAATAATTGTTTTAATTACTACCTTTTATAACAACAGTGAAATTTATGTTACCCATGTGTAAGTTCAATAACCTAACTAGGTACAAATCTGTATACCTTTATCAAATTAGTGACGAATGCGAAACAACTTATTTTGTATTTCTGTTACACTTTTACGGCTAAACCGCTAAACCGATTTATATAAAACTTAATATAGGGAGCTTGGATCCAAAGAAATTAATTACATAATAATTATATCCGTAAAAACAAAGACCAGACATCCCATTCGTGTTAAACTATTTGACGACCTCCGTGGTCGAGTGGCGTACGCACCGGTTTCAAGGTGTTGCTAGCTCTGAGGTCCCGGGTTCGATCCCCGGACGTGTCAATGTAGAAAATCACTTTTCTACATTGTCTCGGGTCTGGGTGTTTGTGATACCTTCGTTGTATCTGAATTCCATAACACAAGAGCTTCAGCTACTTTGGGTTCAGAACAATGCATGTGATGTTGTAAAAAAAATAATTATAACACCTACATTCTTGGTAAAGCTATGAATAGAATACCTTTTTTTTATTTTGTATTTCTGTTACACTTTTACGGCTAAACCGCTAAACCGATTTATATAAAACTTAATATGGGGAGTTGGATCCAAAGAAATTACATAATAATTATTATATCCATAAAAACATAGACCAGACATCCCATTCGTGTTAAACTATTTGAACTAAAAATTCACTTGAGATTCAAGACAATCCATGCAATTCTTTTATCTGCAATATAATATAATATACTTTATGGTACGTCGTTTAGTTATTCGAAGCCGAACACTGTCTAGCATGTTAACACGTTCTTGTATTCCTTGGTCATAATCTTTTATATCTCCTACGGGTAAATGTAGTTTATATAATTTTCTGTGGCTTTGAAAATTGTTTTCTTTAGTGTTTATACTATTATTATGACAATGACAATGATAGCTAGGCTATTTAAAATTTACTTGAACTCATTCAACACTGTGCATGAACTTAATTTAATATTTACTGTTGTTGTTGTACACGCACAGTTTACGTTAGTACGTTTAGTTAATAATATATTATAATAATAGTAAATAACAACAGCCTATGAACTTCCCACTGCTGGGCATAGGCCTCTCCCATATACCTAGCGAAGGCACGAGCATTGATCACCAGTAATCACCACACTTGCTCCATTACGGATTGGCGATTTTAGACTCCAATTTTGGAACCCAGGTTTATTCACGATGTTTTCTCGAAAACTGCCTGGGTTCGAACCTGCAACATTGTGCATACAAAACCGTTCATTGAAAAGCTTGGCCAGCACAACTTCAATTATATACTATAATTACATATTTGATATACATAATATTTTTAACTGTACTTACAGTATAATATAGTGGTATTAAATAACCTTCGAAAAAATAGTATCAGCTTTCCAAAACCCAATCAAATTGACGCCATCAAAAGGGCAAACAGTGATACAGTGACATTGAAATGTAACAAAATTTATTACGAATCAAATTGTGTGGGGCAGAGATCGTTTACGTAACAAACACAACACTAACCATCCCTCGACCTTAGGGTAGATGCATGAGGGGAATAAAATTATCTGTGCCTTCCCATAAACGCAGCGCTGTGAAATGCAAGTCTGCGTTGGTGGTGCAAGTTATAAGCGGTCGGTTACGGATTATGTTCAGTCGAGTATATTGCAATAAGGTTTTTGTAATGTAGACAGGTATTTCTATGGTAGAAATAAGAAAAAAACTCCTGTCCACCCATCTTCCCAGAGACAGTGGGACGAGCCGCTCTGCAGAGTAGTTAAGGAAAATCTAATCTCTTCTTCCAATACTACTGCTGAGCGTGCGCGCTTACTGGCTGTGGGAGAGTGGGAGTCAGGCCTTTGGCTTCAAGCATTGCCATACAACGTGGCAATGCTGCCAGCCTTTTGGGCACACTCCCAGTCGACAGCGATGTGGATGAATTTTTTGATGCCTTGTTTTAGTTCTTAGTTTCATTTAGTTTACAATAAAATATTTTTAATTCTCATTTGGGCATAATCAATTAAAAAACTGCAACATAATGACTAATTGTAGAAAAAAATATAATAAGAAGAAATTAAATAAGAATTGCCAATCTTATAATGCTTAGTCTTAGATTAAAAAAAATCTATAGTTTGAGGTCTGTTTTAAAAGTATTTTTTTTTCGGCTTTGCTGTTCAAATACGATTTCATTTAAAAAAAATTGTAGACCAGGGAAAATTAAAATAGTTCCTATATATTAGTATATCTTTCAAAAATAAACTAAATATTTGCTTCTGTAAACGAGTTTTGCAGCTTAAAACAATGGCTCGTTTATATAAAAGTTAAACAAGTAAAACCGTCTAGTTTAAGTTAAGCACGCAACTAATCCATTTATAATGCGCTCTTTACTTCAACACCTTATAAGTTTTCGGTTTAAGGGATGATTTATTTGAGACTTACCGTTCGTGTTTTGACAAAAAATTGTAACTGAACTAATTGATTTAGGGTTTGATCGAAACACGCTACTTGCACGAGAGGTTGGTAAAATGAAAATGAGTAGTAGTATATACAGGGTTTTTTTAATATAGTAAATATCGTTAAAAAAGTAGCGCAACAAATATCATGCATTATATATAAATAAAAAACATCTTAGGTCACATTAAGAGTACTGGCTGTGATCACTGAGGTACTAGAGCTACATAAGATCAAAAAAACATTTAATTGAAAAGTGTTTTTTGTAAGCTTCACTATTCGTAAAATATTAAAAAAAGACTCTAGTGATGTATATTAAACAATATTCTATTCTAACCCATTCTTTTAAACGTCAATATCTCATAACTTGAGACCCAGTTACTTACAACTCTGTTAATGTTTTCTGTGCAATTAGTGCCCCATCCCTGATTTAAGGTTATGGTGCCTTGCCATGCTTGTTCTGGTCACGTGGCGTCTATATTCTTATTTACTCTGCCTTGCAATAACATACCGGACAAATTAACACCTACCCACGCTTCGCACTCATTTCTAAAGATATGCGTAATGGCGGATATATTTATGGACATGTCTTTGTGGATTATTTAACAGCTTTTAAGATGTTTAGTTATAAGTTAGCAGGGCTTACAGACTACACAGTATACAGTCGTAATTGCGAAAGTCGGAAGTATTCGGTGCGTTTCTCCTTGTACATATCCCGTTGTCTAGTAGAGCGTACGTTAAATACCCAAACTTACTGTACCTACAAAAAAAAGTAAAATTTGTTGTTCAAACTTCACGTTTTCATCAAACAATAGCTTAAAAACGATCAAACCAAATATCAAACAAATTTGTCACTTGGCGTAGCGTCCTCCATGATTTTCATCAAACTTCATCAAACGCGACAAACACGTAGATTGTTTGACAAACGCCTCAAACACAGCTGTACACTATCAAATAATTTGACAAACTCGTAAAATTTGACAAACAATTTGAGCGTTTACGGGGCACTTTACAGTTTACGTACCTTCTTTTGACCCATATTTTTGCTTTCCAAACAAATGAAGGACAAGTTTGAAATGTTCCTAAAATGTATCATGTATAAAATAGACGGATTATCTATATTATTTTACCAACATAACATTATGTTGGTATAAGAATGTTGTTGCATAAAAAATCATAACTTATTTTAGAATCACTGGCAAAAACGTGTAATTTATGTTGTAAAATAGCGCTAATAATTTAGTAGTATATCGAGCCATTTTACATCCCTCTTCTTTTACATCAAACGAACTATTAACTAATGGCGAGAATATTACTGTTAACCCTAAAATGCAACCGCGCAGATTCATTACAGTGCGTTACTAAAGCGGCGTGCACGCGTCCCTATTTATCGCGGCGGGTCGATTAGACCCGCTCCACCCTCACACGACGACACCCTATGCACAGTACTACATTATACATTACTGTTCTATGAAAGAAAGAGACAACGATATACATAATTCATAGCCCTCTCTCTTTCTTGCAATGTTTAGGGAATCTTGTGAGTGCTCCGCGTATGTTTGTCTTGTATCAGTTTACGGTACATTTAGTGCGGTTGTGGAATTAAAGCTGGTAAATTGTCAAGAAGCGGGCCTCAAGGGTAGAACGGGAAGCCTTAAAGCACAGTATTTTAACCAAATATCCGTGCTAGAGATTCCCTAGAGAAAACACAATGACTTAATCGGGACTGATAACATGACAAACTACATAAATGTGCATTGAACGAAATATTAGGGAACCATACCATGTTTGTTCTAAAGAGCATACTAAGTTTAAAAGGAGAGTTATTTTAAATTGAAATTAATGTTTATGGCACTGTCTCAAACAAAATAATTTACAGAACAATGTTATTTAGGACTAAAATAAATTGCGAATGAATTTATTATTGTTTAAATTAAACATCTTCTTAAGCCTCGCATTTAAGGATTACAGGTGAATTCGTATTTAAGAGCAACAATTAATAAAGATTGTTTTGCCTTAAGTTTGACATTTGAAATAATTCACTGTGTGCACGATATTAATCATTCAAATATAACGATCGCTAAATCTGGGTAGGGCGGGCCTAATTTTACAAAGCCAATGGGGCTTTTATGTATCAATTATGGGATTATGTGAATTATGAAGGGAGATAATAGTAATCGAACTGTGAAGGAGGGTGGTATCGAGACGAATTTTTAGTGTATATCGTCCCTTTTGTAGTAAGATTCTGATATGAATAATAGATCAAAGTTTTATATCTTGAATGAGGTTTAATAGTACAGCTCAATTTTTAATCAGTCATGAGTGCATTTTTTTTTAATTCATGAGTAGTGTCGAAAATGTAACAATGGATAATTGCCACCTACCTACTTCACATGGTTTTTTTTCTAAGTATCATATTAGGGAAAGAACAATGTGATATTTTTATTACTATCATAATAATATATTATTCTAAGTTATTGTTATTATTATACTCAAATACTAATATTACTCTGACTCGTGAGAATTTCTGAGCTATTTGTGTACTAAGACATTATTTAAACTATGACGCGTTGAATTATTTTTGAACGGGAAGCCAACATCGATTAACAAATCCACATAATTTTCAAAGTTCTACAAATTTTCTGTTCTTTCGTAGCAGACCACTTTGAACTCTTTATTTTAAGTAATAACTTAATAACTACGAATGCAGTCACCAGTGGCTGATATTCCCAAGCCAATTTGTGGAAATTAATAGCGAGAATCCATTCACAGGTAATCGTTAACAATGTCTAACGACCTGTCATAACTCATGCACCTTTGCTATTGCTAAATTACTACCTTTTCATCCACTTATATTAAAAGCGATTCGCCGATATTCTGTTTTTTTTAATAAGAACTCAATGAAGAGAACTGTTTTTCTTTGAATTTGAGCACCATAATATATGGATCATAATATTACATAGGTTAAGAATAAGGTAAGCTCGTGTAATATTTTAATTTAATTGAGCAAAAATTGAGTAAAAACAGCTAAGTTGGTAATTCAAAAAATCTTCTCCACTCCGTTCTTCTCGTCTCCGCTTTGGTGGAATCCGGCCGATTTTTTTTTTATAATTAGTACCCATGTAAAACTGCTTTCCAAAAGTCTTATTATTTATCAGATACAGCCGTAGGTGGTAGGTGCTTTCCAACCAAACGACTATCGCTTTTCAATTAAATATAGGTAAAATCATATCTCAACGCACCAATTATAAAGAACTCACATACTTGCTTCCAATCAAACTTTAATTCCATCTACATAAAAACCCCATATCGTATGATTACACAGTATTTCAAATTCATACTTAACTGTCCCCACGAATATTGATGTTTAGTATAATCATGCCCCACACCATTAAAGCAGTGATTTTTTTAATTACTTATATAATTTCCATCATCGCGTTCGCTCGTATTAATTTCCGGCTATTATAAACCTCTGGCTCGACGGCAATCGCTATATAATGTTGATTGATAGCTCGTACGCTTATCTTTACTGATTTTTCATGCAATGAAATTCTGTTATGGCGGCAATAACGATAATGAAAATACGGCCAAACTTGAGAAGAATTATAGCGTAATAACGGACTATCGATAAAACATTTGTACCTAATTTGCTTATAAATATTCAAAGTAATCTAATAAAAATCGTTCGAAATTACTTGTCGTTCTAAATTAATTATGTTAAGAAATATTAATGTGTCATAAAATATAAGATCACCAATTTGTGGACTAGGTTAACTGGCCATTTAAGTGACTGTTAAGGCTATATTTTGTCTAAGTTTATTTGAGAATTAACAAAGTTGTGAAATCCGAAAGTTATGACTGCTTATGAATTAAGTCAGTTAAAGTTATTGAAATTATTATTATTTGTAGAAATCAAAGTTTTCACAATAATATGAGCCGGATGTCGATTCTGGGAAAATTGATTGGTTAAAAAATTTCAGATATAATAATATTCATATACATTAAATTATATTGAGCAATAAAATAGTGGAGGGTGCAACGCAGTGAAGAGTTCTTGAAAACAACATACGAGACAGCTCATCGCAAGTCGAGTGCAGGTAAAAAAACCATTTAGAACAGCCCAAAGAGTTACTTGCACATGGTAATTTTATTCCGCTAGTTAAGAAAAATCGCTGAGTTTAAGAGAATTTTATGAAAGTTAAACGAGGCGTGAAGTCATTGCATTAAGCGGAGAGGGCTTCGCCAACACTTAATTAAGAATTCACCCCCGTTCACCCCGCCCCAAACAGTCACAACAAAAGATTCTATGCGAGACTCTGATACCAGCTATCTTCATTAAAATTAATTTAATTTTTAATATCTCTAAAGAAGCGACTCTGTGTAGTCGTGACACGTACGTCTCATTTGTCACTGGATAAAATTTATTGTCGACACTTTTAACCTCTTTATAACGGCGCCATTTAGGGATATATCATTTCGATTCCGTACATGTTTCGTAAAGTTAAAATCAGTGCAACGTGCCTGCACTTTTTAAATTAAATACAGTACCCATCTTTTTGGTTTAAAACACTAATCATATGAATTTTAAATAAAAAAGGCAAAAGCTTGACTACATCATTTTCACAGGGAGAAATTTAGTATAAGAACTTTTTATGGAGGTTGAACTTGCTCAATTTACGTAAAAATTACCTGACTGGCCTAATAAAGTCGTAAACTGACTAAAATATTATCAAGGTTATCGCATTCATAAAATCAGTCCAAAAATATTATTATATCTCTAAACCGTGGTTCAAAAGTTTACTTACATTTATCAGCACAAAATAATTACGAGTATTTCTACTACATCGAGCGCAATTTACTAAATAAATTGACGAACGTTTCAAAATTCATGCAGCTCTCGACATAGACATTAACAAAACGAAATAAATGGGGTGGATTCCCGATTGTTCCGTCGTACTACCATAACAATACATGCCGAATGGAACACAGCAATTCTATCGGAAAATCCATTCGGTTGCACTCATCCGCAAAAAGTATGACATCAAGCCAAATTATTATCGAGGGGCCGCGATTGCTAGCGAGCAGGCACTGGTAATGATTCGTTTAGGGAAATCCGAATGCTGGCATAGATATTTTTGATCATTCACCAAAAAAAATCCGAATAAGATTTGCCGGCGTCGATCAAATTTTTTATCAAATAGGGTTTTTCTTTTTTACGTTGGATTTATTTTTGCGTTTTTCAAGTGTAATTTGGATTCAGATAAATTATTAATTCAAGTACGCTTCAATGATTTATTCCTCATTATGGGATGCCGTTGATTTAAAAAATGTTAACTCTACTATATGGGCATGAAGTTGATTATCTTGTCCGAACGTATTACTCCGCCGCAATAAATATAATTCTTTAATATCACAATTACTGCAAAATGTCACATATATAAATATAGTTCTTTAATTAGTTTAATCGTTGAACGTTCCTGTTATTAAGAATTTTCTTCCACTTCAAAGTTTGCAGTGTTGACCGGTTCCATATCGGACTAACTTATAATTACGGAACGACTGAAGTTTCCCATTTAAAAACTCAGTAATTACAAACGAATTAAAAAGAAACTGCTGAATTAAAAGTTTATAACTTGGCTTTCACCAATGCAATATTACTTGTGCACTGCAACTCGCATTTAATTTATTTGGCACCATTGCTCATAAAGTATCTGATTTATGCAATGCGGCGCTTATTATGAACATGAGCGCTGTCGGCGTCAACTCAATAAAATATTAAAACGACATTAATATACAGAACATATTTTTTTTATTTCAACGGAATATTATCTCTCGGTCGTAATTTTTAAACAGTGGATATTATAAGTTATATTTTAAATAAAGTTTTCTTTATTAATATGTCGTACGGTTATTATCATATCACACGACATTTGTTGCTCATATAACTGAATACTGTCTTAAATTTCGTTCATAAAACGGTAACATATTAATTAAATCGTAGTCTGCATTAAGTACCTACTGCATAAAGCAATTGGAATTAATACAGTAATAGCAATGACAAGTCCATTATTTTTGTGTTCGACCGGTAGGGGTAGGACACGAGCGAATTACCATAAAGCGTGGTTAACATTAATTTAGCTTATTGATTGATATGACACGGAATACGAACGGGTTGTAGATGCGGTATAGCGTACATAAACCTGTCTCTATGCATATTAACAGTCAGCGGGACACGGACAGCGGACACGTTGAAAGCTAATCTTTCACCGCAATAATTAACACTTGATATACTCTGAAGGCATGATCATTATTTAACCCTTTACCTTCTGTAAGCTGGATGTGAAAGTATGGCCTGTCTTATGTACGTGTATAAAAGCAATTAATGTATAAGGATGCGATGGAAATAATGTAGTGATTTTGTATTTTGGATGCTTTATTTTAAACGCTACATGGTGCGTCTTATATAATTATTATGAATTTCTTTTTTTTTTACATCTTATTTAAATACACGAAACACTGCGCAGATCCAAAATAAACAGTGCAAAAGTCGAATTTAATATTGTGGTCTTCAAAAAAATTAAGGACACAATATCTTAATCATTTGAAAATGCACCACAGTGCCACTGACAGGCACTTGACAATTCAAGCATTTGTAACTGACACATTTTCAATACCAAAGCAAACAGTATCCTATCCATTCTCAACGGTTCCGTATACAAACAGCGGGGGGTATAAGGGGATTGGCGTTGCCTACACCGTCATATAAAACAACACTCATTGGCACAGCTACCTTAATTAATGACTAGTTGATTTTAATTCACTAAGATTGGTTTGAAATACAGAGGGTGCAGCCTGTTCTTGACCTGTATTTGAGAGAATTGAGACGTGTCTTGAAGCAGGATTGAAATGTATGTCAAATGGTAATTAAGTGGTAAGTAGTATCTTCATGGGCAAGTTCTAAAATAATTATCGGCTTATAAATGTTTATTTTTAAATAAATTAAACTATTCATGCAAAGCGGACGAGTAAGAATTATGAGGCATTTTATTTACTAGGCTCCTTGATCTTATAACTTCAAATAAAAAAGCAGTATGGTACCTACCTGTTACAAAAAACATAAATTACAAGAACTCCATAATAATATCAAATTCACGTAACATAATAAATTCAAAATCTGAAGCACGACGGAACAAAGAGAATATTATGTCCCAAAAATTCCGCCAATAAATTAAAACAACTCAAATATTAAACGTTGTAGGCATAACCTGCGCAGACAATGAAAAGCCCCACGTAAATTCCGCTGAAGGAATTCATAAGGTGGCTCTTTCTTTGGAATACCTTTTTGGGGGTGCATCATAAATCAGTATAACGAGGCAGCCTTCCGCAAGGTGCCCCTACTAGCATTAAGCTTCAGTAATATTTTCTCACTTACGACAAAATTTTCTGTCTCCTTATTTATGTTGAAGAAAGTTTAGTGGAACGTGCTGTCGTCTCAAGCTGTACGGTAAGTAATATTCCGATGTTTTCAAGTATGAAAATTCAAGAGTCTAGGTATTAGGTGTTCCCAAAAGGCGGAATTTATAATAGTGGCAGGAATACTTAAGGTTATCCCATTCATATTTATGTTACCTGTATGTTTATTTTCAGAAATGCATTTGTATGTGTTTATTTAAAAACCTATTAACACTTCGTGGAAAACTAGACATATTATTGCACCACCGTATTGCCAATTTTCTTATACTTTGGACACCGCTTATAAACTGACTATTAGCGTCACGCTCTCAAAAGTTTAAAAAATATAAATAGGTTGGGATTTTAATATCATAAAGAAGAATATGTATCATTCCACTGGCCGTGCTATTCTGTAACATTATTTTCATGTCTCGACAGCGGAATCCGCAGTGAGATGTCAAATACGTATTCTCGAATTTGAATTCTAAATCAAGGCCAATTGGTTTCACTTTTGAAGTGAGCTTTATTGTCACTTCACTTTCACCTGTCACCGAAATTATTAACAGAATAGACATACTGCTCTCAAATTAATTACTCTATACAAATTATTGGCATTTAAAAAGAAACCGTTAAGAAAATAAAATGCATCGTTGTAGCAAAGGATCAGGTTACATTATTCAAATAAAAGCCACTAACCAACAAATACAAATTATCATTTACCATAATTGTACGATATTCGAATCCGTTCTCAATTCCAATTCTGATCAGGAGTTAATTTTATTGCGATCGTAAAAACTACCTTTACGTAAAGACCAAGTTAACGTTTCAACTAGGAATCGTAAACGGTAGATAAAATGAGATAACGTTTATCTTTAGCAAATATCTTAGGAACGAAGAATTCTTTAATTAGTATTTCAAGAAACGTTCAGATAACATTCAGTTTGTTTGCATCCTTGTGACTTAATTAATTTGAAATTTATGCGATGTAATTACGATTATATGAGGAGGATAAGATTACTGAGCTATAACACAATCTGCCAGTAATTGTAAATGGCGTCATAGTTTTTAAAGGTCTGTTTATGTATCGACCGGAATACCATATCGGGAAAATAAAGCCTTAAAATAGATCCTTCTTGCTCATAGTTACTTATAAAGGTCACACATAAAAATGTAGTGTAAAACTGTATCCACCGTCAAAAGAATATGAGCGTTAAAAAGTTTATATTTTTTGTTTTTTTGCGTTAATTTTTTTAACTTTCAACTTATATATACAATTATACATACTACAAGTAAGTTACTATTTAAATTTGTGATTTGTGAAATTTGCGATAAAAGTCTATCATAAGAATATCTGGAATTAAATTCTATTTTTAACAAAAAAATGAGTCCTAAACCGGCAAGAAGTCTTATAAAACCGAGTATAATACTCACGTAAGCATGCAACATTTCCCCAAAAATCCGAGGTTAAAACCACATCAAAGTTGAAAGCTTTACAAATTAAAAAGTTCGTCTTATTTTTATTGCGGTGTTGTGTGGCCTTAATTAAATTCCCATATCCCTTCGTCTTGTTTGGGGCAGTTATCGTCGGGTTTATTCCCACTTTTTTTACCACAAAGTTTATATTGGCAAGTTCAAAGTGGTGCCCACTTCTACGGGTCTTTGTTGGCTGCTCATTTAAAATCAATCGCTGCCATTCTGTCCGAGGCGAGGGTGGCGGCCTGAGACGAGATTTCGGAGAGAATTCTTAATTAAGCTCGCCCGAGATCCTCTTTACTTAATGGAGGCCCGTCCGAAATCCTTAGAAGCGTGGTAAATGAGAGCCGGCGATGTTGCGACTTCAAAAAGAGCAAGATAAGATTATCGGATGTGATAACTTTTTTTTAATTTGCGACGTCCGTAAAAGCATTTTAATTTTGTAGGACCGGCAGTAAAACTCGGACATTTTGAATGACAATGGACAAAAAGAATGTATGCAAAAAGGTTAATTTTAATATGAATACTTTGCATTATTCAAATTGGTTCATTTAGTCTTAATATATTCAAATATGAAAGTGTACCGGGCTTGGTCAGGATCTAATTAAATCTGAAGCACTAGAAGGAACCCTGACGTAATAGCCCATTGAGCCCGGTGAAATGGTTTTCAGACGGATTAACATTATTTTTTATTACCTTTTCATAAAACAAAAGAGAGTACCTTAAAGGAAATCTTAAGGAAACCAATTTTAATATTTTACGAGCAAAACCAAAAATAAATGAATATATTTAATTTAAAAGTACTTTGCTGAGACTTATCTCCTTGCAGGAAAAACAGTGTAATACTGAAGAAACTACTTAATTATCAAGAGGGATCTAATTAAACGCTCTCTTGCACACTGATCGCTAGATGAAGGTCCTTGAAGGCAACTTAGTAAATTTGTTTTTGTTTTCTTTTTGTTTAAGAGTTTTTTAAGTGTTAAATAAGATGTTTAAGACGATAAACTTAAACTACCAAAGTTACTGTATTTTTTATTTCAATTGGTATTTTAAAAGATATCGTAAAAACTTTTTCAATTTGTATACCTACAATGTTAATTTACTATTAAGAGTGCAAAGTAAAAGAATTAATCCTACACAGACTATTATTGAATTTTTTCAGTCCTCGCGCCACAACCACATGGTCTTGTTCAACACAAATTCGCTGAATACATGACATACCGAACAGTTAAAGTTTCGGGTCGAGCCTGGATGAGTCTGGCACAGGACCGTAGAAAATGGCACGAAAAAAGGGAGGCCTAGGCCCAGCTGTGGGAGGACAAGGGCTGTGGATGATGATGATACCGAATACACACATTTAGAAAGAAAGATAGTAAAATAAATAGAATATACTTACTTATTAAAGTCTAAATATAAAAATTACAAAAAAAAAAATTAACCATTTACAATTTTTTTAACGTTTCTTGATTTAATTATTAAATTTCATTTTGCTCACATTACCGGAGTACCTAGATTATTTAGAGATCTTAACATACATGTAGAAAAATTTAGTCACAGTGACGAATCTTGAACGTCATATTAAAAAGCGAAACAGGTTCTTAACTATGAGTTGAGGTCGAAATCATGAAAAACAAACACGCCTAAACAAGTATTGTACCCCGTAAGGGTTCATTAATGATAATGGATGCCTGTAATTACGCTTTGTTCGTCTAATATTAGCCTTTTATACCGCCTCCGTTAATGTATTGTCTACATTAGTTTAATATAGTGTAGATGAAGATAAAGGGATAATGTTAGTGCACCATATTAATTTTGTTAATTTGAATTTGGAGGGAATGTAAGTGGGTTTTTTATTGATACGTGGTTTTTTATGTAAAGTGGTGATATTTAATTACCTAATTAGTTAGTGTTGAATATGGTTTGGATGGATGTAAATTCGTGTACTGCAATGCAAACCTCATTCAAACATGAGACCTAAATTTTAAATTTTTGGTATGTTTGTGTTCTATGTATCGTGAATGAGCTTTATTTCCTTCAGAAGTCCAAAAATTCATACCTTCATTTTACCATTTCCATAATAAAAACAAATTACCAAAAGTTAAGTTAAAGTACCTAAGAGTTCCTTCTTCACAATATTTGTATATAACTACACCTAGAGTTTCATATTAGTTTAAATTTAGGTAAGAAAAAGCAAAATAGGTAAATTCAGTATTTAGCCGGTAATATTGGAAGCCGACGATTGGGATAAGGCTAGATGTACAAAAACACAAGAGCCTTTTATAATTACTATACCAAACCATCGAACAATTACATTGAGCACATCAGATAAGAGTAGACTTCACGATTAGCGTCCATTTGTCAATGTACCAGACAGGTGTGCCGGATGGTTGAAAGCACGTGTCGATCTGACAATAGGCATGTTCCTTCCGCTACGTCTATACACGAAATTCTTAAGGTTCCGTAGGAATCGTACATTTGTAGAAAGAAATTCGATATTTTTTCAAGTTTGTTTGCTGTTTATGCATAAGATGATCGTTGATCCAGTGAAGAACAGAACATCTATTGTTTTTCGGTCACCGACTACGCAGCATTCTTAAAGTCTTGACACGGTTGTGTATTTTTAGAATTGCTTCTTTTATGTTTACATACGTAACGATATGTAAATATCTTACTTAGTTAGACCTTTTTCTTTTTTCGAATTAAAATACTATTATTTTTTCACTAGTAATATCAATATTCAAAATTATGTAAATTACTAAAAAGTTTTCATATATTTTTTTGTTATACGGAACACCATTCGACCACCCTCTTCCTGCCTGACAGTTACTTATTTAAATAACATAAGTACCTTAATGTTCGATGTTGTATTGAACTGTTGATTGATCATCGACTGTTAGAATCGAGTTCAAATGAAATGGAATCGAATATGCTGGCATCATTAATCTTTCCTAAACACTGTTTAATTTATTATAGCTGCAAAGAAAGTGTTCCCATCATTGTCAGGTCAATGAACTAACAGTATGTGAGAATTAGATATGTACAGACACGAGCAAAAATATGTCACACTTAGCAAATTTTTAATTGATTTTCACTTGAACTGTAGATTAGTATTGTGAAAACATGTTATGAAGAAATTATTATAAAGGGAGTATTTTATAGTAGCGTTAATTGGAATGGATGATTAAAGGAAGAATTTTTTTTTAAGTTTCTCCCTTCTGTCTTCCTCACCACTTTCTATCACTCAAAGGTTTGCTGGATTTTGAGTTAAGCTCGCCTCTGTACATAACCCGTTAATGTATGTCTATAAAATGTAATAAGTATGTGTAAAATAAAGAATTAAAAAATTAAGAATTTATAACAGTTCCTTCATCACGCACATACAATTTTTTTTTTCAACGTGAAAAGACCCTCTAAGAAGTTTTAAAATTTCGCTATGTGTGGTAGATATTCCTAAACATTTTTGCTCGTGATCGTACACTCATTATTGTAACTTAACTCCAGTAACGTAAGTGAAATTGGCTAGTAAAATTATATTATTATAAACATTACCTTGTTCAGGTTACCAGCCCATAAAGTTAATTTTATAGTTACGGCATTTGATACGAGAACAGTTTCATGCATTATTCTTGAGTTATATGATATTTTGATTGAACTACATAGCCCTACCTTATACTATGGTTTCGTTTTTATGATAAAGCTCAAATAAAAACAGGATTATTCGCAATCGCATTAATTTATAGATCTATTTCATGGATTGATTGGGCAGTGATTTCCATAATTACGAGCACTTCTTTTCAATTTTAGTTTAGATAGAGCAAAATTTTGGGGTATGATTATATTTTAGAAGAATCTAATAATATTTTTTGATTCAGTACAAAAGTTCTGTGTCGACTTTTCGTATTTTAATTAACTTAACTTACTAAAACAAAAGAAAACTAATTCAATAAACCCTTATCACACCAATCTAACTTCGCTACCAAAAAGGCCAGAGGGTGCATAATTTCCCAACTGCTCGATAGGTATAAATGTGCGGTAGACACTGCTAAATGGGCCCAGTATCGTTGAATAATGCCTAACTTGTCTTAAACTATCGCAAACAAAACGTTTTCACGCCACAGATTTGTCAGTGGTTCCTGTCTAGCGATAGTTAGTAACAAATGAGGATCGGGAACTATTCGCATTACCGAGTTACAAAAGTATGCTATTGTATTGTTTAGAAACGTTTATTGTTATTTTCAGTTGGATTAATGGTTGGTAATTCGGTTGTTTATTTTGGTATTTAGCAGTAATTTATCTGACTTTACAAAGTGTTAGCATGTAGCTTCATCTTAGGGTCAGCACCACTACCACCAATCAACCAAGGCGTCTTGAATTTTTCATTTAAAATAAGTACTATATAATAATACTCATTTCGACAGATAATTAAAAAGAAAATCCTTTCTGAAATAATATGACAGGTACGCAGTATTTATCTACCAAAATCTTGCATAACGGGTAACATCTTAGTGGGTACCATAAGGCCAGTCAGCCGTATATTGCTAAGCTTACGTCATCGTTTTATTAATCCAATTACCTTTTTGTGATTGGGGACATAAAGTCAATGATATGACACCTCATTTACTGGTCTACTCAATACGCGTTACGTATGGTCTAAGTATAAAGCTATATGTAGAGCGCATAATATGTAAAGTAAGTTAATTACTTAGTAATCGACACTGTGATAGCCTAGATTTCAATGTACTATGTTGTTTCTTACGCACGTACCAAACAGCCCTTTTTTGAACAATTCATTCAATTTAGCTTTGTTTCAAAGAGTTAATATAATAAAAAAACTGGTTGCAAACATCAAGCGACACTTCTAAAAAAAAAAACAAATGACTATCTACAAAACGTACAAAACACAGCCTACACTTGTTAATCAATTATGTGAAACTACTTAACTACTTTCGAAGAAAATAGTTAACGAAACTACAGCTATTACCAGTCTTGTAACTTATTCATACCCCAAGGGTCCAACAAGGCAAAGTGTTGTCTTTAAGTCGATTAAGCGCGGGCATCGCAATGCTCTAATCTGGATTATTCCCGATTGCTCAATAGCTGAAGAAGCAATCCGTATGCTAATGAAAAAAACTCTTCCCATGGAGCGTAAATGCGGAATCAAACCTGAATCGTTTATTGATTTAAATAAAAAGAGAGGATTTTAGTTCGAATTACACTAGCGGTGTTTCTTTAGACATTGATAGTACATAATTTACACTAATTATTTTTGGATTCTTGACCTAGAAAAAGTTTTAATTATTGATATGATTACTTCACAAGTAATAGCATATAGAAAGCACATTATTTGAATGTGGATTTAATTTACGATCTATCGACGAAGAATCTAAAATCTGGCTATTACCTATAGGTAAGGTAAAGGTATACCTTGGGTACAATTAAAGATTAACGCCACGCAATGATACACAGTAAGTAACTATAATCTACAGTAAACGCATCTCATATCTCTTTCGTTATGTATACAAACATGTCCCAAATTATGTTTACATGAATTTACACCACACCAGAGCTATCTTATCGCCGCATTCCCATCGATTGATTGTGGCCTACTTTTCCGTTGTTCATTTCACAATGAAAATAAAGCAATTTGTGTTCATTAATCAAGTTATTCCTCCAATTTATTAACTGACTGATAAATAAATCTGGTCACGACAGCAATACGCAAGTTTAGTGTAGCGTAAATATCAATTACGCAGCTTATTGGGAATTTCGGGAAACAGCCGGTAATTGTCGGACAATGTCCAGAGCAGTCCCCTGTTCGTTGCATTTTGGCGAATATTGGTAATTTATTTTTATTATGTCGCTATATCGAGGGGAAATGTTTCCCAGAATGGTCATTTTGAATGTGAACCCATTAAATTTTGTTAGTTAATTAGTTTGATAATGTTATACGCTCTTGTTTGCATGAAGTATTACGGTAATAGACACATAGGTGCGCTTCACATGTTGCATAAAGGTATATATTAAATTACCTTTTGTTTGGTGTTACTAGGTGAATACAGTTTTCGTTATAATAAAAATTCTTATAGCTTATCTTGCCGGTATAGAGTAAGATTGAAATTCATATAGGTGTTGGTAAAAAAGCTTACGACCACGAAATGCGTCGGATGTTATATAAGATATTTCTGGTTTTTCTTTCATAAACATACACATAAATTTACTGAAACCCTGAGTATTTTTACAAGGAGACAATGCCATAATTCAAGGCAACATTTTCTTTTTACGTGCATAACAAAAACATTCACAATTCATCGGTTTATCTCCATAAAACCTTATCCGAACCCAAACCACAAAGTTTACTAAAGCCAAGTATTCTTGCGACAGACTTGTTCGAAAAAGGCTTTCAATTCATTTTCCCATTATACGGAAATTCGGACCCCTCAAACCATGCGTCGAGCCCCGACACGCATTGTTCCCATGATAAATGATTTCAAACGCAATTTTCTTCAAAAATGTCTCAGGCTTTTTATGTGATATGCACTCATAAAAGTTCCTTGTCACGTCTTTAATAACCTTTTTTAATCGCTTTCGTGTTATAAGTTTATAATTATGATGATTTGACGATTTATTTTTAAAGCACGTAGTTTTTTTTCTGTGTTGTTATAAATATGGAGTAGTAGGAATTAGTCGTCCGTTTTTCGTCCGACTTTTACTATGTGAACTAAGTAATAAAAGTACATTAAACATTTTAATCTTATAAAGTGGTTTTTGATATATTATTATCTACATACTAGATTAGTACGTAAATGGTAAAATGATTGAGACACCTGCTAAAATAATTACATTGGTTGATTGTAAGTCAATTTTATTTTTAGACTATGGTATAAATAAATATATAATTGTGACCATTTATCGATAGAGTTCAAACGTCCATAAATTTATTCATAGACTGGTTTGTTTCTTGTTTGTTTTTCAAGTAAAATATTAAATTTTAAGAAAGTCTCTTCACCAATTCTAAGCTTCAAAGACTAAATAATAAATTTACTGTTGAGACTGAAACCTTTTAGAATGTGTTTTGGCTATTCTACTATTCTATAAATTGAAAAAGGAGAGACACCTTTTCGATCTTGATTTGATTTATGTATGATCCAGTGCAGTACATCCTTGACCTTATCGCAGAATACAAATAGTATCAAACAATGCGTATCGTAGGTACTGAGCTAGCTACTGTTTTCAGCGATTACTAATTAAGAAGTCTTAATACCTAAGGCTGTGTTCAAACTAAACGTAGTAACCGCCGAGTATGATCACTTACTGTGAGCCCAGTGTAAACGTGAACGTGAACAGTATTTACCACACATAGCTTAATAACGCATTGTCGGAACAACGGAAAAACAATAAACTGCGCAATGAAAATTTGACGGACCTGTTGGTCTAGTGGTTAGTGACTCTGACTGCTATACCGGAGGTCGTGGGTTCGATTCCCACCCAGGACAAATGTTTGTGTGATGAGCACGATCATTTGTTCTGTGTCTGGATGTATTTTATCTATAATATGTATGTATTTAGAAATATATAAGTATGTTTATCAGTTCATCATGCGGATCAGATA
The DNA here is from genome assembly GCA_905475315.1 of Autographa pulchrina. Classification (NCBI taxonomy): domain Eukaryota; kingdom Metazoa; phylum Arthropoda; class Insecta; order Lepidoptera; family Noctuidae; genus Autographa; species Autographa pulchrina. The sequence goes on from FR997773.1 coordinate 5,856,581, forward strand.
ACCGTGTGTGAGTTGTCCCGGAATATTATTATTATTTTTATTATTATAATGCTTGCTCACAGCCTAAAACTCAAAAATATTAAAACTAGCCTGAATATTTTTATTCCATAGGCCAGCCTCTCCTTCCTAGATCGAGTAAAAAGTAATTCTTCATTCATCTTTTTTTTTCTTTTAACAATGTCCCACTTTAATCCACCACATGTGGCTAGTTGGCAGCATCAAAGCTAAGATAATGGAGACAAAACAAGCCAGTTTAATGCGCCGTATTGGGTTGCAGAGCAAACAGCGCGCCCTAGTGTCAGATTACTGAACACATGCAGCCAAAAGGTCATGAATAGATAGTCCCGTGTTTATACAGAGTGATACGAAAATATTGGTGTTCGCTAGCTCATGTTTTTTCCTGTCTTGAATGTAGTCTTGGTTTTATTTGACGAGACGGGCTACCGGTTAGCCCAATATTGTTGTGTATTGGTATCTCGAAAATAGTGTGAATTATTGTCATCAATTTTGTTTGTGTGCTTTTGACTCTGGTTTAATCTACCAGTTTAAAAGGACTCATATGTAATGCGAGGTACATGTGTGATAGAATGTAGGTAAACCTATTTAACACAAATTCATCAGACCGAATAAATAAAAGCTTTTTGTTTCTTAAATTGTATGTTGATACCATGATTTTCGTCCAAAACTTAATAAAGTTGGCAAAAGGACTCGTACTTTTTAAATAAACAAAAGCTTTCTTGTTAGGAAACACTAAATTTACACCGGCAGTTATTTACCTTCTAGTAACAAAAACATATTTTATTACTTACGAAAATGAAGTTTTTTTTCGTTAGACAGTAAATCGCGTGTGGAGTTGTTAGTCAGAAGTTGGTGACCGGAAAAACTGTCGTTTCCATGTAAGGCTCTATGTCATATTTGGCTTGTTTTCACCGTTATACTTGTGCCGTGTAAACCCTATTTTAGATACCGCAAAGTCCGGAAAGGCCGAAGCCCTTTTTGTTTTATCTTTCGCCTACCTAAAGGTAAAAATGCTAAACGTTGGGTATACCTTTCCGTTGTGTTAGCACATAAAGTTTATGCAGAGCTTTAACCTCGACACTGATAAAATAAATTATTTTTGAAAGATGTTTCACGTGTTAAGTTTTTTTCAAGAATAAGTATGTAATTATAAAATTACTGTGTATTAAAATTCATATTTTGTCGAAGAAATTAAATTTAGCGTAATAAAAAGTTTTATGCTTTTTATTCTATTTAAACTTTTGAAAAGTTAGTATTTAATATCTTTAATAACAAAAAAAAACATGAAATATACGTTTTTTATACACACACTTTTAAAAATGTCTTCAAAACAAAAAACAATCACCACACACTCCGAGTGAACACAGAATAGACATTATAACAACGAAGAATAATTACCCGAAGTTGTTTTACAAAACTTACTCGTATTCTCCGTATTTACCTTTCAAGGAATTATTCAGAATACCGATAAATCTCCACATATTACTGCAATCCGTCTTCGTCAGTTCACGCCTACGATCCATCCCACCGCGGCAGGCTAATGTTTTCTTTTATTCTTGTTTAAATGTACCTTTAGATTAATCTATAGAGATTTAGGACTCGTTTTGTGTAGGTAAGGCTGTTTTTAAACATAATTTTGGTTTTGTGATTTTCGCCTTACAGGGCTAGATGGTAATAGGTAATTTTCTTTGAATGATAATAAGCTTAGTGGTTTAAATGTACAATATACATTATTTTTATTCCTCTTGTTGGAGAATTGTATAAATGATGATTTTAATTAATAAATTAATATTAGAAAAGTAGTTTTCAATTTACATTAGCCATTTTGAAAGTTGAAATAAATACCGTGTGGTAATCATCAAGAAAGGTTTATAAGCTAAAATAAAAATCTTTACTACCAAAATCATGTCCTCACATTGAAAGTTAATTTCGATTCTTTAAATGAAAATAAAGGAACATTTTCTCTACTATTGCTAGTGAATGTAGTCATGCGAAAATAATACAGTACGTGACTTTTTTCTAGAATTTGTTACAGCAAAATCAGGTAGTTTAAAATTGCAGTAGCGCTAAGCTCTACTTGTGACCGATCGGTATTTTATTGATCAGAAAAGTAAAAGATTCGCTCTTTTCCTGCTGGTATTGTAGGTGTAGAATATACTCTTATTTTTAGTCTAAAATTACACCATTTACACCGTCTTACTTGGCTTGTATTAATTACCATCTTTTAATTAATGAAGCCACACAAATTCTAATAATATTAGGTAAGGCAATATTATATTAGTTACATTTATGGGGATTTACAGATACTGATATCTTGGATCCCAATACCGAAAGGGCTTAAGTTAGATATACCCAGTAAAGCGCACTGGTCCGGCAAACCGGAGCTCCCAAAGTTAGGCTCTTAGTAAAGCCAATGCCCAATAAATTCCGTCGGTCCCGTCATAAAATCGAACAAACCCACAAGTTTCAACGCCGAATAAAACCGTAAACGAATATTCCTTTGAAAATATCCTGACAAATCGTTTTGAAACGGCGTACTGAATGCAATGATAACTCTGCAGGACTGCACAAAAGCCTTGCATCTACATAATCGATGGCTTATTGGCATTCCCCCTTTTACTTCTAAATTGCAAATTTTCCGCACGATTTCGCTTCACAGAATAAATTTTCAGCCCGCGAAACGGAATGCAACTGTTCTGTATTCTTATTTATTTTTCCTCGCGTGCTTCCCTCTTATTTATTCATATACGTTAAATGGAGTCGAAAAACTAACACAATTATTTTATTTAAAGGAATAACGTGATTTTAAAATGTTTGATGTTATTCGTGACTAGGAACACTTGCGCTCGTAAAACTAACAAAGTGTAGGCTTTATAATAAACGTTGGATTGTTACGACCTGTTTGTACCGCACGATGTTATACCTATGACACTGAAGTCTATAAAATAGTCGTTAAAATAAAAATCTAGAAATAGTTGAATGATTTATTTTGTTAGATTTTAATTCAATTCTTCACTCCATCTAAGGTTGTCTACTATTGAACGATATTCTACGATGATTATAAATATATTGTTTAACAATAACCAATACTGCTTACTTCCTTGTGAACACCGTGAAAAATGTAATGTTATAAAATGTTTTCATATATAACAATAAAAAACTAAGAATAGCTTACTGCAATTAAAACAAAGAATACGCACGAGAGTAGGCCCAAGAGACTACTTAATTACTCTGAAGCTCACATAAAAATTCACCTGACATGCATTATAACATAATAAAACTACTAATTAAAACGAACTTACCTCAGTTAACACTACGATACGTAAATCATAATAACAATAATAATATTTCAATACCGTAATCAACATAATACGTGTTTCATAACCATTACTTACATTATGTTCTCATACAATAAACAAAATTAATTGCCTAATTATTTAAGGTTGGGACCGAGTCCCGTTTATAGTCGCTTTGCAAAGCTTCGTGAAAATTTATCGTTTCTTGTTCTACAACGATTTATACTGTCTTAGTTAAGTAAATAGGGTCCATTCAATTATGTACTTTCTTATTCGACCTTTTTGTTCTAACTTTCGAGTCGTCCCTAGCTTTCCTGTGAGATTTTTTACTGTTAACTTGAGCATAGTTTCTACTTTTTTTATCTCTGTCTGCTTTAAGTGTGTCTTTTTTGCACGGTTCTTTGTTTCAATCTTTGTTGCAAAGATACCTCAATCTGTTAAATTATTTGAGTATTTTTCACGTTAACTGCTTTTAGTTCAATGCAACACGAACTACCTTCATACTCTTCTTAAAGCTTGTTTTTATCTTAAATTCAAAGATACCGAGTGCATCACGTTTCAATAACAACACGCTCTTCAATTGGATCATCCTAAAAATATCGTCCCCGTAGTTGGAAAACTAAATAACTCAGATTTTGTAGTTCTGAGATAAACGCGATTTAGTGTATTTTTTTCAGTTAATGTACATTTGTTAAAAAATGTGAGACAATTTTACTGTCGGTACTTTTATATTTTGTGGACCTGATTACCTTTTACATTATGCTTTAACAAACTGAACTCTATTTTTAACTATAACTAAATAACACATAAAAAACCAAGTTATTTAATTTTGCCACAACTGTTATTTATATCGTAACTACAATTAGCTACTTATTTCGGCTATTTATTTAGTTTTCCTACAAGCTAAATACATTTGGTAGAGTAAAATTTGGTGGAATAAATGCAGTTATTGAATTTATCTAACTCGAAATATTTTGAAATGTAAAATTTAGTAGTTTTGTAAGTTATTATTACTTTGATATTTTTGTAATTACACACATCAAAAAAGTCTAAGCAACACGAACAGTTTGTATGTTTTGAACAATTTTTTCTTTTGCAATATACAATGTATTGTATACTTATATTAATGTTTTTAAATAATAACTAAGCCTTTTTAAACTAAACTAAAACAAAAAAAAAATGTTCCACTTATTTAATCACAATAATTCACATTATGTTGCACCGTAACACATGAATTGAACTTTTATTTTTTATTTAGATACCGTTTTTTTTTTAAAAGCGGTCACAATTTGTAAATGAATACAAATTGTGACCGCTTTTGTTTTTGAAACTTTTCAGCAACAGTTTTTTATTGAATTTATTAGTTTGTTTATCTGATCTTGCGGTAATCGCTTCCAATGTAATTTTAACAATTTTTTCAGTTGTTGAGTTGTCAACTCTCCGTTCAAGATCTCTAAAACCCATCTCTGGAAAATGTCCCATGTGTGCTTTATGGTATTGAGGTCTGGCGACGGTAATACCCGCAGGTTTTCCATTGCCAAGTAATTTCTGGTCCTTCGAGCTGAATTCGAACAGGCATTGTCATGTCATGCATCAGCGTAAAATCTGGGCCAAATTTTGTACAAATGGTTGAACATAAGACCACAGAACGTCCTAAACATGATTTACAGCGTTCATATTGAAACCTACAAAATCGAGCTCTGGTCTTCTATTCGTCATATACCATAATTTTCGAGCCGCTGTAAGGGAGCATTTCCTGGACGCATCTCAGCCGTTTAGCATTTCCGGGATGATGATACACTTCTACCCTTTTCGAATCGGGCCTAAATTCAAACTGGGACTCATCGAAAAATAAAGTTGTATCTCATTGCTCTTCTTCTTTTCGTGTCGATGGTAGATTTACATTATATTGCATTGGCCCAGTAAGCTGCGACATTAATGGCAGCTTCGTTAGCGTGCCTCAAGTCATCCAAAGTGCAGGTGTACGGACAATTTGGGCAGCCTAACAAATGGGACATGGTTTGGTTGGGAGCTCCACATTCGCATTCAGTAAGAAGGGGATCGGTGATTCCCCACTTTGCAAGGTTGTGTTTACAGCGGCCTACCTGGGTTCGCAGTCGATTGAGTGCTTTCCAGACAGCCCACTGCAAATCACTACCAGAATACCACTCATTACTCTAGAATCGTTGCATAGTGTTCCCTACACCATTCGTTTCGGCAAGACCGATTGCGATGTCGTATAGGTGAGCACGTATTCATGCAGCCTATTTTTTCACATTTTGGTGGCTAACAACAACACCACTTAAGAATTCTGGCTGTAAACCTATCTCCCGGGCGGTTAACATTCCTTGACGTCTTGCAGTCACTTGTATGTATCGATCCTGTCGAGCAGTTTTACTCCTCCCATGTCATGGGTGCTGCTCAGCAGGATCCCCAGTAATAACGTAAGGCTGCAAAAGACGACAAATCTCACTCTCATTTGCACTAAAATGCCGTGAAACCTGGGACTGTTTTTTTCCGTTTTGTTTAAAAAAAAACTGAGTATCTCAAAATGATAAAAGTGAAATAAATACCAAAATCAAGCACATGCAATTGGGATAAAATTCGTCCATTTTCTATTTTTAAAATATGCCTGTAATGTTGCCAAGACAGGGAAGATCGTATAACTATCTACTTTTTAAAGAAAAACAGAAAATATCAATGAGTAAAACACGTAGATTCTGTGAATTATGCGTGTTGCTGAGACTTTTTTGATGTGTATATTGCATTGGTCTCATATAAAAAAAAGCTGTATAATGATATTAATAAACTTATATTAAGGAAGAAATGGAAAAGCACAATAAAATTTAGAAAAAGTGTATTGTAATCAGATACTTATCATACCACAATTAAATAAATAGAGTTATTTAGTTTTCCTAGAACTTTGTTAGTTTTGTGAAAGAATTTTTAAGTAGAGGAAAAATTCAATAACTCATGTTATTTAATTTATTTGATATTAAACTTATCATTGACCACAGTTATTGATTTATTTACAGAGTTATTTAATTTTCCTTAAAAAAAAATGTGCTTGCCTGAAGATATTTATTATTCCATCTGTTTGACATAAATAGCTATTATTTTGAAACGGAATAAGATACGAAAATGTCTGGTAGGCTCAAATATGCGGCATGTTTTAGGTGTTTTGAAAATGGGGAAAAGTCAAAATCGCCAAAATCGGACTTATTTAATTTTCCAACTACGGGGACGATATGTTCTATGTGATACCAATCTCCTTATTTTAATCTAAAATTCAAACACCGTCAGAAAACAAGATAAAAATGTTGCTCCATCACATTATAAGGTAGAGCATACTTCAGGTCCGGAAGCAATTCAGAAAGCGTCATAGCGTCATGTGAATACCTACGTGCCCGTATCGTTCACTTTCATTCATCGTTCGTTCATATCATCGTTCTCCTATCTTCAGCTAACTGCATGCAGTCTAGACGTAATATTTTTGACGCCCAGCTGATAGTTGGGCGGATTATAGAAAATGCCACCATAACGGAGCATATGGTGTGAAAATTTAGTCTATTATGGAGGTAGTGTTTTAGTTTTTAGGGAGAAAATGTTGGAAATTGAACATAGTAAACAGGTGATTTCTGAAACAACCTCGAGTTAGGTTACATAATACCGTTAGGTTACATGTTCATATACCAGCATTTGAGTGAACACTCAAAATGAGTTTTCTGAACTATTTATACACAAATGTTTATTTTATTTAGTCATAATAGGTATTTCATAACCATTTTAAGTCATCGTAATTTCATTAGAGGCGAAATATGATAAAAAATCTCTGAATAAATCATAGACAACTACCACTAAAGTAACTTTTTCGAGTCCAGTGTTTTTAAATCAAAAGTTAACAAAATATTTAGTAGCAAGTCACATAGACTAAATATTACCTAGAAATGTTAGCTAGAATAAACCCAAGTGCAATTAAAGTAGGAGCAGGTTCCTGTTAATAGTTCCAAGGAATTAGATTGAAACTTGCTGAATGTAGTGAATGGACTGTTAGCTCAGCAATTTGTGCTAATCCTTCGTCATAGAACCTTTGATTTATTTGCAGTTAAATACTAAAGGTTGAACTGTAAAGGCTGTTTGGCTAACTATGTAGTCCTTTACGTTCTGTTAACCTTGATAAGCTTTTTTAGATTATAATATGCTTAATTTTATATTTACCTAATAAACAAACTCGTGTTATTTTTACACTAAATTGTTTCGTTTACATTTTTTCGCTTAGGTTCCTTTTTTTCTATTTCGTGTTACAGAATTCCCATGAGAACGAAAGTTTTGTACAAAATCGGTAATCATTTTGAACAAACTTTGCTCAACCTTCTTGTGATGGATGTATATTTCTAAATTCAAGTAAATAATTCTATAAATGTTCCAACGCCAAATAAATATGTATTTTGTGAAACTGCAGATCGTCATTTATTTTGGATTTATATCAAATGCTGTCCAGACGCTTCTTACATTTATAATGTAAGTAGGATTGAATATTTCATTTTTCTCTTCCACACGTCTTCAGTGAGTACTTGTTGCAAATATTCCAAGGAATATTATTCGTATGTCATCATTTCTCTCTGTCTGTATTTACGTCAGTAGAAAATGTATAAGTTAAGTGTCTGGCTATACATGTTGTATCTACTTAAATCTAATAATAATAATCTAACATGTAGGTACTGTACTTCTTTCTTTGACCTACCTGAAATTTCTCAATCAAACGTTCAAAATAATATTGGGTCAGAACATCCCAATTTTTGCACACCGATCTCTTCCGAAAGGGAAAACGTAATAAACACTTCAGGAAGATTTACACAAAAATATAAAAATAAAATTCCGCCAGCAAATAAGTTACCCAAAGGTACCCAAATCATAAAGATAGATTTATCGCTTGAACTAAACGTGGATATAAAATGTAGCAGTAAATATTTACATCGTGGAAGTGAAGTCACGTGCTACTTTGTTCTGTATTTTATTGCATACGGATTTATGGCTGCATTCAAAAACCTCACGTATTACTCTATCTATGAGGAACCTTTGAAGATCACTTTATGTGTAAGTTTATTAAGGTTGCTCGCAATTTTGAATCCTGTTACGGTTTGTATAATAAATTGCTTTGTCTTGTGTTTTCATGGTTTATGTTTTAGGCAAGGTTTATTATTTAAATTTGTCCCTGGCTGTTAGATTAGATTTTGTTTGGTATCTCTTGGTGTCGTAGCGATTTTAACATATATTGAGCGATTTTAACATATATTGAGGTTCATCGAAAATGTAGCTCACTTAGACATAGTAAAAGAATTTACCAAGTGTAATATAACAACAGAGATATAATTACAACATGCCGTTTTCCTCTCTGATTGTTTTTCCTTCCATGTTTTCATTGACCCAATAAAACCTGCACTGAACAAAAATATTTGCAAGGCTTAAATTAAACACGTCCGATCGACACAATTCATTTCATAAATATAAACAAAACAGGGTTGAACTCGACAATGGCGTCCAGGGCCGGATTCGGGCGAATGGGACTCATATCGAGCCCTCTCGGCCTATTGACGCCTCTACACGCTTTATATGCAAATTGAATGACCTCCAATTTGGTTGAACGGGTGAAATGACATCTTCATATTGGACGTTAAGCCCCGTAATTGCGGCCCTTTGCTGCGTTATTGGCATATTTTGCGTTTTGACTCCCGTTGTTTAGTCTAGATTATGGACTATGGTTTTTAATAAAAACTGCCCGAGTAAATGCTGATAGCCTGTGATATTTTGTTGTTGTTTGACCAAAAACGTAAAGTATTTCGGTTAAAAAAAAAAGTAATTTGCTTTGGTAGTGGATTTCACTACATTCGGTTACAAAAATATCTGTATGTAGTAATGAATACCGACAACATTTAATTGGGAAATGATTTCTCGTATTCTCAACAGTCATCGCATTTTCAAGCTGTTTTTTTTTTAATAATTGCGTTAATATTGTATCAGATTTATTCAAATAGCGGCAATCGGAAGTTCTGATCTTGTAAGTGGCGCCTGTTTTTGCACAATTTCTGTACTAAAGTATCAAATAATGTGCCTTTTACAGACGATGTTATCAGAGTAAACTTGATACAATCAGTAAAAACTTTTGAAATAAAAGAAGAGCAAAAAGTATGATTCAACTTTTATAAAAACATTCATTTGCTTTTTTTTAAATCATCGTTTAATGTTCTCAAAAACATTTAATATCGATGCTATATCAGAAACACATTAAAGTTGCAATTAGGCAGCTTAAACCAAAATTAGCTGTACCGACAAAACTCTCATCAGAAATACTAATTAAAAGACCGACCTTAAAATACATTAATGAAGCAGTTTATTGTTGTTTTCTTGTTTCTGGATATTAAAATCTGTTTCATTTTATGGTATGAAAACCAGTATGTAATAAACTCTGGTGTCATTGCCATACATCCTTAACCTACATAGATACAGGCAAAAAAAAACTAAATCAAAATAAAAACTACTTTTTAAACTAATGAAGTGAAAAGTATTTAATCCTTTCATAGAAACAAACTCGCAACTTCCACACAATTTCTATTTAACGACTCTCTTCCTGAAAATAACGAAGAAAATATCCGACTAGCGATAAGGCGCTACTGTATATTAAAAGTTAATTGTTTAACAAAAACCGTGTTTATTTAAACTACCGATAAGCCGAGTACGGAACCCAGTTCCTATATTAAACAGACTATCGTTTTAAAATTTAAAATGGCTTTTTGTTAATTTAAAATAATTTTGATTTCAAATTTGGAAGAATGTCGTTTTAATTTAGCACTGATTACGCGCTCGGATTGGTTGTGATAGTGTGGTCACGTTAAGCTTATACAGGCTGCTATAATGTTGTGAAAGTAGTAATTAACACAGAATTCAGTGTTTTTGAAGAAAAAATAATAAGGCAGTCTTCACTTCTCTTCAGTCTTCTGCCATAAAAGCTTTAGTCTCACAATCACCTAAAATCTTGCTTGAAATAGAGATGCTCAAATAATAAAACTTTAGATACGATCTACTTAATTAAGACATTAAAACAGTTACATATCACATTTACATATAAAACGTCAAAACAAATTTATTTAACTCGGCAATAAACAGTTTGATTAGATCGAAATTGATTATTTTAATACTTCATCACCATGTACCGAAACATGTTTTTAATTAAGCACATTTGATTGCCCGTAACTAATGAACAAAATACACATTCATTATATTTTTATGTTTAATGTTTGCGAATTTTATGCCAGTCATTATTTTAGGTTATAAACCTTAAAAAAAAGTTTCAAGTCAACTAGTCTGGTTAAACATACGAAATACTTGAATAGCTAGTTGGGAGCTGAAATATTAAAATTGCAGACTCTTGAAGTAAGCTTTGAACCTTGGTTAGTGCAATAGACAAGAGCTTATAAACAATTTAGATACTAGGTAGTTGCTTATATAGTTTTCTGATGCTGAGTTACAAATAAAACTTCCAATCTTTAAAAAAATGTTATGGAATATAAATTTAAAAATTCAAAACATTTTATCGGCAAAATACTAAATTTATTAAACTGCCTCGTTGGCCTAGTGGTTCTAAGCGCGACTGCTACGCTAGAGGTCTTGGGTTCGATTCCCAAGTCGACCAAGGTGTTATTGGGTTTTTCTATGAAATTCTCAGTAGCAGGTCGGAGTTTGGATTTGTGCCCGGTTAGTGGCAATAGGCTCGCCCCCTATTACATGGGACCTAAACATACCGGCGAACCGTGGGTGTACATTGGTACACCTCTGCCTAATCCTTCGGGGATACAGGCGTGATGGTATGTTATGTTATGTTTATCTCTGTACCAAAAAGCCCGTGTCATCATCAATCTGTTGACTTGTTACGGCACGATTGAGTAACAAGTTAATAAACATAACTATTTGATAGATATTTATTATACGCAACTTTCTTTTATGATACCACTTGATTTATAACCGAAATTGATGATAAATTGAGACGAGATTGCCGTAAATTTTCTTTTAATTATTTTGTTGAAAGCCTTATGAATATAAGTTTCTTATCTATACTTATAATAAATCTGTAGAAGTGAACATTCTGTACATTGAAAATATCAAAAAAATAAATGGCGGGGGGTGTTACTAAACCGAAACCGAACCCAAAAGTGTGATTAACAAAATTTTTGTCTGTCTGTCTGTTTGTTTGTTCAGGTATCACGCAAAAACTACCGGTTCGATTACGATGAAACTTGGTATAATTATTCTTTATTATCCTAGGCACCACACTGGGTAGTTTTTATCCCGGAAAAGTATATAAACAATAAAAAACAAACTTAATTTCGCGGTTAAAAAAACATTGATAAGTTTCGTCATCCACGCGAACGAAGTCGCAGGCACAGCTAGTATAAATATATAATAAGAAAGAATTTATGTTACATTTCATTTTCTTTTCGTTGTCATTTGAGTGTTTAATTTAAATAGTCAAATGTTTTACATTCAGTTCCAAAAATCAGGTCGCGACCAAACCACGTATCTAAAAATCGACTCACAAATTTTATTATTAGTAAGTTATAAATGTCCTCTTCGGGAAATATTTTTTTCTTTAAATGGCGCCACGATTGTCGGCCTTTCGCCTACAATAAATATTTTCTTGTAGAAAATACTCGTTGGTAACAATTCGCAACGTGCCTCGAGCTCTTACTATTGGTCGATCATCAATTTTAATTACTAACAAAACAGTTTTGCAGACACAAATCAATCATAACCGTTGTTTAATAGTCACATTCTTGTTGTTAATATGAAAAGCCCTTCCCTAATTTGCATACCCCCTACAAAGACATTCTCAAGTATGTTAGCAATACTCTCATGATTTTAATGCAAGGTTTAGTATGGCAGAAATCTATAAAACGACCGTAAATGTATAAAATCCTAGGGCCAGTTAATTTTTTGAAGTGAAAGTTTACAACTGCATAACGGTACAGTTTGAATGTAAGAGGACAGGCTACATGGAAGCCTATTTAAAGAAATTTTTCTGATGCACAAAGAAAAAAAAATTGTAAGCAAAAAAAAAACCTAAAAAAAGATATCATTCAAAATACAACTTCTACAGGGTATATTCTTCTTATCTTAAATACAATTATGTTATTTGAAATAAAATTAATCAAAATATTTAGGTCGTTTTTATATCAATACAAATACGCAAGTCAGTAAATAGTTTCGATATAAAAATAAACTCTACCTTTCCGAAACAACCGTCAAAGAGGAACTAAGACTACGAGTAGCTAAGAAGTTAGGCTAAAGCATTTTCAGTGGGACTTTTACTACACACAACAAACAAATTCGTTTGACCAGAGGTGTTTATAGGAGGATTCCCAAACGACAGTTTAGTGTAATCGTCTTTGTGATAGCCCTTGTTTAGGGCCTTTGGTTAGGTTTGGCGAATAGTTTCGTCGTAAAAAATGTTTGTTTGGATTAAACCACGCTTTCAGCTATTCCTTTGAAAACTGCCTTTGTATTGTACAAAGTTATAAACAGTATCCATTATATTTATAATATGGAATTTTTGCAACGGATTCTTTTTTTGTGTTCTACATTGATTTTCGTGGAAAAAAGTCTCTGAATTTTTTTTTTTTTTTTAAGTTGTTCGTATGTCTCAACATAAAGTTCAAGGATAATCGATAAAAAAGTTATGTAATAAAGAACAGTTCTCTTCAGAAAAAATTACAGTTATGAAAACCCAATGCACAAGAATAGTCAGGAAGCGGCAACATGTCTGCCTTTACACGGAGAGGCGTAAATTCTAAACGTCGTAAAATATGAAAAATATCGTGGAAATGTTCAGTTGGATGCAGCTATAAAACTTAGTAACGGACTATTTGAGAGGAACCTGCAAAATATTCTACACACAACATTGAATACGCCACAGCAAATAAAAATAAATACTCGATTATTATTTACCTAGTAATACAATACAAAAAATAAATAAGCTTCTATTACAATAATATATTTTACGAATAAAAATGGTACAGTTGCACAGAAAAGCGCTGTCACAAACTTTATATTATTTTATCGCAAAAAGACAAAAGACGCTCACTAGATCCAATTTACCAGTAGGTGGAGTTACACTCGTATTAGAAAAATCTATTCTCAGCAGAAATACTGAGCTTGGAACTAAAGTTACATTCTCTTTGTCTGACCATAGAATTCCAAGTAAAATGTTTGGTTGCACTAATGACGAAATCTTTAAACTAAATATAGCTGTTACAGCTCTTTTGTCCGAGTTTAACTTTTATAGTTCAGTAAATGGGAACTTGTAAAATCTAAAGACTTGAGTCATGTTTGAGGTTAAAATTGACAGGCAAAATTTCTCAGGCGGTCCTGTTACTTATAGAAAGATGTTACAAGATAAAACTACTCAAAGTATTTTGTATTAATTTATTGCCTGCAAAGGTTCTAACCATATTATTTCTCTTACTTCATAGACCATATCTATCATTACAGTTAAAAACAAGTTTCTGTTGAAAGGAAATGAATACTCAAGAAACCTATTAACATGTCGAAGGTTTACGTGTTTACTAGCTCTTAGCTTGTAATTCATCACTAAAATTATAGGGTACTTAACTAGAACATGAAACATGATTCGAAAATAATTATTTGTTTTTCAATGTCCTTAATTACAACGCTACAGTCTGTCTTCGAGGTAGCACCGCAGTTAGTCTTGATGGATGGACTGCATTAAAATAAACATCTGTCCATTTTTCAACGGGCCCTGATAGCCAATTATACCGCTGCGCTACAAATAGCCACAGTTTTTCGAATCATTACTTTCATGTTAAATGGGTTAACTAAAACGATTGAAAAAAAACAAGGATTTTATAAGAATATTATGGGATATAAACTAATAAGTTGCAAGGGATATTAAAAATAGTTTGCCGTCACATAAATCTCGTGATTTCGTTGCAATAGATGTCATAATAAATTTCTCCTGAAAATAAAAATTGTCGGAAGACGTTTTGTGAGGGATGGTACCGCAGACTTTGTTGGTCAGTTTTGAAATAAAATTTTGCCGTGCCTACCTTATTTATAATTGCGGGTTAAGAGGCAGGTAAATAAATAAGAGTACTCTAGCCGACGACAACCATAAAATTTAGTTTCATACTCGAGCAACTTATTCTTAGCTCATTCTGTGCAATTTCCTATGCAAATTTAATTGTACCCGGGGTCCACGTAAATCTCTACTCTCTCTGGCTGCAAAGTTAATTACGCGCCCGGACTACTCTGTGCGATTAACGAGCCGGCTTGCTTTTATTGTGTCTACATCGACAAAGGAAAGGAAAACGTGGAAAATGATATTACCCGAGGCGCAAATGAAGCACTGTTATAGCACGGATTTCATACCAAAAACTGAACAAAAGATGCTTGTTTCGGAGTCGAGTAGACAAAGAAATGGGCATTGTGTCTGAAGATTTATGGGCTGTTGTAGATATTACCCGTTATTGTGTTTCGTTTGTCTGTGGTTTAATCAAAACGCTAATCAATGTGGCGTGTTGTTTGTGACGGGAACATCGCACCGCCTCTCTGTTTGAAATTGTCATGAAAGGCGACGGGATTTAATTCTTAGTAGGTCAGCAGTGTCTTCCTAAGCGTGATTAACGATGTTATTCTTATCGCATTCTATTTATCATTTCTGGCGGTCTACAATAAGTTTTAAGTCTTGAGCTATTAAATAAGAGATTGTGCTTTAAATTTAATGAAATCAGAAAACATAAACACACTTTTGTGTGTTTCTGTTTTTCAATTAAAAAATTTAAGTATAAGACGTTTTTATACACGTCTTAAACCTCAAAATGTATGAATAAAAATTTAAAAGTTCTCAAAACATAAGTCGCACACGAAACGATAGGTTAACATTGTAAAAAAATGGGAAATTAATACGAACAATCCTTGCATATACAGCAGGGTAAGTATGATATGAGTCACCTTACTCATCACCAACCTTGTTAAAAATTTTATTTTTTTATAACATTGTATGACAAAAATGGCTAAAAACAAGGAAATTTGTCCCGGTCGTTACAGTACGTCCTCATAAATAAAGCCGGATGTTGTATGTTAGCTGTCTAACATAACATAACGTTTGTATAACCACAAACCGCACTCCCACAGGATATGTGAACTTGCTCGTTTTCACGGCTAGACTGACCACATGCAAAATGAATGAAAGGATATTTATTATTTGGAATCACATTGTACCTGAATGGTACCTCTAACTGACCTTGTCTAGACTTTGACTGACGAGTTGGTCTAGTGGTAAGTGAACCTGACTGCTATACCGGAGGTCGTGGGTTCGATTTCTACCCAGGACAAATCTTAGTGCAATGAACACGATCATTTGTTCTGTGTCTGGATCATCTACAGTTGTCTGGTTACCATAGCACCAGGTTTGCTTATTTTGGGATCAGATGGCCATGTGTGAGTTGTCGAGGATATTATTATATTACTAAGGATAATAAAAGTAAAAGTAATTGAAGAGACAGAATAACTTGAGACAAATGATGCCTATTTCAAAAGTTGACTGAACGTTTTTTCTGGAAGAAATCTACGCAGTTAGCCTTAGCTCAGGCTTTGACTGCTTCAACGGACTTTGGTTAACAAACCGTATTTTTTCGCGCTATCAACACATAGACAGTTAAGTGCTGATGCTTTTAGTGATGTATTTAACATGCCTACTGTGTATGCTTTTCATCTTGCCGCGCAATTTTATAAGTTATACCAAGAAGTGTTGTGCTTTTTAATCTTGATCGAATTAATACGAAGAAGTTGTAACTGGAATTAGAGCACTGATATTATGATCTCTTAAATATTCTGTCTTATCTAGTTGATTATGTTCCATATGTTTAAAAACAAACTGTACTATATCATTATCATTTGTAGCCAGACCGACCTTTATTTAAAACCCATAATGCTTTTTTTTTACTAACCTTGTCCTTTGCCTATTAAAGGGTAACCTAAAATAACTTTGAATTTTATCATTATCTGTCTAGCTATTTCTCAAACTATGATGGGATTGGCTTCCAGTTAGTTAATTTAATTTTTAAAGCTCTGTTGACAATACTACATGAAAAAACCTTGTTTAAAAAACACGCACGTCTAAGATAACAGAGTCGCGTGTCACTATGATGAAATAGGACATGATAAGATTTAATGACGTGCCACAAACCATTGCAATTCTAGTCCAACTCACACCGATCTATTGCCGCTGATAAGTGGAGTTATGTAGCTGTAGGATTAAAGTATGTCAGTACTATGGTACTATGCAAATCGAGAGATCTTAAGTGTGTGTGTGCACGCGCTGAGAAAATGTTAAGGGGATGGCAGAGCAAAAGGCTCTAGAATAAGGCTTCGCTTAATATAAGTTAAGTTCTTTTTAGGTAAACATGGATAACCTACATAGTTTCAGTGCATGGCATTACGAAGGTATTTTATTTTATTTAAGGTACAGGATATAGTTTCGTTTTTATTTATAAAAAATAATATCGTAGATGTTTAAAACATTCCATAATTATAGCTTAGTTTTGTATTTAGTGATTTGATCAATTTTAAGTTTATGCCAGAAAGATGGTCCTCCTTCATTTATTAACCAAAACCAATAAATATTAACTTGCAAATGAAACAATAAATTCGTTTACCGCCTTTTTGAATAAAGAAATACGCGTAATGCAATAATCGTAAACAAAATAAACCATACACAAGTAAATCATCATTACCGTGAACGTTACCGTTAACAATAAATTCGCTTACGCCCAAACAGCCGAAAACCCGACAATCCGACATATCCCAGATTTTCTCGCGACATTCACAAAAATCCAGAATATTACTCTGCAATGCGTCTTTATGTTGGCATAAACCCAACTTCAACAATGACAGCATCAAGTTGTGAGCTTTCCAAACTTTCGCCATAACGAACATTCAGTAGTTGCACTAACGTACTGTTGACCACGAATGTGGGTAGTTCAAGAACTATGAACGTTCGGATATTTATTGAGCTAGAACAATTTTCTTGATGGAATAATATAGTATTTACTGCTTGATTAATTAATGCAGATATTCTTTAGAAAAATGCTTTGCTTGAAATGCGCAAGCATATTTGATGTCTAAAATATGAAATTTTACATAGTCCCTTAAATAACGTAGAAGATCTAGAGGTTTAACTAGAATTATTATACGATGAATTATAAATTGGAACCATAAAATAGCTCACAATAAAAGACAACTATTTAAATCAATTAACGAGTGTACAAACAAATAAATTAATGACGAATTTTTATAATATTGGTTTCTGATATAATCTCCTCGTTAGTACAAATGACAAAAACAGACGCACACATACGCAACACACACCCACAGGTATACCTACGCAAATACATATTTACTCATCAAGTCGACATTTGCCTGACTTATGGGATATTGATTTTGATTAGGCAATACTTTTTATGATTCTATTTAAATTTATAGGTGTAATTTATTGAGAGTATTTTATTGTATGTTTGATTTTCATTAGAACAGTTAAAACCTGTTTTTTTATGTCTCTATCAAGGAAGTTACAAAACAGTAATTAGAAATAACATAAAAGTTAGAGGACTTTTTTGCCATGTACGTGTGTAAAAATATAATTGATTTTTATTTGTTCATTAAAATCAATGAACCGTATTAAATTATAAAACAAATATAGCAAAAAATCATAACTCGTTTAGTGCAAAAGACAAGACGCCTAATCGCAGTAAAGAATAAAAATATAAATGTATTTGACAAGGCTGACATAAAAAGCCAAAATTATCGCCTCCGTCGGAAAATAAAAAGGACGATGCCTTAAGAATATTAATACACAAAAAGCTACGTGTAAATTACGTGGATAACGGTATAAAAAGTTGAATAGTAATTCTACGTTAAGACACAATATACCTTACACTCAGTGTAGATACCACTTCTAGTGTCCAAGTGTATGACATTTATTGCAACACACAGTAACTTTTCATAAACAGAATATCAATATCGTGTAAACGGTCAAATAGAGAAGTAGAGGATGCTAATACTGGTAACACTCTCATTTGAGAGGTAGGTATGAGCAATATTTTCTTGGATAGGTATTTTTGAGCTGAACAGTAGTTGCTATGACACCTAGTTCCAAATGTTACTCCATTCAGATTTATGCTCTACTAAAGATGATTGGTGTACGCGACCAGAGGTCATACAAATCCTCTCATCGTCTTTTGTTTCATAAACCGTTTGTAAACTGCTAAATAACTGAACAAAAGCGACGAATATAGCAACTTTTGCCCTTTAATTATCAAGTAGGAAGGTAAAAACCTATCTGTATTCAGGAGAGTAACCGCCGCCGCGCCGTCCGCCTTTTCGTCGCCGAGTCCCGAACTATCATGTTAGCAAAGAAACAACTTTATTCTATTATCCAGATTGTTCTCGCCTCGGATGCCAAAATTTACTACATACATACATAGTACGGATGTTTTGCTCGCCAACTAACTTTTGAGATATGTGTTTTGGTGCAATCCTTTTATACACTGGGATCTGTTGGCTTGAATTATTGTTTATTCTATGTCATCACGTCGCTTTGGCGTCGTTATGGCACATTGTTACAGTTGTGGGATTGGACACCGTTAAGTTTTGTTAGTGACAAGAAATTGGAAATAGCAATATCATTTATAGGCATAGCAATCAATTTATTTCGTTTACGATATACTTTAGTGTCGCTCAATAAAATGATAAACCAATATTTTATTGGAGACAATATTTCGCGTTTATATCCAATGTTTCTTAATGTTCTAATAGTCGGAGATTAAACGTTAACATCGTAGCCATAAACTTTGTAATTAAAAAATCAACACTGTTACATTTTCGTGGATTTCAAATGACGAAATCAATAGATCATAAGCTTCGTAATCTAAACTGACCCGCATTCACCATTCCAAATATAAAATGCGTAAACTTCATACAGACATGTTTGAAGTAGTTAATAGAATCATTTGTAGCTATTCTCTTAGTTATTTGAATCGTCCAATGGCTGTAAATTTTAATTATAGAACTCTTAATAAGGGAAGCTACTCACGACACGGTATGGTTTCATCACTCCTGTGATGATAGCGCGTCTAATTGGTACAGTAAATTTAAATAACACTGACACTTTACTGTCGGTGCTCTTCCTAATTGAGAGAGAGAATCGTAAAAATAATTTTACTCGCCTCATTTGTAGCCGGCTTTACTTTTAATTTTATTTTCTTTTAGTGCTAGTAGGCTGATTGAACTGCCCACGTATGTATAGAATTTAATTTACGATTCAAACTTATTTTGGGTTCTCTTTGGCGGGAATGGGATTTTATCATTTTTATTGGTGTTTTGGCGCGATATTGGAGACGTTATTAATATGTTTAGTTCTGGCTATCGTGTATAACTTTATCTAAAGAAGTCGTGAAGCATATAAAATATGTAATAAAATCAGATTTGATTTAGGAGTTTAAGATTAAAGTTGAATGCTACTCTGAATTTTATTAGACCATTTTTTGGACATCTTTTATGACATCTATTCTTAGATAGTAAATTATACAAAATATCCGTAAGTTATAATAGATATATGAAAACTAGTTTTTATAAAATTTACCATACTTTCAGTCACAGCCAATACATAACCAAAACGGCTTTAACAAACAACACAACTCTGATTACATCTCAAATAATTTCTTAATACCTATTGGAATTCGAAGCAATTAATGAAATATCGGTCTAATTGCGTATTAACAGGTACAGGCTATCGAGTGAAGGCTTCAGTTGACTTAACAAGCGGAGTTAATGGGTGTAATTACCATGCTTGCCACAGCGACCAAACACACTTTAGTCAGCCTTTTGGAAATCGAATATGCTTTATAGGATACGGATGCATTATTTCAACGTCGGTTGCATCATAATAAAGTTTAGGAGATTTAGTTGGTTGGTTTAGTGTTAATGAGGTATATTTTGTATGTGGGTATAGTCGGTGTGGTATGAATTAACTGTAGCTAAAGTTTAGTTAGTTACTAATACTACTAATATACTAATAATAATAAAAATAATTTATTTATTTTCTCACATAAATAACTATCATACTAGCTAAATAATATATGTGTATACGCACTTTACGTATTTTACGTATTCTTTTACCTATCACATTTGTTTTTAGGTATGTGCTATGGAATATTCAAGTAGTTATCTATTATAATTATTTAACAAAACAACGTATTCAGAACTATTTTTATATCTTACAAAAAAATATTATATATCGATAAAATATAAATTGAACGACTAATAAATTACGATATTAATCTAATATCCACCTCAAATATCTTCGAAAGCAACTCGTTTGAATTAGTGAAATCATGAAATGTAGCTTATGAGATTGATTTCATTGATGCTGTCAATCACACGGTACAAGTTTTCACAAAAATCTGCATTTCAATAGCTTAGTAATAAAAGTTTGGAATGTGAATACCGACACCGTTTTCACTCATTTATAAATTGAGGCAGCAATCATACAAAGCACGTTGTAACGTGTGAATAGAGCTTTAAAAAGTAGATGCGTATCAAAGTACAAATGCTTATAAATGCATTATAAGGCATACATCTTAAGTAGTCATTTGTACATAGAATAAATCTTATTGCCACTGCAATTTCAGAATATAATCCTTATCCAATATTAATTAATGTATTTGTATGCAAAACCAATTACACTATTTAAATATATTTTAACAAAAAAAAAAAATTAACTCATTCTTCTCACAAAAATTCAAACATTCTGACATTATCGCCTTCCATATTTAAGTCAGTTCTCAGGTATGCTTGTGAAGGATGCTTATGAAAATTGTAAACAACTAGACCTTATATAAACTCGCCAAGACCATAAATTTGAAAACAAAAGCAACCTTCCCTTTGAAAAATGCTTACAATCTTGTGATCCGATGAATTTTTAAACCGAACAATATCGCTTTCCGTCTTGATTATCTCATAATGGAAATTGAGATCAAAAACAAGATATTCTTCGTCGCTTTTGCGAACGCTTTGACGTAAATAAAGAATGGAACAAAATTTAATGTGACCGCTAATGGTAAATTTCCCTCGAGAGCTTCATTTTCAGTATTAGCGTCCGACGGGTACGAAACTTTGTTAAACTTTCTTTAAAGGACGGATAACGTTGAAACGAAATTAAGCTGGAAATTACTCGTACATCTCTGAATGCAGCGAGGTTTAATATAAAATATTAATAAAATTTTAGATGATTTTTTCATTTAAATGCAAAGCGAATTTTGGGTGTAAGAGTAGATGCATTTTAAATGTTTAAAGACTTAGTTATGTCTTTGCCTTAAACAACTATATCGTGTAAGCCATGATGGCTTTCACGATATAGTTGTTTTGTTAAAAACAATTCTGAATATTTTAAGTCAACACATGCACAATTGCACATGTCTATAATTCAAGATAATGCTAGAAAATAAAGATGACTTCACCAGGATATAAATACCGAATTCTTGAGTAACTAAACTACACCGGTCTACTTACGTAAATTATTGCTAACGGCATGCGCCAATTAATTTAGTGGCGGACTTTAATGCTATTGTCGTGTCCACATTATTGATTTTATGCTCCGCCAACAAAGATAGCTTATAACTAAACAAGGAAAAACTTTACAGCAATTCCCTCCTAAATTTATAACGGTTTTAACCACGAAACAAAAGGAGCAAAACAATAATGTGTTGTTTTGAAATATGAGCGGTCGTGAGCCGTAGGATACGGGGTTCCCTTACCCCGTAATGGCTCGATTTTTCACTAAAAGGAAACTCGATGAAACACATCGGATTTTTTCTTCTATAATAAATAAGGATCGGGATTGGAATGTTTTATCTTTCAACTTTGGATTTATGTTCGGTTACCTAATAAAGGCGATGGGTTCCGCATGGTTGGGTAATTTATTTAAATATTTCTTGGAATATTTTGCTAATATTTTCGTGATTTATGGACCAAATAATAGGTCTAAAGTGGTAAATAGCTTACGTAAATGCCAACCAGGATTTATTTATCAACTTCAAAAGTTTGCACCTACTAGTTAATAAATTTAAAATCATATATTCCTCTTTGGTTTTAGTACAATCATTAGAAGACTTATTTTGGAGTCGTTTTACGATAAGTACTGCACTACTGCCGTGATTGCCTCTAAGTGTCTAGATAAAACTAGATTCCAAAATAGGTATGTTTAGCTATTTCATAATTTAGGTACATACTAGTCAATACTAATCGATTGATTTTAATTTGGTTAGATGCTTGTATTAATATTAATACAATTAATTAAGATTGTTATCTATTTAGTCCGGCCACGTACGACAATTAATCCCATATTAGATTAATGTTTGCTCTGTTTATTGATTCGGACTAATCAAATTATACTTGCTGATTCAATTAATTGGAGCATTCCGAATATATTCAGTGTTGTGCCTACATAAATTAATTATATCTACACAATTAGTTGATCCTACCTATTATTATATTATATAAATATATAGGTATCTTCTTACATTAAAAGAATACCTGGGAAGAAAGATGGATGTTAGAAAACCAGCGCTGGGTGTTCTACACCTAGCATATGCTGAGTTGGTAACTCGGTTTTTGGTGCTGTATGCTGGACAACGCTACTAGTATTGTGTATTTCTATATTTTAATTATTTTTGATTTGCCTTGCTTTTTGTCTTGTTTGTTTGTGTTTATTTTCTTTGTGTTGTCTTGTGTACCTACTGTGCTAAATAAATGTTTTTCTTTTTCTTCTATTCTATGTTATATATACAATCTAAAAATGAAATACATGTAATTAAACTTAAAACATGCGTAATAACTTTTTTATTGAATATAAATAAACAGGTAACTAGGTATAACAATCTTTTTCAAATATTTTTAAAGCACCGATCTTATTTTGAATGCAACAAACTGTTTGAGTCCCATACCTTCAATTCCAACATTATGACGTAAACACAATACGACACTGTCAATTCAAATCATCATAAACAATCCATTACGACGAAACTACTAAAATAGAATAATTATTACACAATTAGTACGCAATAGATAGCGTACACGTCTCGAGATGACATAATGAATGTAATTGATTACGATCGTGTCACCCGATGTACGCCGGATGGAAACAATGAGACCCTTTTCAACTGATAACTGCTTAGGGTCACTGGATATTGTGGCCGTATTGTTATGGGCGAATACTAAGTGAAAATATTTACTTGGAAGTATTTATGAGTTGTGTGGTCGAATATTGAAACCTCAATCAGTAATAAGTCGCCATTAAATCTTGTGCTAGCTGTCACTCATAAAATTAAGTTACGTTTCGATGCTTAGGAGATAACCTATCTCATCTTTTCACAGCACAGCTTAGATAGGTACGAACTTATGCTGTTATATTTATTACGCAACTTTAGAATTAACCTGTGTTGTATGTACAATAATAAAAAAAAAGTTTTGTAAAACTGCTGTCATCAGTCGCATTTTTTTAATTACAATAAGGAATCGTACAGG
Source organism: Autographa pulchrina (assembly GCA_905475315.1). Taxonomy (NCBI): domain Eukaryota; kingdom Metazoa; phylum Arthropoda; class Insecta; order Lepidoptera; family Noctuidae; genus Autographa; species Autographa pulchrina. The sequence continues at coordinate 5,880,547 of FR997773.1, forward strand.
ACGGCGAATAAAATCATCGACTTTCGCTAGACTCTGAGGATTTATTTCCAAAACGGATAAATCAATTTATGTAAACGGATGTTAGGTTTGAGTGTTAGTCTTTGAGTAAGATTAACATACAGTATTTTGTCTATATATTACCACACCTACAGACGCAGCCAAAAATAAATCATAAAGCAAGCAAGCAAAATATTTTAACTTCTATTCTAAGCTTTATAATACAAATTAGTATTTCGTCACTCTTAAATTCTAATGCACCGTGTTATCATCACATTTGACAGACTAACGACAAATTTTGATGGCCATCATCATAAAATAATCTCAACGTTTCATTTTACGACACTTATAAAAGTGATACGCACTGCGTGATCGTATATTCTTAGCGGAGACCACACATCACGTAAATATATGTCATATAAATTATTACATAAACAATTAATTATTGATTTATTTTCTGATGTCTTCCTAACTACCTATATCTGTTTTGTTTAATGTATACTGCACTTTAAACAATCTGAATATAGGTACTTGCGATACCTAACCAAATTACTACATTTGCCGTATCGTTCAAATTATCAACATACTGAATTTTTATGCATAAGAAGTGAAATCAAATATTTTTTCATACCTACATTGTCATAACCAAGTATATTAACTTTGCCGAGATAAATTAGTTATTATTTAAAACATTTAGATACTCACGCGCTCTATCCAAAAGATCGAATACTTACATCTTAAAATAGGAGAAGTTTCAGACTCTCCAGAGTAACTAATTGTATAACCATGAAATGATGTAGTGGAAAAACGAAAATGAAAACTTATGTTTTTCTCCCACAAATCATTACATTTCTAATTAACCTAATCGATACACTAGCTTTTATTTATCACACCGCAGCGCAGGTAAGAGCTAAGGTCCTCTAATCACATCGAGTCTTCAAAGAATCTTCAGAGCATGCAAAAACTCATCTCTACCTACCCCTAGAGCTTACAATAGGGTAAAGCGTAATTCAAGGTTTTGCGCATATTTTTTGCAACGGTCGGGTATCGTTCCCGATTAATGTCGGAGTCTTACCCCTTGTCACGTTGGTGTCCGACCTAATACTGTCATTACAAAACCTGTCTTCCCTTTAGAGATTAGATATGTTACGGATTATGAGCAAAAGGTTTTTCTTTGTATTAAATAATAACGTAGGTGGTATTGTAATTGCTTAGGGTATTGGGCAAGTAAGCCTTTATATAAGCCCGTAAATAATTGATCTGTTTTTGTTTTAGTAATCTCTTAAGCCCAGATCAAATCAACAGTAGAATTAATTCTCATAATCTCTTGCTATATCTTATGACTGTAATTTCCGTCGTAATTAACAATTTGATACTCAAACAGAAATACAAGAACAAGGATCTATTTATTTGCGATGATCATTTATCAGTTTAAATATTTTATTTAATAATTTAATATTTTATTAACGGATCAAGTATACAATATCCTTACCTTACAAAAGCGACACATTACAAAGAAATGTAGTAAGGATGAAAAGACTAACATGAAATTCACATTACAGCATTATAGTTGAGTGATTCTTGTCAGTTCTTGATCAATAAAAATAATAATTTAGATTATTTCCGCCTGTAAAAATTCGAGGTTCTGCTTAGGACGGATTTTGCAAAATATGTAGTTTGGTCACTGACAATTTCACGTCTACAATTTCTAAAGGACTGTCCACACCTCCAAACACATGACGAATGCATGAAATTTAAATGGCCATGGAGCATCGTGCTCTACGGACGTATCGCAATTTTTCACGTTTGCACGTCGAGTTATGTTCGCACGAGCGATACCTTTGTATAGACCCGATATACTAACTGGAGCTTGACGATGGTAGGTTGGCACATAGAGGCCTTGTGGTGCAAACTGGCAAATTGAAAACAAGCAAAAAAAAATTAACTCGAAGGAAATTCTCTAAACATGTTTTTTTGAAAATGTTAGCAAAACTAGTAAATTACTAATCGTGAGGCATAACAATTAGATAACTGTAGAAACCATATTTCTTATTTATTTTTCTTAATCTTGCAGTAAGCCTAATAAAAAAAGTCGAAAAAGTTTAGAACAAGATACACCAAAGATAATCATGTAGTTAAATCTGTACGTTAATGTACAGACCTAACCTTTCTGCACATTAACTAAGGTCCCTACAAAGTACGTCAATTAGGAGGCATTACCTTACTCCCTACATTGTAATGAACCGTCAACGAATAACCGTTATTCTCTATAAACTTACTTCACAATAAACGTAAACTTTTATTTAGGTGTAAAGGCCTAAGCAAATATACTTTCCAATACCCGAAGGTAAAATGTAAGGGCTGGGACACACGGCTGATGGTTGACCAATGAAAATGTCTGACGTATATACATTCTGAATATAAAAATTCATATCATGAATTATTGTAAACATAATATTTTTCTAACCAAAAATAAATTTTAGTAGAGAATTTATCTTGTAACTTTCTTACATAATTATGTATATTTAAAATATAATAAGACAAGTAAGTTCCACTGGTTGTAAGTTTTTAAAGTTAGTAAGTACCTCAATCTTCCAACGTTTTATACAAAATTTTCATAGAAATGCACTGTTAATGAACCGTTGTATTTGAGATGGCATATATCCTTAGTGATGCCTATGTCATTACTGAAACAAATTATTATAATCATAATTAGAAATTTTGATCATCAAAAGGGTTACTTGGCTAGTCTGCGCGAGCCTAACCGACGGTAACCGTAGTGCCGCTAATCTGGCGATCTCGCAACTGGCTGTAAGTGCCATTAGCGCGAGGACCTATCCCGGACTTATTGGGATCCCGGGATCCCCCGGGCCCCGGGATTCGGGCCGATCCGCTCGTTATTTTGCATTAATGTCCCAAACTTTCCTTGTTAATACCGGTTTGATGAAGGAAATTTCATTAAAGGCGCTAATTAAGAAAGGCGAAATCTCTTTCCTATTTAGTTTATCTTCGGAAAAATCTCGACCTGATGTTGTTTTAATGTACCTACTATCTACTTCAGAGTCTGAGTCGAGATTACATTTATAACCTCAAGTCTTAGCCGAATATTTAAAGAAGCTCTAAAAGAATAGTTACTTTAATATTTCGAATAATAAAATAATATGTTTACTTATACTCTCCTTTCCTTCCTAAAACAAAGTACGTTTAAAAATCGCTATATACATTGTGGGCACACACGTTTGCCATAAAGTTTTACGTGAACATAACGTTGCATTGGCAACGAGTTTTGGCGCAACATAATACGTCAAGTTAAACATACAAGACTGGTGGCTGCGCCAGCTTGCTATATACTCAAATGTAGCTTGCACACATCCTTCTTGTAAATATACATCTTAAAAATTCAGTGGTAGTTTTATAAGACAGAGAACATTATGTAATTCTTTCACTGGTGCTAATATCTGATGTCTATCGGATGTCATCTTTTGACAGAATTATTTATGATGCTGACATAAAGACTAAATGCATTATTTAGTTGATCTATATCATCTTTACAGTATTTAATTACATGAAAAAACATGAAAATAATATATTTGGAAGCAAGCGGAACGCGAGGCTGGCCTGCGCCCTGTAGTAGTACAGAAATGTCTTAACAAGGGCATGGTTAACAAGAGGCTTCCCTTTAATTTAATAAAATAGTACCCTGTCTGTTCTTTTCTTATATCCTAATTTCTTAACATGCATATGAAGTCTCATAAATGATGAAAATTAAGGTACGATAAAAATATAATGCTACAGCTTCACATAATCCACAGAAAATCGTAAAGTTCAAAGTAGGAAAGGGTTAACCCGTCAGGGGTCGTAAACGTGATGTGCAAAATTCATTTTCCATTTTTATTGCTGCTTCATATTTTCACACAAAATTTAATCAGTATAAAATGAGAGAGATTTTGCTGTGAATGAAGATTCTTGCTACAGCTTTAGTAAGAAGACTTAGTAAAGTTTTCTTAACAATGGAAACAAAGATGTTACGAAGGAAATACGTCAGTAAAATCTTTGAAGCATTTCTCAAAGAAACCTTTCAAAAGTCTATAAGCCACTGTCGGGGCACCCTCTTATTCACTAAAATGGACTTGAGGACTCGTCGATTCCTTTAAAACCCACTGTTGGAGAAATCGCTTTTTCATCCCCGGTAATGGCCGCCCGCTCTGGGACATTTTAATTAATTACAACTTCGAGTGCTTTTTTTAGTTCCGCGATGAATTATTGAAAGGTACGATGTTGATAGAGTACGTTAAAGGAAAATTAAGATCTTGATTCTTGTATGAACTGTTGAAGTTTTTAGGCGGTAAATGTACTTAGGTTGGTATTGTACTTATGCCATGGTAAATTTACAGATCTATGTATGAGCATTGAGCAGTATAGCGTTACGTTATTGTTGCTAAAAAGGAGTTAAAAATACGTCATATAATTTTGTTTGTTGATAGAACATTGATTTCAGTTGCTTTCCTAACCTACCTATAAACATATATTTTAATTTATGTAGTATAGATTTTTTTTACTTTATTTATTACCCCTCCAATCACAACATTAAATTCCAGCCCAGTCTCTAACAATTAACACTACCATCAAAACCATCAAGCAAACTAGTCACGTATTAACATAAAAAAGCTTCTACAAAGGACACTACAAGGGCGGAAAGTAAATATCAGATTTTATAGGCGTCACATCGTAAACCTTGGTTAGTACAAAAGGAGTCTATTCTGATCACAATCTTGTACTAAGGTGCTATTTATATACTGATCTCATTTTCTTTGGAGTTTATTATCGAAATACTAATGTGCTTTAAGAAGCTAAGAGAGTTGCTTGATTATTAATTCTAGTGTTGTTTCAGGTTTTATGTTTGCATAAAACCTGAAACAACACGCTGCAAGAATTACCTAAATGCGACAGTGTATTTTGGAGAAACCATAATGACAAATAAAGGTGCGAAACAAACACAATTTGAACTATATATTATTTATGGATATAGCTTTTTTCGTTTGGAATTTCATTTTGTCTTATACAATGCAAATAGTTTTTTTTAATATTATTTGTCAGTCTTTATTTTCTCTAGGAAGACTTAAAGAGACTCTTACTTTACAAAAACTAAATCGTCGACTTCAAGATCACAATGTACCACGTAAAAAGTAAAACATAACATAACATACCATCACGCCTGTATCCCCGAAGGGTTAGGCAGAGGTGTACCAATGTACACCCACAGTTCGCCGGTATGTTTAGGTCCCATGTAATAGGGAGCGAGCCTATTGCCACTAACCGGGCACAAATCCAAACTCCGACCTGCTACTGAGAATTTCATAGAAAAACCCAATAACACCTTGGTCGACATGGGAATCGAACCCAAGACCTCTAGCGTAGCAGTCGCGCTTAGCACCACTAGGCCAACGAGGCAGACGTAAAAAGTCTTTATTAAAAAAAGGGACGAGGTTTGTCGCCAGCAACGACGCACTTACATTCTTAACAGCCTTGTTTGCGCCACTACATCTCAAACAAAACAACAATAAGTTCCTACTTACACGTAAAGAGTTTTCTCAGCCTTTATGATACAAAAAATGTTTGATACAAAGTTGCTACAAAAATAAACATGGCGACAAATAATTTTTACGAAGTTTCCGCAAACAAAGTAATAAGATCTAGAGATGTAGCTCTTTTAGATCTTTATAAGGCTCTGGTAGTATAACTTGCTTTTAATAAAAGAAACAGTACAATAGGGTAGATGACTAGGTATGAAAAGTCAAAATTTATTTAGTCCGCCATTTAGATAATCAAAATATAATAGACACATATTTTTTCTTTTCTCAAATAAATTACAAAATACGAAGATAAACCGCTGTAAAGTTCAGGAGTGGGGGCTTGTGACGTCACGGCTAGGTATTGTACTCGCTGTATCTTCGTAATTCTTTGTTTACGGGACTAAACCAAAAATACGTGTCTAACATTTTTTACTTATCTAAAAGATGGACATAAAAATAAAAATTAGTCATCATCCCTATTGTCGAATGAATATTTTCTGTCGACCTAGATAATATGTTTTTGCTATTCCAAGAGTGTATTTCACGTCTAGACTGACATGGAAATATATGTTTTCGAGCGTATTTTCAAGCTTCTTTTTACATCTTCATGACATCCTGCTTTCTAGAACTATAGTGCGGCCGCTGAGAGAATGCGTTCCTGACAGGTCGTGGTCAACAGGAAGATATAAACATAAATTAATACCACTTATAAGTCCTATAAACAAATAATGTTACTCAAAACTGTAATTTTGCAAGGTTACAAAGAATAATATTATATCACAGATTTTTATTTCTTCATACAAATCATCACCAACTGACATGCCTCATTAAAGGATCCATCGAAACCATCAGATCACTAGTATCGCTAGTTTTCCTTCGTGCCAAGCGAGAGCACTTTTTGTCTGTATCTAGTACATTCATTTACTGATTTAAAGTAATTTTTGCGCAACGACAGACTTATATGCAAAAATATCGATGGTTTCGACATTGTTAGGATAATATTAGGGTTTTAGATAGTTTTATTAAAACGGCGCGCTCCGACTTGATACAAAATTTACGATAAAACTAGTTCATACTAGTGCTCACGGTTCATACACTGATAGGCTCACTCTTTAGTTTCTTATCTATACTCTAAGATCGAAACTTTTCAGACTAATGACAGTACAAAATGTTGTCATTTCATCCTTAGATGTAAATATATTTACTAATCAGTGTTGCATGTGAGCATACAAAAACAGTTATGCAAGTATCATGCACAGCTTGCATTTTACAACTCTTATGTTAAGAGTTATTACTTGTAGTTCTCGGAACTAAGCAGAATTTGAATATTCATGAAAAAATATTATTTTAAATATTCGACTTGACTAACATTAAATAGTTTTTGTTTGAAACGGCAGATTAGGTAGATAGATATTTTATACTGTATTAGTATGTCAAAAAACTTCGTAGGTACATCATGTTTTATGGAGAAGTTTTCGTGTTAAATTTATTTCCTAAAAAAATAAATTATGTGATAGTTGAAAAAATACTCATGTGATATTTTACAGCACAAAGATTGAACTACATAAAACTAACTCTACCATATAAGTGAGTGAATAAAATACTAAATTCCCCTTTGACAGTCTTTATGGTGTATCCAGAAGCGGCGATAAAAACGTTTTATGGCAGGTCCCATATTTTGTATGAATTCAACTGTCAAAGAGTCATCGTAACATACAGTCAAAAGTTTCAACCAAAACAAAAAGCATTATTTCGCAATTGCACTAAATTACACCGACATAAAAAATATTAAATTTCTGTTGTACCGGATTGTTTCCAAATTCAAACAGGTACTTAATTTTTTGTACCTCTATTTAAAAAAAAAACAAGTGTCTGCTACCTAATCTGTTTCGATATCTATACTTATAATAAATCTGTAGAAGTGAAAATTCTGTACATTGAAAATATCAAAAAAAATTATGGCGGGGGGTGTTACTAAACCGAAACCGAACCCAAAAGTGTGATTAACAAAATTTTTGTCTGTCTGTCTGTCTGTTGGTTCAGGTATCACGCAGAAACTACCGGTTCGATTACGATGAAACTTGGTATAATTATTCTTTATTATCCTGGGCACCACACTGGGTAGTTTTTATCCCGGAAAAGTATAAACAATAAAAAACAAACTTAATTTTGCGGTTAAAAACTCATATAAGTTTCGTCATCCACGCGAACGAAGTCGCAGGTACAGCTAGTTAACCTAATATAAACTTTTACATGTCCCTTGTATTAGATAAATATTGATGAGCCAACCTACATACCACTCTACCCTATATAATTAGGTATGGTAAGTAACAGTTACAACAGATATTTATGACTTAATTTATAAGCTCATATGCAAAACCCAGGTTATCTTAAACGGTCTTTATCTATTCAGGTTGTATTAGGATCTACCTTTTACTAATCTGCATACCATATGCATAATTAGTTTCTATTGCTTTAAAAGCTTAAGATAAACTTAGAAGAGCTGGCTTTGCTATCCAAATTAACTATTTCTAAGATAACAGTGCTACTACATACCGTCTTATTAGCGGGGCTTGGGGAATATAATAAGATAAGCTGTAATCGTGTCATGTGTAAGTAAAACAACGTATTAAAACTCCTTAGTGAGATTTGTTCACGCTTCATCTCAGTTCTATGACACAGCGGGAACGAAAGTGCGTTTTTATAAAGTCTTTAACCTTTAACTCTAAAACTGGTTTGTATTTTAATGAGTTAATACATCAATACATCATCAGTAATAGCGACGGTTAATATCGACGCACAGGTTTTCGCTTCACGGCCGCAGCGGGGTGCCATCGTCTCTAAGGTCCCGACAGACCCCTGGTGAAAACAACCTGCCCCCTTCATTGTGGCTGACACGAACACAGTCGTAATCGCGCCGAGGCGAAGCCATGCTCTTTGAATTATGCCTTACAGAACATAAACGATTCATTGCGTACAGTTTAACCGTGAAGCAATTTATTCTGCATGCTGTAGCTCAATAAACTTACAACAAAAAAGAAACTGCCACCTACACTTACTTACGTCCTACGACAGACGAACCCGAATTTTATGGACAAAAATATTTATATGCATATTTTAGATGTATATTACCATACTGTCACGGCATTGCACCCGACCCGCTAAACAAATACTTGTATAGTTGGCCAACAATCGACTATATATTCTGACGTACCGTAAAACAGTAAACAGAACTCCCATGGACCATTACACGCCGAGTATTTGTAAAATAATCAGAATGTTGGCTCCATCCACAAATGTTTGCCAGAAACTCGTTAAGTTTGTGATTTATTTGATCTGATGTGTGCGCAATCGTTTGATAGCTCAGCTTTGTATACCACTTCAAAGTCTTGGCTTACACGGAATTGAAGTACCTGACCGACAGATCGTACAAACCACAAGTAGGTACTCGTTTAGAAAAACATCATGCAAAACTACATGACAAGTACTTAAGAACCGATTACAAATAAAATTATTCGTTTCGAAATTTATATTCGTTGACTCATACATTTTTTGTTTAAAACACTCATGTTGACGTAACAATAAAAATAACATTTACTCAACAAAAATGAATTTATGCAATTAACTGCTAAGTGGTAAAAGAAAGCATCTTACAACATCTCAAAAGCCGCTGTTAGTTTTAAATTTAGTATAATATTATATAGTGTTTGAGCGTCGTGTTTACATTGAAAATGATAAAGACCACCCGGCTTTGTATGAGGGCATACATTCGGTGGATCCGTTTGTGCCAACAGCAGTTGGTTTGCCTCAGAGCAAACAGAATAAGACAAACAAACACTCGATCGGGGAAAGCGGTCGCATTTGATTTTTATTTCTTCTGCTCTCAATAGGGAAAAAGCAGTTAACGATTTAACACAAAAGGCGCTTCGAAGCCTATTTTTTATTTTTTTACCCTTCACCTTTTATGTCGTGAGTGCTTCCCATTATCACGACTCGAATGGTCCATTCACTTTTTGTTTGCAAAAATATTTTTTCTTACAATTACAATAAATTGCGCGTTTATCGTTTTTATGTATTTAGAGTCTAGATAAAAATAAAATTAAACATAGGTACAGTAATTAAAATAACTATACATAACATTATTGCACTGAATTTAATTATATCTAACTCTCATAATATTCGGTATATTATATATATTTTATTGAATACAATAAAGTAAAATTTCACACTTTTGCCATTCTAACACCCTTTTTACCTCTTTAAATCTATTCGAAATAAAAATAAACGAGGAAGTTTGAGGCCATCAACAAACTATCACGTCTTTAGGGGCTCAAAGGCCCCACTAACGACGTTATCATTGTCGGAAAGGAAAAACCGTCAGCTTGGAAAGCCTGAAAATGTGGCGGGGAGACTAGACGAAAAAATTCGTTTCCGACTATACCTCGTACACATAAAGACTACCACAAAACGTTAAAACCACAGTCTAAAAATATCAGTAAGGTAATTCCAGACAGGTTATACAGACAAATTAAAATTGTTTTGTTTATTTTTCTAAAGTTTGCCGACTATAGGGACTCTAACCTTGAATTTTAATTGTCAGAACCAGAAATACAAGTTTAGTTTTTTTGCCATTATTATTGACAATTACCGACCATACAATAACGAATCGATAATTGCAAGGACTGTGTCTAATAAGGATGGTTTTTATTTAACTGTGATTTACTATTCGATTCTAAACATTTTCTTTGAAAGTGTCGGTATTTTTACCATTAATTACAATCAAAATATAAGAAACGCGTAACACAGTTTGTTTGCTTTTATACAAAACCGTTTTACAACGTATCCATAGAAAAGTACCTATAGTGAAACGTTAACTTCATAGTTGAGCTTACCAGCAAGGTTAGCTGTATTTTGTGTAAATTCATGAGACTGTGTCTCAAATTGTCGTACTGAAAATAAAACAAGCAGTTTTCCATCCAATTTCGTTAGACTGTGTCACCTAGCAGTAGCATTTATATGTAAGGTGCTGGGCTCGCGATCCCCCCGTCGCGATAACACGCACGGCACAACTGATGGCACGGTGCGCCCTATACCTATTTGTAATTTACTTAAAAATATGGCGGTAGATAAAGTCAGAGGGTTCTTGGCGGCTAATTGCGCTGTTTTGTACGTGTCTGTTTAAAGCGTCGAGAATTTGTTACATGGCTTCGACTGAACTCGAACTGATCGTATCGGGTTGAAACAAAGTGGGTTTACACCGATTAGGCATCAGGAATACTGTGTGAGCTTAAGAGTTTTCTTTGGCAATGGAAACTTTTCAAGATATCCCTCTTCAAGTAATACATAAGTATAAAGATAAGTCGTAAGCGATTTATATATTTATATTGAGCTAAATGGCTGTATTTCTTTACTGAAAGCTGCATAACTTTAAAAACAAACACCATCTTACGCCTAATTGAAAATTAAAAACGGTGAATATATTTATAATATTCCACATAAGTCATGGACTTAATTAACTCCTGTCTTAATTTTAAGACGTTGTCTCATTGAAGGAGAACGGAAGCGCAAAATTAAACGTCTCGACTTACACGCGTTGAAAACCCTCGCACATACAATTAATTTGGCATGATACTTTCAACGCTGATTAGATTTTGTTTCTTGTTTTCAGTATATTATTGGATCGTCGGATTTAATTACAAAGGTTGATTAATTAAAGTTCAAAGGTTTCTATTATATTCTATTTTGGTTGTTTCCTAATTTTCCTACGAGTCAAGAATTTCGTGCTGTATGTACCCTGAAATCGAGTTACTTTTAATATAATTTTGAAAATATTCGTTGCAAAGTACGCTAACTTTATTTAGATTTTAAGATTACTCTTAGGGAGAACAATATTTATAAAAAAAAAACTATGGATCATTAAAATTTATTTCTATAATTAGTTGTATTATGCGTTTTACCTAAGTATTAAGGTTCACTTATTCAAAATAAAAATAAATCTTCTTCCATTCATTTTCTATGCAGGACTCAATAAGAAATTAAGTTTTAATCGGACCTATGATGTACCGAAAGGTTTAAATAATGAACATTAAATTAATAATCAGATGTCCTACTGCCCCCTGGAGATATAAAATGGGCCCAACTTGAAATTAGTTCCGGGTATCTAAAACTTTTGGGTTGCATCCGTATTGTATCTGGGATTAATTTTAATGGGTGTATAAGTTTAATTACAGGATTATGTCTACTATGAAATATCGCAAGATTTAGGAGCTGTGTGTTATTACCGTGGGTACGGAGTGGGACGAAAGATAACGTGGCTTAACATATGGGTGGCAAAACCCGAAAGGTCAGGTTTGTCTAAATTGTAAAGCTTGCTTTTGCACATAGATTTGCTTGTGCAGAATATTTTTGAAGTTCGTCTGCTTACACTCCAACTTAAAAAAATATAATATCTGAATTTCATATTCAAGTAGACGAACTATAACCGTCTGTGTTAATGCTTTTATTATTATATTTTTCTATGTATTTACATTAGTCATGATACACTATTCTTACACATAATATTTGGGGAGTTGTAAAATTCTACGGTCAACAAACCAGGTCATACATTTATTATCACATCCACAATCTGTTCCTTTACAGCTCACAGCAACATTGCCAATCTACCTGATAACATTCCTTACAGCGCCCACGGGAAAAGAGGACGGTTATATCAACTCGGGGACCACATCTCCCCATATATTTACAGGCTACAGCATTTTGTTTACAAGGAAAACCAGTGTTCCTATAAATAATATCAAACGCTACACAAAATAGTGGAGAAACTTTACATAAACAAAGAGTGTTACTATCTTGACACATATGTTTCAATTCCCTGAACAAATCCTCGGCGTAATAAATAAAAACAATGCTACTAGCATAGACAAAGCACCTATTAAGCGAGGTATTAGTCATGGTTCTCGTTCTGTCATAAATCACCGAAAACAGGCACCTCGGTCGCGTGACGTCACGATACACACCGATGTCATAATTCTGTTTCATTTCTTTCGGACGTGACTAATGCTGGACCCTAATAATTGCTTTTAAATTAAACTTTATAGACAATAGTAATTATGTTTGATTGCTTTTCTATTGATTTTCGCGTTCTTTATCACTTCGAATATTAGATTAGTAAGCTTTAGGTAAACGTACTTTAGTACACGGTTTGCGTCTTTGAATACATTTACTAGAAAGTCTAATTTGAATACGTCACTGTCAACCTCGTCTAGGACTACAAGCCACTTTATTACTAGAACATTGTATTAAAATTACGATCGTCTGTCACGTAAATAGTTTAACATAAGTATTATTTCTCCTATAGCTCAAGGAGTTTACCCCCTTGTGAGGCAGGTTTACGGCCAAAGTAACTCTCTAATTTCTCAATAATTTGTAACTGGATAAGATTAAAGTCATAAAGACTTGCTTCCGTGACAAAAGTCCTTTCAACTGAAATTGTGAGACCATAACTTTGTAAGATATTTTAGGGAATCGATAACCAACGATTGGGGTGGGCTACACCTGAAGTGCAGAACTGGAAATTGGGAACCGTAACTCAACAAGTATTAGGGGAGGAAAACTCCGAAGGCTCGCCATCTGTAGGCCTTATCTCCCGCTATAAATATCGTACGGAACCCCGTACGAAACGAGTACGAATTATGGCTCCAAAGGTACCTTCAGTCCTCGCTGTAATGGATAATTCATGCACCCTTCGCCAGCGCTCACTGTTTCATAATTTTCCAGACATTTTTGTAATTATTATCCAATGTTCGTGACTTTCGTTGAGTGCAGATGCCGTGAGCAACAAACCGTCTAAGTTTGGACAAGCTTCTTTGTTGCTTAAATATGTAGGTTTAAATTACGCAGACTAAAATAATGTATACAAGAATTATAGGGCTACTGGTAAACACAGTATATCTCTATCCCGTTTGTTACTAAGATACAACGTCCAGTAGTGTTGCATGTCTCAATAATTAATTTTGCTTACAGTGGCTGACGTTGATAGAACAGCATATCTATGCTAATATTGTAAACGGAGAGTTTCAAGCTCCTTGTATTTAAAGGACTTTACACACGCATTTTTCATAGAATTATGTTCCTGATAATATTTCCTGTTCTTTTTCCTGTTGAGCCAGTTGACTCTGAAATAATGTGCCTACCAGTATGTTTTTTGTATTTAAAGTTTTATCTGTTCAGTGAATGTTTTTATGTTATAAACTTAAAGTTACTAGTTTAAATAATCACGTAGAAGAACCAATGTGCTCAGTTCGTCATTTTTACTAAGATACTAAGTGGTATGTTATTTCACCTTCAGTTTAAATTTACCAATAATAAGTAAAAGCTGTTTTCATGTAAACTGTCTCTAAGATTGTGTCAGGAGATATGTAGAAAGTCCTTTAATAAGTACTGCAAGATCGATCGAGGTGTCAAGTTTAATAGCACCTCCCACAGTCTTGTCTGTGATTGAGTCACTATTCCTGTTAAACCTTAACGCCTTTAAAGGTGGTTTGCGTCGGTACCTAATAGTTTTCTAGTTCCATTGTCGGCCGCACCTCACCAAAGATAGACCGAGTAAAATGAAGATATGTAACGTAAAAAATCTTAGTTACTTGTGCCCTAAAATAAGTCGTTCTGTCGCATTAACAGCTTGTAGCACCCAGAAGAATTAGAATAGATTTAGAATATTAAAATGTTTGACTTGATCGCAGGAGGAAAATTTTGTTCCAAAATGCTATTGGATTTTTCTGACACAAAACTGTAGATTTCGTACTAAGCTATTTTCAAACTTCTACTCTGTTTATGTTCAATTTACATAAATTAAGTCTTATCTCTGTTGTTGTTATTATCTCGTATTTATCAAATAAAATCAGCGTACCAACTCAGAGTACGGAGAAAATAACATGAAATAAACAGGTACTTGTGAATATTTCAATTCACTACACTCCTAATGAATTCGTTTCTGATAAATTTTAGGCAACTTAACAAATATCCAAACAGTTCTATATTTCACAGAAAGGCTTTGAAAACAAATTTAAACGCGATTGTATAAGATAATGTCCTGTTTAACAAATGGGCATTCAGGAAACCTGTTAAGCATTATCTAAACATAAAAGGAAAACAACAGCGGCCCACGCATAATTGTAATAGGTCCTAGACCTACGACTCTTGGACTATCGTTGCAAATACCCGTGCACTTGACATAAATAGTAGAAATTTTATGTCGTTATGTAACATGTAATAACAGGGGACTATAACTTTCCTAACATCAGGCAAAACCATTTCTCCATATAAGAATGGCAACAGACAAAGATTCACCACGCTAACAAGGGTTAACAATTTCAGCTTCCAAGTTGATATTCCTCACGAGACTTTTCTTTCACTGTTAATGTTGTGTAAGAATTTGTTGAATTAATGTTGTCTAAGAAAGTTACATTTTACATAACTTTAGAAAGAGACATTAGTAGATACTTGACTGAATTCGTGAATTTTCTACATCAAATTCTATTCATTTAGGCTCTACCATATTACATGCACAGCATAAAAATATTTTCACCTTGTCGTATAACAGTACGTCGGTTTCCTTTTTCTTTGTGGTGTTATCCTTAAAACGTACAAGCTTCTTACTGGATTATCCTTTCCTTAAGTAAGTTAAGGTCGACACGCGTTCCTCTAAGTAGATTACTGTGACACTGGTTAAGTAGTTCCTTTATCTTTCATTTATATTGTTATCACGATGCTCTGACATTAATAACAACTAGACAAATAAAATAAAATGCATTTAAATCTTTGTCGTTTAAGGTTGAAAGAAAGTATTTTCTCAGTAGAAATAAAACTAGTTACTTTTATGTAAAGCATTTTTATAAAACTATTTAATGTAAATACCATTGATTAGATTATGTACTTTTTCTACTACTGTAAAGAATTGTATCAAGAAATTTGACTAACACAATTTAAGTTATGAGATTTCGTAAAACTTAAATTTCAACTTCGTTAACCCAAATTTCGATGGCCATGTAAAATCAATGTCTTATCAAATTTCCAATCTTGTTCGGGAACTCTTACAAGGAAAATGTTCAAACATTACAACCGACAGCTACGTCACAAATTATTACATTCCTGAGTAAAATGTTTAACGTTGTCAGACAACCTTTTATCTAAGTCAATTAATACGTCCTGGGGGTTCACCACGAACTCATAATACCTGACAGGTCAGCTTGTTACTAACGTTTGAACATTACCCATTGCGTAGCTTAAGAGCATGAAATATTTGTAGTTCAGACTATAACGAGGAACGAATAATGAATAAATTTTGAACCTAGTTAGCCGTCTTGCTTGTTGTGAGCTCGTGGTGTGGTACTTGTATTGTTGATAAAGCTGACATGTCTATGCCTGGCTTTTGTCGACTGGTTCAGTTTTTAATTTATTGAACAGATTTCATGTTTAAGGTATTAGTGTAAAATTATATTTAGTATGCATTTCGGTAGTTGTTAAAGTATGTATTTTTAGATTATCGATAAATTTCTTTTCAATATCAAATATTCCTCTATACCTCCTAGTACTTCGTCTATTTCTTATTTTAATTTTAGTTAAATACTACCAAACTACCATTACTACAAGTTGGTTCTTAAGGCGGACTTACAATACAGTCCCGATGGCCACTGGTTTAACAGCATTGACAACGATATAGTAACAAAAACAACACATTTCTATGTTTTTTATATGGGAATTTTCAAGCCCAGCTTAAGTGTTTGTATGTAAGTAATGATACTAATCATAGCCCATGGTTGCCTTCCTCAATATCATTTACGTCAAACGCCAACATCCATTTATTTCCTCCTTGTCACTCCTGTACCACGCGTACCATCCCTCTCAATTTTTCTCTGTCACCCTGACTCTTGACTTTAGGCACGAAGAGCTCTTCACTCCCGAAATTGTTCCGTGGGGGAGTGCTGATTAATAAAGAAAATAAAAATCGTAAGACCCGTTCGAGATATGATTTAGAGAAGTCACGTTCCAGTTCGCGTTTCAATTCAGATTTTTTCAAAGTGAATATTGAAATTGGGAATGTTATTTTTTATGCTATGGATGTGAAAAGCTCGGCTTTCCTGATTGAATTTTATATGATCATAGCATTGAGGACTTTCGATTGGGCTTCACATAATCAAAGGAAAGCCTTAAAATGACAGCTGTACCCATTTATTTACATTGCAATAAATTATTCATCGCTAGACAGATCATATTTCATATTCAAAACATCTCATAATAAACAAATGACATGAATAAATAAAAACATATTTAGTAATTGAATTTTGATGATCGAAAAATTAATATTCAAA
The DNA here is from genome assembly GCA_905475315.1 of Autographa pulchrina. Lineage (NCBI taxonomy): Eukaryota > Metazoa > Arthropoda > Insecta > Lepidoptera > Noctuidae > Autographa > Autographa pulchrina. The sequence goes on from FR997773.1 coordinate 5,897,486, forward strand.
GCTTTGGATAATTAATTTTATTGTGACGTACAAATGTCTTAATCTTTTTAAACAAATGACGGGTTAGTTCTATTCAAACACTTATTAGTTTGCGAGTCATCCAACACCTGGTGTGAAATGCAATCAAGTTTAATTATTACGGGTATTAATAACAAGGGTGCACTCTAGGGTGAGTACGGAACCTGTTGTCATGGCAACGCCCTCCGTTTGGACACAGCCTGCGAGCCTCACAAACACACGTTTAGTTATTTACGCGAAAAGCTGATTACTCGTGTAATTGTGAAGCCACTTTTGATATCAATGTAATGATATCTGAGGCCGGGTGATGACGGAAGATGATGATGATGGTTTTATGTATTAAGATTAAATGCGGTCGAGTAAACATGGAATATTTTTATTAATTTTGTTACCTACCGTTTTCCTGATCATTCTTAAAACGTGTATTCATTTCATTTCTGTATTAGTTGAATAATTCAATTTTCCATGTTTAAAGTAGCTATATCCTATCTTCATGTCTTATGTCAGAAGTTTATTTTCTGCCTGATTTTGGGAAGCAAAAAGTACTTACCAAAATTCTGTTCGAAGTCTTTACCGCAACACCGCTGGCCCCCGGCAAAAAGGTACCTACACTTTCACATATTTGCACATTTACACTTATTTGATGTCATACTTCTGCCCTGAAGTCCCTTTCTAATTCCAGAATATTCTTAGAAGTTCGAACATTGTTCTGTTACAAGATTACGAAAGGCACATGTTAAATCAGTAACCCTTCGTTTATTTCGAGTATTACTCTTATAAACAAACATGGCGCTAGGAGCCACCTGTCTAGATGTTCAGCTGTCAATATTCACATACGCATGCAATATTTTAACTTTACTCGTCACTTCACTGTTGTATAACCGACTGTTATATGTGCACTGGTATATATTAACAATGTTTGACATTTGTGTATTGTAATACGAAATGTTTCGGTAGATGTCTTGTGATAATTTTGTGGTCTACCGTCAAATGCACTAAATATTTTTGTCTTTTTTTTTATATGACAAATATATCACATATAGATGAATAAATAAAATAGGTAATATGTAAAACAACACAATTTATGCCTCTTAACATAATGTAAGTAGGTAATGAATTGTTATCACAACTTATTATCGTGCAGGTACAATAAATTATATATTTTTTTACTGTACGTTCCACAATCGAACTCATTTTAAAATACTAAAATCATTATCGAATAGGTAATAAAATGTTATTCAATATGAAAACGAGGTTAATTATGAGGGTCAAACTTGCATAGTCACTGCAATCTCAACCCTTATCGTTTAAACTGGGGTCATAACTATGTCCCTTAGTTAATTAGCGCTGGAGGGTTAACTACATTAACGATAAAAAGTTTTTAATTGCTCAGTGACCATATGTTTAACGATATTACGTTAAATTAAATGTTATGAAGGTTATAACGTTTTTCCTAATTAACGATAGTTTTTGCATATCACGTGTCAATAAAAAAAATCAATAAGTTTTTTTCACTGATGGAAATGATCTGTGTCAGAAAATCAAAATCAAAATCAAAATGTTTTTATTTCTTATAAACCAAAAAAAGGCACTCAAGAAACGTTACGTTAAAAACTACTGACTCTAGTTGCTCGGTTCCAAAGTGTCCTTCCTATGGAGAAGAGCCGGCAAGAAACTCCATAGGTTACTCTTTTAAAAAAAAGGTTAACATCGAGGTTAAGATTACACTGATTTTAAGGTATGCGACAACAATGTAAACAGCAGAATGTTTAGATTAATATAACCTAAGACATCCAAAATGGAAGAAAAAATTGAAATCGAATATTCAGCTAAATTTACATTGTCGTCACATTTACAAAGGACGAAAATATAAAGAAAAACAAACTCAAAAAAAATTATAGAAGATGAAAAATATAACTTTACATACCATCAATATGTAGTCCTACTCAAATCCCTAACAAGAATGTCAAGGAATGTCAAGAGCCTTCTGAAAATAGAGGCTATGGGGGCAGCTAACTGTAGTAATAAGCTAAAACAATATTATTAGCAGACCGCCAGGGAGGCCACATATGCAGATGATACTAATTCCACGCGCGCTTATCCTCTACGTAGTCCCTAACCGAATAATACGCCTTCTTTCAGAATCTTTAAAACCAATAAACAAACAATATTAAAATAAATTAAATCAATAAAAACAACATAATAATCTCAGGCATTTTAGGTATCAATTCGTTAAACTTTATTAGCACTCAAAATGGGTGCATCGTTTCTTTAAGTGCGAACTTTACAATTCATTTGAGAAGATTTACAAGCAATTCGCGCGTTTATTGCAGTGTAAAGTATTTTTAATTGTGCCTTTACATCCTGTGTCCGGAAACTTTCGTTTTTGTGGACATAAATATAAGAAAACACGTAAAATAACGTAAACCTCTGAAATAAAAAAGGTTGATGTTATTGCTTCGATCGATTTAGAATTCATTTCGCAGAAAACGTAATAATGTAAGAGCAATTCCAATACGAATCGTAACAAAACAAATTCCCATTGCAAAGGAGGAAATACCCTCATTAAACGTAAGAGGTCAACTTATCAGGAGCTTAATGACGCAGCAACCAATAAATTGTCTAGAGAAATCAAGTAAAACAAACAGATAAAAAATTCATCCAGTTTAATTAAGCTGGCTTACAAAGTACAAATTATCATCTGATTCAGTGTAGGAATCCTGTCTCAGTACAAAATGATATACAACTGTGATTGATAAAATACTCGATTTAAAAATTTTGGTTCTCTCCCCAACTACCAATTCGCTACACTCAATAAATACGTCAATGATAAAATTGTATAAGGATATCAAACATTTCAAAATATTTACATAAAACGTAAATTTTAATACGAAATTATACTATATCACAGTCACTAGAGAAAGATGAAAACCTAATGCCTACAATACGTTACATAGCAGTCTATTTGTAAACACGTCCACAAGAGCTACAATCTTCAAAAGCCGTCTATTACACCGTCGCGTACTTATAATTCAAATTAATCACTTATGTAGTTTACAATATCACCTAATAGTAACAGAGTATTCTACAAATCTTAAAAAAACTACTACTAATTTATTTGATATTATTATTATTTTTAAGACTACTTTTTACCTATATTTATTTCAGAAAAAAATAATTCCTTACAAATTCCTTCCTAACTTCGATACAAATACTCGTAGCTACGAATAAGATAGCATTAAGTCTTCCGGCGTTGTAAACTGTCTGTTCTTATCGGAACTTGGCAATGCACTCCCGTTTCCAAATTCGTTTTATTCTACAAACATCTCCAATATGTTTGGAAAAGAAAGCAAGCTAGCTTTAAATATGCTAATACGATTAAACTTGGCAAAATTTTATAAGATAGTTCAATGCATTACGCGACGGTGTAACAGGTATCCTTCTTTACCTTATGTTCTTAATATTCAAAGACCTTTACACATTTGTACAATTCACTATAAAGTAATATTGCTTGTATTACATCCTAGTGATATTAATTTACAATTTAATTAACTCCTATAAGTATGTCCTGAACAACCTGAAGTCCCTGAGTGATTGGTGAATGCGTGCATTTCTCGATACTGTGATTCCCTGTGAACATTAAACCCGTTGTAATTCATGTATTTATAAATAAATATTTACTTATGGTCTAAATTCCATACAGTTAAGAAATATATTATTAAAATTGATGGCTCATTCAGCTGGGGCAAAGATACAGTGATATATTATGGTATCTATCTAGATATACATAAGTGAGCTATGTATAAAGGTCAATGGATACCTTAGTGTGGAAACTATACCCAAGCTGTGTAGAAAGAAAATTGAATCTTACCTTTCATAAGGCGGCGGCGGCAAAATATCACATAAATTCATCCTACAATCCTGATCGCTTCTCCCTTCAGTAGCATATCTCACATCCTGATTCGTCTGTCTGAAGGTATTTTCTCTACCCAGCCAATGCCATTGAGGGTAATCGTACTCTACTTCAGCCATAGCCCATTCTTTGTTACCATCATGATGGCTCGAAGATCTGGAATGGTTAGTTTTGCAGGATGGACAGTCTTCTATAGACATGTCCTGCATTTCGTCGTCATTTCCACATTTTGTCATTTCACTGTAGTCTTTTGTGAGGGTTGAGCTGCTGCTCCGGCAGCATGTAGAGCATTCCTCGTTTGAGTATTGGTTACTTTCCCCGTAAGACCTGACCATGCTGTTATCGTATGAACCTGGGCTTACGGCACATTTCATACATGAGTCTTCTGCGTCGGTATGATCCTAAAAACGGGAGATACTATTCATTATTCCTAAGAAAATTCTAATGGAATGGTAAAATATAATGTTATTTATATAAGACAAGGTGCGAAGACGTAGAGAAGTAACTGTAACAAACCTGATAATTCAACTCCGTGTAAATTGCACTGGAAGCATAAGGTTCTGGTTGGAGTCTTCTTTGAGTTTCTTCAGGTATTGGATTCAAAACATTCGTATGTTGAGGAAGACTGTACTCAGCTTCCATTGACATTGTACCTATTGAATGACCACCTAAAAACCAATTATCTATAAGTCAAATAAGTTTTTTAAAACAATTTAACGGCAATTTGGATATGAATAATATTTCTTACCATGCAATAAACTTTGGTGGCAGTTTAATATTTCTATTCTAGGTTCATTAGAACCTTCAAACATTGGTCTTTCTCGTAACCAAACAGCTTCTTTACCTAAAAGACATTGTTGAGCATTTACTATAGCAGTCCCTAAAAATATGATCACATTTAATACATAAGTATCTGTTTGTTTAACATATAAAGTCACATTCCCTTAAGTGGCTATTCTTACCAGTCGTGTTTTGGCTCTTTCTTTGTTTAGACTGCTTTCGCCGCAAATAAACAATAACTCCAGTGCCGACAAGTACTAGCACTAACAAAGTTAGACATAATGCCAGTAGCCAAGTTTCTTGGAACATTGACACTATCGCCTTGTCCGTCGATGGTTCCGTCCTGGAACACAAAGTTTATTTTAATACCGCTAAAACACCAGATAGGTTGAAACTGTCTATTGTCAGAAAAAAAAAACATGTCCTATCTCACATACATGAGTAACGAGTTAGCTACTTTGTTTACCCAAATGAAAATAAAGATTTGTAGAAAATTCTTGGTACAAAATATAAGTATACTTACTGGACATAGTGCCTTTGTGACTGTGTAGGCAGCATGTGTATATGCGCCGGCGCGCTAAACGGGCCGTGTCCGCGGCGAGTGACGGCGGCCGCGCGGGCACTGTACCGCCCGCCTGCGCGCAAGGAACTTGCCGCAGCCGCACGCGTTTTAGCGCCTAACGACATCTGACCGACCACACGACCGCCAGTACTACCGCCCACACGAACCTCAATCTAAAACAAAACTTAAATTATAATCAACCAAACAAATGTCAATAGAATATTGTTTATATTCTCTACTAACCATATAACCGGATAGTTCACCGTTCCATGTATGCGCGGGCGGCGGATCCCACCGAATCCACGCTGACGTCGCATTTATCACTCCCGCTGTGACGCTTTGCGGCGGCTCTGTTGGAACTACAATATATTCATCGTACGTTAAACTCACACGTATACCTCGACCATAAAACATTTGAACCAAACAAGAATTTGTCTTACCGTCTTCTTCAGTAACACCAGACTTCATATTAGAGGGTTTACCCAATAATAACTTATAAAATGGCATCAAAAACACATCGTATTGAGCATGAGGTAATAAACCAGTTAAAACATGACTAGATGACCCACTATTGTGCACTGTGGTCATTGAAAAGTTTTCGTATTTTCTAAAATCTGCTAAACTTTCTTTATAAGAAATATTGGAATGCTGATAATCTTCTTCTAACACGTATTGTCGATTCAAGGAGGTACCATTAAACCAGATTTTGACACCTTCTAAATATTCGTTATAATCAGTTAACACCTAAAAAGAAATAAAATATAATGCTTATTATATTCACTGTTTGTGTATTTATATTATTTCCTTGAATGTGTTTACTTACATCCCAAACAATTTTAACAGTAGTGGCTGATATTCCTTCGACCCTTCTTAAAGCTAAAACGTCTTGCTGTAAGTATCGGCGAGCTTGTACTAACTCATATTGGGTCATTGGTTGATGATTCTGATGTTTAGACAAATCTGGATATGGGGATGAAGATTCGAGGTCACCATTGAATGAATTAGCTTCTCTCCTTAATACCTAAGAGGAAAATCAATGTTTAAATAAAACGGACTTCGGAAAAAGTGCATTGACATATCATAAGCTACATAAAAAAGCCTACCTGTAAAGTTGCGGTATGTAAAGCACTGCCAGCTGCACTCACAGCAACACATGTCAATCTGCCAGCATGTTTTGTAGTAACCCTATCCAAATATAGAGAACCAGTACCATGGGTAGATTTTGGAAAAACCAATTCCTAAAAAAATACATTATTGTAACACCTGATTCAGAAAATGTATACTAATGAAAGAAGTATTTATTTTGCTTACTTGAGATCCTTCCATAGTCCAAAATACTACAGGCAGAGGTGTGCCCTCGGCTTCACAAGGGAAGGATACTGCCTCACCTTCCCAGGCAGTTTGGTCTGAAGGCACTCGAGTGAAATGAGGTAGAGCTAAAAGGAAAACACACTTTGAATATGATGTTGTGACTTTTATTTAAACCATAAGTATAATAAAAATAGTGACTTACAATGTAAAGTAAGTGAAGCAGAAGCGGCACTACTTCCAGCTTGGCTTTCTGCTCGACACGTATAAGTTCCGGCATCAGTAGCAACAACTCTATCTATTCTCAGAGATCCTCGACGAATGATGGCGTACGGCGATAATGAACCAGTGTCACGAGACCACGTCACTGACACATCTGATTCTGGGGAAGCCTAAAATTATTTCATTTTTGAGAATGATGATTATCTTACATAAAAAATATGCCAAGGGAATGCAAGTACGTTAGACTTATGATAATTTTCTGCATGGAAAGACTAAAATAAACATTGCGGTAACAAGGTCCGTGAATAACTAGATTATTTTCCACTTTATTACCTGACAGTGAAACTCAACATTCTGGCCTATTAATGCCGTTATGTTACTAGGTTTCACTAGAAAATGTGGTCGGCGTAACACGAGTAACGTCGCAGGACGAGACTGTCTTTCTCCAGCCACATTGGACGCTACACATCTATATACACCACTATCTGTAGGAAGACTTTCTAGTATTCTTAAATCACCGCCATTTACGATCATTATTCTGAAAGGAAAACATTTATTTAGGCATTCCGATTTATCCACTGAATTGTTAGCTAATTTCAACAAAAGCGCGATTAGTCAGCTTGTTTCAATAAATCATTAGTCATTGTAACTTTACATCGAAATTAAACAGATACCTAAGGGAATTTGTTTTGTGTATAAACATTCACATACAGAATGTAATTACATTGTTTTGGTTTGGTTTACCGTTAATATATTGAGTATCGAACTCTGTTTATGCTGAATGAACAATAGCCAACCAAAATAGCCTAAAACAAAGTTCTAAATCCTGAATTAATTACCTCCCGTTAACTTCGACGTCTAAACTTTGCCCGTCCTTTGTCCAATGTACTCCTGGATCTGGAACGCCCTTTGGGGCCGAACATTCTAGTACAGCGGGTTCTCCGCTTGCTACTTTCACATCTCGAGGTTCAACTCTGAAGTCATCCCGAAGAACTAGAAAATAATCCCATCTACAGCAGCAGCCTTATATACCCATCTATCTATAACGTTCCTTTTATTGTCTTCTTCAATTTAATTATACAAAATCTTCCAATTTTACTTAGTAAAACGAGATAAATTTAAATTCTAAATTGACAAAACAAACTGCTGCATTACTCCTTAAATAAATCAGCGCAGATACCAGTACCTAAATAAATAAGGATCTCACCCGACCTTTTAGTGGTTAACCGCGCTGCGGCAAAATCGTGTCTAGTTACATTTGCAAATATTGAAATCAGGTAAACATATTTGTCGGGATTTCAAAACGATCCATTAAACGGATAGCAAGCATATTTATTTGTAGTTTGAAACGTGATTATATTTTAAGTAATTTTCAAAGCCAGCAGCGTCTTAGATTTTAGTCAAGAAAAAAATACAAGGCCATATAATATTGTTATTATTTTTAAACCATATTAATTTAGCTACTGTTAAATATATAATATTATTTATATATAAGTTGTGATCTAGTTGACTGTCCAAAAGTCGAATGATGTAGGCCGAAATCTAGCAGGTGCTTTAATATAAAGTCAAAGTACACGCATCACTTAAAACGTTTTCAGGCCTTACAGGTGTAATAATAACATGATTCTAGTCATATGATACGTAACTTAACCCTAAGGCACTAATCTAATGCAGGACTTAATGGTAATCAGCAGGATTACCACGGAATTAAAGTACTTACCAGCTATAGTGAGCGTAGCGTTCTTACTGACGGCCTCGCCGACAAAGTTGCGTGCGACGCACCAATACACACCCTCGTCGTTTTCCTTCTTGCCACGCATAACCCTACAATTTAACGATCAACTCAATATCGGTCAGTACCTACAATACTTATAAATATACCTTCAAATTATAGGCTTATAAAAATATAGACTCCTTATTTCACCTTACATCTTTTTGGTCGGTGACTGTAAATTATATGTTTGTTTCCTGTACTATTAATTTAACCGGACCCCGTCTGAATTATTTATTTCATTGTGGACTTAGAAATGAGGGAAGAAAATAGTTTTCTAAAGTATGACGTCATTATCAAGCAAAGTTTAACTTGCTTATAAATATCAGTGAAACAGACCAGAAATTGAAATCGATAGGGTTAATAAGTGAGTGGTTAACAGACTGCAATTAAATGCTAAATATCTTGCTCGACTTCACCTACATGAATCTCCAACAAAACCTTTTAAAATAAAGGTACCAAACGAAAATATTCTTAAATGGTTTTGTACCAGGCACGTGTATTTCGTTTTGCATTTTTTGTGTCGTGTCAAGACAAGGCGTAATAAAACACGTGTAAGTACTGGAGTTTTTCTGCCTCTAATTAACACAACAATAAAAACGCCGGCCAAATTAGTCTGGTTATTTTTTACGAGACGACACGCGATATACAATGAGAAAAAGACATTTCAAGACCATTGTGTACAGCCTAGTAATTTATGATAAATAAAATATTTAAGTACCTATGGAACTAAGGAGTCCTATAAAAGCTTTGATAATAGTCCATTCAATATGTGTTGTGTGATCTGAACATTGAGATGTCATTAAAAAAAATTAAAGGTAGACTTCTGACTAATGACCACTTCACAAGCTACGGCTTGCTAAGAAATTAGTAAAAATATTTTTTACTAGATAAAGTATCAACCTAAATGTCTACGAATCACACAAATATTTTGGGCCATAATTATAAGCATTAAATTTGTAACCCGCTTATGAGTCTACTCATTTAGGCAATACACCCGGGGCTTGTGCAATTTGGATAAATAAAGTGATTTTATGTTAGACATAAATTAAATGACGCTTGTACAGTATAAAAGTCCTTATTAAATATAAATAAACTTCACGCATAAATAGTACAATAACCATGAAAACTTCATGTTACGCGCTGCGGCTTTAAGAGGCATCATTACATTAAGGATGTCATATTAAATCTCATTCCTTCGTTTAATATATTTGCTTGTCGGTTATCTTTGTAGCATCTTTAATTTTTGCGAAAATCTGCTTTATTAATTTTTCAATAAAAAATATGATAAAAGTTAATTGATTTTTAGAAGCGGGATTTTTTTTTAATAACGGTTAATTAAAACATAAATATTTAAAATGTCGGTATACTATCAGACCTTTATGTACAACGTTTTGAACAAATCGTTTTCGTATCAGCTATACTTTCAGTCCAAAAAACGGTAACAAAATAAAACCAACATATTGAAATTATCAATAATAAAGCCAGTCATTACCAACAATAGGTAGCACTATCTGTCATGTTCTATTCGAATTACGAACGCCACATGAATTAATTAAATCCCAAACATTTATCACAACGGACATTTGAATCTCTGCAATGCACAATGCAATATAGGCGTAGTAATAAAATATGATTTGGGTAATTCAGCCTGTAAACGACCACTACTGAACATTAACCTAATTTAAAATAGTCCTTAATGGGTACAAAGGATTACTCTTATGACAAGTAAGAAAAACAGATTTGTCTGCCAACGATGTAAATGTACGGTATTATTTTTGGCTAGGAAATATAGTAAATTTGACGGCCTAAACTCTACGCAAAACCTACATTCCTACTTTAAATGTAGGTATACGATTTACCCAAAAAATATTTTTCTGCTCATTCAAAATTGAAATAACACCGCACTTCTCTTCTAGTACAACACCCAGAAAAATGAAACACATTCAACATGGTATATCATCCTTTATATGAATCTATTTATAATATTATTAAATCTATCTACTATCCAATAAAAGCAACCTAGGCCCCTCGGCGACGACGGATGGAAACAAATGAAACTCACACGCCAACATAAAACGACCATCCATAATAGTCGACATATACAATAAAAAGTCTCTCTGTACGAAAATAGCTATTCCAGTGATACCTACGTTCGTTTGACGCATCCTAGACTGTGGTATAAAATAGACAACGCGGTTTATTACAACTACTAATAGGTTTTCTGACTGGATTCGTATGAGTACAATGGTACATTAGAAAATGGCTAAAAACCCATTTTCCTAACGTTACATTGTAAGGTTTTAATTACCTTAGCTCTTTTCTTGTACAGAAAATTTTGTGACATAAAGTGTCAAGTCGAAAACATCAAAGAAAAGTTACTAGACAATCGATTCCGCTTCCTTTAAAAATACATATTTAATTTACTGCTTTCTCCTTCGGGAATACAGACATGCAGATATTAATAATTGCAAATTTTGCAGGACGAATGAAAAAATCGAAAGCCCATCTACTCGCCAAATACGGAAGAATAAAACTGCTTCTTATTTGGGCAAGACAAGAGCACCGATAATTACTTACCATCAAATGAAGCGCATGATCTAAAGTCAAATTTTATTACCAAAAAAATCGTACCAGTAATGCGGGTCCACAAAACAGATGAATGACCAGTTTCATAACGATGAGTAAAAAGCTCATTACGGCACGACATTACTTTAAGAAGTAAAGCGCCTGTAAAAGTTATTAAGGATGTAAGGTTGCACGGCAGTTGGAGTGCGGAAATTGGACGACAACCTATGCGAAAGTGGTGAAGAAAATTTTGCGCTTCTTCGATGTATAGCAGGATTAGAACACATGGAAAGTCTTGAGAGGTCCTTTGTCTAGTTTTTGTACAGCATGGCCATGGCTGAACGAATAACAATAAGTAACAGATCTTTTAAGGCTAGTAATCGGAAGTTACAGATTTCTAGTGTCGCTTTATATGGGCATACCTTTGTTGTTGCGATCGATGTCCGTAACATACCTATTGCTAGATTGTTTTAAAGAAGTTTTAAACGACTTACCTAAGAAACAAAAGCCCATCTTCAAGCAGGACTCTGTGTGGGTGGTCAGTGGGAGCGAGCGGGGAGCCATCTTTGTACCACTGGATCGTGGGCTTTGGCTTGCCTTCCGAGACGCAGCGGAGCGTAGCAGGCTCGCTCCTGCCAACTATTGTGTCAGCTGGATGCTCCTTGATACGAGGAGCCCGAGATTGAGCTTCGAAACAAAAGAAGATCATTTTCGAACACCAAAATATTATCACCAAATTAAATTGCACCATAAATTACGGGGTATATTTATTTCATCTTAATTAAAATGTACTACCAATTAATTATTTATAACAGCGGAAAAAAGAATTTTACTCAATAAAACTTGTTAATGAGATGCTTTTAAAAATAATTAACTTGATAATTCCTGGTATAATGACATCAATCTGAGTAATTTGGTCAACGGAAGTTCTTTTTACTGTTTTTAATTGGACGGAAGGTGTCAGTCATAATACTCCTGCTTATAAATATAGTTTTACTAGCTTTTTACTATATTTATTGCACATAAACTTAGTTAAACGTATCAAATTAGGAAGCATCTGTATTAAGAAACACAAAATAAAAAAAACTTCAATTCCTTATCGTGTATCTGAAATTCGTCGCACAAATTTAATCAGGCCTTATATTCGATACTGTCGATTTCAGTTACGGTTACACGCTTATCTTATATTTTTCTTACCTTTTGTCGCGCAAGGAAAGCTGAACAAAAGATGCAAAAGCACTATACACTTGAACTGGTTCCATCTGAGATTATCTCTTTTAATTGGACCCGCGGTCATGCTTGACACTACTGATTAACGTCACTTCGCACTTTACACCGCATAGTTTATTTTTACACGTGAAAAAATACACTAATTATAACCGGTAATGAACTTGTCCGTACATTTTTGTTTAGTTTTAAATCATAACATGGCCGGTGTTTATGCCGTAGTTTGCGGAGATCGCGGTGTGTTTACGACGCGGGGCGACACAACCTTCCCGTGCGGTGTCCTTAGGGTTACTGCCCCCCACTCTATAATGTCATTTCGCGCCGACTCAGTACGTGCAGCTTTTGCATACTGCCGAAAGCAGGAGGAAAGCTTGATGATAATGATTTTCGCCGAATGCACGCCTGCAATAATTCGGCTTTTAAAATATCTGATATACTTTACTTATTTACTACACAACAGATGTTTGCATTTACATAAAGTTTGTATGTTGTTGATTTGTTACTTCTTGCTTATGTTAAGTAGGACAATGAGATATTGTTAAATTGGAGTTAATTTACTAAGAGCGTTAAGAATGTTAATTTTGGAATTTTAATATTATCTACTTGCTTAATTGTGTATGTATTTTGTTTATTGTTTATTTGTTATTATTATTAACTTATACTTATATGATATTATATTAAAAAGGTACTTATTCAAATACTTCAAATATTTATTGGTGTTAACATTTAATTAGTTTTCGTTTTTAATAAACAACGGTAAAATAACCCAGCTTTAACATAAACAACAAAAAAAGCAGCAAATTTACCCAAAATGTCACAAAAATAAAATATTTTAATAAGCAATTAGCGTACATATTTCGCTTAATATCCTTAACCCTAAAAAGGTAGCGGTGCCATAATTTCCCCAAAATTATTTGTCCCACCTGCTCACACCTAAATTAGCGTCCTAACGAAGCCAAAACAAATAAAATATTAGCAGTACCTACTAGTGAAACCCCGGGATTAGCTCGTCGGGGGGTCGATTCTGCACACGTGGCGGGTCTGAACGTGTCAATTGGGACTCCCAGCATATGCCAGTCACGTATTTAGTTACCTAACTGTGTTGTGGTGACGCCACAGACATACAGAGATTAGATTTACTAGATAACCCTAAGAATTTTGTCGATACTATCTTATTTTTGACAGAATTGATTGATTGGTACGCGAAAAGTTCGTTTTATGTATGCGGTAAATGTGTGATTGATAAGCAGACGTTTAACAAATAAAAGTCGTTGAAAAAATAAAAGCATCGTTGCTCGGATGGTTTTAATTAAGAATAGGTCACCACTTAACCGCATGTGGGCGTGATTAATAGCGATTGATATCTGACGTTAAAAGTTCAAAGCTTGAACATTTCTTAAGCAAATGTAGACACTATCTAAAGTATTGTGTAAAAAATAACTTGCTTAACAAAATATATACAAGAGATCAAGTTGTCGATAACATTGAATGAACATCGGTTTACTGATATGTCTAAAAATAATCAAGTTTCCGTTTTTAGGGATCACTCAACACAAATATTTTTTCAGCTGCGTGTTCCTTGGTTAACCCACCTCTTTGAAAGTTATAACCGTATTTTAATATGTATACAATATCTCATGTATCGTGGACGTTTTAAATTTAATAATTTATTTTGGTCGTCAAAATCTGGATAGATTTCTGTTATAAATTTGTAATATGAAAAAAAAATATTCCTTTCACCATAAATCATTACGAGAATAAATTGTCCTGTGATTTACAAATCAATTTATGGTTTTAATAAACAAACTAATAAACCCAAAGACCTGTTCAAACTCACACAAAGACTAATAAAACAATATTTTTCTACCTAAAGGAAGCATCAATCCTAATTGGAGATGTCCAGCGATTTAATTAAAGGCGATTACTCGATTATTTACTGCTCCTGATTCTCATTCAGTCAGGTTTTATATCCGAGTTGTCCCGAGATCGGTCTGAATGTAATCAAGCTGCACGGGACAAAGGAGGCGTCCTTCATTAACTCCGACCTACTAAAATATTCATTAGCAGTAGTTAAGTATAGGGTTAGATTGGCTAATACTGGTGTTGGTTGATTGAGATAGGTCAATGTTTGGGAAGAAAGTTATTTACTTTCGATCACTTGATTCACTCATATTGTTTGCGGATTAGTTTGTTGGGACTAGCTTAGTAGCTGAAGTTGGTATAGCGTACATAATTAACTCTTACTGTTAAGTTTTGATCGTGTTTTTTCTTTGATTTCTTAAATATTTTTTTTTTGTTGTTGGCTCTGTTTTTATTTTAGTAAAACATAAATAAAGTTAAATGGCTTTTTTTGACATAATAGCTTGTCTTTCCTTATCTTGCCTTTTTAAAAACATGTCCCTGTATTTCGTAACTGATAAGGTATATTTAGACACGTATTCTTTTGCAAAACACAACACAATACATGCTTCAATACGTAAACAAAACATCAGAACATCATGAAGCAGTCGGCATAACTTTTTTATTCTCCACCAAAAAGGCAACTTCTAAATATCGTAAGAGTAAATCCTCCGTACGATATTTACTTCCGCAAAACAAATGCGGGTCACGTATAGACTTCAGTCAGGTGAGACGATACAGATCGTGGCCACGTGCCCCCACACTCGCTGCAAACGTTTGCGACAGACAAAAAACTATCTCCCTAAATGCATGACTGGCTTATCTGACTTCGCACACATTGTGTCGGCTTTTGTTATTTAGGGGTAGATGTTGGTTTATTGTGGAATAGATGAGGTGAGAATATACTAGTTTAATGGTCTGAAAATGTTAAAGGAACTTGGTTGTGAACACCACATAAAGATTTTAATGAAGACGTGAATAGCTTACACTAATAGATTTTTCTACCTATGTATTAAAATCCAGCTAACGGTAAAAGTAACTTAACAAAATAAATGTTAAGGGACTAAGATTGACATAGTTTCAAATGTTCAAATAATAGAGAGGATTTAAATTTAATAGTTTAAAAATAGTGTTTTTAAGTTTGTACTTAAATTGAGTTGCCTATTATAATTCCGTCCCTAATTGCGCCTTTTTGAACTGATCAAACTAAAAAAAGCACTGCAATATACCTATGTCTACCTCTGCCTAGGTGTAGTAAGTTAATTTGGTAATCAATATTCATGTAACGAGTAACTAGCAGCAAATTAAATTCAAGCAGCTATGTAAAGTGAACAATATAAAGTGGCGGCGCTAGAGAAATAAATCCTCATATGAAACAGGTCAGTATCGGGCAAGCGCCTCGGGGTCCACTAATTCAATCAATTGGCCTACCATAAATAAAACGGCCGACAGTTCGCGATACCCTACACGTAATTGAGAAGCAAGTATAGCAACTTCAAGCGACAAATCAATTAAGCTCGAAAGATAAAAAGGATGCATCAATAATTTATTTCGAAATAAATGAGACTTCATCCGTTTGCAGGATACGCTAATGTAAATTTTACGATAAAGATTAAGATGTAGTTGGGTTCGGACATTAATTCTGTTACTTGCAAAATAAATGGTTTTATGTTGGCTCGGCTAATGCTAGAAACATGATATCTGTTCGACTCCTGATTATTGCGACTAGCAATTAATTGTCATCTGTGCTCGTATAGTGGTGAATTTATTAAAACTGGAATTCAAGACGAGGTGTAGAGTTTTAAGTTTTCTTGTCGAACATTACTAGGTTGTTATTTATGCTTTCTTAGTTTTATGCTTTCTTATTGATTTCGTTATTTTTGCCAATAGTTTTGTGTAAATTTAAATGAGCGTTCAGCACAGGATGAGCATTTTTAATGTTTGAAAATTTAATTTAATTTATCTTTGAGATGATAAAAAGAGTATGTAAAGCTGTAATATGTATAATTACTATTTAAAATAATTATAAATAATATCTTATATTCTCAACTTATCTTAACTCGTCTTAACAAAACTAAATAATTAATTGCCCGCCATTTTCACAAACACATTAGAAAAACTAACAAATAACCAGTAAAAATTACGAAAGCTTAACTTATTATTCGTAATTTTATCCTTGCTATATTACTCGCAATTTATTCTATGCTATCTTCTTCAAACCTACGCGGCCAGATACAAAGGCACCCTATCTGCTTCAACAACATAATCCTATCAGTACAAGTGATGGTGTACAATGTAAGGACACTCAGCTAAGAGGCTTGATTTATGTCCACTCATTATCTCTATTTTACTTTAATGTAATAAAGTATTTATTATTTTGTCATGTTTATTTGTTACGTGTGTTTAATGTTGCCGATTTTTATCAAAACATTTAAATGCATATTAATAATGATCCCGATCGAGTCTGTTTTTTTTTTTTGTTACCAATTGTATAGATATGGTATGGGTATGAAAAGTCAAAATCAATTTAGTCCACCATTTAGATTATCAAAATTTAGTGGAAACATATTTCTTCTTTTATCAAATCATTTACAAAATACGAAGATAAACCGCTTTAAAGTTCAGGTGTGGGGGCTTGTGACGTCACGGCTTGGTACAATTTTTGCTTAGACGTGACGTCACGCTATATTTGTACTCACTTATTACTTATTATACTCTCCATATTTTTTTGTTTATGGGACAAACGAAAAAATAAAAATTATTCATCATCCCTTTTATGTACAGTATATAACATAAATATTTTATAAGCAATTCCTTATAAATTAATAGTTATTAAAATAATTACTTTAGTAAAGGAACTTAGCTTTCGTATCAGCTGTTGCTATTATTATTTATTTTAAGACATTTCGTCTTCGAACTAATCCCACACATCCCCACACTTAACTACAAACGCTAGTTGTAAATAAACAATACAATTCCAAATAAAAACAAACAGGAAATTAGATACCAAGCCTGAAGGGGCTTAAAGAATAATCCCTGTTTTTGTTAAGGGTGGCCTGCCAACAAATGGAAGTGACAGTGTACACTAGAAAATTAATCGTGAAAAATCTCTTGGAGGAGGACGGGGATAAAAGGAGCAGTTAAACCGTGCCACGTGCGACGTCTATTAACAGTTGACACTATTGGGCTACAGCCAAGGGAGATCAGCGACAAACTTTCGTTATAATTTATTGTGACGTTCTATAGATAGGCGAGGAGACGGATCAACTGTTCCTTTATGTATGTGTTACCGGCCAAACCCGATTTCAGGACAAACTAGTTTTGCCTAGGCTAAACTAGTTCTTCCTATACGCGATAGGATTAACTAGTATAGCCTAGTTCAAACTAATTTGTCCTAAGTCCGATAGGATAGACCAGTTTAGGCTAGGCCAAACTAGTTGATCCTGATATAAATACACACACTCTAGGATAAACTGGTATGGCCTAGTCTAAACATTCTAATATATCTAGAAAGTCAAAATAAATAGATAAACTGGAATAAAAAACTCCGTAATTGGAAAAATAATCATTTTTATTAAACTATAATGATTCGTTGTTAAAAGTTATGGTTAATTGGTACTACGAACAATCATACTATAACAAATACTACTGTTTTTTTAATAGAAACAATAATCAAATTATGTCAATTATTAAAATTAATAAATAATAATAAATAAATGCGGACAACATCACATACATTGCTCTGAACCCAAAGTAAGTAGCTAAAGCACTTGTGTTATGGAATTCAGAAACAACGAAGGTACCACAAACACCCAGACCCGGGACAATGTAGAAAAGTTGGTTTCTACATTGACCCGTCCGGGGATCGAACCCGGGACCTCAGAGCTAGCGACACCTTGAAACCGGTGCGTACGCCACTCGACCACGGAGGTCGTCGAATTGTTATTTATTTTTACATGGTTTGCAAGCTTTCGACTCGGCAATGTTTTTTTACTGTTTAGACTAGGCCATATTAGTTTATCCTAGAGTGTGCATATTTATATCAGGATCAACTAGTTTGGCCTAGCCTAAACTGGTCTATCCTATCGGGCTTAGGACAAATTAGTTTGATCTAGGCTATACTAGTTAATCCTATCGGGTATAGGAAGAACTAGTTTAGCCTAGACAAAACTAGTTTGTCCTGAAATCGGGTTTGGCCGGTAACATATGCAATAATGTAGGAATAGAAAACTGGATTTTAAATGGGGATGAGATATAAAGTTTGAATTTGTTGGTTTCTGATTGAGTTTTAAAGTTAAAACTAAAATAGAAATGTAATTGTTGATAGAGATTTAAAAACGGTGAAAATTATTTACCATTTGAGCCATCATGTACCATTAAATTTTCCTGTTTCTTAACAAAGTATACTGCAAAATTGTTATAATAAATAAACATGCAACTACAAACCGCATCCAGTAACTTATTCCTGCACGATTTGTTATCAATACTTCGGTACATTACCAGTTATCGCGACGTACAATGAGTAACAAATTAGACGAGGTCTACCGCAGGGCGTTGTTATCTCCATAGCGTCGCTCTTGCCGCGTCTCCCCTGTAGGCTCTGCTTATCGCTTCAATTGGGAATTTTTGGTATTAGACGTTCGCTTAATACATGGCGTTTTGATAAGAGATTGAAGCTTTCGTATGCTGTATTAATCTTCTTCAATATATTCTGGTAGTCATATATTGTATCTTACCCCTCTAGTTGACTATAATGCCTGAGGTGCTTAAGATAACAAATTATAACTTGAAGTATTAAAAATAAGGCACATATCTAAATTATTGTTGCAAATACAGAGCTTTTTGCTACAATTTAAATAGTCACATCGGAGGAAAGACAAAACACAGGTGCAAATAGGTCACCAATATCATAAATTTATACAGCACATATATTTTTATGGTACTCCAGTAGGCTGCACTCATCAAAATGGAAACCTTTGTGTTACAAGTTGTGACATTTACTCATGTTTTGTTGACTCCAATAAAATTGTTGCAGCTTCCCCTTCTTTTGTTTTGAGATTTACATTTGCATAACTGCAAAGTTTTGAACTCAAGAGATTTTAAATTTACTCATTTGTTTCTCTTATAAATATTTAAATACCATGATTTACAATGCAATTGTATAACAAACACTTTAATTTGAAAAGCCTTTGTCCTAAACATCACGATCCCAACACCCATACATTTTGTTGAAATAAAACGACTTTTTTAAGATAAATAGCAAGATTTGTGACCGGCCAGTGCACACAATGAGTAACAAATTGCACTAGAGATACAACGCGGGTGCGTTTATCTTTCCAGTAGCGAACGTTCGTGATGTTCTCGTGTTACTGGGATATTCTATGTCAGGTTTCGAAATAAATCGGACGCAACTCGACTTGGACTTCCACAATACATTCGAATCTTACTCAGATTATTTGACTTGCTACCGTGTTTGTTTCTTAGAAGTAATGTAATGCCACCTAGTACGTTGTTGTTGAACTATTAAGACAATGGATGAACATAGAGTTTAGTGCATTCGCCGCAATGATACACGAACACAATTTTTATCGCGCTAAGTAGGGGCTTTCGGCTTCACATAAATTATCACTTGCGCTAAAAATACCACACCTTATTCTATAAAGCAGATCATAAAACCAAAAAGCCAGTGGTAATAGCCCCTTTGATTCTCCATACGATAAGGGAGTCCCCTTAAACACACACTCCTTCAACATTTGTCCTCTGGTTATCTTTGACAAACAGCAAAAAAATCGCAACCGTCAATTTTTTTTTGTATTTGCGATCAATAACTGGATTTTATGTTCTCCGAGTTCTATGTGTAGTTTATTTACGTACCATCAATATTAATTTACAGTTATACTTCTTTCTATGTAAAAGTTTTTGCGTTATATGCTTTTCAGATTAGCTAGCACATTAAGATACTCTGAATCTCAATGAAATCTAGACTCAGACTGACTCAAACAAATAATGTTTGGAATAGAAGCTGCAAATTTCTTTTACGGAATCCAAACATCAGCACTTCAGCTGCCAATATCAATGGTCTGCAGCGTATTCCGTTCTTTTTACTAACCCTAGAAAAGTTTACATTTTTTAAACAGTAAAATTTTTATATTCTCTGCTTTTTTACATAAATTTGCATGTGTGCTCTGCACTCAACGGCAGTCTTTCATACGAACATGCCACAAAATTTTATGGGATTACTTTAGATAGATGAGGGCATTAGAGACTGTTGTCACCAAATGTATCCCACCCCTTTGCCCCCAGTCGTTACGGGAACGACAGTCTTTTATCAAATGCCACAGCGATAATACTTTAGAAACTTCTGTATTTCCGGGATATGTGTGAACTGTGAACACGTATGTATTTATTGGATTAGTTCTTTGTATTCCTCGTTTGATAAAGTTTTTTCCTCGAAGAAGTTCGAATGTAGGGTATTGTGTTTTTGCCATTCATGTCAATGGAAGGGAAAGCTATTTGTTATTTTGTTTAGATTTTTGTTTGGGGCTGTCAATAGTTTCAGGGTCGTAATGAAATTTATACCGTGCAAATAGGGTCTTAACTCAATGAAAAAACTAATATTTTATCGAAAATTAATTGGTTAAAAAATCAAGTACCTACTTTAAATACTTTGAAAAATCTAAAAATCTCTTGAGTGTCACTATTTATGTGACACAAAAATGTTGGCCAAGACGTCTTGAAAACAAAGCTCAAAGAAAGTCACAACAAAGTTATAGGTACACGACACTCGCATTCAACAAGATGTAACATGATACTAAAGACAAATAATCGTAACAAAAGAGAGTTTCTTACTTTCAAGATATCATAACAGGATATTTAATAAAAAATAATAGGATGAGTTGGAACGATAGCGCATGATATTGTCATTAGTCACAATCAAAGATTTATCTTATGATCTGAGTTGATTTGTTACAATTGAGCACATAAAAGGAAATAGGCATGTTTTTAGGACGCAAATATCTTTTTTGCATGAAATTATCCCATCGGCTTTTCAAGTATTTTTCCCTTTTCCAGCGTGAATTGCTGCGATTTTTATTATATCTTTCCCTCTTTTGATTTTAATAATTTCGGTGATATTGTTTATATTACAGGCATTTACAGACAAAAATATTACCAACATTTGAAATGTCAGTTTTCAAATTTAGTATTTCGTACGCAAATAACAAAACAATTTCATTCATCATTGATAAACCAAAACTTTTCAAACATGAACAATCAATACCGTCTAACGAAACCCGAATTTTAATAGAGACGTTTTACCCATCCGTTTTACCAAAGCATTGTTCACAAAAATATCGATTGTAGCCTCAACGTGGAACTCAGACAACGGCTTTCATAAAACAGGGAGTAGATTGTTTCCAACATTTTGCCGGAAGACAGGGAATGGATTCGGACTAATACGTACCCTTCTGACGAACCCTCGCATAAAATACAGAATGCCTTCGGTCCACGATTTCCGACGGACTTCTATTGTCTGGTTCGGTGCGTGCAACCCTTCCTTATTAAACAGACGAAAGTTTTATTCCGTAGGTGTGGGTGGGTTTGTTTGATTAAATTTTGTCGGTAACACAATATTTTAACGGCAAGCCAAAACATTTTGCAGTCCTTAATTTTGTTTGTGTAGGTATTTTTGTTTACCTTGATTGTAAATTAAATGCTTTATCTCTGACTCTTGGAAATAATTGTTTTATTAATAGCTCCACAGGTATGACACTATTGAGCAGGGCCTCTGTTATTAACTTCTGGATTGTGCTAGTTTTCAGTTTCAGCTTTTTATCCATTTAGGACTATTGTTTTAAATAAACTGTATAAATTATGGATTGTAATAAATACTGGGTCACAAATTACACGTAGAATGTTCACTTTTTTCCTCTATCACATCGATAAAAGCATCCTACAATGTACGGTGATCTTCAATTTGTTCTGCAAATGACAAGCTGAAAATACTCGTGCGAATAAAAATGACGTCTTTATTTTACGAATGATTGAGTTTTTAGAATGAGCTCCAATTTCGGCAGACAATATCATTTCTAATGGAATTGGTGAAGTTTGACGTGGTATTTTTATCGGGAATGGGTATGATATTCTACAATTCATAATGATTCGTTTTCGTGGCATTTCTTTTATCAAGGCGCTTCCGGTTTGTTATGGATGAATTGTGAGACGGTTATAACCCATATACATATCAATAGGAGGAAATTTCATTATAAAATCCTAATACATTTCTATTTCTTCTACTACTTCATGTGTAGGAGCAAGCTATTGTCTAATGTATCTACTTGGTTGAAAACAATCGCCCTTGCTAGTATAATATTTTAAAACTTCACGACTACATTTAGTACTTACTCCCATTGATCCCTGTCCTGTTTATAATTTCATCTCAACCTTTCTCATGGACATATATAATGTTATTAGAATCTTCATTCGGTTCTAACTCACCGTGGATCGTCGTAGTGTCTTTAAGTGCACAATAAATAATGAAAATTCTTTTGTTAGTGTTTTTCGCTTATTTGTTTGTGATAGGGACGTGTGATCACTTAATACTTGGAGACACAAACAGTAACAGACGCTTAATATACCACACGACGGCAACTTACCCAGCGATGAAATCATTTAAGAGAGTGAAAAATGTGTTTTACAGTGGACATTCAGTTATTAATGTAAGTAACAATAACATTCGAATACAGAAGACAACAAAATTATGATTTTCTTATCTCGCGCCTTTCCGAATTAGGGAAGGGATAGGACTCTAAAAAATAATGGTAATGGAAACAATTTTGGAACAATAATAGAAACTTTTTTCTGGTAGACAAAGGCAATGACTTAAAAATACAACACAATTAGAAAGTAAATGGTATGTTCGCGTTTCCTAATTCACTTAAACTTAAGAATTAACTTGGCTTTGAACTTGAACATTCATAAATTTTGCAAGAACTTTGTACGAAGTAAATCCAAAATAAAAAATCTTTCTAGGTAGAATCTTTGCCGTCAAGTTCTGAATAAATGATATACACGTACATACATTTTTTGATTCCAAGGATTTCCTTCAATTTTCGTTTACTTGATTCCTTTGCCGTAGGTTAAGTCAATCCAATTTATACAATCATAAAATATTCAAGGCACTTCAAGGAACATACCACCGTACTGTTGTACGAGTTACCAATCACCTAACCAGTCTATAAATTATTTATTTCTTCTTCGATTTTGGCTTTATCATGGTTTTCTGTTATTTTTTCACTAAATACAGTTGCCATTTTTCGTTACTGAATTGTGCGGTTAATGAGATACCTTAGTATGTACCTGTGGTAGCTATAAGTTAGGCTAACGTAGCCAAGCCTTATATTTCCTTAATCTTTCAAGTAACCTCAATTTATTGAGTTAAAAGTATTCTTTTAAAAGTTTGTTGGTTGTTAACTATAAGAAAATATCAATTGATTTTTATTTTTTTTTATTTAATTACAACATAATAACGCACAAAAATTTTTTTAGGTCACCTCCAAAAACAGTTACCCATTTCACTGTCGTAAAAGGTCATGAAAAACGCGACATCTTATATTACCACAGGAATGGCTATACTCGAGACGCGATACATATTAACGTGTTTCCACTCACCCTACCATGAATTGTTGATGAGACCTCCATATTGTTTCAGAGCGTCATGGCTTATGACAACCAACACACGAACGGAACAGCCGCAGTAACGGCCGGAGGTATCGGCTTTACCTTCATCAACTTAAGTCTGAAAAGCCAGAAAGGAAAAGATTTAGATTACGATATATACATTTATGAGTAACCAATGGAAATTGCTGGCTGTTTTATTGATTGACTGTATTTAGTTATGTTTGTGTAAATAAAGTTGTTAAATGTAAACGGTTATTGGTGTACCCGGTTTTCTGTAGATAACACAGTTAGTAATATGCTTTATAAGCATCATCATCGTTTGGTAAGACTGAAAGCCGATCTCAACATAGTTTAGGAAATGGTTAGAAAGAAGTATAGTATTACAATCTAACTAAACAGAGAGAGTTATTCATATTCTGCTTTACATAAAGAGCTAAATAAAGACAAAGACAATAACATGACAGATGAAAACTACTTGCCAAAATTTTCCAATATTAAAGGATTAAAGGCAACGCCAAAGGTAAACGCAGCGAGGTTGCGGTTAGTAAAAGGTATAGCCAAACGGTGTAGAGGTCTTGTGTACCAACATATATCTTTTATATCTACACCTATGGGTTTGTGTGCAAGTATATCCCAAAAACCGCAATGTCGCCCGCAACCGTTGAGCGAGCTTTATTTATGCCCAAACGTTTTGCCGCCAAACTAAAATGGTTAGAGTTTTAGACGCAGGAAATTAATATTGGCATTTTAAGTTTTACTTATACATTTACAAAAAAAAAAAAACTAGACAATATGACACCAAAATGATATAAATAGGTACCACGTTTTAAACAGATTTTTTCTCATTTAATGTCACTCAAAAACGGCATTGACAATGTAGTACATTCAATGAAATCTGTTGTTTTTTTATATCTGCTTGCTCATTAATATTCGTATCCTTATAAGCAAACCTGACTCACTAGAACCAACTAACCTTCACGATATAATACCCGTATGGCTTCAGTAGCAGCAACTACCGTGTCCCCTATTGACCTGCATCATCCATCATTCTTACTTGTTATCCCTTCTCAACGCAGTTCATTATGTCCTAACTCTAAGCTAAGCATCAACGCCGCATCTTGTTGGTCTATCTATATTTATTGCTAATTATGATCGATCTGGTTAGAGCCAATTTAGCTTAGGTGGGGCTTGTATTTTATCTTTTGTTTTTTAGAAGAAGTTACTATATACTATTTTTATAACAAAACCGATGGTATATTATTTTTTTAAATTAGGCAAAATACGGTCCGCATTGTAGTTGGCCACACTAACTGCAGCGTCATTGGTGAGGTTAATCCTAAAAAGTGCTGGTGTCCGGACACTTTGGGCACTTTAGCGGGGGTGGCATTTTCTGATCGGAAGGCCGCACTCGCACCGGGTATCTAAACTTGCAACAGTATTAATATCAGTTACTAATACAGCTACAGATCTGTTATTCTAAGCGACCGACTTAGACTACGACTTACGAATTAGACAACTTGCATCCCGTAGCTTCTTAGTCCAACTTCTCACTCACAATCTCTTATTCAACGTATCAACCAAATCATACAAGATGTATAGCATAACGACATGAGAAGCTCAGCCAAAGCATCAGAATACATGTATCTATACCTGGCTCCTGACTAGACATACATGTTACAACGTCCCTAACGTAATTAGTATCAGAAGGGATCTCATGAGGCTCATGAATAGTTGATGAGCAACACGTTTCATCCATTTTACTGGGCATGATTCCCTTCTGGTAACCTAAACTGAAGGCTTACAGCCACCGAGACTATGATTACGGATATTTCCACCTTTATAGTTATTAGAAGTGAGGGAAGGCCAATGATTGTACGAATTTGGAATGAACGGAGTTATTGGGTAAGATTGCGGTCGGCTTTCGGTACCAGAAGTTCATAACTCATCCGTCTTTATTTATTTATGTAGTCTTTGCTTAAGTATCCGTGCACTAAGGAAACTCCTCACTTTACCAGTGCCGATGGCTAATCATATTTTTGGTAAATCATTTGCAATATTTTGACTGACTTTCATGACCTCAAATGTGAACTTAGTCAATATCTACATTGTAATCATTCTCCATTTTATGACTATCTATACATATAATAAATCTGTAGAAAAGTCATTTTTGTACATTAAAGAAATTGAAAAAAAAAATAGCCAGCGTGTTAAAGGATAACTAACAGAACCCATTTCCATCATTTTTGAAATTTTTGTCTGTTTGTCTGTTTGTCTGTTTATATGTTTGTTTGTGCACGCATCACGTAAAATCTACGAATTGAATGCAGACAATGTTTATATACAAAAATTATACACAACTTGAGGTATAACTTAGTTTTTGTTTCATCGAAATCGGTTCACTCTATCAAAAGATATAATTAATTTAGTGAGTTCAAGAAGTAAAATATTACAACACGCAATTCAGTACAGTACTTGCATTACAACTGTCTTTTGCCGGGGGTCAGATTTCATGTTACAGTATCAAACATAAACTACTTAATCGAATGGTGTAAAAAATTGAGAGGTGGTTTTCAAGAAATCGTAGATGGTTGTTAGCTATGTTGAAACATGCTATTGAATCTAGCTGATAAGGGGAGGAGCTTTAAATTTCCAAAATCATTTTCTCAACTGCACACATAAATTGGCATTATTGACAGATCAAAAGATAAACAAGAGGGTAACCATGGCAGACTGAGGTAGCCATAGCAATCTTCAATTTGATTAGAACTTATATTTTAGTGAACTAGCTATCGAGGTAAACAGCTTGGCGGTTGAACGATTGGAAATGAGTGATGTTGCTGCAAGTTCAAATCCGGTTGTTAATGTTTGTATTTTTTTTCATGCGACCATTTTCTTATATAAGTTTGAATTTTTTGATACCCAAGTTCAAATCTCAGTAGAGATAACTCTTTTTGTGTTTTACTTACGTATCTTTTTTAAGTAAAAAAATATTTGTAACATTTTGTTGTATTTTTAGTCGCAATAAACGACATCTTTAAGTCGTGAATTTTTTCTCAACCGATATATAAACTTACAATTATTTTGTGTTTGTATTTACTAATCTCCGTAGGTAAGTTTGTTCCTCATTGCTGATCATGGAGGAACAAACGTGCATGGCATGTACCGTAAAGTGATTCAGGCGTAAATGTCCTGGCCATTTGCTTGGAAATTTACGCATTCGCTGACTTGAAAACGTAAGCTTCCCCATAGATCACTTTATAGTTGGTTAAAAACTTTAATCCACTTTTAAACTATTTTTCCAACATAATGTGTAATGTTTTCTATTGGTTATCTATATTATATTCCATGGACAAGATCTTTTTGTATTTGTTATTTATTTTCTTTTACCCAAAAACCCAATGATATTTTTATCACACAATCTTTAGTATGTACTACCTCTTTAATATTCTTTAAAAGGTAGCTTGCTTCTCATGTAGGTTTTTATGCGTACATGATATTTTATTTATGTGTTTAAATTTCATAAAGTTTTTGTACCCTATTACCGGAAGGTTGGGCAAAAACCCTAAATAAAATAAACTTTCTATCGCATTCTCTACATTTTAAAATATATACGTACGGTATTTAAGCCCATCACCTTATGCTGCACCTTACACTTAATAAAGCGAATTGTACAGGATACAGCCTCTGACTTTAATCAGGGTAGAATGAGATTGTCCTTGGACAGCTATTACTTAATCTTTCCAAACAAATAATTTTAAACACAGTTTTGGTAATTCTGCCACTGCGCCTCTCAAACCGTACGTCAACTTTTTGTAACTACCTCCTCTTTCAGTTTCATGGGTCTCATGTCAGTCACTGCCTATCTGATATCCACTCTCAATTTAACGGCGTTGTTCAATTTCGAGGTTTCGCACCAAAACCTCGCGTCCTGTAGTCTAACTAGGGACTACGGTACCAACGAGAACTATAGCATAAAAAATGGACTAATTTGTTTTTATGGATTCGGTTTTTGGGTGCCCTTTGCCATTTACTGCCTAGAGCGACAGCTGCTTTCACTTTAACTCAGAGTTGGCGCTGCCAGTAGACTCAATACCAAAACATTGACCTTCAATTATTGTAACCAACTGGGTAAAGCACAAAAGAGAAAACATACTACATATATAAAAGAGTCAGTTCAAAACTGCCCAAGGTAGACATATTTTGGACATTGACATCGAAAGCCACCATGAAAATTATAATTTTTTCTCACGGTTCTGGACTTGGAAGATAAATCTAAAATTTTTAAACAAAGTAGCATCAAAACCAATCCTTAAAATTTTTAGAGGTAAGCTAATTATATAATTATGACGATGGTACCTACTTTTTTATTTTGAGACTTTATACAAACAGCAACATTTGTGACAAAATTTACTCGGCAGTAGGCAGTTCGTGTTAGTGGCCCTCTATATCACAGTCAAATATTTATTCATAAAGATGAATGATAGGTATATAAGCGAACAACGTCGCGGGTACAGCTAGTCGTAAAAAACATACAAGACAGTACTATTAGTTTAGCCGCAATTTTAAACCATAAAGAAGAACAAGGGTCGTTTACAAGACAGCTAGAATAATGCAACTGGTAAACGTTCCAGCTTTCTATGCTTTGCTATGATTTAATATGCAATAACATTTATGTTCTACATATACGAGTGTCCTAGAAACCACAAAGTTTGCGGCGGCGACGACATTCAATTAAGTTATGGCTATTTATGGCGGAGTCGCAAGAGTTATGTTTGTGGAATATTTTGTAATGGATAAAATACTGTTTAAATATGAATATTCATAGTTTGTTTATTTATTCATAAATGTTTACAAGATTTGTATTTTGTTAACTAAACATACGGTTATTATAAGCAATTTGTCATGAATATTTCGGAGCTAGCGATTTCCAAACATTGATTAATTTTCCTCATAAAGTTTGTCGCAATATTTTTGAACTACATATTATTCCAGAAAAGTAAACTTCCGGTGTAGATTGTTTATATTCACTTTGCTTCGTTCTACATGCAAAAATTTACTCAATTTTAACAACAAAATTAAAACAAGAGTGAAAGCAATTTAGATTTTGATACCGCAGCAATCTTCATACGTTGTTAGGATCGCATTTTAAAACTCGTTAGCAAAATAAATTGATTTTCAATCCGCTGAAGCTAATGATAACAAGGGCGCCTAAGCTATACGTGCTTGGAAACATGGTACACAAGACTGTTTATAAACCATACATAACATAAAAAATAACATACACTTACTCTCATAGTAAGAAAAATTATGAGAGTACCATTGTACTTGTAGATTACACAAACATTTTGTCACGTGCGTAGTAGTCAAAGTATCAACTTTCTCTGCATTATCCATAAACAAAGTGTCATACACGTATTTCGAGAATCATCGATGATTTTTAAGTACCATATCACAGGCCACCCTCCAGGACTTAATGGAAGCCAACGACAAAGCCATTCAAGTGGCGACTTTCTGGTCAAACAGAGTTTAATTATCATTGACTCGAGAAGAAGAAGAAGAACAGGTACAGTTATGTACAAAACTGAAATAATAGGGAATACAGATTCCATTCATGTTCGACGGTAAATACCAGGTACAATCAAGCACACATATACTTTCCCGTCACGTTACCCGTTGCCTTTCTAATATTTCATAGGACGGTAAAAGGGCAAATTGTATCAGCGGTGAGGCGTCTAGAGTGGTATGTGACAGTGGATCCAAATTGGAGGCGACAACATGCTTTTAGCGTCGCGTCTTAGACTCAGAGTTCGTGGATAGTGGTACAATAAGATCACAGCTTTGTTGAGGAGCGAGTTACAGGCGTCGTATCCTAATTTATGTCAGAATATTATTTATACTTTACTGTCAATAAATGATACATTCATGAAAAAATACTTTTACTTAGCAGGGTGTATTTTAACATGATTTTAACAATACCCAGTGTACCCTTTATAGATGATGATGATGATGATGATGATGAGAACATGATGACAAGTCCCATTTAATTTACGTATCTTTCGCCAAAGTCTATAAGCGCCAATAGAGTGTCTGACACAGGCATGTTTAGGTTATTTAATCATAGCTGTTGTATGAAAGCTGATATTTAAAATCGCGAAATCAAATTATTTTAGTGGGTTTTTTTATTAATGTTTTCATATTATTCATGTATTCAGGGCTTGAAAATAAATCGTCTTCTACTTAGACCACACTACACAACTGTATCTACAAGAGCAACTATTATAAGGATCTTGTTGACGAGAAGTTACTTCCAAAGTTTAGGCATCTAACACAATTAACAAGTTATCTTTAACAGCCCTTTTGACTAAATATACTTAACCCTCTGCAGTGTGGGAGGATAATGGGGTACACAAGGACAATAGTTTCAGAGCTTTGAACTATTTCAGTATGTATATTGTTTACATTTAAACAGCTTAAGGAAGCGCTGCTTACATACTGGTAAGGATTATTTTGATTTAGCATATAAGAATGCATTTTTTGCAATCTGTCAGACGGACGTGAAAAACTTCTAAGCTCATCAGCATTGCCTACAACGTAAAGCAAATCACAAAAAATTTAAAAAAGGGAAGTAAATATCAAAAATAAATCTCTTTCGTCAAATATTACTGTACAACTTTTTGTAGGATTTACTTGACTTGTATGTAACTTGTCGGTTTCAATTTTATCTAATCTAACTTATTTTTTTTTCTTCTTTTGGACTGTATGTACCTACCTATTCTGCAGGAAAATCGTTATAGACTTCAGTGCTACATAACAACAATGTTTACAGTTCACTTTAAACCGTGCTTTACAGCGCGTACAGCTATAATGACACAAGTAGATAGTTCGTCCCCAAACTCATTGCCATGCATGTAGGTAACAAAAACTGCAGGTCGTAACGTGCAACGATCCTTACGTGCTTGCTTCAGCCGCATTCATGCAAATTGTATTACTTGTACTCCAGTTGTAAGTACTGCACCTGGCATTTTTAAAGGAGTCCGTTTCTTGTTTTTTAAGGAATAAATGCATACATTTGATCAAACCTTATCCACCTCACAAATTCAAGGACTGAAAATACGATATATGTTTGCTTTTGGTTAACAAGTCAGCCTTATATACATCTAAATAAATATATAGATACTACACCTAAATATATTATATAAAGATATAAACAACTATAATATATAACATAATTGAATAAGAACACTTATAGCTCAAGAACGGATGGACTGTCTTGCACCATCTTTAATTTGTTGGATTTGTCTCCACACTGAAAAGATGAGTCCACGGGTCACTAGTAGCTTCATAAATGCTGCAGCAAATCGATTGCACAAAAAAACTCATTTTACCCGACCCAGCTTTACACAACATGATTCTGAAAATAGTATTTGAATAATAGTATGTAGTTCAAGAAATGAAGGTTCTATGTCGTTCGCCTGTTCATATTGCTTAGTAGCTATAATTCTTGAAGTATCGCTATCATTAGATATATCACTGTAGTTGTTCAGCTAAATCGAGCAAATCTATGCTAATAGTGTAATACTTGCTATCGCTGAGGGTTGTTTACAAGTGCCATATACAGCCAATCTATTAGACCGATTGACTTGTTAAATTGACTGCTATTACCTCGATACGATAAATACGTACACGAATAAGGCTGGTTAGCAATTTATAAATAGACATTCGTAAGTCTTGCTTCAATATCAGAATATAAATTAGAAATATAAGGCTTTTACTCATGTTAGATATGTAAGGATATATTTTGAAATTACTGAAGGAGGTTTTGTTTCTTAAATTCATTTGCTACGTCGTTAATAAAAGTAGTAGTTTCTTTAATTAAATTAATCGTCTTTAGACATAACTTTACTTCTATGCATTCAGGTGCATTACATGTCATAAAGTAATCATGACCAATAAAAAGATGAAAATAAATCTCCTTACTTAAAATTGGCTTCATAACATATTAATACTTTATAAACAATATACACATAGGTACAATGTAAAAACAGATGACTTAATGCCTAAGACATTCTTTACCAGCAAACCATGGCGTGATGTTGTTGCTGTTTTATCGGGTTTTTGATGCTTTAATAAATTATGTTTATGTACCCCATCAAGAAACACTCACGTTTTCCAATTCACAGCACATATATAGAAATCTGTGCCTAGCAACAAACTCAAAGACTTTAGACTCAGACATGCACAAGCTAGTTCAAAGAATTCAAAAGTATGCAAAAACATTTGTGTAGTCATTTCAAGAAAGTGACTTTAGATGCCGGTAACAAAAGCATTATTCTTCACAAAGAACAAACATATCCATCTAAGGCAAGACGTAACACTCCAGCTGGGATATATGCTCCATGAATTTTGATTTTTTAAGGACAAGTTTGCTTAAGGCGACAAATGATGACAAATCTACAGGAATACCATACTATACCATATTATTATTGGAATGAATGCTGAGATGACGAGTTGTAGAGATGAATGGAAGCTGAATACGCATGGCGCCGACTTCAAATAATTGAGAACAGGGCAGGTAGATGATGATAAGAGTTATAGTAAATACAATAGTAATTTAAATAAATAATAATGCATTAAGTAAAGAGGGCGCTCGCATTCTTATAGACCAGTTAAAATAATATTAGTTAGTAGTAATTAAATTAATAGTTAATAGATTGTACCTACCACCATCTAGAATTAAAATGCTTAACCAAAGTCCTGACTACATGGCAGTCAAAATATTCAATAGATTACCTAAAGACCTACAAAACGAAACCAAAGAAACAATATTTGAGAGAACATTAAAAAAGTTCCTTATACAAAAATGCTTTTACTCGATAAAAGAATTCTTCGAAGAAAAAACAGAACACCAAAATTAAATGTTAAATGTTAAAAAACCTACCCCATACATAACCCCTCACACCCACAAGCACCTACCAACTAAATACTACATTTCAAGAATACCTACTTACATTTTGCACTAACCCACATAATATATTATATAAACTTACCTTTATTCCGAACAAAATAAACAATAAAATCTTATATTAAAAAAATAAATGTATAAGTTATGCTAAGTCCTAATTAATGTAATTTATAAGTTTAGTACTAGTCCTCATATTTGCTACGCCTGAAAAAGGCCGCTAAGCTGTGCCTGTTATTTCATTAAGACCTGTAAGACCTTAACATGCAAATAAAGATTTTGAGTTTGAGTTTGAGTTTGAAAATATTATTATATTGCGATTATCAAATACATGAGACATAGAAGGTTTCACTTACTAGAATTGCGATCGCAACTATTCACAAATCATTTGAGTTAATCATCGTAATCAATTTAAATAAAATTTATGTATGTGTGTTTTTACTGTTATTTCATTGATGGTCATATAATTTTACCTTATGACTCAACATAATAATAAATAATCCTTTATGTCCTAACGTAAGACTTGTCAGAATCCTGGCTCCTGACTATTCATAGTTTATTATCAGCTGATTTAAATCCTGGTCGAGGAAACCAATCATAATTATTTATGATCGGACTCTTAATTAAGATTATATTATTTATGCACTTATATTAACGTCAGCTCATAACTGCAGGCGCTCATTAATCTTTAGCATAAAGTTTTAATTCATCTACATGTAAATAATTAAAACAGTGAGTATTGAATCATTTCATAAGTCATTTCGAAATTCTGATTGTGCACGATTGTTTACCTTTGATCATGTACAACAATTTCGATATCGCCAATATTTACGATTAAAGCTCTCACACAGTATTGTTAATTTCATTGTAATACGTGAAAAGGACTTACCATAATGAACAGTATTACTTAATACCTTTAACAGCTAGTATACGAACAATGGTATTAGATAGTGCCAGACGCCGCCTATCGCGATTGGCATAAATTGTTGGCGCGACGAGGACGCATCGAACCGAGCATTCAGCATAAGCCATAAAGATAGACGCTTGATTAAATGTTTGTGAGCATTGCTGTAACATAGACTAGCTAGATAGCTGGATTTTCAAATGTGTTAATTATCTATTATTTTATTTAGAAATGAATTAAATAATATTCGTTTTGAAATAAAACTACTTTTTACGGATTTTTTCGCGGTTTATATTTAGATTTTAGGTCCCGACGTCCCGACGAAATCCGTAAAAAGTAGTTTTATTTCAATGTCTAACATTCGCGTAAACCTAAGAAACTAATATTCGTTTTTTTTTTCGTGACAATACCGTTCAATATTATGAACAAATTATATTATATAAAACAAACAAAACATAACGTAAAAAAAACTGAACTACCTAGCTACCAAAGCAATGATTGATACGTTCGAAACCATTATAAAGGTACTTGACATAACACCTCTTTGATCTTTTATTGGAAACATCCATGTGCCACTTTTTGTAGGAAAAAAACACTTGAATTTTGCATTTTTTTTATTATTTATCAAACAACAACCAGAATGGCAAAAATAATAAAAATTATATCACATCAAGGAGGGAAAACCCATAAAATTCCCGTATCATAGTCCCCCTATTCTTACACATCTTACGGAAGAAAGTTCGCTAGCTTTCATAACGCTTTCAGCTGTCGTCTTGAAAGAGCATTCTTGAAATTTCATCTTGCAAAAATGTCTTATTCTTTTTTAAATAAAACACAAATGTAAGCTGGTTCCATAATGCAAACTGGGTTCGTCGTTTGTATATTGAAGCCGAAAGTTTGATTTATTTACAAACGGAATTCGGAAGGAGAATTGGCTGTGTAAATAAATGCAATATTGATTAGAAAATTATGTAACACAGATAAAGCCATATTTTCAGAAGGTTTTACTTTTAACAAAGACACATTAGTAAAATCACCAAACATACACACAAAAAAAAACATCATTACACAAAAACAAATGTAACACGTGAACGTACCCTTTGATGACGTCACAAATATAAGTGCAGCTCGATCAAATATTGAAACTAGGGAATACGACCAACCCGCACCAAACAGACTATTTGTCATTGCGTTGACACGAGTGGCAGAGCAATTAACATGGAGTTAGTCCGTCCGGCCTGATATCCGACGATCAATCCATTAAAAGTCCATCCTTTTTAACTGTTAAATATTGCAAGTACCACTCGATAGTTATGTAAATGTTTACTCAAGCTAATTTTGATACACGTTTCCCATGTACGGGTGAACATGTTATTTATTGACGAGGAGTTAACCGTCGTCTTGGAGCCAGAAATATTTAAAGAAAATATTGTTATTATAAAAATTCTATGAAATAGAAAAAAATAATATCATAAAGATTATAATAATATATTATTATTAAGATGGATTAAAGCAATTAACAATATTTTCTTATTATTATTATTCTAGAAGATGTTTTGGCACATGTTGTACCTGCCAAAGATAAACATAAGTTCAAACTAACTGCTTGTAATGTCAACATTCAACAAAACATTAACCTTCAATCAATAGATCCCTCGCTAATTTACATGTTGTCAACACAACATTAATGTTCATCCATTATGGATACACCGATAAGTAAATGTTATTGTTAAGATTAGTTGCAAACAAAAATAGTCTGTTAGGAAATCTCCAGGAGATTTCTGTCAAAAAACGCTTGTCTGTCGGCGATCTCCTGGAGATTTCGTGTTTCGGGTCGGATTAAATAACAAATTTTGCCTATCTAGAGTATACCTTTCCTACTCTAACTTACACAGATTGTAGGTGGAAGAATGAGAAAGGCATAAAACATCACATGCTAAACATTCAACAACATTTGTTATCGGAATGTTTATCTGTTGTGAAGTTGTTTACATTGTTCGGTCAAGGTCGGTGTCGGGTTCATTTGAGCCGTGTCTTTGTTTAGCTTTATCTAAGTTTATGTTTATGTTTAGCTGTATAGTTTTACTTTATTATTGTACAATAATATGTTATTATGTAAATAAAACAATAACTTTGGAAAAAAGAGCATTTATTTTTGGTACAAAAGTCGTCATATTAATATGACGTCATATTAGTATGAAAACTGGGAAAAAGTAGCTAACCCTACTTTCAATTTCGAATCAACAATAGATTCCACGATAAAACTGTACAAAACTATAGAAAATCATAGCTTATTTCATAACGATTTCAGTGACATAGGTGTGTCGAGCTGCGCTCTTTAATTTCAGAGCTATCGTAGTTTTAGTGAACGCGGAGAAATTCAAAATTTCGGCCGGGCGCGATCTGACAGATCCGCGGAGTTGCGCCATAGAGGTCAAACGTTTGAGGGGATAACAAAAACAAAATGACGAGTGATGATGATGATCTTGCGACCGACAAAATCGATATTTAAAAATTATGACTCGATATATGCCTCGATTTTTCTAGATTCGCAGACTAATCAGACAACCTTCAAGTATGATTTGACTAATAAAAGAGTATCTAACTAAACTTGAACTAGACATGTCTATGCTTTTATGTCGAGGTATACGTAAATAAAAATTTCTACTAAAGTGGTAACCAAAAAGTATGATATTTCATGTTAATTTCATGCCTACATTCAAGTTGCAAAATAAATACCTAATTTATTTTCAATTATGAAAGTTTGTTCTTCCATATGAATGGATTTATTTATGTTTATGAAGGAAAATCTAAACGCACTCGCATTCCCTCCATCATCGAATCAATAGTCGGAACTAATGCCGCCCCTCAACTCCGGCCAACAGGCAATTAGTGCTTGCCCACCACCCGCACGGATATCCGTCTAACACGGATTAGATAGCGAATAGAGGGTGCATGGAAATTCAAATTTGGTAGAGATTATTCAATAAGGGTCTTATAATTTAAATATTCTGAATTTTGGTAGTAGGTTCATCCCGCAGTGTGGATAATTCAGGTTTCTTATTTGAGTCGCATGGGTATGCTAATCATTATTAGCATACCATACCATTGTAAGGTGTCACAGATTTTCGAATAATCCATTAAAAACACTAACACTATAATATATCTACGTAATATTTTTGTTTTCTAATAACAAATCCAGTTTATGTACCTACTCTAAGAGAAAGAAGCTAAGGAGAGGGGAGAAAAGCCCTATTCTCTTGTAGTGCGCTCCATATGCTATCTACTCTATGTCGTATATCGATTTGCACGTAGCTATTATCCTTGCGTTATGTCCGGCTTTACCCGGCTTCGATACGTACGGTAAGGATCGATTACCGTTGTCGGTTAGTGACGTAGATATGCTAATGTCTGCAATTTGCAGGGTTTATCAATAGCTAATGCAGTTTCTTGTTAATGAGTACTTGATTTTGTATTTTGTCGTATATTACAAACAAAATTTACTATATTTTTATATAAGATAAGTTATATAATAATAGAAGTAGAAAATATATTTGTTTTTGTTAAAAAGTTGGCTTCATGAATATTACGCTAAGTGAATCAACAAAAACTTATAAAAGTTACAATATTAGTCTGAAACTGAAAAGATTTTAAAACTTTCATATTATTAACTTCTAAAACATATGAACATTATAAAGTTTTGCATACTCAACGACTTTTGCTCTTGTGTAAAGTTTGAAACATGTGGCAATACTGTTAATGCATAATATCTTATACTTATTTATTTTACACAGGAGCACTTATTTTAATTATGGTATCAACAAATATATATTTTGTATCTTAGTGCAGTAGTGCTATTCTGTAACATTATTTTCATGTCTCGACAGCGGAATCCGCGGTGAGATGTCAAATACGTATTCTCGAATTTGAATTCTAAATCTAGGTCAATTGGGTTCACTTTTGATGTGAGCTTTATTGTCACTCAGGTGAAGCTCGATACCGAAATTATTTACAGAATAGACATGCTGATGTACAAATCAATCTTATTTAGCAATGTAAACCACTTTTGAAATTCGAATCGGTATTTTATTTTTTTTATAGTAGGGGTAGATGTCACATTTGTTTATCTTGAAATTAACATTTTCTGGAACCAAGACATGATATCGTTCCGATAGAACCATTCAGTCCTTGATATGTAAAAAATACCGACATAATAAATAGTGGAATGAGCAAAATAGGCTCTTTTTTCATTCTCCATTCGTACGAATATTAGACCATTTATTTACAGAGAACGTTCCATAAAGCACATTAACACGATCTACGAGCTATAGTTCTGATAATAATGGCCTTGTTTATAAGAACCACAAGCGCCCTTCAGTCAACATCCTC
The DNA here is from genome assembly GCA_905475315.1 of Autographa pulchrina. Lineage (NCBI taxonomy): Eukaryota > Metazoa > Arthropoda > Insecta > Lepidoptera > Noctuidae > Autographa > Autographa pulchrina. Next base: position 5,935,684 of record FR997773.1, read on the forward strand.
TTAAGGAAAAATACTCCCCGCATTCCATCAGCCCGGGTACGAATATCAGGGGATGGTCCCGTTTAAAATAAACTTAAAATCTTGTTATACGGTCCAATACGCTATTTCCTCAACTTCAAGACTTAGACTAGCGATAAAATCGTTGTGAAAACGCAATGGAACGTAAAACGAAATGGAGATATACTCGTTTCGTATTTTGGTAGGAGGTTCCCGGTTGTATCGGATTTTCGTCTCGAAGTCAATTCCAGAGTAATTCCATTTCGTTGGGATTAAAAAGGGTCTCGCTGCATAAATTGATCGAATTATTGTAATTTTTGATGAAAAGGTCTAAGCCTGTTTATGTACAATTGTACGTACATAGTAAAATGGGGTTGTGACAGCTGTGTGCGTGTGTGTTGCGAGTAGAATGTTTTCTACGTTATTTTTGTACAAACAATGTTGTTCAGGAAAGGTTTCACAGAGTCGAAATAATGAGAATAACTACGACGATCAAATGACGTAATGAAATGAATTAAAAAAAATAGAATCAATTTTATTTCATAATGTTAGCACAGCTATGTCACTATACATATTATATAATATTATTTAAGATAATATTACCGTGGCTATGTCTATCTATTATTATGTCTATCTACCTGTATGGCGAAAATAGTGATTGAGTAGAATTGGAAAAGCAAGCATCATTCTTCTCAAAAAATATGCAAGCTCGGATGTTACAAGATTGATGCCTCCAACAATGCCTCCAAATATATGTGTTCGGCGCATGGTAATACAATTTAAAGTTTTCGAGCCCACATGAGCCTTCGTCTGGTTGCTATGGCAACGCCCTCTCAGAGGATTGCTCGCCTAAATTCCCAGTAAACGCACGACGTGTGTGGATAAGGGAAGCAATTTTCCGAGAAGGTGAATATCATTAGCCGATTCCATAGCGCCTTGCTTGCAGATTCCATTAGCCATACAAACTGGAGATCGAACGCCTTATCATAATTCTGTCTTGAGTGATTTTATTTTTATACCTCAAATCGGCTTATGAAATAATAAGTTTACTGGCCATGTATAACTTTCTGGTGTGAGAAAGTTGCAGAATAGTTGTAAGCATAACAAAATGTCTATAAGAATATGCAGAGATAAGTCAAAATAAAGCACCTAGATAAATACTGTTGTATAACACTAAAATTATGTCGTGGTGGCCTAGCGGTTCAATGAACGGATTTGTATGCATAAGGTTGCAGGTTCGAACCCAGGCAAGTACCAATGTGGCTTTTTCAAATTTATATGTAGGTACTTTCTTAATTATTCTAAGACACTTCTGACAAACGGTGAAGGAAAACATCGTGAGGAAACCTGGATTCCAAAATTTGGGATCGGGAATCGCCAATCCGCAGTGAGTAAGCGTGGTGATCAATGCTCGTGCCTTCTCTATATGGGAAGAGGCCTGTGCCCAGCAGTGGGACGTTCATAGGCTGGATTATTATTAACCCTAAAACACATTTTTGTAGTATAACTAACTCCAAAATACACCATGAAATGACTTAATTAAGAACATAACTATTATAAAAAAACGATATAGAAACGATAGCATCTTAAAAATTGGTTTTAGTCTTCAACTGCATTTAATATTCAGCAATGTATGAATTTGAAAAATTGAATGCAACCACGAATGGCAAGCACATAAAATTTTACTGTTAGTATACGACCATGACTTGGTTAGCACAATTTTATTATTTCCTTTTGGAAGATATCTAGACTGAACAGTTTTCTGGTCTAGTTTTAGTGCTAGGTTACGTACTACAAAAGAGTTATACGTTAGTAATTCAATCATAAAATGGGTGGTCCACTTTATAAATCGCTTTAGATATGATTTCAATTTAAATGTTAAAAATATGAAAAGTTGGGAGTACATACCTAAATGTTTAAAAATAATTGTTGTGAAATTAAAAAAAAAACAGTTAAAATCGATAAAAGTCGTAAAAAACAGTTAAAAGTATCTAAATACATACCAGTTACACTAAACATTCAAGATATTAATGAAAATTACAAACTGCTTTATTGAATATATAAAGGACATGTAACTTTAATTGTTAATCTTTCATTCCCTTTTTTATGACTTAAAATACTGGTATACAGTAAACGAGTATCAAAACTAATCAAAACGCAAATGTATGCAAAGACAAAAAAAACAAAAGCATTATTTAAAAACTAGTTAAAACAATAGAAAACCGTAACAAAACACATTCAAAATTGCAAACCCAATCAAAATCAAACAAACCACTCCAATCATACGCAACAAACAAAAGAACAAACCAAACGTCACAGTTTATTTAAAAAAGAGATTCAAATCTTTCGGATCGGAATATATCACGGTGCAATGAAAAAAGAATCGTTCACGAGTAACAGTCGTATCGACTCTTCGTTTATTCACCCCCTTATTTACAGTGGGGATTTTGTGATTTTAGTCGGGATTTTCCCCACACTATCTGTATCGCTCCTTCATAGGCGTTGTTTTTCGATGTACTTATTGCTGTTGTTTCACTGAAAAATGCGTTGAGATCGTGTTTGATTAAAGCTTAGGTTTGTTTTAGATTTTGGGCTATTGCCAAAGCATTATCAATTTTACTTTTGGCTGCTATTTACTAACCACACGTTTATGTCTCCCACTTCAAATTTGTCACTTACGGAAATACGGGGGTAGGTAGGGCTACAAAGAACACTGAAGATTATTATTTTAACCAAGTGTCCATACACGATAAAATTTTAGGATTTAAAATATGGACACAACGAACCATAAAAATATTCTCATATCTGTACACCGAATATACGTGTATTAAATAAAACAAAGACAAAACATCCACATATTCTCAAAACCTAATCTAAAATATAACTCGAGACTAAATCGTCCATAATTCTAGATAGTACAATACAACGTGGACAGACATAACAATACAGTCATATAAAATAAATATACTAGAGTCCATGCGATTCTCGGAAGCTATCGATGGAATCAGTTATGAGGGTAGAAATCCCCGGTAAACCCTCGCTTACGGAATAGCTGAAGGCAGCTAGACAACGGGTAATAGTTTCAACATGAATATGTAATAAACAACCGTATGTATAAGTTTTCCTTTGGATAAAAGTCGAAGAGCTTAGTGCTTTGTTTTATCTGTGTGTGGAACAAAATATAGTTACGCGTTCACTTGAGAATTGTACTGTTTTTCGGTTTTTGTAAATTTGTGTAGAAATAGTTTTGTTGTGATAAATTTCGGTTATGTGTGGTGGTTTACTACAAGCTCTTTAAATAGGGATAATCATAGTTTTAGTTGCTTCTCAGAGATTATAATGAAAAGGGTACTTTTTTATGGACGCTAAGCTAATAAACTATGTTAATAGTATGAAATATTTACAAAAATATGATACCTAAAAGTATGTGTAGGGGCTATCCCCTATGTAATACATACTGCCTTATGTGTACAGTAAAATGTTACATTAAATAAAGCGCAATATAAAATGATTTTAAATTCTTATAAATAGTTTTATTGATGTGACTTCAAAGTTCCCGCAATATCTAATTAAACATTCCACTGACAACAAAAACACTACCTACAAATAAGTAAAAGCGCTTGCCTCAGAATTTCCTGTGTCGATCCATTACATACACAAATATTTGTCCTGACATGGGAATTGAATCTATGCCGCTACGGAAGGCAGCTTGCCCTATATTGAGGTCACAAGCAATACGTATCACTAAATGAACTTATGCGCACTTAACACGTGTATTAAGTCGTAAGGTTCTTAAGTGTTCATTACTCCATTCACAATTAACTTTGACCGTAAGTTATTTCCCTATTTAATAAAACTACTTAGAAAACTGAGTTCACTTTTCAGTTTATTATAAATTTTTAAACAAGGTATTTACAATCTACATAATTTTCGCTAAAAAAGATCAATAGTTAGAACTAGATAGTTTAATTTTGAAAGTAAAATATTTTGGGTGGACTCCGCATTAAATAACAATTTCTAGTCCAGCTATCTCGTATTACATTTATATGCGTAACATAACCACATTACTGTGTGAAAATTCAATCATATTGTAATTATCATAATAAAAAGGAAATTGAAAATATCCATCGACAGTAACCTTCAATTAAGTCATAATGCATAACATCCTATAAAAAAAATTCACCAAAAAAATTGTATTCAATTAAATTGAATGCGCTACATAATTGTGAAATTAATTTGATTTATGAAAACAACTGAACATCTACACCGAAATTATTACATTTATATGCGTAACATAACCACATTACTGTGTGAAAATTCAATCATATTGTAATTATCATAATAAAAAGGAAATTGAAAATATCCATCGACAGTAACCTTCAATTAAGTCATAATGCATAACATCCTATAAAAAAAATTCACCAAAAAAATTGTATTCAATTAAATTGAATGCGCTACATAATTGTGAAATTAATTTGATTTATGAAAACAACTGAACATCTACACCGAAATTACCAGCCCACGTGAACGGGCGGACAGATGAGCAATTAATCTATATTAGAGCGATTATTTAACCCTTACCGGTTATTATTCAAAATGAACCGTGCATTTATTCTAGGCCGCTACCTTTGCTCGTTAAAACGGGAAACAGTTTATTATTCACAATTTGTTTACGTGTAGGGAAAAAGTTGTTTCATCGGAGTATTGTAGATTTTTTTTATAATTGTAATTGAATTAAATGATAAATATTTTTTTTCTGGTACCTACAGTACTTAAAAATTTAAGTTAAAAATTTTATCCGTAAAGATTATTATTATAATACGATGCGACGATAATTGTTCAAGGGTCGGTTTTGCTAGTCTCTAAATATAGTAGGGAAATAAATTTTAAGGCTTGGAAACCTAAAATATAAACAATTTTTACAGTACTGTTTCTAAGTAAAATACATACTTTTACCCCTGTTCCATTGTATCATTCCCATTAGTAAGAAGTACACGGTATCAACCCACATCAAAACCAAAAACAGTAATTATACCACCACAACCATCAATTTTGGTCACTTTCAACTCGCAATCATGATAAACCATGAAACAAGTTCGAACTTAACTTATTCTAACTTTATAAGAGGGTGGATATTAAAAACTGCATCCAAAAAGTTATCAAATTTTCTTGTCAAAGTTTTGAAGGAACAGTGATGGATTATCAAATCGACACCGAACAATTGCTAAGACGTATGTTCTAACGAATAAGACAGCATAAATTTGGATTGGTTTAATAATAGGAATAAAGTAAATAAAAAAAAACAAAGCTATTTTTTTGAAAAAAATCGATAAATAAAAAGGAAACTTTGTATTTTAACGTTTATTAATATGAAAAATAAACTCAATAATAGCAGTGTTGAAAAAAGCTTATAAAGATCCAATCAAATTAGTAACAGCACAATGATATGAGTATTACAATTACAGTTTATTTTATAACAACTGAAACCACATGACTCAACTTTCATGTTCCTACAAAACTGTTTCCAAAATAAAACATACTAATAAATCATCAATATGAACATACCAATCTGTGAAAACAATTAACGATCACCTATTGTTTTCGTATCAAAACTACAAAGGGCAAACAACTGACAAATGACCCAACGCCAATACTGGCCAGTACGACAGTCAAACATTTAGAAGCTTGTTCACTCATTAAATGTAAAACAGACGTCATTTTAGCGAACACATTTAAATTAGGAACGGAGTGAAGTTGTTATTGTGAACGATTCCTTCGTTTATCGAGAGGTTATCTCATTCGTCGCCGCTCAGTCGCATAAGCTATACTTACTTGTGCAACTATGTGAAATAAATTCGAAATGCGTTTTGTATTCTTGTTATTTGTACTGTCGTGTTTGTTGTGCGTGTGTGTGTGTTACGACATGATCGTCGGCGATACTGTTCATAGGAAGATGGTCTTCCATCAAAGGGTCAAAGACTTTGCGATACCTTTTAAAAAGAGAATCAAGACTTTGACGTTTAGTGATCCAGAAAAAAGGACTATTAAGGTTAGATTCGATTGTTTTATTTTTTTAATTTATTTAAGATCAATTACTTTTTTATTTCTTTATAATTATTTTGTTATATTATTATCACTACATATTACTTTTGAATAATTTTAGAAAATATTAAACCAAAAAGTGAACGAACAAGGCGTTTACATCTTAAATAAATATTTGTTTTATTCAAATCGATTTCCATAATTATAATTCGTGTTTCACACATTTTTGTGCTGATGTAAGAAATACTATAACAATGTTGTACCTTGACCGATCAAAGTCCAACGTTTTAACAATTTGCATTATTCGTGTACATTTAAAAATAATTACGTGAGCATTGCTAGAAAACCTATCGGCTATAAAAATAAGCCGATACATACGAATTATGTAAATGTTGCAAGTTTTTACTAATGTTATACACATTTGTACTAGAATTTCTTTCTCAATGATTTCCTTGTCGCATAATTGATTAGTTCTGTGGGTCAAGATTTATTTGCTCAATCCGCGTTAGATAATATTTAAATTTGCTAACAAATTATGTTTTTAATATTTGAGTAGCCTATGTAGGTATTTGTGTCTTTAGCTTGATATTTTTATATGTAGCAAACAACATTTTCCGATATGAAATTACTAGCATAACTTCTGTATAAAATGATAAAAGCCCAAAATATTTTTGAATTTAATGACTTCATCGAAGCCACAATTGTTACGAAAAATTAAGCAGAAAGATATAGAAAAGCATTACTATCAAAATTAAAAAAAGAACCAATCGTTCGGGTTCAATGGATACTTAAAACAAAACAAGTTATCTTCTACAGACATACTTTTGTTTTAAAGATAAAACAAATGAACATTGTTATAAATCTGTTATTCTAGAAATAATTTATAAAGTTATTTAAGGACTATCTCTTTCAATAACGTCCCTTGTAAGATAACTGTTACAGTAAAAAAATATCAGATAATACACTTTTATTTACATTATTATACCTAAGAGTTTCTAACAAATATCTCAATGGTTTTAAAAATCAAAATCAATGGAAAAACGGACAATTATTAGGCATTGGAAAAACATGTAAATTAGGAAAATTTGCTTGACATAACAAACTTCCGATGCCATTTACCTTTCAAAAAGTTAAATTTCATCACATGAGTCTTGTACCTTAAGTCAGATTAAAAAACGGCATTTCTTTAGTCCAGCCTGCATTACACAGGATTTTTTTAAAACCCTTCATGATACATATTTTAGTATTTGTCATATTTTTTTTTGCTAATCCCTACCATTTTTCCAAAAGTATTCTTAAGCGCAGCACTAAGCGGATTAAAAAAAATCCTTTCTAGTTTATATTTTTTGGCACCTCTCAAGCAGATTTTCTTACTAAACTCTTGTAGGTACTCATCGAAATTTTTTGTTCCAGGGCGTTGCCGCTGTAGACAACGACTTTTCCCACGCTAGTGCCAATATAACAGACGGTGGAGTCGGCTTCTCCTACGTCACAGTCAGAATGAAGAGCCAGAGGCATCACCCCCTGAACTTTGAAGTCGAAATATACGTCTAGTCAGTGAAGTGGACATTGCAAGTATATGTAAGGAACTTTCAGCAGCTTTAAAACTATTGTATTCCGTAGTGATACACGGAATATTAGAAGGAAGTGTTTTATGTTGTTTATTAATAAGATTAGCTTCTATATCAATTACATTATCCAGTACTAAATCGATGTCAAATTATTGCATGTTAAATTCAACTCAAATGTTTTTCCTACCAATAACTTTGTAGTCATGACAACCAATGACAATTAAAACGACTCGTATGATTATATCCATTGTCCTTTTGTATACGAGGTACCCATATCAAAGGGCAGGGGAACCCCAAATACATGAGTAAGCGTATTTCTGTCCCGCCTAATGACATTATTAGTATCCACTGGCGCTATTGGAATTTCTCCTGTAGGTTAACACATTACAACATTAGTAAAGATACCGTATAATGTTATGTAGTAATGAGTAATCAGATGACTCATTCGAATAATTACGAATTCTATTGTTTCTTTTTGAATAATAGAAGTAATATTGGCAATCTTTTCTTTTTTGTCAATGTGCCAGTTATAAATGGTGATGGTAAGCCCAAATGTAGAAGAAGAATAATGATTGTCTCATCAAAACAATAGCTGGCTGGTTTTTAATGTTATACATTTGTACATAGAATAGGATAGATGCACATGTTATTACTTGTACTCAATATAGTGATTAGTTATTTAATGTAAATGAAGGAGCATTGATTGTTTTTGCAAAGGGTATAATAATAGACAGATCTGGAACCAAGTATGAACAATAATGTTTATGTAACTATTAACTAATTATAGTACATTTAGGATGTTTGTCGTCGTTTATTTACTGTACAAATGCACGGAGATGATAAACATAGCGACGAGTCTGTAGTCACGTTTGCAATAATAATTGTTGATACTAATTTAGTTGTTATTGTTTACTATGGCAATTATATGTTTGTCAATAACATGACAACTTTCCTAGATCGAGCCTAGTTCGTAAATGTAAGGTATAGTTTTAAATACGTTTGTAGCATGATATCATTCTCTTAAAAGGAGAATAAATTTGTCTCAATCGCTTGTCAATTATTTGAGTAATTTCTGGTAAGTTTTTGAATGTATAAGATTGCAAAGTAAAGGTCAATATGTGAGACATACTAACCATAGATATATTTTTAAGTGCGGGCTAGATGCTCTATAGACTTTATCTGGGTATTTTGTCAAGACCAAAGTAGGATTTATTCAATTTGTTAATATAATTTTTAAAGTTATGTTGACGACTACTCTTGCCTAATATACATTCGTAAGATTATGTCAATTTAGTTTGTTTAGCATGATTTATAAATATTTAAATCAATTTTGTATAAAACGATTCAAACAATTGTATAAATACATAACCAAATGAGCAAAGTTGTAAAAATCATTTATGTTTAATTAAATGCAAGTCAATGGAATTTGTGTGTTTTCTTACATAATTTATTAACTACTGCGTAGTAAACTTTGGGTTTCGAATTTATAAAAAAAAAAAAAAAAAAATTTTTCCTCTTTATAATTGAAACTTAGTTCTGGGTATATCTGGGAAGATTGATTCTGTTGTTAATTAATTCTGCATACCTCTCAATTCTCATGTAACCCAAGCATAATAATATTCATATAAGAGCTATAATGTGGAGCTTACAACCATAATGCAAACATATTGACAGATTGCTGGCCCACGGCCAATACTTTATTAAATAACCAATTTCCCGCCATCGACTCTTTCAATATGCAAAGGATGACATGCAGCTGCACTCCTCGTCTGACCAGATTTTGGAAATTTAAATTTATATACATGGAAATAAATATTTTTAAATCGGCTTGTGGTCAGAATATTAATGACGCATGTTCGAAAATAGGTTGGTTGTATTTACTTAGCCGTTACAGGGCATAAGTACCTAGATTTGGTACATACTTTAAATTATGTTAGGTACCTACATTTAGACAAGGTTTTCCTGCTTTGTTTTATTGATAGAAAATTATTTTTAACTTAGACTACAAATAAAAAGAAGACTACTTTAAAGCAGTTAAACTGTTAAAGTTTAAAGACATTTTTCGTAGCTAAGCCTTGATAAAAACTATTTCTTAATTCCTCCTGAAACTATTCCTAAAACCTCACTTCAGTTCATAAAGTGCGACAATAACAGTAATCATACCAAAAGAAAATCTCAACATCTTTTTTCTAATTCCAAAATTATCATGATCTCTATACACAATCTTTTGTTTTTGTCCTTTAATAGGTATTCTCTATATCTATGAGAATAGTGAATTAATTAATATGTGCTAGTTTCCTACATAATATTATATTTCCTGTATCCATATGATATAGTATGCCCATCACGTCCTGTTCGCTCAGATTTTCGTTGATGTTAATTTCACGGTTGTCAGTCCCCGAATACATTGTCGTATATTGGAAACCAGAAATTTGGTTTATTATGTGGATTATACTTACTCGCTTAAATTTTAAGGGAAAATTTGTGGATCTTCGTTGCCTTTGAAGACGTATAAAACGCGATCTAAAATTAAATTAAGATGATGGTTTTAGAATACATTATCCAAAATTTTACTTAAATACTTATACATAATGTAGTAACAAATATTGGTATAAATTGTGGACTGCAAACTGTACTAAACGACATACCTACTATATGTATACCTTTCTGTCTTCTTATGTATATGTTACCGGCCAAACCCGATTTCAGGATAAACTAGTTTTGCCTAGGCTAAACTAGTTCTTCCTATACGCGATAGGATTAACTAGTATAGCCTAGTTCAAACTAATTTGTCCTAAGCCCGATAGGATAGACCAATTTAGGCTAGGCCAAACTAGTTGATCCTGATATAAATACACACACTCTAGGATAAACTGGTATGGCCTAGTCTAAACATTCTAATATATCTAGAAAGTCAAAATAAATAGATAAACTGGAATAAAAAACTCCGTAATTGGAAAAATAATCATTTTTATTAAACTATAATGATTCGTTGTTAAAAGTTATGGTTAATTGGTAATACGAACAATCATACTATAACAAATACTACTCAATTCTTCAATTATTAAAATTGTTATTATTATTATTATTATTATCTGCTACTTTTAAAAAAGATTGAAAGTTTTTTTTTTACTGTTTGGACTAGGCCATATTAGTTTATCCTAGAGTGTGCATATTTATATCAGGATCAACTAGTTTGGCCTAGCCTAAACTGGTCTATCCTATCGGGCTTAGGACAAATTAGTTTGATCTAGGCTATACTAGTTAATCCTATCGCGTAAAGGAAGAACTAGTTTAGCCTAGACAAAACTAGTTTGTCCTGAAATCGGGTTTGGCCGGTAACATATATAACACCTAATCACTCATTTACGTTACTATTTAAAACAGCATTTGTTTATGTGGAGATTAGCTGTAGTGGACGCTACATAAATATAATGATGATCACAACACATTACAAGGAAGTAAACAAGCACATAACACAGTATTTATTTGTACCTAGCCTCATTTGAAGGACAATAAAAGGAAACGAATGTTTCATAGAAACTTAAGTACCAATAAAAACTTTTTATATCGCAAAACGTGTGGAATACCCGAGGAATTGTGGAAGGAAAATGGCTTCCGACGCCTATGTTTTTGTGCCCTTATTCCCTTAATAAATCAGGACGGCCTGCTGGTCAACCGACGTGGGCTTACGAAAAGGGGTCACTGTAGCTAGTCGTATTCACACCTATAGGACCCTTTTTCTTTGGCTGTTAATGTTGAAATGTTTTTCAGGCACTCTTTTAAGATTTATTGAGAAAAAATGTATAGAAGATACTTAAAAAGCACCTATACTAAAGTGTAAAGGAACATGTTACAAATTGTAGTTTTTGTGGTTATAGATGAAGCAGCACACAATGACTATGTCTTCTTACCGTTTGAAAGAAATCGCAATATTTCTAAACCGTCAGAGAAAACTTGTTAGATCGATTGATAGGGTAACCAATTCCGATACTGAGAAATTAAAATTGTATCCCTGATTCTGTCCATATAATGTCCATGAAAACAAACCGAATAAAATACAGCCTTAATTGCTAATAACAAAGTGTGAAAAAATAAACAACGTTCTATATTCATACATTTGTAAACGGACATAACGACAAACATGGCGCGAAATAAAAAGCATAGACAACACCCGGAATATTTACGTTTATATATTTCATCAGAGACAAAGAGGAAGTTGGAGCGAGGGATAAACAAAAAGGGTAGGGTTTTTGCGGCCCTTTATTAATGTAATAACTGACACCTTGTTTTATGAGAGTTTCTACTTAACTATAGTTCATTTGTGAACCCCGATTACTGAGATGCTTCCCGCGCTGTGAATTTTAAATTACTAATTTGCGGAAACGTTGAGGTGCGGAAAATTAGTTGTTGAAGGAATCATTAGCTCGCGATGAAAGTTTCAGAAAATTTGTAAGTGGTTTTACGAACTTTTGCACGTAGTAAGCACATAGAAGTATTAATTATACGATAACATGAAAAATGCTGTATTAATAATATCACAAAAAGTTTCAACGTAAATAACACACGCGAATTTACCACGACAACGACAACGCAAACAAAGCAGCCACTTTATAAATAATACTGAAAATTGCACACCTTAAGCGGCTCACTTCAACAACGTCTGTACAAGAAAGCTCGTTCTCGTTGATTTTCCTATACATTTTATTTCTTAAAACAAAACAGAATGCAGCGTCACGCAGCGGGGGCCTTCACGTCCGACACAGGACTTCCTCCAATCGCAGTCCAACTATCGTCTACGTTCCATATCAGCCGAACGTTCCAAACGTTCAGGAATTTCCAATAATACCCTTCTGCAAACATACACTTTCCATTCAACAACCAAAATTTATTTAAAACAGACCTTAACATAGCCGCGTAAGGTCTTGTTTTGTTTGATCTTAAATGTCGAACAAGCAAATAGAATCTTGCGAAAAGACTTTCGCGATACTAAAGGTAAATTCGAAAGAGTTTCCAGCTCTCTAAGCTATGTTGTTACCAGCATTATGTACTTCGCGACGGTAAGGTTAAATCGTTGGCAGTAAAAGGAAATTGCTTCGGTAATGGAATTATTTTTCTTAGCACGCTCGGTAAAAAAATTAAATTATGCTTAGAAACGCGGATATTTTTTCTTGAATCTGGGAGGCTTAACGACTTTTATAGGAAAACATTATGTCAATGCGAGTTTATAAAACGCATGTGATTAGTTATAGAGGGGAAATTCTTGGAAGCATTTCATTCGAGCACGATAAAAAATAATTACTTTATTTCTCTGCAAATATTACAAGCTGTGTTTGTATTGCCTACCAGGTAAACCTACATTATACAGTTAAGGTTCTACTAGAATCTGATCAAGGAAAATGTCGTTAGAATATCAGTGCCCAGAAATAAATTATTTAGGTAAAGCTGAGTACAAAGCAGCAGCATTAAACACTTCATCCCTTCCGTAATATAGGGCGACTAGGTCGAGCTCAAACGTTATAAAAAATGTTTACTCGATCCCCGTCTAAGTTTGGGCACACGACTTGTATGAAGACGTTCAAACGAACTTTGTGTACTAAGGCAGTCATTAACCCATTTCTTTGTGAAGATATTTTTAGCCCATTCACTGCTTTGTATTGAACCGTATTAGAACATTGAACTTCCTGGTATAAACGTCTTTTACTCTGTAATAGACGTAAAGTTTATTTTTTATAGCTTGCGTTTGATTTGTTGATTTTGCAGCGAATGTTATGGCTTTACAATTGGAAGTTTCTATTGCATGTGTCGGTTTTACTGTAGTTTTAGAGTTGAAAGGCCGAGGTAGAGTAGTAAGTGTTTGCGTAAGTAGTAAACACGATTTTACGCAGGTTAGAGGGTTATGATACTGCTGATCTCAATAAGTGTGAATCGTTAACCTACTTTAATTACTCTTAAATTAAAGTGGTATTTGTCTTACGAGATATAGATAGAATCCATATTTATACTCTACTTTTGTTTGGACCTTCTGCCAAACCAGACTAGTTTCAAATATTAGACTCTAGAGATTATACATACATACAAACATATAATCACACCTCTTTCCCTTGTAGGGGTAGGCAGAGACCACTTCTTTCCACTTGCTACGATCCTTACGCACTTATTTCGCTTCGTCCACTTTCATTATTCCCTTCATACATGCTCTTCGGTTTAGGGTAGGTACTCTTATGTTATTTTAAATTAATAAAACAATACTAAAGTTCCAAAACAGGCGAATATTAAACCATAAACCAAACTTGCTGGAGTCTTTTCTAAAACTGGTAATGATGGAACAACACTTATACCTAAGATGACAAAGTTCCAACCAAGTCTTAGGAAACATGTCTTATTAAACAGCAATCGCCAACAAAACGGCTTTAATCTTCTATAAAACGTTGACAGCGCCCGCGGATTTGTTGAGAAGCTAATTGTATGGGACTTGGGGCCATCCATCAATCAGGATCTGTCGGGGACCGGGCAGAGACTAATTTACTCGTTTGTTTTGGCCGTAAGCTCGCGGCTTTGGCGTCTACTGATAGATGTTTGATTACGGACCTTCGCTTATCGGGATAGTTATAATTGGGGTTTGTTGTGGTACTGTGATAGAAAAAAGAGGTACCTACTGGCCATGGCCAATGTAATATTACTAAATTGGGGTATATAAGCCATTATTATTTGGACTGGTAATAAATAATTTACGTATGTACAAGGTGTACATCACAGTCATGTCAAAGTTTTAACTTTGAAATGTTTGTTGGACATTCTAACATAAAACTAATAACCAAACACAATCAACAGAAAAGTGTGTTTATGTCCCAGTTATCATAAAACCGTTGTTGAAACACTCATAAAATAGTTACAGCTGAGGGACTAAACGGAGTCTACCTATTTATTGGTACATGTTGTACGTATGTTGTACAGTTTGTTGATGCATGTTATAGCCGCATGAATTATACGTTTGGGAACCTATTCTAAAAATCGAACGGTTTTAGGACGAATCGATTTGCATGCGAAAAAAGTTAAGGTTTAAAATGACTATCATGCTTTGAGAAGACGATTTAAATGGGACGTATTCTGTTTTCTCAAACAATTTGATAGACCATTCTTTCTTGGATTGCCTATACAAAATTTTATCAACAATTTTCTCTAAGACTGATAGACATAATATTTAAGCAGCAGACCTAATACCTACTTATGAATGTTACTAAATTGCAGGAGTTATTAAAGTCTACAATACTTTGCATACAAACTTTCAACAAAGAGCTGGATTGAAATTCTATCAAAACTGTTTGTAGTCAATTTCTTTTTTTATTTTTCACTGCCAAGAAACTATTATCTATATATCAGCCACATTAAAGAAATAATGACCGTGCTTTGGGATTATGGACCTTAATTCAATGACTAACAGTTCAGTTTCCATCACATTCAAATTACTTTTAGGCCCTTTTCGGTAACATTTGTCATTCTAAAATGAACTTAAACACATGTTGTCAAAGTTGATAATTGCGTAATTAGTAATAACGTTTCATTCTCTTTCCAGATTGGCTTTAGTATAGTTAAAACATGCACGTATCCCTTTGTCTTCTCAAACAGTAGCTCTTTAGAGGAACTCCTCAAAACTTTTGTTTTGAGCAATATAATGAAACTTCGGTTATATTAGAGGCTGCGTTCGCATCGGTAACACAATCACGAACCACTTTGAGAAACTTGACGAAGGCTTTTTGGTAAGGGAAAGTTTCCTAGAGACGGTGTGTACCGTCCATACAAATGACTACAAATGGAGTGGCAAATGTAAGGGAGAATTATAATCTAACGATACTGCTGAAATAAATTGGGAAGTCGTTTTTGGTATCGCTTCAGATGCTCGGGATTGGGGGATCCGTCAGCTTGTAAATTAGGTCAATTGTTTAATTTAGGCGGTGTTTGTATGCATGCTTCGTTCATGCTTTACTGTACAGAAAATTCTTCGTAAATATAGCATTATTTACGTACGTCAATACATAAATAAGAAGAAAACAAAGTAAAATAAGGACTAAAATATTTTTTGCAACACTACACTTGTGACATGGCCTGTACTGAGGGTGCAGCTCGTGCAAATTAAAATATCAGTGATCCAATTAACTAGCGCATTTTTTGTTATTTAAATCATTAATTTAAAGCTTTATGTGGCAGCCAAAATAGGTGTGTAAAATCCCTGGAATTACTTTCATTATAATAAACCAAAACCGCGCCTGCTGTCCCGAGGGAAAAGCAAAATAATTAGTAAACAAACTTTAAAGGTTGCTGAAGAGAGCTTTAACTTGTTTATAGCTATAAATCCTTGTTTATCATGCAAAGCCCTTAATTATTAGAATAATTGTGGCAAATTAATCTTAGAACAGACATGTTTTTGGGGAGTTTGCTATGGCTTCCTTCCTGTTAGTAATTGTGTTACGTTGTTTTCTGGAATGTATACGTGGGTCTATTTCAACGTAAATATTAAACGTGATAATAAAGGCCTTTTAATTGCAAAAGTTCTAAATGACTATATTGTACGTAATAGCTGCAGTTCATAAAACTATGGGCAAGCCTATCATTACTTTTCAACTCATGCAACATAAAAGTACAACTCAATAGTTATCCTTAAAATCGCGTGCAGCAATTATAGTTGTTGGAATTAATTGCAATATTGCACGCTTGTTTTCCTTGCCTAGATATAATTGTATTGTCTATAACGTGTACCTTGTTTAGTCTAGGCGTTTTGTTTGTTATATAAAATCTTGCTATACCTTATGTCTTGTAGTAAGCTCAAACGATAAGTCATCTTACATATTTTTATATACCTATAGGTTTAGAAGACAAAGTAGCTCACCACGTCACTCCATCTGACTTAAGGCGATAAAGTAAACAACTACTGCAATACTAATGTTCTTTTAAAGGTTTTTGTCGAGGTATATCTCTAATGTTTTGTCTACGCGTGCGAAGTTGTGGCGGATCGCTAGCCTGGAATAAAAATATTATTTTATTTAAAGTCGTCTGCGACAAGAACCATTGTAACACCATAGTGGAAAATTGTACGTATAGTTGATGTTTACAAATGTTGGCATAAATAATAAATGTCAATTGTTTAATAGTAGGTACCAAGTATAACATTAAAGTGATGACCAAGACCAATCCACATAGAGTGTGAGGAAAAACAAAAAAAAAGAACATAAATATATTTGAACTTACACACTAAGCACATTTGGTCTACCATTATTTCGTCTTTTTTTTTAACAATATTTTTTAATAACTTCGTTCATTAACGACCTTCCTTGTTCTCATGCCTAGTTTAACGAGGCGAGTAATAAAGCGGTCGTGTTATGTATGTGTCTCGCCACTACAATTTGTGAGGCCGTAAAAACGCTCACATTAATACCCAGCTCCTGTACCCACTGTACAATGGGGTAGTTTTTCTCTGGCCACTAAAACAAGGTACTTAACACTTAGCTGTAGCATCTTTTTGCGAGAAAACATAAATCATTGTAACGACCGGTCTTTTTCCTGAAGCGTTTTCGCACGTTTTCCTTGTACGGAACTAAGGAGGCTGGTTGATGATAAACTACTTATGGGTTTAGAAAAAGTTTGTTTACAAACTTTGTGGTTTGGGATTTGGTTCGTATTTGTAGTTGTCAGTTGTTTTAGTTGTGTTTGTTTGTTTTAGAAGTTTAGATAGTAAACGTACTTAGAGATACGTTTATATCAGTAAAATTTTGTTTTGGTCTGCTAATAACTTGCAATACTTGTCTTCATCATGATGTATCTTAAATATAATATTATAGAACCTGAATAACCTATGCTATAAAAAAACATATCTATGTAACTACTTACAATATTTATTTAAGAAATTCTCACTACAGTAAAATCACACAATGTCATCATTGTTATTATAATAATATTTCTAAAAATATTTATAGTAACAAACCTCATCTCCACACCAATCAACACAACAATAAATACAAATAAGAACTAAACCAAAACATCTCCAAAACGCACAAAAAACGTATGGAAATTAACAGTCTTTTAAGGCTAGAAAAAAGACGTTTTTGTTCATCAAATCACGCCCTACACACGCTTCATACAGACCGACAAAAGCGTTCATAATTAAAAATGACACATTTATAATTATTTGAATGTGAATAGAGTGACTGTAGCTACGAAAGTATACGGACCTTTTTAAACATTTAATGTCACTCAAAGAAAAAAAGACGATCAAGAAATAGGGCCACAAATGTCAGAATAACTTTAATTTATGTCTACAATTATTTAAAATACGGAAATCTTGTGAATTCCCATTCTAGTTTAGGGCTATTAATATCTCCCACACAGTTGCGACATTTTAACTTCTAATAATACTGTTACAGTTTTTTTGATCGATATTGATGGAAACTATAAATTATGCAAGTATTTTTAACTCGTGACGAAAAAAGATGGGTATTATAGTCTATGTATATCTGTTGCATAGTAGCTCTCAAACAAATGGACTGATATTGATGCGGTTTTGAGCATCTATAAGTATGTTTTTTTTAATGTTAAGTACATTTCTTTTCTAGAAGACGTTTAATGCAATGGTTTCTTTCACAGATGCATAATTATGTACTGTGTTCGTTCGCACAGTGACGCATTTTGTTCTTATCAAAAGGTCAATTCATTTCGTTGTTTTATTTTTAAAGAGACTCTTTGATGAATGCTTTATTAATAACTATGACCACAGTGGATATGTGTGTGAACATACCCACTACTAATTGTTTTATTATGTAATGTAATATTTTAATTGCATTTTTTCAGTGTTGTCCACCTTGGGTCAATGAACTTCATTACAAATCTTCAGCCAACGCAGTAATAACTGCCCATTGAATATTAAATTTATATATAAGGTGCTATAAAAATATCTGCCACGGCTTTAATGGGAGGTAGTATTGTGTTTATAGATTACAATAGTGAAGAACTTTCGTACCCCGGAACAGTTAATTAAATTTTAGAAAACAAAATTGTTAAATTAACATTGACTCTATTCTGCGTAACGTGGTTCACAAATTACGTGAATTCGGTGTGGAGCGGCAACAGCTTAGGACACGGGATGGTTTTATACTAATAAATCAATTCAAATTTATACGTTATTTTTTTTGTATGAAAAAAAATATGATAAATAATCAATAATTTATCTATACTATTGTAATCTATAAACACAATACTACCTCCCATTAAAGCCGTGGCAGATGTTTTTATAGCACCTTATATATATCCCTCATTTAAACTAATATTAAAATTTTAACATAAAAATAAAACTTATCTAATTAACAACTAATTATGTACTAACGATTAGAATCTTCATTAATATCAAATTGCCTACTTAGTTCTACCGTGTCATTGCACAACCGAAAATTAAAAGAAACATCTTAACGGCACACGTCCCTAGCGCCTGTTTATAAAAAACAAACAAACATTAAAACTAATTTATCACATAATAAACTTTATCTTATCTTACTACCAATTGAACACATATTAGCTTTTAGAAAACTTACCTACACGGGGTAATTAAATACAAATCTTAGCTAATTACTGCGTTGGAGTAATTAACAGTATGGGATTTGATTCGAACAAGTTTAAACCCGAGAACGAGAGAAGAACGTAGAATATCCACTTCGTTAGTGAGTTGATAGCTAGAAGTATCATAATTCAAAACATTATAATTACTTTGCTTATAAACTATGTGATTATGATAGGTATAACGATGGAGTATGCGGTGTCCACTTATTGCACCTGATTAACGTCAGCACGTATTAGATATTTTCCAAATTATCTTTTATTAAAGGCTCGTTTACATGCTTATTTAATTTATTTAAACTTATTCTAATGGCAGAATACTGAAATGTCAATCATTCTTTAAGTTTGATGCTGCTTCTGTCACTTTAGGGTGAAAAGTAGGAACAAATAAACAATTAAGAAAGTCTTAAATTTGATTTGTGTTTTCGTATTCGGGGGTAAGTAAGTGAGTTATTATTGACTGGTGGTAAACTAAGAAAATGATCGGGTTTTTGAAATCGCTAAGTGCAAAGGAAAAGTGTAGCTGTCAAAACCAGTTCCTTCTGTTATGTATGTAAAATATATATTGCTCTACATTAGGACAATAATTATATGCCCTAGATTATGTTACATATTACATAATTATTAATTAATTTAGCATTCAATTAGAACTCACATTAAATTAAAAGTGGACCATTTACTCGTACGCAATATCCTTTATATTTCATAAGTCGTAATTATTTAGGATCAATTAATTTTAATTTAATTTTAATAATTACTTATCACACGATTTGAATTTCGAAACTACTGAATTTGAAGTTAATTTATAACGTGTGAACCAAGCTTAAGTTGATAATGTGTTTGGCGTTGAATCTAATTTTCTCCATTAAGTTTTAATGGAACTTTTATTATGGAGTAGACACCTTTCTCTGAACATCGGTTAGTATTTTAATAGATGTTTAATACATAGATATTAGTTAATACATGGTTATTAATGTAGGTAACCTATTAACTATTTTATAATAAAGAAAGTTGACTCAAAGTTTAATAACCAATTTTAAGCATGATTGCTCGTTTGAAGTACAAATTAGGCCTCTATAGTACCATAATAAAACTCTTTTCTTATAATTTTATTGGTGTAATTATTAATGATCGATATACATTTAAGTTTTGTTCTAGGAAACAATAGAGAATCTACAGTTCTTGACAAAATGACCGCGAAAGAGTTCAAAGACTTGAATTTATGCCTACTAATGATTTTTCATAGATTTTCACGGCTTTGTATTTTAAACATGAAACTGTATTCAAGATAAAATCCTTCTTTGAATGTAGGTACTTCCGTAATGAGATTCTACTAGACTATTAGGTCAGTTAGCCATCCGGAACGATACCATTCATAAATATAAATCGATATTAATAGTAACACAACCTAATTATAATTCTATTTTAAGTAAATGATTAGGGAATAATGAAAGTGGAGGAAGCGAAACAAGTATGTAAGGATCGTAGCAAGTGGAAAGAAGTGGTATCTGCCTAACCCTACAGGAAAGAGACGTGATTATATGTATGTGTATGTATTATGTAGTTCACATAATTATCACATATAATGTTTAGTCTATTATACAGAATGGGTGCTTATATCTCAAGGTATTCATTAACTAACGGAAACAGCTTGCCTTGACGCCTGTAAGCGATTAATTAACTCCTGTCACCGGTTATGTGATATTAATGATATATGTATTTGCACATGTGTTTTGTAAGATGCACCTTATTAAATCAAATTTCTGTAAAAATATTTTATGTTACCTAGGTAGATGAATAGAGTAAAGTACTGTTCGTTTGAAAATATAATAGATAAAAAAAGACTTTTTGGTTTAGTAGTAAACATTTACCCGGGAAAATTGTTATGGCATTTCTCTGCCCTAAGGTAGACAGACTCTAACCGGCTTACATTAGTGGGGTACTACTCCTTTCCCTTTTACAGGCGATCATGTGGAAAAGTATTGCAGATATCGTCCGCGGCTGAACATCAAGTTTAAAAGAAATATCTGAGCAAAAATACCAACAGTTTTTAGTGTAAACGACATATTAAACAACTAAAGAATACGATTACAAGAACATTTTAAAACTCCAACAATAACGTTGTTGTACAGTTTTTAATAAACATTTTCCACGGTATTTTCAGTGGCCATTACAAAAGTATCTAGCCACTTTCATTCGCGTAAACATTGGCCAATTAACTGTAATTTCAGTTCCCTGAAAATTACGAGTCTGGTCTCGGGGGAAATTTTTCATTGAAATAGGAGCAAGCAAAAACTCGGAACGACATTAATCAAGGAAGAGGAAAAATGAATTGTTCGTTACGTTTATGTAGTTAGATATTGTATACTATGAGCTTGTTAAAAAAGTAGAAAATTTGTCACAATTTTTCTTGAATTTGAGCCTAATTCTTCTGTGTTGACGGCTGACGTCTAATTAGAACACTCTTTTTATGTCGTTATGCGTTGGTAGGTATTTAGAAAAACATACCAACTATTTAGCTTAATTCGGTGTTTGAATCTGGGGTATCTTGTTCTCTTTTCGAGTCATCACACTAAAGAATATTATTACAATATGAACAGATGTTACGTTATGTAGTATGATGTATTGTACCCTTTTCATTTTAAGCTCAGGTTTTTCCAGGATACACGTGGGAGTAACAGCTGTAAAATTTTAAACCTTATTGTTTCAAACACCATATAAGTGGGTTTCAAATCTTCAAAGTTGTCCCTAAACGTATAGTTGGCAATAAAAGCTTTACATTTATAGAGGGAAACTACGACAATCCGTTTGAAGCACTAAAGTACCAACTTAGGAGAACAAAAAGGCAACATCAAAGTTTAAAATTTTCCTATTCGATTGTAGTATGTGCAGAAAGTGAATGGTGTCGCGTCGCAGTACCTCGCGGTGTTGGGGGAAGTAGTTTTATGACCGCGGCACCCTACCGCGTCTAAGTCCTGGTTGATTCCTTGATCATATAGTACTGGAAAATATTTCAGAACAAAACAACCAACGAGAACGCCAAGCAGCTCTCTTTTGACAGTTTTACTTATTGTCCTATCGATTATTTTTCAGTAATAGCTTTGTGCCCCAAGACAAAAGTGAGTTCTTTATTATCACACTAACTCTCTCACAAACCTCGTCTCTAATGGCTCCTACACACAGTGCCGGCGGCAGTGCCGCCGGGCGAGCCGCCGCCGGCCAAGCCGTCGCGCGTCGTCACACAAACAAATGCCGGCGGCTCCTTTGTGCGGCTTTGAATGCCGCCGGGCGCACGGCGGCTTGGCCGGCGGCTCGCCCGGCGGCACTGCCGCCGGCACTGTGTGTAGGAGCCATTAGTAAACAATTGAAAAAGTTGAATGTCATACTAATGGCTCCTACACACAGTGCCGGCGGCAATGCCGCCGGGTTTATGCCGAGCGGCTATGCCGCCGGCAATACGAGCCGCCGGCACAAGCCGCGCAAAGCCGCCAAGCATCATTCATATTTACACAGACGTCACACAAACAAATGCCGGCGGCTCCTTTGTGCGGCAAAGCCGGCGGCTTTGAATGCCGCCGGGCGCACGGCGGCTTGGCCGGCGGCTCGCCCGGCGGCACTGCCGCCGGCACTGTGTGTAGGAGCCATTACAGGGTTGGCCAATATTTTACATAGAAAAGGTGAGTGAGTAGGTATGCCATCAGTAAAAATTCACAAAAGAATTTAATCAAGAAAATAATCTTAGCCTCACAACTGTCATAAAAAAACATAACCTTCTAAACTTCAAACGTATTCTATAAAGCTAAGAATGCACGAGCGTCTTGAGACGTCTCCCCCAGTCAGTTGCAATTTTACGAGCAGCCGCCCCAAGCAGGATCCCCGCTGCACGCCGACTTCGATGGAAAGTAATGGAAACAAAAATATTTTGTACACGGAAAATTGGTAGCTCCAAGAGTAATTCTCGGTAGTGAATATTTTACACCTAGTTGATTTAAAAATACTTAATCTGCTTATAATATGCTTATATGTTCCTTTATTTTGCGTCAAATGAATACTTGAGTTAAACAGTCTTTTAAAATAGAATTTTCGTGAACTCTTTCTTTGAAATTCGACATCGTTATAATCACTCTGTCAGTCACTTATAATACTTAAGTACTATTTTGCCAATTCAAACGACAGTAACTTATTGATTTTAATAAGTTGGAAAAACTTCTTATACCTATATAACAGTATCGTGTGATTACTTACGTTTGTTAGATGGATATATATGACATTAAAATCTTTATTAATGTTTAGGTACACACTGTGGATTAATAAAATAATACCCTACAAACACTTAAGCCTACTCTCCAGGTAATTTTAAATTGCTGTATAATTGAAAAATGTCTACTTACTTATTAAGAACCTAGGAAGGTATATAAACATAGATGGAGAAGTTTAATTCATGTCTGCAATACTAGAGAAAGTATTACGAGCTAAATGTTTAGTTGTACCTACAATCTGAAACCAGCTTCGAGAGACTACGAATATCAAAAGAAATGTAAATACTTTAAAGTCCCTTAAAACTGTATCCAGGTAGGTAAGAAGCTATTTTGCCTAAAGATCGGTAGGTAAATTAAGATGGCGATAAGAAACTGATAAAAATTCCTTAAAAAAAAAACGAGAAGTAAAAAATGTTAATCTAATTAAAAATAAAAACATAAAACGATCGATGTAAACGCACGCAATTCCCAATTTATCGACGTGTAAGATCAATTTTATCGGCATTGCATCTTGACGATGATTTATTACAGGCAACTTAATAACGATAAAAATGTAACTATAGGCCCAATTATGCGTCATTTATAAGAACTCATGCATATAAATCAATGTAATCACGGTGCAGTGTTAATAACAGGCCGCGAAACCGACTAGCCTATGGTATGGCTACGGATCGTGTCACTCTTGTCGCTAGCTTAATAACCCCGGGATATTGATAAACTGGATATGTTTTAGTTGCTCTATTTACGCTGTCATAATATACAGGTTTCTTAGGAAAAAAGGATGTCGCCCTTTTGCTTTGCTTTATAAATGCACTACTACCTAGGTTCCGTGTGCATACATAGGTACTAAGAGTTCTTCAATTTATTCAGACATGAAAATTGCACTTTCGTACTTTCTAGTAGTAACTAAATGACGTAGAAGGCCTGAATTATCTATGTACCCAAAATTAAATTGTGTTTTTTATAATTTGTGGAGCGGTTTAGACAATATATAAGTTATAATTACCCCAATATAACTTAAAATTTGCCGTTACCATGTAAGTATTGTTCGTATTTCGCGCAAAATTTCCACAATAGCATTTTCACGTACACGGAAGGTACACCCAGTTTTCAAACATTCCGAACCATTAAAAAGATTTACGTGATCAAAAGTATCCAGTCGCTTCAGAGCAAGTGGGGCGTGCGTCAACAATGTTTGTAGCTATGCAAAAGCATGAAAGCGACAAATGCAGTCGGACAAACTGCAGGCCGTTTGTTCCCAGCACCATGGGAGCGGACGCGAGTGCGAATTTAAAATTCCATTTCCAGACACTAGGAAAAGTTCAAATTGCTCCCACTTAAACATAACTAACCGTATGTAGGTATGTAGATTGCAGGTAGGTATTGAAAAGATAAATGAGGTTTTGGTACGCTCTAAACCATGATACGATTTATTATCTACTTACAGAAGCAGGTGCGTATCTACCTACCTATTCATTATATCTAAGTTTCATACTTTACCTACCCATATCATATACAATTTTAAGGTAATTTAATGCTACCTTTTAAGATCTGGCTCAGGAGCTTGTTTAGCTTTAGCATTTTACTCTTTTCATCCAAGTTTCTTTCTATACATAGAAGGTTAACGAGGAGTAAAACAGAGCCCATTATAAAGACATGAGTGTAGAATCATCATCATGCAAAAAAATTGTTTAACCATCAAATCAAATCAAATCAAATCATTTATTTCGCTTTAAATATGGGTACAGACAGATGTTAGTATTTAAGTCAAATTTAGTTCCACACATTATGCCTTATGCAGCATGCGAAAATATGAACACCAGACATGGTGCTATTTAAATATGTAATATTAAAAAAAAAAAAATAGATTAAAATTAATGATAGGTCTGTGAATTATAATACAATTAGGTAATTCAGTCTAAGTGTAATAATATACTAAGGTGCAATATCACGCAATTAATAATCATTAATGCTGTACTAAAATCTATGGTCGAAAAACTCTTTAAGGTCATAATAAACATTGTTTAATAAACAATGCTTTATTTTACGTTTCATTTGCAATAATGGTAGTTCCCGTATATCTTTCGGAATCTTATTAAATACCTTAATGCACGTTATGAGACAGTTTTTGTGGAATAATGCAGTTCTACATGACGGCATCAACAGACGCGTTGGATCTCTTTTTGAGACATTAGGTTGGTTTTCTTGGACGGAAACGAAGTGTTCTGGATTTGCTTTAACGAAAACACAAATTTCCAGTATATATAACCCCGTTAATGTTAATATCTTCTTTTCCTTAAACAGAGTTCGACAGCTTTCAAGAGGACCTACATTACATAAAGCTCGAATGCATTTTTTTTGAGTAAGGAATGCTCTGTTAGCATCTGTAGAGTTACCCCACAATAGCAATCCATACCTAAGACTGGATTCAACAAAACCATAATAAGCCACACGTGCGGCATTAGGACCCGCAGTATGCTGAAGTTTACGTAAAGCATAAACAAATTGATTAATTTTTTTACAGAGATTTTTAACGTGTAGTTTCCAGTTAAAATTTTGATCAATAGTTATACCTAAAAATTTTGTATTTTGTACTTCTAATAAATTATTGCCGTTACAGATAATATTTAATTTTTGTGATTTTGTCTTATAATTTTTAAATTCTATATAATTTGTTTTAGTAGCATTGACGCGAAGATTATTATGTTCTAGCCAGTAGATGATAGAGTTAATTGTACAATTTATTTCCTGCTCATATGTTAGTGACTTTTCGGTGTAGGGAATGAGAACTGATATATCGTCGGCGAAAAGTACCGACTGGTGTTTTATGGCGCACGGTAAATCATTAACATAAATAATAAATAGCAATGGTCCTAATACACTGCCTTGTGGCACGCCATATTTACTTTCAATGTATGCTGACCTATAACTCTCCATTTCTAGGTTTTTATTGATATTTGATAATTCAACGCATTGTTTTCTCTTTGTTAGGTAGCTTTCAATCCATGACAGTGCTGGACCTCTGATACCGTACTTTTCGCATTTATATAGTAGAATTGTATGGTCCACACAATCAAAAGCCTTAGACATATCGAAAAAAATGGCGGTTATTGGTATTTTTGCGTCAATATACTTGGTTATGCTGCGTACGAGTGAAAACCCAGCAAGTGTAGTCGATTTGTTTCTTTGGAAACCATTCTGTTCTGATCTTAAAATATTATACTTTTTGACAAATTCTGTAATTCTACTATGCATCGTTTTCTCAAATACTTTGGATAAAATAGGAATGAGTGTTATTGGTCTATAGTTACTAATGTCATGACAGTCATCTTTTTTATACAAAGGTTTAACTATAGATGTTTTAAGTTTATCAGGAAAAGTTCCATGTTCGAAAGATAAGTTTACTAGGTATGCAATAATTGGAGTTATTTCTTTGACACAGGATTTTAATATAAATGTATTAATAGAATCGTAGCCAACTGATTTAGTATTATTTAAAGAATATATGACACGTATAACTTCGCTTTCAGAGCAGGGAGATAAAAATATGGATGATTCTACATTAGAGTTTTTAAAGTAGTTAAAAGGTTTCTTTTCTTTTGGAGATACATTATTTTGTGCTGCATCAATAAAGAAACTGTTAAATATATTAGCCATCTTTAAAGGTTTATCTTCTTTTTTGCCATTATCATTTATCCATTCAATATTATTATTTTTTATGTAATTATACTCATCACCTTTAATGATTTCCCATGTAGCTTTACTCTTGCTTTTTGATTTAAGTAAATGGGTCATGTTGATATTTTTCTTTGACGACAGTACACACTTTTTTAGCAACTTGGAATATCTATTGTATTTAACTTTGTCTTGTAAGGTTTTGTGTTGGTAATAATTATCTATTAATTTTCTTTTATTCTTACTTGCTATTCTTATGCCCTTGGTAATCCACTTTGGGGCAAGATCGGTTCTTTTAATTTTGCATTTCTCTAATGGGAAACAGAGATTAAATAACAGACATAACAGATCATGGAAATTATTAAACATACTGTTGAAACTGTGATCTTCGATTTCTTTTTCCCATGAAATATTTTTAATGCAATCACGAAATTTCTCAATGTTACTTTTACAATAGTTTCTCTGATTTATATACCAGTATTTTAACGAGGGTATTGGTTTCTTTACTTCAAAGCTTAGTGTTTGGCAAGTGTTGTGGTCAGATAAATGAAAATTGAACAAGGAACTATTAACTTCTTTAATATTGCTAGCTATGTGGTCTATACAACTGTGATGTCTAGTTGGTTCATTGATATGTAGTTTGAGATTATAATTACTTAATAGATTTTTTAAATCTTCCGTTACATTATTATTTTTAAGAGTATCTATATTCAAGTCACCACATAGTATGACTTTGTGTTTATTCATTTTTAAAGCTAGTTTGTGAAGTAGCAAATCTAATTTATTAAAAAATATGTTGACAGGCGAGTTCGGTGTTCTATACATACATATAATTATACATTTAAATGATGGAATTTCAATGCCGCAACATTCAAAAACTTTGTCTGCAGATATTTCTAGGCATATATTTATGACTTTAAATTCTATTAATTTCTTAATGAGTATGCAAACACCTCCTCGTTTCTCTTTGGCCCTGTAATATCCTGAGGCCAGTTTTAAATGCTTAAAATTAATATTAGGTTCATCACCCCTTCTAATAAATGTTTCACTTAGACAAAAAAAGCTTAGATCGTATCCATTTTCTATTAATTCTTCAATACATAACTCAATAGATTCAGTTTTGTTTAGGAGCCCTGCTATATTTTGATGAACCAATGTTGTACTATATTTTTTGTTGTTATTGACGAAAAAATGGCGTTGTAATTTGAATAGGCGATTTTTCTACGACAGTATTGTCAGACGAATATATAGTTTTAAAATAGTAGGGAATCGTGCCAATTTTTGGTTCTGGTTTGGTAATTAGGGGTTTTGAAATATTGTCTATTGATTTTATCATGCACATCTTACTTGAGGAATTTCGACCACTAATTATAGTTTTAATGTTTTTTATATAATTTTGCTCATAATATTCGGAGTCTAATAGTAAATTAATTTGTTTACAAATGTTAGCGTGATATTGTGCCTTAGTAACATTTAAACAATGAATAAAATTACAATTGGGTGTGTTATAACACAACGTCTTTAACATACTGTTCAACTTGAATTTATTTAAGTATTTATTATTATTGACGTTAAGTATAATAAACTTCGAATGTTTGTGTAGTTTTACCACAGCAGCTAGTTCTAAAAAGATGTTCGTGACATTTGTGTCATTTTCCCCTACACATAGTACGAAGTTATTCATTCTAGACTCATTTAATGTATAACAATATTTAACAATTTCTTCTGTCTTAGCATAGGGTTTCGTACAGGAGAAAATGTCATAATGTTCAAATCGGGTGTTATGTCTTAATCTAATTAATTGTGAAGCCAAGTCCACACACTGTTGACCTCCAAGAATAAAAAGCTTTTTCTTCAGTGGGCTATCAGAACTGCTTTCGTATTTGTTCACTGATAAATTACGAATATTTGAAGTATCTGGGTTCATCTTCTCCGAAGGTGAGTTCAGGTTAATTGTTTTGTTTGCCGGTGTGAAGAGATTACGTGATACTCTACGATGAGGTTTCTTTATGGTTGACATGTTAAAATTCTGGACGTTGTTGAAAGGATTTGATGTGACTTTATTAAATATGTTCATGTTGTGTTCTAGATAAGTTATTTTCATTTTTAAGTTATTATTTTCTATAATTAATTTATTTATTTCTTCACAGGTAGTTTCTAATTGTTTTTTCAATGTACTTATTTCTTCTTTTAATTCAAGTACACTTTCATCGCAGCGCGTGGATAAATCCGGTAGACTTCGAGTTCTAACATTTTCAGATTTTGACGACAGGAATGATTCTTCATCCGAGATACTATTATTCACACGTTTATCATGTTTTCGAAATGTTACAAATTCTTCCTGAGCGTTATAAGATTTAGAAATGTTTCTCGACATTGTAATTGTTTATTGTTATAATCAAATCTAACATAAATCCTTAAATATTTGTTAGTAAACAGCGGGAACTCACAAAAAGAGATTGTTCTTCGCCGGATTTGAACTTAAGCCACTTTTTACTTAAGGCTCGCAGTAGTATATC
Source organism: Autographa pulchrina (assembly GCA_905475315.1). Classification (NCBI taxonomy): domain Eukaryota; kingdom Metazoa; phylum Arthropoda; class Insecta; order Lepidoptera; family Noctuidae; genus Autographa; species Autographa pulchrina. Next base: position 5,965,348 of record FR997773.1, read on the forward strand.
AAATCCTCCGGGCCATCTGTCGTTAACTATATTGCGTGAAATTGTTGTTCTGTACGCACTATGTATTAGTTTTGTACGTTAAAGCGTTGCAGTTTTTGAATTTGAATTTTGAATAATGTAGGTATCTGTTTTTCAATTTTATCACTGTACACAAAATAACACTTTTATAGATTATTAACTTTACCACATAGTCATTCTAGTTTGTTTGCACTGTTCTGTTAGTTATTTTAAATTGTTTTGAAATAGTTTTATCACTGTATTATGATAGATTATGATAATGTAAACAAACTTTATGTCACTATTTTGAAAGACGTTTTTATGCACAATGTCTTAAAATAACGTCGAGATAACGTTACCACAGAGTTATTGCACTATTATATTGCGTATTTACTCGTTATTTACTGCAAAAATGGACTTTTAGTATTTTTAAATAATTAATTTACGTGGAGACGATCTTTACTGTGGCACTAGCGCCATCTCTACTGCAAATACAAATACTTACCTACTTTGTTCTAAGCTTCACATATTAAGATCCATTTCTTCTTTACTCGGCATGCATCAGCACTATATCACAGATTTTTTTACCATTTAGGTACACTTAAATCGTAACTAACGTTTCAGTCACCTAGCCATTTAATGTGGGCAATGAGGTACTTAAACATATTTAGTAGGTAGGTATCCTACATATTAATTATACGTATTTGTTCTTTTGCGTATTCAAATGGTGGGTAGGAAGGACCAATTCAAGTCCATGCAACCGAATTTGACCTATGTATTAATTTATATTTAGGGTAAATAACAGCAGGTAGGCAACATTTGTAACCACCCACAAAAATATTTAACAAAACGGGTATCGAACCCATAATCAATAGCACAACAGTTTAATCACGAAACTGTAACTAGCTTTATTTAGAATGTAGGAATCTACCTTATTTCATTTATGTGTGTGTATGTGTGTGTGATTACTCTTGCAAGTTATTGTAACATCTGTTTTGCACTGTCGTTTGTGCATACTTACATACAAAATCTATACCTACAGAGTAAGCGCCATCTACAGGAGCAGGAACAAAGCTTTTCATATTATACCTACCTACAGCTGTAGAGTAATAAAATAAAAGGGATGGCGTAATATTCTGTTTTCTAACTAGATGTCGCTAGGTAAAGATTTCATAAGTCCAGTTCTGCCTGTCTAGATATTTAACAGATGTGTTGGAAGCATGGAAGACTTGGAGTCTGCTTCTGATGTTCATTGTTAAACCCTTTGATTAAATTATTATTTATTTGATTACGTTTTAGCCTTCAGAAGTTATTAAATTAATTCTAACAAAAATAGACTTTACATCAAAGTAGTAAAGTTCACTTTTGCATACCTACTGTTTTCTTTTAGATTTCTCATTTGTTTCAAACTTTTTTTGGTGTAGAACTGTTGTTTGGTGTACATTTCTGTTTGGATAATGCAAACTGCATGCTTTTAAGCCATACAATTATGCGTATTCTCTTCAAAGCAAAATAAATGCCTTATTTTAATTGTGCCACTTGCAAAGTCAAAAACACAAATTCATAGTCCCAGATAATTGTTATTATTTAAAGAAGGCCAATTACAAGATATTATTGACATTACCAAATAACAAAAACATGGTACACAGGTGAACACTTAGGTAAATATTAGAAAACAAAGAAACACATAGTTACGTTTTTAAATATTTACTAATACCAAATCAATCTTAAACACACATCAAAACATACATAATATGCACAATCTCACTTAACTAAAATTATTTATACTCTATATATTGTTTTCCGAAAACAATTTTAGATTTTTTTATTCTCCGCTATATTAATACTTTAATGAAAGATAATAATAAATATGTACAAGTTCATTTAAGGCAATCGATTAACATTTGCCCTAACAATAAGTACAAATTAATATTAAAAAACAATGACATGTATTAAGCCCGTCTGCTGATGGCACTAAGCATGTTTCAAGAAACAAAATTACTAATGTTATTGCTTATGAAACACAGTATATTTCTAGTTATTGCAGACATATAATTATTTGTACGTTAAACACATCTATTTCATCACATATTTTCACCATTAACATGAAACGGAAACCTCGAGCTGTTATGGCATTTGCATTTTGTGATTAAATCTTTAAATGCTTTTTTTGTATTAGTATGATTTGTACGAACTATAAATGTATCTATAAATGAAATATGAATGATCTTGGTCTTTACAGACCTTAAAAACAAACTAAATACGAATCTTCTGCGGAATTGATTAGTGTAACTAATAATTTCAACTCTTAACAAAGGTGAAACAACAAAAAAAATGTTTAACATTGTTCTGAATATTGTCCAGCATAATTCTATAAACAAGCAATTTTAGACCTTACTGCGAATGCGCAAAGATGAAAATAACGTGTACGATTACATGAGATGATGTAATGTGAAAGGCAACCAGTCAATAACAGGTTGACAACGTTATTAAGGTAATTTTCAATGCCCTTAAGTTTTACATATTCATTGGGTATTAACATTTTACGGGTATTTTGAATTGTTAACACGTGTTACGAATGAGGTCTCAAATTAATCGTACTTATGTATGAATGGGAGACCAACAAAATTAAGTACTTATTTTATGAAATATTTCATGGACGGAGTGTTAACAACGGATGATATTTTACAGTGATGTTTTTACGAGGATATTTACTTACAAACGTACGTGTTCAATAAAGCTTTACTTATATAGAAATATAAAAAAATTAACAGATTCTAACTCGTACAATTTTGTAAATGGAAATTTTGTAATATATTGATTTTATTATTCCAAACTCTATAGAAGCACCTAATTAATGCAAAACGTTAAAAAAATTACCGACTAATTGCTTATAAACAACGTAATTTAAAAGAAAATATGTATCTTTACAGATAACGAGCGCGGTATTATATATTTATCTACCGCATTAATCTCAATATCAGATCTCTATAAAATCTTGTAAAAATATTCTCTCAACTTATATTAGTCGAGATTACTAATAAAATATTATTTAGTATTATAACATCTCTATTGCACTAATCGTGATAGTTATTGTTATATTTATTGCTTTTAAATACATTATACAAGTTTTTTACATAACAACTGTATGTAAGACGAATAACTGCCCTTGTTACACAAAATCAATGTTTGTATAATCTTTGAGATTATTGCGTAAATATTTTTTAATGAAAAACTTACGAATGCAGATCTCTGATATTTATATGAGATAACGAAACCTAGAGATTCCCGAAGAGATTGTAACGAAGGCACTTATAAAGTTATTTATGTTGCCACAACTAAAGTAGATCTACTAGACACTAAAACATTTGGGTATTATTACTTATATACTTCTACAATTAATATTTCAAAACTGACGACGATAAATGTATAAAAATTAACATTTAGAAAAGTTAACAATAATTTAATCTCTTCTAACTTAGCTATTAATTAGCATTATAACAATTTCTATAGAACCAAAAAGGTAAGAACATTGTACATTTAATTAAGGCACATGAGATGTACAAATATCAAAGTTATCTATAAATATTAAGCACTAAGAGAATACAATGCTATAAGTATTATTTATTTCAAAAGACAATCCATACACCCATTGACCGATATAGAAGTATTCATTTTTAATAGGAAGACATTCATGATTTCGAATTTGATCAGAAAATGTAGTCAAAATTAATATAAATTATAAGTCTTTGGTTTTAAAGTAATGTAAAATGATTGCCGAAGATTTGACGGGTCAATGAGTATATGAAGAACAACCTATATTAGACGATAATCCAATGTCAGTCCAATTAATTTATGCGAAGCAATTTTATATATTTTAGCATCGTGGGTACTTACTTGGCCTCTTGCATGACGCCATCTTGTTCCTCTGACGCGCCACAGAGTATCCATGTAGCGCAGCGATCAATTTGAACGTATTAAAATTGCGTGCGCAGTCGTACTTTATATAGTACATTGGGTTTTATGGATATATAATTTTCATCATCATCAAGTGAGATTTACTAAGATGAAAAATCATGACTCCATAACAGAGCTTAATTCATACAACGAGCTATAGGTTAAACTTTGGTGCATTTGTGATAAAGAGAAACCAAAAGCGAGCTGTTAGAAAACGCATTTAAATGTCAAAATACTTTCTAGCTACTGCATGAACTAAGCTTTAGTTAGAAGTCAATATTTAACGCAAACCATCTTTTTTTAGAGACGGCGCTAAAAGTGCTAATTTGTAATAAAAAACTCTAATAAATCTAATAAAAGTTAAGAAAAAATCTTTAAATTTAACATGTATAGATAGTAAAGGGGACACGTTTAACGCCGTGATTTGTCCGGGTAGCCTAACAACACTCGTGCTTCAACAACAACACGTTAAGCGACAACAGAAGTACAATAAGATACAATATAGTAAATATAGTCGATGGCGTGTGCCATTTCATTAAAAAAATTATATAAAAATGTTAATAAAGTTCATCATGTTATAAACATAACAGGCATATAAATGTTAATAGTTAGACTATTATAATACATAGTATAATGTTAAACGTGAAAGGCCCAACAGCTAATAGCTACATGGTGGTCGATGTTCCGATGAGTATGTTACGCGGCGACATAGGGCCGGCGTGGAGCGCCCGCCCGCGACTCCTGTTAGTTCCTCGGCGCCGTTAGCACTCACCTAGCCGGGTTAACGAGAAGAGAGAAAACAGAATGTTAGTATCGATCAAAATGTCATGGTCCGACTACACGAGTACCCCCAATCGCGAGTTGGCACGCTTTAACGCTTGTTGCGCTGGTTGCTGCCGAGCCGAGCTGGGAGCGACACGAGTGCGGGGACTTATGCTATGCGAGATGGCTCGAGGCACGCAAGACAGTCGGGACGGCAACATGCAGCAATGCAACAAGCGATAAACCGTGGACTCGGATTGACATGACTAGTGTACGGAATTTCTCATAAAAATAGAAATTTGAATAAAAATGAAGGGGAGGCTATCAGGCATTCGCGCCGCGACACTTGTTCTGTTTGTGGCCCAGTTAATAAAACTATACGGGTACTTCATTAGTTTACGCAGTTAATGGTTGAAAAATGTTAAGTCAATTTAGTATGTAAATGATAAATCTACAAATATAGGATTAAATGCCCAATAGTTCCCAAACGAGCAGTGCTTGAAACATATGCGGTCACCGCGATGCGACAAACACTGCTCAGACAAACAAGCATAATAAATTTATCACTTATGTATAACCATAGCACCCAGATGCAAGTATGTAAGTTATTCAACACATCGTTGCAACATCTCAATAGTAGATACATGTACATGGCGGCATTCTCATAAAGTTGTTAATAAGTCTGTGATAACGAATCAATGTCATTACATATTTGCATGTTAGTGACTCATATAATATAAATACATAGTTACAGATAATCTGCAAGTTGTGACAATAGCAGTTATGATAGTGCACTTATAATTATTATTATGTCAACAAACGGGAACTTGGCCTTGTGGAGTTGCATGTTAGTTGTGTGAGGCTACAATTGACCAAATGACTGCACGTCATCAACTTTATCGACATATATACTTATTACTTTGTAACACATAAACATTGACACCGCGGACCTAGCGAGACTAGTGAAAGAAAACGCTTCATGTAAATTTCAGACGATTTATTGCGTGTATATTTTCAGAAAATGCATTTATTTACAATCAACAACGGAAACAATACTTTACAAAACATTATCGCATATTATCATTTATTTTTATAAAATTACGAATAGCATTTCGACTTAAATCATTTCATATAAAAAGCGTGAAAATACGTAACCGACATAATGGATGTCGGCATCTTAAATCCACAAGGACACAAGTGCAAATTATCTTAATAATAAACCACTTTCAAATAAGAAAGTAAATATAATACCTAAGGCAAAAATAAAAACAACTAGCTTAAAAAATTTCATATAAAAATCTTATATTGACTAATAGAAAGTTGTGATGATTATGAAAAACATATCGAGTCAAAGGAGGGGCATTACGTTTAATACTGGATTGATGGCACAAATTCTGAGAATGCTCTTTCCTTTGACTAATACTGGGCGAGACTCAGGAAAGAAGGATCTCACAACCGGATTGTAGCACCTCCGTGGATTCTATTTGGCAATATTGAACACTACGGTCTACGCAACATCAACTATGACAAACTTCGCGATATAAGAAAAGTGTAACATCAATCCTTCTTCCCTCTAATATATAATTTATACCTGAAAATATTACGACTGTCCGAAGACATGTTGTGATTTCAATTGTTGCAACAACAGCATTGAAAACAACGACAGACAAATAATTTGGTAACGCTGATGTTCAACTTTGAATAGATAGAGCGTCTCTATAATGCCTCGCATCACAACATGTAACAGATCTAAATATCTAAGAGAAATATAAAAATCACAGTTTTCAAATTATGCAGTGTCACCTCAGATCCGGTATGAAGAGCGATAATACATCTTATCCTCATACAAACTATTCAAGAACGTAACTAATAAGTACACAATATAATAAATAAAAAATAGTGACACAGAGAGACAGTAAAGCAAAGGTACCCACGCATTCTCAAGACGAATATGATTGCTCGGAAACACAAAACTAAAAGAAATACAAAATAAGATATTTTTTACTTGCGAGTAATTGAGATGCATTAAAAAGAGATTCTATAGAAAAATGCAAGTTTTTTGTGCGACACCAATGACACAAGCAAACGTATTCATCTAGCTGCATGCGCGCGCACGCGCTTCTCACCTTGTGAACAAAATGGCGGCGTGAGAGCGATTTGGCGGGAATTAAGGCGCCGGTAAGGCAGTGCGCTGGTAAGGGTGCTCCCTGACCTGCGCGAGCCGACCCGCCCTCCTCACCACACCTAGCGGCATATACACATTAACATCTGCGGCTTAGCTCAACGTTACACGCACCGGCTCGGTGCACCCACACCTTTGCTGATCAGTGATCACATATAGATATAGAAATTAACAGGAAAACAAATTTGGAATACAAATAGATTTAAAGCTGACAGAGATTTATAATAGAGCTGGGTAGACGCTTTACATCTAAATGCTGTGAAGAAGTTCAATCTCATTTATAAAATAGATATAGAAAAATGTTATCGTTTGCGACCAAACGATCGCAAGTAACTAGTTATCACTGCCAAATACTCGTCTCTGTCGTTCGGTAATACTAAGATATAACTTTTAATATTAAATCTTCATTTGGCAGTAATACTAACTTCTATTATTATGCTTAGGCCTATAGATTATTCTATTATCTATTTTATTGCTTTGGAAAATATAACAAAATAAAAACTTTAAACGAGCGGGTCTACGAACGCCCGGTCAAGGTACAGGTAATGGCTGGCTTCGATAATTTCAGTTTTAAATAAAATTGACTACAGTGTTAACTGCGATATAATAAACCTAAACAATAAAATACGGGTGTATAATATTTTCATAAAGCTCACTCTTTTCTAACCTAACTAGAAATCTTTTAAAGATAATAATAATAATACTTAGCCTATGGTATGTTTATAAATATAATAATATGGCTAATAAATTAATAAGTTACGATATAGTTGTTGTAATAATAACATGGTGCACGATGCGGGTACATTATGTTATTGTTACACGGCAAACGTATATAAACGTTTATAACCGCCTAGAATGTTCCACGTTTTGTTCGTAATGTGAGTGTGTATCGCGTTATTAATTTTGTCAGTTTTGTTAAAAAAAAGTTAAAATTTAAATGTGTTGTTTTCGTAAATCAATTTGTATTTGGTCCCTTTTGCTTGTAAAATAATTGCTGAATTACCTAGGCAACTCATTGCGTCATTCAGATAAAACTATTGTTAATACGAAAATTTCAGTTATTCACAAGTATTCAACAGGAAATTAAGATATAAGGATGAAGTATACCACATGCATACGGTGGAATTTTAGAATACATGATAATACTTTATAATAAGATTTAACTTATTCCAAAACTCAATGAAGTTTGAATCGACATTAACGTATGTTAATATATTATTATTAGTTGTGTTACAAGCAAGGGTTATCACAAGAACTATAAATGAATGGCTCTATTCATATCCATCTCTATTCGAGTGAAGGATAACATCAGTAACAAGACAAGTAAATAAATATATATAAAACTCTATGTCTTTGTATACTAAACATCGGTAACTTATATAGAGTTCTATTGGCAGTTAAGATTCAACTAAATAATATCTAATTAAAAACAATTATTCAACTGCCATCAACCCTAACACGAGACAACTGTTATAAAAGAAATATATTTTTTCAATAAATAGCTATTTGATCATTATATTAATTTGAATAAATAGTAAATTATTCTGTTATATATTAAATAATATAAATCTTTGACTGTCAAGTAAAACAAAAATTATAATTTGTATGATACTGTACAAAACAGCTGTAGAAGAAAACAATGTTGTAAATAATAAAATTCAAGATGATAACATCGTAGGTACAAAATAATAAAATCGCTAAGCTAAACGTACTTAACATAATATAATCTTAAAGTATAAATTGATCATGGCGTTTTATTATGACTGTAAGAGGACGTCCTGAGGCGTTTAGAAGGAGGATAATGATATCAAGGACGGTAATAATGATGCGTAGTGCGATACGGCGCTTGCAGTCTGCCGTATCTTATTGTGGGCTGAAGCGGCCAATGTCAAAAGCCAGCTAGCAGATATCTCGACGCTGCAAACCCCATTAAAATAATTTATATCACACACAGTTCAACATAAGCTCGACACCATACGTTAGAATAGTGTACATTAGTGAGTTAGTGCTGTGTAATCATGAGCCTGATTGTTCTATGTTAAGCTGATTTAATAGATAGCTATTTAGTGATGTGGCAGCTACCACCAACGTTATCGAGTTTCTGTGTCTCATTTACTTTTTGGTTGGAGTTATTTAGTCTAATATCGCGCAGCAGGATAATCCCTCCAAAAATGGCTCCAGATGTAATCGGTCAAATCGCGTGCTATGGGAAAGAAACAAACCGTTACAATCTTGTCCGTACTCTATTTTTGTGATAAAGTTCAGTACCATCACATAACCCCGCAATATTATTGTGTCAATATAGAATATGCGAAAATATTAGACGTGACGAAAAATGGCTATAAAATGTACCAGGTTGTAATTACTTTGGCACTAAGTATGTCGTTGAATTTTGAAAAGTTTTCAATTTTGTTTTGTTTTTTTGCGTCTTTATTGACCATCAAGAGAAGGCAATTTTGTTGAGATTATTCTGCTATTCAGTATTCTACATAAGGCTGCTCGAGATAAGCTTGTTCTATAAGCTTTGAGAAAACAAGTTTTGCGACATACGGCCGTGTTTGTAGGTCACAGCAAAAAAAACTGTTTTGATCGATTCAAATGTAGTAAGGAGCTAGGATGACGGTATTGTTCGCGTATGACAAGGACTGGGAAAGCCTAAAAAGGCCATGACTTTGTGGACTGGACTATGATCCTACGATACGCCTATGACCTGAATGACTGATACTGGCTTCTATAGCCAGTTTTCTAAAAGCATTTTACCGTTACTGTCGTAAGCTTTCGAAGAGTGTGTATGCCTGTAGGCAGTTTATAACATGCGGTTATTTTGTTCGTGGTTTAACAGTTATCAAATTGTGATATTAAGTTTAATTATTTTAACACTAATTTGATCTAAAATTCGTTTACCTAATATTATGACTTGATTACATTTTGAGTCTAGTGGACGATTACTGGAAGAAAACCCGGTACCGTGTGTATGTAGCGTTAGTAATAATATGACGATGTTTGATAACTTTTTAACTATCATCTTCATTATTTTCGATCCAACCTGGTAAATAAACTGTTTCTTGCTTAATAGACTATACATAAAGTAAATAGTCGAGAGGTACGTTCTAGCTATTTAAGAAATATCATTGGGTATTAAAACAGTGTCATTTTACGTATTGATTGATTAGGTACTGTTTTAGATTGGAGATGAAAAAATATGGTAACGTTATCAAACATCGCTTTAAGAGATCAACGGGCGAACAACCCACCCGTATGGTCAGCAGCGGCGTACTCCGTGGTGAGCAGGGGGTTGGCGGCGGCGGTGAGCGCGGCGTAGTTGGCGTAGTCGTAGGGCGAGGCGTAGATGAGTTGGTGCGCGGGCTCGCCGGGGGAGAGCAGGCCGGCAGCTTGCGCGTTGGAGCCGTTGAGCAGGCCGGCCTGTGCTCCCGCCGACATGCGCGGGGAGAGGATGAGCGGGGCGCCGAGCGGGGCTTGCGTGCGCAGCGTCACGCCGCCGCCGCCGCCGGGCGCCAGCAGCCGCTGCGTCTCCGCCGCCGCCTGCGCCACGCGCCGCCACTCCTCGTCCGCTGCACAACACACTTTATTACAAGTCGTCACGTCACTTGCTAACTTAATCAGTGACTCTTTCTTTACTTTTTCTTCCATATCTAATATACTGCTGAAATAAACCTGTTTAAAAAGTGGATCTTTAATTGTGTTTATTTCTGAGTATAGACCTCCCTTTTTTTCGTCATCTGATACGAAGTGTGCTGATATAAAATGATAAACCCATTTTGATAAACAAACGTCAAGCGTTGTAGATATGTGAAGTTGTAAAACTCATACATAATTTTAGGCCCCATATGGTGATAAGAAAGGAAACCAATTAGCAAAACCGTCCGAGCTTTAAATATATTTTAAGCAATCTGAAACAATCTGTTATATTGCAATTGTATGTTGGTAAACCATTGCAAAAGTAATTTATTCATCTCAATAAAAGGATTTTATTTATCGAAAATTGTGTAAGGGAATTAATTAATTTGGGTTCCTACATTCTTTACATAGTCTATTCTCAGAAGAGTGTATTATTCATGTGATCATAGTCAATACCAAGAATTTTGCATCTATCGAGACTGACGAATTGAATTTATTTAATCAATGTATTATCGTAAATATTTTTTAATTAATAATTCACTGAATTATAAATAGTAATCAAGACTAAAACTCATTTCGCTGTCCGTAGCTAATACGTCTTAAGCTCGAACGGTTACCAATGGCCCTTAATTAACGATAAGAGATCTTGGCTCGGTGAAATCACCCATGTTAATAGTTAACAACCGTAACATGCCACAAATCAATTAAGTTAGTCATCTTAGCAGTCGCCTTGATGACTCACATCCGCAAACAAAAGACACAGTTTATGCCCATTTCAACAATAGGAAACGTAATGAAAACAGAGCAGAATATGCACAGTTGACAGAAAACAATACAATGTAAAATAATCCCACGATTATTGTGCAATTCCCATGCAAATATTGTGGCCCAATATTTTTTGCATCCATCAAAACACTGGGTATGTCCTTACCCTCTCACATTCTTTGAAAATGTAGGTGACATGTCGAAAAACGTATAGTTTTTATATGGCCTGGAAGATCTCTTGGACCTTTATTGGTTAGCACCCTTGAAAACCTTACGCAAAAACCCATAAAACCAATCCGATGACGACTATCTATTCCTCAAAATGGTTCATCGCTTTTCATCAGTGCCCACTCAGGTATAAGCCTCTCCCATTCGACTGCGCAACTTGCCAGTTGCCAGTTGCGGTGACCAAATGTCGGATATAGATAGTCAGGGGTTAGTATCACTTAGTGGCTAGGGTTAGTGACAAAACATGAATGCGACCATACTTATGAGGCACTGACCGTTGACGGGTACCACCGCCTTAGTGCTAGAGTCGCGGTAAGTGCCGTTGATGATCGCCAGCTCCATCAGCTGACGTTTCTTCAACTCATCTTCACCATCAGCTTGCTGTGAAACAAAACAAACCCATAATAAGTACAGTACCTCGAATGTAGATCACTGTATGGCCTTTTAATGAAGTCAATTACGGAGCTCTAGTAGTGAAATAAGGTCAGTGTCGGTTAACACTATATTTGTCTAGCTTGCGTACGTGAAAACTCGTAAATCAATTATGACTTTGATGGCAATTTTGTAGCCAAGAATATTATATTTATTTGGCAACAATATACAAAAAATATACAAAATAAATAGATTCGCCGCAGAACATAAACTATTTCTAGTTTTAAAATAGAATTTATCTTAGTATTATGACTATGAAGTTATGTAAAAACACTTTGAGAATGTTAATCCGAGTAAATGGGATGTATTTCTATAATGTTCAAGAGAAGTCTTGTTTGATGATGACCAAGGAGAAACCGTAGCTTCAACTAAACAAAACTATTACCGTATCTAGGTAGAAGGTAACTAGTGTTCGTTAATTGATAGTAATGAGTCGAGCCACGGCACCGGCAGCACGCTGCGGTTCAACACAATTGCAGGTGACGTCATAACGCCTTAAATGCACGGCAATGAACGTAACACTGGACGAGATCCATATAAAGATAGTAAAACAATGTTATATTTTTTCTCAAGGAACTTTTCATTGACATTTTCAGTTACTACGGAAAATTCACAAACATTTGAAGTAATAAGAGTGAATATACTGAAGATAATACAAGTGTGTGCCAAAATTTCTATTTAGTAGGTACTTCCGTCTGCCAGTATGTTAGGGATTTATCATAGACAGATAACAATCACAGCAGCTCCAACGATTCCAGTAACGTTGCGTGTTTACTAACTATTAAATTATTCATACTTTACTATAGTGGAATTTTTAACATCACGGGTTGTCCAAAAGAAAGATCGGAGATAACTTTGATTTCACTGGATCATGAACTTTTACGAAGGCATTTTGTGATTCCGTTGAGGTTGGAATGGATTTCCTACGGGCCTATCGCCGCAATTCAAATGGAAACAATCAAATTCTGTGGCAACCTGTCCGACTAAAGATGCCTTTTAAAAGAACGACATTGAACATGCGCGTAAAATTCTATATATCCAAACTCGACAAGATGCACAATTGCGTTAACGTGGAGCGATTAGAAGTTCTTCAAAGCTCTTTTCGTCATTGTCCACCACTAGTTATTATTTATAATAAAATATTGTAATTCGAACAAATTGAACCCAACTTACGGGAATAAGCAGACGTTTGACTTCGTCGACGGCCCTGGCCAGCTTTATCTTCGCCCTGTTCTCAGTGTCTTCAACTGTGAGTAGGACGTGCAGGTCGTCAGCCAAATGTTCCCAATTTGGCTTACCTCTGTTTGCGTCCTCCTGTAATTCATAATAAACATGCTATATTTAAATTACTATTCATGAACTAAAAGCATCCTTCATTCGTGGTTTTCTTTCCTAGATTACGAGAATGATTACGAGAGATTTAATGGTGGCATTAATAAAGCTATTATTCAAGGAAATTTAAATAATATATAAGTTGAATTCTAATAATAGTCCAACAATAACAGTCTAATACCGTATACAATTTCAACACTTATGAGATATTTCAGCCCACACAAAACACAGAATCATTGCAATATTACATTTTACAATTACTATTGATAGCTGAAGCATGGCTGTGAATATAAATAGCAACGAATATTCTCAAGGACGTAACTGAACATTTAATGGCTTGAGCACTTCAACTAAACCCATACATATTCAAATCGAAGATCCATATACGTACGCTTCGAATTATTTAGGTATTACCATTCGTCGAACTGATTCAACTACAGCCATTCGAACAAACAAGAATCTTTGAAATGCTTGATATTTAAAATTTAGAACTACTTTCAAAGCATAGGAAGTATAAATGAGACGTTAATTAATAAAGAAAACATATTGCAAGTCTTTTGTAGTTGACAATTGTAGCCTAATTGCTGAGTAAGAAAAGAAAGATTTACGAGTGCCAACTACATATCGAAAGTCTGACAACGTGTAAAATGCAAAGAAATGAAAAATATATTTGTGGAGAAGATTGTGAAAGGTTTAGTTAGTGCAACATTCAAATTTTGTGACATTTCTATTTTGATTTGCAACTATGAGTACGATGCATGGCGCGTGTCACCTGTTAAAGTTTTGGGATGTTGTCCATTTGTTGCACTACTTTGCTAGACGCCAACAAATAAAGTGGATTACAGCACTTTGTGTGTCTATGACGTAATAGTAGCAAGGCACTCGACCGTAAAGATGGCCACTTACATACACATGCAAAACACTGAAATATATACCGTTCCTTATATGGTAAACGAATTTCCAAGAACAAATGTCATAGAACAGGTCATAGCTAAACGATCGTATGGTCTATGTCGGTGTAAATTGCATACAGTTATTTCCAAGTTTCCTCTTACGTGGTCAACCACCCGGCCTCGGGGTCCTATACAATACTATATCATAGAAAACCACTAAGTTGCAATAAATATTGAGAAATAATTAACCTGATTTATATCCGATTGTTGGCTGCACAGAAAATAATGAAAATAGTTAGTGACCAGCTTCATGAAATTACAATAAGGATTTTTTACGTACAGATATTCCATTAGAATACAATTAAGTGTACGATAGTGAGTAATAGGAAAAGCCAGATGTATTAATTAGAATTGTTTTTACCTTTTTCTTATCCCTCATTGATCCTTTTCCTCTGACCATGATTTTGCATCCTGTTTCCTGTTCTAGCTGTTTTGCTGTCATGCCTCTGGGCCCGAGAATCCTTCCAACGAAGTTGAACTGGAAATAATAGAAAAAAATACATAAGTTTCAAAGTCTCGAGTATTTATGGAAACAACCGTACTATAATAAACAACAGTAAACCTGATAAAGCTTAGATTTTTAAGCCTATAGATAGCCTTCGTAATATATTTCAAAATTAGCCCGAATACGTTTCCCGTTGCCGATAATAGATCGGCGCTGTGAATGGTCGGCGTTAAGGAAATATTTCCATTGCAATTACGCACTCTTGACAATTAGTAACATAATATTATTTAGATTGTATCAACCTACGTAGAGAGTAAATTATTAGACGAATGGCATAGAGTAAATGCTAAAGAGTACGTTTATTTGTATCCACATATATCGTAGCAGTTAAATAATTAAGACACTATTAGTCCTAAATCCATCCAATTTTATGTTTAACGTTTAGAAACTCAAGAGCTATAATTCAGTTAAAACTTCATTCATAATTTGTTAGATAATCATGAATTCATTATAAGTGCAAGATTACGAAACGATGCCGCGCTGCATGCAAAGACCTAATCCAAGTGTGTGACTACATCTAATGCCATTAGCTGTTGGATTAATTACTCGCTTCGTTACACATAAACTATATTTCCTGTGTATATACGCACGTACATACGTTTAACCTCAATACGTAAGCTTCAAAGCATCGGTCAGCTCAATGTATATGAACTGTGAACCAGTATCATTCTGCCGTCCACAAGCAAAGCTGAGAAATGGACCAGTTGGCTCGCCGCCAACCACCCGTGGTTCACACTAGCGCTTTTTTCTAAAGGGATATTTCAGGGAGGCGAACGACGGCGGTTCAAAATACGCGATAAACAAGCGTAGTAAATAAAAATCGAGGTTAGATATTCGTCACATGTCCCATGCTAAATTGTTTTGCGTGACAGCGTGCAAATTGCTCAAATATGTTATTAAATGTGACTGAAAAGCGACGTCGGCAGTAAACTAATATTCGTTTGCGAACATTGTCTTTGAAGTCATAAATCAGTACGGATATCGTTCATTTTCTTTGCTTTGACAATAGATTCATTAGATATAGCTAGTGGCGATGTATTTCAATAAGAAATATGAGATGCGGAAATAGGCACCTCGAGCGAGCTGGGACAGCATTCGTTAGCCGTCGCGGTCTACCGACTGCGACGCCGACAGACGACAAATTGTAAATCACTCGGAGAACAGACGGACCGAAGTTTCGCATGTCGATACATATCTTTATCTTACAAATAAATCTTTTTAAGCCGACCAACTGTATGAGATGAGACTAGACTAGACTACTATTCTATGTATAAGCTTGGTTTTTCTGAAGTGTGCGTTACAGTGCTACAATATTTAGATTATCTTCTTCAAAGGAAATGAGCGATTTCATCGCGTAGCTTTTAAAATTTGTAAATAAAACAAAACAAAAATGTTTCTTCGCCGCCTAATTTGATGTGATGGAAAATATCATTTTACCACAACATTTGAAGCTTATTTTCTTTGATGTGCACACGTAGGATGCGGGAGAGATTTCCTTCTATCCCGTTTATCTGGTCGCGGTTTGTAAGCATCATAAAACCCTAGCCGTAATCTCGTGTTGATCATAAGTCTAAAGCGGAGGGCAGGTCCGATGCTATTTAGCGGTAGGCCACAAACTGCTTGCTAGTGAACACTTCCTTAATTCCTTTGCATGACTACTATTTTGTTATACTTGAAACATATTTATTTTGTTGATTTGGTAGATTCAATATAGGTTTATACGGTAAGCAACAATTAAGATAAAAACACATGATTTTTTATAGTATTGTGGTTAATTCTGTTCATGTAAATTATATATATATATTTATCCAGACCGATTTCGGCCACAGCGACTTGGTTCTACCTATTGAGAGCTTCGCTGATGTGCTCTCAAGATAAAAAATATGTAAATTATAAGTTGGCCATACCTAAACGCTAATTTCCCACATATCGCTAAGATAAGTATGATAACTATTAAATAAAAAAAAATATATTTCTCATTAATCCTCATCCACGATCTGTAGACCTCTCATATTGCTGTTTTATGTGCTTTCAAGCAGTTTCCTTTTGCCATACCTTCACTGTTACCTATAGACGGTGCGGCAATGTTACGTACAAATATTTAAATGTCAAGGAACGTCACAATTTCGCCATGTGACGGGAAACAAAGTTCGATCGCAGGCGTTCTGTCGCCGGACGTCGTCGTCGGCAACGTCGAAATAGCGTCGCGATAGTTGGCGAGCCGCCCGTGTTTACTTTATTGCATTTTTTCACTGTTAGTAATATTTTTATGAGAAAAGTAATTATTTTATTTTTTACATTACAGAAATACCTGCGCGGTTTCATGGTCACAGAGATTTTCACTTTCTTTATTTTCGATCTAGAATAGAATAACTAAACGCTTGCTGTTACTAGGTTGTACTTAAGATGCATCTCACACAAATCACCTTTGTACAATCATTCCTTGCAAATGCTACAAAAAATCGGGCAGTATACAAAAGCATGGGAATCGTATATGCCACAGCCACCGCCGCCGGCGCATCTAATCGATAAACATTAACCAATTGCATTCCAGCCTACGGCGCAGGCGCGTACCGCCCTTTATTACTAACATACACAAAGTAGGTACTATTAGAAGAATTAATTCAAACACTACAAGTTATCTGTTTAAGTATTGACTGCTATCGGAATTAATGCAAATAAAGCTATTGGTTTGTGCAACGATAAATCAGTAAATGCTACTTGTATTACTGCATTATAAAGTACTAAAGGAGATAATAATAAAGATATCGGTATATAACTTTAATCCCTGTTTTTATGTATAATCTGACAGATCATGACGATTTACGCCTCCCATAATAACATTAGAGTAACATTTACATGACGCTAATTGTTTGAATAAGTACTCGATATATGGAATTGTAAAGTATTGTTTAGAACACATTTTTTACCTCAAGGAAACAAGTTAACATGACATGTACGTATCATGTAATAATATCTATAATAAAAGGAAAAACTAAACACGGGTTTCGTTATCGACAGTGCAGTTGTTTGTCAATTGACTTAAAATACCAGTAGTGGAATCGCTAACGCAGCGTGACACTAACAGTAGACTAATTTTATTTAAATGACACTAACTGAAACACAATACTGTTTATATTGGGTAGAAATGCGCGAGTTTTCCATTCGTAATTGGCAGTGGTTTTGAACCCTAATGATAGCGTTCCGATAGTACCGCAAACCACGTGCACGGTGCAGTTACCACGGACGCGATAAGGACAAGGTCCCATTTGTAGCGGAATTTAATATAATAAATAAGTAAATTTATTAAAAGTTTCAGTAATTAATATTCATCATCTTTGATAATTATTTTTTTTATAATATTGTTATAATTTGATAGATTCTTAGGGCAAAAGGAATTTATGTACAGTTTCAAACCATGTATAGATTTAAAACAAAGTCTGCAATCGATACTAAGTTTATGTTATTGAAATTAATTCTGTCTAGTAATATGAACCTATACAGGACATTCTTCATAGTGGTACCTAAATGAAGTATAAAAACTGTGTGTTGACATGTATATTATTATAACCACGCTTTTAATTTCGATTGTTAAGTAAAACAGATATAACTAAAGTCCGGGAGTCTTACAAAATTCAGGTCATCGCTTATAGTCGTCATATTTTAAGGTCACGGCAACAAATATCGCTGAAAATTATTCATGCGCATGAATTCGCGTAAACAAATAGGTAATAAAATATACATTTAACAGAACCAATGAATATAACTTTGCTAGTCAAGTTTTTAAACATGTAAACGCCATAACATTCTTGTAGTATGCAATTTTGTAATGAATATTAAATAAACATAACACGCCTGTTAATTACAATAATATTCTCACATGCATGATTTATTCATAATTCCCTAATTAATTATACAATTCATTTTAAACGTAAACGTGACTATTACGATATAAAAAATAAAACACATATTATTTTTATTAACTAATTAGTGTTACAACACTTCTAAACTAATTTAACTTGTTATTTGTATAAGATTTTTCAATTTTGCATAATTATTTATTGTAAGCGAATAGTTTTAAACTAAGAGGTGATTAAACATAATTTAATTGGTACTATTACATTTTATCGTTACAAAGGTATTTTTTTACCAAACAGTAGTTCTAATTAAAACTCGTTTAAAATAATTACCTAATTTATTTTACGTAGTTCAGCGAGTGCCGTTGATACCCGCTTGTCGCTTGCACACTTACCGCGGTTTATCGATAACAAGCAATGCGGATTCATCGTTTTAAAATATTTATTATTATCATTACAGTTTAGCGCGGTTCACTGTTTCGTGGTATTGTTTAGAAATCCAGTTATAAATGCCTTAATTTGCTAATTTAATACCGTTGGAAAGAATAATGTGGTTTTTAGAATATCTACGAATTATTAAGATACACTAGTCGCAAGTCGCGAGGACGAGTGGAAGAAGTGGAGGGAGGC
Organism: Autographa pulchrina; assembly: GCA_905475315.1. Taxonomy (NCBI): domain Eukaryota; kingdom Metazoa; phylum Arthropoda; class Insecta; order Lepidoptera; family Noctuidae; genus Autographa; species Autographa pulchrina. The sequence goes on from FR997773.1 coordinate 5,984,587, forward strand.
CTTTCCCCAGCAGTGGGACAGTACGAGCTAATAATAATAATAATTTGGATACACAGAGAGTAAGGTTCATCTACTCAGAATTTTCAGTAGGTGAGTGCAAGTGTTTTAGCTTTGTAAATCAGAGAATTTATACGATACGTCATAAGATGCATGTAGAATGCTAAAAGCTATTTCCTCACACGATGAGTGATGTTCTGATGAATCTTATATTTATTACGTAACTAGTACGGGCGTGACAAAACTTTATATTAAGCACACAGTTCACGTACGCACCTGTAAATGTACTGAAGACAAATAAAATTTATATTTGTCGTTCTACGGTTATCAAAGCACAAATCCTTATATTCTTCTTTTAAGAAAACTATTCATAATCAGTGAACCCAAATATTTTATTCGATAGAAATGAAACTTTAAATATCTAATCTATCTAAGAACGTATACTATATCAAACAAGACAAACTATATATAATATGCTTCGCATAGTTGAGACATAATTTAATCGCACACAAGTCATCCATCAATCTAACGAATCAAAGTAACTAAATTTTAGCAAAAAGTTGACATTATCTTAAATTATTAGTTGGTTTTAGGCTTATTGGAATTCCTTGAGATGATGTTCAAAATCAAGGCAACTATGTCACATACCTATTAATGAAATCTAACAATTGGAATAAGAAGGTTACCGTAATAAAACTATTGTCAGAAAAGAAAAGAAATTGAGGCGATTAGATAAATTAGCTTGGGCAAAACGAAGTTTAATAGCCGGAATTATCCACGAAATAACAACATCAAGGTTTAAAAACATGCGTGTTTCAAAAGTTTCCGTAACGATACCGATGGTTGTTTGTCAAAGAAAATTAAAATACATAATCTGAAATGGGTCAATGACTTATTGCTTACTACTACAACTATCACTGACAATGGCTTCCTCTATAAATATATGGATATTTGGCGGAGACCCAAATGGTGGTCAGTGACCAAGTACTTTGCTTTCGGCGTTGAGGATCACGGGTCCAACCATGCTTGGAACGAATACTTCTTAGAAAGGTCATTTGAAATGAGTGTTCAGTGTTATCATGTAGCAGTAGGTGCACATAGTTCGTTATAATTATAAATATATACATCTATACTTATAATAAATCTGTAGAAGTGAAAATTCTGTACATTGAAAATATCGAAAAATAAATGGCGGTGTTACTAGACCGACACCGAACCGAAAAGTGTGAAAAAAAAATGTTTTGTCTGTCTGTTTGTTCAGGTATCACGCAAAAACTACCGGTTCGATTACGATGAAACTTGGTATAATTATTCTTTATTATCCTGGGCACCCCACTGGGTAGTTTTTATCCCGGAAAAGTATAAACAATAAAAAACAAACTTAATTTTGCGGTTAAAAACTCAGTGATAAGTTTCGTCATCCACGCGAACGAAGTCGCAGGCACAGCTAGTACATACATATAATCACGCCTGTTTCCCTTGTAGGGGTAGGCAGAGACCACTTCTTTCCACTTGCTACGATCCTTACCTACATACTTGTTTTGCTTCGTCCACTTTCATTATTCCCTTCATACATGCTCTTCGGTTTAGGGTACTTTTGACCTGGCCTTTTTTCAAGACGTCTCCGATTTGGTCTCGAAACGTCCGCCTAGGTTCCCTTCCAACACTTTCATTCACACTCGCTTTATACACTTTTTTCGTCAATCGTTCTTCATTCATTCTCTCGACATGGCCAAACCATCTCAGCATACCTTTCTCAATTTTTGTCACTACATCTTCTTTCAGACCACAACGTTTCCTTATCTCACTATTTCTTATCCTGTCACTCAGTTTAACTCCTATCATACTTCTTAACGTTTTCAGCTCAACTGCATTTATTCTGCTTTCATGTTTCTTCTGCCATACCCAACTTTCACTTCCACACATGAGTGTCGGGACCAACACCCCCCGTGCACAGCCAAACGAGCCTTATTAGACACCTTCCGACTGTTCATAAAGGAGTGCAAAGCTTCATTCACCATGTTTCCTGCATTCACTCTTCTTTCAATATGACTCTCACACTTTCCATCTCTTGTAAACTTTGAACCCAGATACACAAACTCATTCACCTGTTCAATTTGTTCATCTCCGATCACGATATTGCAGTCTGTCTCTGCCTCATTTCTTTCAAACACCATCACTTTCGTCTTCTTTACATTTATCTTCATTCTCTTTCTAACAAAACTTCCACTCATAGCAGTTACCACCTCCTGCAACTCCTCGGCTGAAGACGCAAGTAAAACTTGGTCGTCAGCATAGAGAAAACATTTGACGAGTAACTCATTCATTCTCAACCTACTTTCATTCTCTTTTAAATCTGTCAAGGAATTGTTCATGAACAGATTAAACAGCCACGGTGACGCTACACATCCCTGTCTAACACCTTTTTCGATATTTAAACCATTCAGTGTATGCCCCGTTTATCCTTACACAAGCACTAGAATCCCTGTAAAGAGATTGCAATGCTCGTATGAGGACACTGCTCACACCGTTCACGGACAATGCTGACCACAGTTAATTCCTCACCACTCTATCATAGGCCTTTTCTAGATCCACGAACCCGCAATGGACCTTCTTGTTTTTAGTCAAACACTTTTCGGCACCTGATCCGTACATCCCATTCCCTTTCTAAATCCCGCTTGTGCATCCCATACTTTTTCGTCTGTTTCATTCACAACCCTTTCAATCAAAACTTTTGCATACAATTTACCGACGACGCTGAGAAGGCTTATACCGCGGTAATTTATGCATGTAATACCGCGGTAATTTATAAATACATGAAAAGAAATTCGAAACTAAATCAATTAGCGAAACATTAACTTCCCTGTTCGGTCATGCGGTGTATAAACACACCTTTCTTTCTTGTTATTTACAATGGACTTAAGTTTCTCCAATAGCACTATTAAGCTATTCTAAGACCAAAGAATTTTATAACCCAACACCAATTTCCAGTGTTCCAAACAACAATAACGATAATGACATCAACGAACAAGAAGCCAGCGGCCGTACACTAATAAATATAAATATTAACCCTAATAAACTTCAACAAAGAAAAGTACAATGGGGCAACAATAACAAAACAAGTGAACTATTGACCGCTGGTGATTGTCCATCATTAGTACGGGTAATGCCGGATGAGTGCAGGTGGGTGTGTACCACTGTACCTACGTACCATATTGCAATTGATTGATGGTATAATTCTAACATAATTGTCGTACAACGATTGGTCACGAGTCACGACGCGATACGAAGTCGCCTCGGGCTCGACTGCTGATGCGGTTCCCAGTAAAGCTTAGTACATGTTATTAAATACATTATTATCTTCATCACTATTATCTTATTTGTCTACTTATTTGTGATCTATTATATCCAGTTTAGGTTTGGGAATGACTGTAATCATTACGTTACGTTACCATTGTGATCTTTACGAAAGTTTGATCAAAATTGTTTAGCATTTTTTTCTTTTTTGTATCTTATATTCAAGAGTTGGATAAATTAACATTTGGTGTTTCAAAGCTCCTTGACAGAAATAAAGCAGTTTGTTTGTTTTGAATTCCTGTTGAGTTTTCTGTTCTGTTCACACTTTTATTGTGTACTCACACCGTTATAGTGGGAATATAAATGATCTATCTATAAGCACAATAAATTTACGGGACAGACAATAAATAATCCTTAATAACTACAATAGCATATAATATTGATTATTAAATCATTTAGGACATTAATGATTTAACAAGCTTTGCCAGAGATTAGTCACGAACGTTTGTTTACCTAATAAATTGAATTTTCTATATAAATGTGACGTGGAAGGTAAATGATATTAATATTTTCAAATGTTTCCAAGAACTCGGATGTGATACATAATTATATTTAATTTATAATGAGTCAGTTTTTGAAACCAGATGCAGCGACTTTTAGTTGAGAAAAAGATTTACTCCCGTGTGATCGTCGTAAACAATCAAACAGATTTCATTTTGTTAAGGAAGTATGAAGTGAAGTCTCAAAATATCTTGGGCAATAAATTCCAAAACAGAAAAATAAAGTATCGATAAATTAAAGCAAGCAAATCTGAATATAGACACAGGATTATAGAAAACAGCTTCAACTGTTAGTCCGCCTTATTACCCATATAAGTCGACGTAGATATTTCTCAGCGAAGCATGCGGCGCAGTTTCTAAAAACAAAGTGGAAGACAATGTACTAATAGATACTGCTGTTAGACAAAGTCTAGAATGGGCTGCGACCCGTGACCCGCGGTCGTCGGAGCGAGACCAATCCGATCAACCTCGTTACCGGTACCGAATGCAGCGATGCAGTCGCATGAAGATACACATGTAAACTGGGGCTAATGATATAACACGTTATAAATAGACTTGAAAATTGGTAAAGAGAAACTTGGTGTTAATCGGGAGTTATAAAAGACGAGACTAACGTGTGCTACGCGAAATAAGAAAGAGTGACCAGAAATATAAAGTCAGAAGTACTTGAATAATATAATATTTTATTTAGATATAGGAATATAGGGAAAGCAAGCCGCTTTCCCTATATTCCTATATCTAAATAGCCGCAACTATTTAAATACAAATTGAGGATTTTATTGTACCTACTTTGGATAACTATTAGTTTTAGGACTAACTTGGTCTGTACTATTATTTCATTAAATAACAGTTAAATATAAATGTGGAATACTTGGATGTTGTATTGCACTTCGATCTTCCCCTTTGAATCTGATTTTTTTGATACTCTCATTCACAATGGGAAACGTGCATTCATTAAACACGTTTCTTGCATTTAAAGATACATTTTTCCTTGTCTTACTGTGTGAAAATTTACGCTGTACTCATTAATCTCTATCATGGAATTTGCATTTAAAAGTTTGTTTATACGTACAAATTATTGTGGGAGCCAACACTTGTCAAACAGGCAAGACGTAGCAATTTAGAATTCCTTGTGTGTTGCATATTACAATGTCGCCGTTTTGTCTTTGTCTTCACGGATACGCAGTTCGAAATTATGTATTGATTCCTAATACTTCAGGTGTCGTTAGTTTATATTGCGCCCTAAACGAACTACTTAGCTTTCTGGTAAGTCACATGCTTTTGCTATGACGTAAGCTTATTTTGTGTAAAGTTTAATCGTCACCCATTGTTCCGTTGAAACGTGATTGAGTAACGAGCATTAGGTAGCAGTTGACCATAATAATTGTACATTATTTATAAGATATAGGTTGTTATTTTTGGCTTACAATAAGCTTCATTATGTAAAAGCTTTACAACTGATAAGGAGCAGCATGCCATTCCCATGGTGTCACTAGGTTTTTGAGTTATAGCGATAAAGATAGACGATAATCTACTAGCTGTTAGACAATAGCGCCTGTTATAAGTTAGTGTCGAAGGCGGCGAACTGTGACCCTTACGTGAAGTACGACCAATCTAATCAACCTCATTACACATACACCGCTCCCTGTTATAGGCTGACAAATATGCTACTAAATTGACGATAGAATATTTAGCACACAGACAAAGAAATGTTGATACACGCGGTTGAAAATCTATTAGGAAATAAAACTACCGCGATCAAAATAGAGACTATAAAAGAGTTCAATGAATCCATTCTTCATTTGTCCAGATTTACACAGTGTAAAGATAAATGGAACGGATATTAGCGGCACACCCACACGTGCGTTTATTGCACATGTTATAGCTTAATATTACGGACTTCGAGCCATAAGAAAAGTTCATTAAATTATACAAAGCAACATTGTAAAAGAAAAACACAGGGCAGTATACCTACGCCTACGCGATGCCACAAATTTAGATGACTGCTCTTGCAAAATTCGAAAGACATCGGGGCACTGCAAACCGGTCAGCTTTGTGAAAAAGATGGTTTATTATAAAAGCCTATAAACGAAAAAAGAAACATAATAAATTAAGGCCAAAACATATTTTTATACAGTCGCGTATAACGTTAGGTTGTATTTTTTCACGAGTTTGTCGTTATTAAAATCACAAATACTACATTATTGTAGCCAACTGCGGTATGCAAGGCCACTTAAATACCCGAAAGCTTCAAGAAAATGTAGTTTTTAATTTACGTCCACCTGGTGTACACTCTTTGATGCTTTAGCCAGTAAAGAATGCTGCATTTAATCGATTTGCTATCCACTCGTAGTCAGAATTTTTTGAATCATATATTCCTACGTATAATCCAACTGTTTCAATCGCATTATTGATGGATAGATTATAAAAAAATATCGTTAATCTACATTGGATCTGAAATTCCGGGCTGTTGGTTACCTAAACAAGTTTCTGACGGTGCAGCAGCGCGAATTGTTTAATCTTTTTGAAACACATTCGCGAGCTTTTACTGATGTTTGCACTCGCGAATGATAAAGCACACGCTGCTTGTGCCAGACGTGTTTTCACTAAAACAATTCAGCCGTCCGGTGCGTTCGCGAGCAAATGTAATTCTGTTTTACGTTCTTTCGCGTAATCTATACTACTTATAATAAATCTGTAAAAGTGAAAATTCTGTACATTGAAAATATCAAAAAAATAAATGGCGGGGGGTGTTACTAGACCGACACCGAACCCAAAAGTGTGAAAAAAAAATTGTCTGTCTGTCTGTTTGTTCAGGTATCACGCAAAAACTACCGGTTCGATTACGATGAAACTTGGTATAATTATTCTTTATTATCCTGGGCACCACACTGGGTAGTTTTTATCCCGGAAAAGTATAAACAATAAAAAACAAACTTAATTTTGCGGTTAAAAACTCATTGATAAGTTTTGTCATCCACGCGAACGAAGTCGCAGGCACAGCTAGTATCTACTATAATAGATGTGTGTATAAACGCGATAAGATTACGCTTATATTATTAGCATAAATCAACGACGGTATTTGATTATTAGTGAAGGTGATTTCAATTATCATTTATTAGTTAGAACTACTTCTATTGACACTGATGATGTTCATGTAGTGTTCCAAACTAACCATACCTTTAAATAACGTTTTATACCGTTATATAAATTCTTTTATTTACGATGCAGCTTAGTAATGGTTTCCATACTGAATTTTACTACCGAATCTGATCCAACGCGTTTAAAGTTATTTACTTCTGAATGTTCAATGGGTTTTTGAACGAGCTACTTTGCTATTGATTTTATTGTCATAAAACCAACTGCAGTAGCTAAAGGTATGCTTTACAATGGCAATGTTTACGAAGAAACTAATATCTATTGTGTCCTAACGCACAAGCAATACGAAGATTTATTACTATCTTATTTATTCTGTGTGCGTTTGAGGCGAGTACGTAAGCTTTCCAGAAACTTAATGAACTATAGGTTACTTTCCTCTTACAAAACTAAACAAGCAACTGCAATTAAGATTCTTTGTATCTTTGTCTGTGAATTACAGTACCTAATTAAATTTCCCTGGATGAAGTACTTCTAACAAACAGTGGTCATTACTTTCTATCGATGTACACACGAGTCTAAGACCTCCATTAAGGCACGCATTGAGTAGTACTTCTTGAGCAGCAAAAAACTGAAGTAACGGACCCCACCGATATGGCAGGATTTAATAACTCCTCCGCCCCTAAATGGAGAGACGCAGATTTCAAGGCACGGGCCCGCCAGTGTATCGATGTCGACTCTTTATCAAGATCGTAACTTTTGCCGACTCGATTTAATTCCAGACGGCAAAAGTCCACACATCTGTTTCATTTAAAACATTTCTATAAAAGAGACCTTCTTGAAAAGTTTGCTAAAATGTATTTACTTATCTAAAATTTTTTTGTCTAAGTAGGTAAATATATAAGGTTGTGTCGTAACCACATTAGATCGGCAAACACTGATTCAACGATACACATGAATTTATAAAAGCCGTTTTAACGTGTTTGTGATTTCTACACCAAAGTCTCATAATTCAGCATAATATATTCTGCGAGAATATTGGCGCATGCGTTTATTACATCTTAAACGCAGTAAAATAATATTTGCATTTACAAGTATTTTATCGATGTGTTAACATCACTATGCAATGCAAGCGGGAACCTGTGGGACCAGAATGAAGTCGAGCTCTCCATGTGGACTATGATCGAGCAGCTTCGATCGTACTCGTATGTGCTCAGCATATCATTTACAACCCCAACAATGCGGAATAGAACATGTTCCGCACTTGGTTCGCATTTATTTTCTATATAGGACTAGGAAAAGAATTAATTAGCTCGCTATCTAAGTGCATTTCTATATGTGCATAACGTCTCAATCTCAAGAATATCATTACTATAAATAGAAAATAATATGTGATTTGTTTATGATTCCATGAATAACAACAATTGATAGGTACTTAGTGGAAAAAATGCGGTTAGTTTTATATTTCTCAGAGATCAGAGCCAGTGCCGTTGTATGGACTATAACGGATCTAAGAAATTCACACTGATGCTGAATACAAATGATATAATACACGTATAAGCCTGCCAAGTGAATCATAAAAACGAATGGAATACGCACTGGGTAAATAAAATTAAACAGGCAATAAAGGTGTTGAAATACGCCCTAAAATCTGCGTACACAATGGTGTATCAAAGAATTAACACGTTGCTATTTGTTGAGCTATAAAGACGAATAGTAGGTACAGTTACAAAAGTAAAACATTTTAAGATATTAGTCACAGCAGCCACAGACCAGTGTACCGAAACTATTGTTCCAACAATGTGTTCAACAAATCGCATACGGTTCGCTCTATTTCTAGAATAGTTACGTTTACTTTACGGCTCAGTTTTTGCGAGCGAATAAAACATTAATGGTATGATTTCCAATTGTGAAAACATTATTTTAAGATTTGGCTCCCTCTTCTATCGTGTCGACATGAGCTATTTGCTCACAGCGTCACGAATATAACGGCAAATTACAAACCAGCAGTAATATAAGTAACAAGCCTGCTTGTAATGTCCAGAGACCGCCAATTCACGCCAAATATTCACACATGCTTATGTAATGCTATTAGATTTAATAGCTCAAAATTTTCTTTAGACAGCGGTTTGTCAAGCTCTAAAGTCTTTCATGAAGGAATTCATGGAAGGTTGATTATACCGAGGATCGCAGAAAATTGCAAGCATTCCCGCGTAGTCCCTTTCCGGGAAAAGGCAATGGAAAAGCACTCTGGTGGTTTTTACCGGCAAAAAATATGGTAGATGCCCGACGGAGGATGCCCATAAGTATTTTAATGGATCAAAAACATATCGTTTTACATTAACGTTTCATGTTTCAAAGGTAGGTAAGACACCCACCTAGTAAGATTATGCAGCATCAAAGGGACTACATGCGATAGATTCCAAGAACTCAATCTTATGACATCTATCTGCATCGTTAGGGTTTCATCATTATTTCTGTGTACGTGACCGATGTCTCAGAACGGTTCTTTTGATCGGTCAATCAATATCATTCAACGATCAATTTATCTTAAGATTTACGTTCACATTGTTAGATTCCTCACAATTATTCAGATGATCTATGGTAACTAATACATTAATCTGAACATGAATATTGATAGTATTTGCGATCATTTAAATGGCGTGGAAATCTCGAGTACCTACCGCATTATATGCTGCTTCGAAACGATCTTGGTTATAAATCTACTAGGTAGGTCTTTCAAATGAATATAATTTGCAATGGCTTGTTAATTCATAACTATCCTCTAACTAATCGAAATGCAGTATTTGAGTACTCAGCTACGAAATGAACTAGAATGAATGTCTGCGTGAATATACTGTAAATGGAATATTTACAGTTACGCGTCCACTTATATTGAAGTCGCGTTATATGTGGTCACTATCCTTACTGAACGGGAACAATGAATAATAAGAAAATAAAGCGAGGTACTTCTTTAGTTGCGTTTAATGTTCCTGTTTCTCACATTACCCCTAATTAATTCAGTAGTTGTTATTCATTTACTCAAAATTGTAATAAAACTCAACAAAATTAATTCAGTGGCGGAGGTTCGTTAGATGACACCATATATGGCGTCCCAGACGAGTTGTTGGCGCCAACAATATATCGCTATGAGTCAACAGACATCTCACTAATGTTGATTAGGTCTAAACACACTTTAAAGGATATGTTATATACATAAAGAATTATTCAACTATCTATCAGATAAAGTATGATTCTCGGGAAAAGCGTTAGTAAGTTTTCCTGGCATGCTATTAGAAAATTTTCGGTAGTCTCATGGAATTTGGAGCAGTGCCCGGTGTATGACATAAATGACAGAAACTTGCCCTTCCCTTTCGCATACGAAAACAACAGATACCTGCCATTATTTATCTAGATTTTACGAATATGATTCATATAGCTACTGATGTAGAAGAAAAACACTATAATATGTTGTGTTCCATGATTTACGATGATGTTATCGAATTAATAGTAAAGATTTGAATACCAAAATATGAGTTAAATAACATGATTGTTTAACCTTTAAGTAAAACTGGTGTTTATTGCAAAAACTAAACGTATAAAGTTACATTGACAGTCAAATAGCACTGCGTGAGAAATGTGAATACATTGACAATATTTTCATCAGCTGCAATCGAACTTGGCACGATCATGAATTCTAGTGATATTCGATTTTAATAATGAATCATTCGGTTCAATGAACTTGTTACCTAAAAAGGATTCCAAACGTGTTCTTTCGCTATTAATCTGTTCGTTACAATGAATGGACGGAATCATTGATCGTCGTGTAAGCATCAACAATCATTCCAAAGACGATATAGCCCTGACATAAGTCACCAAATGTAGCAGCCTGCCAACCTTGTATTTCTGTATCTATCTGTATGACTAACGCAACTTGTACAGTAAAACTTGTTACCCGCTACAATTAGCTCGACAGACGAAGAAATTATTAGAATTCTCTTCAAGAGAAAAACCTAAAGAAAGCTCCGATGGCTTTTTAAGATAGCTTTATGTCGTGAGGTAATTGACAAGCTTATTTATTACATTTTAGCAATCCTATCAATGCTGATGTTTCACAGGGAGACCGTTAAGTGGTGTTCCTTCACAATGATTTTGTAATGGGTATTTATGAACCATTACAAGCTATATGAATTAATAACATGAGTGTTTACAATGCAATACAAATTCATTACGTTTATAATTGCTTAAGTACATCCCACGATGTGCATACAAGTTTCATCAGTATTCGAGCAAAGTATTTACACTTTGTTATTGCAAACACTGTTCAAAAGACAGTTTAACTTTTGACAGTTGAATAATAAATGAGTAAAAAAATATCACACATTTTACTTAAAGAAAACGTTCATTCACATTCTGATAAATGTTTTGTGAATGGAACAAAAGTTGTATGAATAAGACAAATTAAGGTGTAAACAATGACATTACGTGTATAGCACATTCTTTCCGCTTTTGGGTTCGACACAATGTGCTTTAAATATCTTGAATAAACAATTTCAACAGGCATAAGTGAGTAGGGCGTTATTCGAAAACGAATTCGTAACATTTTAACTAAGAAGTTAGAAATTCCACAAAAATATTGCAGACTAGCAAAAGGATACCAAAAATAAACCCTTTATTTAGATAAGACGTCGTTTTTCCTTCGTCGGCCTGTAGGCACGGACAGAATAGGTGCTTGAGTAGTTGCATGCTACATTTGTTTAGAAAAAATAGTATTTACTAAAATACTTCTGTTATGGAACGTAATTTGATGTTGTAAGTATCTTTAGCGTTTTTATTCAAAACAAGATATATTTTCGATGACGATATAAATGATTTATGATTTCATGAAACTCCCACCATTAACAGGAAATTTGCATAGCACATGACCTAGTATATCGTAGGCAGTGCCAATACAACAAGTTGGGTGTTTTCTGTAAATCCATAAAGTTTCGAACGATACGGCTTTAATTAGAATTTCTCAGAGCTGTATGTAATAAAGCAGATTGGTCTTACGTAGTTACGACGTAAATTGGTCGCTTAATTTTCGAGAACAATATGAAATGGTAAACTATCGCACTAATACTGTAGAACGGAAATATAGGTACTGAGATTATGTACTAAGAATTTATGCTTAGGAAATTGCATGATTGGGTGTGATTTTAAATGCAGCTGTATAATCGTAATTTTCATTACCCTGACCTCCGCAACTGATGTTTTAGATAAACTTTAGAGTAATACAAATATAGATTTTATGAACCTACTAGCTGTACCCGGCATGCGTTGCAATGCAATTTTTTCTACCTAGCACCTGCCTACTACCTACCTGCCTACTACCTACCTACTACCACTTAGGGGTATGAAAAATAGCTAGTAGCCGATTCTCAGACCTACTGAATATGCATATAAAATTTCATAAAAATCGGTCAAGCCGTTTCGGAGGAGTATGGTAACTAATATTGTGACACGAGAATTTTATATATAAGATATATCACCTATTACACGGTGTGACAGAATAGTAAGGAAATATTCAGGTATTTTAGTAACTACGCTACACGATGTGATTACTCACCACATCTTATCTATAGCTAATATAGGTCAGGAAGACAGTGGACGTTTGTAGACGCGTACTATATAATTTATTGGGGCGTAAATCGTCAGAAGCAGTATATGTACTAGACAGCGCACCTAAATTTTCGTAACAAGTAAATAGAACCATAAAATTAAACGTCATAAGGTACTTACATCTGGATGTTCTTTTACTGGCACGTAAACTTTTTCTGTGAGTGTGGTAACAATGCCTTCTGGCTCTGGTAGAACGAGAGGTTCTTTCTTGACTCCATTTATTTGGAATAAACTTGCTCGAACTTTTGCAATTTCTGAAAAGAAAAAACACATACTAATAAAACATTTTTAAATTTTGCTACTCGAAAACATCTGCTCTAATAAATTTAACACATGAAACATGTCATATTGACTCGTTAATTTCAGAAATCCGTCCCAAACATTTACTAGTAAATATCAAAATTTATGTACTGTGGAATATTCTTCGTTTTACGAGTACTCTATTTAGTTTTGGAAAACTTACAATACGTAATTATCTGGGGGCACGGCAGTGCCCCAGCCAAGTCTCGAGCAAAACGGGCACGGCCGTACCATTCTTTTCTCGAAGCGTTTCGCGGCTATTTCACCCCCCCTGTATCATCGATACGGACAAAGCTAGGGGTTTAGGTTTTCGATGACCTAGAGTAAGTATTACAACAAGCTCAGCCTCAAAATTACATGACATTTGAACCAATAGTTTACGAGTTATGAGCGATCAAAGTTACACCATTTTGTCACTCACTGACTCACTCACTGACTCACTCACTGACCGATCATCAAAAATCTAAGGTACTTCTAGCAAACTTAGAACCTTCAAATTTGGCACCAAGATAGGTTTTTAGCTACATGTAAAGGGAAAATTATAAAAACGGTAATAAATTATATACCTTAGTAAATAATATGAAACAAATTTATATTTGCGGTTTTACAAGAACATGGTATATGAATTTTGACTGCATTGTTAACTTTGTTCTTTGTTTATGTACAAAAAGCAAATATTTTTTATAGCAATTTTGTTTATTTATAAAAAGAAAAGAAAGAGACCTACAAAAAATAAATGAGATCCCACCAAAAACATTCAATGTAAAAAAAAGCCAAGTCTCTCTATGCAATTCTTCCATCGTAAAAAGTTTTGAGATCGCATAGAAGCCAAGTCCTGTTCAAGTTAATTTGTAATAATAAATCAATATTTTGTGATTATATCAATAGTTTTGTTTACATTACAATAATAGTGACTTGGCCATGAGCACAATAAGATACAAACATAAAACGGCATATTTGGAGGAGTTGCAAGTAAATAATAAATAATATCAGGACACCTTAACCGACAGTCGGTATCATCTAAGATCAGTGAACTGCACATGCACTATGGCGCATGTTTAGTCCATAGTGATCTCAAATTCCAATCAGTTACAAAATCATGTCCATAATATATATATAATATATAAATACAACGGTATTTGCACGTAATTACAAGGAGCAAACGACCTTTAACTTGTGCTCATGGCCAAGTCACTGTTATTGTAATGTAAACAAAACTATTGATATAATCACAAAATATTGATTTATTATTACAAATTAAGTTGAACAGGACTTGGCTTCTATGCGATCTCAAAACTTTTTACGATGGAAGAATTGCATAGAGAGACTTGGCTTTTTTTTACATTGAATGTTTTTGGTGGGATGTAGTTGATGCGAAACATGTTGTTTTAGCGGTAATAATGTTTTGCTATGTACTTATACTTAAGGTACAGTTCCATCATGTTGGTAATCAATATTTTTAGTTACCACTGCGATCTGTAATAACTTTGAAGGCTACGACAATAGCCGATGACGGTTATGACATCATTGGACAGATATATTGATAGATCTTACGCTGCACCTCTAATAATATAGCCAGCTAGCATAATGTACAAAGGCCACCCTAGTGGCAGTGATGTAATTGACTTATGATATCTTTATTTGATAATTTATTTGAAAATGACTCATATCCTTCATGTTATTAGAACCTTGAAAAAGTACACATAATTATGTAGTCGGATATAAATATTATAGATTTTTTTCTCTGTAATATGTGAAGGATTTTTCTGAGGCTGACTGTTTTAAAAACTTAAGAATGGAAATACATAACATGTTTGCAAATTTTATTACTGTGTAGGTAAAAGGCGTATCATTTAAAATGAAGTTCAAAGACCATATGGCGTGTTCGAGTAAAAATATCATAACACAGACCCGCGATTTCCCCACCGTATGTGAAGATTCGTTGTGCAAACAGGGTCTCGTTTTATCTTCCTTATCCAGATAAAGAGATGATGAGTCATCGACTAATTTCCGGACTGCGCAATCAGACGACCATCTGTTTTCGCGATACGGTTTTAAATATGTCAAGTAATAATATGAGCACAACTCACTTAACCAATAAAATATTTATCGATACGAGTAAATGATACGAGTTAAAGTACATCATAAGTATCGAAGGTATTCATCTTTTTATTGAGTAGCAATAATGTCTTACTTAACCGACATGACCCTTATTGAACTTAAAAAGTAGGCTCAGGTATGCAAAAGCCAATTTGTCTTATCCGTAAACATATCTTTTTAAACAGAAATGTGTTTTTAAATATTTTTTACAGTAAAATACGGCCAGTACAGTTATGCGCGTTCTCTTCAATTTGTTAATCTCTCACGCTATCAAACGGCTCATATGCGCAGACGCACGTATCCGCCTGACCATACCAGTACGCTGAGGGGCTGGCGACACTGCGGAGGAGCTTTCACGCCATATAAGGGCGGCAGAGTGGGTAAACAAGCCATTAACCCACCTCGGGACTTGTGTGATAGCCGATGGATTATGTATTTAATTGCCACCTTTTCTTGCATATTGACGGGGAGCATTTAGGATGATATGTTTATGCCTTACATTCGCAATACATTTTCCTTAAACCGCTTAATTGGTGGCCAACTGTATCCACGTAATTGCTACTGAATTGAGCGTTAATCCGACGTTTTGGTTATTTAGTATTTCGATGATTTGCAATGCTTCGAATAAATTATTATGTGAAAAACATCATAAGTATTATAAAAGGCGATCATTCGTTTACGATCCTGTATCTTTATTTATGAGGCTAAGATATGTTAATGCAGTTGATTGGTTGGACGGCATTCGTTGTCAGCATTTGTCTATTTGACAAGTTGAATCGTCTTATGGTCAATACAAGGTTGCATCAAGATCAGATCGTTTAAAAAAGCCTTTGTAACATGTCACAACGGACGTTGACGGGTGTCGAAACACTTGTAATTGTTGCTTAACAATGCAGCAGTCTTTGTGCCGGCAAACGAGAGTTCTAAACAAAAACAATCGCGGTATAATAGAGGTTGTATTGACTCAGGTGGTTTTTGGGGGCTGTCTGTCCGTCACTCTACGTCTTTGCGTCTGAGTTTGATTAATGTACTTGGATTTGACGTGAACGAGTTTCGGAATATGTCGTCTGTAGGAGGTCGTCGTTGCGCAAGTGACCAAACTTGTGTACATACTTGTATCTCGAAACTCGTGTGAACTATGGGACGGACGACTCTAAAGATGGCTGTTAAAAAGTCTTCACCATGTACAAGTATGTTCATACTACTATGTTTTTTATAAAAAGTAAAAGCTTCAGGCACTGTCATTATAACGTTTAAATTAACGTATTGAGGTAATTTACGAGGCGTGCAGATGTAACAGAAAGCATTTAATGACAGCTTGCATGCTCATCGCCTACAAACATCCCATTAACCCATTTCTTGTAGCTAATTCTTTCAACTTAAGAAATGGAGGAAGACAGCCGATCCCATGTTTTCCACACCTTGCAAGAATGAACAGAAAATATTACACATTCAAACGTGTTACGAATTTTAAAGACCACAAATTTTAATATACATTAAAAATCAGACCTATTCTAATTAAGTGAGAAATGATAAATCTTATTTATTACTATGTTGTTGGTTAAATATAGTTGCATCAAACTAGAGCCATCCGCAAACAGGTTGCAAAGCCACACAATATACCGACTTAGTTATACCTATTTGTTAACAAGGTTTAATTTTACCATTTACTCGGATTACTCAAACCGCAATCGCGATCTCTGTATACGTAATTCTAGCTATGCAAGACTCCTACGAAGTATGCTAAATATAACTCTGTGTCTTTGAATTAAGATTGAAATTAAGTTGAATATAATTGATAACACAATGATGTTTGAATGGCCGCGTAGGAAGAACATTCACTATATTAGAAGTGCAAGCGACTTGTCTGTCACAGAGTGACAAACGACAAGACGAATTTAAAGACCGCCTACGGAACAGCAGTTACAGATTACATCGGATTTGTAACGAAAATTAAGAACAACCATCAATTTTATGTTCCTAACTTCCTACAACATTTTACAAAGCAATTCGAACATAATTTGTTGTTATAAAATAGCCGATATGAACTGCTATTTTCCATACTTACCTACTAGGTAATACTACCGATCTGATTGCAGATAAATCGACACATTCAAAGTTAAAATATTTTTGTGTTCAGAATCAAAGTACACACAAATGTCAACAACAAGAGGTTGAATTCCTGGGGTATCTACCAAGAGTGAATCTCGCACACGTACGCTTACTGGTTCCAGATAATGCAATGCAATCTCTCTTGCATTGTCACAGCCCACAATGGCGGCCCGCGGTGCATTCACTCTGTAATCCCTCTCCCTCATTCTATTCTAATACGCATTTAATAAGCTGTAACTTCAAGCGCAAGAACGATATTATCACATGGACTTGGAAGCGGTCCTACGTGATTAGATTTTTACGCTTCATCATGACATCTCGCCTCCCACAAGGTTTTATAGTTTCTATTAAAACTTTAACTCCATTTTATAGCTCACGGTGTGATCTTTAAATAATACATTAAATAAACATTTTTGATGTTAAGCCTCGCTTGAACTCGACCCTTGAACAGTTATGGTACAATTTTCGACATAATTTGAAATAAATGTGATACCATTTAAAAAGGTCACATAATATTAATTTTCAACTTTACATATTTATGAAGTACAAATAATACTTAGTTAGGTAATTTTAATTTAAACGATGAAGCAACCGATGTTGATTCTGATAAAATATTACATTATGTGGAAGTTTATCTGAGTAACAAAATACTGTATCTTCAACAAAATTTGCAAGCGGTAGGTAATGCAACATCATTCAATATTTAAATGAATGGAGTGGTGTATTCACCGCAAGTTGTTATTGCTACTTCAGTTTAATAATATAAAGTAAAGTATGAATGAATGGAAACTGCAAAGGTAAGCAAGCACGCTCGAATACACAAAAGCGATTTTATTATTCAGTTTTTCATCAACAAATAATTTGATATCTGAAATGAAAGAAATACATTGGGTTTTTAACTTTTGCTTTAATTTTTGTAGGCTAACAAGTAAGTTTTTGGGTTTAAGATTACGTAGAAGTAAAAAAAAATTGAAATTAATCAAATTATAGCTACATTCATCAACGTTAATTTATAAAACGTATCGCGCTGCATTGCGTGAAACAGTTCCAGCATAACAAATGGTACGAACCAGTCTAAGAATAGACTTAGTCACAAAATCACTTTCGTTAGCAGAGTCGGTCGGCGGAAACAATTAATTTCTTTCATCACCAAGCACAGTAGCTAGTATTTTGTAATTTACCAACAACGCCAATGCAACGGCCGTCATAATAACAAAGTGAGTAAACGGAGGCATGGTCTAGACAGTGAAATTACGAGGTGTATTAATTAACTTGACTGTCACAATTGGAGCAGAAATAAAAAAGATACGTTTTGATTTTGTAAATAAACTTTGTCGTAAATCTACTAACGTCTTACTTTTCTACACTATTTTGCAAGAAGTTTGAAAATGTTGGTTTACCTACGTTAAACTTTTGAAGCTAGGTGAGAATTTTGTACGATAAGTAATGGCTCCGTTTTCCGCTGGCACTGAGACTAATGTTCCCTGAACACTGAATAGTTTGAGATTGTATACACGAGGGTAAATTAAGAACAATGTGGATTGAAGGGGAATTTTCTCACGTTGAGCGTCGATGCGTAAACGCAACACGGTCAGTAGCGACCGGCTTTACTTGCGTCGGCCAACCACGGAGACTTGAATCACGCGAATAATTATGTTGATATATTAAAATGTGTGTGTAATTACCCGGCACATATATGACATTAAAGAAATCCGACGTCTCTGGGAATGCTTGGATAACATGCAACAAAGTTGTATTAGGTACTGTAATCTACTCTCAAACTTATTAAACCAATAAAGGTGCAATGTTATTTGAACGTAGCCATACAATGCAAATACTCATTACCGTTATGTTAGCACAAAAACTACTGTTTGCAGACTTGGTGTTAATAGCAACGAGTAAACGAAGTTACATGAAATATGAAACACAGACATGTAACCTAACAGGTCAATAGAGTATAAGACCTGGGGGCTCTAAAGCTAGCCAGGTTAATAACAACAATAAATAGTACCGAAGACAGAAATCGTCAATAAATTATATACAGTGGTAAACAATTATTACTAGCTTTAGTAAATCAAATACTGGACGTTAGACAGTTTATAAAATATCTGCAGTATGCGTAGATACTGCTTCTAAGTAAGGATACTCCTTTAACACGTTTTATATCAAACACACAACAAATGTAGGTAAATGCTGTCCAAATTAAGTTAATGTGACATTGGTGAACAAAGAACATACACATCCGGCGTGTTCTAGAAGAACTATTGTGTTTCTGGACGGGCAATTTGTAATCAAGCTTGACAAATTAGATTATTAAATAATCAAACTGGTTTTGTTTGAACAAAGTAACAAGACTAATGATCTTGAAGAATCAAAGTGTATCAACGTTAGAATACAACATTGCCTAGTCGATACATCATATAACAATAAAGTAGTGTGTATTAATAGAAAGCGATGCACTTCAGAATGATGGATGAAAGCAAGATAATCTATAGGCAGCATTGAGTTAAGTTGCTGGTTCCGTAACAGTAGCTCAAGACAATATATAGAGTCGGACAGATGAACGGACACGTCAAGACGGCGCGGCGGCGCCGACGCCGGCTTACCATCGATATTTTCAAATAGTGAAGTAAGGGACTTCGAAACTGGTAGTGAACTGAAGAAATTATTGCCTATTGCACGAGAAGCGCGAGATACTGATAAGATTCAACGAACCTATTGGAAATATTATGAATAAATTTGCATAAACTATTGGCTAACTTAAATGTATGCTTTACATAAAGATCACATTCAAATTACACAATGTCAGAAGATATAGTTTACATTGACGGGTTTAATCAAGAACTGTAACTAATGTTGCTATATTTTCTGCCATAGCATAGTCTTAAATATCTTTCGTCAAACAGTTATCTTTTACGTGCCATATCGTTGAGGTTAAAACAAAACTAGTAAGTCGATGGTATGATAAAGAAGAAAATATGTATTTTCTCTTTTTGTAATCATACACGTGGAACTAATTAACACAGTACTAGCATTTTACGTCTGTGAGGGCAAAGTAATTCCCCAGTTAGTAACTAAAATTAAATACGTTTTTTCAACATTTCACATTTTTTTAAGCCTTTGGTTATTAAACATATTATGTTAAGGCTTCTGCAAGACATTTTTTTCACTTCACGTTGATTTCCTAAATATTTAGAAAGCTTACCTTCCAGAATCAATTAATAACGTCCTTCGAGTCTAAATACAAGTACATTTATTTTATCTCGCAGGCTGATAATTATTTGCCTTTCGTACAAAACTGCACCTAACTCTTACTTCATGAGCGAACCAAAGTTCAGCAAGAATTTCATCACACTTAATAATAAACTTTAAATAAGAATGTCTAGAAAACGAACTGAATCTTTTATGGGTTATAATGTTGTGCATGAATATGAATATATTTACGCGTATTGTCTAAATATCTATATTCTGCTCAGGCTAGAAGAGAGGTGATCGTGACGATACATATACATGGCGTTTAACAGTTTGTTACCAACGCAAATAGTTCCTCCTGTAATATCCGACTTCCTGTCCTCGATGTCAAGTATCATAGGCTAATGGCTAGTCATGCACATGCATTATGCAAACAGAAAGAGATACAATTAAAAGTGCAGCTGTAAACTCTTAGAAAAGTTCAAGCACATCAAAATTTAAAGTCTTCATGAACCTACATTTAAGGTTTAAGTTTTTATATGATTTTTGTTGGCCGTATTGAATTACGTTTACATTTTACTCAACTAACCAATAGGAGGGCATCGGCGACTTCAATTAATTAGAACTAAAATTGTTTACAAATGAAACTAAACTAATGGTGTCAGTCCCAGTATCCTACTTACGTAATGAATGGTTCTTCCAAGTTTCCCATTAGTCATACTAGAACGTGTGGGATGATGACAATAATTATACCTCGAAAAGTGACGAAATGAGATTGAAGCTAAAGGTGATTCATTTATGAATGAAAACAATGATGTAGTAAAGATACAAGTTAATTCAGTCGCCATGCAAAACAATGCAGGTACCTACGTGCAAAATAATAAGTAAATAAATCACTGGGAGCAAACTGACATTGGCCATTACGAAATGCACTCCAAATGGCAACCAGTTGGAAATGCCAGCGCAGGTTGGCTTTACAATGTGATTGAAGCGCTTTTATCGTGATATCTAAATCTAGGCACGGCCAAAGGATCCTTGTCATATAGTTAGAGCAGTGATGCGACATTTAGAAATATAATAAAAAACTTTTGATGGAAATACAAGAGGAGGTGAGTTAACATACTTAGGTATAAATAGGTGCATAAGTATCGGTTGCTGATTGGACTGCAACTAATCGTGTGCAGTGAGACTGGGAAATATGAATATCGACAGCGTAACACGTTATGGTAATTTCAAAGACCGTGTGCACATACACAGGTGGTCAGGCGTAAATGGACCAAAAAAATAAATACTCATATTTATGAATGGCAGTTTGCCGACTTCGGGTGTGAATGAAAAAATAAAATCTTATTTGCATACCCGAGGGTTAGAAAGATGTTGAATGTTTGTGTGTCAATCGTTACCAAGTGTCCAAACACATTTTGTACGTCGATACCGAGCTGAGGTGGTAGGTACACGGAAGTGAAAACCAATATGTTTGCTGTTGGCAAATTTATTCTTTTTTGTATATTTCTTCCATGGTTATATTTACATTTCAAAACTGGGTAACCATAACAAATAATTCTGTTAAAACTCATCATCATAAGTAATTCTTATTCGAGAAACATCAACATTACACAAAAATATCATGACTTTCGAAGTGCTTACGTCGAATACCTTCGACGTTGCTTTTAAAATAATATTGTGTAAAGATAACATTTACTTGCGAAACTAGAATTATATCTCTATAAATTGTTTAAGTACGAGGCATTACGCATGCTTTCATACAAAGCGGCTACAGATTTACAGTCGTATCGTTAGGATTTACGCGGGTCCGACACGTGTAAATAAGCTCACTAGTTAAGATCGCTTAAATGTGTCAAAGCTGAACCAATGGGCACTGTTACGCGTCCGAGTTTCCAGAACACTGGCCGCGATCTATACTATTTATTCCCCGAACACTATCCGCAGTTGACGGTTCTTTTATTATAGCCATAAAAACGCAGGAGTTAACCGGAGATTTTCGCTGATTTATCGCCTAATATTTATTTTCACGGTTTACTTGCGAGGCCCGTTTGTAAATATAGGACGAGTTTACATTAGGGAAACTGGGATCTACTTTTTATGTGTTATTTGCTAAACAACGTGACTTAATGTGACGTGGACATCAATATAATATGGAACATTATCGTAAAACGAGTTGTGGATGTTCCAGTGTGTCGTGTGGTGTCAGCCAGCGACTTTAATGCACCATTATACTAGTTCAATAGAAAGTTTATGGCCTCCGGTGTAGCCGTTTTATAAAGCCGTCCACGCAAAAATTGGTGTCAGTAGGAAGGCATAAAACTTCTAAGTTTATGAATAATACAATAATTAAAACTATTATTATTCAATATGGGCAAGGTGCTAAGGTTGATATTGTGACAAGTGATAATCAACAAATTGACAGGTATTTTTCTTACAACAATATACTCGGAGCGTCAATGTCGACACCTACCATTCTGGAACGGGCTTCGTATTCAATGGATGCCTGGTGGGCGTAGCTTACAAACATTGAATGACAGAATTATACCAATGACGAACTATTGAATAAACACTAACAACAATTTTAAACAGATTTAATGGCGTCATTGAATGTGACACATTGTGTATTTCATTTTACATCAACAATAACGTTCAAATTATTTTTGCATTATATGAGACACGGTTCGTCAATATCCAGTTGCATTTAGTGTCGCGTGAACATGTAATAATCAACCAAGCAATATAGCAGTTTTCGGTTGCGAGCGTGACGGATTGTTTGAGGCAAATATTTGACAATAGCAAGACATGAGCCAGGAGCGAAGTACTTGGCTCCGATAGACAAACGCGAGTCAACCTTGCCATTCATAATATATTGTTAACGTGGCTCGTAGCAACGCCTACTGAGACACACGCGTCAAATTCACTTTTGAAAAACTTATTGTAATGAGCTGTCTTTTTTAATCACACGGTAAGATACATCTTAAGTGTTCATCCACCTACACAAGCTACATTATTTTAAGTAAACATAGACGTTAATGTTTAATGGGCCACAAAACATGGTTATTATTGTCTACAGTTATGGACTGTCAAGAATGATGTATTCCTTCTTCAAGGACTCGTCAACAATTACAGATGCACAATGATTGAATTCAATTCAATTGCAATTCTTGTAATAATCGTAGGTGTAATCAAATACACGTAAGGCCAAGCTTGTGTCATTGCGGAGCTAATTTTGCTAATTAATTCTGTGTCCCTAACCTGATATTAAATGACGCCGATATACCTTTACACCGGTTCTTCTTGACTACTTAAAATACCTTAAAAGTAACTTCAGGACATTAAATACCAATTTATGACTTAACTTCTACGGAAATTAAAAATGGACATTGAAATAATTGTATATGAGTTTCTCATTACATTTGTGGTGATTTTTTTAAACAACAGACTGCATCTGCATAAAAATCATGCAAATATCTGTGTACCATCTATTTAGCTATTACTTTGCTTGAAGATTTTCAATAGAGAGAACAGAAAGTCAAACACAATATCAACTCTTTTCCAAAGAAAATCAACCGCATGTCGGCTATAAAATCTTTATAACAATTTAATATCCACATAAAACTCAATACACAAAACATTATACATGTTTTACTTAATAAATGAAACATCGCTTCCCAGTCATTCTTTGGGAAATCGAAGTATAACAAACAAAATGCATGTAAAATAGTAATGTTTTAAACAATAAATAATACAGCAAAAGAAAGCCTCGGTTCTATAAAGGCGACGGTAAAAAAAACATCGTTGAAATACTTTATGACTTACGAGTCGCGGTGTTCTATAGAATTTCTCACGTCTCTACACTGGTTGTGTGCTTACCTGAAAATAAAGATAAAATATCTATTAATATTGTTTTAAACTTCTCGTTTTATTAGTTGTTGTTATTAAAGACTTCGTATAGAACAGCATACTACATTTAAGTGGTTAATTGAAAGTGCCTTTTTATAGAAGAAAATTTGCTACCTCTACCACTAAGATGCTTTGAGCTACCACCGACTTCTATAGAGCATCGATTTATTTAAGCAATGTTTATTATAGCAACATTAAATAGTTTTATAACAAATGAAGAAAATAATAACAAAAGTAGCCAAAATACATAACTGCAAAAGCAAAATACAAAATACTCGAGATTATTTCTAGCAGAATTTTCAGGGTGTTGTGTAACCACAGGTTGAATGTCCAAATTTCGGTATATTTCGGATATTTGCGCGCTCAGTTGACATTGTGGAAGAGAGATGCCGCTACGCACTGCATAGCGCCGTCTTCTTCCGCAACCCCAACAGTGCTGCTTTCAGAGTTTATAGTACAGGCACCGACTTAGATGTATACACTAAGGCACTCAGTGTACACCAAAGGTACGCGAGTTTAGCCAGGCTTCTAATATAAGACATTTATGCTACTTAGAAAGAAGATGAAGAAAGACGAAGAAAGTTTAATTTTGTAATCAGTCAAGAATAAGTCGCATTAAGTGTGGTAGCGTTAAAGTAGCTTGAAAATCAGTTAGTATTTGCTTGACATTATTGACTAGGCGTGGCCGATTCCGATGCAACGTTGTTAAACGATTCTGTAAATACAGACTATGGAACAGGGGCATCTAGCGCAAATAATTCAACAATTTCTCTTACATTATAACTGATTTTGAATTAGAATGTCTGAGTATTTTGAATTCATGTAATTCACATATTTATACAAAGAAATCGTGAGGCGCGTAATTGTATTGTAAGTATTGAAATTGAATACATATTAGAGTTTTCACATAGGTTTCACATAGTCATTGTTAATTTTGACAACGGTTGATCTCATGTTTTCGACTTTCTTTCTACTACTACACAACTTAATTATTTAAATTGATACTACAGCATTTTGATCTTCGATATTATTCACCTCGAAGAGATTACCAACGGTGAATGTGGTATTAAATAAATTCTAAAGGGCAAAGGTGAAACAGAATCTTCAGTCAAATAGAGTGGGGCTTCACACGTAGTGTATAAATAGCAGTGACATAATATACACATAATATATTTTAATACCGATAGATATTAATAAGAGGCATTGTTAAGCGTAGGCACGTTCCACTGGACTATGTTGAACAACCGCATTCAACAAGCAGCTATCAAGATGTAGGTACCAAATGTACGATATGATAAATGTAATCATTTCGTTAAAATGGTAATAGAGAACTCATTCATAGCGCCAACACTTGTGTAGCTAAGAAGTGATAGTCAAAAATAACCTAGTTTTTTTATTTAGTTGTTTACGCGAAACTTTTGGCACAGAGTTTCAAGCACATGCACGTGGTCGAACGGTGCAATTAAACAAAATACTGAAAAATAATCCGCATAATAGCTTTGTTTTTGAATATCTGTCAGGGTAAGTGACGACGAGCTGTGTCGACGACACGCATGTTTTTAAAAGTCACGCTAATATTATTCAAAACGTGATTTAAATTTAGATTTTTTGAAATTCGTCGTGTCTGACATTATTATTTGAAAATGTTTGTCTTCATAATTTAATACTTGGCACATCTCTATTCACGATGTAACTCAGTTTATAGCTACATGCTAAAATTTCATACTGTATCTTATTGACATAGGAAAATTTGCAGTGTACAGAAAATTACTGCCTCGTTGGCCTAGTGGTGCTAAGCGCGACTGCTACGCTAGAGGTCTTGGGTTCGATTCCCAAGTCGACCAAGGTGTTATCTGGGGGCACGGCAGTGCCCCAGCCAAGTCTCGAGCAAAACGGGCACGGCCGTACCATTCTTTTCTCGAAGCGTTTCGCGGCTATTTCACCCCCCCTGTATCATCGATACGGACAAAGCTAGGGGTTTAGGTTTTCGATGACCTAGAGTAAGTATTAAAACAAGCTCAGCCTCAAAATTACATGACATTTGAACCAATAGTTTACGAGTTATGAGCGATCAAAGTTACACCATTTTGTCACTCACTGACCGATCATCAAAAATCTAAGGTACTTCTAGCAAACTTAGAACCTTCAAATTTGGCACCAAGATAGGATTTTAGCTACATGTAAAGGGAAAATTATAAAAACGGTAATAAATTATATACCTTAGTAAATAATATGAAACAAATTTATATTTGCGGTTTTACAAGAACATGGTATATGAATTTTGACTGCATTGTTAACTTTGTTCTTTGTTTATGTACAAAAAGCAAATATTTTTTTATAGCAATTTTGTTTATTTATAAAAAGAAAAGAAAGAGACCTACAAAAAATAAATGAGATCCCACCAAAAACATTCAATGTAAAAAAAAGCCAAGTCTCTCTATGCAATTCTTCCATCGTAAAAAGTTTTGAGATCGCATAGGAGCCAAGTCCTGTTCACCTTAATTTGTAATGATAAATCAATATTTTGTGACTATATCAATAGTTTTGTTTACATTACAATAATAGTGACTTGGCCATGAGCACAATAAGATACAAATATAAAACGGCATATTTGGAGGAGTTGCAAGTAAATAATAAATGATATCAGGACACCTTAACCGACAGTCGGTATCATCCAAGATCAGTGAACTGCACATGCACTATGGCGCATGGTTAGTCCATAGTGATCTCAAATTCCAATCAGTTACAAAATCATGTCCATAATATATAAAATATATAAATTCAACGGTATTTGCACGTAATTACAAGGAGCAAACGACCTTTAACTTGTGCTCATGGCCAAGTCACTGTTATTGTAATGTAAACAAAACTATTGATATAGTCACAAAATATTGATTTATTATTACAAATTAAGGTGAACAGGACTTGGCTCCTATGCGATCTCAAAACTTTTTACGATGGAAGAATTGCATAGAGAGACTTGGCTTTTTTTTACATTGAATGTTTTTGGTGGGATTGGGTTTTTCTATGAAATTCTCAGTAGCAGGTCGGAGTTTGAATTTGTGCCCGGTTAGTGGCAATAGGCTCGCCCCCTATTAGATGGGACCTAAACATACCGGCGAACTGTGGGTGTACATTGGTACACCTCTGCCTAACCCTTGGGGGTACAGGCGTGATGGTATGTTTTTTTATGCAGAAAATTACGGAACAAACATTTCCATTTTATATTCTTCTGACTAATTATTGAATGGACTTTTTAAGCAGTAACTGGTTACTTTAATCTATACTTATAATAAATCTGTAGAAAGGTCAATTCTGTAATTGAATATATTTTCAAAATAACTATCAGGGGGTGATTAGTGATCGATACTGATGCAAAAATGCAATCAGTATAATTTTTGTCTGTCTGTCTGTATGTTCCTTATAGAAACAAAAACTACTAGACGGATTTTAACGAAACTTGGTACAATTATTCTTCATACTCCTGGGCAGGTTATAATATACTTTTCATCACGCTAAAATCAATAGGAGCAGAGCAGTGAAGGGAAATGTTGGGAAAACGGGAGAAGTTACTCATTTTTTTAAGCTTCCGTCGCGTGTGCAGCCTTAATGGTTAAAGACTCATTGATAAGCTTCGTCATCCACGCGAACAAAGTTGCAGGCACAGCTAGTATATGAGTAAAGGACTATATTCAGACATCAGCTGTCTTGTAACAACGACGACCCGTCGATTTTGACAAATCTTAATAAATTGCAAGTCGTTAAAACGTTGGCTTCTATAAATTAAGTCTGTGAGTGTGCACTAGTTGGATCACGATGTTGAGATATTTGTTAAACAAATGTGACGGCTAGAATATAAAACTCTATTTATTTTGGCTGTTAACAGGGGTAGATGAACGTTCATAGAAATTGGCCAACATCCCAATCGTTATTATTATTCAAGTAGTCGCTCCTATCATGTAATTTTGGTTTCAAATCATTTAATATTTATTGGTATAAAAACCATTAATTTTGTACAATTAAATTTATTGCAAAATTTTACACATATTGCCGTCAATTAAATTAACAGGTGTGTAATTTGAGTTAATTTAAATAAACTGCTGTTAGCATTTAGATTTATACAGCGACACATATCGAAATTTGTACTTACAACAGGATTTTCCATGTATTTAGGCAGATAATTCAATAAATTAAAATCTAATCAACCCAAACAAAAGCTGTTGAAATCACATGTTTTACTACATATAGATTTGTTACGAGTTTTTTTTTTTTTGGTATTGTGATGAAAAACAAGTAAAAATTACATGTCCTTTAAGATGCCTATAAGTTATTGCATTAGCACCCATTACGCTAGGGCCAGACAAGACAAAGCTTACATCACTGATGATAAAATAATAGCCAACATCAAAGTTCGCGCTTCTTGTCGTTAAATGTTGCTTTGTCGGAGGTTACTTAATTATACGACGAAGACTAAATGCCACAAATGATGTGTTTTGACGGAAAACTTCAGTTTAATTACGAGTTGTTCCATAGACGTGTTATTTGAGATTGTTCACGGATTTGTCTTAGATTATGTAAATGGTATTACGATGTAGGAATTATTGTTCGGCCCTTTTTATATAATACCTAGGCAATGATATAAGAAGTTAAATGCAATAATAATAATTTGAATTTTAAATATGAAATTAATCATTTATTAAGATTGTGAAAGTTTTAATTAAACTTTGCAGAATATTCAATAGAAATGTTCTACTCTAAGGCAGGCAACACTAAAAAGCTGGTGAAAACATGTAGTAGGAAATAGATTCTGAAATAAATTGGGAGCAGACAATTTATCGGTAAGTACCTACTATAAAAAAACGCTTGATTATTGTAATCCGCATTTCTGTTATTCAAGAAATTCGTACGGACGCACAATAACAATTTTGTTTTTAGTTAATATTATTCATTCGTCTAATATTAAACCGTGTAATAGATACGATTTCAATTTAAATAAAATAAATATACTTAATCCTCTTATGCAATCACTACACATCGCAGACATTTTTGCCTCGAAGATGGTAGATTATGAAAATAACAACATAATAAAAAAATATCTTGACTACAGTAGATACTAGATACATAATGTTCATGTAGTTCTGTGTTAGAAAAAAGTAAATTTTATAAATATGATAGTATAAAGACATTTACAAACACAAGACTTACGAGAATCACAGTAACCCTTGACTCTAGCTTTCATAAACAGAAGTGCCATTAAATTGTAAGCATTTCTCCTCTCTTCATTATTCAAAAGTTATATGATGTCTACATAATGGATATATTGGTATAATTCATCGTAAAATTGGTAAGAAACATAAAATATCGAAAATGCATGAACAAAAATGTAGCCATGCACAAGTAACAAATATTTTTTCACAATGAACTTATTTGAATTTAGGAAAGAAATCTATTTCTCTTGCTTTCAAAGTATCAACGACTTCATTTCGAAATCTTACCGATTTTGGCTGCCCTCACAAATGGTAACATCACGACAATGCATTCGTAATAAATCCATCCCACTATAGTAAAGAATGTGATCATAACATCACACCAGCAGATAATAGACCAAATACTGGTACGTCCGCTATCGGGCACAACATATCCATTACATACCAGTACCATCAAACAGCAACTCCGTCAAAACGTCACTTTAACTGACACGAACACTAAAGGCGCATTTTTATTGAGTGTAGGGCAAAGGAACATATCGGACCACCCACAGAGGCCTAGCGCCTAATTGAGTGTAGAACCCATTGTCCACACGACAGAAAGTTCAAAGGTTCCAAGATTAAATATCAATCAATGATGTTTTTTTGTAAAATTCGTCATCTCTTGTCGGAAGAATAGTTTGTTACGGCCAGCGGTTTATTATTCCACTCAAAGCATATCTATTACATAGAATGTGAGCACAGTACAATGAGGAACAACATTTATTTCGAAATCGGGTTACCATTACGTGCGTGTAGGTTTGAAATTTGAACGAAGCATGTTGACAACAAATGACAATTATGCAAAATCCCAAGTTCCGTTACTAACGAGTGGTAACCGTTAAGAAAGGTTAAATGTTTACAGCTAAGTCAACGCCGCTAAAGTTTAGTTTAATTGAAGTGAATTATGACTATGAGTCTTCATCATAAATTAAATGAGCACGAGCACGATAAATAAATGCAGCTAAAGGGACACTGATGAGCTGTTAATATATTGAGCAATCAACTTAATTAAGTACACAATTACACGTCTTTAGTTTGACCACAAACATTAACTACCAAACATCAATCGTTGGTATTTTCTTTCAACTTTCTTTGACAAACGTTTAAATAATTTGGTCGTGTTACATTCAAACAAATGTGGTATTTTTTAAACACGATGATTGATTGCTTAGGTTTATGTTGCATACAATTATGTCATCTATTTATAAATAGCTATGAACAATTCGACCATGACTCTTAAAGGTATACATAAAATTCTCAAGTACGTACTTTAAATCTAAATTAATGGTAATTAAAATAGCTGCACCGGTACCATGCAATGCTTCAACTAGGGTTGGGTAGCCTGTTGTTACGCCTAGCATAAAATTATTATCAGAAATTCCAACGCACTAACTTTATGACATTTACATCACAAAAAAACAATATAAAATATTTTCGTTAAAATAAGAATTTGATGTATTGTCACAAGAAATTGTCTGAATAATCACGTTGCTTTCAGTGTCATTGTTGATCGGAATCAAATTTATAATATTATTAATTAATAATCTTATATTCTTGTCCACCACTTTACATACCTTTCAACCTTAATCTGCAGAAAAGGTGGTCAAAAAATAATTTGATACTCTGAATGTCTTCAACGCTTGCCCCATTTGATTTTAAATTATTCCAAAATATACACGCACGACAACCCTACAGTAACAAATCCATTACTTTAGAAGAGCCTTTATCTCTAGTCGGTAGCCAAGATGAAACAATCCGAAAGATTGTTCGGCGGTAAACCAAAATGATAGGTTACAAACACGGTGAAAACTTAATGCTATGCATTAAATAATTTCGGTTTGTACCAGATAACAATTTTATTCAATAGTAATAGGCGTGTTGTTTTATGATGATTTTTATAACATTGTATTAGACAAACACCAAATGGACAATGTTAATAATGTGCCACTATTTAACAGATGCATCAAACCAAGTTTTTGAGTTGATTCCAAATCTTTGACGGGACATTTGATTTCAATTAAATCTGCCAATATTTCAATTTCGTGATTAAGCTGTTTACAATATTCTCTAAACATGATTAGTAGGTAATGAATTCTATACATACAATTGGCTAATGACGCTAGCTTTAAATAAAATCATTGACTATGAATTATGTTTTGATCATGGGAAACTTAATAAACCCGTTCATTTGAGCAGACGTAATCAACAACTACACATCCAAAATTAACGGTTTTACCGACTTCCTTTGGGGTCGAGAGTCATTAAAACGTAAACTTGTATAATTCAAGCATTTGTCTATTTAACTGGAGCCATACATTCACTGTCCAAAAGAAGGTCATTTGGATGTGGCAAGTACTTACTGTTACTTATGCAATAAGGTTAAATAAATATGTAATTTGTGGATTAGGCTGTGCTCCGTCATTAAGCTGCCCACGTCAAATCGGAACTATCATTACGAAATCGAAAGAACGTCTACTTCCTAAGTATTCTCAAGAATAAGATGTAGGTACCTACCACCTACATGGCATAAGATAATCTTTATATCGAAGGTGAATCGGCCGCCCACGGCCGCGGCAAAAACTACAGTCATCAGCTTACATCTAACAAAGGTAGCCGATTCGCTGGCCGTCTTAGTCAGAACGCCCATAATGACGAATATGGACATTTGTACAGCACTGTGTAGGTGGCACTTAGAACTCGGCCCCTGCCCTTATAAGGTACTATGAAAAGTTCTATCGATACACCCAAAGACAGTCGTGTATAAGACTAATCTGGGATTCAAAATCTGTCATAATGTAGGCAACATTCAGCTTCTTGTCTATTTAACACATTGAATAATAAAATAAGCTGATCAGTGGATTCCTTAGAAGGCAAAAAAGGAACAAGCATATGACCTGAAATTAAGTATATACATAATGAATTTTCTCAACAGCCTTTGAAAGCTTCCTGCACAGAAAACTAATAAAACAAATTTTGCTAAATCAGCTTCAGTTTACGGTAGTTTCTACAAATGCACTCCAATGATATCGCATATAAATGGGTACACACTGTAAATACGCGCCCTAAGCGATGTTTGAACAAGTCAAATTGCTTGTTGGACTATTGCCGGAGCAAATAATGTCGGTTCAAGTAAACAGTTTGAACGCAACGATGCAGCAAAGCTCATTGGAAGCTGGTACTAAAATAGGATCATTTCAGTAACTAGTACCTAGGTATTAAGCAAGTTCCTAAATGCCCACTTTATGGAAATGGAGTGATCTTAGTTTTTATTGAATAGGTATCCTGAGAAGTCTGGTCATTGATTTGAAGAGAAGTCATTTAATCATACTGAAAAGCACGATTCAAATTTCGGTAGGACATTGGGAATTAAAAGACATTGAAATTGTGGTCTTATCACCTTCAGTGGCAAAGGTCACTCTATCTACTCGTACTAACGGTAGTACGCGTATATACACGGCTTTCTTTTTAAAATGACATTCTCATTAAAATACCCAATCTAGATTGGGTATGAACGTTGAAATATTATATTGGATAATATGAAATATCGATGGCAAAGTAACGGAGCTGATGGATGTTGCCACAAGACCATATTTCATGCAATGTATGACCCATTGTATCTAGCCCTGTGACAAATTACAACTGCTAGGTATACAAGTTTCGATGACAATATTGTATATCGCAATGAAATCGGAATTTGCATGGTAGATCTAGTAGTATTTAGGTCATAGAAGACAACTAAATATCAGGTACTACGAATGTTAGATTGCTTTGATTAAACAGTGTGCGTGTTCGACAAAGCAGTAAAGATCTTACAGAATGTAAATTTGGTATATGATCGCTATGATAATAACAGCTAGCTGAACTATCTACAACAATGGTATAGAGGAACAAATAACTAAAATCGATACTATCCATCAGAGTGATTTACAATTTTCAATTTCATTGTGCTTGCGAGATTAAACTGATGGAAGTGTCAATACAATAAATAGGTCTTTCCGAAAGTTATATTATATTCCTCCTCCAGTTATTAATCACTCGGCGCCATGATTCTTGTCTTAACGGTCCCGTTAACCTTAGGACCTACCTCTGTAATAAGCTTTATATTGTGTTCTAAACAAAATACCTAATAAATGGCGTCACAACTATGTATCATAACGAAGATAAAAGGATCAGTAGCTGTACAAGGCCGCATATTGTCACCGCTACGCATAGTGCTAGCCACGAAACATGCAGGCTTGTTTTTAATTTCAATAGCTATTTACCTTTCTTGTTTGTAAGCATTCATGTTTAAAACATACATGTGGACAGTGTTGAAAGTAAACTGTAACCTCTAGCACGCCCAGTACTTGTCACGAAATTACGGACTGATTTTATCCTAATGGCCGGCAGTTCACGATCTCTAGATAATATGAATTTTTGATTAGCACGTTATACTAATTCGAAAGATATGATAACAAGATTTGCATCTATTGCTGGAATAATAACTGTAACTTAAATAAAAAAAATCATCATGTACATACCTAATTGTAACGCTCAAAATTGCAAAACTTTAAATATACACACCTAGATACCGAAAACTGTTTACATAACAAGAACAGTTCCATTTTAATTTACATGTGTAAGGCATTCATAATCCTAAGCAAACAATATGCAAAATTTAAGTCGTACCACATTTCAAAATTATGAATACAAATAGGGCTAATAACAATGGTCAATGGTCGACGTCTCTGGCAAATTGCAGCTGTTGGCTTGTTCGGCACAAAGAGGTGGATCATTGACGCTAACACCAACCACGCTTCTGTAACACGAGATGTCTGCAACCACTCCGACTGCCGACACACTTAACGTGCTATAAACAATCGAATACCAAAAATAGATTTTATTACCAGAGCAATTGAATTCAATGTCGGTGCAAATGATACTACACTGTTCATTGTGGTATGTTTTACTTCATATGAGATTCTAAAAGCAACTTGCTTAGGCTTATTGTTGATTGATTGTATATTGTGAGAACGAAGGGTTTGTATTCTATACAAGACTTGCGGTTAAGTCGTAATGCAACAGTTATTTTTGTGTCACTGGTTCTTGCTTCTTTGACGATATGAAATAGAGATTGGGAACTTAAACATTATTCTTTTGGGGATTTTTAATAGTAGTTTGATAGTGGTAACGTAGGTCTTGCTTTGTTTAATCATTCTCTAACCAGATGATACCTAATTTGCACCAACTATGTCAAAGGTACAATTTAAATAATAAATCAATACAACGCGCGATATTTTTAAAGTTTTGATAAATGGACGTTTGTTGCTTAGAGTAGTGTTTTAACATGTTTCTTAGACCAACCCATTGTCATTAAAATTCTTCACTAGGCAACAATAGGCAGTACATTAGTAGCAGATGTGGAACAACGACAGGAAACAAGAGAAACGTTTGTTAAGACTACGCATCGCATGGGACGGACAAAAAAGGGGAAAAAAGCAACTAACGGTCATCCCTTTGTTTGCGAGTCTAAGAAATCATTGTGCAACGTGATGATTGTTTTGCAAGATACCTAGATGTACTAAGATAATGCAATGAAAACTGCCTACACTTATTTGTATGTTAATACATACTCATTCAATGATACATACATATGCATTTCGTTGAACGTTTGTCAGGAAATGAATTTTATTATAGGGTGTGGGCTTTGAAAACGAGATCTCTTATAAAGGCCTTCAATAAAATATATTAATGCAATGACTTCTTGTGTTATGTCATTTTATTTTATACATAAGAAATGTTAAGGTGTAGTCGAAAAGATAATACGAGACGGAACAACTCAAAGAATTAAAATATTAAAGTCAGGTATGTGAATATGTTCAGCAAGAGAAGTAGAAGAAGGATATTAATGGGGCGCATGACTTCCTTACTTATTTCTTATTTTATTGGAGCCTAGCTACAAAACAAAATTGCGGATAATAAAACAGTCGTATAATTTTTAGTTCCGATACATAAAAGTATATTGTACAATTCAATAATAATAAAAGTTTCAAATCGCAGGGAAACGAGACAAAATCTTATTGCTGGTTGTTTTTACGGTAACTTGTCGACGTTAACCTAATTAAGACGAGTTCTTGTGATCAGGTGATTCTAGGTCACTTACTGTAAAGCGAACATTTTCCTGGATCATCGTTATGAAGCATCGCTCAAGTATTATTTTGTATTATAAATCGCATTTAGATGGAACAATAAATACGTTTACCTATTCCGATTCTAAGAATTTATTAAAGTCCATCATTAGTACTGTAAAATTCATACAAACAGCAGTTCAATACGACGCGCGACGCGACTCTCATACACAATTTTTTTTAACCAAAACCTGATGTTTTTTTTTATACATATAACACGTTTTTTTAGATTTTGTATGAATACTGTGCATCAGCTGACCAAAAGCCTTCCTCAAATTTTTCTATCAGTTATTCTGTCCTAAATTATTCTTTTCATAATTTAAAATCACATAGTGTAGACCGTAATGCCTTGGAGTGTCTATAAGAGCCACTATTGCCACACAAATTAAGTATTCCGAGTGCAACTCAAAACGATCGCCGACTACACCGTTAATCAGAATTTCAATTAATAGATTTACGGCTAGGGTTTGGGCAGTCGTAAAACGGCCGTGACATCAGTAAATTTTAGCATTGGACATAAAAAATCAATGAGCAATGTGATTCCGTAATCCTATATCTAACAAGACAACAAAAAAACGTTACTAACCTAACACTTTTTTTAGTGACGTTTGGAGATTACCTCATTTATGCGGCGCCCCTCGTGAGCGGTGACGTCATCAACAAAGGAACTGCGATTGAATAATAGGGGTGCCTTTGATAAACACAAAAGAGAACCTGTGCACAGGTACGGTCGTAAGCAAACAGGTGCAACTTGTTATTATATTATTGGTTTCGTCTTAGATTTATCTATAGGTAGGTGAATTTATTTGTATAAATTAGGTATTAATTTCTGCATCCAATGCGTTTTTACGATTGCTTTTTAGACATTTACAAGCTAAGCGTTAGATGTTTTTAGAATATATGAATTCGATTAACATTCAAATCGTGAATATTGCGTATCGACACAAATACTATGAGAAACTAACATTCGTATACGAAGCATAAGTTAGTTCAAAAACCTTCGCCTGCGTTCTGTCTGCAGCACTAAGTTTATCCAGACAGTCTTCGCATTGATTTCCGGTCATAGATTATTTAAATTTATTACTCACTAGATATTTTGGAAACTCCTTTCAATATAGTAAAATAAACAAATTCTAATACTGCTTATAAAACGTAAGACACACTGTGTTTGTTTACACAGTTACTAATCTTTTTAGCGCCGAAAAATGATGTCATGTTCAAAGTATCGAATAGTAGAAGCTAGTTTTATTGTGTGGCGGAGATTTGAAGCAACGTGACAAGAAACGGAAAAACGTACGCGCATTCAATAAGCGTAATGCTTATTTACCGCAAAATTGGCGGTAGCTGTCGCGACAACACTAAATACTACTTTTATGCGCGGTTGCTTTGGAAAACGAATACCGCCTTCATAGTTCATTTATCATAAAGGGGAATGCCAAGTCGCCATAGTAATTTAGGCCCTCTGTGCACACAAATATAAAATAATAATAATAATAGGGAGCAATTCTAACAATTAATTAGTAATAGAAATGATTTACAAAGAACTTAGCATTTCAAAGTTATTTAAGATTCTTATATTCCATCTTATATACTGCAGTTTATGTCGCCAGTGTCGTCATGAGTAGCGGGAACAGAATCCATAATCAGGCCGTGGTCGTCAGGTATAGGAGAATCGTCAGAGTCAGTATTTATAGCGAAAAGTAGTCAATTTAAACCGCAATAAACATAAGCAAGTAACCACAATGGAGTTGCTAGAAGCAATGATCATAGAGAAAAGTAAATAAGTAGGGGCAATGATTTTGACTATTTTTGACATTTACGTATTTCGGCAACTGACAGTGACAAGTAAAACTTTGACATAGCAATAGGAAGTTGCCATAAAAAGTTTTTATAGATAGATATATTTTTTAAAAAGGTCGATTTATAGATATATTTTTTTATTAATAATTGGTATAATAATTATTATTAAAAGATATTTTAAGGAATTAAATAGGTACCTATAATGTATGTTTGCTGGGAAGTAAATGAACGGTTTTTAATAATAAACGAAAAATAATTATTCTGATTAGTTACCTGCCAACATTTTTTTGTAAAGGCAACATTTGAAACTCATGTTATATTCAAGTTCCGTTTTTAGTCGTTATAATGTTTAATATTTATGAAAAAATGTTACCGACATGCACAGACTAATGAATACGTGGCAGACATTTGAAAAATACCAACATATTTTTATTGTAAAACGAATCTCTTGTGCAATTCTGGGCCTAGACTCGTCATTCCCCTTTTCTAGTTAGCGAAACAACTATCTTATCTACGTAGTAGTTTCACGTCTAGTGGTCTACTTTGTTGAAACATAATTAATCAATCAGTCAAAATTAGTTGTGTTTTGTACAAATGACAGACTGATGTCATAGGCGCTACAAACAGCGGTGTTCAGAAGATAATTTGCGCTCGTATAATAATGAGTTAGAGTAGATAAGCTATATAAAATTCTATAATACATTTGTCGAAAAATAATTGCTTGCTCTTAATTTTTTCATCACAATTTCAATGTAAAATGTAATCTACAGTGTAACATGAGCGAATATGCAAACGAATTGTACGCGACCAAGTTCAAGGCTTTTGGGAGCGGACATAGCAATTTGCTCCGTTCTTATATCAAAGCATTAGAGTATACATCGGTCACAATCGTAACGAATCGCTTACGATGAACGTTTCAAAACTGCAATCACATTGTTACGTGTCGACGGACGGCAACAACCTGATTGTACCGTTATGCGAGCCGCGCAAAACTGACCTAGTGCCGGGAAAGTTATCAGGGACGACCGTGTTCCGTTTCACGACCCAAGCGTCGAGCCCAGCATGCAGATCAATCATGAAGACTCCATATTAGCCAACCTTTTATGTACAATTCTCAGAAGAACCGCTAATTCATCAGGTCGAAATGGTATCGTCAGAAATCAAACCAGTGATGTCATGCATCAGGACGTCCTAATGGTAATTTTTAGTAGAACAACCCGAGACACTAGTTCCATTATTAGTGATAAAATGGC
The DNA here is from genome assembly GCA_905475315.1 of Autographa pulchrina. NCBI lineage: Eukaryota > Metazoa > Arthropoda > Insecta > Lepidoptera > Noctuidae > Autographa > Autographa pulchrina. Next base: position 6,023,280 of record FR997773.1, read on the forward strand.
CAACCGTGTCATATCGTTCTCTGTTAATGAACATTAATTCGTTGCAAGTGGAACTGATTCAATTGCTATCACCCGTGTAGAGGTGGCATTGAACTTTGTCGAAACAATTTGTATCATCGGGCTTGTAAGTGTGGCATGTTCAGACGTTGAGTTCAGCAAGTTCTCTATAACGGAAAAACGTAAACCGGAACTGTTTGTGAAGACACCGGATCAAACTAAAGAGAACTAAGCTAATGCTTTCGAAACCACGAGTTCGATGTCACTATGTCGTTCAGGTGGACAGAATGATAATAATAAATAATTAGAAGAAGACTATTAGGATTGTAGATCGACACATGATTAATTACTGCTTAATTATTTACTCTTTGAATGTACTGTACGTTTAGTGTAAGAGGTGTATCAAGGATGTTCAGATGCATGGATAAGGAGTGTGTTGTATATTTATAGTTGCACGCGGGGTCGACGTTCCTCGCGCGTCTCCCACGCCGCGCTCGCCGGTGCAATGGGATCTACAAATCAGTTACACGATGAAACACTCTATTCGCATGTAAATTGAAAATCTTGTTAGGAGCAGCTTTTAAAGACCAATTATAAATTTAAAATATCAACAAATTACACTACATAACCCAAAATGATTAACGATTATTGTAAAAAAAAATTGTTGAATCTTAATATGGTAATCATTAAATAAAAGCAGTGAGGTCAAGTAATTAATTATGATTATTTGGATTTCAATTTGTCATTACAATTAAGCTCAAGATTTGTCCAAACAAATTAGATCCGATCGATAGCTAAAATAAGATCGATAGCTAAATATAGCTTCGAAAACAAATAGGTCGGTTTTGTACATAAAAGCTTATTTGGCATATCGGTTAACAATGATATATCTTATTAGTTTACTTCGTGAAAACAAAATTATTCCGACATAGGGGTTTATGATACCAGTTGCGTACGAAGTGGAGCACATAACTTCTAGCTGTCAGAATAAAGTAAAAGATATTTGTTATTGTAAACAAGAAAAATTGTTTGACAGCAGTTGGAATGTAAAACCAATGAGTTAAATACGAGGGATTAAAGTATTCATATTTTGTAAAATTACAAACAGTGTATAAAATTATTGTTGTATGACTCATAGGTAAGTTTACTATTCCAACGAACGCTAACGATTGACCAATTTTGTTGCGTATCCTGCCGAAGTTTGGTACGTTCAAATTGCTAGCACTTAGTAGAGAGAAACATTTAAGAAGCAGCTTACAATTTGATTCATGTAAACATAATAACGAGTGTGTTGTTGGTGCGAAACTTGAAAGCCGTAAGCAGGTAAGTGGGTTCGTTAATGCAAGTACAGTTCGTGCCTTGCCTATTACGGTGTTCCGTACGTGGTACGCCGTATCTCATGACCCTATGTCCAATAGCCCCAAAATGTAGATTACATCATTTGTACCAACATTGTGGATAGTCAAACTCTGAGTCATGTGACAAAAAATGAATATGCAAATTACAATGTGTTCGAAGAAGAATAGGCGGAATAACGCCGAAATTTTGCAACATGGTAAGAACGATATAATTAAAGTACAGCAATGATTGCAAATTTCTGAATAACATGAATAAAGAAATATTTCTTCTTTGCATACTAATTAGTTTTTGTTTTACTTCGGTGAACTCTTAATAAACTTTAAATTCAGCTCTATATAAACTGAAATATATTCAAAGTGACACACTTAACAGAAATTCCAAGAATTTTTCGATAACTCTCCAGACACCCGAGTGCCCGACGGGCGAATAGATTTATTTAAATATATTTAAAACTATAGAATGCGGATCCAGTGTCATTTGTAGAGACTCATTCATAATTTTAGAGAGAGGTTTAAAATAGAGAACGTTTACGTCCACGACGTTAGTGAAAAATGAAACAGGTGATGCGAGGACTCGCGTGAAGACACGATGTGGGATGACAAACAAACTTCGGTCGTTCAACTCTACAGGAAGAATATGTTTTCTGGCGGCTGGATTTATACATAAATGTTTATGTTACCGCTTCACATTTTTTAACACGGAAAGCAAGGGTGCGAAGTCTAAATATTTTTTGATCACCATATATTACACAAATTATGTGCAATACCCGAAGAAGTGTCATTATTTGCTCTTGCTTGGTAAAATACTAATTTTTCTCGTGCAACATTTTAGTAGACAGCTAAAATAAAGTTACACTGACTAATTAATGCTTGGACAGAGTCCCAACCAGATAAACACCTAAACTTCAGCCAAAAATACACAAGATGGCGTCGAGTTCATAATAAAACAATTTAATGGGCCAGCGCGCTTTCCGCGGTGACGAAATCTGCGCCGACGACGCATTCTCGTTGCGTAACTTGAAACGCGATCTGTGCAAGAGAAAACCGTTTAAGGTCAAAATAATGTCAATTAAGCCAAATTTTAAATGTTCAAATAATAGATCAATTATTAATTTATTTTCTTGTTCATTATTAAAAAAAAATGATAATTTTAATAACTTAATTTTGTACCACGCTTGGACCTAAAATATGTATGTAGTGGTAATAGGTTTAACTTTACTTAATTATTTTGTAGTAAAGCATCGTAATACCTATATCTAATAATCCCAACAAAGAATTAGTAGAACTCAAATTGTATGCTATATGAACAACAATAAAACTATTTCTATTACAATATTCCACTGAAATCGGAGGGGGCGATGGACAACAAACAAATCTGACGATTGTTTACGCGCGAGTGCAGCGGTACGGGCGCGGCGGAAGCTTGGCGGAACCTCGCGTCATTGGCTCGCGTCTGCTGCCCCAAAACTTGGCCACCATCGCCATAACCACGCTTCATTCATAGCGCACATCATTCGTAAATACGTCACTCTAAGATAAGCATCATAACGGGGATAGCAATAAATAGTCCATGCAAACATCGCTACGAAACAAGAAATGTCTGATATTTCCCAAACTTTCGATTTAAAAGCAGTCGCGATATAAAAGTAGTTTATTAGACTTATAAAATATTTTCAAAACGAATACCATTCTTCGCTCGGAATGCTTTAGATTTAATGAGTCAACTAGATTTATCGTGACCGGAGACAAGTAAGGAACCATTTAGGCACTCCCATCCTGAGCGTCTTGTAATTTTTATTACGCAGGCAACCCCGCCCTGCATTGTTGTGGGGTTTAATGAGCGTACGCTCGTGCCGACTGTGTTCCTGTTGCGTGTTAGCGAGTATAAAAATATATTGGATACGGCAGGAATTATTTTCTTTGGAGAGAATTCCATTACAAATTCGGACCGTTAGAATAAACAATTAAAAACGACTTCTTTTCTTTCTGCAAGGCCAATATATCATAAACAGCAAAGTAAGAAACTATGGGTTGGAATTCTAAGACCAAGAAATAGTTCTAATTTAAGCCAGCATCGATATGAATTTCACGCGCCATTTTGTCTAATTTCAGTAAGCAATCGCAGATAGCTGCGAATGTTTGCACGTCTATGATTGAAAGACATTGACGTTGATAGGTCTTAGTTAATAGATACCTACGTGTTCGACCCCGGTTTTGGGGCTTGATGGTAATGATATAAAAGGGTTGTACGTGTTTAGGAAAATTTAATGCTGAAGAAATAACTGTTAAGTTTGAAGAGTAAAACTTATGTCGAAACAAACTCAGAACTCTTACGATATATTGAAGACACCATGGAGATACATTGGAATTGTATAACGGCAACATACCTGAAACAAGAAATAAAATTATATTAACCATATAAATCGCAACAAAATTAGTACATTTCTAAATAACGCATCCGTGAACCAAACCGCCTCCAGATGGTTTATAAATACACAACGCCATGACATTAAAAATATCCAATTAATTTGTATTAAGTCCTATTTGAAGCAAACTTTCAAGCTAATTTAAACTTTAACTGTAAACATACAGGGTTCATAAGCCTTGCATGTGTTAGATGCTGTTTCCAGAGATATCAAGAACGCGGCTGTGTTAGTCGTTACAGGGTTCCGGCTAGCGTTTGATATTTTTGCTCTAAGAATATTTTATTTAGATCATGAAATAAAATTTCGTTTACGATTTAAAGATCTCATTATATTTTAGTATGAACATTTTGTAAGTAGATCGTAGTTGTTTGATAATTCGTTACGACAGAATAACATGCAAGATATGTTTCATCAGTATTAAATGCAGGATTGTAATAAAAGCAACACATTATTATTTTATATTCAAAGGGGAAAGTTTTGACACAAAGCAGAAATTATCAAGACCCCGTTAAAACATAATGCAATGCAGGATTGATCGATAGGGACAAATGCGGGCTCTTAACTTATATTTATTAATAGCTGTACTGTGCGCACTTAATTTTTTAATATTCAACGAGGAAATACATGTTTTGTTATTTCATTTTTACTGTTTAAATATTTAATAAACCCTTTAATATCTTTACTATTTATAGGTTGTCGTATTGTGTTCGAATTTGAAGAAATACGAAGTCTGTCTAAAAACAAACCCATGAAATGTGTTCTTTTTGCTTTAAACGATGCGTTAACATGCAACCGAATTCCAATCATTGTATATCTAAAAATATTTTTCATTGGTTTAACAAAGGACACGGAAATTAGAAGTTTTATTACAGACCCCAAATTCTTTTCAAAAATTTTTATTTTAATCGATGTGGAAAGTAAACATTTCTGATAGCTGTAAAACGTGGTTTAACGATGCAATTTAGTATTATCTCAATTCAGATAATCCCTCGTAATTTATATTGGAGTCTACAGAAAGTATTTGAGTAATTTTGTAATGCATATAAATGACCCAATTAGACGAAGTTGGCTAGCATCCAGAGAGCAAGACTGGATGCAGTTGCCTCTATTTAAATTACCAATTTACTTACATAATGTCCCTACTCGTCTGTTTTGTACATCTCGTCTTGAATCATAGTCACACATAGGTACTTAATATTCACATTAGATAATGTGTTGTCGAGTTGATCGGGAGCCGGAGGGACGACGTTATAAACAGGACTATTATCATCATTAGTAGAGAATTACGTAAATGACTACCGACTGACCTTAGATTAACACCACAATCTTCGCATCTATAGGCTTGTTCGTTAATAAGATAAACATTAGCTATACATTCATAATAGGCACTAGTATATATACAATCATCCTAACCTACTTGCAATGTCGCTCAAGGAATTCATTGTAAGTTGGACCTAATCGGTAGACATTCCACAATGCAAATATTCTACAAGTTAAAACGTTCTGTTATTTGTAATGTAGAATTAAGATAATGTTTTGTAACGTAACAGACTATTCTATAAATAGTCTCTATGTATGCCGTTTAACACAAGTGTGGTTCTAAGAATTTAAAAATTTACCTCTGCGGGGGACTCACGCGTCTACTTTTCGAATAGCTGTATAAATATTATAAATGACTCCAGCGTTTTAGTTTGAAAAGCAAAAGTGAGTTTTTATTTAAAAATCATGAACAATTTACAAATGGTATAAAGTAGAAGTAATTAAATTAACAGATGACGTCGCGTAGGCGAGCCAGCAAACACGTGAAGTGTTAGTCGAGCTAGAGAGTGACAGATATACACTGATAGGCAAGCAAGAGTGAGATCATAATAATCTATCAGTATATCTGAAAGTAAAGACAAGAGCAGACGACTTCTCGCCGCTGAGTCACAGCGTCACGACCTTTTTATAAATGATCTAGACCAGGACATTTAATAGATTAGGTTAATATAAACTATATTTCCTGTAATAATTGTAATACATATATTTATTTTTTTCTAACAATCTATTTATTACCAGAATTTGAATTTCCTCTAACCTTGTTTCCATAATTTAATACCAAAGTGCACAGAATGCCGTCATAACAAAAATCGGTATGAAACATTAATCGGATATTTGTTCAGTAATCGTTAGTGTTTTATGTGTGCGTCTAAATCACATACCAATAATTGCACAAACGCATGAATGAACCGGTAAACGCTGTGCGTTCACTAAATTGCTTAATGCGAAATGAATGGGACCCTTAAGCCGTCTACACTAGATCTGACGGCAGACCGGCGCCTGCGCATCCCACACGTGTGGCGCAACAGAGGCACTTTCGTCATGTTTGTGTTGCTTGTTAGTAACGCCTTGCCTATCGATTATAGAAAGCGAATCTCGGGAGTCCGTGAAAAACACGGCCATATTAAATATTGATGTCATAACGTTTCTAAACAAACGCTTATAAGTACACAAGTTTCAAACAGTTCTGATTTGGCATTTACGGCATATACTTCGCAGAGTAACGGAAGCTATGTATTATTATAAACTGGCTATTAAACTGTCGTCGATGGACGAGTCTTTTAATGTCGACTGTCGATCGCCTCCTACGTGATTCTGTAGAAAGTTAGAGAACTAGACCGGTCCAGTTTGGACGAATTACGAAGTAGGTATATGAGAAGTCGTACGCAGTATTTTCATTTTCACTACGCAGAACTAGAAACTCGCACATAGGTACGAGTATGTTAGACGAGACTATAACCAGAAGATGACTAAGTCCGCATTTACTCTTAAACATGAAACGCGTGTTATAAATTTAATTACATTTGCATTAATTACAACTTTGCGAACTCTAGCATTGATAAAAAATTTAAAACTGTTGTCAACGTAAACATTAAATAACAGGTCAGACAGCGTGCGCTCGCTGCATGGATCGCGATTAGTGTAGAGCGTGAAGGCCGGGCTAGCATTATCGTAACCAGTAATAGGGTAAACAATTTTCACATTTTAATGAAACTTTGACGTTTTATATGTAGGCTGCTGAATTAACGCACGGAAGACAATACCGTAACTACAAGTGAAATGATTAAGTATGATGAGATTGGCAATCTATCAAAAAACTACAAATACAACGCTCAAATAAACAGATGTATGCAATGCACCTTAAAATTTATGAAATTACAAATTTCATACATGAGCGATATAATAAACTATTAAAGGCTGCAATTTTCTACTAATATTTAAAATATAATCTTTTAATGAAGCAGTATAACGAATATAAACTACGTAAAATTTGAAATTACTCGTCTGCCAAGATGTAAGACTTGAACAGAACAATAAATTAATCGCATAACTGCCGTACCTACCTACCTTTGTACGCCATCTGAAGTTATTTATTACAATAAGATCATATTATTTTTACTGCCTCATTCAATAGGATTCATAAGCATTACACAGGATTTACATTCGTTTTGTGCAGTTAAATATATTACAAAGTACTGTGTCAAGCAACATTTCAATTCTAAGATCAGTACCTAATGGGATTTTCCAGATTATGCAAACTATCAGTGCGATACTTGTCTTTGTTTCATTAACCTTGAATTTTAATCTCATTTTATATAGATAGAAAATATTTTTATTTCTTCATCGCGTTTACAGAGGCTATCAGAGATAATTCGGTACTAGAAGTTGATCCAAAGCTGAATGATTTATGAATTGTAGAATTTAAGAGTTTTTTCGAAACATCGAAATGGAGAAAGTCGGGCAGATACTCAAAATATGGCCCATGCTATTTTCAAAACCTCATTGATAACCACTATTTCTAACGTATAATATAATAAGCCAATGCCGAATTTATCTAAATGGTATTTGGTTGCGTATCTTGCAAACCATCCAAAACTATGGAACATGTACATTTCATAATTGAAAATAAAATAAACTTGCGTAAAATATTCAATACAATTGAATGGCTACTGTTGACGATATACCAATGGCAATTGTATGTGGACCAGAGGTGCACTTAACCAAGAATCAATAGTAAAGTCGGCTCACCTACAACAAAAACCTTTTTTGTCAAAACAGAAGATTTATTGGCCTATTGTCCTAAGTGGGTCAACGGTTTTCCATCTGGCCATACTGTATTTACGTTTCCCACTGACAAAGTAGGTACCATGTAACAGCTAATGCATAGAACCAGTAAAAGCTTCCAAAGTCTGATCAAACAATTTGTAATTGCAGACACACAAGAAAGTTTTAAAAAGGTATTTATACTGAAATTGTTTCGGATCTAAATAAACAATCTTTTATTAGGTGTGGTTGGTTTCTAATTTGAAAAATGTTACTGTAGCTCATATTAATTCCATAAGTCTTCAAGTATATTTAATAGTAGTTACATGCATCGAGTAAAGTTGTCCAAATGCACTATGCGCCGTATTTAATTTCTTTGCTCTTAATTAAATTTGCGTACAACATCGTCTAACAAACCAAAGTGTTAAAATATTACTTATTCTATGTAACATGGAAAAACCTGTCAAGCATATCCTTAAAAAATCTCAACCTGTGGCTGGTTGGTCCAGTTCACATAACACACCTACATTTTATGTTTAAAAGAGATAAAGAAGACATCCGCCGGATTGTGTGAAGGCCTGGCTGGGGGAAGTTTCTAGCGTGTCAATAGTCGCCAAAATATTAAAAAGGTTTAAATATATACCTGGCCTCAAACGGAACTGCTTTCTGCAAATGATACCTTAAGTTTGGATAGTTGCCTACGTATTAAGTTTCAAGTTTTGGACACGGCTACTTGTTGATCAAAGCTTGATCGTGAAGCTTCTAGTCTTACCGTAGGCGTTGAGGGCCACTGTTAAACAAAGCAGGTCCACCCAAGTCACCTCTGTCCGTGGGCTGTCAAATCCCACGCTTTGACTCCGACCTTTTTGTATAGGTACCAGTTAGCAATCCGTCTTATTTCTATTCGTGTTACAAACTTGCTGAATATTCACGTATGCTAAGTGGGAGCTTAGAGAGAGCACACAAAGTTGAATTATGTTTAGATAGAGCTGTCGTGCAACTAAGATGATGAGCCAGCTTCGAGTGTAACTATCTCACGTTTAAGAAATAGTATTTGTAGACTACTAATTAATTTACCGAAAATTATATCGATGTTTCTTAATTTACGATCACGTTTTGAGTGTGGTTCACCTTTCTATTTCGAACAATATGGAGATATAAACTTTCATAAAATATTCCTAGATACAATAAATCATAATGACCTGCGTAGGAGAGCCGAAATGGTGTGATGGCGATATTATGGGACCCGAAATGTTAAAGCGACATTAGAAGGATTGTTTGGCTCTAAGCGTAGGCTTTGGGGTCCCGCCCACGGGACTGGTTCCCTCGACATTCTGAAGCGATCGATTTTCATTTCAAATTACAGAGCTCACGCGCAACCTACACATTCTTTTCAAACGCGTTCTTTGTGCGTGCAAGTACACTAAGTACCCATCAGGGTACCCAGTTTTCATTAACATTCCAAGTACTTAGATGTCAGAGTTCGTTCCAAAATGTTGTAGTATTCGTTTTGGAAGTTTTATTATGAAGTTGAGGAGGTAAATTCTTGTCTAACAATAACTGTCAGCGATGAGCCGGGTCACCTAGATTAGTATTATGGTACCAAGTTTATTTTCACGGACTTAAAAAGTATATCTCATTAGCAGAACGATCACGTTGGTGAAGATAAAGCGTAGATACGTAGCGGCAGTGTCGTGGGAACGAACGAAGAATAGGCGTCTCGTATGATCCAGTTTTCTACAGAGATGTAGCCTTATCGAGGTCGGCGCGATAATGAGTCGCGTGTCAATATTTGCTTTCTGTAACATTTTCTGAAGTACCTATACTCCATACAAAGGAAGTGAGAAAGCAAGTGTTTCCATATACTTTGAGTTGGCTTTCCCTCCTGTAGTATATCATAAGTTAGGTATTATATAGTGAAAATTACGTATTGTAGAACTGAGCACGGGATTTACGTCTAATTCACCTCTTTCATTATAATTATTCGTAGAATTAAATAACATCGTTATTGGTTTAATTTCCAAGTTTCTTAGTTCTATCTAATAAACAATTCAGAAGCAACCTAGATACAAGTATGATTTACCGACGGCATAGGCTTATCAACAGGTAAACAATCGCTTAAATTCAAAGCATACTAAACTGTACTTAGCTACAGTTAAAAATACTATATAACACTAACTACCGATGTAGTAAATAAGTTAGTGCATTGACTTTTTAAAGTTTGGGGCCAAGTCCAGCAATTTAATCAAGTCAAGTAGGTAATTCAATAAAGAAAACGGTACATTACTTAAATATAAAACATTAAAAGGTTATGAACGAACAGTGCCTGGTTGTACAAAGGACTGCTATCAATGTCAAGTGACATCTACGCATGATTTTATAAAAGTACGCATGCCACTTAGAATCGGGTCTTTAGTTTTTAGAAGTGTGAAACTAATATCAAAGTTTCAGAAATAGCTTCAAAACTAAGTAAATAAGCGTCTGAATATTAATAAACTGCTTAATCGATGTTTATAACCCAGAACGCTATAGAAGGGCATTGCAGGTGGGATGATGAGTTTATGGTTCCTAACAAATTAATTGTGTATATATGCAATCATTTATAATTAAGGCATTAATCCCTAAATGGAGACTTCGGGTAAGGTCGGTTGACAGTCAAAATATATTGTAAAAGCATCGACGACTGTTTTGAACCTCTGCAATTAAGCAACCCACAGCAAGTTATAACGTGTCGGAAAGCGACTGGAACAACCTTGGCTTCTACACCTCCACGCTACCCACGGCTACCCTCATTTGGTCATCGACGTAGGCGCACCCGCCTAATCGCATACTAAGCAACCTTATAATGACCCAACTAAGACTCACTTTTGCTACAGGGTTGCGGAACCAAGCGACGCCATCAAATGTAGGTGGCGCCTACGCATCAAAACGCAATAATTGCATTCTTAAGTACGCATTACACGCTCAGTGTAATTCGATTTCATTTAAACAGGGTCAGGGAATTTTGAGGCATTGACTTTAGAAGGTTTCAGTGTAGGTACTGGAGAAAAGTACAGCAGAAACTTGCTAAGTGACAATGCATAAAATCAAGATTTTTACAAAGCGTCCTCCTCTGAAGTTTCTCCGATAAGAACAATGCGTAAAGGCTATTAAACTCATTTTTATCTTTTATCGTAGTTTAATCTGTATATCAAGTGTGTGTAACATATTGATAAAAGTTATCTACAAATCTGGTTTTTTTTTATTATCCACTTATATTGTTCGAATCGGAATAGATAAAATTACCGATGTGCCATTGATGTCTCTTTATCTTGTCATACCAACAGATTAGTCCAATATACCTAAGTCGGTAGATAGCTACCTATTTATGTTTTATCTGTATTGAATGTTTTGATTGACGAATTTGTATGTTTACTTTGGTTAGCGCATTGTTATCTAGCGTTGCTTACTGTTCCTCTTGGAATGCAAACAGCCAAATAGTTGATTCAATATGTAAACATTGATCGATCGATATTGTTTGTGACTATCAAATATTTTGTGTAATTAAATGTCAGCCATTACATCTGGATAACTCATGTCTATTATTATAGGTGAACTTTAAATCTCATCACTAGAAACATGGTCTTTAACAACGCTTAACATTCTGAACATGGTAATATTTGGTTCTCTTTTGTTGTAATGTCATGGTAATATTATTTATCGATGTGAAAGACACGCGTTGAAATCTTTTAACATATTGTTACATGAAAATGTGAAACAATATTTTTCTCATATTATATCTAATATTCCAGCGTCTAACACGAAAATAGCCTCCGTAATTTCTTAGTTCGGCGTAACGCGATACGCCACGCCTGTCGGCTGTCAGCTTGCCGTCGATATTTTCGTCAAGTCGTCAGTAACCATCGTGGACCGGCGCCGCGGCGTGACATGTCAAATAAACCATAAAACTTCAACATCATTGTCATCGTTGCAGTCTGCTCAGCTGATCTAAACTTTTTAAACCAGTATAGGAGAAAATTTAGGCCCTTATAATAACGAATACATTTTTACTGGACATAATCTCAATATACTGTAGGTGACTCAACCTTACCAATCTTATCAAAACGAAATTAAAGAGTCAGCCCTCCAGTCGAGAGCTCTGGCTTTTAAGGCAAATGTTAAATCAACAAGTTTTCGAGAATGATGCAAGCATGAAGCAGAATATTACCGGAGACATGCATTTTAACATTGCGTCCACGCAATTTAAGTATCATACCGTTGTCGCCATTTATAATAAGAACACGTGAACACAAACCATTGGATATGGAACATTTCAATCCACTTGGGCTATACCGAGACCAATCTTATTAGATTCATGCGCCACTGACATTATTTCGTAAGTGCTCATTTGAATGCGAGTAAACATTGGACAATGTGAGACCAACGAGAACATGAAGACATCTGCTGACGATTCAGTATAACATAAACTTATATATATTTGTCTACTTTATTTTTGTGTCTATATTCAGAACATTCTTTTAAATAGCACGGACTGTCTGTGCCAGTTGTGCATTGCATCTCAAGCATATAAACGCATAACTTTTCAAATGGTTCAAATACGAGAAAACTAAGGATTTATTCTAATCAAAAGTATTGAAAAATGGGTAATGATTTTAAGACCTCAATTCTATGGAAAGAACGAAGGTAGATGATAAAGGTATAACATACGAAATACTTCATAAATCCCAAAGGGCGACGTTTAACAGTAAATCGTTATGGCTGCGACATTATGACATGTAGAGGTATCGGTCGAATAGGCCTTGCTTGCAATGAGACGTGACTGGGGTTACTAATGTTTTAAAGTAACACGTTGTCTTTTCAATGAGTTTAGCTTTTGACTCAAGAATGACGGCAGAATATTGTCATATAAAAATGGGTTTAAAAACTGCGTTAAGGGTAGATGGGGCAATTTAAGCATGTCATATTATAACTAAGAACATAAGATTCAGTCTTTCATTAAAGTTTTTAGTTAAATTATTAAACTTAGATATTAAAAGGAAATTATACACGAGATTATAGCATTAATTAACTCAACATGACCCATATTGAACAAAGACCTACCAATTAATTAAATGATTTTTATAATTAAACGGAGAAACGATTAGTAATGGTGGAATTGTTTCTCAGTAGAACTTATTACCTATAAAGTATGATACAAAAATTAGCGTAATAATAGATAATAATAACAATCCAGCCTATAAACGTCTTACTGCTGGGCACAGGCCTCTTCCCATATAGAGAAGGCACGAGCATTGATCAAAATTAGTGTAATCAGTAGGAATCATTATATTGTCCATGGCGACATTTGAACCGTTTTTTAATACTTCGTTAAATGAGATTTGTTTTTATTTTACCTTATTCGGACATTACTGTATTCATTTGTACATTTTAAGTCCGCTCTTTATAGTTATGGCCACAATTTTCTTTGTTGACCTTTTTTATTTTGATCGACGAAGATAAAGGCTTATACAAAATATATAACTTAGACCCTCAAACATATTTTTGATGAAAATATAGAGTACCTAGTGGAATTATATCGATGCCTCAAATATATATTTATTTATCTAACGAGCACAAATTACCTACAGTTTTAAAAATCATGCCTTGCATTTTTCAAGATATTTCATATGTATATCGGACAGAAGAGGACAGTACCCCAACCATTTTTGTAGCTTATCAGTGTTTTTATTGTATTATTGCAACACCTTAAGTGCACTAAAGATTTTTATTATTATTTCATTTTCAGATTCTTTTGTTCTAAAATGCTTAAATAAATCATGTAATGGAGCTAATAATATTTTGGATAGGTGGGTACCAGTTAAATAGCAAGATATTTTTACATATAATTTGTGTTCTGGATTCTATAGAATTCTAGATTTTCTAACCTTGTTAGGAATTTTTAATTAAACGTTACTAGCACTGCATTAAACTGTCAGTAAGTATTAAGAATTCTAACAACAAATTAAGCAAGTCTCCAAAATAATTATGTTCTTCAATGATCAGTTTGCACGTTATATCAATTATGCCCTAAGTAATCGAACAAGCGTTATAGCCTAAGTAGGTACCTAACTGCATTCACTTAAATGGTGGCAAAGTGTCTCAAACCAGTTTACTTACTAATATTGGATATACTTACGATTATCACGGTCAGGTGAATATAATGTACTAATATATTAGTTGTGTCATTAAATACAGAATTCTCCTTTTGCAACCGGTAAACAGAAATAAGTAAGAGATTTTATATTAAAATTTTAAGTAGGTAGGTAGGTCTGATTGGTATAGTACGGTACATATTATTATTATGTGAAAGTTGTTGATAGGAATCTATGCATCTTAAACAATTCTCGCATTATGCGCTATGTACTGTAATAACAAATCAAAAGCATGATGACAATAATAAGTAATTCATATGTTATTAAAATGACTCATATAACTAGTACCTATGTTCATTAAAATTCATTCCATATTCTAATCGTTGTGGGACTTATTCTGCAAACGTCAAGTGACTAGTAGTCAGCAGGCGTTCAGTAGCAAAGATAAGGGCTACATAGTATCCGTGGACTGGTTACGAGTGGTAATAAAACGAGGCTATACATCGCACAAGGAGCGGTGCGCCTGCGTCGCGCTACGTACAAATCTCGTATGGACCGAGAATGGTGGACGTACGGTACCTACACAGAGTGGCGACATTCCTCCAACTCGCGCGGAATGTAAGAATACGGCCCTGCGAACAGGTTACCCCCAGGGCTTGTGATCCTTCATCTCACGCGTCCCCATTTAAAATATAACCTCAAAATCATAACTCGACTAATTGAAGATTTATTTACAACAGCTGCGTGGACGGCGAAATGAGACACAAACGTAGTCACCAAACTCGTTTACTAGGTACATACATTTCACCGATCTCTTTCGTCGGCGACAATCTAACGACCGCTGACCGCAAATCGGACCAGAGACGTTCTGCTTTACTTCGCTTTTCGAAATGAAGGATCGCATTACAAACACCACTGGACCATAACTCGGCGGGGCGAAGACAAAAATAAACTTAATATCGTTTGCGTTGTAACATTTGTCGACGCATCCGATTTATGATCGCCTCGGTGACAAGCATCGCCGATAGGAACTAGTACTTTCGACTGCCCATGTATTATAAATAGTTCGACACGATTTTGACCTACCTTCGTCCAGAAGTCGCTCCATGTGCATGAAAACATTCGGGAACGCAGCCAGTTGCTTCCTGTCTTTGAGCAACTGAGCTAAGTAGTCCGCTATACTTTGCGTAGAAGGATTGTTATTATCACACATCATGAGTACGTTTTATATAACTAACGACACGTTAAATGTTTATTCCAACACGTTCAAATAAGATATTGTACTTTAGTTACTGATTATTGTTATTTTTGTGAGATTATGTTAGAAAAGTTAAATTCACTTCCACACACATCGAAGTTTCGATCACCACTAAATGACGAAGTTGACCGAAGTGAAGTTGTGGGCGAATATAGCGCTGCGCCTGCGCTCTTGTCGAATGGATTTTTTGTGAGCGCGTGCGATTCGACTTCGTTCCACAGTGCAGACGTAATAATAACATATATTGCCCTCGCTCGCACTACAGTCATCGTTCTGATTGTCTCGCTCTAACGCCACAGAAAATAAATGCGATGCAGTCGCCATCTAGACAACGTAAATGCAACTATAATTATATTAGTATGGGTTGACATGACTGTAGCTATTCACGTTGTTCCAATCTATGTTAGACTAATAAACTGAAGTAATGTTTTGAGATTGTCTTAAGAATATTTACGGAAACAAAGGATTTCAATGGGTAGGTAACAATTTGAAAAGTATAAAAGTTGAAATTATCTATAATGTACAATAATTATGCTCTTACACATTGACATAAATATATAATAAATATATACCATTAATTATACTAGAGGATAAGAACTACTCATTAATATTAGTTGTAAAGACAGAGTAGTACAAAACAACGGCATTTTTTTGACATCCCATAACAATAACTTTTATAAGATAATTAAACCGCTACAAATATATATTCTTCGTCTTAAACTACATATTTATTACTTACAATATTTTTGAATTTACTAATTAATCGATACCAAAGCTAGTGTCCAATTTTAGACCAAGCATTTTACAAAGCCAAATATTTCCAAACAAATACATATTTTAGTGTATTCATTCCTCATCTACAACTTCTTAAACCATTCCAAAGAGTCAACAAAGAATATAATTAAAACAGTAAAAATGCAAATGTAGTTCATTCTAAAGGCTGAACTAAACCGCTGTTATTATAACCATGCTCGTCACGAACAATTACGCTCAAGGACTTATAAAACCTACAAACCAAGACCTTCATGGTTTGTATCAAGAATCAGATAAAAATCGTTCTCTCTATAAGGGTCTGTTGGCCTACAGGTCTGCTTCCCCTCAAAATTAATGCTCAATTGAAAACGTAATTGCTTTAGTTAAACGTAATTTCGTAATGGGATTATCCATTAGTTGAACAATCTTCATTTACTTCTATAAAACTAGTTTCAAAATGTAATAGGTAATTTATTTAACGATAGTTTGTGCACAAAAAAAAACGTTTATTTATTACATGGATATTCTATCCAATAACATTTATGCTGGCATGTTCCTAACTCTATTAAGTATTAACTCTCATTACGCCAACGCATATTCAGTCGAGTTAAAAGTATTATTCTTGATTTACATAAAAGGAGACGGTGGGCGACTGGCAAATTGTTTTTCATATTATTATAGAACTATAGTTACGCAATGTGTCAAGAACATAAACGGGCTTTGATCGCTAATAAATGTATGCTTATATACTTTTTTAATTTTATGACCAGCTCTGATCACGTAGGTTGGGAATAGTCGATAAGAGAAAAAAATATTTCACAACCTTTGTCGGTTTAAGTAACTAAGTCAGTATCAAATAAGATTAAGAGTACCTTAGATTACTACAAAGTACCTACTGAAGAAACGTGGAAATCCTACTAGCGAATAATAAATAACCTAAATAATAATCGAATTATCAACTCGATTTTCTTTGAGCATAGGGATCGAAAAAGCATTAAGCAAGACAAAATGCCCTAAACGTTGAAGCAGATACAGAAACCCCTAATTACATCGTTTAAATTTCCTTACATAATTGAGAAAGAAAAATAGAATTCCAGACCACAATAGCCGGGTCCAATGCTGTTGCCAAATATTTCATATCCTTCAATAACACTGCCTGACTTACTGACGAGTCACGAATCTGCAACGAAATGATCGTTGAGGCGTATTACAATAAAAATTTTCAAATGGTAACATCCGTAAATAACTCCTCCTAAATATCCATTGTCTTCTATTCTTGATCTACAGTCTAGACAGTAGGCAGTAGGCTTATGTGTGTCACTGAGACTAACTGTATGCATTTCCATTACCCTTCTATAGGCACTTTTACTCATTTATCTTGCGCAGTCTTTGTCACTAATGGCACCTTAAAAAGTTTAAAGTGTTCCACAATCAAACGAAAATTATTATTTTGATTATGGACAACAAATAAAATAATCAAGAAAGTTAATGTAACTATTTATTGTTCCAAGCATATACCATGCTAAAATAATGTTGATCTCAACGTTTAGATATTTTTAGAACTCTAATTATCATCTTAAACATCAATTGGTCTGATAAAATTAAACTTTATATCACCATTGAAATTCGTTTTTAACAATGCCAGCACATTGGATCAATTAAAATCACCCAAGTTAGTTACGTTTTATCAATTCCGTTAAAAGGATAAATGGATAATTGACCCCTATCCGATGTTCTTCTGGATCTATCGAATTAAACGGATTAAGCACACAAGTTCCACGCTCTATATTCCGCTATTATTTCTAAATTGAAAGCTTTATTACATATCTAGAATCGTTAAGATATACAACTAACATAGCTATTGAAAACAATTCTACAGCTAGCTACTCATTCTTCACAAAACGACTGTAAAATTGTGTTAGGTTCTTTTGAGAAAATCATTGTTTTTTGAGCATTAGGATACGATAGACATATAAACTGATTTCATTTACTTTGAAAAAAGTAGAAACCACGTTTCGTCATAATGAAGATGGTTGCACCTTCTAAGTAAATAATTTTCCTTAAATAAGAATGCCTACCACAGAACAAACTGACAAGTAGGTTGCTTAGAGTAAATTAAATGTGCTGCAAAATGCTAAAAGTATTTAAAATCGTTTTATGACAACATTTTTCACCGATACACGGGCTTGACTGCCATAAAAGCCTCGTGATTATGCGGCCGCTCCGACTATGGCAGGTCGCTCAGAGTCTAATTATCTAGGCGCTATGGAACTTGGATATACGAAGAAGGTAACGAACTAATGCCGCTTTCGTACCTTACTCTCTGCCAATAATAAAAACATTAGAATGGAAATGTTACGAGCAAGTGCGGCTTTTTGCATATTCTTGTATCTTTGTAAATCGTTTTATGCCTAGTTTGTATTGACTTTTCAACTCTGATTTTACTTAGGTACACAACAATTATTTATTATTATAATCTTTTAAATTTTCATGACCATATAGAAATCACTTTGAATGTCCCTTTTTATTACAGTAGGTACGAGTAGTAACCATCCTAATAAATTAATTAAATATTTTATATTTTTTAACAAGGTTATTTTTTTTTTAATATTTATACTTTCTTCATAGGTAAGTAGGTAACAAGATATTAATAAAAGTGAATTATTCCTTGCAATAATAGACCTTGGTTTTTTTACACGTCTATATTATATATTATAACACGAACGCCGTATATCGTACGCACATAAAAAGTGACTAGCCCTACATTGGTGAGCAATAAATATAAAGCTCATCATTGATGATCAACATGTCGTAAAAGCCCGGTAACGCAGACATTTACCTACATTGTGTTTTTCTTTTCTATAAAATAACATGTGCACAGTATGAAATTAAATTAACGTCAAGTCCGCAACAATTTTTATGTTCATGTATGTAGGTTGGAGTGCCGTGCGCACAGCTTTGCGTCTTGAATATCTACATGTCCGGCTTTCGGCCTACGATTTGTGCGCCGAGGAAAACATTGCGTCACCTAACCATCTTGTGACCATTTTCTACAAGCTACCCATCTTTGATCTTAACCATATGATGACACGAAATGCCTTGTCCGAATACAAAATACACATCATATTAATATTAAAAGTTTCTTGCTCGTTTCCTGTTTTCAGCGTAAATCAACGCCACATAAAATTTTATTGTGATAAATGCCTACTTGATTATTTATACTTTAAAACCAACTAGATGTTTATGATATTTTATTTTGACAAGATTTAAAATATTGAATTGCTAAATCAGTGATCTGAAGTCATGTTAAACGTAAACTTTTAACTGGACCGGGCAAATAAATAGAACTAAAAATGTGTAAGTTTAAATATTTTATTCTTTGTTTATTACCCTTTTTGAAACCTTCGATTGATGGTTTTGTGTATTTTATTAGCTGACAATGAAGCCCCGAAAAAGCCAAACTTAAATATTTACAAGTATAGACGAAGACACGATAGAAATGAGTTGCTCCTCAATCCTCCAGTACCGTCGAGGATCGGAGCCGCGGTTTCTCCAAATTTGCGCATGGAAATTGGTGCAGACAAACGTCAAAAAACATACGCAATATTACAAGAAGCACGATCTGAATTTACTACGAACAGCAAACTACGAACACTTCTGTTGATCTATTCTAACCCTGCATGGAAAATATTCATACTTACAACAATATTTGTTGCGTATATTCTGGACACATGCATCTATACGTTTTGTAAATCTACCCAAAAGCCATTTTTGGCAATAATCATTTTATTAAGTTTGAATTTTATTTTTACTTTTGACGTCGTTATAATTGTGGGGCTAAAATTCTTTAAGAAATGGAGAAAAACTCTAAATCTCGTAGAACCAGATACCTTTAAAGTCGTGCTCAACATAATATTGGCAATCCCATTTTCAGTCTTGTATGTACTTGACACCGATATGTTACCGTTCAACTTTGATTTTTACGCGATTGCTCCAATAATAGCATCCATCCGAGTATACAGGATAATAGAATATTTCTGCAATAGATCTTCGCAAGCTGGGAGTAATCAATGGACAACGTTTTTGTCACAATATCTGATACTTTTCTTTCTGTCAGTTCATACTTGGGCATGCGTCTGGTATCTATTTGCGAACAGAAGATTTGACATACATAGAATTCGTACATCGTGGTCACTGGCAGCAATATACTTGCCAACAGAAGTAACTCTCGACTGGTATTACGTTTGCACTTATTGGTCAGTTATGTTTCTCACTACGAACGCTCTTGGAGATTTGTATCCAGTGACCACTGCTGAAAGAGTGATAGCCATATTAGCAACCTTACTGGGTTTCCTGTTAACAACTATTGTATTCGTGGGTTCTTTGACCTCACAATTTATTACAATTACAACAAGGCGATCTAAATATGTGCGACAGCTAAAGAAAATTAAAAATCACCTTAGGTTGATTAGAATGGATTCCGATACCACAAAGCGTATTATCAGGTAAGCGACAACGTTGACCTAAACATTATGCATGCATAATCTTTGTAGTCATTCCAAATTTTATTAATTTCTTTATTTTCTAGGTATTACGAGGATCTTTGGTACCAAAAATCAGGAGTATTCAAACCAAAGCTACTAGGACTACTACCCTACCCTTTACAAATGGAAATTTGCTACGACTTAAACGCCGTTCCACTATACAGTTCTTTAATATTTAGGAAGCTGCCAGAAGCATTTCTCAGGAGATTGTCTTTGGATATGAGTCATCAATTTTATTTACCGGGAGATGTTGTGTACAGCCACAACCAGAACAAGACTATTATGGTAATGCTGCATATAAATGGTCTATTTAGACTTATAATTAGCTATTTGCCTCGAAGAATATTAATATCAACGTTACTGCAACTCTATCGTAGGTATGTGTCACGAGTGGCGTATTAGAATTGCTGTCTGATGAAGATGATGAAAGCCCTATGATTTCTTTTGCGAAGGGTACTTGTTTTGGCGAAATATCTTTGGTCTACAATATACCAGGTAAATCTCTATCAATACCACATTCAAACCAACAGGCAGTTTTACGTGAAAGGTTAATAATATATTTTTTTGCCATACACAGCACGATGCACGGTAAAAGCAGCGACTTATGTCGAGTGCCAAGTATTAGAAAAAACGAAGTTCATTCAACTGATGATCACTTATCCAGACCTTGTTGATGCAATACGTAATGAAGTACAAACCAGAATAAACAGAGCTCGACTGAGGAAACTAAAACATGGAGATCGGAATGAATTTTCGTTGAACATCTACGCTTCTAAGGATCGCAAGAAAAGCAGTATTAAGTGCTTGAAGGATAAATTGAGATATATTCAAGGTACATAATTTGAGATAACCATCATTAGCTAGGCAGTTAGTGTAGTTGTACAACAAAACTAAAAAAAAAATTAAACACGTACAAAGCTTAGGTATAAGTGCCCCAAAAAGTCCAATTCAATAACATAAAATATGCTAATTAATGGAAAAAAAACCGTGCTTATTTGAATTTCATTTTAGTTATATTCTTTAAATATATTCTATTCTATTCTATTCTTTGACTTCTAACTAATGACTAAATATAAAATATATTGATCTATTATATTTTTGGCAGGTGCAACCGACGTCGACACTTTAACAAAAGATGATCATCTCGATGAAAATTGTTTGGACCTCTACATTATGTCGGAACACATAAAGAAGAAGATAACCAAGTTCACTTGCATACATTCCAAGTTTCCTTGGATATTAGAAGCCGATTGTCCTCTAGTCAAATATTGGGAACTTTACATGCTTTTTGTAGTCTTCTACATTTGCCTCGTCTATCCTTACTTTATTGGATTTTACAGATCATTTCCTGACGGAGTTTACTTTTATGCCCAAATAATAATTACCATCTCCCTGATTCTTAATCTTTTTATGACATCTGTAACAGCTGTCAAGACTAAGAAGAAATACATCAAAAATTTCCGAAGCATACTAAGCTATAGAATGAATACTCTTGGCTTTTACCTTGATGTTGTGGCAATCATGCCATTCGAATACATTGTTACGATACATCAGACTGTTAAATATCACGATAACTACAGAGATCACTTGTTCTTTTTGTGTAAAGGTATCAAACTTTGTTTAGTATGGAGATTGTCAAGTTTCTTTGAAAAGATGGAAAGAAAGTTGCTGTTGAATTCGCTGCTTGTAAAGGTACATTCTACATAAAATATTTCGTAGTTCCCAATGATCGACTTTTTCTCTACTGAAACTTGTGTTGTCGGTTCCAGGTTGTGAAGTATTGTGTTTACATATGTCTTCTATGCTATTGGTCTGGCGTGATTCTATACATGGAGTCTTGTTTTGTAAACCGATGCTCGGAAAATTCTTGGTTTAGTAGAGCATTAATTTGGGAAGATCAAAAACGCGGTTTCAGATCTTCAAAGTGAGTTGTTACATTATAATTAGTCTTAATTCTTTATAAGCAAAGTGTGGGCGATATGTGGGATCGTGAGTTGACGAAATTGAGCTTTCTCGATTTCTCTAAGATATCACTTCTTTATAAAGCGATTACATAAACTCTCAGTAATCCAAATGCATGGTATTGCATGAAATATAACTGAGCGACGTAATACATTATTTTGGTTCGGGGCGATGTGATTCATCTAGCATTAATACTGTATTAAACTTTTCCACTGAATAATTTATTTTTATGACTCATTATAGAGACAGCATCATTATAAATCTGATGGCATCCGTCCTGCGTGTGTACTACTTCAGACTATTTTATTTCCTAATAATCAGGGCGAAGAGATCTATAATGGTTTTTCAACATTTAGCACTTATTCATGTAGACATGTGTTTTAACTCAATGTGGTATATTTCCTTAATAAATATACTCATATTTAAAATTATATAAATAGCAAAGGCATATGGCGTGAATATTATGACTTAATACCTACTCAAGTGCAATATAATAGACAATGTCAATCATCAGATAACAATTAAACATGCAATTTAATTAAGATTTAAGGCATCTGACACACACTTTAGGTCATAATAGCAATGTTTACTTTACGATGCCCTTAGATTGCCAATTCCAATAAAAAAAATATATTTGTATTTCTTCCTAAAGAAGTCAGTAATAACTAATAATAAAATTAAGCTATTGGTGTTTTTACTTTTCAAAGATCTTCTTAATGTTTTTCAATGAAATGTCCTTTTTCAGAACCCAGTACCCAATAGTAACGTCTATATACTTCGCTACAACCATACTCCTTTCCGTCGGTTATGGGGACTACACGCCTGGTGACATCTACGACATGGCATTCATAGCCTTTCTAAGTCTCTACGGCGTTCTACTCTCTGGCTACTGTGTGTCCGAGTTCTCGGCTGTAGTAACACATTGGTCAAGGTAACTACCCACATGTGATTGTAGTTGGTAGTTGCGAACAAGTGACAAAAAATTGTCGTGTATTAATTATGCTAAATGGGTACCGCTGATCAACCGAAGCGAGGTCAGGACTTATAACCGTGGTCATTTCTAAAAAGGGCGAACGGAGTTCGTGTTGATAAGCCCAAACACCCTTCATTCAAATGTAATAAATTATAATTAAATTGATAATGCGTATCTAATGTTTGTTTTACCAACGCTTATTTATTATGCAGGCGATCAAAACAATGGAATATGCAAGATTATTTGAATTCTGTGGAACCGTTTTTTAGAATTAGGCCCTGATAGTCTGATATAAGTTGGCCAAAAAGTAAAAAAAGAAAACAAGTATAACATATTTTTTATTTAGTTTAGATGTCTTTACAGTAGTAGTAGCGTAGTACAACTAACAAATAATATATCAGTTTACTTAACTATTCTACATGCTTTAAATATTTTACAGAACAAAAACTGCGTTCCTAGAAGTAATTATAACCATAGACAAATTCATGAAAGAGAACAACATGCATCCAGCGATAAAATCTAGGATAATGGCTTTCTACGAATTGCAGTGGCAATACAATTCGGTAACTAATTTTGTGTCAAAATATATGTTCAAACCATTTCTACATATTTAGAACCTAATTTTCTATTCTAAACCTTAGGGCGTAGAACTAACGGACGATAATTGGCTGGAGAAGACTGTAGTTCCTTCGGAATTAAGAAAAAAAGTCCTACACCAAGCTAGATTTAAAGCGCTCACATCTATAAAATTCTTTCAAGTCAAGAATAAGGCGTACATTCACACACTGACAGAAGGTCCGTATCTTTATAGTCTTAAATACAATGTGCTATATAACATGACTTCTAAAACGTCTTAATTAAATATTACGATTTAATGGGCTCTTGTCACGACAGGATTTGATCCAAAAACTGT
This sequence comes from Autographa pulchrina, assembly GCA_905475315.1. Classification (NCBI taxonomy): domain Eukaryota; kingdom Metazoa; phylum Arthropoda; class Insecta; order Lepidoptera; family Noctuidae; genus Autographa; species Autographa pulchrina. Next base: position 6,047,678 of record FR997773.1, read on the forward strand.
TCCTTCAAAAGCTATTGCTAATTGACACCAATCACCAAATTGATCAAGAACCGACTCCAAATCCTGGAATTCAAGGCTATAAAAATTTCACATCAATTCTGTCAATAAAAACAATTTATTTTATAGCTGCCAGAGATATAATTTTACCGCCTGGTGAAATAGTTTTCTACGGAGGCACTGTGACTAGAGAGCTTTATATAATTGAAAGTGGATATTGTTTGGTGACGTCCAATGAAATGAGAGAAACCAAAAGCGAGCGTGTCATTGGCCCTGGGAACCATATTGGTTTGCTGGTCTTGCTTTATGGTGTACCTACTCTCAGTACTGTTATTACATTGACACATTGTAAGGTAAGCAGAATTCATGCCTTTAACAAAGAAGGAAATGCATTTAAACATGTATCTGAGATAATTAAATTATGTGCATACTGTATAGCTAATGCATGAAATACCTTAGATATAAGTGTAATAGCTGTTTACATGTCCTTACCTTGAATGACTAAATAGGTTAATATCTATTTTTACATTTACGACACAATCCCAGTTTCTTAGTGCCCTTATGTTAAGAAAGGCTATAGAAGCATATTGCTTTATTAGTTATCTGACTGTTTCCATTAATATATTCATTAATCAGGATATTACGTTCCGTCTACAGATTTATAATCCAAGACTATTGCCTATTTATTATTATAATATTGTATCAGCAAATAAAAATAACAAAACGACAATTCATTTTCCTGAATCACCTTTTTAAAGCACAGAATAATAAATAGTGGAAGACCATATTAGTATGGAAATTAAGGATATACAGGTTGATTGATATCGTTAAGATACGAAGCTAATAAAATTAGTCAGATAAATTGTCTTCCCACACGATGTAACTTTGGGATAAAAAGTAATGCCTTAATGATACAGTCATAACATAAACAAAAAGTTTAATAATTAACGTAACTATCTGTGAGCACACAAGCAAGACATGTCATAATGCTTTTTGCTCATCATGTACCATATCCCCTTGCTGGGCCAAGTGTATAGTTCGGAAAAGTGAACTTAGATGTGGCTCAAATTAGGTAGGTATATACCGAACGAAAAAATGTCGTGGTGGCCTAGCGGTTTAATGAACGGATTTGTATGCACAAGGTTGGAGGTTCGAACCCAGGCAAGTACCAATGTGGCTTTTTCAAAGTTATATGTACTTTCTTAATTATTCTAAGACACTTCTGACTAACGGTGAAGGAAAACATCGTGAGGAAACCTGGATTCCAAAATTTGGGATCTGAAATTGCCAATCTGCAGAGAGCAAGCGTGGTGATCAATGCTCGTGCCTTCTTTATATGGGAAGAGGCCTGTGCCCAGCAGTGGGACGTTTATAGGCTGGATTATTATACCGTAACTACCCCAGCTGATAACAGACCTTATTTTCCAGTTGGTAAGTGTCAGCCATTACGCATACACTTCAGCACTAAGCCTGTTCCCTGACATGAAAGAACACGAAGGTCTCATGAAACCTGAAGAACTTCGCGCCATAGAGGTACAAGCCAAATCGCAGAGCACCGACTCTTACCTACAGCATTACAATCGATTGACGGAAAAAAAACAGAAAGTTAAGATTACAAGTCTTCTTCAAGAGTTCTTTAACAGTATGTGGTTATACCTTATCTTCAAGTAGCTGATAAAACTATCTACTGTCTCCGTTACCATAGCAATAATAGATCTGTAGTAAGCTGAACCTCATATACTGAAATCGCCAACTCGAAGTGAGCAAGCACAACGATATAACGGTCGTTTCTTTTCTCAATATGAAAAAGGAAGAGATTCCTGTAATAGGGCTGTTAGTTATGTGTGATTTTCAATTTCCAGATTCTTTCATAGATCTTTCTTTGGAATACAAGAAAAACAAGGAAAGCTACTGGAAGTCTTTTAAACAATTCCAAATTCTGAACAACGTTGCGCCGTATTTGTTGATGCCCATAGCAATCAGACCAGACGGGATATTCATAAAAACGTGGGCGATCATTCGTATAACCACTGCATTTTTATTATGTTTACTCATACCTGTAAGATTTTATTATGACATTTGTATGAATTTACAGTCGTCTTCTTTAGGCGCGTCTAGGCAGTCTATCAAATCTATTCTTAGATTCTTATTTTGGAAACGTCTTAATACGGTTGCTAGTCGTATTTATAACGAAAATAACAACTTCACTGAATTCTAGGAAAATGATCGCGTAAATTATTATAGATAATTGATCAGTTTGTTTAATCCCGCATTAAGTAAAACCAAGATTTATTTGTTTGATAAAAGCTTAGCTAGTACCATTCGTTTTATTAAGGTGGGCGTCATTATAAACAATTAACATTTTGCATCAAATCATTTAACAACTTTTGTTCAAGGTGGTGGTTTCTATGGCTCCATTGTTTGGAACATTTAATATAACACTGATAATTTTGGAGACCATCTGCTATATCGATATGTATTTGATGCTCCATGTGGCCTATTACGGTTCGAAAAACCAGCTGATATATCATCCTTATATGACTGCCAAAAACTATCTTCAAGTAAGTCTAGACAAAGTTTAAAATTACAGAAATCAATTACTTAACTTCATCAAGAATCCCTGTGTTTTAAGCAAAAGTAGAAAGGGAAACATGGAAGTACTCATCGATGTAAACAAAAAACAGGAATATCAGGCTGTTATATAGCCTATAATAGAATAAATGTTTATTATACAGTATCTTTTCAATTTTAGGGACAATTCGTAGTTGATGTCATAATATGCTGCCCTTGGTACGCAATATGGAAGCTTTTCGTTCCAAAACACAATGAGGATCATACCGAAGAGGACCACGCAGTAAATCATCACATGTTCCACTGCGCATTAAGAATGATCAACGTTTTACAAGTAATCAAACTGTACGCAGCGTCGTGGGCGGAATCTATCGGCGCTTTGAGACGGGTAATGCCTTTTATATCCAATACATTAACGAATGTGAGACACGGGAAACTATTAAAAACTCTGCATAAGACTATTTTTACTACCTATAGAAACGTTTGGTGGAAAGTAGCCATTTTTTATTTCTGGTCGACATAAAAATTAAGAATACGATAAATTCTACTATCATTTGGAACATGATTTCCAACGATTTTAATACGTAAGTACTATGCAGAAATATAAATTGTTATAAATGCATTATTGTTTCTTTCAGGCATACTTCATGAGTGTGATCCACTTTCTACTTCTAACGTTATTCTTCCTAAATCTGTATACTTCGCTGCTGATCACTTTATCATGTAGATATGTAAAGGCTGACGATCCTGAAGACTTTGAATATCAACTGGCAAAGCTATCGCAGAAAATGGATTATATAAAAACAAATTTTCATCCGGACGGCAATATGGTTTGTAGGGAGGGTAAGGCTGAAAATGACTTCTACAATCTCAAAGTTAAATCAAACTGATTAAAGTTCTTGTTCGTTTTACAGTGGATATTAATCATTTATGAATATGACATATTTTCCTCATTTATTTCTTCTATTCGTCATCTATGTTTATCTATAATGTCCTTTACAATCATTGTACCTATTTAAGTTTATTATGCAGTCTTTGGCGATATAATTATCTCAGCCGAAAGACTCACATGCTCTCATCTAATCTGACATTACATGCAATAAAACTGTCCCTAATTTATTTTCCAGGGTCCTGGATAGATGGGATTGTAATTATCAAGGGTGATTACATGTCGCCGACGAAAGTGTTTCTACTAGCTTACTACTGGACAGCGACAAGTTTTGGAGGGGCCGGATTCGGTGATATAACTCCTCAGAATATAGTTCACATGATCATGTGTATTTGTGTTAATATACATGGAGTTTTATTTTTCGGGCGAGTTTTTGCTTATTCTATAGGTAGCAACGACCTTTGGTTATTCAATTCTCATTAAAATGCCTAAGAATAGCAATTCCTTTGTACTTATCGTGCACCATGCAACACCAAGTTTGCAAAGGATTGTATTTCGGGGAAAAGAAAATTGGTATCCTAACCATAGCATCCAAAACAATTTTACAGATATGTTTATTCGAGAATCGCTTCACTAAAAGCCATGGCTGACCAGGTAGTGACTAAGTTTCAAGAGGATTTAAAACATTTAGAAATGTTTTTGAATAGAGAGAAAGTACCATTTTCACTTAAGAAAACGGTTATTGAGTATTGGAAATACCAATGGAAGAGAACTGGCGGATGGTCGGTAAGTCATTTAGGCAAAAGAGTACTAAAAAGTGTGAACTACTGTAATTGCTGAAAAAACAAGTCTACACAAATGTTACTCATTAAAAGTTGTAGCTTCTATTTGGAACTTTTGTCTACAGCACCAATCCATTCTGGGTAAACTCCATGCCAATTTAAATGAAGACGCAGTATTATACATGTACGAGAAAACCTTGAGAGAAATACCATTGTTTGAGGATGTAGAGTATTCTTTCTTCAGAGCTTTTGCTAAGAAACTGAAGGAACTATATTTCCAAAAAGGATACATGGTTATGCGAGCAAACGAGGTCATAGACACAATGTACATTATTTATAGAGGAAAGGTAAGTAAATCCTTCGTGGATAAATATGGACTTAAAGATTCCAATTTTGAAGCTTTCATTCTTTGACAGGTGGATATAATGTCCAATGTGAATGAAGTGGAAGCTTGTATGGGACCTGGAGGTATATTCGGTAACATACGAGGAGCTACTAAGTATCTCACCATGTCTAATGTGACTGCATCAAGAAACATAGACTTACTATGCATTCAAGGACGGGACTTTTACGCTCTCTTAAAGGTAATAAAATAATAGTGGTTCTATCGAGTTACTCAGAAACATCTTTCAAAGTTTGAGATGTTTGACTTTAATCTTAACCATGCATTAAGTGCATGTTTTCCGTCAATCTAGACAGGTAAATCACTTTAGAACATAAGACTTATTTTTAGACGCACTACAAGCTCCAGTTCTTTGCTGTTACCTTTTTCTTTAGCCGTCCATATATTAGCGATTGATTTTACTTTTTATATACTTTCCAGAGCTATCCTTCAGTCTTAAAGAAAGTAAGACAATCAGTAGAATCAGCACCTAAAGATTATGTTTTGCCAACTATCGTGTCTGAGAGAAATAGTACTGAGGTAACTATACTAAGTACATATTTTCTCACCGAATAGAAAAAAAAACTATTATATGATTTTTATTTACTATTTACAGCAAATGTTAAACTTCCCACTATCTTACGAGACTGGAGATGAGGAGGAGGAAGAAGAGGACAGCGAGATGGATACTAATATATATTTAGAGGTATTTTAAATGTATACTATAAACATCTTTGAATAAGGTTCAAAATCACTTTCATTATTATACATTCAAAATGTTTTATAGAGCCCAGAGAAAAGCATCGCGGAATCTCATGGGTCAAAATCTATTACTTCCGTGGGAAATGTTGATTACACTCCTGCGACACTTCTGATATTTAAACCTCACAGGTAAATAACCTAAATATTCACTTTAATTATTATACAGACATTGTTATAAACAATTAAAAAGTATACATTCTACCGAGTCGATTCTATGTTTTAGATGGTTTCGAAGCAGCATTATTCCTGATAGCAAATTAGTTACATTTATGGGTAAGCCATTTTTGTTTTCATAAATACTTTGCAAGTTATGTCCTACTATTCATCTGGTTATATTATTTTGGTTGTTCTCTTTTTTCAGAGTACCTAATTCTCTGTATATCGTACATGGATTTCATGTTACTCGTCTACCAAATGGCGTTTCTTTCCGTCCCGTTCTTTTTCCACGTTTGCGTCATATTCGACATTTTGTTCGTATTCAAAGCGTTCCTAGATTTCCATAGTGGTTACATGAACAGATATGGAGATTACGTTTTAAATCCTCAAAAAGTCAGGAAAATGTAAGTATTTAATGACACCATGCAACTTTTTGGATTATATATTTGTATTATTTTTAACCATGTTTAAATTTTCCAGGTACTTTTCAAAAGTATATCTTCGCAGACGTGACTTTTTAGCAAACTTCCTCATATGCTACTTAGTTTTTGCCTTATCTTTATCTAAATCAATGAAAATGGCCCTATTCTGTTACTCGCGGTCACCGCAACTTTTCAGAATTTCATATCTGTTTACTTATAGAACGCATAGGAAATCCAGTATTGGTTCGGCGAATTTATTATTTAAACTGACGTTAGTATTCAGTAGTTCATCATCTATCTATATATATAAAAGAAAGTCGTGTTAGTTACTTCATTTATAACTAAAGAACGGCTGGACCGATATGGCTGAAAATTGGTGGGGAGGTAGCTTAGAGCCAGGAGACGGACATAGGATACTTTTGTACATTTAAAAAAAAAAAAAACAATAAGGTAGTAGGTAGGTAGGTAGTAGGTAGGTAGGTAGTAGGTAGGTAGGTAGGTAGTAGGTAGGTAGGTAGTAGGTAGGTAGGTAGTAGGTAGGTAGTAGGTAGGTAGGTAGTAGTTAGGTAGGTAGTAGGTAGGTAGTAGGTAGGTGGTAGGTAGTAGGTAGGTAGTAGGTAGGTAGTAGGTAGGTAGTAGGTAGGTAGTAGGTAGGTAGTAGGTAGGTAGTAGGTAGGTAGTAGGTAGGTAGTAGGTAGGTAGTAGGTAGGTAGTAGGTAGGTAGTAGGTAGGTAGTAGGTAGGTAGTAGGTAGGTAGTAGGTAGGTAGTAGGTAGGTAGTAGGTAGGTAGTAGGTAGGTAGTAGGTAGGTAGTAGGTAGGTAGTAGGTAGGTAGTAGGTAGGTAGTAGGTAGGTAGTAGGTAGGTAGTAGGTAGAAAAAATTGCATTGCAACGCATGCCGGGTACAGCTAGTTGTTTATAACTTCCTAGTAATAAGTTAGAAATCGTTTTAACGTGATTTTGTCTTCATAAATTTATTGGATAATGCATACTATTTCATGTATGTGATATTTTACAGAACAATAGCTATATGGGCGTCTATATTGTCACACGTGAATGCTTGTATATTTTTCAAGTTATCTTGCCTGACTCCTGTTCATTGTACTTCGGCTAACTGGATGTCTAAGGAGGCTCTTAATTTACGAGCTAAATACTCAGAGGTATTTCATTTAATGAACCTTCGCTAATATTGATATAAGATTGATTTTATAAGAATACATTGTTACTACGCCGTTTTCAGGGGAACTTCTTTGCCTTATACGTGGCAGCGCTATGGTATATGATTAATTTGCTGACTATAACCGGCACTGGAGATGTATCCTCGCAAAATAGTTTTGAGGTCATTGAGACTATCATAGTCATTATCGTTATCAAGTTCTGTACAGGTATGCCATAGGCCATGTATTAAAACAAAATTTTTCTAGAACATATCTAAAATACTTTAACACCAGTATTTTATTATCGAAGAACATCTCGAATTAAACACAATTGATAGTTAAACAGGAAGTGTAGTTTACAAAAATATGTGTAAATAGTGTATAAAAGATATTCCAAAAATTGTAATGGTAGTGTTCTCAGACTTAATTATTAAGTACCTACCTCACCTTAAAATATTGGTCACTAAGTGTTAACCATATCTCTTAACATTCTATTGATTATTTACAGGGCTACTCATATCAGAAATGTCAGCCATGATAACAGCTCACTCATCTTCCCGCATAGCGTATGACTATGATATAAATGAATTACGAGACGGTCTCCGCGATATGGATTTAAGTGTACATCAGATGAGTAAAATGTGGGACTATGTCCGTGAATTGTGGAATAGACAGCAAGGGAAACAGGTATACATTTGAAAAACCTCTTATGTAATCGAATAAGATCGTATTGTCTCATGTAAGGCAAAGGCCTCTGTCTCTTATTGATACATATATCTGCCCTGTGTGAGGGTTAACTTTTCTTAAGCTCAATCTTTTCAGTAGTAGCCTAGTTAGTGGTTTTAACTTTATTCTCGGTCTGCGGTTACGTTGATTAGCATTTTATAGTTTTAATCCAACCTTCTCAAGTACATTTCTGGCAGAAAAAGCTTCTAACTACAATGTATTTGATACTGTTAACAAACTCATACCTACTGTAAACAAATTGCTGATATTCTGATTTATTAGGTATTTCTTTTTTTGGATCAATATACCTACATATTTACTTAAACAACCTGACACATTGATCCTGTACTCAAAAAAATGCATTAAGCATATTTAAAAGTTTATTTATTTATTTATTTTTATTTAATAATTTATGTACACACACAGAAGTTTACTATTTTTACATTGATTCAGATGCCGTCACTAGTCTACAAACTACCGTTCAGACTTCGTTGCCAAGTAATGCAAGCGGTATACGGATCTCACATCCGCGAATCCGTGATATTCAGTAAAACGGATGACGACTTCCGAAGAATGTTGGCTATGTGGATGAAACACTGTGTGTTCTTCCCTGGCAACTACATAGTGCAGTGCGGTGACTCGGATCAATGTATTTACTTTATACATAGAGGGCAGGTAAGTTTTGTTAGGTAATATATATTCTAAAATGCTTTTGACTAGGTGTACCTACCTAATAGTGGTATTGTATGTAGGAACTTAAGAATGGTTGAACTTATAATATTTGGTTAGTTATTTAACGGGAATCGAATAGGTTTCGCACGAAGAAAAAAATCCGAATATTTACCTTTACATTAAGTTTCATTATTTTCAGGTTGAAGTACTGACAGTGCATCCAAACTTGACGGAGTCAATTTACGATGTACTAGGACCTGAAGACAGCTTTGGAATAGCCCAGGTTTTGTTCTACCACATTTTTATTCAATTCGTAATTGTTATGAGTACACTACCTAACCGTTTTCCTAGACCCTCACTCATTATTGGTATATTATTTATTAACATTACGACAACTACTAATATTCCCTGTGATCACACTGCTAGTTATGCGTATCAAAATACTTTCAAACCTAGAGCAATAACAAAGTGTGTTGACCTCTTTTCTATATTATTTAACCTATTTTTACTAATATAGGGTTTGTTCGTGGGAGTCGTTCATCACTTTTCGTTTCGCGCACGCACTGTGGTCGATATCGTCTATTTAAAGTTAGACCAATGGAAGTATTTACTCGACTACTACCCAAGGTCAGCGAAAATCGTCCAGAGGAAAGTTGAAAATGTTTATTTAGCGATATAATAATAATTATTATTAATACTGGTAGTATTAGTTAATTTTAATGGTATATGTTATTTAGAATAGTAAAGCTGTTTGTTTTATAAATCGGTCTTTTCTTTGGAATTTGGACTTAACAAGTTTAACTACACTTGTAAACTTAAAAATATTAAAGCATAGCGACACAATTATCTGTGGATTTCGAGTGTTTATTTCCATAGTAACAAAAAATCTAAATAAAAAAACTAGAAGTTAAAATATTGTGTAATTCACAGATAAATCCGTCTTAATATTACAACTAAACTAACTTAATAAAACAAAAACTAAACAACTTCTACAAATAAAATAAAGCTAAAATCAACTTACAATACAAAAGCTTATCAAATCAACAGGTACTCTTACCAAGGAGGTTAGTATAAATTAGTTATTAACTAGGTTCGTTTTCTCTTCCTAGTAACGTGAACTCTCTGTGAGATTTCTGGTATAACATCTTGAGACATATCAATTTCTTGAGTGAGTTCTGTATTTTGTGTTGGTTCCGAGACAGTAGCATTATCGTCTGATCGATTTGAAGTATCCAACTGTTGTGTCTCAGACTGAGTCAATCTGGAACTGAAAAGTTACATAATTAGATTTTACACATATTTCCTTTAAAATGTTGAATTATTGTCCTACTTTGGTACAGAAAAGGTACACGACAAATATTGCGCATAAGTGTTGAAAGCGCCATCTATCAATCATTTAAAACAACGCACAACATAAGTTGCCCTTTGTGAGCATGGTGATTGTAGGAAAGAATTTGCTGTAGCCATTTATCGCCACCTATTATTGGGGCACTAAGGTAAGTAGTTCTGCATAGCACCATTGTAGATAATTATTTGAAACTGGAATGATAACAATTTGCGAATAGCTTACAGAACAAGTGTGCTGAATGTAATAAAAAAAAAACACTCATTTACTATACGTTTTTTACTATAATTAAGTACCTAGGTACTATAAAAAATCCGCTCTGATCATACCATTGATTGAATTTGACTTTTCTAAATATTTTTCTTTCTACAAACCTGTTTATAACATGAAAGGAAAATGTCTGCTTGCGACCACGGCCGGTGTAACCCGGTCGAAACGTCAAGCCCCAAAAAGGTATTTATGCATGTACGCGCTTATTCCCGTGAATTATATTATTATAAACATGCAGCGCGATAGTTTAAAATGTAATATGAAAGGAAAATTTTATAAAACTAGGATTTTAAATCCTTTTGCATGATGAGATTTATTTGTAATTTTTTTTTAATTTTTTAAAATTAAATGGTCGAAATAACTTAGTAGAGTAAGTTTATAGGCTACAGTGGAGTTTAATCGTATTGTGTATAATAATTGACAGATTTCAATACATAAACACCAATAAATGAACACAAATTTTTAGTAAACATCATCTCTCTGCACTTACTTAAGAGTTGATTAGGAAGCAGGTCAAATAAATAATATAATCTTACCTTCTTTTATTCATGCTTTCCAACTGATTTTCATAGAAGTCTATTTTACAGCAGGGCCATTTATTTACCTTCTCCAGGTATCTCCTCAAACATCTTGTGTGAATGGCCATTGGACATCCAGGACAGTTGTAACCCTGGAAATAGTATAATTTATTTTCTGTCATTTACCAAAATATTCACACACTATCAATTAACTTTTCGCGTGCCTAAAGTTACACAGTTTACATAAGAAAAAAAATTTGGACTTGAAAAGAAAAAGACATTTGGAGCATTTTTTTCCTTTTTTACTTAAGCCAAGCGAAAGGTTAACACACCCTTATTGTTGTGTCAGCCTGAAAACATTACCAATTTTGTTTTTTTGAACTTCTATAAAACTGCATTTTTACCAAACTATGGCGAATAGAGGGCAATTACATATTAGGAAAATACCTAGACAAGATACATACAATATCATGGTGAATATCATCATCTTGTAACACATAATCCTAATAAATTATTTTACTGAGATTGCATCAAAAGTTCAAAACTATTCAGAACTCAACTTGATTATTTATTTGCATACACAATCAACAAACGCATCAAATAAAGTAATACATACTCTAAACACAATCCGTTTACACAGGCAACATTCCTCAATGGTGTCCGGCATATTCTGGTGAAGGTATCCCTCAAACTCATGGATGGCTCGTACCCCTAATGCATAGTTGTTCTCATCTTGGTCTAAATACCTCATTCTGCACCAAGTTACCAGCAGTTTCTGGAACATTTATAAATAACATATAAGCCAAACTATTTAAAATTGTTACTAACATTGTGAGTTATGTTATTGGAATAAATAATTGAATTATTTCAAGATGTACAAGTATTTCCTTGTATTTTGTTTTTTTTTCTCAAGTATTTATCGTACCACTGTTGGACAATGATCTCCACTAAGGTCTTCCATTCAACCTTATCGTGCCCACCTCAAACCAACCCTTGCAGTATGTGTCAATGAAGTATGAACAATCTCACCACAGGCCATAAATTTTAAAGCAGTGACACAGATTTTTTTTAAATTATTTTCTATTTGCATATATTTTAAAATCCTATTTTAACTACATAAATATATTAGTAAAATAGATATTTTGTAAAAATATCCTTCATTTATTCTTTTCCCATTCCAACATGTTGAATTTATAAAAAGCATTCATACATATAACTTACTATTATCACAAGGAACAACACTTGGAAATAATGGTTGATAAAGATATTGTCGATTATTTACCTGTTCTAAGCTTTCTTGAAACAATAAAAATAAAATGTATGGAATATAACAAAATCCTTCATGTTAAAATAATAAATCAATTCATACTCACTTCAGCATCACTTTTAGTAAAAGATGATTTCATGATACTAACTAAATTCATAGCATGTATTCCTGAGACCTGCCTCGATTCTGTTGTCATAATCTGTTCTAATAGTATTCTAAAATATTCTAGTTCAGTGGCAGAGAATATATTCTGAGCTTTTGTAGCATCATCATAGCCAAGAGATAAAAACAATACTACTTCATCATTAGTAAACTCATCTGTCGCTATTTTGATTTCTTGTTGGTAAGGTCTTATTTCATCGTTCACAGCTTTCACAACATCTTTTACCGTTAACTCCTCTTCACCTGAAAAAATTCAAGCAAATTTAGTAGGTATTACTTTAACAAGCTTACAACTAATAAAAAGTTGTAAGTAAGTTATCCATGTTTTTATGTATTCAGTAGGAAATGTTTTTGGTAGATGATGTAACGATGCATAATGCGGTAACTTGTTATTCTGTTATACATAAGTATGTGATTATTAACTACATAAGATAAATCCACTTACTGTTACACATATCTAAAAGCTTTTGAGCATCTTCGACAGATACAACGCCTTGGCTGGCCACCGTTCTTAGAAAAAATCTGTGCGCGCTACCGTACGCCGTCATGACACAGAACTTTAAGCAGCCTTAATTAATAATTAAAGTTTTGAAATTAATGTATACCTACAATATACTATTTAGTATAATCAAATAAAACGCGCTCAAACAAGACAACAAGCTACCGGCCGTTTTCTTTTCAGAACTGACAAGTGACAACTGTCAGTCAGTCTGTCACTGTCCATTGTCACTATGGATTTACTCTAACTCTACGTCTATGGTAAAAGCTTTGTATATCGACTTTTTGCACACGTTGATGTAATAAGTACATGTATTTGATTGGATAATTATATTTATAATATAGGATTATATAAATACTAATAAGATTTTTCAAGTCCTTACTTTTATCCTTACATTACAATTAACAAATTGTTATGCGGGTATAATTGGACACATATTATAAATAATCTACTTACAACTAGAAACTTTCTCCCTATTTATAACTAAGGAGAGTTATAAATAGGGAGAAAGTTTCTAGTTGTAAGTAGATAATACCTAAAACTTACTCTTTATCTACTAATGTTTTAAAATTCGCAATTTTTGTCAACACTGCTACTAACTTATAAACAAAACCTTTTTTTACCTACCATTTACCTATTAGAGTAACTATTCAGATCGTAATTTCAAATAATCAATGTGGGTAGATTGGTGCCTATGTATCATAAGGTAACCTTATGTATTACTTTCACTCTCCCTCTCTAACCAATAATTAGTTTTTTTTTTTTATAGGTACAGCGCCTGTAAATAGTTTTCCTACGAATTAGGCACTCACAAGGAACACATAACATTATTATGTAGCAAATGAAGGTACGGCCGCGAGCATCACACTCCTATTAAAGTCGTAATTGCTTCCCCGTTCCCTAATTACTGCGTCCTGTGTCCCCGTGCTCTCTTATCAATTATGGGGCCCTGTCCCCTGTGAGATATCCACAATTTCAAAGTAAAAGTTTGCACACAGTGACTGATAAATGAAACTATTTACTAATGTATGTCCAAAACAAAGCTTTGGGAAAAGTATAAATATATATGCCATGAGAAAAAAAGGTATCTACCGATGCTATTTATATATTACTCTGTCTTTTTCTTTCTAACTATTGTATAGCTATATTGTGTTACCTACCTATGCTCTTCGTTACACGGTTATCTAAGTACCTACTTTCATATGAAGGTTTAAAGTGAAGGTTACGGAAGCGTTTTCTTTTACAGTTTCTAAAAAATATCTCCTAGAAAAAAATACTTAGTCGATAACTAGAGCTTCTTATATTCTATCTTACATTTTACATATTAATTGTTTAGGTAAGTACTTAACTGCTGGCAACATCTATTCACTTAAACTAATATTTACCATTATAAATCATCATTGGAAATATTTCAACCACCTAAAACATTAAGCTTTGACTTAACAAAGTTAAGTACGAAAATATAAACACAAACATAAATTCATTAGTTTTCAGTACCCACGTATGCTTTTATAGACGGCATAACTCTCTCAGTAAATTATCTAAGCTACGAGCGCTTTCAAAACTTTTAATGGAGTCAATTTGGCCTCGCATTCAAAACACCTAACGTACTGGATGCCGAGGCAGGCCAGGTAAGTACGATTTATACAAACATTAGTGCTGGGCCTTTTATACGAGAGCCAACTTTTCTTAGAATTTTTATGCTTTTTGAATATCCAGATATTAGGTAGAGTTAGCACATTTAATTTTAAAATTGCATATCAAGACATGCTACTTTGAGCAAGCATGCAAAATTCTGCTCAACACTTTCATTATTTCGAAGCAAGTATTCGCAGTGTTCTCTTTGGTGCTCCGGGACGATATTTACGATAGTTTCCCTCTATTTTAAACGCGATGACGCTCGTTGCATGGTGCTATTTGCCACACACCTTTCTGCGAAATTCGTTGAAGTGCATCGCATACATGAATAGAACGAAAAGAGCGACTGCATGTTTTAATCGAACTAAAAAAGAGAGAAATAGACTCGGGCAGTGGGAGATCAGATATGGTAGAGTTTGAAAGTTTGCCAAATAGTAGTTTACCGCTACTGGTATTTGTAGGTATCTAGTGGATGATTACACGGGTTCTAAAAAGTTTCTTTGTTTCTTCTGAGAACATGAAGTCACTTCGTTGTCTCTTTGTGAATAGATGAGGTGAGTTAGCTAACTGTTTGACAAACAATGCTTCAGTCAGTTTCTAGGAAATTTCTATAACTGTGTAAGTACTCAACATGTGTTTGAGATGAATAAGCATACTTTGTTTAAAATACGAAGTTATTAATAAAGTTGTGAGAATTGAAAGTGTTAGGTACTTACTTATAAATATTTTTGTGAAAATACTTGTTATTCAATGACTGTCTGTCATTGTCCAACATTTAGTATTACGTGAAGCGTTAACAATTCGGTTTGAAGGCAGTTAGAGAAGTTTTAATGGAGCAATTTGGAGGTGTATTGAAAACAGCCGGCTCTCGGAAGCGACAGAATGAACCAAGCACGCTCCCACCTCAGCCGATTAAGAAAACCAATTCTAATTTCCCAGTTTCACCTTGTTTTCTACTTTAATTTTTGCATTGTTACTAGGTATCGTTATAAGTTTCCTACGATGTTGGGATTAAATGTTGCCGTACTTTAAAGTACTACAGCTAGCTTTGTTGTCTCACTAGTGTAAAATTACATTATGCGTTTATTTTGTTGCGTAAACGTTTTGTATTAGCATTGTAGGTAGGTATGTATTAAACGATTACGTTAAATAAGTTCTTACTATAGTTTCAGTAATTATTAATATTTCTAAAGCTTACAATAATTGTAATACCTTACTCGTAGGTACCTTATTACTTACGATATTAGAAGCCTTAAACGAGCAGGCATTTCCTTAAAGCATAACTCTTAAATTTATTTAGAATTCGATTTACCTTAATGATTGTAAATTATTCCTAGACGATAACTTATATTTAGTATTTTTTACTAGGTCGGGAATACTGTTGTGTGTGAACTCCTTTATACAATTACATTCGCCATCTCCAAATAAAAACGTATACAATAAAACGAACTGCTGTGTGAACGTACCCTTATATTGTAGCTTCAGATGATGCCTAAATCAAATCGGCAGAAGAACATTATTTTATGTACGGATTTTGATTACGGAGCGATTTCATAAAAATAACAGGACATGTTTGGTAAAACAAGAGGTGTAAACAATAAATTTTCTGAAAAATTAAAAAACTGGTACGTAATGAACCGTCTCTATCGTTAAACAGAAAATGTAAAACACGTTCAACCGGACGAATAAACTAGCAAAACCAGGGGAATTCTAACGAACAGCTTGTGTTGACGTCTTAAATTGTAACATTTCAAAATTATATCCTATACATAATTCCCTAGATAAACGCGAAACCTACCGATGTATGCTAAGATTTAATATTGTACTTCTGCCTCGAATGACGCAGTTTTGCATGGAGCTAACTGAATGCAGTCCATTAAAAGTTTTAGTAACATTCATAACTCGCTTCTCGAATTTTGGTCTTAGCTAACAGTTTACCTTTAGATATTTATAATACCGTATATAAAGCGATAGTTTCTAGTTGCTGCTGTTAGGAGAGTTTGGTATCTGCGTTGCTTGTGTATTTCAAACTTTACTTACCCAGTAAAGTAGTCTTGTGTACCTACTGGAAGTCAGGATCACTGAAATCAGGAAGACTGATTATAGGAGTTTGCATACAATAACTCGAGGGGCTCGTGGCTAAGTGTAGGCCTTACGGATTGACCAATAATACAGGTTAAGCCGCGCTCGCCGCGGTTGGTTCGTGGATGGGTGACCATTTTCAAACATACAGAGTATTACAGAGACCCCTCCGTGCCTCGGATAGCACCTTAAGCCGTACGTCCCGACTGTCATACTATGATCTTTGGCAGTCGTTAAGTCAATTCTGACAACCAGTCTTACCATGGGATACGGTGTTACCCAGTAACATGGTTTGTGGAGGTCAGACAGGCAGTCGCTCCATGTAAAATACGGTATTCAGCTGAATCCGGTAAGACTGGAAGCCGACCCCAAGCGGATTGATGATGACGCATGCTTTAGGTGATTTTTATGAAATACTTCGAAAGTTTTTTCAAGGATAAAAAAAAGTTTCAGATTCCTTCGAAAGTTGAGTAAAGAATTAAGGTAAGCTTCTAATCTTAGAAATTCACAAACATCGTAACAGATGGAGCCACTGTCTAGAAGCTTGTGCTAAGTTGGTCAGTCAGGCGGTTGGTACAAAAGTTGTGGAATATATTTAATTTTTGTATACCTGATTTTTATGTAAATATCTTCAACAGATTTCAATGACATAACAATGGGTATAAGTAGAGTGGTATAAGTAGTCATTACACTATTATTGCCAATGCGTAGGCAGGTCCATTAGCTTTGTAGGTAATGTAATGTAATGTGGTGCCAGTTCTATTTATGTGGAAATCGTTGTGTCACCTTCAAGTCAGTTAATATTGTTTACCTACTGAAATGGGAATAATCAAATTAAGTTAAGTTTTAGATATTAGTATTGCCTTTGATCAAGAATTGCCTAACATTGCTCTACAAATTTCACAAATTAAGCTTCATATACCAAGCTAGCGACATTAGTTTCCATACGATTTAATTTCTCTCGCGTCTATCTGCGGTCTTTGATTATATAATGTCTAGATGGACTGTCAAGTGCGCGCAGACCCGTCAAAAAATTACAACCAAATTTGGTTGTTATGTAATTTCCCGCAATTCCCGCCAACCAGTACAGATCGTGCCGCTTTCGTGTCACTACGTTTTACGCGCTTTAGGGAATAACCACATAACAGCGATAAGATGACAGTATGTGCTTTTAAAGTGTGCCGGAATTATAAAGGAAGGCTAAAAAATACCAAACACATCACCTATCACCGTAGACAAGACACCAGAAACTTCATATTTATTTTAGTTTTTTTTTATGATTACCAAATTGCGCCATATTTTATCAGTGTTGCCAGTTTCTGTTTCTTATTCTCCCATTTTTCTGGGTAAATTTTTTGGTTTATCATTACGTTTATAAAATTTCGTTGATGTACTTCGAACGATCGCCTGTAATTAAAACTCATTCCTAATTAACGAGATGTGATCTTTCATTTCAAATTTCAAAATCCTAACTGCTCAAAATATTGTATTAACTTAGTTGATTTAATACTCCATTCAAACACACAAATCTAGTTTTTTTTTTAATTATTTAAAAAAGTAACTACTTAATAAAAATACACTTAAACTGAATAATACCACATAAGTACATAAAACTACTTTTTTTTTTATTATTATAAATTAGTCTTTATTTAATGTGATTTATGGGAGAATTTGTAATAGCTGGTAACACACACTTGAAATTGTTGCCTCGTTTTTTTTTTATGATTGTAGGGCGACGCTCCATCTAGACATTATATAATCAAAGATCTGCGGTATACTAAGACCGAGTACGGAATAATTTCACGGATGCTTTACCGACTGTTCCGTGACACTGATGTATGGAATTATTCATTTAAGTTATTTTGGACTTGATACTAGTTTGTGAAGGTGAAAATTGCCAGAGGCCCTGGGTTAAGATACGTTGGAGGTGTGTTATTTAAGGACTTGGTTAATATTTAAGTTGTAAGTAAATGTGACTTAATTATTCCTGGAATCCCGGTCTATTTAGGGTTTCTTGGAAAAACATCTCACGTAGAAGACAACAAACACGATACCTTAATAGATAACTTACTCGTAGATACTATTTTTTGCTACCTACTCTAAATAAAATTGGGGACAAATGTAAATGAGGCTCTGTAGTAACTTTATTCATGTTATGAATAAGCGTTGCAGTGCAAATCACATGATATTTGTATACATGACATATTTAAATTTGTTTTATTTATGGTTTTATGCTTCACTATTCATCAATACGAAGTACTGTCCGAGGCATCAAATAGTTCAATTTTTACAATTATGTAAAGCAAAGAATGGATGGCTTTTAACAGTCAGATAAGTAATTATTGTGAATATATTTAGGTACCTATATTTTAGAAGTCCCTAATACACAACTTTACTACATAATAATATCGGCCTGAAGGTAATGGCTTCGATGCTGTGCAAATTCTCTTTTCATATTATAGAAAAGGAACGAGCATTGATCACTACGCTTCATGATAACTTGTTAGTTGGTGATAACAGATACCAGTTGTTGGAATCCAGGTTTACTGTCAATGTCGTCCTTCACCAATTTTTAGAGGTGTCTTAGAAAAAAAAATACATTATAACTTTTTAAGGTTTATTAATACCTACCAGCCAGAGTTCTACACCAGAACTACACTAATCCTCTGAATATCAGGATCGGATGTTATGATATTGATTAGTCAGCGTATGGCTGATTAGCTAGACCATTACCGATTGTATCTTTAATGACCTAAATGATGATTAAGTTTGAACAGTAACGTCGGTCAATATAATTATGCGCGTCTAATATATTGTATGTTACTGTGTCCACATATATTATAGCTAATGAATATGTTGCATGATAATATTGTATGCCTAAGTAGCACGTAATGTATTCAGATGAGAAAATATATTTTTACTTTGACAGGCTTTAATTTTGTCTCTGACGCCGGGGAAATTTGAAATGTCTACAATAAAAGACGTTGAATCGAAGCCTTTACTAGGAAAACACACGTTGTAGCTCTTGTATTTGTACAAGAGCGCCCTAAAAAGAACAAAAGTAGGCAATCTAGAATCAAATCAATTCGGTCCGAAGTGACTCCTTTGTTTACCTACAAGTAGGTGTACAAACGATTTGGTAATTTCATGGTATCGAACAGAAACGATTTGTCCCGTTCACCTTGTACTTTTTTCCAAGAGTATCGAATGAAATGCCTAGTTACGGTGCTACAAACCTTTTTCAGAGGTCCACCGTGTGTACGGATCCAATTTGGCTCATATTTGATCTGCATTGAGTAGTCACGAATTCGGCGATCGAATGCATTACAGATTCTGTTTCTGGTTCGAAAGCCAATGTTTTAAAGGGAAAATATACTTGTGTTTATTTTTGTTTTGGCAATGCCAACAATAAACATCACTGTCAGCGGATGAAAATTGTTATGGATATTTTTTACGATTTTCATTGTACCACAGTCTCATAAATAGCTTGCATGTAAAATGTCCGCATCAAACGGTTATTGTCATGTAGATAACATCAAATATAGTAGTGCTGTTGGTTCGTTATAATTTCGAATAAATGCATAGTGTTTTCAGTTTACATTGAGCTAGATAACAATATCACAATTTATAAGCTGAGAAAAATAAGATATTTTTTAGAAACCAGAAATTATCTATGAAAAGGAGTGTTTACGTGTATTTTCAACTTTATTTATAAATTTATTTCGGAACAATGGCTTTGTATTATAATAAAAGTGTTATAACTTAGTATAAAAATGTTTCAAAAACTTGCCGCGAACTGCTCGGCCGAAAGTAATTCAAACAAAGTAGATAAAAGTTGCGGCGCTAAAGAAGCGATTAAAAGAAAAATTAGCATTCTTTCAAATTAATTACTTCCATAATAAAAGTTTTTTATGAGAAAGTATAATCCGAATATTCGTCGCTTACGTTAGATATAATCATACTTTATGTGTATCGTAGGTCGAAGTTAATCAGAGGTAAAGTTTAAATTTTCTTGTTGCGAGACTGAATTAGTTCGACGAGTGGGAAAATTAAAAAAACGAAGTTTTTTTTTAAATAACAGAATAATATATTATTATGGATAATAATAATATGTGCATGTCTAGTTTTAGTATTAATTTAAATATAAACAATGCACTATAATATCTTCATAAAAAAAAAAACAACTTTTTAAAAAGGATGGTTAACTCTCAAAGGCCTCTGTATCCCATCTATAAGGGCGACTTGGCCGTTCTTTAAGTTGTCGCACTACATTTGCCACTTCGCGGTCTACACTCAAGCCCTCATTTAGCGGGATAGCTATCGATTCTCCGGCTGACGCAGACAAAAAATATTACTCGGGCATTTCCGTGTCTCGAACAAGAGATACAAGAAAGTTTTTTCTTTTAAATTTTTGAAATTCTATAAGTTTATTTAGGGCTTGTATTATGGATTTAGCTGGTAGGTATTGTTTTTATAATTTGTCAAAATTAAAACTACAACTGTAGGTTACGTAGTTACGTAATTAGCTACTAAAAGAAAAAAAAATATTTTCGTACTAAATATTAGTACAAATCCTTTGAAACATCTACCTAACACGTACCTTTAAAATTTTATTCCAATCAAACCAATATCCGAAAATGAAGTTACAGATCTAGAGTCTAGGTCATAAATAACTAAAATAATCAAATTGAATTCTCCGATTCACAAAGAGAAAAAGACGTAAAAAAGGAAATTTTCACTGCACTGCATAATAAAGTATGAATTTAAATCGGCTCAACATTGGCTCGTACTTTTGAACGGGTCCCTAACTGCACTATTAATTTTCAGTTAGTTTCTTTCAACTTCGATGCAGGGTTTTGCTGTTCCAATCGGTTTCTCGTTATATGTGGTTTTGTCACTTTTTCTCGCACATTTGTTCGGCAGTAACGCCCTGTGGCCTGATCCACTTTTTCCTGTATATATTAACTTTGTTGAAACAGCTCAGCTGTCGTCCAACATGATGCTATTAAATTCTATTTACTGAGTGTTGATTTCACCCACATAAACTATACTACTGAAACTTATGTCTATTATATACTGAAAGTTACGTAGTCTAACACACTTTTGATACTAGTTTGTAGTTTGATGGTAGAATTCGGTTTTATCGAAGCTGAAAGGGGCTTAAATACTTGCCTGTCCGTAACTACAATAATTTAGGCTACCGTTGCTGTTAAAATTTGTTCCAAAATATCGAGTGGTTTCTGGTAGGTTGTATATCTGGTGGTTTCTGGTAGCATGTATACATTGTAAACATACGTTATGTGCAAATAATAATAAAATTACCACATTAAATCATATTGTAATATGTACTTATTTGTTTGATGGAATATTTCGGAGAATTGAAACACAGATTTAAATTAAAAAATCAGTTTAAGGTTAAAAAAATGTAGAACTTAGTACTGATACACACTAAATATAAATAAAAGGGTTTCTCTGAAGCTTTTAACTTCTCTCCGGCTAGTATTAGCTTAGCTACCCCCAACCGGACAGGCTCCGTCGATGTTTACTTGCTGTTTAGTTTTTCTTTAATTTTGTTTGTATTCTTCACATCCCCGCTCACTTTAGTGGTTCCACTACCTTTGTTTTATTTGGCTAAAGCACCAGGAAATTCGTTTCATGTAAGTCTTAACTATTTTATCTTTGGCTCACGTTGAAAAAGCTTTTGAATTTAATTAAACGGATCTTTTAATTATACTGCTTCTAGAAAATAAAATCTTCATTTTATTTTGAGGAGGGGAGATGCAATTTTGGATTTTTAATTAACGGTAGATAGTTTGAAATCACGTGGTACTGGCTGAAGTACATTCCTATTTAACTGACCAATTTTGAGAAATAATGCAAACTTTATTACTTGTCTATTAATAATGCTTAAACCTGCTAAGCCAAGGTGTACCGTGGCTAAGCTCCACCGCATTGAGAACCACACGACCTCAGAATATCCGGGTCCGGTATTATGACGCGTGACTGATTTCATAACCTTTCAAGGGTTTACAGATTAACATGTGTTCGATTTTCACCTCTATCTATTAATATACTCGGCTTAAGGATGAAACATATTTTGGTAAAATTATGTTTTAAGGGATTAAAATCTATTTTAAGTGTAGGTAAGCCTGGGAAGCCATTTATTGACATGTGTTATGTAGTAACTGAATTGCTTTGACTTCTCTCCTTACAACAGAAGCTTATATTTTTACACAAACAGTCTCAAAGATACAGGCTAAAGTTATAACAGGAAATCATTATAAGAAATTAAAACGATATATCAAAAAGAAAAATGAGACGCTCGTAGCCAAACATTACTATACGTTCATAAGGTTATATTCAGAAGTTATTGTGAGATAAAGCAGTTTCCACAAGGCCATTCGTCAATCACGCCGTCAGTATCGTCTTGACAGGTCATGTCATGAGCTCTCGAGGCGTGAGCACCAATATGTTATGCACTGCGTAGATATTGTGTATTATAAGTGTAATTTTATTGCGTATGGTATAGTGACCATTATTTAAGAAGGAACTATTTCCTTACTGATCAGAACAGATACAAGGCAAGGCCCTTGCGTTATATTGTATCCACTTGAAGTAGGTACCTAAGGCAGTATGCTCAATTTTCAAGAAGGATTGATATATATGTTGCTTTCCGGTCAATTATGTTATACTTCTTTTTTTGGTGACTGGCAAGTAATATGTTATCTCCACGACAATTTATTAGAAAGATTAACTATGTTCAAGGCTTAAAATTGCATAATACTGATTTTATTTCCTGAAAAGTATTACTTTAAGTTATTTTATGTTCGTATAAAAGCTTCCAACATTATATTACTACCGAAGTATTTAGTGAGCTCGTTAATCATTTCTTGTTTCGTTGCCTGTCGCGTAATTATAATTGTGTCACTATAAAAAGCGTGTAATTAACTTATAAAAGTTTCTGAGGAGGCAGTTCACAGTCGTTGATGTACTAAGCTACTTATACTGTATAATGTTTTTGTATTTTTGCAAATACTTTTAAATATTATAGGTAGTTTAAAATACATAGAACAAATAAATATTAATAAACTAATTGATTCCTATAAAAAAAGTTTCAAAGTTATAAGTTAGTGTTTCAACTTGACTCAATTAAAAAAAGTCTTGAAAACTGACTGAAAGTTGAATGAAAATGGGAAATGATAAAACAACTCTGTATTATAGTGACGTCGTAAGAAAGGTACATTATAATACTTTTATTAATTTATTTAGACGTAGTCCTGGTCAAACGGGAAGTAAGATAGAAGTATAAGAATCATCAGTTTTTAGGGTTACCACCCAGCGCAATTTGTCAACTGGTCGTGAAGTTTGTATGCACTGGTAGTTTGTTAGTTTGTACAAGTGTATATATATCTTACATATGTACAGACTGAGTACTGAGTAGTCCGGCTAAGAAACTAAACAAATTTAGTGGTTATGTTCCTCGGAACTGAACATCTCATTAGCCGAAGCCGATGTGTGCACTTGTGCACTTAGTGTTTTTGGTTACGACTTTGAATTTAGAAAAGTTTATATTAGGTATCATGAATACCAATCCTTATTAAATTTGTTGATTGACTTGCAAATTAAGCAAAAACTTCACAAGATTGAAATTAATTTTTTCTTTTATAAGTGAAAATTGTTTTTGTTGGTGCATAAGGATAAAACAATACAACCTTTGAGTTTAGGGAAAGTGAGTACTTTTTTGTATAAAAAATAATGTGTTTCATTATGACATTTATTTCGGCGGTAATTCGGCTTTCGTATCGTTTTTAATTAACCTTGCATTAGGAGGCGGCGGCATTATTTACTTGAACATAAAAACTTACGGCGTTCGCTAGTGCGCCTGATACGCGTAGAAATTACTGTATTAAGTACCGCAAGTCTGTACTTTTTTGTATTTATACGACGCTATATCGATTTAGGCACCTTCGTTTGTGACTTTGAAGGCAAAGGCCTTTTCATCTGCCATAGACTTAGGGACAAAAGTCATGAGAGAAGTATTTTCTAGTACAATACAATATAACAATATTCTTTAAAACTGTTAAGAAGTGCCAATGGCATATTGGCAAAAATTATTCTGATACAGATTTAGGTATTCATATTTCTTATAGACTTGTAGACTTACAACTCTAACAAAAATTAACTTATCTAAGTAGTAGTAACTAACCTAGAAACTTAGATCAAGCAACTTAAGAGCAACTATTCGTGTCATATTATGTAATCGAACCTATTTGCTAGGAATTCTTAAAACTAAAAACAAAAAAAACTACCAGAAATAAATCGACGACAATTAAAACGTTCATAAGGTTATTAAGAACAGCAATCGTCTACCAAAGTTAATGTGAGCATAACTCCAATAGTCTGTTACGTTAATTGAAACTGAGTAAAGCCACAGAAGCAATTTATGATGGCTAATAAATGGCACTGTGTAGAGTGTGTTGTGTAAATTTTGCCAAGCTGTTTGTTCTGCTGTAATGGTTATTATTAGAATGTGGTCGTTCCGTCAAAATATGGGATGTGAAAAATTTGGACTGAATTTCGGGATTGTTGGTTGAGTGATGTTTATGAGGCGAATATTGAACTTTACATTCGACTAAACGGGGTGAAGAGTAGTACAAACTGAAAGAAATATGTTTAATTTTTACAATGTATGATGGACTTTAACTGTACAATCATGTCACATAAACGTTGTTTTAGTAAAATACTCTCTATATTAGATATATGGGGATTCCACTTACTGATTTTCTAATGAAAAGAAATGTAAGGCCTGAGTGGGCGTGCCATTAATGCCGATTGGTGGGCGACTCATGTGTTAGTAAATATTCAAACGGATGATGATTGACGACGTGAATAATTCTAGAGTTAAATAAACTTTGTTATCTCCAAAAAAGGAAAAATTCAATTTGTACTGATTTCTAATTGAAGAATTGAATATGAAATATTACTATACTTTAATTATACATAACACTATGTGATTAATATTTTTTGTAAGATACAGATTTGGATTTTAAATATTATAATATGTTATTACAACCTACAAATAAATAACGGAATCATCTAAACCACCATCTAATGTCACCATCTGGTACTGCCTAAAAGTATGTCTATTGGTTGTAGATGTGTAGATTCTATACGCGGAACACAAACGTTGGCTCTTTGCCATTCAACCGTTAAAACCTGTGGAAAACTGCCTTTTCATTATTTAATTCAACAACCATCGTATTTGCGCCAATGCCAAAATATATTGAACGAATTCAATAAAAGTTTGTATACGTGCTATTAAAAGCCAGTGTGAGCGACGATATTTATGGTACTGCATGCACGACGCTTGATACAGCGAAATTTTATTAAAATCAACTTCCTTTTTATAATGTATGGAGTATGCATTAGCTAGCCACTGACAAGTTTTATCAGATCTTGGTTATGTGAGCCATTAAAAATTATGACATAAGTAGAGTTTATTATCAGGCAGGTGACCCAAATACTGAACTAGCTACGAACGATTTTTCTACGTATACTTTATTTTCATTGACCATCAACTTGCTCGAAGCATGACTCCATTTTTTTAGGTAAACCTCTACCTAATTTGCTTAAACATACAAATTATTATCCAAACTCTTTAAAAAATAGCACCAATTCTAGTTAAAAAATATGGAAAACACCTAACATTTCTTACCACAAAACTGAGCTTTCCTCCCTAAGATACCATTAGACATCTTGTTACCCCCCCTTGCTTTTTACAGGCTGAGCGCCTTAAGTGCTCGCCTGCTTAAGCCCAGTGATGCTATAAAGGCCGGAAGAGGCCAGCATCTGTCCATTCGAAAAAAGGAAGACAATAGACGGAATACTAATGTACCTTGTACAGTGCATTAAGCGTGCGCTACGACTTTACCGCTAAGTGGTAAAGGATTTTTGGTGAAATTTGACGTTAAATCGCGTTCATGGTCAACCCTTTTTTAAAGGGACTTTATAAACTTGCTTTTTAAGCTTGCCTTCATAAGAATTTGTGTTGTTTCTGAATTCACTTAAATGGAAATTCGGAGTGAAATGTCAAGCGAGATTAATTTAATCTGTTTTTTTTTCGTATTTCATTTATAAAAGTGAGACATTAGTACAACAAAAAGAGATAAGTGCTTAATTTACTTTATGTATAATTACTTAATTACCAAGCTTGGTTGAATCAAATATTAAACATAATTAGGTACCTTTTTAAAACGCCTCAATTACTCCATGTAATCAGCACATAAATAAAATATAATTTAAAATATTTCTCAAATTCAACAAAATCAAAATACATCGTTAAACCGCACGTACAAAGCACGGGATAAATACAACATAGCTGCATAGGTACACCTACATAGCACAAACAACACAAATAGTTCGCTTATCCGACACGTTCATCGAATTCCTCTCATGGAAGCGGTGTCAATAAATTTATGCTTCATAGTCGTGGTAAAGGATTATTCACATAGTCTGAATCTCTGCACAAGACTATGTCAACTAGAAGGTTGCGGTTTGTAGTAGGGATGTCGGGTATATAGGCTATGCAACTATTCGTAGCCGTTCTTGGATCTCGGCATTTCCAACCACCTTTCTGTTAGCGTTTGAGACGGACGGCATGCGACGTATTACCTGAATGTCGTGGATTGTGCTTTGATGTTGTTTAGAGGTATTTATTTGTTTTAAGTTAATAAGAAGATATATGTAGTGCAGATACATTACTACAATTATAAGCATTGCAGACGTTGTAAAGAGGCAAATTTTAAATTGACTAAACAGCTTTAGTTCTATCAATATTTTAGTTCTGCAAAAAAAAAACATTTTGATTTAAAAAGCATTGAAAAACGAGTTTTTCAATTTTATTTCTTAAATTAATCTTCGAAACGAATTCTTAAATGCGATTCTAATTAAATACTTTAAATTAGAACCATAAGACAAATAAAAAACGAATCTTGGCATCAGCACAAGACTCCCATAACGTATGAACTCACAAATGATAACTGACAAGATTGAAGTGAATTCAAAGCGAAAGATAAACATCCTAAATCTAAACAGACAATGTATCCGCCTGACAAATTGTTGGTGTTAGCAACTCCATTGGTTTTGAAGAAAAAGCTATGGAGAATCATTAAGTCGGTAAGAAAGGGAAATATTTGTTGGAGTCTGAGCTCATGGATCATTAAACATTTGATTTGATTAATGATAAAGATGGGAAGATTGACATGCATGTGGTTGGAGATATTTGTAGTTTTGTACTTCCATTAAATAGCTGCCTGCTTGTGATTTCGCTAGTGATCGTCTTTTAGAAATATAGGTATGTGTCTGCTCAAAAGGTTTACAGTATTTATTCAGTAGCAATGAATTATACATTAACATTTTTTTGCTTGTCTTGTAAAATAAAGGAACTGAAGATATAATATTCTACAAAATTTATTATAATTTTTAATTACTCAAAACTACAAATCAGAGATTAGGTAAGTTAAAGAATAGGCAATTTGAAGGCTCAGATAATAATATTTAATTTACTTACTAGTCATAATTTATGATCTTAATAATCACATTGTTGATTTCAAGTAATGAAGGTATTTATTTCGTATCAAAAGCTCCGCTCTATTAATTTAGTCCTGACAAGGTCGTCTGTCAAATGTTGTCCTTTAGTAGTTTTAATTTAATTACATTTTGATTAACGGTTTCTAGATATTAATTTAATAGTATTTAGTGGACTCTCGGCTGGTTGGTTATGTTTAATCGACCGTTGGGGTCAAGGCTGGTTAAGGTTGTATTCAGTTGAATGAAAACTTACGCAACTATATTGAGGTTAACATATGAGGCCGTTTTCTTGAAAACTTTTTATTGGACCGTCTTGAGGTGGTCAAAGGAATATTTCACATGTAATTAACTGGAGTCATCTATAACATAGGGGTTCTCAAATTTCCAGTGAATTGTACTAGTGCATCTACTGTGAATAATTTAAAAGATATACTTAGTACCTAAAGACCAGTATTTTTATTTTATTATTTTATTCTGATTATTCGATTATAAAATGCAGATATCGGTCGTGTTATAGAACTCGATACACTCGGTATAAAGCCACATAAAGTTGTATTCAAAACAAACCTCAACGTTCTCGTCGAGTTCGATACAAACAAGATATGTGTTGCTGTACTATCTGTAGTAAATATGCAAGGGACACACTGAACAACAATATTAAAGGAATACTGAGAATACGAAATACAGGTTAGTCGAATAAGGGTAGCATAAACGCTAGTTAATGAATCTTATTTGTTCTAATAATATAAGTATATACAGACTGCAGATATTGTTACCATGAAATACCCTAATTTTCGTTGTCACTTGTCTTATTTATTTTTCAATTTATGTAGTGATCTGAATACTGCATCGAATATTTTATTGCTTTAACACATTTGGCTTAACAAAATGAAATAAATCACAGGAGACGATTCTCTCGAGTCCTTATTTTTGAGTTCCATACACCTGGCATGCTTTATAATTATAGTCCACGAATTTGTTTCCAACGTAATGCTAGGCTATTAACCTTTGTCATAATTTCTTAGTTGGGTTCTAAGGAATGCAAATTTTAAGATGCACACTGAAAAAGCGACTCATATTTACCTTCTTCCAACAAAAGACAGAAATTGCACAAAGCGTAGAGCTTTTGCAAAAGGCTTATATTTAAATATTAAAAAGCCCACTAAAGCTAGTAAATGGAAGCATCACTAAAACATAATTGCGTCATAGGTATTATTCTTACAATAAATGCAAAAATGTTGTATGAGTATTTTATCACAACCTAAGTCCTTCAAAGATTAGGTTAGAGTTCCTTGAAATGCAAATTGTCATAATAATATTTTTATTTATTTATTTATTCACCAACATAACATCTTAACAGTTTACACCAAAGCGATGCCATGATCGATATAATCCAAAAAACTATTGAAATGTGTACACTGTTTTTAAACTTGAAAACATCTGTCGATATATATATTTTTTTACTAGGCTAACGAGCTTTTCATGACAGAATGAGACCTTATCTTTTTAACAAACTTGGCTTAACTGACCGCCTAAATAAACTTTAGGTACCTACTTTGAGGAATTTACCACATCTGACATCAGAGATGTTGGTGACCTAAACTACAGTACTGTTATAGGTACTAATGGTGGTAAAAAGTATTACAGTATAATTGTGAATTATTGAATCTTACAAACCTTACAGTATGTTGGTATAACAATAATAAATTAGACGTTGTCCTACTTGTACGGTTTTTAGTTTGTCGGATTTGATAGAGTTTAACGTAATATGTTTTTTTATGACATTTTTCTTAGAATTTTTGAACAATGAAAAAATTACAAATTCTTGTGGAATTATGGTACGATAATATCTTATTTATTTCTTCATTATTATATCACATAACATGCTCAAGCTCATTTGCGATTGGGTTTTATTTAAAAACTTTAGAAATACAGCGTTCATTTACAGCACACGTAATACTAAAACAGCTAGAGCCCATAATCGAGTATTACGTCAGAATACACGACAATCTGCCATACGGCCTACAACGGCACCAGAATCATGTTATAACTGAAACCAGCTTTATAAGCGCATAAATTGGCGATCAGCCATCGTGCGGTTCAAAAACGGCTGTAATTGGCGCTACCATAATTTAATTCTGCTAACGTAGTGTTTGAGCTGATGCCAGCGAACTCAAATTCAATAAAAATTCAAGCCAGCTCCCGACCGAATCATGGACCATCAATTTTGCTTCTATCTGTGCGCTCATATTGATATCTACTATACAATCAATGAAATGTACGGGTCTTGATACAATGTTTTGTTTAACGTAGACGGAAGGTCGAATATGTTTGATTTATTTGTATTACCGGTTAGTTTGTAAGGCAGGTGTTGATTTAGTCTAGTGAAGCAGTAAAGGACTTACTTTAGATAACTTGTAGTATTAAGTTAATTCCTAATAATAATGGTCGATATTGATGAGTAAATAAATCTATGTAGGTTTTCAGTTAGTAAATTTACTGGAAAATGACATAATGATAAGTATAAAGACAGAAAACAAAACAAAACTAAAAGCGTCTTCACTTCTTATATAACATCGGGAAAATTATTAGTACGAAAAAAGTCCTTTTAAACATAACATTTTAAATTTGAGTAAAGAGCATCTTTAAAAATATGTTTAAGAGTAAATGAAAATTTCAGAGAATCTAGAATCTTACCTTTTAGTCTATTACGTCAAGTTTTCTGACGCTAGTATTTAATTTTACGGGAACAAGAACTCATAAGTCAGAATAAAGTATGCAAATCATTAAAAACTTAAACTATTGTAAAGTTTTGATAAAAAGTCATCTAAATGGTGAATAGTAAGTGCTCCTTCTCTTATTTAAAAAAAAAAATGGTAACACAAAAAAATAAATCGTACCTTTCTAGCTGAACTTACATCAAAATATCTTAAACAAAATATTCTTATTAGCCATTGTACCATATTACACTTATGTAATTACACGAGTAGGCACAAGACTTACTTATAACCCCAAAATTATTTCACATCACTCAACGTCACCGACTATTAAATAAATATACTTATAACAATTGAAAGTCACTCGAACATTTACAACAAACAACCAAAACATTAAACTTGTTTTGTATAAGAAGAGTAACCTTTATTTTCGTTGAGAAGTTTGCCCCTACTTTGAGTCAAACTTCAACATCGCATTCCCACATCAAACAAGGACCAAGTTTCCCGAGTTTTTAACACAACTCTTCTGACTTTCAGAGTATCTTCAAGTCAACATTGACATTTATTTAAAGTGAATCTAAAGTATTTAATAAGATTTTGGTAAATTGTGGTGCGCTTTGTTGTATAAAATTAGGTCAATATTAATTCATATTATTTAGGATCTTTTAATACAGAATCTTGTTGATTGTCTGTGGTAGCTATGTATAGTAAAAACACTGTTCTACGATCTTATACTACTGATCTCTACAACAAAGCGGTCACTAAATTCTGGTATCTACGCTCGCAAAAAGTAAATCGTGTAATTCATCAGGTACAAAAAAAATCTTCACTGAAGACTTTTGTTTTATCCATTACATTATATCCACAGTAAATAAAATTAAACAGCAACAAAAGCTATAATTTTGACATAAACGAAATAACCGCAAAACGTTTCCCGTCGTTACCGCCAAGTAAACTGTAATGAACGATTTAAAAGATATTGCGGTGCTATTAAAAATATTCTCGGTATCTCAGATAATGCTCATACTTTAGTGTAACAGGATAGTTTTACCGGTAAGGCGGTAAGGCGAGGAACACACGGCCCGATCCCGCCACAATTCATTTCTCATTTCCGTAACGTTCGCCAGTCGCTGATCCTCGCTCGGTCACAAACTCTCATCTTGTAACAGGTAATTTATTTTACTTAAAACGCCTTCCATTCCAACAAATAATGGTTTGGAGAACGGAATGAGCTGGATAGTTGCAGTTTTAACTAAGGTTTTGTAAAATATTACTCGATTAGACTTTTAGCCTGTGCGGATTCTACGGTCGTGATTATCCAACTGAGATTTTACCTATACAACTTTTTAGTTTGGTTCATTTGTCGTTGTCTTTGTGTAACAGTACTTTATAAAAAATGCTGGTTTCAATATATCGAGGAATCTAAAATTTTGCGAATAGTAATTTCATATTAAAAAGCTACCAAGCTCAAAACAAAGCACATTTTTCATCAGTGCATTTTGTGCACGAAAATAGTGTTCGACTGTTTTGTCACATTCCGTAATATAAAACGAAAACTTTAATTGATGGATGGTACTACGAATATAAATAGTTGGAAGAGAATAATGCAATATACATATTTTATCGGATGGCGTGTGATCGTAAACATGGAAGCTACCTGTTATGACGCTCTTTTGTTTTAATCCTAACTTGACACCTAAAGAGGGAAGGTACCCTATTTTTAAAACATGTCAAATTTAATACGCATGTTTAATGTTTATTGTCACGATGTTTAGCATAAAATACGAGGGTTTTCGAGACAGTTGAATTTATATTTTTGCTTTTTTAGTTAAAAATAATGATACCTAAAAGGGTCGTGTTATTTTCATCCTTTTCAACCTACATTTGTTATTCACTATGTAACAGACTCCTTAATTTGTATTTGTTGAAATTCTTGACCGTACCTATTCGTTTTGTGATAGTTTATTTTGTGCGGATTTGGAGCGAATGTGGCGAGACTAATTTTACGCCGCCTTTGAAAGAGAGCCAGTGAAAATCAAAGCTCGGTTTACTCGCAAAATATATAGGGCTAGTCTATATTTTTGGTCGGTAGTTGAGCGTTATTTCAGTTACCGAGAAATATGGTGTTCGGTTTGGATAAAAAATATTTTGTCAATTTGATAAGTTGGCAACTAGTAAATAAGAAATAGTTTTTGTTTGTATAGTTTCTAAAAATTACCGCGTTTTATGCCTAGTTGGAAATTTGTAACTTGTATATTTTTTCATTCCATTTAGTAACTGCAAATATAAATGCAAATTATGCAAATAATTATTAAATTCATTTCGCATTTGTACCTACTCAACCTAAGGTATACGTGTACAAAACAGGCTATTGAAAATTTAGAAAAAAAGACATTTCCTTACCAAGTTGTACATCAATTTCTGCTTTTAAATTATTTCTGAAAAGAAGCAAATAATTTATTTATTTAAAAAATTATGTATTCACACAATTATAGGTATACAGACTTGTATTTTAAAAATAAATCCCAACGCACTTGTAACATAAAACCCATAATAGTCGTTAAACGTCGTAAACCGCAAAGATTTTTATTGTTACCTAAACTCGCTGATGGATTGTTTATTTATTGCCCAACTGACTTTATTGGCTTCAGTTATCGTCAATTAAATGAGACCATTTTTAATTGAAGCCGGTATCTCGTTTCTAAGTAAATCAATTAATGCAAGGGGTGTATGGCGTAGGCGGAGCTCGCAAATTGATTCAGTTTGCCCAACCTCTATGTGCTGTGCCATAGTTATTTAGACGTTGTTTAGATAAACATTTTTTTTTAATTAAAGTGAAAAAATATTAACTTTGGCCGTTTACACTCACGCCTTTTACTTTTAATTTATAAATAGTTGTAATCCGTATAAAAATTTTAGTAGTGAGTTTGAATATAGTATGTGATAATTTGATTAGGAAAAAGAAATAGTAAAGTCAAATAGCTATTTAGGTTTTAAACAAAAGAAGCCTGGGATAAAATAGAGCGTGGTGTCGAGGGATTAGGTAGGGTTTGTTCTTTTTACAAATAGGAACTCAAACAATGAAGGATGGATTTATAACACTAAAACCAATTAATATCATTTTAATTTCACCCTTGCTTTTCCGTCGTCGAAACATCACGGTATCTCAAAAAGTTTGAAATACAGTTCAATCTAAAAAGTAATTTAATAATGATGAAAAATCCAAGATAATCTTGTAAGTCACTGAATTGCATCTACCGAACATATTCAAAGATTTGCGTGATTTACTACAACGAAATCATGCATAAAAACTGTTCTTACAAGTTAATATATGAAGGCCTATAAAATAAACAAATTTATTACCTCAGCTTCATTACTGTTTCATCGAGGTTGCGCAGAACAACACAACTGTTGTGTCACTGCCATCATTCGTGTAAAACTGTGGTCCCTTTAATAAATGAATCAACGGTGCTTTTATGGCCGAGCTCAACAAATTGGCCAATAATGATTTTCGAGGCACAGCTTGTGCAAATTTATAATTTCCTCACATACAATACATAACCTAATTGCAGACTGAATACTGGCAGGGAAATAATTGTGACCAACTTTTATAGATCACTAGCTGTAACCGGCATGCGTTGCAATGCAATTTTTTCTACCTAGCACCTGCCTACTACCTACCTGCTACCACTTAGGGGTATGAAATAGAAAGTAGCCGATTCTCAGACCTACTGAATACGCATATAAAATTTCATAAAAATCGGTCAAGCCGTTTCGGAGGAGTATGGTAAGTAACATTGTGACACGAGAATTTTATACATAAGAAGAAGATAAGTTTGAATTGGATTAATCGAATGACAACACAACATTCAACTGTTTTACTGTGATTTTCTATACTGTTGATTAAATAAAAATAAAATTGACTTTAGTAAAGGAAGCTTAAAGTGCCTTGTTCCTAAGAAATTGCTAAATTTGTAAAACTGTTTGAAGTTAGTTCTGTTTTTAATAGCGTAAACAATTCTAAGTATCATGTTAGTTTCTTTGCAATATTCTGAACACATAAAAGTGATAATGATGCAATCGGAAAATAATTTTACACTATATCAAAAAGTCGTGCCAGTAGACAATTATTTGGACAAACAAATTCCAACTTGATAAATCGTCCAAAGATTGTCGATTTCTCGACCGCACACTTTAAAAGCTCAACGAAAAGGTAGACCATTACTCGTGGCCGACTATTCAAAGTATCATGCTGTCTCTCTCACTTTAAGGTATAAAGTAGCGACAGATATACATTTAAGAACGTTTTAAAGTTAGTTGCGTTTGAGTATTTGGGTTCGAACTTGGTATATTACTGTCATTGTTCTGTGGTCTAAGGGCTACACCCTTGTAACGCGAAACACGTATTTGTGGTTATCGAAATGTTAGGTCGTTTCGTCTTTAAAGTGCTTGCAAGTGACAGGACAATTGATTTTATGGAATAAACTTGTCCGGCCCGAATTCGGGAACATCGATTTGTTTATACAGATTATGTAGGTATATAAAGACAAACTTCGGTTTACCTAAGGATGCGTCCCCATCTGACGAACGAGCATTACACGAGCAGCTCGCGAGCCGGTCGCGAGCATGCCGCGAACGCACTGATGTCAATAACACCGTCTGTCATACGTGCGCGCGCCGATCGCGCATTGCTCGCGAGCCGTTCGCGAGCATGGCGCGAGCTGCTCTTGTAATGCTCGTTCGTCAGATGTGGACGCACCCTAATAGGTACATATCGTTTGACAACTAAACATGGTAGTACGTAGTTTGGTTAATGCGGTATGTACGCTAGAATTAGAACTAAAACTAGATTATATTAAAATTAATTTTCTCCGCCCACACATTTGACTTAAAAATACAGGGTGTTAAGAAAACCCTGTCCGATCTGTGAATGTGTTGTTAGGTTTCAATATCTGATTACAAAATGGAAAAAAAAATGGAAAAAAAGATTTTTTTTTTCTCAAATTTCGAGACAGAGAGTCGGCGTCATCACAGATGCTACCTAATTACCTAACAAAAGGCCCCCAAAAATACCAACGAAATTGGTGTTGTAGTTTTTGTTTTAATCTCAAATTTAGGGAATTTCGGGGCGAAAAATGGTTGTTTCAAAATTCATTATTATTGTTTCTATCATGAATTTTCCAAATTTGATATTTTATTTGGGCATGTGATTGTGAACCCTATATCATCATTTCGGGTCGGACAGGGTTTTCTTAACACCCTGTATATGATTACAATTAAGTTTGAATATTTATTAACTAATAGACGGTACTATGATGTAGGTTTATAAATATTACGGTCAATATTAGTTTTAAATTAACATGACATGCTAATTTAAAATGTATTTATTTGCTTTAATTAACAGTCAAATCTATTTTAATATCCATTTGTTTGGTACATGTAACAAGCCTCATTCTATATCTATTTTTAAAAAGGCTTTGAAACTATATTATTTATATCGTTTCAACAAAACCTTTTTAATGTTTATCATGTTTTAGTTATTCGTAACGACGTTGTTTGTCATCATTACTGTAAACTTCGGTTATTGATTCCTAGAATGACTTTCGTAATTGGGTGTTCTATTTATAAATAGTTTTGTAGTTATTGGTCACCCTTACTTCATAGAGGGGTTACGTTACCAAAATAGACAAAAGTTTGTTCTAATCGCTATTCAATTTATGAATTAATTGGTGTTAATGATGATAGAAATGAACTTCACCATTTACCTTATTTTTATTGTTAGACCTAACTTTTTTTTTAACATTTTGTTTTCGAGCAAATACCATCTTGGTCCTTATTTATAGTTTTAAATGTTTTGAAGGCAGTGTCAACTTCAATAAAACAACTATCAACTGTTTTTGGTGACCCAAATAAATAAACTTGACATATAAAAATAGAGTAAACTACTCTGAACAAGTTTCCTCACATAATAAAGGTATTAAAACTCATTACGAGCGCGTCCACTCGACACAATAATATCAGTGTTACCTATCTTTTGTCAATGGTCATTTTCCGTCGAATAAATGACAAAAGAACCGAATACAATGACGGAAAGAATTACAGTGGAATCAAGCGTTATTACGTAACTATAATAGTTTCATAAACTGCCTAGATAGCGTTTACAAAGCTCGATATATGTGTGTGCCGTCGCCGTTAAAATTGATTAATGATCTTATTGTACTTTCGTGCAGTCTATTCTTCGGCTAATTGGCTATTATGCGAAACACTTTCGTCCTTTTGCCAAGATATAATTTTGTTGTTAGGTAAACTTACTTTTTAGTAGTTCTTTATACGGTTAACATCTTTTTGGATATATTCTATTCCTGGAGCACTGGAAGTAGGTGTACTTCAATAAGTCAGTTTATAAACTTAGCCAAACGATCTACTCCTGAATATAGAAGTAAGAGGAATCCTTTATAGGTCAACCTTCTGTATAAGGCAGCTGGTTTGACCTGGATGCAAAAGGCATTATAACCAAGTGTTAAGACGCAACTTGGGAGAGGTCATTCGAGCTCTCCAAATTTAGAATTAGTAATAAACTTTTCTTTTTAAACTTTTCACCACTTGACAAAATTGCTGCATGGGATTGTTGTGTCTCTTGGGTTATCTAAACCTTCATGGGGTATTTTGTACAATGATGATTGTTACTTTTAATAATAAAGCCCTAAAACGTCCGAATCATAAATTAAAAGTGCACCTTTATTTAGAGAACATGATCAATCTAAAACGTTTTTTTTTTTAAGTATTATTTTATTTACAATTCAATACTTAAATCTAATATAACAACAAACACAACTATACTAAAATTAAAACTTACATAAATAAATAAAACTAACACGCGTCAAAAAACTCTTTGTTGCTTCGTTGCTTAAGTTTTTCATGCAATACATAGGTACAAATATTACTCATTTAACATTTCCTAGCATCACAAATCCTAACACAAGTAATGTAACACTATTATACGACGACGTCACGACGTCAGTAATTTGCAATGCTTATTTGCAGTGACAAATGCAAGAGCGCAGACATAACATTTGCCAGTTAGCTATTATCATGACAGATCGATATGTCTTCCACATACGCTAGTATTGTACGATGTATCTTATTGTTTATCGTAAGGTAACAATGAGGATGGAGTAACAATGAATTTGATATGTTCTTAAGGATTTAACAGGCCAATAGTTAGTCCTTCAGAAAATGTGGTAGTTTTTTTTTGCTACGATTATACATATTTCTTAAAAGATTTTTAAGGATGGGTTTTCACAGTCTATTAAACATTGTGTTTTTTTAACTTATATAACAAACAATTCCGTTTCGATAAATGAATTATTATTTAAAAGTGGGGTTAAGATTTTTATGGTATTTCTTCCTAAAATAATAAATAACTGTTCGGTTCAGACACCTTCTCGTATTCGGGAAACACAGATAAGAAAAAAAAACATAGATTCCGACAAATTAAAAATCTAGTTGCCAAAAGCTATTTAAAAAAACTTTATTGCTCCAGTATTTTGTGGCTTCTAATATCTAGTTAAACAAACAATAACAACAATGACTAATCACTCATTCAACAGCAAAAACAAACAAAAATACCCTTCAAATAATCGGGCAGTGTAAATACGCGGGTGCGAGGTTCTGATAACGATTGCTTGTCCAAACGGCGTATTGGTCTCGGATAATCCTTGGAAGCTGTCTGGTGTCGCGTACCGAGACATCCGATAGTTATCTCAGATTCGACACTTCAGTGATTACGTTATTGTTTGTAATTGGGTAATGTTCTTGTCTTTATGATTGGTTTGAAGCGTCTAAGAAAAATAAGAATATTAATCATAATCTTGAGAGAGGTTTTAAAAAAAGAATCGGATACATTAGGTCCTCCTATCGAAAGGACTGGTCCATCCTAGCTCAAGAAAGAAGTGCGTGGAAGAGGGAGAGAGAGGACTTTGCCCTGCAGTGGGACTGCAGACGGGCTTAATATATTGATAGATATTAGACCTACGAAGGTTCTTCATTTTCAATATAATAATATTCTAGGCCTGTTTCAATTTGTGACTCGCAGAACACTTGTTATTTGTAATATACACCATCACAATTTAATATTAATCACACTTTTGATAACCCAATTATATTTTAACATATTTCGCTATTCTTAAGCACTATATTGTATATGATCATAAAATTCACAAAGTAAAACTTCCTTTGGAACTGGACACGGCTAACCTTACAAGTTACATTGTATAAACAAAGTATTCTTTGATACTCCTAAGTTCGTGTGACATTTGTTGTAACTTGTGTAATTCCATTATCATTCACTTACGACTTATTCTGGTCCAGTTTATTACATTAACACTTCTTTGGAACTTACAAACTAAGGCACTAACTAAATTATAGTCCTACATTTGCGTATATAATTTTCTAACAAATGTTAATTGACCAATTTTCAAAGTAAAACATTTTCGCTTTTAAAGTTCTTAAAAACATTTTCAGTACTTATTTTGGTATTGTCTCCGACTTGACTACACTAATTTCAATTAAAGTAACTTTATATCAATGTTAAGTAAAGTTTTCAAACTATGTATACAGGTTTGCCACTTGACTGTATAGATATGTTAGTTACATCTCTAATTACCTGTATATGCAACCATAATTTTTGTGAAAAAGTATTTTTAAAAAGGATATTTTTATAAAAGGTAGATACCAAGAACAGCAAGATTCAAATTCACAGTAGTGATCAGTTATAAATCACACAATATCCGTAACATATAAAAGCATTATAATCCGTCAATCCGACAAAGAAATAAAACAAAACTCGCATATCTCGAAGACATTTATTCCCATTCCGTGCAGTGATTTGCTTGTCCTTCAATATTTTGTAGTCACATAGAAAAACGATCGCTCTTTCATCCCGCTCCGAGTATCGGTGAGATCTATTTGTTGGGCCCAAAACCCAGGCACTTGGAAAATGGTATGTAGTCACGACACATCTTGACGTTTGACTGATGGTGACTCGCGTCGGTTCTTTTCACGCTTCGATTGTTGCGAAACTCGTATACGATTGTAGCTATTTATTGCAGGGCCGGGAAATGATTTGCGGGAAATAGACGCATGCCTCATCTAGTCGGTGGGCCAGAAATTGAAATATTTTTGTAAGAAAGTTATGAAACTAAGTCAATCTAGTACATGCCTGTTTTCCTACAATAATGGTAGGTAGGTATTACATTATACCGTCAACTTTAGCAAGTTTATTTTTCAAGCAGATAATTTGTTGATTCACCATTAATTAAATTATAATAACTGACATTGATACATTTTACACTATAATTACTTAATATAACTTACATACACGTGTAAAATACAAACTGTATTTTTTTTAAATAGAGCGGACTCTACCGGCCTGGCCCCATCAATACATTATTTAAGGCCAAACTAATGCAGACGGATGGACTCGAGTGAAACGATGTAATACCTATACAGCCTGCATGCAGTATAGTCAGGTTTACATTATAAGCAAAATTTATGTACTACTAGCTGTACCCGGCATGCGTTGCAATGCATTTTTTTCTACCTAGCACCTGCCTACTACCTACCTACTACCACTTAGGGGTATGAAAAATAGATAGTAGCCGATTCTCAGACCTACTGAATATGCATATAAAATTTCATAAAAATCGGTCAAGCCGTTTCGGAGGAGTATGGTAACTAACATTGTGACACGAGAATTTTATATATAAGAAGATGTAGTTAACGTGTGGAGACTATTATTTCACACAAAATGATTAACGTAGTTTTATTGTTAAGTATATTTTTGAAATTCTTTATCAAAGTCGTAAATAAATTATACTTTTTTAATTAAAAAGATCATATGTTATCAGCCTGTTTAACTATAATTAATTTCAACTGAAATCTGGAGTGAATATCTGTTAATTCTCAGTCACAGACGAAGTAAATTTCAACTTACACTAAAATATTAATTGTCATTCCAGTAACGAGGAAGGACGAATCCAATATTAATATAATTTTAATCCGACACCGTAAATACGACCACGTGAAAATTCATCCATCCATAATTTGTATTGACACAAGTTGATTGAAATTGATTGAATGCGGCTCCAGTACCGTTGCAATGATATTTGTATGAGTTTGTGGTTTTCCCTTTTCAACCAGGACAACTGTTAGTAAAATCAGTGTTGCTTTTGAGTGATATTGCTGACGGTAATGTGTTAAGTGTACTTGTGCGATTCTGCTTTTATTGGTAACGAAGCAATTCGAAATGTAATTTCAGATGTGATTGATTGGAAATGAAATTTATTCAATGGTTTTATAGTATTCACTTTGTAGATTTTAAAGCATCAATAACAGATTTTGCGTGGGATTTTTGTTTTATTCAACTAGTTTTTGTTATCAGGACGAGACTTCCTATAAAGGCTGTTGGGAGTTGAAGATTAGTTTTTTTATTTCGTTTGTATAATCCTTTTTGGAATTCGTTTATGAGTAATTATGTGACTAATTACAAATTAATAAACCTCTTAATTTACCAGAAACGTTAAAACAAATTTTAAAAATCAAATAAAAAATCGTAACTAAAGTCTCCTGAAACTTTGATAGTTGAACTGGAACAAAAATTAAAAATGCTAGATAAAAATCCAGACAGAGTACCTCAACAGGTTAAAACCAATTTAGCGTCATAAAGATTGGACGTTCCAACAAGCGGATCATTTTCTGCTCCATCATTCTGAAGCTTCAAAGGGGCTCTCAAATTAAACTCGCCGAGAACATAAGTGCCTACTTTGGTGCGAAGAAGTTTAAATATTTCCAACGATCCGACAAGAACTAGGTAATGATAAGGACTTTCGTTACTTTGATGAACATTTTAAAGCTACTTTTTTTTGGCGGTTACTGTCAAGAAATTACGAATATTTTTTTAAAAAGGATGAAGTATTCTTTTTTCTTGAATTGTCGAGGTTTTAAACATGTACGAATGATCTGTCAAAACACAGTTTAAGAATAATATGACACTAAGGTAGGAAAGATTCACAAAAAGTTTATAACAGTTACACACAAAGTTGTGGAAAGATATTGTACGACACAAAATAGGTTTCTCCGGTGTCACAGTGAAAAACAAAATGGCCAAACACGATTGAGAACACAAAGCGTCCCACGTCAGACGAAAAGTGAGTGACAAAAGAAAAGTTTGTATGAGACGAGACGGTCTCAGATGGTTCATTATTTTTCGTATATTAACCAAATGTACTCCGTACAATGGAAATAAATGTTCTTGAATTACCTTTAAATAATAGGTCGTTGTTAATCAATTGCATTAGATACTTTTGAGCACACGATATTTCGTAATAGAGGCTATTGAAGGAAAAAGATAAAACTAATTTTGCTGGGCCCAAGAGTGATGGACAAATTTCCTGGTAAACGGCTTCTTCCGCGCCGGGACTATTTGTCTGAATTTGAATCGCATTTGTTTCCAGGGAAATTTGTCTCCTAAGCCTCGGGAGTATATCCTGGAGGCGCTCGCGGTACTCCGTCTCTTTTAATTGAATAAAGACCTCTTTATTCGTGCCTTATTGTGTAATTATCTTCATACAGTGTATCCGTATTTCCGCGCGACCCGGTTTGATTTTATTTTTCCCATAAAGCTTTGCTGTAAGACGCAGTGTACGAAGTCAGTGTTTACTTTCTAATTTTCCGGTTGTCTTCACGAGGTCTGAAGGCAGACAGGGCGATGCCTGGTATGTTACATGTGACAGGAGTATTACAAACCCAGCTGATGGATGGTGTGTATACGACAGGCAGTAGTCAATGCAGATTAGAATTACCTTTTGTTTTATGCCGTGTTCTGCGAAGAGAACAGGTACTTAAATTAGTAAGGGAATATCCTTAAGTTTATCTTAACGACTGGCTGATCCTGTAATGGGTCATATAAATTGCTTATTATCGGTACGAGTGGTCATTAAGAGGAGATAGGAAATCCTCTACTTAATGGAGGAATAACACTTGATATTACACTTCATAGATTCCTGTGTTAAGATTCATGAGTGTCCTTAATCCTTTGGTATCTTAAGCGAAAAAATGTAGTAATAATTGTACGTTATAAATAACCTTCCATTTCACCGAAATTCGGAAGCAAATATTATATTTAACAGCTAATTTTATCGTCGCCGTAAAGTCCTCATTCAAATTATGCTCTTCAATTAAAATCAAGGGTGGCAGCTTCAAAAAAACTCGAACGTTCCATTCGAAAATAAATTACTGAAAAGAAAAGGATTACTCGCCAATTTCAGATGTCTTTCAAAAAGCTCGGATAGCGCGAAGCGATGATTAAGTTCCAAAAGTTTGCCTAATTTCTTGAAATTATTATCATTTTATTATTTTACAGACTCTTTGCCGTGTTCAATGAGTATGAAAATGTTTCAATCGTAATAATCAAAGTACTTTCCACAAATTCGAAATATCGAGCCCAAGAACTGTTTTGTAGACTTTTGCTTAAATTTAAATTCCAGTCTTACATTTAAATGTTTGACTCAATAATTTATGTTTAGTTTTTAACCTAAACGTTGTTAGATTATTCTTTATCAATTTAAACATATCTGTTTTTTTTTTTAATTTATGACTGTCGTACTATAGAAAAAATTTCTAACTGCAAAATTCATACAACTTAGAACTATATGTGAATAGGGATGATGACTAATTTTTATTTTTATGTCCATCTTTTAGATAAGAAAAAAATATTAGACACGTATTTTTTGTTTAGTCCCGTAAACAAAGAATTACGAAGATACAGCGAGTACAATTCTTGCGTGACGTCACGTTTGAGTACAAATTGTACCTAGCCGTGACGTCACAAGCCCCCACTCCTGAACTTTACAGCGGTTTATCTTCGTATTTTGTAATTTATTTGAGAAAAGAAAAAATATGTGTCTATTATATTTTGATTATCTAAATGGCGGACTAAATAAATTTTGAC
Source organism: Autographa pulchrina (assembly GCA_905475315.1). Taxonomy (NCBI): domain Eukaryota; kingdom Metazoa; phylum Arthropoda; class Insecta; order Lepidoptera; family Noctuidae; genus Autographa; species Autographa pulchrina. The sequence continues at coordinate 6,091,289 of FR997773.1, forward strand.
TTTTCATACCTAGTCATCTACCCTATTATATCACATATCTTTAGTACAAACTACCCATAATATACCTAAAACTACCAGTCGCAATCGATAATGTTCAAACGTAGTTCGCTCAAGAGAACAATCAAAGCGTTTAAACTGTAGAACAGCTACAGTACTGTCATGCTATCGATGAGTACACTAAATACTTCAATGTTTCGGAAGTCATTTAAGACCTTAACTGAGGCCTTTATCTCATAAGTGGAGCTGAACTTTGACTGTCTTGACTTTGAATAGATGAATTAATCGATCTAGATATGAGTCATGTGAATTCGGTACGATCGATGACCGAGTTTCTTAAACAGATAAAAGGTATGCATGTAATTGGAGAAAGTGTGCTTGCAGTACAAATACAGATACGTCTCTATTTCTTGGAAACGGTGTGGTTAAACCAGTGATATTATTCGTATGTCAGGTGCAGCTAATGATTCTTTGAAGGAGATTCACAGAAGATATCCATGGCAGTTAATATTGAAATGGTCAATAAGATATCTCTAGATTGCGTGTTAATTACTCACTAAAACAGACAAAATATTTATAAAGAACTTTTGGCAATGTTTTTGTTTAGGTTTTAACTCTCTTTTGTCTTTCAAGATGAATGTAGTTTACAAAAGATGCTTTATAATATTTTTGCAAAGAAAACTATTGTTGCAAAATTATTAGGCTCTATTTATAACAGGGAACCATATGCAGCACAAGCGTACAGTATGTTAGGAAACGTAACAAGTTTAAAAATGAAAATAAAAACCAAGAAAAGTTGCATTGCTCCGAGCAAGTTGTAAAAGCCAGCGAGAACTATTACAATCTTCAAACAAAACCCGCACGAGGTTTTTCTCATACGGTAAGCACAACTAAAATAAACAATTCACATTAATACGTGTACAAAGAGAAAATGTTAAAGTACCTACTTACTAACTTAAGTGGAATTACCGAGCAATGTAACACAGTGATAAATAGGACGACCACATAATAGATAAAATAGTAATATTCTCTTAAATAAGGAAGTGATTTCAAGAATTATTATTCTCATTCCGCAATAGAGAACTTTTAACAAGAAAACTTTTCAATGTTCTTCGGCAACAATGTTTCTGGAAGTTATTGTCGGTACTAGGGAATAAATTTTGATCACTCTATTAAATCGATCAGGAGATACCGTTTAAACAGCCAAATATTATGAACCTGCAATATAATTGAATTTCTTGTTGACAACAGTGAAATTAAAATGATATGAAGACGTTTAGTAACGTCTTCATCTATACTTATAATAAATCTGTAGAGAGGTCAATTCTGTACATGAAATACATTTTCAAAATAACTATCAGGGGGTGATTAGTGATCGATACGGATGCCAAAAATGCAATCAGTAAAATTTTTATCTGTCTGTCTGTCTGTCTGTATGTTCCTTATAGAAACAAAAACTACTCTACAGATTTTAACGAAACTTGGTACAATTATTCTTCATACTCCTGGGCAGGTTATAGTATACTTTTCATCACGCTACAATCAATAGTAATTAGTTCGTCATTCATTGATAAGTTTCGTCATCCACGCGAACGAAGTCGCTGGCACAGCTAGTATCTACATAACATAATTAGATTTGTCATTCACAATAAAGGGTTTTCAAAGGGTTTTTAGTCTCGTTTATGTTCATAAAATGAACGTCAATATTTAAAAGATATCGAGCATCAAAGATAATACGATAGTTAGCCCCATGGCCGCATTTTGTTACGACATAATGTTTTGTAATTTGTTAACAAATTTAGTTAAACACTGAAACAAAATAAAATATTTAAGAAAGTTTAATTAAGTATTGAATTATTTATCTCCTTTAATTCTTAGTTTCGTGACTAATATATGCAAATTAAAAGTAAATAAGTAATTACATTCATTACACATTCTGCAAGAAGAACTAAACTTCTTACTATTATATAGGAGCTCTTAAACTTGTACCAAGTATACGTGACCGAAAATTGTACACAATTAGATATTCAGAATTCATTGCAAATGTACCCTGTACCAAGAAGTCTTTACGGAGTAGTTTTGCCGCTGTGGAAACGAGACGGCGATACATTGCATGTAGCGGTGTCTCGCTTGCACGACGGCAGCAGTCCCGTTTTAAGAGTTCACGGTAAGTGCTTAGTGCAGAACGTCGTAAGGTGGAAAGTTGCTCAATATAACTTAGTTCCGACTTCCTTTGTTTATATCGTTTGCCTTGTTTTACTGCGTATTTCCAAATGTAGGTAAATTGTAAAGTTGCTCTTTGTACAAGGATAGGTGTAACTGTTTTGATACTTGTTAAACTAAGTTGAAACCGGCTATAAATTGGATTTTTTTTTTTTGAAAATTAAATAAATTAAGTTATAATTAATGTACTTATTAAACAAATGTGAAACTTAAGAATTTATATTTACAAATTCTAATAGTTATTTTGTGTATTTACAATTCAGTTAACACAACCACTTACCGTACGTTGAACGCTACGAATGCTACGAAATTGTAGCCAAGCTGTAGCGTAGGCAAACCATCACAGATAAACAAACTGCTTACACATAAATACACCTGTAGAATAGATATTTTAATAAACTATTGATCATATTTTCATTGACATCATCATCTGCCGAGCCTTTTTTCCCAAGCTATGTTGGGGTCTGCTACCAGTCTTACCGGATTCAGCTGAATACTGTATTCTACATGGAGCGACTGCCTATCTGACCTCCACAACCCATTTTACTGGGAATTGGCTTAACGACTGCCAAAGATGTACGTATGACAGTCGGGACCTACGGCTTAACGTGCTATCCAAAACACGGAGGGCCTCGGTATGTTATAAATGGTCACCCATCCCATATTTTCATTGACATAATTTGTTTTAATAATACTGCTACGAACAAACAAGGTTCCTGGTAAACAAGGCAGTACATCACAGCAACTAGTTCCAAGAAACTTTACAATATCTTCACAAGACTGGACATTGATGAAATACGGTGTTGAACCATCAAAAACCGGGTACCACGGCGCCGCAAGACGTCGGATTGCTTGCTGCCACCAGGAAATGACTAGGAAATTGCCCCATTATGCTTGCGAATCGTGAGCTGCATTCGAATTACTTCTTCGCTTGTAATTTTGCATAGAAGGAACTGCGCTTAAAAGCATCTACGCACGACGAGACCTAAGAGACATAATGGCCTGCAATTGTGCAATGAAGACATATATTGTAGTTCGTTGAACAGGAAAGTGGGTTTTACTCTTCCATTTATATTCCGCTCACATTTTCAATAGGGACCGTATAATATGCGCATGTTTAGAATTCACTTTAGTACATAATTTCTTGATAAGAAAGGAATTCTTGATGTGCTGGTTTAAGCTTATTTACCATAGATAAAAAAAAGAACTTATTGTATTTCTATAAAGATTACCGTGCGATTGATGTTATAGTTAAAACAGTAATTCTTAATTACATTAAATGTGTTTAATGTCATATACTTCCTTAAACCTGAAACTTTTTCGTAGCCACTATTCCCAGTAAAGTAAAAATTAAAACATACACTGAGTATGTTTTAATTTTTACTTTAAATAAAGCAAAATAAACAAACTTAAATACAATGAAATCTCAGTTTAATTACCAAGTTTACATTTTCAAATTGTCATATGTCTCGCCATCATTATTTTTTGTATCAAAATCCCCAAATATCGAACAATAATACAGCGATATTATATCGAACTGGTTTTTAATTAAAAATACCATCAAAACGTATTCACTTTACATTGAACGGTATCGCCGATACCGTTAACTTTAAATTACACGTTATCGGAATTGAGAGTTGACTGAATTTTTGGGTATTAACGTTTCAATGATAGCATTGCGTTGGTAATATTTGGTAAAAGGTGTAATTAATTTAATATTTTAAACTGGTTGACGTATAATTCGCATTGTTTAACTTAATTTATATAAATTAAATGAAAAGTGATTTTAAAAATTACAGTGCAAAATTATTGTTTAAAATAATTCAGGTGAGATATACGATTATCAAATAAAGTTTACCATCATAATTATGTAATCTACGAAAGGCACTTGGATCATGAAAAAAGTTGAACCAGATGAAATTATTACCTACGTTTGTATTGGCATACAAAAGTAAATAAAATAAAAATAAACTCAAACGATTGATCCCAAGATATTTTAAGATGTGTATTAATAGCCTTAATAAGAAATGTTTTTGTCAACATTGGCAGACTTTATCCGTATTGATAAGGATTATATTGGGTATATGTGTGGGACTGGGCAAATAAGATTTCGTACTAAGTATAAAACAATAATACTCGCAAACATTTGCCGATTGATTTAAAAATTCTGATAGTAAAGAAACTGGCCAGTAAAAAATCTATGTTCAAAATATAAAAAGAAAAAAACCTAACCCTTTGAACGTCCTTATTCATAATCAGGAACCGAAAGCAAATGTAATAACTCGCTACTAGCCAATAATACAGTGGAAATCGAGGGGTACGCACGAACAAAGAGCAGGACTAACCCGACACTAGGGGGTTAAGTGTACTCCAGCACTAATCGCCTACAAGTGGCTCTTTAGAAGATTCCAAGGGTTCTTTCGTCGGATCACTATTGCCGGAGAAACACGTCCCGATGTTAGATAATGAATTTTCCCTAATTGGATTAGCGTATTGAGTCCAAGTGGTACTGCAAATGTTTGTCTGCGTAATCTAGAATGCATATATTATATTTACAGATTTGCGGTGGTCCGGACTAATTAGGGTTCGGTAAATAGCGGCTTCATAAGTATAATAATTCGGTACTGCGGTAATCCGGTAATGCGGTTCCGTTAATCCGAGTCCGATGTAATTGATAACTCCATTGGGGTTCAAGAAACGTGTGTCAGTAATACCTACCTATACATTGTAGATGCTGATAAAAATGTAAATAATGCGATTTTAGATTGCTTCGTTGAATACAAACCGTCTAATTAATCAGACTTTTCTTAAATAAACTTTAGGATACAGGAATAAACTTTCAAACAAGAAAATGCTAGTTAAAAATTAATTATTTAAAGTAATTGTAGCTTTGCTATAAATTATACGTTCATAGTGCAGCTAATCTTAATTAACTTACAAATTAAATGTTAAAAGTCGTGGGTTTTATAACACATGAAAGTAGCAACTCAGTTTTCTCATTAAAATATCTAGGCCGTGTCACAAAACTAAAACAAAATTTTGCGGACGTGCATTCATATTACATGCAAACAGTTTTTACTAATTATATTACTGTCTATGTGTAAAGAACCTAAAAGCCTTATTAACATACATCCATGAATATTCATGAATATTCCGTCCAAAAAACGTTGGTTTTAAAAGAAAAGTCACAATTTGACGTCTTTTCCGTAGTAGATAAAAATAAAATAATATTAATAAGTTACGTGCCTCAATTACGTTACAGCAATATGTGTCTTATGTGGATGAACAAACGCCTATTTTACCATGTTTGCGGTCTAAACATGTCTTTAAATATGTCTTTCGAAAATAGAATAATAATAAGCGAAAAATTTTCATACGTTTGAAGTGTTGCTTTGACTTTGAACAGGCGGTTTTGTACTGTAAAATTAAATGACTTAATATTACGTTTTGATATAATGCGAGTGTCACTTGTTTCATGTTTGTGAAGATATGGATTCTTAATATTTCGTGGTATGAGGTACATCAAAGGGACTGTTTTCACAGTGATTTGAATGTGTCTGAGTGGGATCTGTGTGAATAAGATTTTATTATTTATTTTATTAATTCTCGACATCAATTGTTGTTTCGTGACGCGAATATTTTAACGTTAACCCCTCTGTGTGAGAGTATGATGATGGGTCCTGTACAAATAGATTATTCTTTATGAATATCACGTTTATCTTTAAAGTACACTACATGCACCCTGCATTTTAATACTTTGTAGTTATAGTAACGTGGAGACCAGAGACGAAATATATTAAATATCTAAAAAATGTAGACAGTAGACATATTTGTAATTTATGAGGGATTTTTGTTATAAAAACTAGTGTTTTTTTATAATATCCTTAATGTTTACTTTATAAAGAACAGGAGTTTTAGTTTTACTGCATTCCTGTATGTTTCATCTAAGACCACGTGAAAAAAACTTTTACAACTGCGCAAAAAGTATATTTGCTGCATAAATAACATAGAAAATTCCATCTAAAAATAAATCGTACCCCAAGGCATAATGAAACCGCTACCAATTATGAAACAAACGACACAACAAACAAAACACACACTTCTAAAATTAAACGAAACCCAAAAGAGTCGCCTTTAATTTCAATTATGCGACGACAAAAACAATATTAGAATGTTGTGCACCCCATAATGTTGTCCTTACTGTACTAATGATATCTTTGTATGGAACACGCGTAGCATACAAAATGTTCACCGCCCCTGTAAATTTTCCAAAGCATAATGAAACCGAGAAACGCACCGAAGACTCCAGATTTGATTAGACCGGCACGCAAAGCACGTAGCTGTTATGTTCAATTGATTAAATGAATGTTTGATTCGAAATAGTTTGGTTAATACAGCGTCTGACACTGTCAAGAATTCAGATGCGCTCGGAATTGGTAATTTAGGCCTTAGGCCGGGTTAAAAAAACATTATTTATACATATAGACCCTTAGAAAAAAAAAGAACTTTTGCGAGGACGACAGATATATGTGACTGCAGTGTCTCACGACCATGGATCACTTGCTGTGTTATCCCAGTTAGCACCTCAGCGGATGGCTTGAAAGAGTACAATACATAATTTGGCAGTTTTTTAAGATCGTTTTATTTTTGATTTTGGGTATAAAACAGAGAAGAGAAAAATTGCATCCTAAAGCATATTTTAAGTGTAGTCGATTTATCTAAAACTTATGTCCACGCAAAGTATAGACCGATACGTTTTCAGTAGTTCATTGGCCTAATTAACAATCTACTGATCCTTTCGGCATTTGTATACATGACACGTTTTCCTGCATGTCTTCGAGACTTGTCGGTAGCTAACCGAATTGAATCCTAATCAGGCAAATACAAGCAGAGTGTTGTTAAAAAGTCAAGTTTTGGTGGATTTTGCAACTTTATATATTACTGTTACCTAATCAATAAGATGTTAGATTTCGGGCAGCGATTATCATCGGCATTCTAATTTTTTACCCACTTAAGTTTCTATGTTTTAATGGCATTTTTAATTATGCTGAGTATTAAGTCACTTTTGCCCTCACCTGATAGAAAAAATAATAATAGTATAATAGTATAAGTATAACGCCATTTTGATGCAAATAAAGCTTGTAGAGCGCAAAGAAGCCTTACTAAACTCATGTCCGACTCATATTTGATTGTAACCGTTGTACATTTGTATGATATACGGGGGCTAAAATATACCTGTTAAGATATTTTCAAATTGAATCCAACATTTCATGGCTCCTCGGAATGTGTACAAGGAATTCAACTCGCATCTTTTGAGAATCTCTGAATGGCTAGGGTTTCGTAAATCATGTTTACATATTCTAGGAAATTTTGCATAGTAACTGGTTTTGCGGAAACTATTATTTTTATTCTATTATAAAAAATACCTAAAGAAAATCGACTAAATATTTTTGTTATTTAATTTAGGTGTAATTCGTGATTTGCGTTTTTATATGATAAACTAATCAGGTACTACGATTCCCCCAAGAAAAATAAATAAAGTGTTGTAAATTCGGTTCAAGGATTTTTTTTATACCAAGCTCCTAAAACAAATGAACTTCGATTTTAATTATTTACTTACTTCATAAAAAATGTTTATCTTGAAAAGACGGAGCCACTAATAATTTTATTTGGAACAAACTAAATTATATAATGAGATTACGACTACGGCAGCCAAAAAATATTGTTGTTCAAGAAATAAGGTTAAAGTTACAGATTAAAGTTTAGTAAGGCCGACAAAAAGTTGCGAATAAATGAGGGTCAAATGTTGGCATGGTTTTAGTTTTTAAAATTAAGGAAAGCGAACTCAAACGAATACGAGTTAATTTAATTTACTATTTTTAAGTTAGCAATGTACCTAATATTAAATGAGTTTCGTTTGTTGCAAAATGAGGTGTGGTGGAAGATTATTTTAGCGGTCAACAGCCTCGCTCCATATTACATGAAAATTATACTGTCGAAATGTCAACATTGTTTTTTCATCTCTTCAGGGAATAAAAGCGTTGACACACATTTTATTTTCACATATTTAACATAAATAGTTGCGTATACCCACTGTTATCTTCCGCAGAGCCTCGGGCCCGATCACCGCTATCATTAATATAAAATACGCCGTCATCAAAAATGCAACGAAACAGACTGCATGAATTATGGTTACATTAAAATTCTTCAATGGAAAATAAATACGGAATGTCGGCTGCGGCCATTTCGTATTTGCTGCGGCAATTTTAATGATACAAATACAATTTGTAGGTGCTATTGAGGTTGTATTAAATGATGAGCAAATAAGTATTGACTCCTTGACGGTTGTTTTTAAACCAACTTGCAGAGGAGGTGGTTCGCAATTCGTCGAGTTGTTTTTGTTTTGTATGGTTGTAATGCGACATCTTTCGCTGTTGTGAAAAGCTACCACAAAGGTCCCAATAAAAGTTAATTAAATTCAGTTCTTTTAGTCGGGAGAAAAATTATAAAGATTTAATCCATATTCAACCAAATAATTTCAAATCTTGACCGTGATGGATAGCTATTCTAAGAAACCTTTCGCTTGTCACGAAATTATTTTTGACCAACAACTTTGAAGTTTATCTTTAGATTCCAATCATTCAGCGATAAAAAGTTTAAAAATTTATAAGTGTCAGCAAACTTATTAACAATTTTACCCAAAAATGAATCTCGGTTGGTCTGAAAATAAAATGGGCTATATTTATGAAATTGAAATCGACAGTACGTGTCGAGCAAGTAAAGTGAAGGTTGGATTTCTCGCGTCATATTTTTACTGACAGTGACTGTCTCATTAATGCATTAAGCCTGCCATTTATACAACTTACGTGTGTTTTTTATTTACCCGACTGCCAAGAAGGGTTATGTTTTTCGCGCGTATCTTGTATGTATGTATGTATGTATGTGTGTAATATTCTTTATTACCTCATATCTTCGAAACGGCCAAATGGATTTCGATAATTAGGGTATCGTTGGATTCGTATCGATTACCCAAGTGTTCTTAGATATGTCAAGCCAAACAAAAATCAACATGGCGGCCACGAGGTGCCATAGATTGAGGTAAAAAAAAATAAAAAAAATATGTTTGCTACAATATGGGTATCAAATTAAAGGGCTTGTAACGAGGATTCCAAAATGGTATATCATTAACGTATAAAAAAAAATACTATGTGAAAAATTGTTCTTTATCCAAACTAAATACATACTCGAATGCCGTACGCTAGGTGAATTTATTATGATTTTAACTAAAAAGTGTTAAATAAAAAATAAATAAATTTAAAAAATAAAAAAACCCGACTGCATAAAAAACACTTTAAATAAAAACTGAAAAGTAAAAAACAAGTTAAATAAGTCTAGAAGTGTAGATAGCAATGTTACTGTAACAGTCGGGACCCATTAAATAAGCTAGACTAAAATCATTCATTATGGGTCCCGACTGTGACAGTAACATTGCTATCTACACTTCTAGACTTATTTAACTTGTTTTTTACTTTTCAGTTTTTATTTAAAGTGTTTTTTATGCAGTCGGGTTTTTTTATTTTTTAAATTTATTTATTTTTTATTAACAATGTACCTACATACATTGTCTTGTCAGCATTACACGGTATTTCTTGCTGAGTTGTACGAGAATATGTTATTGTGATTTTCTTCTTTATTTATTTACTGTATACATTACTCGTTAGAATAATTGTTAACATTGGGTTTATTTAAGTGTTACCTTGGTGATATGAGTTTTGTATGGTGAGCAAAACATTTTTGTCTTTTAAGTTGGGTTTGTTTTATTTATTTGTGCGATCTTTATGCAGAAAATGTGTCTCTTTTAAAAATTGCTTACATTTAACAAGAAGTTTGTCATACAAGTTTAACATAGTTAAGTGAGATGTACCAACCTAACACCTAATTTCCTACAGATTTGAAGTTCGGAAATCGACTAATAAAACTACTGGGTAATAAGTAGTTGTAATAAAGTTGTAATACCCAAGGGGTTGGTCACGTCCGCGAAGCCGACAACGAGCCTTGATATTCCCAAGTTCTTTGCATGTAAACTTAGTTTGGATTCTAGAGATAGATAAGAAAAACAGAGTGCGCATTCCTTAGTATGAACCGTGAACTGGCGTAAACAGAGCGCGCCGTTTTAATAAAACTATCTCAAATCCTAATAATATCAGAAACATCGATATTTTCGCAGAAACTTCTGTCATTGCACGGAAAATAACTTAAATCAGTAAACGAATGAACTACATACTGTCAAAAATGTGCTTACGCTCGGCGCAATGGGCTTTTAGCGATACTTGCACTCTATAGTTTAAACTTTTTTGAACTCTATGGTTCGGGTCTTATCGAGCCCGGTGGAAACATACTCTGAAAGTTGAACGAAGAATTTGCATCTGTGTAGAAAGTTGAGAGGTTGGTTTGCTTTTAGACATTTGTTTTGTAATGTTTTCTTTGTATTATAATTGCTTCATGAAACTGGTAGGTGTACTGTTGTTAAAGTAAATCATTTTCATTATTTATGTTAGACCAGCCTTTGACTTAAATATATATTGAGTATCTTTAACAGATACTCTTTTACAGATTATCTTTCACTGCCTCGTTGGCCTAGTGGTGCTAAGCGCGACTGCTAAGCTAGAGGTCTTTCTATGAAATTCTCAGTAGCAGGTCGGAGTTTGGATTTGTGCCCGGTTAGTGGCAATAGGCTCGCCCCCTATTACATGGGACCTAAACATACCGGCGAACTGTGGGTGTACATTGGTACACCTCTGCCTAACCCTTCGGGGATACAGGCGTGATGGTATGTTATGTTATGTTTATCTTTTACAGATTTGAAATTCGGTAAAATATAGCCTAGCTATTCTTTACGCATTACATAATTAAATTCCCGTAGGTAATATATTATGCAAGGTAAAAACATTCTTGCACTATAGTAGTATTAAATAACAAAAACAGAAATTCACAATATTTTCGTATATTTTTTTGCAACATTTTTATCCAATTTTATAGGGCGTTATTTATAACTGTTTCAGTCACGCAAAACCGCGGGTCTGATAGGGGTTATAAATCTTTGTATCGTCTGGTAATAAATAAAATAAATAAGACTTTTAATAATCAAAGTTTTTGGAGGCCGATTCAATATCTAAGGAACGAAATATTGGGAGATAACGAGATAACCTAATAGTTATCCTATTTTGTGTTCGAATTTTAAAACAAGAATTTATGATAGATACCTAGACGAAAAAGTATCTAGGTACCTTGTATTTAATTGTAATAAGAATAGACTTTATTTTTTATTTATTTAATAATTTATGTACACACACAGAAGTTTAAACAAAAATATTTAAAAATTTCGTACATATACTTTTTGTATTTTCTCTAAAATAACCCAGAAGGAAGGTAGATATTTTAACAATTTATGCCTATAGCGCAATATAGACGCGACGTTTACATAAATGTTGGGAGTAGGTAGCGCCTTAAAATTAATTAAATGTGTCCCAAGCAGACATTTGCGTGCAGAAACGTGTCTCTTGAAGGACTATCACACTTAATCTCCATACAACACATACTCGGATGTATGAATATGAGAGAGACAACATTTATACGTTTTTATATAAAACAAGTAGGTATAAAAAAAATTCTATGAAATAATATAAATATACCTACTTTACTATACGTAGACGTCAAACTTAAGTGATTACCTGGAAAGATCTGATAAATCCTTAAGAAAAAAATAGCGTAAAAGTAAAATATGTTTTTTACACAAGGTTGTATGAGTTAACTTATTTTTTCCACCAGTCCCGGAACTGCGAGAAACAAGTTTTAAACTAACCCAAACATGCAATAGGACAGTTACATTACTGTTAGATCGATGTGAATCGCAATATCGCAACTCAAGAAATTAATATAAAAATAATAAACAATTGAAATTATTTGTATCCGTCACCACACTCTCTCTCTTTTGAAAATAAATCTTTTGATTAACACTGTGTACCTACTATTATTTATTTATTTATTACTCACCTACATCTATCATTATGGAAGTTTATTTAATATGTCTGTTACACACACGCATTACGAGTGGATGTGTACGACTTTTTATTCCGCTCGTAAATAAAAGAACAATAAGAAAACATCAGGATATGCATCAAAAAAACATTACTCTCTTTAGATTTTTACTGTAGTGAAGTAAAAAAGTTTTTTGCTTACAATCCTACTTTTATCCGCACTGTGCGAGTATCTCCTCAAACGCAGACCGTTTATATTTATGATTTGTTTCCAATGAACTATGTGATATTACAATATTATACGAGAAATTATAAAAAATTGAATAAAGTTCTCCTTCATTTCCTCGTTTTGCATGATTAAAAGTCTATACAAAAATACATTAGGTAGGTATGCAGACTAAGCTGAAAGCATTCTGTATCACACATAATAATAATCGTCAATAATATTGGAAAAGTGTCTCAAAGTTATCAAATAAATAGATTTTTAAAAGTACATACCTATAATACTTATACCTATAATCTATACTTATAATAAATCTGTAGAAGTGAAAATTCTGTACATTGAAAATATCAAAAAAATAAATGGCGGGGGGTGTTACTAGACCGACACCGAAACATAAAGTGTGAAAAAAAAAATTTTTGTCTGACTGTCTGTGTGTTTGTTCAGGTATCACGCAAAAACTACCGGTTCGATTACGATGAAATTTGGTATAATTATTCTTTATTATCCTGGGTACCACACTAGATAGTTTTGATCCCGGAAAAGTATAAACAATAAAAAACAAACTTAATTTTGCGGTTAAAAACTCATTGATAAGTTTCGTCATCCACGCGAACGAAGTCGCAGGCACAGCTAGTACTATAATAAAGGTGTGATTAAAATCTACCATTTGATACTACTGTATCAATTTTTTTTTCTTACCTAACTCATTCTCGGATTTGAGAAAATAGGATATTAACTTATATTATAACCAATACATTATTTTGGCCTCAATAATTGCCTATCAATTCCTACCTAACACATCTATAACCATCAAGCCTCCAAAATCTATCACCCAGGGACTACTGAACACGGCATTCTAATCTATCACACAAGTATCATAGCAAGTACAGTCGTGTAGCAATGCGGGCGAGTCGGCGGTCAATGTGGCCTGTGACGTCACGTCCGCTAAGTCCCATGCTGTGTAGTACCGTCTTCGCGGGTTGTCATGCCAGATGTAACGGTTCCCACTGCGATAATGCATAATTAGGTGAACATTGATTTGTAAAGCGATCAGTGACCTTGTTTGCAGAAAATTGCATTGATTTGCGATGTTTTGCTCTGAGCTTTTAACATTGAAATTCAGTTTTATAGTTTTTATTTTTTTTATGTAGTTTCTCAATCTATAGAAATATTTAGTTAATTTTGATGTCAATATCACCATACTTGATTAACACAAAAAAATATGAGATGCATAGCTTAACACGTAATTCCGAGGATCCGCCCCTAAGATGACCCACTGACCGGACTTTCACTTTCAGACAGAAAAACGAATAAAAAAAAAACAGAAATATGCTCGGATGCCAAAAACTCGTACAACAATGGACACAAGAAAGCAATTGTCGTACCGTACCGAGCGCCACCTAGCGGCACCTGAGTCGGCGCCATTAATCCGTGCCCCATCGCAACTGGATCCTTTCAAACTTTATTCATTGTTTCAGTTTGCTGCACTAAAGCCCGCCCGCCTCACTCCACCTCGGTTTACTTAGATTGGATTTGTCTTTCATACACTACCTAATTCGAAAATTTCTTTGTTAGATCGAAATTACCCAGTTTACTAACAGATTAAAAGTCGCTATGCTCGTCGTCTTAAAAATCGAGACTTTTTTAATCGATACAAGTATTTACTACAAAACCCTGTTTTTGCGAACCAGGAGCAAGATAGTTACTAATTTTTTTTTGTATGTGTTTTGTGGAACGAACTATACTCTCGCTACATAGAGCTTGGTCATCATCGCCTTTTTAATTTTATTTTGTACATATAACTTGATTTTTATTTTAGAAACAGATACATGTTTGAAATTGTATATCAGGTCAATGGAAATAGGCTTACACTCTATGTATGGAACTGAATAATGTGGGCCGTTCGGGTATTCAACAATACCGTACGATTATTTTCCCGAAGGAGCAGGCATCGCCTTCGGGAAAACAGACGCACGAACGAGAAGAGGATTGTATTCAAGCATGTTGAAGCTGTTAAAAGCAGAAATGATAATGGAAATGATTTTGAAGTGGATACTATAATCTTTGTTTTTGTAGCTATTGATATAGTAGACGTTGTACATGTTATTTTTGGTTTTAGAATAGGTACGGAGAGTCTTTTAAAAGTCATTCTCATCGACGCAGCGGTAGGCAATCATACAATAAATAACAAGACAAAAATATCAGATTTATCTACTTATGTCCACTGCTGGGCATAGGCTTCTATTAAGCCATAACAATCAGTCCTTCTAAATACTGTCCTTCCCAGCTGCCTTTTCAGGTCGTCAGTCCGTTGAACTGGACACTCGATTATCTAACGCGTAAATCTCAATTACTTAATAATAATTAAACCTGATTGATCCTTATTTGTCTTCCTAACTATCACATTCTGATTATGATCAATATTCTAATGAGTTACACAATGTAATTAAGTTATCATCGGTAAATATAATTAGGGGAGAGCTTCGCGTTTCCATATTAATGGTTTGCACAGAATTAGATACTAGTCCATTGTTTCCATGTCTCGTTAAGTACGGAGCTTCAAAGTAATTGTCTTCTATATTCTACTGTTTATGTATAACCTGTGTACTGTTATTGCAGGCTGCAGCTGTGAAATGAATAATGTACTATATTTGAATGTGATAAGACAAACTTTGCTGTTTTTAGTTATGACGGAACTAACTACAAAACGTAAATCACTTTGCAAGTCTTTCTGTGCTTTGCTCTTCAGTTTTGACTTTTAACAAAGGTTAATAAATAAGTTAGTATTTAGTACTGTTACAATTTGAAGACGAAATGGCTAATAATCATACGGATGAGACAGAGCGAAAGAGTTTGTTAGTGAATCTACTCATCATATGCACTACAGGTAACTGTGTTTTGATTTTCCTTGAAAATTACCGACTCTCCCCATGGTAATCTTATGACGTCATTCTTACATGACATAAATCTTGTTGAGCTTATACCGCAATCTTGTTTTGAATAGCAATGGGTCTGAGCCAGATTCAAAGCTTCAAATTCAATTCAAAAATAATATTCAATGATAGAAATGTTTATTTTAGAAACTATACCAGCTTTGTGGCGATCCTACCTTATGTGTATGTAGTAAAAGTGAAAAATGTATATTGCCTGCCAGAGAATATATTTATCGTGGCAGTAAAGCTGAAAACACCAGATTTAGAGCATACATCTAGAGATTTGTTAGAACTTGAAAATGCTACGTTTTCACAGACTGTTTTGATGATATATCATACTTGTATGTTTCAAACTCATCCTTTGCTATAATACATCTTTCGAGCTTCGCAAATAATTAGAACGTTGTTTGAGATAGTGAAAGATAAGGAGTGAAAATAAACAATAATGCGAAGAACATGTAATATGTGTAATGTATAAGATTTAGACTTAGTCACAGATAAACTTTGCTTAAATTCGTAAAAACACATATCACTTTTACTTCAAGAGCAAAATAAGCTAGTAAGCGAAAGCAGCAAATCGACGGGTGACAGTGCTAAAATAATATATTTTATGTAATTTAACTCAGACATAAAACAGATACATGCTAGAGAAAATACAAGAAAATAGATAGCTGTCATCGGCTGTCAAAATAATTAAATGAAAATTTAAAATTTCCTATTAAATTACAATGAAATAAAAGTAAAATCGATTGGAAAACAACAACGGTTGTTTACCAATCAATCAGTACTGCTACCGAGGCGTGCCGCGCTAGCGCGGCTACCGACTAGCAGAGGCACGGGAGCGCGGCGGCGGGCGGCGGCTTCGGCGGCAGCGGGCGGCTGCTTCGGCGGCGGCGTGCGGCGGCTGCGGCGGCGGCGTGCGGCGGCTGCGGCGGCGGCGGCGGCGGCGGCGGGTGCTCCACCACGGCGGCAGGGCGTGTGGTGTTGTGCGGACGTTTTTGACATTTCCGAATTTTTTAATGAGTGTTTTTTCTATTTTGTAACATTTTATGTCTTCGGATGCAGATTGTGACGGGTCCGCAGGTAGTGTTATCCAATCGTCATCCACATCAAGTGCTTTGGTTAGCTGCCCTTATTGTCCTCAGGCACGATTTTTCAAAGGTGATCGGGGCTTGAAGATACATTTTGGAAAGGTCCACAAATCTCCGAACGTGTCTTCTAGCCCTGATGCCTCATCGTTTCCTTTAATTTCTCCGACAACCACATCATTACCGTTGTGGCAAACATTATCAAATTTTAAGAAATCCGTTCCTATTTTAAAACGTGTTCCCCGGGGTGCAAGACCTTCAGTTGCTTCCTATCTTGCAAAATGTGTTCGTCTTGCATCTCGCGAAAACACTTTAAGTGCCTGGGAACAATTACTCACCTTCCCTTACAAAATTTTACACGTACAAAAAAATTTGGCTTGTAAGAAATCTCTTACCGCTCAAATTAAAGATAATTGTAGTTATTCAAATCCGATTTTCCAGTCAAAATTCACATCACAAAAGCATCACGTACCGGGTGATGTTTCTCGGGTCGTTCAGACCAAACTAAGTGAAGGTGATATTCGGGGAGCTGCCAAAATATTGTTTAGCAACGACGAGGTTGCACCATGCTCTCCAGAAACCCTCTCCGCGCTGGAGAGCAAACACCCTGTGCCTGGAGATAACCTTTCCTTTCCTGACCCACCAGACCCAAATTTACACTCCTTTCAAATTTCAGTAAAACAGTTGGTCGAAGCCGTAGGTTCTTTCCGGAGCGGCTCCGCTGGCGGTCTGGATGGCCTGACTCCCCAGCACCTAAAGGACCTCACAGGCCCCACTGCCGGTGAAGCTGGTGAGTCGCTTCTGAGGGAGCTTACGGCTTTGACCAATTTAATGCTCGCAGGTGGGGTCCATGAGGGGATCATTGACACCCTTTATGGAGCCAACCTGTGTGCCCTTAGCAAAAAGGATGGTGGTATTCGCCCCATTGCTGTTGGCACCACCTACAGACGTACGGCAGCCAAAATTTGTTGTAAGTTGTACAGCAACGTTTTGTCTGATAAATTCCAGCCCCTTCAGTTAGGCTTTGGCTCAAAAGGGGGCTGTGAAGCTGCCGTACACGCACTGTCCACATATTTGGCCCACAGGAAAAGTGAGGTTATTCTAAAAGTTGACATAAGAAATGCGTTCAACTCAGTGAACAGAGACACCTTGTTGGCAGAAGTCAAAAGTGAAACCCCCAAAATTTACAGTTTCCTTTGGCAATGCTACCGAAACCCTTCAAAATTAGTCTATAAAGACAATGTTTTAAATTCGGCTGTAGGTTGCCAACAAGGAGATCCTCTCGGGCCGGTCATATTCAGTTTAGCCATCCATCCCATTATTAAGGAATTGAAATCAAAATTTAATATTTGGTATCTGGATGACGGAACTCTAGGAGGCGATGTCAACACTGTAGCAGATGATTATATATCCCTTAAAACAAATTTACAAAAAATTGGTCTTGATTTAAACACAAGTAAGTGTGAAATATATATTCCAGATACACATTTAGATAAAAAATTAGCTTTACAAAAAATCCAAACAATAGCCCCTGAAATTAACATAGTCAATAACTCCTCTCTTCGCCTTCTAGGGTCCCCAATTTTAGAAGAATCATATGAAAATTTTATAGATGATAAAATTGAAAATTTTCAATCAATTTCGAACAGACTTTTCAAAATCTCTTTACATTCTGCTATTACTTTAATTCGTTTTTGCTGTTTTGGTCCAAAATTTACATATTTTCTTCGTTCTTCACGATTGTGGAAACATTTGCCGCTTTTGGAAAAAGTCGATAAAATTATTCGGTCCACGTTAACGTCCATTTTTAACGTAACGTTGGATGACCGAGCTTGGACCCAAGCCACGCTGCCGATCCGATTTGGTGGGCTTGGTGTACGTAAAGTTTCCAGTCTAGGCTTACCAGCATTTTTGTCTTCGGTCCACAGCACTGAAAAATTAACCAGGCAAATCTTAGGGTCTTCTCTGGTTGATTTTCAGATTCTGTGCATGACTGAGGCAGTAAATAGTTGGGAATTGTCCTGCCCGGGCACAGATCTACCCGAGCAACGTTCTTCTCAGAGGCAGTGGGACGAGCCGCTTTGCAGTTTGATACGGAAAGAATTAATTAATACGTCAATCAACACTGCAGAGCGCGCGCGTCTCCTGGCTGTGGGAGAATGGGAATCGGGCCTCTGGTTACAGGCACTTCCGTCAACCACTCTTGGTACGATTTTGGATAACAATACTTTCCGGCTCGCCATCAGTTTACGTTTAGGTATACCTTGTGTCGCATGTCATCGGTGTCAATGCGGTGAAACAGTCGATTGCCTCGGTCACCATGGCTTGTCCTGCAGCAGGAGCGCAGGACGTATATCCCGTCACGCAAATATTAATGACATTATCCGTCGTGCTCTTGTCATTGCCGGTGTACCAGCTGTTTTGGAACCCAATGGTTTGGTGCGCAGCGATGGTAAGAGACCTGACGGTATGTCATTGTTGCCTTGGAAATTGGGTCGGCCTTTGGGACGCAACGTGCGTCGACACCCTTGCGCCATCCCACGTTCTAAGTTCGGCGGCCTCTCCTGGCGCTGCTGCTGGAGCAGCGGAGACCCTTAAACGGCGAAAGTATAATAACCTAATGGGTAATTATATTTTCGAGCCGTTTGGGGTTGAAACGCTCGGGTCATGGGGTCCGAGTGCACGAAATCTTTTTAAAGAACTGTCAAAACGTTTGGTAGACTCTACTCGTGATCAGAGAGCTGGTTTGTTCCTTACACAGAGAATCGGCATAGCCATTCAACGTGGCAATGCTGCCAGCCTTCTGGGCACCTTTCCCGCCATTGACAAGGATGACGATGAGTATTTTGACGCGTGTTAGTTTTATTTATCTATATAAGATTTAATTTTAGTCTTTGTTTGTTCTTGTATTAGATTTAAGTATTGAATTGTAAATAAAATAAAAATAATATTTAACTCAGTCTTGGTTCAGCTGTTTATTAAAAATGCCATTCCTAAAACTTACCTACACATTACTTTGAAATGAGGTCTATTAATCAAAGCCCACACAGCATCCGGGAAGCACTCTTTCGAGCAAATTTCGTGTAAAAATACTATTGGAAAGCAATTAATTTGGGAATTGGCCCGGTCCACGGCTGCGGTGCGGCAACGCGCGTGAATCCCCGACAAATGGCTCACGTCATTTAATTCTGCCGATCTCATGTTTGTGCTCAGCCCCATCATATTTAAATTGAATTTTGGAATACGTAGAAATGCAAACAAAAGCGGATTATTACGGCGCGTACAGTTCAACTGAACGCTGTTAATGTTCATCTTTGAAATTAATTTTAAATGTTGACGTTTATTTTAATAAGTTAGTATCAATTATTGTTATTTCCATACCAATATTATTACCCGGTTGGCCATTGTTGATGTATGATGGGGGTTTTAATACAAAAATGACTATTTAAAATTCAATTGGATGTGAATAAAATGTAACAGTGCGAGCTTACTATAGTTAATATTAGTGTTGATTAACAGTCATTTATTTCTATGATTGTTCAGTAAATTTACTCTGGCTTTGGCTGGGTTAGTAAAACAAAAAGTTTATTGTGTAGTAGATATTCATAGGTGAATTGAACTATAGTGTTACAGTTAATCATCGTTATTAAGCCTAACAAAAGCATCTTGACAATTAAGTCTCATATTTATCGTAGATTTATCATTTGTTTGAATTCAATTTAAATTTGATGTTATGCGACTCTACGTTTCACATTGCGAACCAAATTATCTTAATTTATTTAATACGATTAATATGCTTTTGTGTTTTATTTTAGGTAAAACGTTATTTGAATTGTATTTAGCTCAGACAATTATAAACAAATAATAATAATATGTCTGTATATAGAAGTTTAATGTTTTCTATTCGTTTATTATTATTATGTATCTCTTTATATTCACGGGATATCTTCAGAAGAAGAGACCCGGTCCTTTGAAAGGCTTACGTGGGGATACAGATCCAACACGCAGCGGCCTTGTTGAGAACTTTACTCTAATATGGGATGGGGCATCTACCAGAGGCCATTCATCCCTGCACTATGGGTGAACAGACATGAACGGCCCAAGGTAGCCAATTATTATTATTATATTATTATTAATCTTTCAAATTAAAGAAGTAAAGTCACAGTCTAAAACACCTTGAATAAAATAAGTACCTAATAAAAACTTAAAAAATCTACCTTAACGTAATAAATTTCTCGACGTAAGTTTGTCGAGTTCTTATAAAAATAGAAGAATTTATACTTACGTAATAATCTGTCGAGATTCATGACTTGCATGGCTTGTCATTACATGCAGGATGTCGTCATGCTAACGAGTAGCAAGCAAATAACTCCTCATAATACCGAGAGGTATATTATTATACTCGTAGCTGTGTACTGCAAAGGGATCGTTGAAAATGTTTTGCTACTCGACCGAGTATTTGTTAATGTTGTTTGAATTAGAATCTCGATCTATTTAGGAACTTATGAATGAGTTTAGTTGGTAAATATAATAGGATGTGCAATTGTGCATTAAGTATTTTAGAGTTAATTTATATTATTGACGGCAGGCCAGTTAGTGGCTGCTTTTGTGTTTGATTTTCTATCGTATATAAATATATAATATTGTTGGTTTTAATTCCCGAGTAACATGCATAATTTCTAGAAGGTATTTAATGTTTCATAGTAAATATTTCCCACTAGCTGGAAAAAAATACTTCTGTTCTAATATTCTTAGCTGTAATTAATGAAACGATTAAAAAAGATAAACACTGAACGTAAATAGGATAGATTGATACTAAGAATAAGCTAAATACCTGCGTGTCAGCTACACGCAGGTATTTAGCTTATTCTTAGTAGTAGTTTTTGGAGAGTATGTAGATTGTAGACTCATATTTTTCATAATCTTTTCAATCATCGTGTTTGCTATTTAAAATAGACAAACAAGAAAATGTTTAAAATAATCTATATAATAATATATATATGTATGAACTTACAATATTTGTTTTCTTTTTTTGTTCACATGAAAAGCTACTTAATTGTGTTACACAGTGCTGACCAGTAAGTTATCGGAATGCTAATCTAATTAGTTTTTTTTTGTGCACGTTTGTTTAATACGTAAATCCTAATTCAATCAAAACCCACAGGTTAAAACAGTCGCCGCTCTGAAGGGGGAAAATTCACTTTTCATTTATAATATTAATTTGATATCTAGTGTCATTGAGAAAAGTAATTAACATGTAGTGACATTTTCCACTGGCGTCGTGTAAACGGGCACATGCTGGCATGAAATGCGGTCGCTTACATTGACAGCACCCGCTCTTATTAATAAACCTACTTAGATTAATACTAGCGTAAGAAATTAACGTAAAGGGTTGTGTTGTTAGCTGTTTCTTTTTTACGTCATTGTTGTCTTGATGAGGGTTTCAGTAAGAGGAAGAAAGTGAAAAAAAAAACCTAAAAAGTACGTGAGGAATTTCGTTTGAACTTTAAAATAAATAACGCATAAACTTTAAAATTTTCTCTTTCTTTTACATTAAAGTTTATAATAATTAATGATTGTTACATAGATACTAAAGTACCAAATATAAAGATCTAAAAACAGCCAAGATATTCACTGACCTATCTTCTAATATTACACATAGGTATGATCTTGAAAGAAACAAGAGTATTTTAAGAACGTAACAATTGGTACCAAAAATAAACAGGTACCTTTATAAGCCTCCTAGAAATATGTGAATACAAAATAGTGGGAGTTGAAAGGAGACTTCATGTCTTAGCCTATTTATAAAGTTTGTGTGTATGTTGGACCAACAAGTATCTTATACTATAAGTATTTGGTTTTAGGGTAAGTAGTGTGCGAGAGTGATATTGTAACGATTTATATATTTGACGACCTCCGTGGTCGAGTGGCGTACGCATCGGTTTTCAAGGTGTCGCTAGCTCTGAGGTCCCGGGTTCGATCCCCGGACGGGTCAATGTAGAAAACCACTTTTCTACATTGCCTCGGGTCTGGGTGTTTGTGGTACCTTCGTTGTTCCTGAATTCCATAACCCAAGTGCTTTAGCTACTTATTTAAAATGTTGTGATGTAAAATAAGTGCTCTTGTGACAGGCAAATCATATAAATGCATCCATTTGAAAAAATCAGAGAGTAGACTCGGGTGGCAACAAAATAAAAGCTAATTTAAATTTAGCCAATTCAAACAGGTCTAATAAAGTTTTGTCTTCTTTTGTTCAGTCACAAAATTTCTTTACTAAAACATTCCTCTTCGCAAACTCGATATTACATTTAATATTAACATTTTAATCTCATCTCTATTCAAATAACAACCAACTCAAATGATCGAACCAACAACTGTAAGCTAAATAGTAAAATGTTGCTAAGCAAATTGTATCGAGCGCGGTACGGAGGAACTTGGTCGCAGACAGTCCAAGACCAACCACAAGGACTTTATCATTATTGAAGTGCCTTTAATTGGAACTGAAGAGCAAGCAATTATTATGCATAACTTAACAAGTGCCATCGTCTCGCTGCCAAGTTAATAGAACTTCTAATAATTGACATTGATTTTCTATTGCATACTATAAATTCTAAGGCCAACCAATTATTTTCAATCAAAACGCCTTTTGGTACTGATTTAATGAACTCAGTAAGGAGCATTCATTGTGTGTGAATATTACCAAGCTTAATTAAATTTAGATGAGGATATAAAATGTTTTTAAAGGAAGAGGTCGTTAAATAACGCTGGGATTTTTTTTAGCAACAAAGTTATTTATTTTGAGGGTATTTCTATGAAATATTATGAAAGACGGGGAAGTCACTTTTCACGAAAGCAATGAATACCTCGTGAAGAAGAAAAAAAATTAGTTTCCGCTTTGAAAGTGACTCCCTTAGATTTTAATATTTATAAAATCCTGTTGAAGACCGAAGTTGTGCGAACTGTCTACACTTTTTTGTGAGACCCGAAAGTTGGCGTTTTCATAACTCTTTCTTTGCTTGGAGGACTTGAACAAGTTTTCCGCTGACTCAACATCCCTTCTAGCTGTTTTTGGGGACGATAAATAGAATGTAAACGCTTTAGTAAACAGTCCATTTGAGATATATGTATAGACGAAGATTTAGGGGTTTTCAGCTTATCAAGACCGCTTTGATTTACTAGATTTGCTGAACATAAAAAGTGTAATGTTGGAAAAAGTTCTTGAAGTTTTATTATTGTCTGAGCCAACGTAACTGTCTTCGACGTTGAATTTATCTCAGTGGTAGACTTGATATATTCATGACCAGAGGCTATTTTTTAAATTTAAAGTTCTTTAACATTGTTATCAACGTTCAAATCGCGCCATTGCTGACGATGCAATAGAGATGTTTGCCAATTAGTTTAGGTTTTGCTTTTTAAACAATTTTTAGTGTCTAGTATTTAGTTAGTTGGGTAAAAATTACAAGGTTTTGTTATTTTTTATTCAATATTTAATTATGTTATGTACGTGTGTCGATGTACATTTTAAATGGTTTTATTTAATTTATAAAATCTGTACCTAAACATAAAAAGAAGAAATCCCTTCCCAATAAAAGATTACTTGTAACAAAACAAAGTCAAACTTACACCACATATTCACCTACTTCAAGCATCTTAAACATTTTATGGGAGCAATATTCGTGCCTCCGTATCACATTTTTACCCAATGTATCGGTAGCGTTCGTGGTGACAGTCAGTAAACAAAATAATATTTAGATATGAAGTCGTTATCTGGGGTTGAACTCGTGAGTGTGACAAAGTGACATCTATAAAAGCGGTTCAAGCGGCAAAACACTTGAATGTCGACCCCTGAGGTACGAAACACGCAAATTGAATAAAGTGAAGATGTGGCATTACTGTGTGTTACTACAAATAGAATTGGAATCAAGAAGTTTTTTAATAAAGCAAAAAAAAATATTATGAAATAAACTGGCTATCAATGGAACAATAAATATAATTACTTTATGATATATTATCTTATCTCATGATATTTTATTATTATCTATCTATGTATAATTGTAAATTTACCTTTAATATTCAAATTAAATTCGCAAAAAATCTGTCAGTGAAATTTCATATCGGATATTTTAATATATTTCATATATTAACAAATAAAAACACCAATTCACAAAAAAATCCTCGTCTTCTTAAAGTAAACAAGAAATATAGTAAATATTCTCTTAAATAGAACCTTTTAGCATGTATGAAGTAGAGGTAGCACGCGGCAGATGAAATGCACGAATGAATCAGTTGAGTGCAATTCAAAAAGACTTTCTATCGAGTCTGACATACTTGACTTATGCGTTCAACTTAACATACAGAATCTATGAAGCTTTATTCACGAGCTATTATTCTAATAAGAATATAGAATGTAGGGTGGTTCTCACCATCTGCATAAAAACTGCGTTCTTAGGAACTCAGTTCTCCGTGATCGAGTTTAAAATTTTCAAATGTCAAAGCAAAAATGTGTATGTACAGTCATGAGCAAAAATATATATACATATAGCGAAACTGTAATATTAAATTAAGGAGATTTTTGTGTTGAATCTCAAAAAGAAAAATATGTACATGATTAATGAACTATTATCAATAATACCTTCATAACACGTTTTACAATACCAATCTAGAATTGAAGAGAAAATCAATTATCAATCAAAAAATTGGAGAGTGTATACATATTTTTGTTCGTGACTGTAGGTATTATTATTTTGTCTTATTTATATTGCCTAAACTGCGTTTATATTGATGAAAATACTAATAGGCTTAAGCTTGAACTGATCGCGTTCATATGGACCCCTAAAACCCACCCTTAATAGTACCTGAGAAGTATAATAGTCAAGATTAAAATCTCGAGACGCAGTTATATCTGTAAAGTTACAGTTTGAACAAAGGAATAGGAGGAAACCCGCCGGCTATGTGATTCGGCAAGGTGCAGCTCACATTGGCTGTATGCATAAAATTGAAGTTCTTGTCACATTTTAAAAGGTATTGGGTCGTATGGATGTTTCTAGACTGGATGTGCTAGCGGCGAGGATAAGTAACGTGATGTAACGATGAATTCTATTTTCTCCTATAAAATATTATCTTTGATACCTACGTAACATAATATTAAAAAAACAAAATACATAAAAGGTAGAACTAGTATTAATAAAATATGTCAGGACAATATTTATTAAAAAATACGAATATCTTAAAGACAGATTTTTAACACTTAAAAATAAAAACAATTAGTAATAACATAAGACTTTACATTCAAACAATATGTAAGTCTACTACAAAAGAAAGTTAAGTGATTACAGGTGCACCTGGAATTCATAGGCGACTTAGGATTATATCCACAGGCGTTTTGTAATCAACGTTTTCATAATAATAATAGTTTAAAATAGTTTGTAATTTTGTATCGTACCTGCCGGCATAAATTTTAGACAGCATAAACCTTAGTAGGGAACAATAAGTTGAAAAAAAAGAAATACAATTTTAAATATCTCTGATTAGCCAGTCCTAAGTAAAAACGTCTGAATTAAAACCTTAGCTTTCAAGTTGTGAACAAAAAAGAGTTACAACCCTCTATTCCTGATTGGCTGTGCTTCACATTCGGTTTAATTCATCATTCGTAGCTCATCGTGTCGGTATTGTTCGTGAGTTTGGGCACTTCGAAACAAACTTCTACGCTCAAGTGTTTGCGTTCCTGGCTCTTTAGTAAATTGTTATTCATAGCTTTGTATAAACGCCGCCCGCTCGGAAAGAGTACTTCACTCATACACTGACGCTCTTATCTCTCAGTTAATATCATCCGCAGTTGTAAGGAAATTATTTTTCCATGTCCCTTTGTTTCCTTTGTGACTAGTTGAAGATCGCAAGTTTGTGTACGATCCTTTACTATGAGAATTATTATTTTGGTATAAAGTGTTGTGTATTTTCGAAAATAAAATTAAAATATTTTCATTAATAATTAACACATTTTTAGAATACTGTTGTATTTATTGGAAATATTATTAATTTTTTGATTAAATATTAGTTTCTCGAATCGCCATAAAACACATATCTACGTCATGATATTATTATATACTGGCTAAAATATAACAAAATAAACACACCTGATCTTAAGTTTAATTCATATTTTATTTATAAGTTGCTCTGTTCTTATTAAGGCGCCGACTTTATTGCTCGTAAAACACCCTTGAGTTCAGCCAGCGAAAAAATAAACAAAAAAATGTTAGTACCTAAAGTAAAATATAACTTAGTTAGCAAACAATATGATTAAATATAAAAAGTCCGAAAGATATGCGTGATTCTGAACAGTATTCTGAGACACTAAACTAAAACTTGAAGGAAAATAAGGACGGCAATAGTTTTCGTAGTTTCGCGATCATAAGATTGATAACGGACATGCGCAACTCTGCCTTAGCCATGTCTCTGAATGAACTCGACATTTTTAAAACATACAAAACACAACCTTATACCACCGTATTATGTTGCAAATTCCGTTTGTTCACCTGTAATTGTGTGCACAAACGCATTGGCATGTTACCACGAAGATGCGTCTTCAACGGCCACTCTCACACACTTATTATTAGTGCACACAACTAGACCTTACAGAATCCCAACGATTCCAACTAAGTTGTCGTGTATGTGTGTAGGTAGATTTCTGTGTGTATATAAATTTTCGTTAAAGCAAGATGGGGCAAAAGAGGAAAAGCGTCCGTAGTAAAAGCGAGCGAACGGCGGCCGGGTGGCCAGTGACAGTTGTCAGTATGTTGTGGAGCTCGGTGAGGGATGGTAGTCTCGGGGGAGCTCGGTTTTGGCGCTAAACACTCCGATTTCCCGCGCTTTGCTGCCCACGTGGACCGCTAACAATAAACTTTATAATGAATATTTGCTATCGAACAATTCGTAAAGTTGACGGAACGTTGTGTTGTCGACATGAACTCGTGTAGTTTTATGAACCAAGTAACTTGGAACTCATGATTGTGTCGTGCCATATTAGTAATTATCTTCGATCGTATGAGAAAGTGAGTATTTTTTTTTATATTAAAGTTCACCATATTAGGCAAAATTATTCATTAACATCAACAAACATAAAAATACATATTCAGAATATTATTAACCGACTTCAGTAAATATTGGACGTATGATACTGCAAAATTTTGTTTCAATTAAGTAAAAATCCAAAATATGATATTCTCAGTTTTTTACTATTATAATAACTAAATTTACCACATTTAATTTAACTTAATAAAACCATACATTATTGTTCGTTTAAAATATATTGTACGAGGTTAAAAAAAAAATGTTAAAATTAATATGATTCCCTTTAAACCTTAAGCACCTACTTATTTAACGAAATTATAAAAACAATATTATATATCGATGGTCATAGGTTGACAACTCGTAACCCACATTTTTTCACAAAATGAGTTATGTACATCAAAAATTTTGAAATTAAGCGCCGAATCTTTCTATTGATAACTCGTAATTCACAAAAAATGTCACTCAAACAATTTGTGCCAGAGTTGACAACTCACAACGAACAAGTATCAACTTGAACTCACTATTGCGCGAGTTACGCGGTGTCAACACAAAATGCAGTAATGCAGTTCGCAAAATTCACTGACAGAGTAACATTACGGCGCGAGTTTTAATTGTTTAAAAATAGTTTTATATTTAATTACAACTTTAAATACGTCTATTTATTTTCGAAAAGTGTCCTTGAAGGTATATTGGTAAGTTTTTATTTTTATTTTTTTTTTTTTAGAACGCTCAATAAAAGCTCAGTATTGAAATTTTAAGCCATCTTTTATTTTATTTTATAGGTAGGTATGTAAAACTAATTAATGAGATGTATTGAGTTATCTATATTATTATTATTAAGCTGAAAAGTGTTTGTTTGTTTGGTTGAACGCGCTAATCTCAGGATCTACAGGTCCGATTTAAAAAAAATCTTTCTGCTTTAGATAGCTCTTTTGTTTCAACATGGATCATTTAAGCAGGTAATGGGATAATTAGGTACTTATCTCGTCGTCTTTTGTTTTAGTGTTATCATGGAGAAAAACAGTGAAGAACAGCTTTTTAACGATGTTGTAACGGGCTTGAAGGAACAAGGACTAGTTTCTGTAAACGTTTCTCGTAATAAGAGGAGTGAGTTTGTATGCGAAAGTCAATCACAAGAATCATTTCTAAAGTCACCGAGCTCTTCCGAGTTACAGTTGTACACCTATGAGGTAAATAGAAACGGAGAAATGTTACTTCTAGCGAAAAGTTATACATCAGATCGACTTGAGAATGTTCTCCTGGAACATTCTCAAGCCTGTACGCCTGTATTTAACACCGAACAGAGCTGTCAAGATAATGGCGGGACAGATACAGGTTCATCACTTACTGTTTTAAACGATATTACCACTTCGTCATTTTTAAACCAGCCTCAGCTACCTTCCAGCCCACGTCATAACTCGGAAAACATTATCGAGAGTATTGTAGAAGTCATACCTGAAGCAGAATCTCCTACAATTTTGAATTAGAAGTGAAAGTTCTGTACATTGAAAATATCATAAAAATTAATGGCGGGGGATGTTACTAGAACGAAACCGAACACAAGTGTGATTAAAATTTTTTTTGTGTCTGTCTATCTGTTTGTTCAGGCATCACGCAAAAACTACCGGTTCGATTACGATGAAACTTGGTATAATTATTCTTTATTATCCCGGGCACCACACTGGGTAGTTTTTATCTTTTTTTTTTTTTTTTCTTGACGGGGTTATGCTCGGTAGATAACGTTCTACACAAATAGCACTTTATACAAAAACTCATTGATAAGTTTCGTCATCCACGCGAACGAAGTCGCAGGCACAGCTAGTAGATAATTGGGCGTTTTAGGGTCGGTTCATCTCTGGCGGGGGGCGCGTCGCGTGTTGTCGGTTGCTTGGCGCCGGGGCGGGCGGATGCCTGGTGGGGCGTTCGGCTTTTCACACTCAACTGATGTTGCGTTAGCGCGTCAGGTGTGGGGGGGTTGGATGTCTCATTGCGTGTTTGTTTGTTCTGGCGTTGCGCGGCCGATGGTGCGCGGTGCGTTTCCGCCGGATATGAACCGACCCTTAGGGTGCTGTCTGTATTTTTGTATTTTGTGTTTGACGTTCGATAAGTGCTACTGTGTAGCCTATATTGAATAAGGAATATTTGAATTTGAATTTGAATTTAATGTTTCTTTAAAAATTGACAACTCGTAAAGTAAATGTTGACTGCTTGTAACGCGTTAGTAGTGAGGTTTTTTTTAATATTGTTAACTTGTAACTGTTTGTTAAGTGATTATTTAATGAAAAACTATGTGGACAGTTTATTGTTTTAAGCTATATAAATAAATAAGTTGATTACCTACCAACTACTTTTTTGTTTTATTTTTTTTTTAGTTATTTTCGAAATTAAACAGTTATTTCCCTCTCCTGTAAAATTTGATACATTGCAGTTACGTGTTGTCAACCTTTGACCATCGATATGCAAACGTTAATTTTTAATACACCAATCTAAATTTTCTTGAAAACACAGCATAAAAAAAGAGTTTAAAGAATTTTGTTTTTAAACAAAACACTGTAATTTTGTTTTACGACCTTCGTTCAACTTTGCCAATAAACATAATTAGCTTAACTTTATTATAAACTGAAAGCATCACGCACAACACCCTTTGGGACATCGATTCTCGTTGTCTCCGTTCATTATTCCCGCATTAACAAACTTTTGCGCTTTATAAAGGTATTTTATTTACTTTTAATAAGGCGCCTTTTGTGTACTTGTTTATTAAATCACATTGTTTTAATATTTAAGGTATTTCAGAATAATTTAATGAGTTTCAAAAATACACTTGCACAAGAACGGAAATAATTTTGCATGTAAATAAATAAACCATGAATTTTAAACCTCAATATTCAATAGTTATCTTTTTTATATATTCCATCGAAAGTGTGAATAAAATTACTTATTTATAAAATTATATTCAGTTTTTACTTTAGTAAAAAACGTTACTTACATCAGAGAGAAATTCTGCAGCAAAAACTGCAACTTTAATTCTGTTTAAAAAATAAAGCAGTTGAAAAACTAGACGGTTGCACCCTGATTGGCTTGATGTGCATTAATTATCTGTGGTGTGGTTAAATGAGGCAGACTCTACCCCGGGGAGCACCGGCATTGGACACGCTAGGATTTAAACCTCGACGTCGGTAGTAAATCAAAAGATTCAAACTTCAGAACTACACTCGATTATTTTGTGTTTAAGAGACAAATAAATTATTGTTTTGTGCAAGATTTCAAATTCAATTTGTTTTTGTTCGATTAGGTATTCGTGCGTCATTTGTTTTCGTTTTAAATAAACTTTTATGATCATTGGTAAATATTATTAGAAAGGCAATTAATGAAACTTTTAAAGAATTTTAAAAATAATTAGAAATTAAGTTTTTTTTCCATGTTGCAGTAAAATAAAACGTATTATTTTGACAGGGTCGATATGTATTTTTTTTTACTATAAAATGAGTACAAACGTTCAAAAGAAGATAAGGGCTTGCTACTTATTTAAAATATTTTAAGAAAACAGTAATTTCATAGAAGTTGATAATGTTCATAAGAATAAAAAAAAGTTAATGCTTTTAACATGCAATATAGATCGAGACCTTATTTATTCTCTTCTACACACAAAACGGATTAGCACTGCTGAACAACGGAAATTAAAGCGCGTTCGTCTAGCGATTGGTATCATTAGTTATATTCATAGTGAAGTCAAATGAACCAGACCTCACCCACGGGACTACACGTCAATAGGTACGAGGGATTTACATAATATCCACTTCGTACAATAGATGAGGTTTCTAATATTGCTGCTGTCAAATTTTGAGTATTCCCTGGACGTGTAAATAAAGGTGTATTAATTAAGTAGATTTTCACAAAATAACTGTTAATACAAATATTGTAAGCTAATCTTCTTCTTCTTGCATATAAAATTCTCGTGTCACAATGTTAGTTACCATACTCCTCCGAAACGGCTTGACCGATTTTTATGAAATTTTATATGCATATTCAGTAGGTCTGAGAATCGGCTACTATCAATTTTTCATACCCCTAAGTGGTAGAAGGTAGGTAGTAGGCAGGTGCTAGGTAGAAATTGCATTGCAACGCATGCCGGGTACAGCTAGTGTTATTATAAATATTGCAATGTCTCACTGCAAGACCAAGGCTACCAACTTAAAAAAATACAGTAAGTTTCCTAAATTCCATTTGAAATTCCAAAGAATTCACCTAACGTGTAAATAAAGACGTACAGTCACGAGCCAAAATATGTATACACATAGCGAAATTGTAGAACAAATTAACCGAGATTTTCGTGTTGTAATTCAAAAAGAGAAATATTTATATCACTAAGGAACTGTTTTCAGTATTTTCTTCATGAGACGTTTAACAATTCCAATCTAGAATTAAAGAGAAAATTAGTTTAACAATGGAAACAGTACAGTAACAGTAAATACATATTTTTGCTCGTGACTGTACTTACATACATTTTATAAATAAACAATTAATGTTAACGACGATACAAGTATCGTCCCACTGCAAGGTAAGATATATTTAGCTGTAATGTCCCACAGTAAGGCAGGTCTCTTCTTATAAAGAGAAGAAAGATTCTCGTTATCTGCATTACTTGTTAATGCACTAAATCAATTCAGATTTTTATATTTTAGATGGAAGTGAAGTTTTTAAATTTTTTGTAGTTGTGTTGATGTTTTATTTATAATACTTCACTTTATTTTTATTACGTAACGTTACACACAATGCACTCGATTACCGCGTAAGTGAATGACGTTGATGATATTAAATATTAATATGCACAACACATTTTAAATCTGAAATGCACTTTTTATACTTTATTCAAAAACTTTCCTTCACATGTTATGATGTTGTAAACTTATTATCTTATTTATAAGATGAATCCCTTAGGAAACGTCAAGAACTTTAGTATTTGCATGATCTGTGACAACAAACCCGACCGTGATTACGGCCAGGCCAGTTGATCTAAACAAAATATCTATCTTTATAATTCATGTAGAACTCTTGTAAAGTTTTAGAATGATTAAATATTAAAGGCTAAATGCCAAATATTACTCTAGACTAGATAACACTTATTCACTCAATCAATAATCCCGAGAAAAGGCAGTCAACCAAAATTAAACCAAAAAAACTTCAATTACAATTTAATTTATAATCTTCTATTATATTGTGTAATTATTTGTATTTTTATCACTACAGTAATTATATTCGTATTACACATATATAATATCCATAATTTATACATCCATGTTCTCGATATATCATTAGGGGATTTTAATAATGGCGATTACCCCTCAAGCAGTCGGAAATACTAAAGTTCACTGTCGCTCGAATTATTAATACGAAATAGTTTTGTAACTATGGCATTTCGATGTAATTAATGTTAATCTCAGTAAAACTGTTCTTAGTTTTGGTTCCCATGTGAGTTTATTTATACACGAATGGGAGTAATTATTGTGTGACAATGATATTTACAAATAATAGTAATTTCAGTTTGTTTTTTAGGGTTCCGTACCCAAATTGTAAAACGGGACCCTATTACTAAGACTCCGCTGTCTGTCTGTCTGTCTCCAGGCTGTATCTCATAAACCGTGATAGCTAGAAAGCTGAAATTTTCACAAATGATGTATTTCCGTTGCCGCTATAACAACAAACTATAACTAAAACGCTATAACTAAAAACCACATGAAATGAATTTTTAAGGGGGGCTCTCATACGACGGTGGTACGGAACCCTTCGTGCGCGAGTCCGACTCGCACTTGTCTTTGATGACTCCTGTGTCAGACCCGGATTTTTATTGTAATTTTTGAGCATATACAAGATCTCACTGCTGAGGAAAGGCTTCTCCTTTTTTCTTCCAAAACCTCTGTCTTTCGTGATTTCTGACCAGATGCGCATATCTGACTAGATCATATAACCGATCATACCTTAACCACTGTCGAAATTAAACCTACGTCATATTTATGGCATTTATTAATTCGAGTTCAGCGAAAAGTCTACAAAGGAATTTAGTCAATAAGTGACTAAATCGAGATGTTTCTGTTTATTTAATACCGAACTATTAATATCGTCTACATATTTGGTATCAGGGGTCAAACAACCCTATCATATTTATTTAATCAGTAAGTAAATAACAGATTAAATATATTTTCGTTCCATTTGTTTTTTTTTAGTTACTATCACAAATAGCCATCCCCGGAACAAATAGTATAGCAATGTTTATATTTGTATGAAACCTTATTTCCCATAATATATCTGTTACAAAGAAATACACGAAAAATATGTTCGCACAAATTATATTAATATTTAATCAACAGTAATACAGTAATTGAAATAAAAAGCTACGATATCCGTAGAGCAGCACGTAGCGACCGCTACGTCGTAGCACGTAGGTATAATTGCGTCCGCAGTACAAATAAAGATTAGAGACAGGGTTCATTATAAGTCTGACCTGTTTGTTATCTTATCATTTTAGTAGTACACTGATTTTTTTATGTAAAAGGTAAAAACAACGCAGTTGTATGATAATATTTAAACAACTGTTTGTTTGTTTTCTATTTACCAAAAGATAAAAACTCTAACATGTATTAAGAAAGTTCAATATTATTAATATCAATCTCTTTATGCAGCTTTGAACTGTTAATTAATCCGATTGCACTTTGAATATGTTTGTTAATTTTTATCTTATTAATTATAATTTATCATGTAACTAGGGATTTATACACTTGTTACTACATGAGTGTGGTCGATCGCTATTCTCAGATATATCAATTTATTTTCGCTCTAGCCAATCACCAAATACAATAAACACATATTTTTTAATTTAGATTCTCTAATCCTGTCCTACCATCGGAAGTTTCTAATGAGCTGCATTAGATAAGTTCACGATTGATAGTGGGTATATTTCGTTAGTCACAACGTTCAGTTTTTATCGTCCAATCGTAAATGGTTTTACTCGAACAACTTCTAGGAAGCAGTCATTTGTCTTGGAGAGACATGCGCCCACTTATTTCGTTTTGCTTTGGTACGAAGTTTGGATTTTTTGAACGGGAAATTGGAAATTAAATTAATTTAAGTTGTCTTTAGTCTTCGTCTGATTAAAACTAATATTATCTTATTTTTTTTTATTAGACTAAATTCCATCCCACTGCTGGGCAAAGGCCTCCCCTTTCTTGTTTCAAACCTTTCTGTTCTTGGCGATTTCTGTAGACTAGATCATCACACCACCTTCGCCGCGGACGACGATTATCTTAACTAACAGTTTTTTTTATTATTTAAAAATGGTATACAATATTCAACGGTTATCTAGAGTCGTTAAGTTTTGTCATTTTTTGCTTTTGTTGATTCCATCCTACTCTTTCTACTAGACTAATAAGTCAAGTTAGTAAACTACATTAGTAAAAACATTGAATCATGTGTTACATAATATGTGAATCTTATGCAAAATAAAAATATTTATGATAATAAATGTCAAGAACAACACTTTTGAATAATTCATACTTGGATTTCGAATTTTGTTTTATTCCAAAAAGAAGAGCATGTTTTTTTTTTTAATCCTGTACTTTAACCAAACCTTTTTGGAGTCCTTTTTTATTTACCTTTATCGTATTGACACGAAGTAAATGTATATTGTAACAGGATAACCCGTAAGTAGACGTAAATATGTAGTATCGTTGAAAGAGGCTTTATTCACCAACTCCCTGTGGTAAGATTTGAATTTAGTGTTCTTAACGCGTAGACGCTACTGAATATTTTCTCGAATAAAATTCTGTTATTCTGTTGTTTTTTTTGTCAGTTTGTTGTAAAAAATTGTGAATAGTTCGTAGGTTTATAAAGTTTCGAATAAAAAGGTGGACTTTTAATTTAATAAAATAACAGGTTTTACTTTTTTATTGTTTGTACTTTTTTAAATAAAATTCGCTTACAATCAATCTAAATAACTATATTTGTGTGACCAGATCATAACTGTGAACTTAATCCTGGATATACAATGAGTAAATATTATAGAGATCAGATTTCTTGATATTATTAAGAACAAGTAACTAAACCAAGCTTTCGTTTAAAAAATATATTCCTGTTACATTTTTAAACGCTTAAAATCTCATTAAGCCAGATCCTAATCTCAACTTACCCAACAAATTATGAAACTGCATACGAAGTAGTACTTCGTATGCAGTTTCATAATTTGTTCTAAAAAAGTAGGGCCTAATGTATCGATTGACAATACATTAGCTAAAGTAACCCGTAATCTTTAATACCTTACTGATTTCAATTCAAAGAACTAATCCTTTCTCCACTTAAGATTATAAAATTAAATATGTTCTGAAGTACGTTCATTTCTTTCACAATGGAAGCAAAAAATCGGTTCCTTTGTAGCTGTTATTACATTGCAGTTGCTTTTCATTCGCCGATGAAAATATGGCTATGGCTATAGCGGTGCAGTGGTTCAACGCGATCATATTTTCAGTTTACATGGCAGTACATTTTAGGTCAGGTAGAAAATTAAAGGATTTATTAGCTTTTCGTATATACCGGTGCAAGTAGGTACAGTTTGACATGTACAATTTTAACGATAGCAATTTAAAAGTTGTGGTTTTTAATAAATTTGGATACAGCTGTCGCTTGATTTGTGGGGCAAACAGTAGATAAAGTTTGGTATATATCAACTGTCCGTCGGTCATAAATGTTATAATCAACTGTTTTAGTAAACAAGTTATTATCATTGTATAACAACTTTTGTGGGTCAAGAAAGATCTTCAAGATTGGTAAACAGTTCGTCGCGCGATACCGTCATGAATGTGCTCATGATTAAGAGGTCTGTTTGATCTCGAAACTATTCGAGAAGCTCCGATATAACCAGATTCTAAAAGTTAGTATCTTTAAGTGTTTATAGCAATATTATGTAATGGGAATTAGCGCGTACATGCTTAAATACCTTTAGGGCTAGACGTTTCGACCGGGTTACACAGGCCGTGATCGCAAGCAGACTGCTTTTAGTGTTGTAATTTAATCTAGCAAGTAATGGTCATGATTTTGGAGGAATTCCTACATTTTGTAGTCAGGTTGCTGTCATCAAACATCTTTAAAAAGTAATATTTAGCCCACCAAGGCAGTTTCATTTATCGAGTTATTAAAGATATAACTTATGTAAGCAAAACAAAAGCCTATGAAGTTCAAAGCGTGCCGATATTCAATTGTTTTCCCTAACATCTTTCATCATAATAATATCATCATTCCCTAATATCATCATTCCCTAATATCATCAATTTTGGTAATATCGGTGACCAATAGTTTACGTACACAGATTACGCTGTGAACGCCACTTAAAACAAACAGCAGATATAAATCGAAAACAATATACAGGGTGTTATTAAAAGGGTACATTCATCAGGCATGAGAACATCTGGTATAGGATAAATTTTCAAAGTTTTATCTCAAAATGACGATTAAATGATTAAAATAAAATCATTAAATGATCGATATAAAATTTTGTGCACAAATTTTTGACACCAACATCACCATGTATCACCTGATGTACTCTTCCCTCTTTTTATATATACGTATTTTATCGGAAACATTATGTGTACAGCATACGAATATATTAAACTGTGACTGCTCTTTCCGATTCAAAATTAAAAAGTAGAGCGATAAAAACTTTGAAAGTTCGCAATTCAATTCAGTTAGACTAAATTTGCTTTTTAATTACGAATTGGAACACTTGCTGGAAATGAAATTGCCAGTGGCCCAGGGCGCTTGGCTGTTCATTGTGAGCCATATCTTTCAAACGCCTGAATGCAATGTTAAACACATTAAATTGGAGTCAGCGTTTACCGAAAGTCGTACTTATTTTATGAATGCGAATATTTGATTCATTGTTTCAAGATTTAGCTAGAATTTATATTGTTCTGTTTATTCAAATATGTTTTTAGAATGTAATTAAATTATGACTTATCTTTTACTTTCATAGTTTTGAATGTTTTAAAATTTTCACCATAACAACTATTAACTATGTATATGAACAACTCAAATAGTTCGTTACTCGACCAAAGAGGTATACACGACTTTTTATATGGACAAAGTTCTAGAGAGCTTCCCCTGAGAAGAAGCACATTAGTCTTAGTACATCCAACAGTGAAATGTGTGTTAATTGATGTTTAGAATACCAGGTAATTTATCTGTTGTAGATCTAGGTACTCGTACATCTTAGTATAATAAGGTCTGGACTAGTTCTGGAAGCAATATTTCAGCTTATTGAGTTTCATGACAGTTATTGTATCTAAAAGCTCGCTATATTATAACACACATAAATGTAGTGAGGAATGTTTCAATATATATTTTTTTTAATTTCGAATAGGCATAAACACATTGAGTCTTGTAACTACTTATTAAAATAAAAGTTTTTTGATCTTTTTATACCAAATAATATTTTTTTTATTCTACTGAAAAAATAAGTTGCTTAGAAGGTTTTATATTAAATATATATATATATATATATATATGTAAAATGTGGCAATTGCCATCAAGCTTACCAGGCATCACAATCAGCGAAACAGTTCCATGCATTACGCATTCAA
Organism: Autographa pulchrina; assembly: GCA_905475315.1. Lineage (NCBI taxonomy): Eukaryota > Metazoa > Arthropoda > Insecta > Lepidoptera > Noctuidae > Autographa > Autographa pulchrina. The sequence goes on from FR997773.1 coordinate 6,129,479, forward strand.
ACTGTTTAGTATGTACGTATTACTCAGGTGCAGTGTCCCACAAACATGACATGCGCCGGTAGCAATATTTTGACTGTGACATATCTTTACGACACTACACTGTACAGATATATATACGTCGGCAATAATGTCATTCCACACATTTCAGGTAATAATATACACCGCAGAATCTCATATTTCGTAGTCTACGCTGGCACCACATGCTGGGGGCAAATGTCAAATAAATATTGTAAAATCTTGGTACAGCTCCCTCATAAACGTGTAATCGTTAGATATAGTACTATATTTTAGTATTATGTTCAAGTGAGATCGAAATTTCTTATTTCCTGTTTATTTTTGCGAAAAATGTTACTCGAGTTGGGAAATAATAGAAAAACATTGCAAAATGTTGTATCTTGGAAGTTGAAATGAGTCGGTCCGTCTCATAAATTGCTCGTTTTAGTCTAGGCGACAAGCGACAAACATCTTATTATTATTTCGTTTATTTTCACGGATCTGAAGTTAACTGTTCAGTTGTCATGAAAAAAATACTTTTTATCTTGCTCAAAATCAAACATCAGTAACTTAAAAACACGCACCTTAAAACTTTCTATTTCAAGGACTTTTACTTCTTTTGTAACAAAATGGAAGTCATTACAACAATTTCGTCAACCTAAATCTGTCTATAAGCGCAAAGGTTAGCTCAATTAACTCTTATCATTAGTACCAAATGTGCGTTATTACAGACCTAGGATAGCAACAGTCGCAAAACTAAATAACGACCTATATTACCATCAACGGAATGAAAGCTAACGTCCATAATGAATATTTTCATTATAATAAATGAAAAGCCTTGCCTTCTTAGTCAACACCTTCGCCTTTCCTTTGTTTGTCCAGCACTAAATATAAGCCGCTTTCAAGGAACGGTTAACAGGCTATCTATGCAAATCACATCAAGTACTTGAACTGAAACTTAATAGATACAAAATAGAATGTATTTAAGCTGTACTATAATCATTACGGAACGTGGTCATCGTAAACGTTTCGTGTATTTGAAATTTTGAGCTGCATTTGAACACGAATGCTTTTGTTCGTGGGGAAGGGGAACAAAGGGTACACACGGCTTGTGCGGAAAAGTAACATTCAATAAAGTAGTTCCATTCATTTTTAAAGACGCCTTTTACAGTTAATGTTCGGTACAATAAAGTTATGAGACAAAGTTTCCACACAATATAAAATGTTTATGTTGAATATACCAAAATAAAAACCTTTGAAATGTTCGTCTAGGGGATTATATTTTATAAATTGTTTACGTTTTTACTAAAATATTTTATTCTACAACTTTAATAAATATAATTTGGATTTAAATTGTTAGTTAAGTAATCCTGCAAAATAAAAAGTAAAATTTATCTTATGTCCTTAATGAAACTAGTTTTTGTTTAGGTTGAATTAGGTAGATAGCTAAGTTTAGGTAGGTACTACTCAAACATTTTTTACTAAAAAATTCATACTAATGGACAAAGAATAAGCCAGCGATTTAAGTTTCTTCGCGAGAAACAAACTTGATCAGTTATGTATGACATACAAGTTGGCTGCAGTCACAACAAAAATAAAGGAAAAGTAAACGAGAGATTCTAACGATACTTTCTTGAGAAAAGAGTCGCAATCAGTTGTTAGATAAAGTTGGAGTTGGCCGAGCGCGCAATCTAAAATTGGCGAACAGTTTTAAAACTGTATCCACGTGTTTTACTTGGAAGAAGAACTTTTTAAAAATATTCAAGTAGGTACGTATTAAGCAAATAAGTATTATAAACTTTGAGATTTAAGTCTCAGTTTTACGGAACTTCTTATACTTCTTATAGTATTTGGCTTACTTAATATCTTCGTGGTTTGTTTTTGTTTTATGTTAAGAAAAATATGGGGGAAATATATGAATGTTTCTTTAAGATAAGTAGATGAAAAACATAGAAAATAAATGAGAGATTTTAATGTGTTTGTTTTCAAAACACGTGACATCACCTAGTCGTTTGAATGTCAGCTAATTATATACATATAATGCAAGTATGTAAGCAGTATAGCATTTGTCAAGCAGCAGATGTCAATGAGAAAAAAAGTATAGATAATTATAATTATCATATTATTATAATACAGCTAAAAATGTTTTAGTGCCACAGATACTACCGTATTAATAGCATTTGTGGTCAGAAAATTAATATAAACGTCAATGTAACGAGACCGAAGCTTTATTAAAGTGGCACTTGACATCCCACAAACATCATCTACCGAGCCTTTTCCCAACTATGTTGGGGTCGGCTACCAGTCTTACCGGATTCAGCTGAATACCGTATTTTATATGGAGCGACTGCCTGTCTGACCTCCACAACCCATTTTACTGGGAAACACAGTATCCCATAGTAAGACTGGTTGTCAGAATTGACTTAACGACTGCCAAAGATCATAGTATGACAGCCGGGACCTAATGTTTAACGTGCTTTCCGAAACACGGAGGGGACTCGGTATGTTATAAATGGTCACCCATCCACGGATCAACCGCAGCGAGCGCGGCTTAACCTGTATTATCGGTCAAACCGTACGGCTTACACTTAGCCACGAGCCCCTCGACATCCCACAAACATCCGGAATGAAAATTAGTTAATCAATATTCCAAATTGCAATATATTATGCATACGTTATAGAGGGCATGAATTTAATTTACGTGTAGCAGACATAATGTCCAATTTAATCCCAATGTGAATTCAGTTCGAGTCGCAGCGGTTGAGACCGACAGTGCTTACTCTGAAGTTTGTAACTTTGTCCCCTTTGCCCCACTCTCCCCTGTGCCCAGAGGGTACGTCCAGTTAATATGTGGCTGAATTTCGGCGGATTCCAATTTGACCCTGTTTATGCAACACCTTGGCTTCGGATTGCAACGGGGACATATTTAGATGGAACTGAATCTGTGAGCGTTCTATGTTTTTGATTACTATTGGTCATAAAAATGTATCGCGTAATTAAATATGGTGGTAAATTCAAAAGAGGTCGTTTAAAATCATCAATTCAATAGGAATTTACGAAGGCAACAATATTTTTTTTTAAGTACATGAATTAAAATGTTTTTATTTAAGAAGGTTATACAAAAAAATTAAAATATTGGTTGGGTTTTATTTTATTATTAGTTGTCGTTGTAACTACTCGTTACAAATTTTTTTTTGATGGTCTGTTTTCTGTACTGAATAAAAATATGTAAATCATTTCATGTACGCTTTGTTAGATACAAGACTTAAAATGAACTAAATTGTGCTTATCTCATGTAACAAAGAACTGTGAATTTATTGTAGCTCAACATCTGGACTGACCTTTTGACGAAACTGCCAGAGTAGGATGAGAAATTGTTATACTTATGACCTTTCATAAGTGTGTTAATTACTACTTCTGCGACTGCCTCGTTGGCCTAGTGGTGCTAAGCGCGACTGCTACGCTAGAGCTCTTGGGTTCGATTCCCAAGTCGACCAAGGTGTTATTGGGTTTTTCTATTAAATTCTCAGTAGCAGGTCGGAGTTTGGATTTGTGCCCGGTTAGTGGCAATAGGCTCGCCCCCTATTACATGGGACCTAAACATACCGGCGAACTGTGGGTGTACATTGGTACACCTCTGCCTAACCCTTCGGGGATACAGGCGTGATGGTTTGTTATGTTATGTTAATTACTATGTTTATCATATACCCACACATAACTTTACAGAAAGTAAACACACACACGGCACATTGAATATTGTAATCAAACCATTCATGAAATACATAATACACCACACTAACAATATCATAGGCTAGATTTGTACTGTGCCAAAGTAACAAAACTTTTCAGTTAGTTTTAATATAATAATAACACAGGCTTAGAAACACCTTACTTCTGGGCACTCTCCTCGTGAAAGGAACTGAGTTATACAGAGAACATATTATTATTTTAAATGTTATATTTATAGAAATATTTTTTTTTGTACTGGCTGGAATTGGAAATATTCAAACTTCGAATGCCACGATACTCGATCAACGCAAGTTGTTGTTCCCTTCCCTATTAGTCTGTAACCGTCTGTTTGCTGACTAATGAACCACCGCTGCCTAATTTTAGCAAAGAAAGTAAAACGTGTTTGCCCAGTAAATGGTTTATTGCTCTATTGAGTTAGACATGGCAATTAACCGCCACGAGCAATTATAATGTATCTCACTTTAATAACAAAAATTTTAGAACACGAAGAGTTTATCAAGCTATTATAGGAACAGCTCTACGTATGTTATGTAAAACTAACATAGATACTTAAAAGGCACAAAAAAGAAATGTATTATCTACAGCACAATTTGTAAAGCATTTTCATATCTAAAAGAGCTATACAACCTCTTTTCAACAAAAAAAAAAGTAAGGCCAGCAGTAACTACCCCCAATTTAAATGTAGAACACATATTTCACAACTGTCAGTCAAGTGGGGACGCGACGCAGAGCAATCGCGCGCATGCTGCAATCACTGCGCGCATTGTTGCCGCTCCGTGCAACACTTATTGTGGCGTGCACCTGCGAGCCACCGTTCCCCTTGTTTGGAACTAGAACACAGTAACACACTGCCGAGCGTCTTTTCACTGCAATTGTATTACGCGCCATTGTCTCGTTTCATTTATTCACAGCTATTCAGTGAGGACAGCTTTCACTTTTCATATTACAGCCGAATATGTGTTTTGTGAGCTTTTTTTACTTTTGATGCTGTTTTCATGAAATGTATTCTACTATTTGTAGAAATTAATTATAATAAAGAGTTCTTGGTTTGTAGTAGTTTTTTTGTTGACAAAGATATAAATTTATTAGATTCTATCTAGTTTTCAACTGTTTCTTGCATTGAGTTATGTTGTTTCTATATTTATATTTCAGACCTAGCAATTTAATAACAATGTTACCAAAATAATTACTATTAGACACACAAAACATTTAAATACAAGACTTGAGTATATAATGGATCCGAAACATTGAAATCCATGAGTCGGTAATTTTAAATATTTGTTTTGTTAACAGCCCACCAATTTGAATAAATAACACGTAAAATAATTAAGACAATTACAAATCGATAGTTTTTGTGTCAAACTGTTGTGTAACAGTTTCAATTAAAATGATTGCTAACACACACACACATAGTCCTGTTGAAGTTACCACATGAAAGGCAAAGCGGTCGGCTTTTAATACCCCTGAATATTAATGAAACTACATTTTATTAAGAAATATATTCGACCAAGGAGCTTATAACCATTAAATATTTATTTAAACGTCCTAAATTTTCTTTTTAAGTTGTGTTTAAGGAACATTAACAGTGATTATGCGTATTAAACTGTTAGTCCTCGATATTGTCAATTAATGGCGTCGACAAATTGGGCATTTAAAGCTGAACTTTTTTGTTTTTATATTAAGTTTTTAAATCTCTATAAATAAAAATAAACGTACAGGCCAGTATGATATAAACATTTCTTTCTTTAAGGTGCACTGTTTTATATCATTTTAACACAATTATGTCTGTTTTTAACACGCTTTTATTAGCTTCACTTGTATGTATGTATGTAGGTATGTATGTATGTATGTATGTAACCGACTCCTTTGCACTCGATTTTGACCCACTTTAAACGGACAGATTTAATTCAAACTTTGTACACTTATCAAGAATCAGCGACAATATAATAATTTCATAAATTTTATCTCATTATCTTGATTAGGATCACCAGGATTAAATAAATAAAAAAAAAAAAGTAAAAAAAAAATTAAGTTCACAAGGCAATACGTTTGAATTCAGACAACACGTATTGCTGCTAGGACTAAAAAGTGAAAAATAAATATAGTTTAAAAAATACGCTTTTAAAGTACTTCTAACTAAAAAAGTGAAAAATAATTCCTAATCTAAGCTGAAATTGGTAATGAACAAAAAACACTAGTATTATTGTGAAAAAGCGTGGGGCGCTCTGAGCCATATTTTTCGTCTATCGAGCAACCCACGAATTATTTTTCACTTTTTAGTTAGAAGTACTTTAAAAGCGTGTTTTTTAAACTATATTTATTATATAAAATCTCTAATGATTATAAATATACATTATCTTTTGACACATAAAGTAACATTTCTTTTTAACGACAAATGTTTCATAACAACAATAAATGGAAATAAAAACAAAAAAACGTTACAAAAGTATACACTATAACTTTCGACCTTAAAACTGTAAACCAAACAATATCGTCCCATTTTTTGGTGTCTGCAAAACGGCAGATATCTGTAAATGCAAGTGTCCTGGCCCGGACGTGCGGTCAGCATATGCCCATCTATCACTCAGATATTGCGTATACCTGACAGATCTGACATACCGTTTTGCTTTTTAGGATTCCATCAAAACTGAAATCCTGTTAACGAAGCTTTTTTACTCTCGCTATAGTTTCTCCCTCGAATATTGTGGTGTGCGTGACTGAATTTGTGGAGAATTTGAAAGTGTAACTTAGAACCCAAGCATGATAAAACCTATGCAGTATGGCATGCTATAACCAATACCATGAACTTTACTTATAAAGGAAGAACACGTGACAGTATAAGTCAGTGGGTTATATTTCAACACGCAAATTGTCTGCTTATAGACAAAATAAATATAAAATAATATAAACAGATAAAAGGTGAGTATATTGTGTAGGTGTAAAAATATGCTTTAATATATGCTTAAAAAATAACAAATGCCTATCTGGCTGCCCTTTCCTTCCTGAGGCACATTTGCCCTTATTTTGCCCATCCAAGCGTGTCAGGTTTATGTAAAATATTCTGGAAAACAATTACACAATTTAAACAGGTAATGAAAAACAAACCTACGTTATAAGAAAGGTTGTATTATATTATACCTTTTAAGGTCACAGTTATACTTCCTACTCATTTTTGAATGGATACGCAAAGTTAATCAAGTTACCACGTGTTCGGTTTTCATGACATTTACAAAACATTGTTAATGTTGGTAGATATTTATTTAAGCAAAATATACGGCAGCTCTTTATTTTGTCCAAATAAATACAAAGTAATTTTATATCTGTATTTATTTTAAAAGGGACATGTATGTGTACATTGATTGCTTTAAACCACGTAAAACAGGAGGAATACAGGTGCGATGAAATAATGACTTTAATTTATATTTCTGAGTGAAAATTTCTTTGATGCTACAATTTTCATAATTTCTTATTCATTTTACAATAAGTGTTTATTAAGGAGTAAGGGTTGATTCGTAAAAAATAAATTAAATCTACTTATGCTTATAAATTATGTTGCTGTTCTTTGCTCTACACACACTCCGTACAGAAATACAACAAGCCACAACGCTACAAGTTATGCACAAAAATAAGTAAAGCTACAATTAACATCCTTTAAAATGCTATATTTATAATTTGAGAGTATGACTGCGTAATAAACTGAGTCGCTAAATTTCTGGTGCAGAATTTATACATAGTTACCTTGTGCAATAATGCACTGATGGACTGTAACCAATTACTGCATCACAAAACAAAATTCAAAGTATCTTTTGATATACCTTTGTTTTTTACACACAAAGTACGGATAAGTAAACAATAACCTGCGTAGTATACTCGACAACCTTTAGGACAATATCATTAGTTTGAATAGAAGGTTACACGTCAATGTAATCAGCAGCAACGAAAGGGTTTTAATAGTGTCAATTTAATTATAACAAAGATATAATAATATAGTCACTTCGGACTCGGTAAATAGAGCAGATTTTTATTTTAGAATTTATTAATGAAACCTCTTCTGATTAGTTTTATAATACAATGAACAAAACAAATGAAAATCAAACCAAATGGTAGATTTTCAGGTCATTTTTCGTATTGTGCTTATTATTTTCCAGCTACGTATTGATATAAAAAAATGTATTGTAAGTTTTGTGAAAGGGACATCTGGAGAAAATAATGTCATACATAATGTTCTACATATTTTATCAATGTATCTTCCCAGTGATATTTAACTTCCATTTTTGCCGGGCGACTGGTTCCCAAACTAATTCAGGGCATAAACAGACTGTATCACACGTTTCCAAAGCTGTGGTCATCCGGGATTTGGGGACGACTGCCCTCATCAATCATGCTGATATTGCGTGACGCATCAACTTGCGACGGACGGACGGACGGGCCGACGACATTTTCTCTTTACATGTTTATCGTGTTTCAGCCGTTTTGTTCCACTGAAGAACTGCTGCTAATGGGGCGTTAATTGTCCTTAATGTAGGGATGAAAGTTTTTGTAGTCGGGTTTGTAATGAATTGGATATTACTGACGATACCATTAAAATGAACTGCAAAACTTTTTTACATCTTTACTATTAATAAAACACAAAGAACGGAAAAGTTCTTGTTATTTCAATGGTAATTAATAGGTAATATAATATTATCTGAGATATTATCTTTTAATGAGAAACTGCATTATCTCTAGAGAAAAAGGATAATGTACCAGAAAGTAGTTTATGTTAATTAAGGTATCTTAACAAATTAGAAAAAAAGTAGAACAACCCGACCGATCATAAAAGCCGCCTTTATCTGTGGATGCCTACATGCAAAATATTTTAGTTTCTGGCTCTCCGTACCCGAAAGGCAGTTATTTCTGTAGGTTCTACGCCCTGGTCTCTCTTCGGTCGTGTTGGGTTTCCGTCGTATCAAACTAGGAAAGTGAAGAAACAAAGTGTTTCACTGGACTAGCACACGCACTGGCACATTAAAATATCCTTTTTTGTACACAGTAACCTATAACCCACTGCACACCATTTATTTAGATTAAAGTCCGTGGTTCAAACATAAAAATAATGCCATAATAAAAATGTCACTTTAGAGCCAAAAAGGTTTTGCTTCAAATAAAACGGATCGTTTCCCAAAAAATCTACTCACGCTTCCATTCACACTCTAATTTTAGAATCGAGCTTGTAAAAACCAGCATTCGAGAACGCTAAATTCACAGATGAGTGCCCCAGAATTTGGCGTTTGGAAGCGATGACTTTAATGCAAGCGATTCAAAAATTGAGCCCCGGTTTCCAATGCATAACCTTTAAAAGTAAGTCGGTAAAGGAAATGTAAACACAAATTCACATTTCGTGTATCAGCTTGCAAAGCTCGTATCGAGTCGCAAATAATAAATATTTGCGCGATACTAGGTTCTACCGGCCGACAGCACACGATTTCGAATATATTCAGCGTTCGAGAGAAACGCATTGGAGGAATGAGTAGGTACCTATACAACTTGCATGTACTTATGTTTAGTGACGTTCAGTTTTTATATAGTCACATTATTATCACTTCAAAAGGAGGTAGTTCTTAATTTGAAGGTATGTTTTTAAGTTTGTTATGCGATAATTCCGCCAATTGTGGCTAGATTTCCAAAATTATTTCGTCATCGATAGTAGTTATATACCTCAAAGGTGATCCCATATAATTGTCACAGAAATTCGGTTCCTTTTTACATTTATGTGTAGTCAATTAATTCTCTAACGGTTTTCTATTTTTTCGAATACCTAAAAATAACTGGCCTACATAGGGAAATGTAGGTACATTATAGGTACCTCAATTTGTCACATTCACCATAACGGAGGGTAGAGATTCTCCATCAAACGTCAGTCCATCGGTAAAAGGTTTACGCTGTTTAATGCATCCGTGCTATTTTGATCATCAGTCAACATCTAAAATAGACATGAGATATTAATGGTTTTTCTAATTACCTGCCTCTCTTGCCAATATTTTTTTGTACTTAGGTACATACTACATGATTAGTTTACGTCCATTTTTATTTCTTCATTCATACCAAATACCTATTTTTTCTTAGCATCCATTAGTTAAAAACCTTTTAATATATATTAGTCAATTTAAAAACGTAAAACATATACAGTTTTAATTGCATTTATTAAATTTTTGAACAGGTAGGTACGGTATTGGTTTCTAATATTATTCTATCAAAAAATATAATAGATTTTGCCTCACAAATCACTCGGTTCTTCGTCTATTTTTTCACGTTGATTGAATCACTCGCTACTCCAGGCCGGAGTAAAAATTAATATTCATACGTCAAGAATTCGATTAACCAGTCACTGAAATATTTTGACTCACATTATGTACTGTGGGAACTTGTATGATTTGATGTTTTAACGAGCTTTTAATTAAGTTTCAAGTGATTGATGGCGTCTACTTTTGTATTACTATTATAATAATACTAATGAATAATTGCGAATGTGCGAATGCATTACATAAGTGCGTTCAAACTATTTGTTTTTTTCTTCTTCATATTAGTTTAAGGTTGATACCTTAAACTAAATATAAAATACTTGAATAAAAAAGTAAATGTACCTATAGTAGACATGGGTCACAGACTGAGACTGATGTTTTGTATAAAACAACTTCTTATAGTATTATTCAGAATGATCTATCTACGAGAATAGATGAATTGAAATCATTATGATTTTTCAATAAAAAGTCTTTTTTAATACAAATAATTTATAAGTTGCAAATGAGTACCAGCTTATTCGTTTCTCAAAACGAGCCTTTGACACCCACGAGACAATAAACAAGTCACTTCTTCAAAGCTTTTAAGCCGATGTGGGAAGATAACCAATTGATACATTTCATGTTTCTTTTATTTCCAACAAAAGGCGGTGAAATGGAAAAATATGAAAGAAGAAAGAAAGAAAGAAAAATTATTTATTTAATATGAAAACCGTTTAGTGCTAAAATACCACGTATTCAACTAAACAAGAATTTATCGCAAACATCTGTGGGACATAAGGAAAATGGTCCATTTATTTATAGAATTGTCAAATAAAGCCAACAGAAAGGTTGGGAAGTGAACAGGGCCGGTCAATATTTGCTTCTCGTCAAGTAAAATTGTGGGTGAGCGCACTTGACACCAGACTAGTGGAATTCAAACAGATTCGTGGAAACCTGCGTTCGTACGTTAACAACTTACTGCGGTAAAGAGCCGAAGGGAAAATGCCTCGAAATAAAATCCTAAATATAATATGGTACGATTATGTAGCTCACGCAATAAATAGGTAGGTAAATACAGGGTGTTAAGAAACCCCTGTCCGACCCAAAAGGGTGATATAGGGTTCACAATCTCATGCCCAAATAAAATATAAAATTTGTAATATTCATGATAGTAATAATAATAAAGTTTGAAATAACCATTTTTTGCTGCGAAATTAACATTTGAAAGTGAAGAACATTCGTTTTAAAAATAAAACGTTATTTTATAGAATCGATGAAATCCCTGTTTAAAGATATTTTTTGGCTCCTTTTTGTAACGATAAGTGCTTATTTGTGAAGGATGAAATCGCGTGTTCGAACACAAATACCTCAGCCAAATAAATAGCTGTTCATTATTTTCGAAACAAATGAATTATATGCAATTTTGGCGCTAACGGTACCATTACCAAGTTGGTACGATTGTCTACAAAATAGTCTTGATTCTCAGAAAGTGACAAAATCATAAAAAAAAAACATTTTATGTGGTAGTTAAAATAAAATTTGTCATAACGTTACGTTACATTTAAAGTAAAGTAATATGATTAGTTGTTTAAAAATAAACATAATTCATACAATATGTCCATGAAATGAGCATAAAAATGCGGGTTTGTCGATCGACTTAGTAAATAGGTATTTATAATACATTTACTACAAAAATACCGTTTTCTGTTTTACCTAACCGAATCTGGAAAATTGCTTTATAATTGAAATTAAATTGTTTTTTTTTTATTATAAACGTTATTTGTCTGTTTATTTAGGCTAATCTCAAAAAAGCGAGATTTATAGTCATCACGCTATCTCGGGAAATTTTTGTACCTTAGTAAAATTACTGCGAAACGCTCTAATAAAACAAAAAAAGACAATTAATTACTGTAAAGCCTAGTTTTCATCGCGAAAACTTCGAATTTGTGAACACCGTCGAAAGGTAAATAGGCAGATCATTTTTAAATTGAATTTTACAGCCTTAATATTGGTATACTATCAAACATCAACGTTTAATGTTATCCTCAATTTAAACTTCCTCGCTCATATGGTCTACCGTGGTTAACGATAAATACGGATAATTTTTATCTTTATCGCCCCTTCCTAATTTTAATGGAATTCTTTATTTATATTTTCTTCCCGAACAGTTTCTATTATCAGAGTTTCGTGGGAAACTTTGTAGTACTTATGCTCAGTATTCCTAATTCTGAGAATGTCAATTTAGACCTAAAAGCCAGTCATAAACCTTAGTTACTAAGTAACATTGTGTCCTACATCTAAGACATCTATTAACTTACATTTACTCGCTAACTGGATTGAGCCATTTGAACTTTAGTAGGGGAACGGGAAGACAAGCAACGACTGTAAACATTTTAGTTTCTAAGACTGAAGTACAAAATAAGTTGCCTATTTCGTAATTACGTTTAGTTTATTTAACAACCAGCCTATTTTGTCGATGTTAACGCCAATTTCTTGTATTATAAAGAACATTGTGTCCACCTGAGGCCCAGCTAAAGGAAAATTAACTTTATTTTATCACACTTAAAGTTCTATTTATATTGTATTGCGGGTCTAAACTTATTAGACTGACCTAATCATAGGTCTCTACTGTGTTTTTTTAGATTGTCTTTTTTTGTAAAAGATTTGGGTGCTTGATAAATAAATAAAAATAAAACTGAAAAAGTTATTACACTTAAGTTGTTATGCCTCACTGGAGGGCGAAGGCTTTTTATTCTCCTTTTGATATTCGGTAACAATTTAAGGTTAACATTTTTAGTAGGAGTACAAATTGTCTTGGTTTTCTTTCATGTTTTACAACTGAGTCTATCTGCCTTACTCAAAAAAGTTAATAAAAGGGATAGGTTTTGAGATGGGACATAGATATTATCTATTTAAGTGAGTCGACTCCCAAAGGTCTAAGAGGATACTTACTTTAATAGATAATAAATAATCCCTAAACGACAGTATAAAATCTTTAAAAAGCCTAAACTATAATTTTTCAATGTATAACACAGTTTAATATATTTTTTTTAATATATAAAATTCTCGTGTCACAATGTTAGTTACCGTACTCCTCCGAAACGGCTTGACCGATTTTTATGAAATTTTATATGCATATTCAGTAGGTCTGAGAATCGGCTACTATCTATTTTTCATACCCCTAAATGGTATTAGGCAGGTAGGTAGGTAGTAGGTAGGTAGGTAGTAGGTAGGTAGGTAGTAGGTAGGTAGGTAGTAGGTAGGTAGGTAGGTAGTAGGTAGGTAGGTAGTAGGTAGGTAGGTAGTAGGTAGGTAGGTAGTAGGTAGGTAGGTAGTAGGTAGGTAGGTAGTAGGTAGGTAGGTAGTAGGTAGGTAGGTAGTAGGTAGGTAGGTAGTAGGTAGGTAGGTAGGTAGTAGGTAGGTAGGTAGTAGGTAGGGTAGGTAGGTAGTAGGCAGATGCTAGGTAGGTAGTAGGCAGGTGCTAGGTAGAAAAAATTGCATTGCAACGCATGCGGGGTACAGCTAGTATTAATATAAGAATTCCGTCTTTTCAATTATTATTAAACTACACTATCTTCTTGTACCGTTTCGCTTTTGTTTCTTCACGGAGTTCAAACACTATGTAGAGTGGATTTTGTATACTATAGACCCTATAGAGTGTCTGATATCAGATCTAGTTCAAATAAAAAATGTAGGAATACCAACAAAATGCATTAGTTGTGGGCAAGCCACAGATTTAACGGGTCGCGTTAGTAATTTATGCGGCGAATGAAATTGATTTTCGATTACAGGATTACTATGCATAATACTTATATGCAAATATCACAGATACGATTAGTATAATCTCTGCAGTGTGGCTGCAGTAATAATAAGATTGTTTTTTTTTCTGTACCACTTTTTTTTTAAATATAATCATAAGAAAAAAATAAAATCTGATAATTAATTGTTATTCACTGCTAGTCAAAGTCCTCACAAGACTTTTACTATATCCGCATTGACAATATTATTATTTATTGAATACAGAATAAAAGGAAAGGAAAATTACTTTTATTATTTCTCTATTTTATAGTATTTAAAACAAAATAATTTATTATATACGTACTTATTTTATTATTTCTTCAGCTATCTCTACAGCTAATAAATAAAGTTTCATGTTGTATATTTATGATGTAGAAATCTTTACTGCCGTGGTGGTAATTGTAATCATCCATGGCAACCATAAGACTTTCTACATCATGTACATAAAAGTAACAAAAATATACCTAAATTTCTACTAACTCTATCAAGTCACTATCACAGTTTCAACGTAGTTCCACAATTATACTCGTACTCTCATGCGGCAACAATTAAGAATCTTCATTTTCATTAAGCGTAATGTTTAAGATTCGGTTCAGTATGTCTATTCTGTTAATAATTTCGGTGACAGGTGAAAGTGAAGTGACAATAAAGCTCACTTCAAAAGTGAACCCAATTGGCCTTGATTTAGAATTCAAATTCGAGAATACGTATTTGACATCTCACCGCGGATTCCGCTGTCGAGACATGAAAATAATGTTACAGAATAGCACGGCTGATATCACCACTATGGTGCTGTAAGACGATTATGTAAACTATTGTCATTCCGCTAGGTGTGGCAGCTTTGCGTAAAACGATAAGCCTGAAGTAAACCTGCGCGAGTAATTTTGGAGGAAAATTTAAATAAACGACACACGTATAGACGATGTGAAGTCTGCAGTAATACTGAGATAATACGCCTTTATTTTCTTAGCAGTAGAACTAATTTTTGTTTTTCAATTGTTACTCGTAAGTTCAATGTACTTACCTACTTACAACGTATTCAGATTTGCTTACGTGTATACAAAAGCTTTGTGGATGTCTATTCGGACAAATATTGAGGATCAGAATTATTAACTAGGTTTGACAGACGTGACCGTAATTTAAATATATTTACGTAAAGTAATTAATTTATGTCGTGGTGGCCTAGCGGTTCAATGAACGGATTTGTATGCACAAGGTTGCAGTTTCGAACCCAGGCAAGTACCAATGTGGCTTTTTCAAAGTTATATGTACTTTCTTAATTATTCTAAGACACTTCTGACAAACGGTGAAGGAAAACATCGTGAGGAAACCTGGATTCCAACATTTGGGATCTGAAATCGCCAATCCGCAAAGAGCAAGCGTGGCGATCAATGCTCGTGCCTTCTCTATATGGGAAGAGGCCTGTGCCCAGTAGTGGGACGTTTATAGGCTGGATTATTATTATTATAAAGTAATTAATAATTTACGATATAGACTGCGAATGTTAATAATAAGCGTCAATGAGATTACTGAAAAGTCATAAATAACTTGAGAATTTATAATAGAAGTAAATGTTTTCAGACCACTTAGGTACCTACTAAACTATGGCATAATGTAGCTGTCAAAATAGAGAGAATAAAAAAAGAGTCATAAAAATTGTCATCTAAAATTACTTTCTCAAAATAGAACCCATTAAAATAAGCCGCTTTGAATGTCTAATAAATAACACTAAAGAAATATTTTTTAAACTGAAAAATAATATAAGAGCTATTAACAGTAACAAAAAGAGTTGAGATTACATTTAGGACTGAAATAAATTTTCTTTAACTGTAACATATTAATGAAATCTGAAAAAAACTCGAGCATCAAGCATTTATTTTGCGCTTAAGTACTGTATTTTCGTTCACCACAAACGGATTGAAGTAGTCGCTAGTTCGCTACCGTCACTAAGTGGTGTGCCCAAAAATCCGATTTACGTTTGATGGCAACTATATAAACGCAAACAGGTGAATGTTTGCTCAATGTAATAGCTTTTGATCCTATTTTATGTGCCACTGTGAACCAACACAGCAAACTAATTACTTCTCAAAAATACCCCGCAATTCCGCATTTGGAGGGTTATACACTATACTGTTAGTTTTTCAAGGTTGGTATAGAATGGGTAGATTAATTAATTTGTTAATGAAGATTCAGGTACGTTTTCAATCCTCGTTAATGTTTTGAGAGTGAAACTTTTGTAATTATTTCATTAGGACCCCCTATTAAGTAGGTCTGTTTGTAGTTCGCGAAATTAATATGTTATGTTATGATTTGTTAGCTTTTGTTAGCAACCGTGTTGAAATGTTTACACAAATAATGGCATTTATAATGAATGAAATTGTGTTCGGTGCGAGTTGTACAGAAATAAAAATAAATCTTACATGGTGTCTAGGAGTAATCAAAGTAACAATTTAGTATTATACTTAAGCATATAATATTAATCGATCTAAATAATAATTACGTTAAATCCTGCTAAATAATTCCAGCCTATGCTGAAATCAATTCATTACATATTAATGATTATACAACAAATTATTTTTAGAATAGAAAAATAGCATTAAATATATACTTTAAAAAAATACAGCTGTTGTGTAATATTGTAGGAATGAAGCATTACGATGAACGATGAAGATTTGATGTACTTCCTCAATTTAAGCTCAAAACAATGATCACGCACAACTCAATAAAAAAGTCCTTTTACCCAAAGAATTGGCATTTTGCGGGTAGAATCGACCAAAAAGGACGTGTGAATGTGACAGTGGGCAAGAAGGGCGGAACGGAAGCCATTCTCGTCACCTGTCGCGCTCTCAATTGCAACGCTCACGAAGTTTCGCACGCAAACAAACCGGCGTCGTTCGATAATAGAAATCGGTTGCGATGTTGGTTTGTCGATCGTATGCGTTTTTGGTTGATCGTTTTAAGTGTATTTTTGTTTGGTTTTTGCTGTGTACTACCTTTTCATAATCTTACATGATTTATAACATGATTGTACAATAAAAATATGTTGCAGAAATTGAGGACTTATTATTTTTTATTATTATGTTGTTTTTTGAAAAGTATTTATTACAAATGAGAACACATTCATAAAGTATCAAAATATGTAAATTTAACACGCTAGCAAGTGAATAAATTACTAAAAAAAATAGTTTGTAAACACCTATATACTTTTATATCGATTTTTACACAAAGTTTATAGTAACTTGTTAAGTAGAGTATTTCTTAAGTAAATATCTTAAAGCTTAATAAAGTATCGAAGCAATAATATTTCGGATAAAAAATTCAATGTCCTAAAGAACTTAGATCAAAAGTGACATTATTGTATAAACCAAACTTTAATTAAATATTTTCAAAGGAGTAAATATGTTAAGCTCAAATACAAAATAAAAAAAGGTTCGACATTATTATCTTTCCGCTTGGTTTCATCGTTAGAAACAATATTAATAAATTGTACAGAGGCTTAATAAAGTGTCTCTCATTTTATAACATAATTAATGGAGGCGTTTCGAATAATCTTCATACTTGTCGCGGAATAAAATGTTAAACGTGGAGTACAGTCAAGTTTAATAACTGAAAAGTTTACGGAAACGGTAAACATATAACGTCATGGAGTATTTTCTTTTATAGTACTGCCATATATTCACCACAAGTATTAGTCATTTAAGTATAATCAGTACCTTGTACAATTTAGTTGCTGACATTTCAGTAAGAACACATAAATGAATGGGAACGATGTTTTTTTCTTCATGTCTTTAATTTACCGGTTTTAAGGCGATACTTAATGCGAACGCTGAGTCTCCTTGTCAATGTAATATAATTTTTACCTGATAGATCTACTGGAAAATACCAAGACCTACCTTATAAGCTTCGTACCTATGTATCACCGATTAGGCATTGATAGATTACAAATTATTAAGAAAGTTTTGTAAATGGTTGTGATTGTAGTATTGTAATTTTTTCTTTAATTTATAATCTCGACATACTCGTACATTTCAAACTAGCAATGTTCATAATCATACGGTAACATAGGCGTATATGCAGTCTTTTTTGTTATATCAAATATTTCACGCTTCACAGCGCATATTTCCATCGACGCATGCTTTCACTATGAAAAATGGATGATGTTAACTCGCAGTGAAACACGCTGCAATAACGTTTCTGACCAATGAGATAGCTTAGCATTCGTCATCATCACGTGACGTGACCCATATGATACATACATGCCTATAAAACTGATCACTTTATGATGTCTATTTTTTTATTTACTTGTAACTTATTGCAAGACTTGACTAAAGCAGGAAACATACTTTCTACCCTTGACTATAAGAACGCTGGTTGGTTGACATAGATCGAAATTAACCGGACTAGTGGGAAGTAGCTCAGGGCAGGGGAGGACTAAATTAGGGAGACCTATGCCCGGCCGTGGGACAGCTAATAGGCCATTAAAAATGAAATTCGCCCACACCAACTCCACGAAAATAAAATAGTTGAGACACAATACATCTATTGATCCACATTTTTCTTTGTTTTCTCCAAATATCTGTGCCGTTTATAAGGCCATTTAATGAGATGGATTGAATGAAACAAACATTGAATAAGATTTGCCTTTGAAGAAGGTTGAATAGCAACTCCTTGGTTACAAAATCCAGTGTCTATTCAAAAGAGACGGTTTAAGCGATACTGATAACATTTAGCTCTCACTCGATTGGTTTCAATAATCAACGCCTTAAACTTCATATCGAGTTTAATTATCTTATCGGTTTTATAGTCCAATAGACAGCTACTGTTATTCACTCTCCGTCTATAATGGCCGGTTAGAGATATTTTTTAATATTATAAAAATATATTTTAGCGAAAGGGGAAATTGTATGCTAATGAAATTGTTGTAAGCAGTTTTCAATGACAGGTAAATAGTAGGTACCTATTAGGCCTTATTCGTACCCCAAAAATAAAGCTTAAGTATTAACAACGATCACTGATCACAATAGCTTATTTATATAGGTTAGACAGGTTTTTTTTTCTATCTGTACTACACAAAAATCCATGATACTCTCAAAAACAGAAAACCTAGGAAAGCTTTGAGAACATCACAAAATTTTACCCGACCATCATTGAACGGGTTAGCACTGGTCTCTTTGTCATAAATTGCAAATAAAATCCTTTGTCATACATTGACATAGACTTGTTACTGTGTTTTTATTTCGAACCATGAGCTGTGGTGCAATATTGATTCGTTGGGACTGAAAAAAGAGAAATTATTTCGAAACTTTTAGTCAAGTATGTTACATAACATTTAGCTGATTGTATAATGGTCTAAACATCTAAATGCTTAATTCATATATCTGAGTCACGTGACTGTACAATGTACCTACATACTTATATTTCAATTATTTTGTTGAGTGTCTTCAGGTAGTGCTATTAGTCCCCTTACAAGACAAATTTTATGTCTAATTTTAAAAGTTATGCCTATCATAATTTCGATTTTATTATGAATATGTAGTATGTATGTATCTTTTAAAAAAGAATGATAGTAATTTTTCTTTACTTTTCAATAAGAATATAGTGAAAATGAAAAGATACATACATGACGCTACATATTCATAATAAAATCGAAATTATGGTAGGCTTAACTTTTAAAATCAGACATAAAGTTTGTCTTGTAAGGGGACTAATAGCACTACCTGAACACACTCGGAAAATGTATGTCAGTCACTCAAGAAAAAATACCTAGAACACCAAGCTAAACGAAAGGTTTGCATAGTAACAAAACATACGAGTGTGAAGCTTTACAAAACATAAATACTGCACGTTAGCCTTCATGGCAGTGTGTCCGTTATCCGGTGGGCATTAGCGACTCTGACACTTCATTTATCTTATTTGCTGCTCGGTTAATTAAGTCTCCCCGCAGAGGTGTCGTAATTTCGTTGCTGATTTGTTAATTTTCCAAATTATGTCCTAAATATAACATTTGATTTTATGTTTGTTAACATGTGTTTTGATTAGAATTTAGAAAAGCTCTTTGAGTTAAATAGATTGGGGTTTGTTTAATGGGTGTGAGAGTTCAAAGTCCTTTTGAGATAGTTTTAGTTCACGTAATACAGAAAATATAAGAGCCTTGCTAGACAACTATACCGAAACGACTTACTATCAAAAGTTTTATATACAAAAGTAGCTACTTAAATCCTTTAACTTTCAATTTAAAAACAAATAACACGCCGTAGCACAACTGACATTTACTTACTCAGCAACCTTTATTGATCTTAAGCAAACACAAAATTACGTGGAAATCATAAATTCATCGGCTAGAACGGAGAGAAGAGAGAAGGCCATAATACCTAAAATTAGAACAATAACAATCCATAACATCAACATTACCAAATACTAATTTAACGTACTTCCGAATAGCAGCACAAAGCCAAATTAATCCAATATTGTTAAATACAAATGGTTATATCAGTATCAAAAATAGCTGTCGTGTATCGAACAAGATAATCAAATACATTTCAGATATAAAATACATAACGTATGAAATGAAATTGTTAATAATGAAAATAAAAACTGATTTCAATACTTTAAAAATCATCCTCGTAAATATGAAAGTTTGTTTATCAGTTTGTCACCTCATCACTAGTGTTGAAGTAATTTTACGTAGATATATGCCTATGGCCTGAAGACCGACTTTGTCTACATATTGTATTTTGCGTGACAATCCTGAAAGCAAACGGAAAACGTCACGGAGTTAATATACCTATTTTATTTTGATGATTTATAATAATAATAATATTCCGGGACAATTCACACACGGTTATCTGATCCCAAGCTAAGCAGAGCTTGTGTTATGGTAACCAGATAACTGATAAACATACTTATATATTTATAAATACATACATATTATAGATAAATTACACCCAGACACAGAACAAATGATCGTGCTCATCACACAAAGATTTGTCCTGGGTGGGAATCGAACCCACGACCACCGGTATAGCAGTCAGGGTCACTAACCACTAGACCAACAGGGCTGTCAAATTTAATTTAACTAAATAAACTTAGCTTACTTCTAAAAATACATTATTTTCCATATCCATTACAAGCCACTCAGTAAACTTATTTGGCGACCACAATATTCCACATAAATTAAATATTATACATCAACATAAATCTAATTGTCTCAAATTCCTGTGTAATGTAACGGACCACAAATAAACCTCAGATTATAACACCTACTAATTACGTTCAGTAATTACATATCAGTTAATTAACGTAGCAATTATCAACAGCGGTTTTGACACTGGTTTTCAAACGGATTGAACGCCTACGACCTTATGACGACATTAGTCGCGCAATTTACTAAGGACCTGTCTGTTTTTACACGACTGCCCAAAAAGGAGTGTTATGTTTTCAGGGTTCATGTATGTATGTATGTATTTATGTATGTTTGTTTGTGAGTTTCTTTATTCCACCATAACTTCTGAAAGGCTTGACCGATTTCAATGTTTGTGGTAACATTAGAAGCTTTGAGTTATCCCGAGTGACATAGGCTATGTGGACATTAAAAAATGGTCAAGTGTGAGTCGAAATCGCCTGCAAAGGGTTCCGAACGATATTTTTTTTTGTGTTGTGTCATGTTTTTTTGTTGTTCACTAAAAGGTATTAAATAAAAAAAATATAGTAAAAAAAAATAAAAAACACGCCTGCCATGTCAAAAAAAATTAAAAACAAGTCAAATATTTGCAGTCGGGGTCGGTTACTTGGAACAATTCATTACAGATCCCCCGACTGCAAATATTTGACTTGTTTTTATTTTTTTTTGACATGGCAGGCGTGTTTTTTAATTTTTTTAATTATAATTTTTGTAAAGTATGTTATATGTATAACATATGACATTTAAAGTTATGATCGCTTATTTGTCGAAACTAGCCTTAGGATGGCTTTAGGCTAGGTGCGAGCCCGGTTGTTCGAACGATAAAGAAGTTAAGCCACGCTCGCCGCCTTTGGTCCGTGAATAGGTAACCATTTGGAAACATACTGAAACTCCCTTCATACTTCTTTCTCTTGTCAAATATTTTATCCGTCGTTCTTAGTTTCATATATTATAATCTAGCCTATTATAACCTTCCTCTAAGATGAGTCTGAGAGTACAAAAAAAAAACTTTTGAAACATAGCTACGTATTTTAGAGACTAAGTTAAAATTATGATTGAAACCTAATTCAATAAAAGCCATCACAATTCTTATATAAATTCCTTTGTACAACCAATTAATTGACATCTCACAAAACCGAAGATTTATTAAGCATAAAGAATGAACTTTTAAATTCATTTTAGGTTTCGAAAGTATCAAAAGTTCTTAAGTAATCTCGATTCATGTCAAAACTTCGTAATAAAGTAACAACGGTTATTGAGAAAAAAATAATTGAAATCCTTTGGAGGCGTGCTTCTTCTTCTTTGGCTATTTCAAACCGCTAAGGTGTGGACCTCTTTCAGTGTATGCCATTTTTTAACCTTCGTAGTTTTCGTTCAGCGTACGGGCACATTTTTATGTATCCTTAAGTCAGTCTTCATATCGCAGTACCCGAATACGGAATAACAACCAATGTAAATGTCAAAAGTCATCGATTTGTCCTGAAACTTAAATCTCCCGCACTCCGAACGCGGGAGCTATATATCGACCAATGAAAACGGCTATCGCATGCGTTAACAAAAAAAGATCCCCGAATGCGGGACCTAACGACCAATGAAAATGAGCCTTCCCTAGTTTGGCAAAATATGTAAAACTTATGTCTATTTTCTGGTGTTTAACCTTCGCAATTATTTTAGGCCTGTTGTCCTTTGGTACGCCTACTGGATAGTGGTCACACGCTTAGGACTCATTTAAATAATAAATGGAAAGGTAAACTATCCTAGAATGGTGCTATTATGTTAAACGTCACACTTCACACGCGTGTAAAACTTTTAGTTGGAAACTTACTCTTTCAAATTATAAGATATAATATTAGATTTTTTGTAACAGCATGCATAAATTAATTGTCATAGGGATTACCGTTGTTCCAAGCTATTACGCTTTTGGCATTGTGAGTTTGGTCAGAAAACAGACTAAGGATCATATTATAGAAATTTGCCTTATTAAATATATAGGTACTTATGAGTATTGTCACTGATTTAGCTAGACTAAAATTGTATTAAGTTAAAGATACATACAATATTAATAAAACAAGATAAATTAATTAAAGGGAAGAATATAGACAGAGAGACTCTAAAAAAATATTCTGTTCTTAAACATACAGATATAAAGTTTCTTATATTTCCCAGAGGAGTATTTACCCTCCTTTCTTCAGCCAAACACCAAGAATTTCCACTAGCTGCCATATTGTTCTTAAACATTGCTATTTTAATATAAACTTACAATTTGTATTTGATCTCAATCCGATTTATCATATTGCTCTAAAATTTCGTAATAAATTTTATTTCAGCATAGATTTACAAACCTACTTCAAGAAAGTATCGAAACAATAATTTATGACGGCAGTAATGAAGCGTTTAATAAAATATGAGACAATTTAAACCGAAAATTAAATATTTTCCTTAATACGTGATAATATTTGTATAGAGATTTAGTCCAGCGTTTTGCAAGCGCTAGATATTCCTTTAAACCTATATTTGCAAATCCACTAGCTATTACAAAATAAGAATCGATTATTTAAGCACTCACCTCGCACGAAGTTCGAAATTCAATTAAATAATAAGTTCATCATCATCAACAGCTGGACATAGGCCTCTCCCATTGCGCGCCACTTAGTTCTATCCTCGGCATCTCGCATCCAGCTCCTGCCAGTTAAGTTCGAGTTCATAAACTAACAAAAATATGTTCAAGATTATTGCAATAATCATACTATTTAATTCATCAAATAAGCTCAAGGATAGCCAATAATAAATACACATAGTTACAATCCACATCCGTGAACTATTATCAGCCGTACAAAAATACCAATATAAGCTTTTATTTCTTTGGCATTGATTCGATATGGATTTCTGACTGACACAATGGACGAAGCCGGTCGGGCCAGTGTGTAATAACGAGGAGTGTTCATGCAGAATTGTGGTTTATTCAATAGAAGGCCAGTTGGATTTATGTAACGTCCAACCAACCGATATAATGTACGCACTTTATTCGTTTGTCAATGTTTTCTGGAGCCTTAATCTTGCCTATTTTTTCTTCCATTAGTCTGTACATGGTATTACTGATGATTAATTATACGTTATGTAAAAAAAATAACTGGTTTCAATAAAATGAGTAAATGGGACCACCTGAGAGCTGATGACAAAATAATTTTCGAAATTGATCCATAATTTACTGCCGGAGATATTGTTTAAAAACAAATACAAAACAAAAAATATATATATGGTCGTATTGAAAATCTATTCCTTTGGAAGTCGGTTAAAATACTATACAAACGATTTTGCTTCTTTAAATTTTGCGTCGCGATTTTATGCACGCTAAAGTGTATTTTAGAAGCAATTTCCAATTTAGCTCGAGCTTGTAGTTTGTTTTCCATCTTGCGATACAGACTTGTTGGATGAGCTTCATATTCAGAGCTTACACAAATATATTCCGTTTCAAGACAAATTAATGCTGTTGAAGGCACAAGGCAGAGCTCAGAGTCAAAGCCGAGTTCTATCCATTGTTCGCCCGGCGTTTAGTCTTCAGACAATTTGTATTATTTTTAAACAGTATTGTTACAATACGGTATCAGGTCTACAATTTAGTACTTCTGTTTTCTCGTACCTAAGTCCAAATTGGGCTCGTTAATAATGTAAGTATTTTCCTTTTACACTAATTTCGTAGGTAATATTTAGCTAAGTAAATATCTTACCCGATAATTTGAAACCCCACTTCATAACGGATATTGCAAATAAGGAGACGGTGAGCGAGTAATAATACGATATTATACCTGCCATTTATACTGATAACTCCAACGAAAAGATGGCGGTCTACGAAGGAACTAAACACGGAATTTCAATTTTCATTTCCATTGAGTTTTTTAGGGAAATTTGAATTAATGTTATTCGGAAATGCCGCATTGTAGGTATTAGTTGAAACTTGCGTTCGTCATTATCAAAGGAGTTTCTCGTTGTTGTTTGTGGTAGAGTTTGAGAGATGTGAGCGAACAAATCTTAAGTGCTACGTCACCAAACGAACTTGAATGACACATCAGTACTTACTTGATCAAAGCGCCTGTAGTTGTATAACTGTCTGCGTTAAATTACACTTTGTTTCTGTAACTACGAATTGATGAATTTATCTCGTATCTGTAACTACAAGTTAATGTATTCGTGTCGCATTCAATTAATAAAGTCGTTATACTCTATATAGGTATTTAAACTGATGTTTTGGTTATAGGAAAAAAAAAAAATACTGAATGAATATTCAAATCCTCCAAATAAATATCATAAAGCAAAATTTCCATTTCTAGTATTATATTTTTGTTATTTCATTAAATAAGAATTGAAATTTCTATATATAAAGTTTGATAAAAATACCGCCATATTGGCAACTAATTTCACGAATGGCAAAATAAACCCAAATCAAATATTAAAACGGGTACTCTACCTATCCATACTCAACCATAGGTATGACTAAAACCGTATGTAAAAAAATCCTTTTATGGAAGGCTGTTGGTGACACGTGGAAAATTGTAGCCATGAA
This sequence comes from Autographa pulchrina, assembly GCA_905475315.1. Classification (NCBI taxonomy): domain Eukaryota; kingdom Metazoa; phylum Arthropoda; class Insecta; order Lepidoptera; family Noctuidae; genus Autographa; species Autographa pulchrina. The sequence continues at coordinate 6,155,022 of FR997773.1, forward strand.
TAATGGTTAGGCGACAAGTTGTCAACGAAGGATAGCCGGGATGCGGGGATAAGCTCCAGTGACCCGGCACGATTAAATATTGTGATACACTCTGACTCCTAATGTACCTATGCTTATATGAAGTCAGGTTGGTTAAGTTTCCGAGCCCCAGTTTTTGACCTATATTTGAAATTTATAGAACACGACAGTAGGACAACCTATACAAATATGCATGATGTTCAAATGTTTTGTCGAGTTTTAGGTTAAAAAGACAGTTTATTTATTAATTTAGTTATGTGTAATTGGAACTTTGAGAAATATTAACTTTGTCTTTATAAAGAAAACGTCTGAAAAACAATATAGAAGAACAATGGCTAAGCGTAAAAAAAATACCGTAAGATTCTACTTACACAACGTAACAAATCTGTTCATTAGATCTGCCTATAAATAGGCGGATCAGTCTATTACGAAAGAAGTAAACTGGAGGTGATTGGACGGAGACGATAAAACGCCGTTCAAAATTATTATCGCATCTGGGGAAAGATTACTTGAAAAAAAAAAAGTCGTAGACACAGTGAAGGGACGGAACAAAATGAAAACGAGTATTAACCGACATTCGGAAATGTTTAGGATGTACGTCATAGAAAATGGGGTTATATAGAAGATTACAAGCCTAACTCCGTTTCAGTATGTCTTTGAGTCAATTACGGGACCGAAAACGATAACGTACCCCGCCTTGCAAGCCCCCGAGGACATATAGCATTCATGCGTTGTTATTATTAATTCTTTCGATCTACGTAACGCAGGAACAACGCGGAAACGGGAATAAGTACAAGACATTTAACGTATTAAAACGTAGTTCGTAAAAAACAACTGACACACAACTGATTCTCAAAAACGAGTTATACCTTAGAGTATAGATAAGAAACTAAAGAGTGAGCCTATCAGTGTATGAACCGTGAGCACTAGTATGAACTAGTTTTATCGTAAATTTTGTATCAAGACGGAGCGCGCCGTTTGAATAAAACTATCTAAAACCCTAATATTATCCTAACAATGTCGAAACCATCGATATTTTCGCATATAAGTCTGTCGTTGCGCGAAAAATAACTTTAAATCAGTAAACGAATGTACTAGATACAGACAAAAAGTGCTCTCGCTTGGCACAAAGGAAAACTAGCGATACAATCGGTCTATAGTTATCTATAGTCTAAGAGTTATACCAAGTACTTGTAATAACATTCCTAGACATATTCGTTCGTATTTTATCTGGAATTTAAATTCATGCCTCATTAAACCCTATTTAAAAAGTGCTCGGACGTTAAAATTGGTCCCCAAATTACAACTTGATATCGTCCACAGCCGATCCGTTCCGTGTTGTTCGAACGATTTATTTAACAATTTATGGCGGCTAGAGAATCTGAGTCGAACTGGATTTATTAAGGTAAGCCTCGCAAGAATTTATTACGCCGTCATGCTCTTAAACATCGAATGAAAGAAACCGTGTTTGAACAACAAATTTAATAGACTCGTTAAAACGGTTCGTTGCTTCTAACAAACTGTTTTATCCTTGTTATATTTTAAACGCGAGCTTTTCTATGTTTGTTGCTGAATTACACTAATACGGCAAAATAAATGTTGATGTTGTTTCTAAGATTTCTTTGTTAGGGGTGTAAAAGTGGACTTAAAACGTTTTTAATGAATAAATTAATAGGAAAGTGAGTAACAACTTTTCATATTTTTATAACTCCTATAAACTTTTAATTATTTTTTCTAGTCAAGTCTGTAACCATCAAGGTAATTTTTTACACAGTTAATCCTTTTTTCTACACAACTCAAATAGGTAAACGAGATCAGGGGAAATTCCTTAATTAAATACAGATCTTGGGAACGATATGTTTCTGTTCGAGTGCATATATCGTTTTAAGCTTAGTTTCACATGACCATTACTGAAAACGATAAAACTGAAGTGACCAAAAAATTACTTCGTAGCAGAGTCGTGAATGGATCCTTAAATTATCAGATGGGACTCCTCATCTTTCTAACTAGAAAAGTCATAAGTCTAAAACAAAAAGAATACTCGCACATGGACCCTTGGAGTTTTTAATCATAGTTTATAGAACAATGTTTTAATTACAGTTCTGTTGCCGCATACCGATCGATTCTGAGCATTAAATCCTTTAATTGGAGCCCTTCGTTAGCTATAATAATTCTCTTTGGTTTTTTCCTTACAATTATTGTAAGATCCTTTCCGTATTCTGTTTTGTAATCCTTTGTAAAATTTTCGTTTGAAACAATTCTGTAATGATTAAAGAGGACATTTATTTCGTTCTTTAGACACGAAGTTTGAACGGTAATGATTTTGTCGATTAAATATAATTTTTGTTCGCTTTTTGGAATAGATGAAAGAAACACTTAATAGTTAAGAAGTGCTGCGAGTTTCAGGAAAAGATATTTGTAAAACATTTTATTAATAGGTTTACTTCTTCCTCTTAATTTAATGAATTGCCATTACGAAAGGTTTTTTATTAAAAAAGAAAAATGTAGTAAAATAAAAATAAAAAATCTTAGTTCTGATAATTTAATTACTTAGAAATATGTAACATTATTATCATTAAATTAGTAACTTCAATTCTTCTTCAATTACATCAAAGTTATGTCACGGACTTACGATCTTTTAGACCTCAATAACCATTTACAGATCCTATCTACCCCTACTAACAGAGGTATGCAACACCTCTGTTACTCGTAGTTTCAAAGTTATCTCACTAAAACTAACCTAATCAAATATTCTCGCTAGCGCCACAGCTGAAGACTAACCAATATGTAATCGGTCTGGATATTTATTGCTGGTCAGATCTGAAGAAAACGTCGACACGAAAGAAAAAGAGCGTATCTAAATCGTATAGTTACACTTAAGTACATGTTTACGTATGTGTGAAGCCAATATCGTTAAAAAATAACAGAAGGGTGAAATACGATAATAGCATTTTGTGGATCAGGGATAGATAATTTACATCGATCCCTGGATGGTGGAGTGCCATCAATACAGCTAGGGCTGCAATTAGTTCCCCCGGGATTCTCCCACACGGGATATTTATTCCTTGGCCCATGTTTACTGATTGCCATTCAGATCGAATGAAACTACATTCCTGTATCGATTTGCGGTTTAAAGAATTTATCGATTCAAAAAATTTAAAGCGATTTATTGAACAAGTAAGTGAACGTTTTGCTTTTGTTTGGATCTAACATAAAAAGGATCTAAATTGAACTGTATTTTTATTATATTTTGGTATGATTGTTATTTGAGTAGGCAGTGGGATGGATAAATAAACGTATAATAATTTACTTTCAATGAATTGAAAATGTTGCCTTTTCTTTCATAAATATCAAATCGAAATATTCAAATTCACACAGAGGCTTAGTAAATAAAAAAGGATTTATATTATTGAAATATAGTAATTTTAAAATATGGTCGTGGATTGTTTATGTAAAAGTAGTTGTTTTTTGTTCTATGCAGAACGGTACTGTGTTACTAAAGATATAAGTTTATTATTTAGTAAGAAGATATAAACTCGCAGTTTGCACTACGAAGTGCGTTTCTCCTTGAACAGTTAGAAGTTTCGTACTGACAGTAATTGCAAAACTTTAAGCGTCACAAAATTATAGTCCGTATTAATGTAAATGTATAGAGATATATAATTTAATGTTACTTATTTTGTTTTGTACTACAAACAGACCATTTGGTTGGCTTTTTGATTTTATTGTGTAAAGTGTAAAAAGAATATTGTGTCATAAGCTGTTACATCCGTAATTATGTAGAGAATGGTATTTATACACGTATAGTCAGTTGTAATGCGGAAACATAATAATATGTTTTGTTAAAATTCTTTTGCGAAATATTTAAATTTACTCGATTGTACCTACCTACTTATATCACCCACATAATTAAAAGTAAGGACTATAAGAAGTAAAAATAATCTAACATTGCCGACCACATCTCTAGAGACAAAACAAGCCAACAAACTACTTATTCACACAAAAAAACTTAACAAATAACAAAAGCGAAATCAAATATTCGCAAATTTCCACGTCGTTCGTTTTCCAATAAGTCAGAATTCCATCGTTATTCTTTAGGTCCCTGTCGTATTTTCCTTCGAGTGCAGGCGCGGACAGGGGCTGGTTAAACTTCTGACGGTCGCCACGTCAGCGCCCCCGTAATTGAATCTTGTGGGTCCGATGCCGCGATTGCTTATGAAAACTGCTCGCTCTGACTTTATTAGAAATGAATAGGATTATTGGTTTGTGCGTGGACCTTTGGTATGCAGTGTGGTGAGATTTGTTACTTATTACTAAAACTTAGGCCGGTTACTGTCCCACCTGGGTCGAAAACCAAACTTATATAACAGACAAACAAGTGATGTTATTTGTGTAGGTACTTATGAGCTTTGAATATTTTTTTTAAATGCTTGAAACAGGGCTTAAATTTAATTGCTCAGAACGGAAATAGAGGGTAAAAAATAATTCATGTCATATTTTACGGTTTACATCCATCCAAGGCACAGTATGAAAAAACGTAAGGATAAAAATTGCCTACATACTAAAATCTCACAGTTTAAGCCTTTATCTGAATGATATAGAACCTCTTTAATATCCTACTAACATATATAACAGAATGTTTAATAGTATCACATTCTACATGCCGTTTACTTGCACAAGTAACACGGCATACATTCACTGCTTCCACAGATTATCTAACAATTCCAACGATCTATATTTTTCTTTCAAATATCAATATTGAAACAGGGAATTGTGAAACTTTCTATTCAATGATTCATTTTCGGATTGAGTGAAGTTAGAAATCTATTCCCGCCTGATTTGTCCGACGCGAAAAATAAATGCATAGTTGCGGTCTTTGTATTAAGAGGAAAGGGGAGCGGAGAGACTTTTGAAAATTCGGTTTTTGAAGAAAGTATTGCTGTCGCTCTAATTTCCCCCGCCCTCTAATTCGTGCGATAAGGACAACTGCAGCTCAGACCAAAAACTGACAAAAATCGAGGTTTGGCTCTTGTCTATTTTCTCCCCCAATTCTTAACCAATTTTAAAGATATTTCATATACTGCATAAGAAAAGAATAATCTGTGCCTCTATTTTTTCCTTTTTTCAATAATCGTTGCCAAATTTGAAAAAAACGCCTCTGAAAACTGCGTTCAAAATCGGCACTTTTTAGAAGGTTCTAGTTTCTTTAAATATAACTTATTTAAAAAAGGAATAGGGGCATAGATCTAGTTCATATTTATATTACTGCAAAAAATCATAGCCCTAAGTTCAGAAACCAGCGAAAAAACAGACGAGAACGTTTGTAGTATGGAGAAAAGTCCACTCCCCTTTCCTCTTAAATGAAACAGATGTTACATAAATAAATGAATATTATTTCCTTTATTACTTCTGGCTGAAAGATAAACAAATGAGTTGAAATAATAAAAATAATAATTTCCTGGGACAACTCACACACGGTTATCTGATCCCAAGCTAAGCAGAGCTTGTGTTATGGTAACCAGACAACTGATAAACTTACTTATATATTTCTAAATACATACATATATTATAGATAAATTACACCCAGACACCAGAACAAATGATCATGCTCATCACACAACATTTGTCCTGGGCGGGAATCGAACCCACGACCTCCGGTATAGCAGTCAGGGTCACTAACCACTAGACCATTCCACAACAAGGTATGTGTTGACAATACAATATTCTTCCTTAACAGAGTGTGAAATGATTTCTTTAAACATTATTTCAATAACAAATTTTAATTTATGTTCGCCTTTTTGTATTCTCATTGGACAAAACTCAGAAGAAGTATAAAAAAGAATTCCCTTTTGCTTTGCCGGTGTTAAAATACAAAAGTTACATCGTATTAAAGTTGTCAATTAAATTATGTTTTATGAAACTGATCCTAGCTAACTTGAAACTTGTTCAGTAAGACTGAAAAGAGTATTACGGTATATACTATTTGGTTTTATGGTTCAGAACACCACAACAAAAAAAATCTAGGGGTCCAAAGTCATTTATTTTTGTTATATTTTTGTGGGTTTTTCATGTTATCTATTTATTGTCTCACTGCTGGGAAAAGTTATTTTATATTCAATCACCAAAAGATTTTTTTATCTTTGTATGTATTATATGTAATAGAAAACGAATATTATTATGTATCGAGTCGTATTGATAGTAACGAAAAAAAAAAGTCCGATGAAGCAATCAAAGCCTGCGCTCAGGCTAACTGCAAAGATCTCTACAAAAAAAAAAACAGAAAAATAAGTTTTATACAATTCGCTTATACCATTTAAAAATACTCGGTACCTAACAACATTCCATTGTAAAACTCCTAATTTAGAAAATAATTTACATCGAAGCAGCATGAAAATACACTGAAAGCAATTCACAATAACCCTTTGATTTTCAAACAGAATACAAATGTAGTGTGATGTTTGCATACGTTTGACCGTGGACGCTGGCCACTGCAATAAAAACAAATCCCTTTAGGTTATGGTAATAGCCACTGCATTGCAATTGCAGTGACGTCATTTTGTTTTTGTCGTTAATTATTCTCTTTCTTCTGTTCGTTTGCTGACTGGCAAAACGATAACATTCTATTCCGGTAGTTTTATGCCAGTTTTGATGTATTTATTGCTTAGAATTTACAATTTAAACGGTTGAGCATAAGGTTTTTATTTTAGAAACGCAAAAGAGTTTTGCAAATATGAATAACTGTAATTTTTGTAGGTGATAGGGGTATAAAAACATACTTTTTAAACAAAACTCTATTCAATATAGCAGTATTACTGGTAACCCGTCATAAATACTTAATATTGAAAAACTTAGTATCCATTTGTTTTAGTTTCATCCAAAGTTTCTTTTAATTGCAGATTACCACAGACTTGTACAGAAAAGCGACGCAATTTCATTAACCAACCGCTTTCTTAATTAACAACAAAACATCTGCATTTATAAAAAACTTGTACAATCTTCTTAATATCCGCGTAGATTAAACCACAAAACGTTAAAAACTACAGCGTTAAACGAGAACACGAGTTAAGCAAATAAACCCATTTTCCTTGGGGCAATGGCCGCTCCGCAAATACAGCTCAGGAAATTCTTTTGATAGTCTCTATCGCAGACCGCGACCTGACTTATCAGACAATGGCTGCTTAAATCATTGGCCAAGAGACGGATCTGTACTTGACAGTTTTTATTTAATGTTTACTTTTTGCTTAATTATGATTAGAGGGTTTCAAAGAGGTTTTAATGATGCAGTTCGCTGTTGTTTTAAAAATATGTTTTGTTTTAAATGTCGAACGTATTTTTTATTGTTTTATGGGTTGACACCTATCATGTCATACTATTTAGTTGACATTAAAGTAAATAGATCTTAGTAAGATTTTTATACTACAATGTGTTACGTTGTACACTTTGATTATATAATGTCTAGATGGAGCGTCGCCCTACAATCATAAAAAAAAAACAAGACCACGATTTCAAGTGTGTGTTACCAGCTACCTATTACAAATTCTCCCATAAATCACATTAAATAAAGACTAATTTATAATAATAAAAAATATTTTAGTTTTATGTACTTATGTGGTATTATTCAGTTTAAGTGTATTTTTATTAAGTAGTTACTTTTTTAAATAATTAAAAAAAAATAGATTTGTGTGTTTGAATGGAGTATTAAATCAACTAAGTTAGTACAATATTTTGAGCAGTTAGGATTTTGAAATTTAAAATGAAAGATCACATCTCGTTAATTAGGAATGAGTTTTAATTACAGGCGATCGTTCGAAGTACATTAACAAAATTTTATAAAAGTAATGATAACCAAAAAATTTACCCTAAAAAATGGGAGAATAAGAAACAGAAACTGGCAACACTGATAAAATATGGCGTAATTTGGTAATCATAAAAATAACTAAAATAAATATGAAGTTTCTTGGTGTCTTGTCTACGGTGATAGGTGATGTGTTTGGTATTTTTTAGCCTTCCTTTATAATTCCGGCACACTTTAAAAGCACATACTGTCATCTTATCGCTGTAATGTGGTTATTCCTTAGAGCGCGTAAAACGTAGTGACACGAAAGCGGCACGATCTGTACTGGTTGGCGGGAATTGCGGGAAAGTACTTAACAACCAAATTTGGTTGTAATTTTTTGACGGGTCTCCGCGCACTTGACAGTCCATCTAGACATTATATAATCAAAGGTTGTACAGTCTTTATTATTTAATCAGGTGATAGTTTCAACGTCTAAATTAAATCTTGGTTTAACCGTTTATATTTATAATGCGAACATCAGCTATTTTAAAATAGTCATACAAGGAAAAAAGTCCTAAAACTAGAACTATAATAGAGGTTTTATCAAACATCTCGAAAATCATATTCCGGAGTCAGTTTAATATTCCATTCTAAACCTAAGTTCCCGACATCCAACAAAGGTATCTCGACACAAATTTCTCTGTGTCGTTGTTTACCAAAGCCACAAGAAAGCTCACCTTACTACTTTTAAACATGACACCTAGATAAAACATTAAAAAGGAGGGAAGTTACAAACTGTTGGTTTTACACACGTTGAAGGAACACGGAATATATTATACTCCGTGTATTCTTATCGTGTAAGTTACCGTCGAGTGCGGGAAATGGATTACTTTAGTTTCGAGGGTTGTCTATTTAATATGTAAAGGAAAAAGTGATGTACATTCGTGTAATGTACCTTTGTGTTTGACTGATTATTATCACTGGGAGCTAGCACGTTCTGCTAGCAAGGATTTTGGATTAAAGTTCGTGAATATAGAGCTACACGAGGTATATTTTGTTTACATATAAACCTTTTTAGGCTTTCATAGTTCGTTCGTTCGTTCATCGTTCTTATATTCTAGCCCTGGCATCGCACGGATAGATAAAACATTGATGCGCACAAACATTCCTCTTGAATCACTCTTTTCGTTGGTGAAACCCACATGAGAATGTGTTCGATAGTTTTTGAGTTATCGCTTTTAGACATACTGATAGACACGACGGGTGACTTTGTTTTATAATACTCATAGAAAAGTATAGGAATGTAGCATACAGCAATTAATTTAAGCAATCAATTCTCAAATGCTTACATAACTTAAATGTTTTCCTTCGTTCACAACATTAGTTGTCAATTAACATTTGTGTATACACATAGGCCATATTAAAGGCAAAGGGAAGAAATAAAGTAATTTGTAGACAATTATTTGATTTCTCTTTTTACAAATGTGTCTACTTATAACACCAATAAAACTATTCAATTCAAAGCGTACTGAACGTCTACAATATTCGTAAAACGTAGTCAAGTGTAAAGAACGCAAATAAATAGCAATCTTCCAATTGAGCGCGTTTCTGAAGCTTTACCGAAACACCAACATTCATTTCCGTGCATTCTGCTTTTCCTACTGAATTTAATTTAAAAGTATCATTGAGGTTCACAGAAGCTAACGCCGAGTGAAAGTTTGTGTTTGACTTTTTAACCTCTAATTTTATTTGTGATTAAGTTTCATTTTATGGCATTATTTTTTCTCTTTTTTTCTCTTTCAAGCATGTTCTTTTTAGATAATTAAATGCAAAAACATGTAATTGGTTAATAGTAGCTTAATTTGTTGTTTTGTTAGCTGTTAATACTGTATGTTTTCCAATTAAAAAAAAATAACTATTCATTGATATTTACGACAAATATTTGTGTGATGAGCACGAACATTTGTTCCTGTGTCTGGGTGTAATTTATCTATAAAATATGTATGTATTTAGAAATATATCAGTATGTTTATCAGTTGTCTGGTTACCATAATACAAGCTCTGCTTAGCTTGGGATCAGATAACCGTGTGTGAGTTGCACGGATATTACAACATGTATTTATATGCATATACATGTATTTTACTTAAACGAACTAGGATTGTGATTAAGTTAGTTGTTAAAAAAAATATTGGTACAAAATAGTGCAATTAAAAAAATAATTAAAAAAATTAAAAAACACGCCTGCCATTTCAAAAAAAATTAAAAACAAGTCAAATATTTGCAGTCGGGGGACCTGTAATGAATTGTTCCAAGTAACCGACCCCGACTGCAAATATTTGACTTGTTTTTAATTTTTTTTGAAATGGCAGGCGTGTTTTTTAATTTTTTTAATTATTTTTTTTTATTTAATACCTTTTAGTGAACAACAAAAAAAAACATGACACAACACAAAAAAAAATATCGTTCGGAACCCTTTGCAGGCGATTTCGACTCACACTTGACCATTTTTTAATGTCCACATAGCTTATGTCACTCGGGATAACTCAAAGCTTATAATGATACCACAAACATTGAAATCGGTCAAGCCTTTTAGGAGTTATGGTGGAATAAAGAAACTCACAAACATACATACATACATACATACATACATACATACATACATGAACCCTGAAAACATAACACTCCTTTTTGGGCAGTCGTGTAAAAAAAAGGTACAGTTAGATCCTATCTTTGTAGCCAATTCATTTCAGATAAAAAATAATGCTTTACAACACGAGTACTTCAATTGACCTCTTTTTATTTAAGTACTTTTTACGACTTACTGTAAATCCGTTTCCGCCCATCGATTTTCATCAAACCAATCGGCCTAAGTTATACACTGTCATATTTTAAAAATTTAAATGTAATATAAATGTAAATGTGTTTATATGCTATCAACTATAATTTTTCATTCAGAAGATTGTTAAATTAATGCAAAAGTTAGAAAGAACTCATTTATCTACGAAATATACCATCCATAAAATTGAAGAACAGTTCCAAACAATAAAGGAAAGCGTCGAACTTTAAAAGTTTTAATTTCGTTAGTCCAAGACTCACTGTCTTAAAAGCCAAGACTGAGTATTTAAAAACTTTGTATCAGCTTAATACAGTCAGTAACGACACCTATTAAATGGAGTAATAAGAAAATACGGGAAACGCCATTCAAGTGCATTAAAAGCATATCACTGAGTCTATACATCAGCCATTTTAAAGAAATAATGACCGTGCTTTGGGATTATGAACCTTAATTCAATGACTAACAGTTCAGTTTCCATCACATTCAAATTACTTTTAGGCCCTTTTCGGTAATATTTGTCATTCTAAAATGAACTTAAACACATGTTGTCAAAGTTGATAATTGCGTAATTAGTAATAACGTTTAATTCTCTTTCCAGATTGGCTTTAGTTTAGGACAATGTTGGAATTCCGTTTAAGGGACGCAAACGAGGAACGTAGTTTTTTGTCTATTTAAAAACAAATAGATCCTCGTTGATGCATTACATTGTAACTGCTTTGCATACTCTTTTGCCGAGACAGATTCATTTTAAACTCGTTTTGATACATAGGTTAGCTGACTTTAAGGTGGTTAAGATTTCCTACTAAATAATAGTGGTAGTAAGGATGATCACGGTTCATCGAAGTTTGAAACGTCGTTGGAAGTGTCCACTTTCATACGGTATATTCCACTTTGTTCACCGGAGGGATATCACCTGGGTGAACAAATGCGACCTTTTGGATTATTCGAGTAGATTTATATCACCCCTGTACTAAATGATATTATAAACATGGAAATTAAAGTATTTTTTTAGGAATCAGTTAATTGTAAATCAGGCATGCATACTATAAGAAAAAGCAGTAAGAATGTTAAATAAAAGACGTGTAATGTAGTAAAATACTTAAATTTCCATGTTCATATCATTTTGTATATGGGTGATAAAAGTCTACTCGAATAATTCAAAAGGTCGCATTTGTTCACCCAGGTGATATCCCTCAGGTGAACAAAGTGGAATATACCTTTCCTAAGAAACTCAAATTAGCGTAAATTTTATAAAAAATATCGATGTCAGATGATTCATCATTATAATATTTTTTGTCGAGAAATCTATTTATTAAATCACACAATTATGAACTGGGTTGAACTGTTCATCGTTACTTTGTGAAAGGTATAATTTTGATCCATTACCGTTGTTTCGTGAAACATGGCGAGTAAAGATAAGATTGTAATGAGTTTTTGTTACTAAATATAGAACTGTCTTCAGTTCCGTTGCGTTAATTAATTGAGATGTACTATAATTTGGTTGTAGGCGGTATTATTCTTACTAAAAGTATTTATAGTTTTGGCATACACAATCTGATGATGATTCGTGATTAATCTAATTAATCACTCGTAATTTAAAAATACATTTTAAAGGGCAATTTATCTTTGTAACTATACATATTCCAAAGAGTGTCGTCTATACATAGAGTCTAATCTAGTAAATAATACCTTGATCGAAGACAACAAAAGTAATAAATAACTAATACACAAAAAAAAAATATGTAGAAGCACGGTAACATTAACGACATCTACAATATCATAACTGAAGCTCATAATATTACCAAAAAAACAAAAAAACAAAAGCTACCACTAAATAGACTTAAACTCACTTATCTCAATAAAAGCTTTACCCGGATTTAGACTAAATTACTTCAGAAGAGCGATAGTCACGCGCACCGATAACTTGTTCTGAATTGCTGTAGTGTCACCTATAGCGCGGAAACAAGAGAACAACTACAATGCTGATCTAGATTGCGAGACCGAAATCTTGGTTTATTTAAATATAGTTCTAGTTGTTAAACTGAGTCTGCTAGCTCTATTTCTGAGGAACAATCATTGGTTTATGTATTCGATGTAATATTTTTGTGAATTGGTGCCGTAACAAAAAAAAAAACTATTTTAAAGCATTTATTTATTTAGTATCCCATCCTATCTTACCATTAAGTATTTTTTTATATATCTAATATATGAAATTCTTTATATACATAATGAAAGACCGATCGAGTTACATAGCTACTGTATTCTATAACTAATTCAGATTTCACTACAGTGCCTTTTATTAAAAAATCTTTGTCGGAACTTTGACTTTTGACTTTGACTATAAAGTATAACAAGGTGCGGCACCTGATACTGGTCTTTAAAAATCTCTACACAAGCATCAGTTATACATTAACCGAACCTTTTTCTGCTTTTGTATGCAATAAGAAATGTAGCAATATCTTCTTCTTTCGTGTGCATGTTTTCTTTTTGAGATTTGACCAGCCCTAGTGGAAATACATTAAATCACTTACTAATATGAACACCAATATTAATATCGTTACAGTAATATTATCGACTCGAAAAAGTACTCTTTCAAAATCATAATTCGGAACACAACAATAAGCTTAAATCATGGTTAACCTAATATTGTGATATTGCAAAAACTTGGTAACACTCTCACTCGACTTACACAACGATGCGGCGCTTGAGCGCCCTATACCTGTACCACGAACTCTTAAACCAGTACTGTTGACGTTGTGGAAGCGAGACAGCGCACTACATTACGCATAGCTGCATCTCGCTTACACGCCGGCAACAGGAGTTCATAATAAGCGCCCTGTTTTCATTCCATTCGCAGATCAACATGGAAATATAAGTAAACACGGATACAAAAATGAATAAACATTCGCTTGTATAACGTTAAGTAAATAGGCGTGTTGTATCCATACTGGAGACACCATGTTGATACATGTTTTGACACCGATCTGCGAGCTAGTCACATAAGAAGTAAATACAATAATGTTTTATTCTTGTAACTTGCGTACTATTACTTATAAAAAATATTACTTATGTCTACATGTAACTATGCTACGCGATTAAATCATTATACTGACGTTACAACGCTAATTAAATTGTAAGAGGAGATAGCATTTTTAATATTGCAAAGATCAACAACTAAACTGCTCCGTAAATTTAATAAAAATAAAGTGAGCTTGTTTTAAAAGTAACTGCAATAACTCTTTTTTGTTTTTAAAAAAACAGGTTGTAATGGAAAAGCGGCATTTTTCCGGTGTATTAATTTGTATTCCACAATTTTGAACAATATTTTTTTGTTTTCAATTTGCCCTCTAGCTACTAATTGCCTGTTTTATCCAATTCTCTCTGGGGTACAGTTTTAATTAATGTTATCAAATTCCAACCAATTTGCAACAAAACGTTAGAATTCACTTTGATTTATGTTTGTGTTCAACTTAAGCCTTATACTATGGCACAATTTGCAAACTGTGAAGGAAAACATCTTAAGGACACAAATAAAAAAAAGAAATAGCCGCAAGTCAGCAAACGCGGTGATCAATGTCTTCCTAACATGAGAAGTGGCCTGTACCCAGCAACACTTATAGACCGATATTATGATTATAGATAAAATATATTTCAATTGAAATAAACGACAGATTCAAGAAAATCAGATTCGTTACACCTGAATAAAGTATACAACAACTCCTAAAATTCAGTTAACATTTCGGTACAACTATATTCACTCGTAACCGTTACTATTAATCTCATGCGAGCGGAGCATCTGTTAGGATTGCGTGCTGAGCGTATATATGAATGTAAAATACCTTTGTCTGCAGCCTAAAACTTATGTATGTATATTGGTCACTCATATATGTATGTATGTGTATTGGTTGCAGATTGATCAACGACAGACACATGTTTTCGCCGACGTCGACGAAAGCGGCCTGGTGGCTGGCCACGTTTTTCAGTGTATTTGTTACTGGTAAGTAATATATTAACAGCATATTTATTTTGATTAATTAATATTTAATTTGACAGATTGTTTGTTTCTATCTATACATAAAAAAAAAGAAAAAATACTGTTCGTGTATTAAGAGTATGTATTGACATTTAGGATAAACAGAGCTAAACCTAAAATTAAAACCGTTTTTTGATTAACTATTTTTGAAGTGGTTCGTTACTTATTGTATTAATAAATTAAGGCCTAAATATGTGGCGACAAATAAAAAAAAAATACGCAGCAACTAGTTTTATATGGCGAGTTCTCTTGTATGTAGAGTTGTTTATAATGTACAACATAAAACAGTATGTTTAAGTAGTTTACCTGTGTCTTAACTCGTAACGTCGTTGGAATGTCTCTCGACACTCACTCTCCCGCCGCCCTAGAGTCCTATAGAAATAAATTACACTTAGTTGACCTTTACAACATGTCGGAAACCTAAATTGAGTAAAACAAACCATTTTTCTTTGAGTAAGCAGGCTTTTTAAGAAGGTTGTTGTTTGCTTTCCTCAAATTACTGACTGACGTATTATATGGATATTTTTTGTATTATGTTTATTAACTCATAGTATAGTAACCGATATACTATTATATATTCATTTTAACTATAAAACCGTTCAAATATTTCCTTAAGTTTCAAACAAAGCGCTTTTTTGGGTAATTTACATGTAAGTTTACGGTAACTTTTTTCATGAACGGACGAAAGGTTATGGGAAAAAAGTTACAGCGAAAAATTCTTTGGGGTATTATCTAACTAGACCATGAGCCTGTTAATTAATAGATAGGCAATTACTTTTTATTCACAACATCATTTGAGACACTAAAAAAACCTTATCGAATTTATTATCGTCACTTAAATCTTGTCATTACCAAATTCACAAAATATGAAACAGTAAATTTTATAAGGAACCCTGTATTGCAACACTTAGGTATTAACCCCTATTAGTAGAGTTTACTTGTCCCCACCAAAGCCGGTACTACGTTAGATTTTATCCACACCCACGACTGTTCGTTTTAAGCCCACCCTTATTTAGAGTAGCTAATACTCAACTCGACTGTACCTAAATTACCGTACGTTTACATATTACCACAATAATGGATTTTGCTTGTATTTTCCCGGATTTTTTGTGTTGTTTTTAAGGGAATGTGGTTAGATTTATTTTTAATGTTAATTTCAGAGTGGTCTCTTAATTATGTACGTACTGTTTTGAATAGAATATTTATTCTAAAATTTATTCTCAGGTTTTTTGGTTGGGTCACTTTACATACATAATAATAGCTTAATTTTGTTACCCAAACTAATAGGTATTTTCGCAAATCGTCGCGGTAAGACAAAAATATGAAAATAGATAATAATATATTTATATACTAGCTGTGCCAGCGACTTCGTTCGCATGGATGACGAAACTTATCAATGAATGACGAACTTATTACTATTGATTGTAGCGTGATGAAAAGTATACTATAACCTGCCCAGGAGTATGAAGCATAATTGTACCAAGTTTAGTTAAAATCCGTCGAGTAGTTTTTGTTTCTAAAAGGAACATACGGACAGACAGACAGACAAACAGACAAAAATTTTACTGATTGCATTTTTGGCATCAGTATCGATCACTAATCACCCCCTGATAGTTATTTTGAAAATATAATTTATGTACAGAATTGACCTCTCTACAGATTTATTATAAGTATAGATATAGATTTAGTAACGGGTTTTAGGGTTTGACAATACATAAAGTCATATTTCGATACATAAAGTCTCATATGTAATTGTGTTTGTTACATAATTTTCTTATACCACGATCTATGAACTTTATGGCAGCCGATGTAAAATGAGGTCAACGTAGATGTACAATGTTTCCAGCTTAATGAGTTAAAATTCTAGAATCTAGTTTCACTTTAAAATTTTACTAATATGGAATTCACAGCAAAAAAATGCTCAAGGAAAAATATTTTAAACATTTAGTTTTGTTACTTGTTTTATTTAACTCCTAAGCCTAGATGCTTTCCAAACATTGTACCGTAAAAGCAATGATGATAATTAAAAGTCTCGCTAACAAGTTGTTAATTAAAGTATACAAGTCACTTAATTAGCAAAAAACTTGCAAACGCTTAGAAAACTACGTTTTTTAAGAAACTCAGTACCTTCAATGTTACATCCTGAAATAGACTTCTTTAGAGAGTAAAAGAGGCTATTTCTTTACCTTATTCATTAATTTTTACTTACATAATTATCTAAAATATTGTCAACTTTCCTTGAATTTTCTTACGAAATAGCTTTTGAACCTAACATAAACATAATATGTAAATAACTAGGATTATACGACCTCTTTAGACCTTTTTGGCAGGTTTATCAAATTCTAGATAAATTAGTCTTTGAAACAAAAGAACTATAAATAATAATACTAATGCGAGTGTCAAAACGTTCGACGTAAAGAACCTTTTAGTCTATAACAAAATTATTTTTCGTTTCATCTCGCTCACCAGTTAATGCCTCGTGCCTAAATAAATTGAATATTAATTTATTAGAATATTGTTAGAGTTAAGCATTTCGTTCCCTGGATAAAATAATTAATACAAATGAACGAGGTTTTGAAATTCTATAACATTTGAATTTGGCGGGTTATTTAATCAATCAATTTATTATATTATATATTATAACTATTGTTTCTATAAAACTCCTATTATATTGTACCTAGTCTAGCTATGGAAACTTTACCTAATCAACTAGTGCATAAGCCCAAGATACCTAAGTAAGAATAAAAATAATAAATACATATTTTGTATAACAGTAAGTTCAGATACATAAATATGTAATTAATGCGTACAGACGCATAAGCTGAGGAAATACCTTAATAAATATAAAACTGTTAAAACGTTTGGTAGACTCTAGTCGTGATCAGAGAGCTGGTTTGTTCCTTGCACAGAGAATCAGCATAGCCATTCAACGTGGCAATGCTGTCAGCCTTCTGGGCACGGTTCCCGCCATTGATTGACAAGGATGACTTTGAATCTTTTGACGCGTGTTAGTTTTATTTATTTATATAAGATTTAATTTTAGTATAGTTGTAAATGTTTGTTCTTGTATTAAATTTAATTATTGAAATAAAATAGGTAAGTTTTACCAACTTTTTTTTTAACTTGGTATTTATTTCAGGTGAGATGCCGATCCAGGCTGAGCTGGAACCTGAGTTTCTTCAGGCTCTAGAGAACCACACGGTCACACAAGGCCGAGACGTACACTTCACGTGTGTAGTCAACCATCTATCTAATTATAGGGTGAGTAAACTTAACTAACTATTCTACTACATATTATTATGTATACTATTTCTTTATAGATTATTGAAAACGTTCCTAAAGATTAAGAGCAGTTTATTCTCTGAATCGTTGTCATTGTTGACTTTAAGGTTGCATTAAAAAAAACTATTGATCCTATAATTAATGTTAAAAATGCCTATATTCTTTATTTTTTTTCTATTTACTTTACGAACCAGAAGGGTCAAGCAAAAGTGCTCGTGAAACCGCAAAACACAGTACAATAATAATTAAATTCGCAGACATGAAAATCTTGCACCAAAAAAACGCGCGATTACGTAGAAACCTAAAACCCAATTGAGAGCCCATACAAAATTAATGGACATGCACATTTTGTACCAGTAACTTTTGATCCTATGAGGGTTATAGAATTTTTCCGCGGATGAAATTGAGGGCTGAAACAAAGTTGATACAACGAAAGCATTATTATGTAAATATAACAGAAAACTAAAGCAATCTGTAGCTGCGCTATTGGATCAGTCTGTATTACTTGAAACATCAAAGTTTGCGGCGTTTACTCAGAATATTATGTTCAGACTAATCTAGCGCATCTGATACTCAGACAAATATTATGTACAACGTTAACAGTAAATCCTTAGTAATGATACTCAAATACAACGCATTGAAGTCACATTCAAGTAGAAACGTATAGTACGCATTCAGTAACTGTAAATCATATTCCGTCAGTTGTTGATGTAAAGATAAATATAATAAGAACAAATAAACTGAAGTACGTAAAGATGTGATAGACTGAAAAGATATAATTCTTAATGTTAGCTCTTTGTACCACCAATTTTCAGGACGTTTTCGGAGAAAGAAACGCATATGTATAAACTTACTTTGAACGCCCACTTTTTTTTGGAAATGCAGCCGTTACATTACGTAGTTACCAAATCCGATTATGTTATCACCCAATCTCTTTACAATAAGAAAAATACTTTCAACGCTATAAAAATTTAGTGCTGCCAGAAAATATCGTCGATATCGATACTATTTGTTTCGATTCGACATAACAGCATAAGGTTATGTCCCTTTGTCTATATCACGTTTGCTAAAGCATTGCGGTACTGGTTGAAAGGATTTGACACAGATTCGTGGAAACCCGAATATCTTATAAAATCTTGGAAGGATTATCTTGAAAGGAAAACGAAGTACAAGGCGACAGTTTCGTGGGATTGTTTTAAAAGTTTCTTGTCTTTGTTGGAGTTTTGCAAGCCAATGTTTCTGTGTGTGTTGATGATCGTTTTATGTTTTTTTTTAAGATGTAGGTAATACAAGTAACTTAGACGGAAGTGGGTTTCGTTGCCTACTAAAATGATGAATTTTATTGTACCTAATTTGTTAGGCAGCTTCGACTTTGTTGTTATAACGCCCACATTTTATAATGTGGGCGTAATAGCAACAAAGTCGAAGCTGCGAAGGTACTGTCAAAAGGCATCTAACATGATTGTTAGGTGCCTTTTGACATTACCTTTTAAATATTCATTATGATTTGGTTTTTTTTTAATCGCATCATGTGTAAACATATATCTTTAAAATGATGTAGGAAATAAGCAATTTCCCCAATAAAATAAATACAAACTAAAACTGCGTGAAAACAAAATACATACTCATTTTTATTTTTATAAGTGTGGGTATACATGTTTATGTTCTATATATACTGTGACCTAAACTTACCCCTATAGAACTAAATTTTAGTCCTCCGAGTCCTAAAATTGTATCAGACCAAAACAAAATAAAGCCTTGTTATTGTTATATCCTAAAATATTTAATCAAATGTCACTTATAACAAATTCATCGCCTGGTTTTGTACCTATGTTGAATGTGTCAACAAAGTGAACGAGTTGATTAAATGTTTCGCTGGTAAATTAACATTTAATTATAACACACCGACGTTTAAAACAGGAAGCTAAGTTTATATTGAAATTACGAAGTACCCTTGGCTTTTCATGTTATTATTATCTTAAAACCTCTTTTAAAAATCTTGACATGTATAAAGACTTTAGGACCCCACGCCGAAGAAAGCCTCAGAAGCTCTCCAATAAAACCATTAAACTAATGGAAGCCCGGAATGAGATGAGACTGCAATCTTCAGCTGATATGTCAGAATACGGCCATCTCAATAGGCAAATTTCTAACTCCACGCGTCACGACCTGCGTTCCTTTAATACTGCCCGTATAAAGGACGCAATTGAGCGGAATCAGGGCTCCAAAGTGTTCGCGAGAAATTTCTCTATTGGGAAAAGCCAAATGACGAAGCTGAAGATCGACGATGGCAGTATCATCTCATAGAAACCGGAGATATTGAGAGAGCTCGAGAGGTTTTACGGACAGCTGTACACTTCGACACGGAAACCCGTTGTCAGTGTGGCTCAGGACTCTAGAGCCAAACTGACCCGGCACTATACTGAGGACATCCCAGACATCAGCCTGTACGAGATTAGAGTGGCTCTGAAACAGCTTAAAAACAACAAGGCGCCGGGTGATGACGGAATTACAACGGAGCTTCTGAGAGCGGGTGGAAAACCGGTACTGTTAGTCCTCCAGAGGCTATTCAATTCCGTCATACTCAAGGGTACTACGCCAGAAGCATGGCACAGGAGTGTGGTGGTGCTCTTCTTCAAAAAAGGCGACAATACCTTGTTGAAGAATTATAGACCCATCTCGCTCCTGAGCCATGTGTATAAGTTGTTTTCGAGGGTCATTACGAACCGTCTCGAACGCAGGTTTGATGACTTCCAGCCTCCCGAACAAGCTGGCTTCCGAAAAGGCTTTAGCACCATAGACCACATTCACACGCTCCGCCAGATTATACAGAAGACCGAGGAGTATAATCGGCCACTGTGTCTAGCGTTTGTGGACTATGAAAAAGCCTTCGATTCAATCGAAACCTGGGCTGTATTGCAGTCCCTCCAGCGATGTCATATCGACTATAGGTATATCGAGGTGTTGAAGTGTTTGTATAGTAACGCCACCATGTCGATCCGGTTACGGGACGAGAGCACGAAACCAATCCAACTGCAGCGTGGTGTGAGACAGGGAGACGTTATTTCTCCGAAACTGTTCACAAATGCGTTGGAGGACGTCTTCAAGCTCTTGGACTGGAACGGGTTCGGCATCAATGTCAATGGCGAATACATCACTCACCTTCGTTTTGCCGATGATATAGTGATCATGGCGGAGTCGCTGGAGGGGCTCAATACTATGCTCAGCGACCTTAGTATCGTTTCCCAACAGGTGGGTCTTAAAATGAACATGGACAAGACGAAGATCATGTCCAATGTCCATGTCGCACCTGTACCGGTTGTGGTTGGGAATGATACTCTCGAAGTTGTCGACCACTACGTCTATCTTGGACAAATAGTTCAATTAGGCCGGTCCAACTTCGACAAAGAGGTCGCCCGAAAAATCCAACTCGGATGGGCAGCGTTCGGGAAACTACGCGACATCTTTTCGTCCAAAATTCCGCAGTGTCTGAAGACGCAGGTCTTTGACCAGTGTGTGTTGCCAGTGATGACATATGGCTCTGAGACGTGGTCGCTAACGGTTGGTCTTTTGGAGAGGCTCAGAGTCACTCAACGAGCTATGGAGAGAGCTATGCTCGGGGTTTCTTTGCGCGACAGGATCCGGAATACGGAAATTCGCCAAAGAACTAGAGTTACCGACATAGCTCGAAGAATATGCAAGTTGAAGTGGCAATGGGCAGGCCATATCGCTCGAAGAACCGATAACCGCTGGGGAAGAAAGGTTCTCGAGTGGCGACCACGAACCGGAAGACGCAGCGTTGGCAGGCCTCCCACCAGGTGGACCGACGATATCGTCAAAGTTGCGGGCACCCGGTGGATGCAATTGGCGAGTTGTCGTTCATTGTGGCGTTCTAGGGGGGAGGCCTTTGTTCAGCAGTGGACGTCTTCCGGCTGAAGATGATGATGATGATAAAGACTTGTTAACCTGTAATGCTATGTAGGTGAAGTGGCTTTTAATAAAAAATATAGATAATATAACGTAAATTACAAAATTGATTAATATAATTAAATTAAGATTAATAAAAATAAAAAAATAAATTCACTATACGTTCTCGCATCTCGCACTATACTACCATCGTCTATATGACATGCCTGCATAAGTATCAGTCCCCGCTCTAAAAAAAGTACGGATCACATGCGCAAAAAAAAATGGCTGCGAATAATTTTACCCAGTTTCATTTAAGTCACAAAAGCATGTAATACAAAATAATATATCCTCGTAACAAAAACCCACATGCAACAGACGGCAAGCCAACCATGAAATAAGTGGCCTCCAGTCGACTGCAAGCGAGCAACTGAAACGTAAACTTCATCCATCATAAACTTCGTAATTTGTCATGTAAGAATTTACTTGCAATGTTAAATACTATGTGGAAATTGTTAAGAGTAATAATGTATTATATGATATGAAAATATGTGTCTTAATAAAAAAAATAACTTTATTCTGATAGGTTGTAGATCGGAACCGTTAATAACGCTTAATCATTTTTTTTTTTTAATTAGTGGGATGTTGTTTTTATTTATTCTGCGTGTCCTATTTCTGGGGACAGTATCCCACGAAGAACCTGACGCTTTTAAAAGTAACTGGCTCAATGCCAGTTACTTTTAAAAGCGTCAGGTCATTCTGCTCTGCATCTTTGCTTCGACATTCCACCTCGCCGCTGACCGTTTTTTGAATGCCCCATTTTTAGTTCTTAGCAAATTATTACATAGTGGAAAATACCTATGATCCTTTATAACTAATATTCCAGTTACTCTCTTTTTTTCGTATGTTTATTTAATTTCGTTTATTGTTGTAAATACTCCTTATAATTGAATATAATACATATTTAAATTTTAGAAATTTGAGAGCGATGCATTCAGTAAATTGACTCAAACTGAAATTTACAAAGCAATTGATACAAATATACAGATAACCAATTCTCTGGTGTAGTCATGGTTGTCACAATCATATGCAGGACTATTTGCTATCGCCTTTGGGGTATTCAAATTCAGTTGCGAATGCTATGTGACAGTTAGTTTCCGACATATTAATTACTATGTTTCGAGTAGTTTCGATGGATATATTTAAATAAAAATCTGACTCCAATTAATATTACGATGGTTTATATTGTTTTATATGATTCAGGGTTGCGGTTACAATTTGAATTTTTCTTGATATAATAAATGTGTACATGTGTCTACCGAGCGGTTGGGGTTTTAAAACATAATGAAGTTAGTAATCTGCGCCGGACTTCACAGCGCATCGCGTATCCAGTGTTGCCTGCTTGCCGCAACATACTGGGGGGCCCGGGAAGTATCAGCTTTCAATGGTGTCCTCCGAAGGCTCCAACAAAGGACAGAGGTATTTGATGGCGCGTCGATAAGTGCTCGTAGAAGTTTTTATTTCCGCAACGCGAGCCACATCATCTTTACCAGGATACAGGGCAGTTATTCGTCCTAGCTTCCATTGCATAGGTGGGGTATTCTCCTCTTTCATCAACACTAATTCTCCAACTTGCAGCTGTCTATCAGGAACTCGCCATTTGATACGCTGTTGAAGCTCTGCTATGTACTCAAGTTTCCAGCGGTTCCAGAAGTGTTGACGTAGCAGTTCCAATCGCTGATAACGATTAAGTCTGTGAAGCCTTTCATTTAACAAATTAGGTGACGGCAGTGACGTCAATGGTCTGCCAATCAGGAAGTGGCCCGGTGTTAAAGGTTGGAAATCATCGGGACTGGAAGATAAGGGATACAAAGGTCTGCTATTTAGGATGGATTCAATTTGACTAAATAGAGTTGCCAACTCCTCAAATGTCAAGTGTGTATTCCCTAAAATTCTTTTTATATGAAACTTGGCAGATTTAACGCCAGCCTCCCATAAACCTCCGAAATGAGGTGCATAAGCCGGCTGAAACTTGAATTTAATTCCTTCTTCAGAAAGAAAACTATTGACATTATTAATTTGTGAATTTAAAAAATTACCAATTTCTTTAGAGGCTCCTAGAAAGTTTCTACCATTGTCGCAGAAGATTTCAACTGGCTTTCCCCTGCGGGAGATAAACCGGCGTAGGGATGATATAAAAGCATCTGTGGACAATTCACTTACGGCCTCTAAATGTAGGCATTTAAATCTAAGGCAAACAAAAATACAGAGATAACATTTTGTTATCTTGCAACCTCTGCCTTTACGATCGGTTATAAAGAATGGCCCAGCAAAGTCGACACCAACAGCAATGAAAGGAAAATCAGGATTTATTCGTTGTGGTGGCAACGCACCCATCATAGGTGTCAACGTTTTTCCGCTGGCCTTTCTGCAAACTACGCAATGCCTTGCAGTGGTGCGAGCAAGATCTCTTCCGGCTAAAGGCCAAACAAATTCTCTTATGGAAGACAGAAGCAGCTGCGGACCAGCATGCAGAAGTCGCAAGTGTTCCTGCTCGAACAACAACTTGGTAAGTCTATGTTTTTTATGTAATAACATGGGGTGACGCTTGTCAAAACTGTAGCAGGAGGATTCTAAACGTCCGCCCACCCTTAAGACATTATTCTCGTCAATGAAAGGATTTAGGCTTAATAAAGGATTCGTAGAAGGTAGGTTTCCTTTACTAGATAGAATGGCTATTTCCTTCGAAAATAGTTCTTGTTGAGCTAAGCGCACCAATTTCTCAAATGAATTTGAAAGCTCTTCTGGTTGCAAAATACCAGATTTTCTATTTCGTGAATTACGACAATTATAAATAAATCTAAGCAAGTAAGCAAGTGAACGTTGTAGAAATTTTAATTTAGAATAACGATTAAAATCTATGAGTTGTTGATTAATTGAATTATCTTTAGTAATAATATTCACATTTATTTCAGACACATAACTTTCATCATTACATTGTTTAAAATTGCGTGAAGGCCAAACCGGTTCAGGTTGAGTAAGAAAAGTTGGCCCATTCCACCATAAACTTAAATTATTGATTTTATCGGCGTCCACACCGCGAGAAGCTACGTCAGCAGGATTCGATGCGGTGGGTACATGCCTCCAGTCAGACAATTCAGTGAGTTCTAATGTTGCCCCTACCCTATTAGCCACAAATGTTTCCAGCTTGTCATACCGCGAAGCTAACCACGTGAGCGCGATCGATGAGTCAGTCCAAAACACTCTCCGTTGTATCACACATCGCAGCGCACGACATACGGCGCTCGCGAGTTGGGCGCCTAGCAAACATGCACACAACTCTAAACGAGGAATAGTCGTTGGCTTGACAGAGGCTAATCGGGCCTTCGCGCACTGCAGCCTAACTGTAACATTATCCTGCCTATCCACAGATCTTAAATAAATACATGCTGCGTATGCGCTTTGTGAAGCGTCGCAAAAACAATGAATTTCAATCCGAACAGGGGATATACATAAAGTGTGCCTAGGTATACGTAATGTGTATAGATGTTTCATGTTCTCGATAAACGAATACCATGACTGGCAGATATCATAGGGTGCTGGTGTGTCCCAATCTATTTTTAGTATCCATAATTTTTGTACTAGAATTTTCGGCTTAATTGTAAGAGGGCTCAATAAGCCAAGAGGGTCAAATACTTTGCAAGTGTCTGATAAAATGGAACGTTTAGTGGGTTTGTCTTTATTGTTTTCATAACTATTAGGAAAATGAATATAATCATCATTCGGATCCCAGCCTACACCCAATATGTGTGACGATGAACTTAAAATTAATTTATTTTGACTACCGCTATCGTTAGGTAATATTGTTGATAAATTGCTACGATATTTACGTAAGTTCATGCAACCTTTAGATAAAGCACTTTCTACA
Source organism: Autographa pulchrina (assembly GCA_905475315.1). Lineage (NCBI taxonomy): Eukaryota > Metazoa > Arthropoda > Insecta > Lepidoptera > Noctuidae > Autographa > Autographa pulchrina. The sequence continues at coordinate 6,180,803 of FR997773.1, forward strand.
GAATCTTTTATGTAAAGTAAGTCATCTATACTGTCAGTACCGGTTAGCAAATCATCGACTAGAAAATCATTTTGAATTATATTTTTTATTCTTGAGTCATTACAATCTTCACCCAACTGCCACAAGCAGCGAGTGCTCAAAAAACTAGAACTTGTTAACCCATAGGTAACCGTGTTTAGTCGTAATGATTTCAAAGGATTAGTATCATGATCGCGCCACAGTATCATTTGTAGGTCACGATGACATTCTTGAACTTGGACCTGCCGATACATTTTCTCGATATCTCCGGACAGTACAAAGTTATGCTGTCGAAACCTGATTAAGATATTAAATAAGGAATCTTGAATGTGTGGCCCAGTCATTTGTATATCATTAATGGAGAACCCGGAACTAGTTTTCGCACTACCATTAAATACAACTCGTAGTTTCGTTGATTCACTTGCAGGCTTTAAAACTGCATGATGTGGAATAAAATATGACAGTTCAGGAACTAAAATGGCAGATGGTGACAAATGTCCTAGGTCTGAATATTCCTTTATAAAATCACAGTACATTTGTTTTAAAGTAGGATTTTTCATTAATCTTTTTTCTAATGATAAAAATTGTCTTTTTGCCTTTCTATATGATTCGCCTAGGCAATTGGGTTGCGAGAGAAGAGGAAGTTTAACATTAAACCTTCCATCTTGGCTACGAAAGGTATTCACAACGAAATTTTTCTCACATTGTATTTCCTCCTCTGTGTTTACAATGACAGAGGACGGGATTTGTTCTAATTTCCAAAAATCGGTTAATCTTTCATTAAGGGTTTCGTTTGAAATGCAGTTACTATTGTTACAAGTAACATTTACATGATTGCAATGAATGTATTTTGAACTAACTTGAGTCTTTGTTAAAAATGGGCCTGCTAATATCCAACCTAATTTAGTTTTCCTTATAACAGGCTGGTTAGGGCCGAGACTAATTTGATTAGACTCAATTATAGACCAAAAAATGTCAGTCCCTATCAACAAATCTATACTTGCAGATATGTTGAAAGTAGGGTCAGCAAGTTTAATGTTAGATGGTAATATTATATTTGAAACATCTATAGACTTGTTAGGTATGCTGCCGGAGATATGCGGAAGTACAAGGCAAGTTATGTTTGCATTATAATTGCTATGTTTTGATTTAATATGGATAGTACATCTTTGAACTGCATTAGAGAGTGGCTTATTACCTACACCAACTATATCGACACTGGTTGGCTGAGTAGTCAACTGCAATTTGTTCTTTAACCTATCTGTAATAAGTGAACATTGACTCCCGCTATCCAGCAGTGCACGAACAGCACAATGGGTTTGAGAAACTGGATTATAAATATCCACTAAAACCGTGGATAACAAAACACAATTGTTTGTTTGCAGTGACATATTGTTCACTATGTTATCGGTACCGACACTCGGATCCTGCTGACACTCAACTTCAGTCCCAGAGATAGACGATTGTACATTTGCTATATTAACGGCTTGAGAGTTATTTGGTCTATGTAGCAAACTATTATGATATTTCTTACAAATAGTACAAGGGCCCAACCTGCATTGACGAGAAGAATGTCCCTTACGTAAACAGTTTATACATAGCTTTAACCGCGCTGCTTCCTTCTGTCTATCCTCCACAGATTTAGCCAGGAACGTGGAGCAGTCGTAGATGCGATGACTACCACCACAGAAGACACACGTAGCAGCAGAAACGCCAGGAGCAGCTGAAATAGCAAATGCCTTTGTGTGAGATTTTTCAGGTTTAGAAGTGTTATTATGACTATGGCGTTCAGCCTTATTAACCTGAACAGACTCAAGAACGTCGGCACGATTTTTTAAAAATTGAAAAAGGTCCTTCAGAGAAGGCTTGCTGTTGAGAGCACCTTTGTGTTCTTGCCACTTGAAGCTACTGCTGTTGTCAAGCTTTGCTGAGACCAAATGGATGATCAAGGAATCCCAAGACTCGGTTGGTTCACCCAGCGTATTTAGAGCCCGTAAATTCTTTGACACATGATCAACTATGAACCTTAATGCCTTAGATGACTCACGAGGTGCATTTTGAAAATTGAATAGTGAATTTAAATGGTATGTTATGAGTTGATTCTCGTTGTTATATCTCTCGCAGAGGAGACGCCAAGCTTCTTTATAATTGGCGGAACTAACCTCTAAATTGTTAACAACTAGGGCTGCTTCTCCCTCCAAGTATGAGTTAAGATAATGAAATTTGTGTATGTCCTCAATTCTATTGTTATTATGTATAAGCGACAAAAAGGTATCTCGAAACTCGAGCCACTTAAAATAAGTTCCATCAAAGTTAGCAACTTTTATCACTGGTAGTTTAAAACTAACGTGATTATGATCATTATGTTGACAAGAACTACTTACTGAATGCGCAGAACTAAATTTACTTTCGTGTGGTTGATTTGCTTCCAAAAACACACGAGTTCGGGCAATTAACGTGGAAAAATCCAATTCCATTTCATCCCTGATGTCAAGTTCACTGTCCAAGTTTGAAGAGTTAAGCATTTCGATTTCTGATTGAACATCGTCAAACGCTGTACATAACTCCTCAAACCTTTGGAATCTTTGGCTAATAATACCTAAGTCAGTGGATGAAAAGGTCTTGCCAGGCTCAAAGAATGTGTTTAAATAATTCTTGTACTTAGTAATCCTACCTTTTATCGAGCTTCGTTTTGTACACAAATCCTTTATGCTTAAATTGGGTACAGACACACTAGGTTTTGGAAGCCTTACACTATCCACTTGTAATTTACTCGAACGTTCACTAGTATGAGACATTATTATGGTTAAAACACTTAATTTAACTTTAAAATTAATTTGAAAGACAAAACTCTAAAGAAAGAATCAAAACAAGAATACAATACGTAACTTATGCAGTCCGGCCGGCCAATGCAAACACTTCGTTAATGAGGTCAACGTCAAGGTTACCGAATCAGCCGTGCAGGCGACAGGCGACTCAAACAAAGGACATCGAGCGGCCAACGATTAATAACGGAACTGGAATGCACAGAAAACGAGTTAGCGTTATTTATTACCTATCTTCACAATAATTAGCAATGGCGGATTACAAAGAATGACTGAGCGTTTTAGCTTGCAAATTCAAGTAGGTACTTTAGTATATTTTAACTTTTGATTTCTGCAAATCTATATAAATGTAATAAGCTGTTTTTAGATTTTTAAGAAGTAAGAACTGAATGTTTTAAAATGAAATTGAAATGAAGGGCGAATGAAACGCGAATAAAATTGAAAAGAATGACTCATCAACTTGATGATTTGCAATTAATAAACAAAGTTTAAGATCGCTAATCGGTAAACACACAGAAAAAACTAAATATAAATAAAACGAAAACGAAATAAACTGGCAAATAAAGCAAATTGGCAACTTTCTCCAGACAAATTTGGTTTGAAAATGGGAATGGAAACGGAATATAGATGGGATGAGGCACTTCCCTGGCTAAGCACTGGCTGCGGCGCTGCTCATAGGCTGTAGGCTGACCGGCTGGCTTCAAGCTTGTAATGGACGGCCCTCCTATTGTCCAATATTTCTTCTTGTAGATCACGTCGGGGTCACCAATGTTTCGAGTAGTTTCGATGGATATATTTAAATAAAAATCTGACTCCAATTAATATTACGATGGTTTATATTGTTTTATATGATTCAGGGTTGCGGTTACAATTTGAATTTTTCTTGATATAATAAATGTGTACATGTGTCTACCGAGCGGTTGGGGTTTTAAAACATAATGAAGTTAGTAATCTGCGCCGGACTTCACAGCGCATCGCGTATCCAGTGTTGCCTGCTTGCCGCAACAACTATCAACTAAAGATACGAGAGCTATAGTAAACATAAACTATCGATGCAACTTGTATGGAGAGAATATTAAACATTATTTTCAGTAAACACTATTTATGATCTTGATAACTTTATTTACAGAGTGAATGAGAAAAACCAAGAGAGTTTTTTTTAGTAAGTAGTATTACGCATTGGTAATATTGTGATTCAATATAAGAAAATTAATAATTATCTAATATAAGAGAATTAAAAAAAAAGAATGTTAAGATAAATCCGGAATGTTACACAAGTTATGGTACTTTTATATAATTTCGTATTTGTAAAATAATTATAGCATTTTCGACCACAACATTCCCAATGTAGGAAATTAAAAAAAGGATCCTGGCATACCTTTAATAAGTTACGTGGCTAGATAAGTATAAACATATGTGACGACCTCCGTGGTCGAGTGGCGTGAGCACCGGTTTCAAGGTGTCGCTAGCTCTGAGGTCCCGGGTTCGATCCCCGGACGGGTCAATGCAGAAACCAACTTTTCTACATTGCCTCGGGTCTGGGTGTGGTGGTAGTTGGTACCTTCGTTGTTTCTGAATTCCATAACACAAGTGCTTTAGCTACTTACTTTGGGTTCAGAGCAATGTATGTGATGTTGTCCGCATTTATTTATTTATATATCTCGTTCAGCGCCCATGATTACGCGTAAATCGATTCTATCATTTCATCGTTCGGTTTTCAAGACAAAACAATATACTATCGACTCTGCTAGTCTGCTTGTCAGTATTCGAACTGACATCTGAACATTTTGAAACGTCGAGCGTTGGTTAGTTCTGGCGGTACAATTTTATCGAATTTGAGAGCCATGTAGGTGTAAATCAAAATTAAGGATGGAGCATACAAAGCATGAATTCGACATGACTATTTTCTCTCGTATGTTTTACAGTTCGTTAGTGCCGCTTCAGGCTTCAGCTCAAATTTCACAATAAAATTTTAAATTGGAATATTATTTTCAGTGGTCTTTGAGTCGTTTGTTTGAGTTTTTAGTTGCCATCTTAATATTGCCGAATATTAAAAAGATAAGCTTCGTTTAGTGGTTTTAATAATTTCACACTCAAAATAAAGACAGTTTTTATTTTTAAATCTAATACAAGCAATCTAAAACAAACAAAGACTAAAATTAAATCTTATATAAATAAATAAAACTAACACGCGTCAAAAAACTCATCGTCATCCTTGTCAATGGCGGGAAACGTGCCCAGAAGGCTGGCAGCATTGCCACGTTGAATGGCTATGCCGATTGTCTGTGCAAGGAACAAACCAGCTCTCTGATCACGAGTAGAGTCTACCAAACGTTTTGACCGTTCTTTAAAAAGATTTCGTGCACTCGGACCCCATGACCCGAGCGTTTCAACCCCAAACGGCTCGAAAATATAATTACCCATTAGGTTATTATACTTTCGCCGTTTAAGGGTCTCCGCAGCTCCAGCAGCAGCGCCGGGAGAGTCCGCCGAACTTAGAACGTGGGATGGCGCAATGGTGTCGACGCACGTTATCTTGTATTAGATTTAAGTATTGAATTGTAAATAAATAAGACATATTATTTAATGTTTTTATTTTTGTTTCACACAATATAGTGACTAATTTCTCAGAATACAAGCAGTTAGACATAAAAAGATGGCTAAAGATGCAAAGAAATAAATCTTAGTGCTCTTAAACTAAAAAACTAAAAAAATAAACTGTATTAGAAACTAATGCCCCGTCGCGCAAACTTAGACCGCAAGGAAATTTTCCGATGGCTTACATGGAATAAAAAGGAACCTAGGTTACAAACTATCTCTACACTTCAATAAAAATCGGTTGCCAAGCATTTTCTGTGTCTTGAGAGAAATATATTTTTAAAACAAAAGTCCACTTTGAGACAAACATCTGTCTTGAACATGGATTTTTCTATTACTTTTTAAACAATAAGCTTAAAATTTAAGATAAATAATGGTATTAGATGATGATGGTAAAAAATTAAAAAACACAGTCCTCTGCAAAAAACTATTACTTATGTTTTTACAGTCATTAAATCTAGTCAACAAACCTAATTCATCAAAGCGAAGACTAAACATAAAACTTCATGTAAAGCAAAATTCACAAGATCTAATATTACAGAATACTTTAAGAACTGGCTCATTTAACTTAATGAGAACTTGTACTAGATAGTTTCATAAGTACCTTCTGCCATAATAAGCTCATTAGGTCCAACTAAACAAGAAACACGTGTTTAGAATTTTATGTAGTAAATTATTAAGTACTCTTAAAACATACCAACTCAAATTCAAAAGCTGCGAAATACAAATCGTTTGCATTATTCAAATGAAACAGTATGTAAACATTTTGTTATAAAAACTGAGCAGTTATAACGAAAAGTGGTAGTTGCGACAAGTGTGCTCGCGCTCCCCGGCATGCGGCAACACTAGCCGCGTTTACGTTGGAACTCGTTGGGAATAATTCTCACAAACAATGAAATTGTTACTAATTTATTTTCCAACCGCAACAAAGCGAGATGTCACATGAAAAATGCTCGGAAGCGGCGCGGATGAGACGGCGTGCATTCCTCTACTAAAACTCTCTACAATTTCACTTGTCGTACCCTCAGTTTTACATTTGCTACAGCGTTTAAGTCACATTAAGTTTCGTCTTCACTGTGAACAATACAAACGATTTAAAACTCGCGAGCTCGAGGGAAATGCGAGCGATTTATGACATTAATCCTAGATATAAAATGAAATTTCACACTTGTATGCAACGCTGGAGAACGTTTTGTTTTGTAGACACCCTCTCTAATTGCATTGTTAAATTTAGCTTCCGGGTGTTTCAGAAATTCTTGACTTTGATTAAACTTCATAATGTATGGTGCTTTTGTTATGAAATGTGTATTGTATATCTGTGGCGTTATGAAGCCGGTTTTGTTTGTATTGTCTCAATGTCAATATTTATGTAGTCGCTACAGTTAATAACGAATCCAATAAGGGTTTGATGGCACTGAGTAATAATGAAAATATTATTTTTAGGTGGCGTGGATCAAGTCAGACTCGAAGGCGATTCTGGCGATACACACAAACATGGTGGCTCTGAACCCTCGTCTTAGCGTTACATATAATAACCACAACACGTGGAAGCTACATGTCAGCAACGTCCAGGCCAACGATTCTGGCACCTACATGTGCCAAGTAAACACCGACCCTATGAAGAGTCAGGTAAGGTATATTTTGTAACTCCTAAAATAAGCAAAGTTTGGTATCTACAATCAGGTGACACCAAAACGCTAACAAAGTTGGACTTTATTTGGTGATAAGCGGTTTAAAACTAAAATGTTACATCGCCAACAAGATAACATTTGTTTTGTTTGTCCGAAGGTTTCTTGGTGTTATATAAGAATTATTTTGTCGAGCTTTTTAGAAGTTTAATTCAATGGATTACTACATTTTGCAGTTAACGTAACTACGGCTGATTAAGTATTGTTTAAAACTCGGATGTGATGTGATGAACACTATCTGGTACCAATACTAAAAACTACGTAATTCGTTAAACCTATTCCTTGTTTTTGAATGCTCATCTATTGTTTTTAATTTTACAAAAATAAAAAAAAAAAACATTTAAAAACAAATTTGATGAACAACATCAAATTTAAAGACGGCTACTAAGTTTGTTAAGCTTCGTGTAACCTGAGAAATAAAAGTGTTATAACATCTAAGTACTTATAACAACAGATTACGCATTCAGCACGTTTGGGCTAGATAGGGTGAAACGGTTAGGCCACAGCGGATTATACCGCTTTATTTTACTTTCCAAGCCTCACGAGAGGTAATTTATTCATTTTACATTTAATACTTGATGTAATCCTAGCCAAACATTTAAGTAGCTTACTAATGAAGGTGATAAATTTAGCTGTTTTAATTATAATTTCCATTAGGATTAAATTAATATGTGCGCTAATTTTATTCAATACGGATTGGGCTGAATTTAGTACTATTGAATTACTTCGTGTGGCATTTTTTAATGTATTATTGCTGTATCGTAAATTGCGGAGATTATAGCTTTTAATTTGCTTTTTTTAGTTATATATTTTATCCAAGATTCGAATTACGATGCTTTACTTAAATAACGATGTTCCACAACCAATCTTCACATAAAAAAAAATCTCACAGAACAGTTAACTTTGTTTTAAATTCTTTACGTTCGTTTATCATAGACAAGTCTTACTATTATTACTTATATACTTTTTATGTACTTATTACTAAATTTACCTTTAAACTACAGTCAGTTTTACTCGTTTGATTTATAAAAATACTTTTCCATCAAACTTTTGAATTTGGCGTCATCTAGTCCCCAAACAGTTGATTCTCTTTTGTTTCTATTTTAGGCTTTTGTTTTTTACATTATTAAGATGTTGTTCCAAACTTACATCCTCCAATTAACAAGAATAAAACCCACAACAATTTCCCCAGATGGGTCATCTATCCGTGGTGATCCCGCCCGACATAGTGGACAGCGTGACGGAGGGGAGCTCCGCGCAAGAGGGGGGCAGCATAAGATTGACGTGCACCGCAACGGGGGTGCCACCGCCGACTGTGCTGTGGCGGCGGGAACACAACCGACCTATAGTGTTTAGACATGACGGCGGAAGGGAGCGGAAAGGTGAGTTTGTGATGTTTTGGTGACGCTTGTGATTTTTTCTTTACCATTAATTACAATGTTAGTGGACTAATGAGTCCTCGCTCCACGCAAGTAATGACTTATTCGGAGTGTTTCGGCTGGAAATTGGGATATTTACAAATGTTACATACGTTATTTAGTAGTGACAAATGTTTCACGTTAGGTATTGTAAGCATTCATTTCTGTTTCATTTCTTTCGGACAGTTTTTAAACTTTTATTGATGGCGCTAAGTAATAATGAAACCTACACATTATTATATTGGCTACTCATACCTTTCATATTAGCAATAGGTAAAAAAATTACCTAAACATCTGGAGAGATCTCCAATATATTAAATAAATAGCTCTTGATTGAAAATAGACTAACGTAGGTTTTGTAGCATCGTCGGTAAAGAGTACATTTTCTTACATAAACACTATGATAATTACTATGACCGGTTTAGTAAGTTCATTTTCTATTACGAAGAACAGATTGTGCCTTAGAACATAAAATATTAATTTTATTAGCCTTTTCTTACAGTGGAAGACACTTTTTGCTAAATACTATAATTTTTGCATGCTCATATTTTGAAAACACTGAAAATATTTAATATAACTTTTACTAAATGAATTGAAATGTTTGTATTCAACAAATGTTTACACATGCTGTTATTAAAATTTTAGTCATTATGTTCTTTGATGTTTTTCATAAAACAAGCTACGTAAAACAAAAATATACCTACGAAAGGTATATAAATCCAATGGATCATGAAACAGGAAACGTAATAATGTCGTCGGTAATCTGGAAGCCGATATTAATATTATATGTTGTTAATATAATGTCTCGTGACATTCATTAGAATTGTAATGTATCATTATGAGTCTATATGGCGATTGATAACCGTGTTCCACGAATACTAAAAATGAAATTAAAACATTATTTTAAGATATTTTTATAATTTATAAATTAGTTCACGGGTTAACCTTTCATAGCTTAAGATTGCGGGACTATTTATTTTACTTACGATACTAAATATGATTCTTACGTATAATTAAACTGTTTAATCGGAAGTTGTTTTAATTAAATTGAATAAAAAGTAACATTAAAGTACACGTTCCAACAAACAATAAAATATGATTAATTACCTATTAAAACACGTACCCATATCAAAAAGGTTTTAAATCTTTTAACCTACCTGAAATAGCAGGCTTACAGATCTAATAATAGCCTCATATCAACCTCAATTACTAATAAACGTGTTGATAAACATAATATATAGAAACATAGATACATATATACATAGATACATTCAATCAAATATTACACGGGTTCCGTCTTATTAAAGACGTACAAACGCCATAGCGGCAGTGTCGTGGTTGGTAATCAACATAGTGTATTGTGGTGCATAATGAAGTCTGCCGCTTTGTGCTCAGCCGCAGCCAAATATACTATCAACGGTGGGCTAATAACTTGTGATGGGACGGGTAATCTTGTGGAAATCCGCTATCGTCGAGTGTATGGTTTGTACATGTTTGTCATTGTGGTGTCTTGGATGAAAGAAGCGCGGGACGTTTATGGACTTAATTGGGGACAACATTGAGTGACTTATAAGAGTACACTTACAATTAGTTTATGGTTCAGTTTTTAACTGACTTCAAAAGGAGAAGGTTGTCAATTAGAATGTATGTTTTTTTTTGTTAACCGACATATCCTTAAATTATGGAATTCAAAAAAGAAAATTGTTATCATTAAAGTAGGTATTCTTCAGAGGTGGTTCCATATCAATTTCATTGAAGTTGGGTTCTTTTACTGTTATGTGATCAGTTATTACAAAAGCTTTTATTCCCTCATTATTACAAAAAAAAAGACAAAAATAAATTAATTCCTCAAAAAAACACCCTAGTAACAAGAAAAAATACGAGCTAAGTTGTTTAACTTAGCTACTAAACCAATCTGATCAGTATACAAGCTAAACAAGAAAATCACGAGTTAAGCGAATAAGAATATACGGTAGAGACTGGATCGTTAGCTATTAGCTTCATTGAGACGAAGCCTGTGAGACGGGCGACGTAATAGCTGGGAAAATATCCTGATTTGTACGCTTCTCTATTTACTTAATACTGGCAATTTTAGATTTAAGCCACAAATACAAATTCAAATACAAAATACAATGAAGACAGTTAGTTACATTAAATTTCTGAATGACGTTTGAAATTTTGAATTAGGTATTCATATGAAGGAAATTCTATATTTGTTCCGAGTTTGAATTTTGTTCAGACATATTGGAATAGACAAACGAATAAAAGATAGCTTTGATGGTGAAAAGATCACAGAACAAAAATTGAAATCGAAGTTCAGTTAAGAAAAATAAACCATAATTTTTAGACTAGTATATGGTAACCTTAAAACGTGTTCATAGTTCTAAAATAATAATACAAGTACCTTTGTAAGTGCCAAGGATAAGGTGTGTGCTGTTACCACCAAGGAACTAAAGCATTTCGCTGCTTCCTCGTCCCGTAAGATGTTAAGCTGCTTATCTGCTTTTTGTTCACTTTTGTTCTAGTGGTGAGAATGTAACACCATGTAACGTTGCCGTTTTAGATTCTAAGAAGCTTTGGTGAAACATTTTTGTTTGGGATTGTTTCACCACTATTCTTATCCTGTCGATAACTTTATATCGTTCCTTTGTAAATGTGATCGAAATGCTACGGGAGTATCCAACCGGGATGGAAGTGTTGCATTTATATCAAGCCTCTAAATTTCACTTTTACATAAATAATAGTGCTATAATTATTCATAATAGCTTGCAGTTTGATTAGACTTGAACTGCCTAAATACATTGAGCTGTATGATCTAATAAAAAACTATAAGACAGTGAAAGGCTCGCAATAGAAAAAAAAATAAAAAAAAACAATGATTGGTTTTTGTTTTTTTTTTTTGCTTTAGTAGGTAGGTATGTCTGGTATTCTAAACAGCAATAGAATCAAAGCAAATTTACTTCGCAACAGGTAACTTTCCACAAATACCAGAAACACTCATAGATTGTTCTGATTCACAACTAGTTATTTATACGAAAGAATTTCTCATTTCATTCAATTTTTATTAAGTGTAAATGGGCATTTTAGTTCATAGCGAGAATGCAATAAAAGAGAAAAGTGCAATAGAATAGTTGGAATTTATTCTACGTTACGCTTTTCATTTAATTGGCTAATGTAAAACTGGATATTTACTGGGTATTTACCAGAAGTCCCTATTAAATATACATGTGAAAACGGCACGACGCTTAGCAAAAAAAATCCGCTTGTTGGGTGTCTATTGAAATTAATTCTTTTAAATTGCAGTTTTTTTTGCTATTATTGGGTAAAACGATTTTACAGCTTTTCTTTACATAATATAAAACATGAACTATTTAGTAATATAAATTAACCATTATTTAAAATCCCACAAAAGATTTGTAATAATGTAATGCCAATACTGCGTACGCGGCTTAAATTGATTAGTTAAATTAAATTATGGTAATGCAATGCAAAATGGCTGTTGTCCGATTAACGGTTGGACGGCAATATGAAAATGAATACTGCGTTCACAAAAGTAATTCGGTTTGAAAGGATTTAATATTATTTTTGAGTCAATATACTTTAATAACTGTAAACCTTTTTTTAACGTTATCGAGGGCAAATAACACGAAAATGTGGTTGGAAATAATACGGTATTGAAGAATGTTTAGTTCAATGTTTATTGCGTATAATAAGCGACTGAATCTGAAAGTTAGATTCCCCAACAATGCGAGCGGCTACATCTATGGACACTGCTCTTTGTTAACCCTTCGGAGCGAGTTTTCCCTTTTCCCTCGGGTGCCGAAAGCCGCCATTCTGTTCAAGTCTTTTTTCCAATTCAATCTACTTTGCATTGTCCCCGACACTCGCATGAGGCATTACACCTAGACGCCCCCTACCCTTGCACTTGCTTCCAAGCACTTCTCGTTCCAATGGATTTTATTTACGCAAGAGAAAGCAAGCTTTAATACATATACCGCTGAAGACAATAAGGCGCCTCGAAACGAGATATAAAAGCTTTGAGTTAGTCTCGCGTTCCTTTTAGTAGGATTCCTTTGAAATGAATCGAATAATTCGCGGAGTTTATGCTTATAGACGCTTTTTATGTGAGAAGTACTTTGTTAAGTGTGAAAATAATGATTGTCGTTTGCGGACTGAGATCGTTGTTATGACAATAATAGGGTCTAAAATTTCAGGAAGGCGGATGTCTCATTATACACATACTTTTACCCACGCAATACATTTAGACTTTTATTTAATCAATGAACCGAAAATTTTAATGTCTCGTGTACTTTTTCAAGCTCTTAAATTCGTATTGGTATTGTGTGAGAAGTTTTCACAGCTACATTATTTAATCAACATGATTACTGTCAGCCTTATTGACATCATCAATTTACATTATAAAGTTCTGTCAGCGAAGCCAACTCATCTCCAAATGTAAATAATTTAACCAAGCATATTCTCATTGTTTTATGAAAATTGCTGATAAAAATGTAATTTAGGTACTCTCCTTTCGTAACTTAAATCGACTTCTTCAAACAAGTTTCTGTCGGACTCTTTTACATCGGCCCGTTGGCAGAGCGGCGACCAAAAAAAGACAACCGTTGCTCTCGTCTGAATTTTTATGAACTTTTTTGTTTGCCTTTTTAAGACGAAATGTAAAGTAACAGCACTGCGGGCACCGGTTTCTGAAAGGGCACTGCATCTTAAAAGGAACTGTAAATTAATTTTATTTTCGTAACTATGATTTTTCAGAGGTTTTGTTCCAAATGACATCGTAAGATTAAGAATGCAACCTATTAAGCTTTACCTAATCGTTTATTTTCTGTAACATATTTTTTAGGGTTCCGTACCCAAAGGGTAAAACGGGACCCTATTACTAAGACTCCGCTGTCTGTCTGTCCGTCTGTCTGTCTCCAGGCTGTATCTCATAAACCGTGATAGCTAGAAAGCTGAAATTTTCACTAATGATGTATTTCCGTTGCCGTTATAACAACAAATACTAAAAACCACATAAAATTAATATTTAAGGGGGGCTCTCATACGACACGGTGGTACGGAACCGTTCGTGCGCGAGTCCGACTCGCACTTTTTTTTTTACTTCTCTCCGAATCCCGTCCGCTCCTCGGAAAGCGCGATGGTCCCGACTGTCATTTGTTGACCACTGGCAGTCGTACCATGAGATGCTGTGTTACCCGATAAAATGGGTTGTGCAGTTCAGATAGGCAGTTGCATGTAAAATACAGTATTCAGTGGAATACTTTATGGACCTGTACGACTGGAAGCCGACTCCTACATATCTTGGGAAAAAGCTTGGTAGAAGAATAATCTTTAAATTTTACTTGCGTACAAACAGAACTACCTTCGACATGTATTTTGCAAATTGGTTTTGTTCAATTATGCTCATGTCTCTAAAGACATACAGCCACAAACTCTCGATCGGTTTTTGTTTAGTATACATTACGGGTTGTACTGGGACATTATTCATCAAGTTCCTGCGAGTATTTCCATCTCTGCGAGTGCTTGTCAAAAGAGACGGGACTGCAACACCTGTGGCCTGGACAGCTTCGTATTATGATGTACAGTCTCACAGGCCTTTGAGGCTAGCCAGTATGTAACTGTAATCTTTGTGTTGTGTATTGTATTGATAAATTGAATTGGTTTGGTAGAATTAATATTTCAAAATAATATTCAATTGGGTACTTTATTACTAAATATATACTTAATGGGTTGTAGTGATGTTTTAAGTTCGATATTTCTCGAATTACTTATTATATGTAGTTTCATTTTTTTTTCATTGCATTTATGAACTTTTGTTGTATATTAAATCTGATAAAACTGTCTCCTGATCTTTGCCAAAAGCAATCTAATTACTAAAACCATATGTATTCTAAAAGTAACAAGCAAGGCCAATGCAAAAATTATGTCTTCATGTAATAAAAGACCACAATAGACGAAATTACCCAATTCAGTTTTAAATAATTTTCACAACAACCTAACTATTCCAGTATTATCAGTGAAAGTCATAAACGCATTAACACTTTGCCTGTAAGTCCTTCGGCCCTAAACACAGGATATGCAGGCATCGTAACCAGACAATGAACGCAAACGTAACGTTTATGTCCCAACAATAGCTTGGTAAACAAACAATTGACTAATAATTTCGCTCGGGAAACTGTTACATAGCGAATGGAATTTCACGTACCGATCGTTGCTATTGGCTCTCTTAATGTAAATGTGTTGTTTCCGATCGGGGAGTACACATTATTTATGTTTGTATATTGAATTGGTATTATGAGTAAAACTACTTTTGTGTAATAATATGTGCTACACTTTTTCTCTGTAGCCTTTTTCCGACCTATGTTGGGGTCGACTTCCAGTTTTACCGGATTCAGCTGAATACCGTATTTTCCATCGAACAACTGCCTATGTGAACTCCAAAACCCATTTTACTGGGTAACACAGTTGTGCTACTCGGTTTTCAATAAAATTCTAGAACAGCCTTAATTTACAGTTTATATTCTTTCAGCACTCTATCCTCCTACAATTGGCACTTACGAACGTAATATTAATATTTCTTCTTAGTACTTATTCGTACTTCACAAGATAACGAGAAAACTTTGTCAACAAGTTTTTACTGAGTCTGAAATGTTACCTATGAACAAGCGTAATTCACTAACTTAAGTTACCGCCTTCACAAACACTAGCCGACGATAAAAGTCTACTTACACGCCGAAATAGAAACCAAAAAACGAGTGGGTATAACGTTAAACAATATCGGCGCGAAACCGAAATAATCCTTAATACATCGTAGGTAATACTTTATCGGGTACCCAAGAAGGGTGGCCATTGCGTAGGGGATTACCAATTTTATAAGTTAGGTATTCGTGCGAATGTCACCGCAGTAACCATAACGTTTTAGTGGCAGTTTGCCCCTCGTTGGAACACTTCGTATTTTTAATAAAAAAAGCAATATAGTTTTTCACAGCCAAGAGCTAGGAGAGGAAGGCTTGGAATTTTCAATTTAAAAAATTAAAGTGCTTTAAACAATTGTTGTAGTGATGGTTATGCGTCGTTCCGAGTTATTGCGCCGTTTGTTCGTCCATCAAGCGTTTAATCGTGTTTACTCATTATTGTACATCCGTTGACATTTTATTAGAATTGTGTGGTCTCAATTTTCCTTAAGGAGTTCAAAGCGATATAGGGAACGATGTTTATTGATACGGAACGTAAAGATATTGAGAACATTGCGTTATATTCAAATATGGGGACAAATAAAACAGTATACGAAGCGATAAAATTGGATTAAATACAACGGAAACGCATTTACGTTGACGGATCGCTAGTGATCGCGTAGTTAATTCCTCCGATTCCCGCGACACCGTCACTCGATCCCGCTCCGATGCAAAGGAATCACAATAAAATAAAATGTTAATGCATCTATCAACGCTTTTTGAGCAGGTAACAGGTAATAAAGAAAATTTATCGAGAGTAAAATGAAGGGAAATATTAACTTCCAACTGTGTTCTCAATTTACTATCATTTTACCTAGTCTAAGTGAAAAAGAAGGATCCCACTTATTAAAAAATATAAAAGTCCATGCATTTTCTTTTAAGCAAACAATACTTAAAGTCCTTTATGATATATTTGTGCGTGAAAGTCAATACCTTAAATATGGAAATCTGAATGCAAAAAATAATTACGGATGGATGAGTAAACACCAATGAGCAATACATACACACCAAACACTGTAGGCATTAAATAAATACCTTAAATGTTTTAAAAAGAAAATGTTCGGAACATGAAACGTTTGTACTGTCTGCCTTCGGAAAGCGGAAACTCAGGGAAAGTCATGACGAGATTGTAAGGTTTCCGTTTTCGAACGTAAAGCCGTTTGCCTCTACCTGCCCCTGTTTGTCTAACTCTTTATCTTTTGCACTTTGGGGCTGTTAAGTGTTTTGAAAACAATTTCTAATAGAAGCACTTTTTTCATATAAACATTAAAGTTCATAGGTATGCCAAAAAATAAGTTTACATAAGTATGCTACTTTAGTTCGACTTTATGAAGTAGCCATAGGTGCTCGCATTGCATTGGAAGTTGTCAAAATTATAATAAACCCGTAGGTACTATATATTATTGTGGTAGGTACTGGTGTTATAGAAGTAGGTAAGCTTACTTGTGTTCTTGTTTTCCCAGATTCCAAAAAAATATTATAATTATCCTGCTGAGAACTTACCTGAGTCAAAATTAATGTCATATCTCTGAAATTCCAACATCCCCAACACTAAGTTCCAAACGATACAGGTAAAGCCATATAAATCTGTAAGTGTCACATTTATTATTGGACACAGTTGCACTTACAGTACAGTGACACAGCAATCCCGGACTATAAAACTCAATAGTATCAAACGTATCTGACCACCTTGTTTTATTGTCACTTGCGATTCAGTGCTTGGCTTTCACTCACATTATGTCAAGCTTTGTTCTGTAAAATACGTACCGCAAAACACAAAACTCGTCCACGGATAACTTCCTAAAAAAATATTTACCTATGTGTATGTTGTTAGTAGACTTTGAATCTTTATAATACATATTTAAATAGAAATTAAAAGAAAGATTTTAAGATGAATCAAATTAAATAATATGTATTTTTATTTAATCGTAGTGCTCGGCAGGTCAAATAACATTGAACTGTTTTTGATATGAGGTTCTAATGTCCATTTTTAACGATCCTATAGAAAGAATTATAATAATAATAATAATATAATAATATCCTGGGACAACTCACACACGGTTATCTGATCCCAAGCTAAGCAGAGCTTGTGTTATGGTAACCAGACAACTGATAAACTTACTTATATATTTCTAAATACATACATATTATAGATAAATTACACCCAGACACCAGAACAAATGATCATGCTCATCACACAACATTTGTCCTGGGCGGGAATCGAACCCACGACCTCCGGTATAGCAGTCAGGGTCACTAACCACTAGACCAACAGGCCCGTCAAATTATGAAAATTCTGTTTGCGGTTACCGGCATAAAATATTTCTTATTTATGTATTATTTACTGCAAAGTTGCCAAGCACCGGTATAATGTAGAAGTGTATATGGAATATTTATTGCGTAACTATTAAGTACAATATTCGTTTGATTTTTATACCCCTGAAATTAAGTTAAAATTATATTTCCGTAATGTAAATTTCCAATGATCTGATTGAAATTATTTTTAGTTCTATTTTAAATTTATATAACTACCTATAGGTACCTAGTGATTGCTATAATGAATGTTGTACTGAAGTGACGTATCTATTAGAGAAACATATCACGCTTAGTACTCTTGATTGTAACTACTGCAAAGGATATAAAAGGGGGCATAAACTGGCTCATATAACAATAAAAATAAATTAGATAAAAGCTCGCAATGAAACTTTACCCATTACCCGGCTCGCGTAAAAGTGTTTCATGGGTTTGTAAGATTTAATTATTGCAAAATACTTCACAGGAAAATGTAATGTAAAGCCTTTCAAACATATGTGATGAATGTTGGAACTTAAAATATCATTTTCATGAGGATTTCTTGGAAGCTCTATTATTAGGATAAAATCACAATGTTGATAGTGTGAAGGGCGTGAAATGTGTTGGATTAATTTCAATGTTTTTAGTTAAACAATAGCTGACACATGACATGCGCGGGTGCATATTATTATAATAATGTTATTATTAATAGATTAATGAATTTAACCTATGTATAGATTAATGAAAATAATAATAATTTAGTTAATCATCGCTCTCTTTTTCCTAAATAACTGAATACACATAAATGTAAAAATAAACCGATTGCTACGAAATTTACATGGGACCATCTCCGAGGTATACTATATCGCAGACAAATATATAATTTTTGAAATCGAGATATAATTGCCGAAAATATCGCGTAACATACACACCAAAAAATCTAATTGAGAACCGAGGATGTTTTTGAGTCGATAAAAAAATGAATGTATTATTTTATACGGTTTAATTGTTAAGATTCGAAGTCGTGATAATTTGTCAGTTCAATGTACCTTTAGTAATGATAGGCAGTTCTCAGTTGTTCACAGCAATGAAACCCGAACCTTATGGCGGCATTAGCAAATGGTGCAACGCAATTTCATTGGTTGGCTGGCGATGTATCTGACATAACTACTAATGCCGATGTCGCACTGATTGCTACTAACATTGTTTTACGGTGATGGTTTTGCGCAGGATTTCAAATAGGATGCTTTGACTATGTAATGTGGCATTACCCAGAATGGACAATATGATAGCCAATGAATTTGGACAAAAGATTTTAAAAACTCGTAAGGACAAATTGACTTCAACTGTAATTATTGAGATCAGAAAAAGCCGCGCCTATTTTTATTGTGGGTATATAATATTACAGACGATACCCTTTACATATGTAAACATCACCATCTAAAAGTCTACCTTAATTTGTACGATCTAATCCCAATAATAGACCCTTCCTAGTGCAGTGAAGAAATGGCGCAGTGCAGGTTGTCAAGTCAAGCACAATGTTTACGGTTTATTCAAATTTTCACAACGGTGAATTGCTTCTGAGGTTGATGATATAATATATTAAATTAATTCACAATCGATACAAAAATCTATTACCAAATTGCACTGCAATATCTTAGCGGTGCAGTAAAGTGAACGACGATGTACTAATATAAATTGTAAGCGGTAACCATTGCAAGATGTTGGTAGTTTTGCGCCGCTCCACGACGAGTCTCCAAATTACCGCAATAACCGTAATTGCAATTTGCTACTGAAACTACCTACTGTCTTCATTCTCTTCCGGTCTAATGTTGATATACTTGCATTGTTTTGTACGCAAATTGTTGTAAAATGTAGTTTTCACTTGGTACTGGATGCAAGTTCATTAAAAAGGTATGGAGAGAATTTTGTGGCCTTTTGTTTCCTTGTTGACGTAAGACAATTAAAGCAAAAAGATTGTTTGAAAGGCAATTTCAGGCTTATTTTTTAATTTAGACGGTAACATCCCAGTTTCCTATTGACGCTCCTATTAATAATTAGCATCGTTGAGTGTATAATCATGCATGGAGTGGCAAGAGGCTCAATCCTATCCAGAGTTTACATTGTTACTGTATTGTTTTAGACTTTAGCGAGTAATAGGTGCAAACAACTAACTTCTTACTAAATAATCAGTTACATGCATGTTATACTGTTTTTTGAAAATTTGACTTTAATTAAATAGAGACGAAGTTCACTTTTCTTTGTTTGAGCAACGTATTGACAAATCTTAGAAAAGTATTCTTGATCTTCAATTCAAAATAAAATTCCGTCTGACATAAACTAAGCAAATCGGTAATCGGTAGCGCATCCAACAAAAATAGAGAAGCTGAAGAAAATAAAGCTTGATTTTTATATTAAATTCAAATCAGAGATAAAAAGTTTGAGTTTCTAAAGTAAATGTCTCCGTCGCAGAGATAACAAGCTCCAAGTCCTTCTGAGAGTTACGTTTGGCGATGTCACAGAGTAATAAGTAAATGAAGTGTTTATGAGCACTTTCTAAAAGATTTCTTATTCACTGGCGTGAAATATTGATACTGAATGAGTAATGTTTTGTTGCACAATTTTATGAGCTTTTTAATAGGTAATGGTGGAAAAAATTGAATAAAAATGAATGTTCCGCATCGCGGGCGAGTTATTCTCTTTGCAGAAAAATATAAACTAGGACTGTTAAGTAACTAAGGTAGTTTTTAACATATTATTTTTATTGCATTAACAAAAGTAGTATACCTGCCTATTATTTACACAATTTTTTATACAGTTTTTAAAAGCATTTTGAGTTCGCGAAACGTATTAAGTTTGTTACTTTAAAAGGTAAAAACAATCATTGATCATTCCAATTGTTTTTATTCTTATTAAATAAAAGGATCGTAGCGTATCAAACGCATAACAACGTAGTAAATAATATCTTTGTTCTCACGCTGATTGGCCGTAAAACATACTACACAATAATATCGTCTGTTTATCATTCTGTCTGAGTTATAATCAAAAGATTTCGTTTTCTAGATATTCTCGGAATGTTCTTCAACCATAAAAAGCTAATAAAATAAATGTGTTTTAAGCAACTCTTTCTTTTGTAATAACAGATATATTTACTAAAAGATCTCTGACATGCCTTATGATCTGCAACAGCAATATAGTAAAAGAAAGAAAAAATAATAATTTGAAAACACATTACTCACGTTTATCTGATGTTTAGGTATTCATTGATTAGTTGTTAAGCCTATCAAGAGACCTGTAGCATATTAAAACGGCGCTGGACGTTGAAACGTGACATTACGTATAAAAGCCATAAGAGTTAATGGAAGAGAATACAAGTCGCTTACAGTGCCGTAGGCGGCGGTTAGCCAACTATTATTACTAAAGTAGTGGCGCATTTGTCAGACCCACCACTTTGTTCCTGTACGAGCCAGCAACACCGCCGTATTTCATGTTAGTATCGGTTTACCCGCTAGAAAAGTAGAGGATACTTCTTATGCTTCAGTAATAAGATCACACATTTTTTCGACTTAAAATGTGTAATTACTATGACTTTTATGATGTGTTTTTACTGTATCTATTTAAATTATATGTTATTCTAATGTTTTTGCTACAATACCTCAAAGTTTTTCGTAAATCAGTTATTTAGTTTCGGTGTGAAAATGTAACACAAATGCTCACAACCATAATTACAAATACACGCTTGACGGAGAAATCATAATTGTGCTAAGCGCCACCGAAAAAAAAATTGTAATAATTTAATCTGAGTGTTAAATATTCTACCAAATGTCACGTCTCTTAAATACACCAACAATAAAGAAAAGCCGTCAAAAGAGTTTAATAATGTTGTATCAAAGTAATCCATGTACATTATTAATATATATACAGTATAAGCAAATTTCGAAGAGAATTCCCGCAAATGAGGCCTCAAGACACATTCACTTCCAAAAATTAATTAGAATGCTAAAAATATCAAACTCCTGAAACTTCTTGAATATAATTATAATAAACATTTTGTATAAATATTACGATTGAATCACATTACGTGGGTAACCTGCGTACGTTACTAGGAAGGGTATTAATGTTTTTACAGCTTATACGTGACTTGATAATGGTTCAATGTTAAACGGTTATGGCTCCGTCTTCAATTAAGATTATTACAGCGGTTGTTAGGAAAAGTTTTGTTTATTGTTGTTACGTATAGTTGGATACTAATAGGTCTTGAATTCAGTTATATGTAGGTATTTGTTTTATATGTAATTTGAGTATATAATTTGCCGATTATTAACTCGTTACCTACTTACTAAATACTTTTAACGTTGTTCCTGTGTTCATCATATCTTTATATTTTGTATTTCTTCATATTGTAATTTTAAATTACTACATGCCGTTGTAATTTAATAAATAAATTACAAAACTTTGACAATAATCAAGAAGAAAGAAGTAACAGATGTAAGGTTTTTTTTAACACCATTACAAAATATAAAAACTATACTATCGTCTAATTCAATAGGTGACCACGTGAACAGGTCGATGGCCGTTTGTTTCTCTCAGAAGAATTGATTAAACATTATCGAATGTATGTTAGACCAAAGGGAGAGATCAAATCAGTTAATGAAGTTCTTCTTTCAGCATTTACCCTTCAAGACCATTAGCATATTAATATTAACACAATGACGTCATCTCCTAGCTAAAATAAAAATTTTACTTTTGTAGAAAAATAATATTACCCGAATATTGACACAACAAAAATAAACTTATCATATGAAGTTCTCATAACATAAACGTTACAAGAGTCGTTTGTCTTCAAAGCAAATAATAGAAATGATGACAAAGTCACAATAATTGCGAGAATAATGTGGAAGTTAGATGACACAGGCTTCTATTACCGCGGACAGAAAAATATCGCCATTTATTAAAGATAGCTGAACCGTTTAAATATTGTTGGAACAATTGATATCGATGTCTGTCGATATGTCGATAACAAATCATATTAAATTAAAACATACATTTTCAAACAAGTACATTGCTTTTTTATTCTCAGTTTTATTGTAAACTAGCTGTACCCGGCATGCGTTGCAATGCAATTTTTTCTACCTAGCACCTGCCTACTACCTTCCTACTACCACTTAGGGGTATGAAAAATAGATAGTAGCCGATTCTCAGACCTACTGAATATGCATATAAAATTTCATGAAAAACGGTCAAGCCGTTTCGGAGGAGTATGGTAACTAACATTGTGACACGAGAATTTTATCAAGATAAGATGTAATATCAGTAATAAATAAAAAATAAAAATCTGATGAAATTTTAAACAATTCATTGTTGTTCTTAATTATTGTACTGCTCTAGCACCTGGTATTTTCTATACAAAGTATAATTAAATTATTATGTGTTTAAAAACTATCGATGCCTATACTAAAAAGTAATCACTAGCTATTTCAAAAATAAAAGGCAAAATTAGAAACTTTAAATCAGAAGTTCATTAACCTCGTAATGTCATCGACTTTTCATTATTCGAAGATGCTCTTTTCAAATGTTTATTATGTCAATAAAACTTATATCTCTCGTAGACGTTTTCATCTATATTTAATCGAAGTCACAACCACATTTCTATTCGACCCCTTCTAATTTGCTGCTTCATTTAAAAACCGCTGATCGGGTCATTCGAGACCAAAGGCAACGGATTAGCTTCGCTGAGAACACTTAAGGATTAAACCCTTGTAAGTATTAAGTAACGTTAGAGTTTACAGAAAAGATAGAATTCTAGACTTAAGACCGCAAACAAAGACCTAAAGTTTATCAATAATCTTGTATACTCTGTTACTATTATTAGGTAGCAAGGCTTAGCTTGACTACGTTAAAGACAGTTTTTCCAGACAGATGACCTTTCCAGTTAATTAAGTTTTAGAAAATTCATCGCAATATTTGGTCCCATTAATTAATTACTTAATTCTGCCCTATATAGCGTTATTGTGATTAAATTTTGTCGACATCATGCTGATATTATGAGGATGAAAGATTTATTACTTTGAGTTTTTATTTGTGAGTAAATATTTATGGGATATTAATGAATATGATATAACAGATAAATTATTTTAACGTAAGAGCTTACTTTAACGAAGCTATTGGTTTTTTTCTGTATGAAATGTACTCCAAGTGAAAATATCTACGATATTTAACGATACCAAAATAACGGTGTGATTATTATTTAATTGAGTGATATCAGTAACATATTTCATATATTAAAGAAACAAAGTGCAGTGAAAACATTATCTAACAATTACGGTTGTACAAAAATGTTGACAATACCGACAGTTTTCAAGCATAATTCTTATCAACAGCAAATTTTCCAATTTTCTAAGAAACCGCAAAATGTAATTTAAAAATAATTTTAAATATCGATAGAACGTCAAGATGTCACATCCCTCAGTTTGACCGGCGCTGTAAGCTTCACCAAGTACAAATAGAGAATAGTGGTTGCAGTAATAATGGCTCGCCGTATAAGTACTGCTGGCGGAGCGTTAAATTTATATTAAAACGTCTATGGCGCAGTTACACAATAGTTATGCTGTGTTTTAATGAGATTATAGCATTATTTACTTTCGCAGAAATGTTTTCATACCTTGTTAGCGATTCTCAGAATTAATTTGACGTCCATCTTGCATACGAAAATATTATATTTTTTAATAAACGCATTAAATTAATATTTTCATTAATCTGATAGTCTTACGAACTGGCACTTTTTAGATAGTATTTTTTTTAAAGGTAGGTCTGAAAGAGTCTGGTTTCAGTCAGAATAAAATGGTTCGAGTTGTGAGGTTTTTATTTTTCGAACTGCAAATAGCTGTGGCCAACATGCTTTGAAATTCGAAGCTATTGCTAATTCTAGGTTGTGAACCCATTGTTGCGACGTGACTGGTCTGAAATCATGCAACAGTACTTTTTGTGTTTTATTTAGTTAAAATAAAAGCCTTTCTTTATTCTGATTTATTTCGTGTTTCACACATGTTTTAATATTAATAACAAGACTCTAAACAAAAATCTATTTAACAAAAATCTATTTAACAAAAATCTTTGTAATGGCGACATCTACCGAACAAGAATCGAAGCTTTTTAAATTGAAGTCTTATACAGTTTTAGGTAAATACGTTATTATAATAATGAACCCTTCTTTGTGTTCTTTCTTTTCACAAAGCTAAATCCACAATCGATTTATCAGATCTTATAGATACTTAACTGTTTATACCTACGCAATACAAACGATTTAGGAAGAACACCAGGATTAATTGCGTTAATTAGGCGCTACTGTTTCTTACCTATAGATATTCGCAGCTTAAGTCGAGCCTGACTACAATTCGAGTAAATTGTTCCTTCACCCTCCGAATTAAGTGCCATTGACCGAGTATATTTTATTCGTGAACTAAATAAATACGCGACTTGTCTAATAGATTAAGTATGAGGTAATTTTGTTCGTTTCCTCACTTTTTTTGGGGAAATGGACTGTTTATGATAAGAAATCGACAAAGGGTCAAATGGCTAAACATTCAATAAGTCATCCAGACTTAGATAATTTGGAGGGGCTCGTGGCTAAGTGTAAGCCGTACGGTTTGACCGCTAATACAGGTTAAGCCGCGCTCGCCGCGGTTGGTCCGTGGATGGGTGACCATTTATAACATACTGAGACCCCTCCGTGTTTCGGAAAGCACGTTAATCAGTAAGTCCCGGCTGTCATACATAGATCTTTGTCAATTCTGACAACCAGCCTAACTATGGGATACTGTGTTTCCCAGTAAAATGGGTTGTGGAGGTCAGATAGGCAGTCGCTCCATCCGACGGCGGGTGGGTAGGGCGCGGACAAGCACCGCTGCAGCCAGACCTGCCCTGGGGGGGACGCAGAGGGCGGGGACGGGGGTCCCTCAGCCTTCTTTGCACGCGTCTCCTTCTTTGCTGGGTGGGGGTGGTGTAGTGCCATACACTGTCCCCGCTGTCCTCCCTCCGGCATAGGAGGGGGGTCATGTCGGGCCCGCCACTAAGCGGGCAGTCACCGGGGGCGTTATGGTGCAAAGACTTCGGTTGGTCCCGTAACGCCGCCACTAAGGCGAAAGATGGCACCAGGTGTTTTGCCGGAGTAGTCGGAGCCTTTTTCAAGGCTCTGGAAGCCCGGACTCTTGCATCCCCACCCCCCATGGAGATGCAAGGCTGGCTCATAAATGAGTTTCACCTGTATAAAAAAAAAAAAAAAAGGCAGTCGCTCCATGTAAAATACGGTATTCAGCTGAATCGGGTAAGACTGGTAGCCGACCCCAACATAGTTGAAAGGCTCGGGAGATGACCCACTAATTATTTTAAGTTAAATACGGGCTCGTATTTGTAGGCATATAGTCTATTATTATTATTCAACTTTTGCAGCATAGGCATCTATCACTATTTCATATATTTTGACGTAGGAATCTACAATACAATAGCATTTTATTTTTACACAAGAATCCTAAATTTTATTTTTATTTCTCTGGTTTGTGAGTAAATTATTTGTCAAGGGTTCATTTAAAAAGCCTACATATATAAGGTAAGAAATATTAAAATACAAATACGATTATTGGGCTTAAAAAGCTAAACTCAAAAACATGGCCAGAACAAGCTAAACAAATTTTTCATATTCCAATACTCCCTAGTTTAAACAGAAGTATGTTCAAGCCATTGTTATGCGGCACAATAAAGGTAATAAAACAAATCTAAATGATTACTGACCCATTTTCTTTGTGCACTTTTTCCATGTTTGATTAAATGCAGAACAGATGAGACTAGACTCCGTTTGCGTAAAGCTAAACCTCTTTAAACAAACTTTTTACTTTGAATTCTTTAATGCGATTAAGTAAATACTTGCTTTGCGTAATTGTTTTTAGTAAAATATTTACGTATTACGTTTCTATTATTGGCATAGTATATTTATATGGTGTCTAACAATTTACATTATCTAATATTGGCCTAAGAAGAAGTCAAAAACCTATACATTTAATTAACACCAGAGAAAATAATAATAATAAATAATAAAAATAAGGGTAATGAACATTTAAGTACAATACACGTACTATGCTTTCAAACGAAAATTATCTTAATCGTTATTTGTACGTAAAAATATCTTAAACAATTTAAAAGGAGATTATTTTATCACAGTTTATGCAACTGTAAGCCGAAATAAACCCTTTTAATCAAAAACAACATTAATATTAATCTATTCTAATGGAAATAAAAATACAATTCCGATAAAATCATACATATTTAAAACAATATCAAAGCTATTCATAGCAGCTGGTTTCAACAAACGGACGAAATTATATATTTATTGTGATAGGGTTGTTTTGATCTTTGATTGAGCCATTAACTTGATTGCTGTACTTTAGAAATTCAGTACTAAAAGTTGGGCAAAGTGTTTTAATTAACGTCTTAACTCGGTGCCAGCGAGAAAGTAGTATGAAGTTTACGAATTAACTGAAATATCCGCTTCAAACCTTACACAGCTGACTTTTATATTTTATACACTTTTAATTTTTCCATAGTTATTTTGTACTTAAGTTTTAAAGTATTAAATAAGTAGCCTTAGTTGGTCTGGTTTATTATATTTGCAGGCGTTTCTTTTTTTATCGAGTTTTTGATTCGATAATTTATTTTGAGAATGCTTTATAATTAATTACATAGGGCATAAAGATTAATTGATTCGATTATATTAGTCCAAGATCGACCATTACTCAAAAAAACTTAATAAGAATTCTGAAAAACAAATCTTTAAGGAACCTGTATTTCTCGTTCATGAGCCCAACAATCAACAAATACTAGTATATTACTGGTTAATTGTACTACCTACTTATTTAGACTCAACGCACTAGGCAATCGCGGTGCAACATACAACTGCGTTTGCCAATCTGACCGCAGCCAGGCTGTTATTAGATAATCCGACGAGGCTAGTACTTAACGGTACCTACTTGGAATTAGCTGTTACAACTGGACTGCAATTATCATAGCGATATCGTGACATCATCATCTGCCTAGCCTTTTTCCCAAGCTATGTTGAGGTCGGCTACCAGTCTTACCGGATTCAGCTGAATATAATGTCTAATATATGTCAGAATTGACTTAACAACTGCCAAAGATGTTGTACGTATGACAGTAGGGACCTACGGCTTAACGTGCTTTCCGAAACACGGAGGGGTCTCGGTATGTTATAAATGGTCACCTATCCACGGCCCAACCGCGGCGAGCGCGGCTTAACCTGTATTATCGGTCAAACCGTACGGCTTACACTAAGCCACGAGCCCCTCAATATCATAGCGATATCGTGACAATTAAAGATAAAACTTAATAAGTGAAAACACTAAGTAATGTGTCGTCAATCGAAATAAATAGAAGCTAAAGTGGTAAATCCGCTTTTTTAATTATGTTCGAATTATGTGGGCAAGTCAAATATATTCGAGATAAAGTTGTAAAACAATTGACAATCGCAATTCACAACATGGGAAGTGACCAATGTAACCAAGGGATGAATAGTAATGCGTTCCAATTCGATATTCAAATCAAGTGACACATTTATTTTAAAAACAGAATAACTCTGCAAAATGGTGACTCGCAAATGAAAGTATTATAAAGTTCAATTGCAAGCCGCGCCCGCTGGAAGTGAATTTCACTTTTTAAATTTATACGTGCTACAGAAGTTTTGTTTAGAACTTTTTAGTTTCCTATGAGAGATGGAAACATAGTTTTTAGGTAAAGTTCGAATACTAATACTAACAATGTGGTATTTCTGCCTGTTCCTGAAAAGTAGTCGACAATATTTATGCAAAAGTTTGTTTGAGTTGCTTTTAAATAAATCAATTTGTGCCGTCAATATTCTTTTTCAACTTGATTTATTTACTGTCATAATTTGTGAAATGAGAAGCCGAAAAAGTAACTTCGTATTTTTACTTTTTACTTTTTCACTTTTGGAATACCAATGTAAATGAAATATCTACCGGTAATTTTGTATGAACATTGCTATGAACTCTAAGATCTAACAAACAACAAACGTTGCTGAAAACCGTCAATAGAACAGACTTAACCTTTTTACCGTAACATTTATCAAGAAAAATATATGAAAACATGTTTACATAAATCCCATCGAATTCCTACCTACATAAAGGTCGGAAGGGTTGAAAGATTCACGCTGAATTTGCGACTAAAATAGCTGAGTCAAACCAAAGCCCTGTCAAGCCCAAATTGGATGAATCACGTGACATTAGGAATGTATCGTATACATTTATTTGATAAAAGCGTACGCTGAACGTGTCGGGAATGTAATAATGTGGGTATTATGTAGCTACGTCAATCATGGTCATACGTTTAATATGGGCTGGTACTGGTGTCTGTCACATGTATTAACATGCTGTAACAGCGTTTAATCATGTCAGCTGATTTCCCGAATTAGTTCCTTATTCTTCGCATTTAAGACGACATTCAACGAACGACAGGCAACTGTTTTCGTTTATCGTTGATTACCCCAAAGAATTACTCATTACTGGATGTGTCAAACTCTTTTCACTATAGAAGGTATTTCTAGAATAATTGGTATCTACAGCTTCCATCCATGTTTATGTAGCTAGATTCATCTTGTATGCAGAACTACAACAGCGGCTAAACCCGTGCTGTAAAAAGTTTGAGTAATAGCTTATTTACTCGTAAAACTTTAACAGTTTCAGACGGTCCGCACACAGCATCTGATCCAATTCCTGGCACGACTTTTATAAAGATATATAAGGACATGTCATTTTCTCTTTCCTGAAGTTGCTGATATATATTTTCTGAAACGTCACCTCGCTTAAATTGAGCCCTGTTCTGCGGTTTCGGGTTCAAACTTACGTAAAATGTCATTCTAATTATAAACTCTTTGTTATTTTAAGATCTGTGAAAGAAAACCGCGTGCCGAAGAATTAAATAAGCAGCAGCTTGGTAAATAATGAAGTACTATAGTGTGCGAGTATAGTGGAGTATAAATGGGAGGATTTTTACGGTTTATTATTACATTATTAAATTTACTAAAAACTTGCAGCAAAAAAGAAAAACCATTAATTCCTATTTACCAATAAACCCATTAAATTTAATGTAGCTAGCGTACCATTTTAACTAAATTACAATTCATGCCGTTAAAGTATTATAGTTTAAAACGAAAATATTATTTTTGACCTTTGAAAATAGCAAAGTGGAATAAAATAAATTTTCACACTTGGTATAGTTAGTTTGGCTCAGAACTATGACAATATTTTCTAATATTTATGAGAATGGCAGGGCAATATAAATAAAACTAACTTTATGGCCGCACTCGTATATCTCGGGTTTATTGTTTAAATTTTCACTTTTGAGCCCTTTACAACCTTCATAGTAGTCTGTAATGTTGGGTTGGTATAGTGTAACTTAGTTTTATCTCAATTTAGCTACCATTTAGTTCTCAGCTGATCTTGTAATGAAAGAATAACAAAACAGCTGTACCTTTATCCACCCAATTTATCCCCCGTTTATTATTTTAATACACTATTTCGACACAAAAGTGGATGAAAAGTTAGCTCGATACCACTCCGAATTTAATCCAAAATAATTTTATTTCATTTTTAGTGTATGATTTTTGTAAATTAAAAAAGTTTGGCGACGGATAATAAACGCCAACTGTTGTTGATAATTATTTTATATGCAAACTAAATAGCGTGTAACATTCATTTGTTTTTTAATTAACTAATTGCTATTTTCTACGTAATAAAATATTGTAGCGAAATATTATTATGTAGAGGCAGTGGCCTTTTTAGGTATTCTGTGGGCACCAGACCTTGATACAATGTAGCTAATGCACGAAAACAATAAAGGAAAACGCATAAAGATTACAGAGGCATTAACTAGTAAGTATTCAGTTAACAGCAAGCCGCACTTAAGTTTATAAAGCACATAATGTAATACGATGCGTTCCCAGCGTTATGAAAACGTTTAAAAATCAGTTACGGGTTTCCGGATACAATTTCATTTTCTAGAAGGCGTTAGCTTTATAAATAAAACGTTATTTTTACTCAGCAACACGCGCCGAGTAGAATGCGAACATAAGCCTAATGGATTTAGCATGTAAGTTGCATTTAGGGGACTTAGTTCATGCAAAATAATCGCACCAGCCACCCTGCAAACACGTTATCATGCAACGCGGTTTTATTAACTCCATATTTTTTTCTATTTCCGTTATGAAAGTAAATGAACAGCTGGATGTTTTAATTAAGTCAGTGGTGTACACGAAACTCGGCTTAACTTGATTCAACAAGTAGTGGCGGATACCTGCGTCACTAACTAAATTAGTTTATTACGCGTGGCTTTATCACTGACTTTGATTATACAACTCTAAATAACCTCGAGATAAAGTTTCGATGTTCGAACTGTGAAAGTTATAATAATGTTTGTGTAGTATGAAGATAATTATACCTAATAATATGTTTGTAACAGATATCAGGCAACAAAGTTATTACTAGACAGTCTTTTGTTTTATTTCCGTGAAACTTGTGCGGTAATGCAAGTTAATATCGGTTACGGTTGCATGCCACCGCGGCGCTCAAGCCCGCCACCGCCCGGTTATTATGTAAATTAAAGAAAAAGCCCTGCCCAATCGGCCGAATCAACGAATGCGCTTCCAAAGTGTTCATTAACATAATTTATTCGAGCCTGTCAGTGCCGGTCTTAAATTTGTGGAAGGCTATTTTTCAACGTGGAAAAATTGTGTAAAGCGGTCACGTATTTTTTAGCGTCAGAGGATCCGTACGGTGTAGTTTAATAATGTCATAACCAGGGCTGAGTGAGAGCCGGCCGCGATAACATCGAAGATACATCGCGACCCCGCTCGGATTTCCAACAATCATTTATTTTATGCGTGAGCTCTCGGTTACCGAGATGGATGTTTTATGCACAAACGACGAATGAATAAGGAAACGCTATTACCATATTTATTAAAAACTTAAATATTTATGTGATTATCATAAAGGTTTGGATAATAGTTTTATGTAGTCGTAGTATTTTGAAGGGTTAGGTTTGCATTTGATTATAATTTTTAATGATTTTTCTTGGATAACTTAGATATCGATTTGACAACCCAGAATTAAAATCATTGAGTAAATAATCCTCATGAGAATGATTAACTTTTTGGTGAATAATTTATTTTTAAGCATTTCGTGTTTCGGTTTTTATGAGGAGTAGCAGTAACATTAGAACACAATTTTAAGCACTAGCTTAAAACTGCTAATCTTTAGTCATACTAATGACTGAGTATGATATATAAGGTCCTGTAAAACTTCATTTTACAAAATTGTCTCTCAGCGAGCTATGTTCGAGTAATATAAGTTTTACCTACGGCGGGAGTAATGTAATAATTCACTGGATTACAAGATTCTTAAGTATTAATAGCCTGTCTAGTTAGAATGGCCATTCGGGAACCGTATTAAGTTGTCACTTTAATATCTTTCGGCTTTAAGAACTCCTGCGAGGATGTAGTTTTGATTAATTACTTGTAATATATTAATTCAATCATCATTTTGTGATAATTTGATATTTCAGAAAAATAAATAAATAATAATATTTAATATTCTCGATGTTTAGAATAGGTTTACCATAAACTCGGATTAATATAAATATCATATAATTTAAAAAAAAAACTTGAAAAATAATTTTGGTCTATCTTTCCCGTTTGTTTAAAAGAGGTTGTAAATTCCAAATATTTTCCTCTCTTTTAACCTTACTCTCATGTAAAGACATACTCGTAAAACTATTTGGTCTGCCTATTATGTGAAATAATATGACAA
Organism: Autographa pulchrina; assembly: GCA_905475315.1. Classification (NCBI taxonomy): domain Eukaryota; kingdom Metazoa; phylum Arthropoda; class Insecta; order Lepidoptera; family Noctuidae; genus Autographa; species Autographa pulchrina. The sequence continues at coordinate 6,213,279 of FR997773.1, forward strand.
AAATACCTTTCTTTATCAAAGGTATTCTTGATCCCATATCACATAAACTGTTCCGTATTTCGCGTGCCTTACGTTTACCTGTTACTTATTATTGAACGTAGAAATATTTTAGGCAAAAAACCTTAATTAAAATGACGTCACAAGATTAATTTAATAATTAGGAAGAATATTAAATAGGGAAGCGTTTTTATTTACAGTTTTGTTGGAAATGTTTATCTTTTATGTAGTTTTTGATGGTAGGTAGTGTTTTTTTCTGTTTAGACCTATTTATATGAAATAAAATATAACACACTACTGCATTATATAGTAAATTTGAAACATTACCGATTATGTAACGGAAACATATAAATATATAATAAAATTTCCAGCCTATAAACGTCCTACTGCTGGGCACAGGCCTCTTCCCATATAGAGAAGGCACGAGCATTGATCACCACGCTTGATCTCTGCGGATTGGCGATTTCAGAACGGAAACATATATTTTTGTAATCTAATTTGGAAATAAAAGCTTTCCAACCGTGTGTATTATGATAATGTATGTTAAGCCCAACGGTTAAACCTAATATAATTGGACTAAAGATTATGGGATTTGACATGGTGTTCATGTGACATGGGGTTTTGTTATCTCCTTTTTATTAAATGTATTATATTCACTATATATTTATTTTATTAAATATATTATGTACTGTATTTTTAGTGATAAAAATTTATGTTCATTATTTATTTACCTTGTTCCATTTTAAGCCCTTACAATTTAATTTGAATGGAACAGTCTTAGTGTAGTCTTTTGATTAAGCTATATTCGGGATGAAGGAGAATCCCTTTAATGAAATCACTTAAAAATTCAAAAATTTATGAATCTTAAATCTACCGATATACTTCAAGATAAGTAGCCCATTCAATTTTCATTTCTGGTCAAGGGTAAAACGTTCATAGGCATTTCATGCTAATATCATACGAGGGTAACTGATCGAATCTCCACGGTCATAATACTTAAGGGCCCTATGAAAGTCGACGATATTTGAAACGGGATGGAAAATAAAAATTAGCAATAAAACGGGACAAGAATAAAGAACCCCTTTTATATTCCGTCCTACACCTTCCCCGGATTACGATTAAAAGTATTTTTTTGGACCGATGACGTCAGCTGTTTATGAATTTTCGAGTTTTATTTACGGCAGCTATAAATTTAATGAGAGTCAGTCATAGAGGGACTACTAACAAGGCTAGATAAAAAGCACCCTGTATCACACTATACCTGGTGTTATGGTGAGTCTACAGTAATAAGTTCATATTGTATTTAGGTATTTTAAATTGGGTATTATTTCAGACAAAGTCGGTAAGTTTCTTAGTTGATTTAAATCGATTTAAAAATTAAAATCCATGAGGCTTTAGTCTTTAAATAACTAATCGTTACATATTTATACCAAATACATCATATAAACTAAATAGAGTATTTATATTAGGTATAGCACAGGTATAAGATATAAAATAAGAAGATTCTAAACCTCTAAAGTAGGATTGAGATGGCCACTGCTGACAGGAACTGATTGAGATAAATTCAGAGCTAGAAGAATTTTGTTTTAACCCACGAAGTCCAAGTTAAGCTGTCATAACTCTTGTAGAGTTAGCTGAAAGTCCAAGGAAAAAACTACTTGTCGTGTGACGAAAAGGAAACTATTTTTTTTAAAGTTAGTTTATCGGTTTAATAAACGGATTTGTGTGTTCAAAGCTGCAGGTTCAATCCAGGCTTACAATGTGAATTTTTCAAAGTTACATTGGAGTTTAGTTATATATACCTTCTTTCTTAATTGTTCTAAGACAAGATCGATAAATAAGTGGTGAAGGAAAATATCGCAAGGAAACCTGGATTAGCTGATTCGCAAGTGATCGGGTGTGGTGCTCAATGCTCGTTACTTCTCTATAGTAAAAGTAAAATTTGACCAGCAGTGAAGCAAGAGTAGGCCAATATTACCAAAAAAAGTAAAGAAAACAGAAAAAAATTTGATCATCACAGGATTAAATAACAAATAAAATTACCTGCAGGTACGCTAAAAGCATTCGTGCAGGCTTTTACAAAAACATGAGTTATGTGGAGATAGGCCCATAACTCATACGCACGTCACGGATATAATAACCCATAACATAGGCCCATCTAACGCATAAACCTTTTGTATTGCCTATCAATATTATAGTCTAAACCATGCATAATTTAACTAACTGTTACGTAATGAAACTACGCTAATAAAATTCATGAATCCTCGTTATTTGTGGACGTGTGTTACCAAAACAATGAATTCGTAATAAGTAGCATTTGTGAACGAAAAGCGGTGTTAATGAGCATTAGATAACAAACGATTTTCATTGTTTCAACATTACGATTTATTTGACAGACGGCTAATGTTTTATTATATTTTTGTGTGCTTTATTCTTAGATTGGTTAGTCTGTCAATGACAAAAGGAGATAAAAAAAATTTTTACATGATTAATGCAGTCGAAATCTATTTATAAGATATGAAATGAAAAGTTTATTTAAAACAAATGCATTGCTTAAAATAAGCCAAGAATCAGAAAATGAATTGAATATTTTAAAAAGATTTCATTAAGCTGACGACTTTTTTTCAAATAACAGAATCGAGTTTATGTCACATTTTTATTTTGGTCACGTTTCAAATTTTATAGTCCGCTGTAGTAGCTTCCCTTTTCGGATTAAATGTCACTAGCAGATGAATTTAAACAAAACAAAGAGATTATTCTTAATTTTTTGTACTGGGTGGCGCAAAAGTAAAGACCCTATTTGGTTCAGCTATAACATTTTTTCTAAATTAGAAAACTAGATTTAGATTTTTTTAAATGTATATTTGTGCCATTAAATTTCGTACCATTAGGATTTAAAGATGATGTCTTTTAAATGGTGACCTCCAGAGTTGATACACATTTGAGCCCTATTTATGACATTTTGCATAACTTGCCGTAACACTTCCTGCGATATGTTCGTTATTTCTTGACGAATGTTTTCTTTTAGAGCTGCCAGAGTCTGTGGCTTGTTCACATACACCCGAGATTTCAAAAAACCCCAAAGAAAGAAGTCTGGACTGGTCAGATCGGGTGATCTTGCAGGCCAAGGCAAATCGCCAAAACGAGAGATAACTCGGCCTGGAAAAGCGTCCCTCACTAAGTCCATAGTGTCGCGCGCTGTGTGTGCCGTAGCGCCGTCTTGTTGAAACCAGATGTGCTCCAGCCCCAATTCGTCCAAACTGGGTATCAAAAACTCACGTAACATGGTTCTGTAGCGTTCTCCAGTGACAGTAATCGCATTGCCTCCAGCGTCTTCGAAAAAATAGGGTCCGATCACTCTGTCAACACAGATGCCACACCATACAGTAACTTTTAGTGGGTGTAGAGGTGTTTCTTGAATAATGCGCGGATTATCAGTGCCCCAGAACCGAGTATTCTGCTTATTGACATGCCCTGAGAGATGGAAATGCGCTTCGTCACTCATAACCAATTTTGAAGGAAAATCATCCTCTTCAAGGTTGAGGTTTATGACGCGCTGGCAGTAATCTAGACGAGCTCGGTGGTCAGCAGGCAGCAGCTGATGAGTCATTTGAGTTTTATACGGGAACATCTTTAAGTCTTTCACCAAAATACGCTGCAGGGTCCGTCTGGAAATGCCCAATTGCGTGGCACGTCGCCTCGTTGATGTTTCTGGACACTCTTCCACATCTTCGCGCACAGCATCGATATTTTCAGCTGAACGGCCTGTTCTTGGTCTCCCAGACTTAGGTCTATCCAATGTTGAGCCAGTTGCTTCAAGGCGTGTGGCAAAGCGTCGAATTGTGCGACCAATCGGTGCCGGACGGTGGGGAAATCGTCGACGAAATTCACGTTGTGTTCTTATCACTGATGAATTATTCCGTAAGAACATTGACACAATTATTCCACGTTCTTGGGGAGTAAAACGGTCCATGTTTATTTTCAGTGTATTTTACATTTGTTCACTACACAATTTTCAACAACAGAATGACAGAAAATGTCATATAAAAAAAAAAAAAGTATTTTCTTTAGTGCCAGTACTTTTGCGCCACCCAGTAGTATATAAGGAAAACCCGGTAAGACCCTCTTCACATGCCTTTCTACGGCTGAATGCAAAAAGTGAATGCATGATTGAAAATGTATCAAACCAAACCATATTGATCGATTTGCATAAGATATAAAAAAAAAAAAAATATTAGCTGCATAGGACATAATTAGCTGTCTGCCCTTCAAATTGCACTGCACTGATAGCCCAGTGTTGTATGTCACGACATATATTGCCACTGTGTACAATGTACTGCGGATTCGATAACTGCATGAGACAAACATTTGTGAGGTCCACAATTGCTTGTTCCAAGTCTAGGCTCCAGGTTCTTGGTGCATATGTACTTACGGTGGAATTAGATTAAAAAAGGTTAACTTTCGTAACATTCCATTTTTTATTTTATTTATTAATTGCAAGGAATACCGCATGACTGGTTTTTTTTACGTGTGAAGTTGCCAACTCACGTTAGGTCAGCGTTGTGGAATATAGTGAAACCCTCTCACTTGAATGCTCATACCGAAGGTACACTAGTTACTAAATAAATAAACTATACCAACGTATAATAATTGACTCCATTACTTCTTTAGACCTTCTACTTTAAAATTCTTATAGCTATTTACCACGGAACTGTCCGAAGGCACAATGCACTGCGTGCTCAGAGGTGCTACCATATTCAAAATTATACAAATGCGTTTTATGCAGGCTTCTAAGTGATAAAAAGATAACGTTTTTAATTATTTCGTTTGGTCAAGTTCCTTGAAATGTTTAATGTTTGTAAACACGACGAAAGAACATACTGGTGTGGCACAGCTTACTTAAATCAGTTAAGCATTTCTTATTGATGATGCAAGATATATTTACAAAACTCTTATGAGATACCAAGCAGATTCGGCAGACGTCGTCCTGACTAGAAAGGCATCGTCAACCTATCGAGTCTAATTGTATTTTTCAAACCTTTGAAAGACATACATACAAAATTTCTACCTAATTGGTCCAGCCATTTAGAGGAAGTAACGTGTCAAACAAACTTATAGAAGAATTATAATACATGTTATTATATATACAAACATAAAATATACTTTTACATCCCAACCACAACCATGGCCAGCGTAATCGCGTTACAATTTTTCGCGCCTCTAATGCTGACGCCTAATGAATAGCCGGTTGTCATTAATATTGTGGCTCTCGCTAATGTGTGGTTTCACGCATCGACTGCGACTAATTCATGCGACCCGATCTGTCGCATTCAACATAACGCACAGTTCGTTACTGACCGTTTTTGCTCTACAACCTCTTAATTACAGTGACTTGTTGGTCCACCACGAATTAGCGAAATAGTTTTTGAACGAAATATACTGTCGGTTTAAACTGTAGCTGTATAAATGTAAATAATGTTTTTCAACTAGATACTAGCATTTATGTATCAAGTGTTATTTATGTCTCATTTCAAAAACTTTTAACACAATTATTTCTCACCAAGTTTTTCTTCTGATATACGATATAAACAAATGCTATAAATTCATATTCGTGGCGCCTATACGGTACACGTAGGCTTGCATATTGTAGTTCCCGCAATAAACGGGGGCCTAATAAATTATCGGTAAACTGCGCTAAAAGGAACTTAAGCACAATACCTCGGCAGCGACTCATTACTTCCCCCTTTCCCCGCTGCGTCCATATTTTACAGCTCTTTTACCCGTTCATTTTTAAAATACGATGTTCGACAAATTCACTTAATGCCGCGTTAAATGAACCGTGTTCGCATAATAAAAGATTTTATACTCAAAAGCGATTTCAGAATGGACGATATTTCCGTGAAACGAGAAAATGCCGCACTCCACGTCGACGCTTCATCTCGTCTCTAGTAACGTCGGAATATTTTTTTCGCGCTCGAATGACTCCGAATTCGGAGTCGGGAATAAAGTTAAGAAAACACCACATACAAATAACGCTCAGATTACTTTAAATACTCTGTAAAGCGAGCGCAGGCCTCTTTTCCAGATAATTTATTCGTTTATAAAAGTTCTGCGGGAGATTTACTGTTTATGTCACATTATTAAGTTATTTTAAGTATTACTGAGCTTTTCATAAGCCGCGTGTCCGACTTAAGTGAATAAAGAAAACAGTGCAATATTTTCAATGTTCCAGCTAGGTAAAAGTGGCTAATTACTGCCCGAAAGCAATGTCTGAAAAAAGTCTCCATTATTTTTATGAGCATGTCATGTTCATCATAAAAGGTTTGCTTGGTTCGCTTTCATTGCGGTTCTGTTCGTTAAAGAGAATTCTGTTTTAATTTAAAAAATTGTTTTACCTTTAGTCCGCTTTGAATGGCAGATCTCCGGTACTTAAAATACTAGGATTCCGTTCTGAAATAAAATTTTAATTAGAGCATGTACATCGTGTTATCTCACTCCGATTATTTTAAATATTTATTTCAACATGGAAATTTAGATAATTATTTTATAGAGTAGGTTCCTTTCCGAATAGACACTTTTCTCATCTCCCGAGCCTTTTCCCATCTATGTTGGGGTCGGCTACCAGTCATACCGGATTCAGCTGAATACCGTATTTTACATTGAGCGACAACCCATTTAACTGGGAAACACAGTATCCCATAGTAAGACTGGTTGTCAGAATTGACTTAACGACTGCCAAAGATCTATGTATGACAGCCGGGACCTACTGTTTAACGTGCTTTCCGAAACAGACACTAGACACTTAATACTTAAACGAAATAGAAACTTTTCTATTTTCTTAAAATAAATCCGTGTAAGTGAATTCCTCTGTAGATCCCCTTCCCATTGCCGATCCTAAAAGCCTTTTAGTGCATAAAATATTCCCATGCGCGGTTTATTTTTGTAGGTGTGTTTTAACCTTTTTCATTGATTACGTAATTTATTATTCAATGTAAGATCCCGAATTTGTTTACTGGTACTGGAATAAAAATAAAAATGTTTTTAAACCGTCCTACTTAGCAACGTTTTTTCCACATTTTATGTGAGAATTTAATAAATGTATAAAATGCATTAGCCTGGATATTTTTCTCACTTGGCTCGGCGAGAATGTTTTAAGCGATGAGATATCCTATAAAATTATATCCGCTTTACACATAACCGCCCTACTGAAGATAATTTAACTAAAAGGTTCTATGAATATGTTCTTAATAATAAGATTGGATGTTTCCATGGTATTTCGGTTTGATTATATTATTATCATCTTGATTACATTTGTATATTTTTTTCTTACGCACACTATACCTATTTCTCAATTCATAGAGTTGATTTGGCAACACCAACTTTACTATAATTAACATGAAAGTCACTGACAGAACAATGTAGTAAGCACTCTTTTCCTAATATTTTTGTTTAAAATTCTTTTTATTTGTACGATATCTTAAACACGTCTTAGTGAATAATAATTAATAAATCATGAACGATAGAGACTAGCATCCACGACACAGAGAATCCTAGTGAGGAGGCTAGTGCCAAATGTATCTAAGTTTAGCTTTAAGTTATTGAAAAATAAAATGTTTATTATTATTATTATTAGAACTTACCTCACAGCGCTTTCTTTAAAAAAATCGCGACGTTCCTGAATAAAAACACCTTCGACAATCCTTGCGTTAGTTTTAACACTTATAAGAAATTAAGTGGGGACGACAGACGGAAATTGAATCTATCGCATTAAATCTCAATGTGAACACGAACTACTATTGCAGTGTCTGTAGAATAACTGGTGATATAAAATGGCTAAGAAAGATTTTTATTCTTACTAAAATAAAATATATCGAAAATATAGGCATTTTCTAATTTAAAAAACTGACATACTAAATGGATATAATACTACTTGCTACACTCATTTGATATACCGAAATACGACTGTATGACCTGTAAAATTATTTATATTTTGTCATAATAACATAGGTAGGTTTTACAAGAAGTATCATGAAACATAACTTGAAAATTGGTAGAAAAAATCAAGCAATATGAGATATTGATGATGAGAGTTGTAAATAATATCATAACATAAGAAACTCCGTGGCAGGTTATATAATTAATACATTACGGACAGTAAATAGACACTTAACCAATTTCTAAGTCATTAAAATCTGATATCTTCGGATTCTTGAAACCTCTTAAGTTAATAAAAGGCGCATCAAGCAAGAGTCAAATTGAATACAGCCCACTGTTATTATATACATATTCAAATACCTTTTGCAGTCAAATATTAACCCTCTCATCTTTCCAGTCGTGGACATGCACAAAGGCGAGACCCTGGAGCTGGCGCACGTGCAGCGCGCAGACATGGGGGCCTACTACTGCATCGCCACCAACGGCATCCCGCCCACCATCAGCCGGCGGTACCATGTTGAAGTGCACTGTAAGTACCTTAAGAAACGTATGAGCTAAATATTACATTAAGGTATTCTACCTGTAGATCTTTTGGACAACCACCATGGTTAGTAGCTTTGAGGTCCCTGCGGACGTGTGGCGTACATACTGATTTCAAGGTGTCAGAAGCTATGAGATCCCGAATTCGATCCCAGGACAGGTTTCGGATCTTTGTTTCTAACAGCTTCTAATCAAAAAAAATAATTCAAAATTCTTCATGTTTGTGTTTGTATTTTTTGTGTTTGTAATACCTTATTTGTCTCTCATTACATAATGCAAGTGATTTAGTTACTTACTTTACCGATGTGTTAAATTCATTTAGTAAATCAACCCACAAATATTGAGCAAATGGGTAATATTGAGAATTCCATATGACCTTACTCACATATAAATGAAAGGAGAAATAAATAAAGGCCAACAAATAAATGCACTTGATATTTATATTCTACCGAAACTAGAAAATTTCTTAAAAAATGTCAAGAAATGGCAGGATGCGTAGCTCTAACACAAACAAAACAAGATTCAGTGCATCTCCTGTGAATTGGAAATGCTCAAATTGTAAGAAGAGTTTTATACAAGTTTTCAGACGGAAGGTCAGAAAGCAAGTAAAACTAACACTGACTGTCAATAGATCTACCCAATCGATTAGTCTACAGTTCAACACTGACGCTGGACAAGAAACTTAGACGGGCAAAGTTGTGTGTTATCTTATCTTATATATAAAATTCTCGTGTCACAATGTTAGTTACCATACTCCTCCGAAACGGCTTGACCGATTTTTATAAAATTTTAAATGCATATTCAGTAGGTCTGAGAATCGGCTACTATCTATTTTTCATACCCCTAAGTAGTAGTAGGTAGGTAGTAGGCAGGTGCTAGGTAGAAAAAAATGCATTGCAACGCATGCCGGGTACAGCTAGTTTATCTATAATATTATGACGACCTCCGTGGTCGAGTGGCGTAAGCACCGGTTTCAAGGTGTCGCTAGCTCTGAGGTCCCGGGTTCGATCCCCGGACGGGTCAATGTAGAAAATCACTTTTCTACATCGTCTCGGGTCTGGGTGTTTGTGGTACCTTCGTTGTATCTGAATTCCATAACACAAGTGCTTTAGCAACTTACTTTGGGTTCAGAACAATGTATGTGATGTTGTCCGCATTTATTATTATAAAAAAAAAAAAAAATATATATATATATATTTATATATGTATGTTTTCAGTTGTCTAGTTACCATAGCACAAGCTATGCTTAGTTTGGGATCAGATGACCGTTTGTGAGTTATCCCAGGATATTATTCTACCTGTTACTTACTTTTTGTTTTTTGTTTTATCCAAACATAGGAAATTACAAAAATTTTGCTCAGCAATCAAACAGTATAAGACAAACAGATAAACTTTCGGGTTACTTTTGGAAAATTATATTAGTGGCAGCTATTACATGCCTTACGTCATAAAATAATGATTTTTACTACGAGTGTATTACTAAATGCTGTGAAACACTAATCCATAAAACAAAACGATCCATTAAGCCATCAAGGAACATTGAAAGGTAGCAAATGCAAAAGAGTAGCCATTTTGTTAAACTTGTCCATTTAGTTTCAGTTTCTATTCACAAGTAACAAACTTTACTTACTGAAATCTGATACTTGCTCCTTAGCCAGTTTGTCTAATTTGTATCAATTGGAATCATTATTTTAACAAATTAATTCTGTCAGTTCACATAACAATAAAAAGTTTTTGTGTAAAGAAAAATGATTAAACATAAATGTAAAACTTAGAATGCCAGGTGCAATAATGCCGCCTTTTGTACATGTTTCTTCTTTACTTTATTTTGTTTTTTTGCCTATGTAAAATAAAGGAATAAATAAATAAAACAGAACAATATCCAAATTGTCGGATACACAGCGTAAAAAACATACAGTTTAATAGAGAATCTTCACCTTTCTACGTCGGTTAAATTTGTTTCTTTTGTTAGTTTACAATGAGTTTTTTTTGCGCTGGTGCGCCAAGACAGCCTCGTAAGGTACCACAATAAATTAACAAAAGTAAAAATAATCTAATCCTAAGACTTAAAGATAACTTAAAACTAGATACCCCGTTGGAATGTAGCGCCTTCTACAGGTCTCAGGCTAGAAAACTACAGACCCTACGTCCAAATGAAAACAAAAAAAAAAATTACGTATCCCTCCTTGAAAACACTTCCCTTACAAATTTATAAATTTTAATACTCATGAGTTTGATTAAACAACTAGAAAGTAAATTGACTTTTCACCCTTTTCTTTAAATCTTTTTTGAAGAAAGCTACTAACAACTTGTTTACTTGGAGCACACGTCGCCAATAGAGTTTATTTATTTCAATTGACGCCCTAAGTTTTCGAGTTTAAAACAAAAGTCTTTTAAAAACCAATTTTCTTACAAAACTTGACTAATAAAAGTCGCTAGGAACATAAATATCGTTTCAAGTTCATAGTTACTTCGAACCTAATAAAATTTATGAATGTAAAAAACGAATCGTCATTTATAAAAAAATGCTAAGCAAAGTAAAGTACATTGTTTTCTAGTACATGTAGGTTATCATAAATTATTTAACTTATTTATTACTTTTTATTATGTTCAAAGTGTTATAAAAATGCAGATCACGTCATTGCTATACTACAGTGAATTTGGAACAACTAAACAAGATAACTTTGGTTTTCCTAGAAACTTTTAAAAGCATTGAATTTACTAAGTTGTTGGAAGTAGCACCTTTGCCTTGCGGACTGCGAAAATCTGGGGCATTTTGTGGGATTTCTAGTTTTTTTAATGCTACTAAGCAAGCGAAAAAAAAAAAAAGGTTCTCGCGTGCGCGCGAACACAACACATACCTATGTAGATAGATAGACAGATTTTTAATCAGGTATACTATTTAAAATTTTATATCTGATGTTCTTTTGTTTCTATAGTCATACCACAAGTGAAGGTGACCAATCAGCTTGTAGGAGCTCCGCTCGGCAGTGACGTAGAGCTACAGTGCTGCATCGAAGCCTCTCCTAAAGCTATGAACTCCTGGTACAGAGAAGACGGAAACTGTAATTAGAACTTTATTATTTAATCTTACTTAGAATAAGCTTTATGAAAACCGTTAAGTTTAAGTGAAAGCCATATAAGAAGGTAAAATAAACGAGACTCCAAGAAACAAAGGCACTTGTTTCTGAGCAAACCTCTTAAAACGAAGAAGATTAGTCTATTCAACTGACATATTAAAAAGTAATCCCCGTTCTTTTAAAATTACTATATAAAGAAACATTTAATCCTTTAAAAGTGTTGAGTCAAAACTGTATTTCCTGAAAAGTATTATAGTTTCTTTAATTAGCGCACAATGAACAAACATAAAATGATTTTGCATATTTTAAAACCAGACAAGACTTTACATTGGGTCATTACTTAGCAAATATAGATTTACTTTACAAAATTTTAAACAGGGTGGTACTACCTTCTTTTAAACTGTATACTTCATACTTATGCTACATTCTATCTCTGTTATTGATATAATCGATCATCGATTACCATGCACCAAAACTTGTACTAACAATTATTTCGTTCCACAGCGCTATTAAGCGACAAATTGACTGAGAACCCGAAGCTCCGTGTATCAGAAACTATAGTGAACGAGTACTCGCTGTGGATAAACTTGACGATAAAGTCTCTAGCGCCGGCGGACTACGGAACTTATGTGTGCGCCTCTGTCAATGCGCTGGGAAAGATGGAGAGCCAAGTCAGTTTGCATAGTAAGTGGCCAATATTATTCGTCTTAAGTCCCGTGTGGCTTCTGGGGATCAGTGCACGTTGGGTGTGTTAGAATTTTAAGTACTAAAACAAAAACAAAAGACGATCTTGCTGAAAATTCTTGCGCTTTGGGTAAACTGTATTCACAGGAGGATATCGACAATGCTTTAGTATTGAACCCTAACCGAAATTTATATATATATTTTTTTAATATCTAAGTAGGTACCCACAGCTTACAACTACATTGAAGTTTGCAGACAACACTATTGTCTCTGAAATATTCTTTTTCCTGTGTATCAATTCTTAATTTCAGTATCATCATCATCTGCCTAGCCTTTGGGTTGTCTTACAGTCTTACCGGATTCAGCTGAATACCGTATTTTACATGGAGCGACTGCCTATCTGACCTGCATTTTACACAACCCATTTTACTGGGTAACACAGTCAAATGTTATGTTTCTGTATATAAATAAATTTTACTATTTCCTAGGGCTAGAACTCAGCATGAACGGCTTCGGCGCTGAAGAGCCGATGGTCTCCGGCGCAGCATGGCAGCGCGCGCGCAACTCGCCCTCGCACCGCACGCGCGCCGCCGCGTCGCACGCCCACCAATACCTCACACAACATCTACCGCCACAGCTCTACGCCTTGTTACTAACCGTGCTGAGATATATACATTCTTTTTAAATGGTTTTTTTTTTGCCAGTTTCTGTATATAAAATGTGGTGTTAGGAGATTGGTTAAACGCCACCGGCTTCCTTAATCTTTTCGAAATTCAACTAAGTTAAAGATAACTACTTATTATAAATAAATGGTTCAGCTAACTTAAGATAAACATAAGTGTGTCATCAGTCATTTTCTTAAAATGGTTATCTAATCAATTTTTAAGAACATTTAGCTCTACAAATGTTTCTATTTTGAAATAAAAAAATGTGCTAAACATAACTGCGTTTAATCAAGTTCCTAATTTTATTCAAGACGTTATCTTTCCTAAATATTAAGTGATAAACATTAACTTACATACGGGTGTTTAAGAAAAAGAGTATAAATATCATTTATCTAATGAAATGATATTGTGTACAGGCCTACGTCCAGCTAAGGCTGTTATTGACTGAGTTGATTGGACATTAAAAAAATCAGGATTAATATTTCAAACTAATCAAAAACATAATTACATAAACCTATTAAAATTGGTGTGAAAATAAAACTAGAAGTCAAATTGTAGATTTCAGCGGCAACGCCAATAACTTTGCCATTTATGTTGTTTATTTGAAAATCTAAATGTTCACCGAACAGCGAATGTATTTATTTTGCGTAAAATTTGATTCATGTAAATATTTGATGGACTTTTTCATGTTAGAACTTCGTTTACATTATATTTGTACATAGTATTTTGTTTTTCGTATTTTTCTCGTTTAATATTAACAGGAGATTTACTAGAAATAGATATTTGAAATGCATGAAAAACGTGTGCGAAATAGAAACTATTATTGATTCTCAACTGTACCTAATAGCCAGATTTCAAGTAAATGTATTAATGTAATAATCAACTAAATATTTAACTGATTAGTGTAAGTTTATATTTAAGCAACTAGATATTATTGTATTATAATTGTTAGGAACATTTCAAATTGATCGATATTCATTGTTAATTTAATTTAATCTCGAAATCTTGTGCTAACGTTACGTTGACTTTGACAATAAATGTGTAATTTATGAAATATAATATTGAAATAAATGTCCTTACGAAACAGTATTTGAATGTTTAATATTTAATCCTGTAATACAAACTGATAGATGACGCTGTAAACAAGAAAAGGTGAGTAAAAATGAAGATTAACGAATGAAAATAGAAATATTACCTACTCAACAATAAGAATTTATTTTATTAATATTTTACACTGTATAATTATGTCTACTATCTTTATCTATACTTATAATTAATCTGTAAAAGTGAAAATTCTGTACATTGAAAATATAAAAAAAAATGGCGGGGGGTGTTACTAGACCGACACCGAACCCAAAAGAGTGAAAAAAAAAATGTTTCGTCTTTCTGTCTGTCTGTTTGTTCAGGTATCACGCAAAAACTACCGGTTCGATTACGATGAAACTTGGTATAATTATTCTTTATTATCCTGGGCACCACACTGGGTAGTTTATATCCCGGAAAAGTATAAACAATAAAAAAACGAACTTAATTTTATGGTTAAAAACTCATTGATAAGTTTCGTCATCCACGCGAACGAAGTCGCAGGCACAGCTAGTAAAATAATAATATTGCAAGTAAAATCTTAAAACGCATTCCAAATTCGAGTGAGGAAATTGCAGCCACAAATCCGTATAAACAAAAAGAATAAAACCAGCATTCAAATTTCGATCGAATGTATTTTAAAAGTCAATATCGGCACTTCACTGACCTATCCCAAACCAACGAGATATATCAGACAATGACGAATGTACGAAAGTCCCACTAATGCATTTTTCGTGTTGCACTTGAATTAATGCGTCTCTAGTTTCATTTCATGGGAGCGCCGACGATGGCCCGGGTTTAATAACCGTAGAAAGGTCGTATAAAGTTAATCATTTTATTCGACGTGAAGTTAACTGGCCATTCGTTTATCTCGTACCGATATGTGAGTCAACCTCCTACCATGAAATATCCAAGTTTACGATACCGTCAACCGTATATGCGAATTTTAAGGCCCTATTCTGTGGATCTTTAAATCACTTTGATATTTCATAAACAAGTTTAGTGCTGCTTATGAATGTTTGTGTTCTAAGATCTTTTGATGTGCTCCTAGTATAACTTATACATATATTTACATTTTACAGTATAAATAATCCTAAAAAAATCTGTATTCCATCGTATGATAGATATTGCATGATGTACATTTCTATAAATTAAAAAAAATATTTATTATATAAACTTTTATTAATCTACGTTAACTACTAGAAAATAAATGAAAATTCAGAGAAATGTTAAACTTACCTAAATTATTAAAATAAATGAAATGTTAATTCTTTGACTGTGTGCTCAAAGTCATTTTATAATTATGACATACTTCTCAACTCTAAACACAACTTTCACATGTAAAGGAACAGCCGTAAGACTATTAACACTAGTTAGTGTTCGCTAATCACTAAAGTTCAGGATTCATATCAAATGATTATTAAAACGAATGGCGGTGCGGTATAACACTCAAGCTAAAAGTTTCATCAACATAATTTATTCGGGACACTCGGCCGAGTGGGCCAGTCTCCACCACTTTTTTCTTTTTTAGACCACGCTCTGAATTTTTGGGCACACGATTTTTAGAGGGAACTTCGATTGTGCAACGCAGTCACGTAGTTTTTTAGCGTCACTCGAGCAGACATGCGCCTGAGTTTAATAATGTCATCGGCAGACCTCGGCGTGCTTATATGTGTCGCTGTCGGATGCTGATGTTTAAAAACGTGACTTAATATAAACAGCATTGAAAATAAGTTGCTGTATCAACATAAGTTTATGTTAGCTGGCATAACTATATGTTGTTTGTAAGTGGCATTTACTGTAGATAACAGAGTAAAAGGCTTTAAACAAAGTCCAACAACCAGGTTACTGCAGTTTAAATTCATTACTTTAAAGCCGTTGCCCTCGCTCACCTTTAACGTTTCTCATAACGCTTTTGCTAGGTATCAATAAATATTCACAAAACTGCACAGAGTCACGATCCTTTACACAGTAACCAATAAATCCCATAGAACGCTGATAAACAAACGCGGCCATTGTGATTTGCGGCATTTTGTAACATTCGTCCGCGCGGCCAATGCTGTCATGCGACAATAATTCTTTGAAACCGCTGCTGACAGTTTTGCCGCAAGCGACGCCTCTGCACTAGAATGGGATTTACTATGTCATACGAAACGTTAGCAGTCAACGAGAAATTTTTCACAAAAGCTATTCAAACAATACCGATGTTAGCTAGCTAAACGGACTTTTATAGCTCAATGTTCTATACCGGCTCGTCTCCTGTTGTTGCGGCCAAAACGAGATCAACGCTTTTTGTCACTCGCAATTTACAAACCAAACAATAAACATCAAAAATAATCTTAAAATCTAGATGAATAGCGACGGCGGGCGTCACGACGGAATAAAAACAAAAACAAACTGAAGGTAAGTCGCGGCGTTATCTTGATCTTAAATAAAACCGATTTCGTTTTGTTTTGAAAAAAGTCTGTTGGAAAGAATACTTATCCGGCGTCGGATTCATTAGGATAATTGTACACGTCTGACAAGAAAAAGTTAAACCGTACATCTATCGGAAACAAGACAGGCTTGCTAGTGTTAGTCAATTATTCTTTTATAAATATCGTAAAACAGACAAACAAGAAAACAAATTCTCTATTCAAATCAAGTTATTAAATTACAACATCAAGGAACCGGATATAAATAATTTACTTTCATACTATTTCTACGTCGATGTTTCAATAGAAAAAACCGTTCTGTATTCATGTGGCACAAAGAAAGCTAATTCACTAACGCGACTGAAATCGCTCGAAAATCTCTTTTATTGGAATACGTAGTGCCTACTTAGCTTTACATAAAGCGAATGTTTTCAATCTTTTAACATCATCTGCATGCTTAATATGTAAAAAAAAGATGAAAGGGTTGTTTTTCCTTCGAGTTTTGTAGTGAAATTATTGTTCGTACTTGCTTTTAATACAACACCCATGTTTTAGAAGTATAATCTTAAAATATTCACATTTGTATATAGTATATAAAATGGACGGACCCTGGGCACAGTGGGCCGGAATGAGGACGTCATTCAGTGCGGTGATCAATCTATCGGTTTCGCCGAAGTGACGCATCGATGGACAGCGAAATATATCGATACCGAGACCCGCGCGACCCTACGCAAAAACACGTAGGTAAGTATAGACGCGTACATATTTTAGTATCGCTCAATTACTTAGACTGGTACAATCGAGTAGAAAACATCTTACATACTCTCGCGGTGATATTGTACGAGTTTTCGATTTACTTGGAGTGCGTTCAGTGATATTGAATGTTTCTTGAGTATTTTAAAGTATCAGATTGCAACGGTAGCGTAACGTAGTTTGAAGAATAATAGGCGCGCAGATAGAAATCAAAGTTAGCAATTATTTATAAACAGTGTAAGTACCTAATAGTTAAGCACAAACTACAATTATAGCTATCCTGAAAAATAACATATATATGTTATCTTTCAGGATAGCTATAATTATAAACACGTCATCGTTATAAGGAAATAGCAGAATGTAAAAGCAGACAAAAAACAAATCATAAGAAATTCAGAAGAAAAAATCGTTTAACGTGACAACCCTTTCCCAATAAAGTAACGATCTAATCTATAAACTTTGATTCAATAGATGCCGTCAACATGAAAAACAAACCAAACATTTCAGAGTCTAAAGTTAAAAATGTATAAAACCAGTCACCAATTGTTCGGGGCTAAACGCAAACGGCTCAATAAAAGCCGGCGTGTCCCGTTGGTAAACAAAACTGCCAGTCATTAGACTGAGCGGACGAAAACATTCGGTCCAATTATCCAAGCCGAGCGGTCTGTACGAAAAACGCCGGGTCAGACCGAAACCTAATGACGACGTCAAACGAACTCATCAATCTATTTCGGAGACCTGAAGACCTAATGGGAAATTTTTCTATTTATATATCAGTCCTTTATACTTAAGAACTACGAAAGTTTGGGTAATTAGCTTAACAAGGTTGTGCTACTACAAGTTTTGCAATGATAACGATTAAAATTTTGTTTTTATTTATAGTTAGCTATATTTTTAAACTTGCGTAAACTTATATTAGGTGGAGTAACTGCTAATATTACCCTTCTTTGTCTCTGATTCTATAACATAAGTGCTTTAGCTACCTAATTTTCGTTCAGAGGTTTACAGTTTTGTCCATATGTCTTCTTCTGTCTAGCATTTTCCAAGTTACCAATATGACTTTTTTTTAATTCAACCGGATGCTTGATTCTTGATCAAAACTTTGTGCTCAAGTACCTATTATCTAAGGCACTCTGTAAGCATGTTCCCAAATACTAGGTCCCTAGTCCCTATACATAGCTGGTAACTTGCCTTCATGAAGTCGCGAAAGCAACTGAGCTCGTACACCTGAATAAGGCAGTGGGTCACGTTCGCAGCTTTCTAGCCAGCCTTTGCTTGACACTAAGTTGATGACGGGCCTGTTGGTCTAGTGGTTAGTGACCCTGACTGCTATACCGGAGGTCGTGGGTTCGATTCCCACCCAGGACAAATGTTTGTGTGATGAGCACGATCATTTGTTCTGTGTCTGGGTGTAATTTATCTATAATATGTATGTATTTAGAAATATATAAGTATGTTTATCAGTTATCTGGTTACCATAACACAAGCTCTGCTTAGCTTGGGATCAGATAACCGTGTGTGAATTGTCCCGGAATATATTATTATATTATTATTATTATAACATGTTCACGAGCATGATATTATAGTGTTTTTTTTTATGTTTGAATGTATAACTTAAGTAAATAAGCACAAGAATAACAAAGTATGTACAGTTTATTAACCTTCTACCACCTTCAACAGATAGATAATATTTGTGTGACGTGTATTTACCCAATTAAGGGAGTAAACACACTATTTGGAATCCAAGGCTCCAGCAAAGGCAAGGACGGGACTGGCGTGTTCTTAGTCGGCGCAAGTCCGACATATCCCCACGTCTTGCCCTTGGCGTGAGTTAAAATCATTAGATTATCACACTGTAAACAAAAATGGTAGTACCCGACTGAAGTAGGTAGTTAAATAAATAATAAAATTTGTTTTGTAACTGAAAACCCTAAGACAATAGGGTCAATAGAACTATGCAGCGAGAGTTTACCTATTTAAACTACCGTTCCAACACAGATATACTCTGAATTCACACAGTATTTAAAAATTAAAAACTTGCGTACTTTTTCATTACGTATTAAATTTTAATATAAACAGTTCCCATTTACATAATTTCATTGCTAAGTTCTCAATCATAAATACTACAATATAATAATTTGATTAACAACAAAATTAATTGCCGAATGCAGTGAAATGAAATTGACAGCAATAATTGAAATTACTCAAACTAATTATATCCGAATACAATTTAATTGAATTACAATTACTGCTTATTAGGTTGTAAGACTTAATACGACGAACACGTTTCTGGGTGCATTTTGAAACATGAACCAGAGCGTCTTGGGCTAATTATGTTTTGATTGTTAGGCCTCTTGTATCCACTAATTTAAGTGAGATTAGTGGTTGTTAGAATATGTCGGCGGTTGTAATGACTGTGTTTGCACCGTCTAGTCAGACTTGCGTAACATTAATAATCTTGTATGTCTTAGACATGCAATAATACTATATTTTTAATGACAAAATATCTAAATTTAAAGGAATTGAGGATAAGTGTTATATAAATTATATTCTAACTATGAGTAAGGTGGGTAATATAACAAAACAAAAAACATACATAACATAACATACCATCACGCCTGTATCCCCCTTAGGCAGAGGTGTACCAATGTACACCCACAGTTCGCCGGTATGTTTAGGTCCCATGTATTGGGGGCGAGCCTATTGCCACTAACCGGGCACAAATCCAAACTCCGACCTGCTACTGAGAATTTCATAGAAAAACCCAATAACACCTTGGTCGACTTGGGAATCGAACACAAGACCTCTAGCGTAGAAGTCGCGCTTAGCACCACTAGGCCAACGAGGCAATTATATATTAATATAACCACGAATATAATAGACGCTTGTACTATGTAGGTGTATGTATTCTCTAATGTAATATAGATGTTATCTTTTTTTAACGGAATGAAAAATTTAATGTATCATCCACATTAAAACAGGATTGTTAAAAAGCTTTAATGTTAATGTCTCTCTAGTAATTATTTTTGCCTTTCCGACCATAAAATATTATTCATTAGTGCAATAAGCACTATCTATGGCACGAAAGAGGCTTAGCAGTTTAAAGAATGACTAAATACTAAAGGTAATGCTCATTTACAAGTCTATTATATTCTAGGAGTGAAAGAGAATTGTTAATGAACAATATTTCTGTAAGCTTGTGCCCGTCTCCGTTCACTCTTCACCTTGCAACTTCAGATGAGAAAATTATTTTTCATTAACGCTCGGTTGCGTTTCAACGTACTGCCAGTGGAATTAAAATCAATTACTTACTTCCGTTAGAACAAAACAAAGTTCTAGAAAATTCTCCGTCGCTCCAGTTTGTAGCGATTTCCACGAAATTCGTTTAACGACTCCCATGGTTTAGCTGCTCCGTTCACATTTAACATTAATTCGATTTCCCGATGCGGATAATGCATTCCCGATATAAGTTCACTTTTGTTTGTCGAAACGTGATATTCCATGAAACTTTGATAGCTCAAACTTTAGTATCCATTGTTGACTTAACGAAAACCTGCTTTCAATTTAAAAATAAACTTATTCATTCGCAAATCATATGGGGTCTTAAAGCCAACCCAATTTCCATGTAGATTTCTCTTTCAAGAGATAATAAAAAAGTCGATTACAAGGAGAGTCGCAATGAAACTAAGAATTTACAGTCACTGAACCCTTTTCACTGAGAAATTCAATAAGCGGGTGTAGGGGGCCCTCTTACGATGTTCTTTACCCTAGTTATGATATTGTTAAGGATCGAGTCCTAGCGAAGCCACTGACACTAAAGAATACGTGACTGTTTTATACGATCCTATCCCACGTTCGTGAAAAATCGGCGTACTTGGATAGTCTCCCGATATAAAGAGATCCGAATAGGCGTTCACCGGATCACGCCACTTACAGGATAATGCAAGTCTTTTGTCTATGTCTCTCAATCAATGCTCAACTCTCATTCATTCCGGTCTGAATGAATGTATAGAACAAGTGACCCGATTGTAGTAAATCTAGCTCCGATTGTAGGAATGTCGGTGTTTTATATTTTTTAAGATTTATTTCATCCTGGAGCTAAAAGGTAAACTGAGTAAGGTGCCATTTCTGAAAATCTTGAAGTGAACGTACTTTTGAAAGTGCAGCTGTGAACTGTATTTGTTTTGATTGGTTATTTTACTCACATCTGGATTCAAGAAAATACTTTTCTAAAATATGGGAAACAAGACAACAATAACGAACATAAAACGAAATTCAGAACATAAAATGTAAAACATAAATGCCCCTCAGCTAATCATGACCATAACGTTACTTTTAAAATGTACAACAATGGAATTGCAAAATTGTGAGCAGAATTTATTAGAAACAATTTTAATTCACTCTTTTAGGTATATTCTTTTTAAAAATATAATTTAAAAATGATGCCTATTAAATTATGCAGTCATTTTTTAACATAGTTCGTAAGCAAATTATAGCTACCGCCTAACACATCATTTTGCCTAATTAAATTAACAAACAAACTGCAGCACAAGTAACAGTGGGGCAATCTAATTTACTGGAAATAAATCATGTATCATGTAACATTAATCAGTAAAAATGAAATTGAAGCCACCAGCATAACGCGGTCAAATAACATTTTGAATAAAACCTATAACAAAATTTGAATATGAAACTAACTGAATCTCAGTGAACATTCGCAGCGATTGAAACGGTGTCGCTGGATACATTTTTGCGGTTTCAACGGCAGGTGTCGGTCGGCCATTATCAAATACACACGGCGATCTCGTGTTATCGCCCACACTGTCACTTTAACAGATTTATGGCCCGTTTCATTTGACCCTGTTCTATATAAAATCGTTTACAGAAAATGTGCTATTCCCTAACTGTATCGAAAGACTTATGATGTAATTTATCGAATTTCACTGCGTCTACAGAATCTGTAATGGATTTTTAGGTATCAAGTTCTTTCATAAATCTGTTTTTTTGGTAACAAGCTATGGATATGCCATTTAGGTCTTTTAGAGGTTTATTGTGTAGGCCTTCTTAATATTGTAAGAAAAAATTATTAAAACTGACACTAAAACTTGTTGACAAAAGAAATTATGCCAACATTTTACTATAATTTAGGAAATTGACAATTCATTGCCTCTACCTTATGTTACAAAAAAAAACAATTTTCAGTACTCAACCACGTCACAAAAAAATCTTGTTATTCAGGTTATAGATTTAATTGCTTCGTAAAACAAATTACGTCCACCTCGTAGCTCGTAAATGTCTGTGGAGATTTTTTATTATCTTTACAAATTATTCCGTCACGGGTTTTTCTTTGTTTCGTTTATTTACCCTTTTCATTACATTGTTTTGTTTGGTCACCGTTTATTAATTTCCTCTTAAAACGACGACCTATAACCACGCTTTTATTATACCCATCGATAAGTATAAACAAAATATATTAAAAGGGAAATTTTTCGCCACATCTGAAGATATGACAGTAAAAGTGTAATATTATACGATTTATGAAACGTTTAAAGGCGTTGGAAACCATTGGCCCACGAATAAAGACTCGAACTAAATGGAATATGAACTCAATACATTCAACAAAAATGTGCATGTAATGGTACGTAAATTCAAATTATTGCGTTTTGATTGCATTATTTCCTACAACGGCTTTTAAAAAAATTTCGGCGCAAAGAATGACTATATTTTTAGAATTGTTCAGTGCTGGTCATGCATACCTACCGTGTTCGCGATTCACACAATGAATTCTCCCTCTGTCGACGCACTGAACGGTAAGCGTTAAAATTATTGGAATTTTATTTAAATAAAAAAACTATTGAAACGGTCGGAAAATACGTTCAGCGAGCGGGAGCCGAGTCGCGGAGATGTGTCGTTTAAACGGCAGTACGCGATGTATTCCGGGCCACGTTTATATCGCATGTTATTAAATTCTTTTCCTCCAGACTGGTGATGGCAATCGTCTTATTCAATTACACGCCAAACAAGGCATGAGAATAGCTGACAATGACTACACGGAGAAAACGCCCGCTATTGAAAATGCGAAGCTTATTTCATTTAATTCTGTTGTGATGTGACAAGTCTGACAAGCGACTTTGAGTGTTTTTATAATAAATATTCGTAAAAAAACACTTTTTATCGTTTGAAGGAATACTTTGTTTTTTTGTTTTAATACCTATTTATTTAGGTGTGAAGTCATTGTTTAAACGCCACAATTATTTCAGATATAAATTTGGTCGCGGACTCGTGTACAGTCAATATACTTTTAAGCAAAATTTAGGACGAAAAAATAATAAATAACTTATAAAATATTCTTAAGTGAGGGGATTAAAAGGACGTATCTCGAGAAGTTTTACTATAAAATCAAAATCAAAATCAAAATCAAAATGTTTTTATTTCTTATAAACCAAATAAAAAAGGCGCTCAAGAAACGTTACGTTAAATCTACTGACTCTAGTTGCTCGGTTCCAAAGTGTCCTTCCTATGGAGAAGAGCCGGCAAGAAACTCCATAGGTTACTCTTTTAAAAACTAAATTGTTACAATTATTTGTACATTATTGGTTAAATATATGCGTCAACAACACAATAAAACTACGTTAATAAAATAAAGGAAAAATACTAATAATAATTTAAAATAAAGAAAAAATACTAATAATAATTTAAGGCAATCAGTCCGTTATAATGAATAAATATATATAAAACAATCAGAACAGAAAATCTAGGATAGTCTGTTTAATATCCGTCTGTTTAATACTAATTTTAGTATAATGAGTACTGTTTTTGTGTCTATTCAATATTGTTAATCTTCTTTATATATAAAATTCTCGTGTCACAATGTTAGTTACCATACTCCTCTGAAACGGCTTGACCGATTTTTATAAAATTTTATATGTATATTCAGTAGGTCTGAGAATCGGCTACTATCTATTTTTCATACCCCTAAGTGGTAGTAGGTAGGTAGTAGGCAGGTGCTAGGTAGAAAACATTGCATTGCAACGCATGCCGGGTACAGCTAGTAGTTATATATAATGGTTATTTTAGGAAAAATGATTCAAGAGTTCTTTCATATTTTTCGTCATCTAGGCATATACTAGTTAGGTAATTCTGCGTTCTTGCCCATTTTTTCCTTTATTCTAAAATCTGATTAAATAATACAAAATATTAATTAAGAACCTATAATCTGCAAAATTTTATGAACAGTATCTACTCAAATGAGTACTTTTCAATGTTCCACATTATTTGTTTGTCTTCATACCCTACTTGTTCACGTATTATGATCGTATTTCGTGGCTACAAGCGGATATTGCTCGCCTGTCCAACTCCTTTCCGAAGCAATCTGTGTTTGACAGATCTCGCAGTTTTGATCACTCGAGCGAACCGCGGACCTATACTCTAGCGTTTCAGAAACCATTGCTCCGTTTTATTTATATTTTCTTTACATAACTATACGCGAAAACCACAAATAAATGGCTTGTAGTACTCGAGCGAACATTTCTAAATGTATGTGACGTGAAATCTATACCATTCTGAACTTTGTCCACTGAAATCAAAGTTTCGTTTAAGTTTTTTTTCTTTGACCACTAGCAATATGATATTATTAGACCAAGAAGTACAATGATGAAAAAAAGGATTTATCTCTGTCACAATTCATGTCGTCGATAACGATTTATAATCTGTGGCGCGTCTAAGATAAAAGGCAAACATTGTCACGGCACGTTACTTTTGCACTGGGGACACAACCTGCCTCAGGGCACACAGAGGTGTCTTTAATGTCACCTACGACGTTATCCGTACAAATTTATAATATCAGTTACCCTGCCTATTTATTCAGGTAGGTTTTTATAAGCCTTCTTTATTTATATGGTCCCCGCATTAGTGTTAACTACATCGTTTCAGCTGAAGTTTTGATGCTGGATAATAAAAAGCCTCTCTGTATAAATCTGGTGTGGAATTAGCTGTAAGGATGCTTAATGATAAGTTAGTGTAAAAGCTTATCGCAAATATACTAACTCTTCACAAGCTCGCTTAACGAACCTTAAACTTTTTGTGGCCTTAAGATACAAATTCTAAAATAATACATTTTATTTTTGTCATCAAAGGAATTGATGTCCTTATGTCATTTGTAATGAGGAAATACAAATCTAAAACATAGTGCTTTATAAGGCCTCTTAAAGATATATCTATGAAAATATTATCTATAGTTTTATACAATTTAATATATTTAAATTGAAAATGCTACGAACATTACTGCAATGAAAAGTTAAAAAATTATTACTAAAAAAGGATTTACTCGAATTATGTATTCCAACAAATATCAGCTATAAAAGTCATCTTAAGATTTATTTATTACAGATGAAGATAAATTGAATCATCTAAATTATATGACTTATAATAAATGAATTCTTCATTACTCATTGTCATAGTCAAGCAATCATTTTGTTGGATTATTTTGTAAATCATGATTACATGGATAGAAACACGTTTTACATCTGCCACGCTATTCTAAAAACATTGATTATTCTAAGAAAGGAATATGAGCTAATCGTCCAAATTTATAATATTATAGGATTTGTGACACTAGTTTGAAGTTAGGTGGCGATGAGTTTAGCATCGAATGATTACAGAAAATTACAGTTCAAAATTAAATTAATTCTGACATAGTTTTAGTAGAGAAGCACTACAGTAGTTACTTTCGTTATGTGCATACCTGTTACATTACATTTTTTCATTGATTTGTTGTTATATTTAGGCTTTCTTCCAAAGTATTTAAGACAAATATAGATGACATAATAAAGCACAAGATTATCCACATTTTACAATTTCATATAAGTAGTTCTCTTAAACATATTGGTAACTTTAAATCATAATCTACATCGTAATATTTTACTATTTCTAATAAAATACTTTCAATCCATTAGGTAATATGATTGCTGCGAAAAGCAAAATAAAATTTATCTTCCAGTGAAAATTATTCGCACACGTTAAAAATATTAAAACGCACTTTAGATAAGTATATTTAATACCATAAAATGTTTGTGCTTTACTGGAATACGTTCATTTCTAAACTTCATTGCATTTACATTTTAAATCCACCTACCTATTTTCTATTTTATAAAATATCTTTATAATATAAATCCAGTAGACTCTACTCGTGATCAGCGAGCTGGTTTGTTCCTTGCACAGAGAATCGGCATAGCCATTCAATGTGGCAATGCTGCCAGCCTTCTGGGCACGTTTCCCGCCATTGACATGGATGAAGATGAGTTTTTTGACGGGTGTTAGTTTTAGTTATTTATATATAAGATTTAATTTTAGTATAGTTGTAAGTGTTTGTTCTTGTATTAGATTTAAGTATTGAATAATATAATTAAAAAATCCAGTATTGAAGAGATAACGATAATCCCTAAATTGAAGTTTAAGAAATTCTACATAAATATTGCTACCCAAATATAACTTCACATACAGAACAAACTTACCCGTATTCTCAAAGTTACATAAGTATAAAATTTCACACGAATAAGCAATTCAGAATAACCCCAAAAATCCTATTGTATAAAACTACACAAGTAGTAACAATAACCAAAGGTATCGGCCATTTGAACAAAAACATACCATGGCATAGGTGACATAAAAATAGCAAGTATTAGGAATTTTCGTCCGCCCATAATGATATGATAATTCGATTGCCCATTGTGTATTATTGCGGTCGACCGCGGTCTTGAACCCAATGGGAATATAAATTTTCAAAGGTAAATACGAAAAAGGCACAGCCGTGAATCTTTTTATGACGCTATTGTATGGAAAAATGATATGCTCTCGTTATTGAAGAGAATCGTAAGCGTAAATTTTCACCTGTGCTGTTGTAATATATTCTCGAAGCCATTACGGTTTCGATTCTGCCGTAAAATCTCGTTATGTGCACTTAATTTGAAACAAAGGGTCTCTATCCAATGCGGCGGAACGGTCCAAGTGTGTCAGCCGTGTACATCAATGAAAACTTTGGTAATTCGAAATACACTAAGTAACTACAGTCGCTTATTGCCATATGGGCCATAAGCATAACCGTAAAATTAGAATCGTAAAACTTACAGCAATTAATGCATTATTGTAATCACCTAACTTGCTACACTTCAAATTAACAAGGTTCTTATTTGAACTCATATTCTTTATTAAAATAAATTATATCTAAACAAGACCTAAATGAGAATTAACTGGTATACGTAAGTATGAATTATTTATATTACAATTCTCTTGTATAAAATAGTAAAGCAAACTAGACTAGTGATTTACGGGTGGTGCTTCAACTCAAGTTAATCCATGACTTAGAGACACGTGACGCGTACTGTACCTAGACTTAATCTTGATATACTTACTTCTATATATTTACTTAAATAGAAAACAAGTGTTGTAAAAGATTTATAAAAGTATACACATGTGACTTTGTGTATGTGTCGCAGGTATACTGTCATGCTAGTGACATTATAATTAGACTAGTAATATTAAAATTGTAAAAAAATAAATAAATTTAAAAGCAAAAATTATAAAATATACAACCTCTAAACTTATTAGGATACCGTTCTTTATTTTTAGCATATTAGATCAACATTGTTTTTTTTTTATTATTGATTAAATTCCAATCGCAAATTAAATAATATCTGTTGGCCTGTTCCGTAAATACCCCTTTAAAAAGAAGATTAAGTTATCACCGCAAGTTTCCAGCACAAATAAAATCTGTTCGCCCTAATAGTCGAGTCATCGTGACTTACAGAGCTTTTTCCACCACACTGAACCCAGTAGTAACAATGACGAAGCCCTTGATTACAACCCCACGACTCAACTCAACGTAATAACTAAATAACCCAACATTTTTACGAACAAATGCCTTTTATTTAAGACTTCTTTTCCCAGTATACAACATGCGTGTAGTTAACATCTTTCACGAGAATTTCTGGGAACTAAAACGTGAAAATTTCTCACTAAAACCCCGGAGTCACACATAAGCGATCACGTCCTCATTTTTTTAAGTTTTATTAAGTAGTATGTAATCCTGAGACCCTTTGGCTTAACTGACAACACGGTTGGGTAATGAAGATCCATCCCTCGTGAGCCGCCCATCACTTTTTGGAACGAAGCGTTTTTGCTAAAGAGGGATTAGTGTACCCTCCTCGGGCTCGATTTTCCTGAGATGCTTTATCATTGGGGTTTCCGACTAACATGAGGTTAACTTGTAATCTTAGCTTTATTTGGTCATTGTAGCGACTTAATACCTTCAAGCTCGGTAATGAAGCGGTTTTTATGAAGCCCTTTCCTTATTTGATTTTCATCGTATAATGTTCGTTCAATGTTCGCTTTGTTACTTCTTTATTTCAATTGTTAACGGATTAGCCGGCCCGGCCTCTCAATATATAATAGTGGCGCCCTTTTCATTATTATCAATGAGTAAAAGCTGTTACGTAAACTTGGGAAATTTGGAGTCAGATTATTTTTTCATATTATATGATAAAAGCGTATAAAAAGACAGTTTTACAAAAACATTTTGTGTATGAAATTTAATTAACGTTGGCAAACATGGATGTTTTTTTAATTATCTTCGGGGTTTTTATTTTGACGTTTCAGCAACTATATAGATGCTCTCCTTGCGTAAAAAATATGGAATACAGTGAAAAACGTCGAGTCAATTTGCGAGCATTTGTCTGGTCGCCTTTATTTGCCGGTCGAGCGGGCACAAGAGGCCCCTGGCCAGCCACGGTAAATCAGCTTACATTTTTTTCAAAGGTTTTCTGTGTTTGGCGGTCCTCGCATCACTGGCGTAAAAACCTTTTCATTTGTTGCCTAACATGTTCGCTAATTCCGTATAAGTAGACAAACGAGCCAGACTACATATCTTTACACTTGAATCAATGTAAACAATAGTTAGATTTAGTTTCAATAAGAGTAGGCTAACAGTTGGCTAACTTTGGAATTTAGATACAGCCGCGAACAAAAGAGTTAAGAAAACATTTTTCCCTTACATAATATCAAGGGTGTAAATTTATGATATGGTAAGCAATGTTATTTTGTTTCAGGTTGGTTTATTTCGGCTTAAAAACGAACTGACAGGATGAATTTTGAACGGATCGCGTATAATACCTACCTGTCATACCTTAATCTTATATTACGTCACTTACGGGATCCTACGAGGAATAATTAAACCATGTCAATGCAGCAGACCCCTATAAATGGACGAGTTGATGGAACGGAAGGCAGCGCCTATCACAATACAGCTACGTGTTTATAATTCTGTGAGAGATTGTACTAACATTGTGTAGGTACAAGACAAACCGATTCAGAATCCGATTGTGTTCATTTCACTAGCTTTCAGTTCAGTTAGTTTTCGCCTGACTGGCTGATCTAATTGCGTTAATACAGATAAGTACTTGACAGTATAATTGCATTGTCACTACAAGAATGAAGTGAGAAACGTGAATACAATGTAACTAAGTTACATTATTTGCCAACTCTAACATTTCTAATATAATACCTATAAAGTTTGTGCACCTATTTCTAAATGGGAGCCTAATAGCAGATTCGAAGCACGTCGGGGCCGACTCTATCGCAGTTTTCAATCCGAAGTCGAAACTAGAAGATTTGTCACGTACATTGCAACTTTTACAAAGGAACCGTATCATTTCCTCACCTTTTGTCAAAACTTTGTCTCCGCAATTACAACTTAATAAGCAACGAATCAACATTGGCAACAAAAAGAACTTCTCTACTAGACCACATAACAAGGTAAGTAAATAGCCAGGTTAACAACACACACATTGCAAAAAGTTCCTAAAGGAATTCAATTTTAAAAGGGTCCTGTCCATATTTTTTCGCCGCGTCACCTCCTCAGTCCGTTGCGCAAATAAGAAAATAAATAGTATTTTTCAATCTCCTGACCAAGCTGATATATCGCAACGTTAAATGACCAAGTGTGTAATATGATCAACGAGGCTTTCGATCACAATCCATCAAGTTGAACTGCTCTACAGAGAGCCGCAATAGTCTAGGTCCCTCGGCAATCCGACGAAAAGCTCGCTTTTTAAGTGGCTGGATTTTACATTACCCCGTGACAATGGAGGAAAACCTGACGGAAAAAATAAGAAGGTCAGAGTACCCTACTCCCAGACAAAGGTTCTTTCAGTGTAAGCCACTCAAGGTGACACTTTACCCGGATTAAAGTTATCGTAGTCTGCCAAACTGAATACAAATGCAGGGGCGCCCGGCCCGTGTTGTTCGCTCCTATGTGCCTTGTTAAGATGATTAGTTGGAGTTAAGAATGGAACCGTGAGTGCTGATTTTATGACCGCGGCTTTTGTTGCGCATTTTGTCTTGATAATTGATTTTGATTCAACGGCCTTTTCGTTTCAGAATATTCTTTTCTTTTGTATTCTTCATTTATCTTGCGGATAATTAATATGTAGCGGCATAATTTAAAATGTCACTCCGGCTTTTCCTATTTAAATAAACCAAGCTTACAGTTAATTATTAAAAGAGGAAGTCGTAAAATCCATTCTTTGCAAGAAAATGAAACGCACAAAAACGAATGCGGATGTCTCTCGTCGAGAGCGTTCTCCTGAGAGCCGCTGGGTTCTTTACACAATTTGCAAACTCACGTTCGGGGTTTAAAGTGACCGGATATTTTTTCTTTGCGTTAAAAGGATAAAATCTCTCGCGAAAATATCTTAAAAGTCTTTGTAGTGCTGCGGTCATTAAACAACCAGGATGGATGCCGTCGGCCAAATATAACAAACTCACTCATTCGATATTTCTTCATCGTCTGTCAAATAAACGAGCACAATAAATGTTTATTGTCCTCGAATTACTCAAGTGAGAAACGGTATAAAGAGAAAAGAATGGGGCGCGCGGAAGGGACCACGACAAAAGCGATCCTTCTTCGGACCACCAGCCGTGACGGCGCTTACATTAAGGTTATCGTCATCCGCCAAACTGAATACAAAGACTCGCCTGGGAAGAGCCCTGTGATTCATGTCACCGACTCGCTCTATTATCCTACCATAATACTATATTGAGGAAATACGACATGGATACTCGTTAGTTTATGAGTGCTCCTTATGGAAAAAAGGATTTCGCATAAGCACTTGAAACAAAATACGATCCTTGTATGTGGTTTCGTTGCTGCGTTACATAAGAATACTTATTTTATACGGTACGAGTATCACTTGCTATGAAATTGCGTGGATTCATATGAGTAGAACATTCGTTCTTATGTAGCTTATCAACATGGAATATTAAACTTACAAGGTTCCACATGAGTAGTATTTAAGTACATGCCAAAACAATAATGTAATCCTATTTACTCAGCAGAGGTCCTCAGCCTACTCGGTCTGCTTTACTAAATTCAACCTTAAAATCTTTACGTAAAAGACCGATATCAATAAACAAAACCAACTCCACCACTAAATTCACTCACCTCAAATCAAGTACGACCATAAACTGCAATCGCCACGTGTAAACATTCATGACGTCACGAGCGGTAGACAAAGGTCTAAATAAGCGCTCGTAATATTATTACGATGAGCATCGAGACAAATCCGAGGCCACTGTTATCAGTGACCGTCGGATTCCTCCCGAGAGGAAACATTATCTAACGCCTGTATTACTGCCACCCGATCTGATTTTCTCTAACTTACTATATTCGTAACACAATAACGTTTTGGTCTCATTTCAGCGTTTGTTGTTTGCTACCTTTACTTATTTTTTGTTTTAATAATCGTGTTTACGTCATATATTAATTTGATTCTGCTTGAGTAGTGTTAAAAGGAAACCACTGATGCTTTTAACTTTACAAGATATTATCATAAAAATGGATTCAACTTTACAATTACAATACTTTTAAAGGCCAGCGACGGCATAATGATTATGATTAATTTATATAATTCAAGAGACTACTACAGCGAGAATCGCACCACAGAATCGCACGCGCCGCCATGACATATTGCTATCTAGTGTTGTTCGTTATTCCGGTAATAGTGACGCGACGTATTAGTCGATTCTAATTTCGGTTATCAGTAGAAACCTATGGCTTAGAGTGGAATAGTAACACATGCTGTCCTTCTGACAAATGAACTGTTTAAAACAATAATCAAAAAACATGCCACTTGAAATCATTTTCTTGCTTTAAGAATCTAAAATTCGTAATACATTTTAAAAGGATCTCAAACAAAAAAATTAACACGTTTACCACCTATCTACTTCAACAGAAATCCAACTAGCTGTATAACACACGTTGCACAGAAATCGTTCATTTTCCTTCACTGCAAGCGTCTCATTCATCAAGAACATCCAATAACACTGTTACTATACTGTACGTAAACTGATTGCTGTAACTAGCTACTAAGAAAATCTAGCGTTTAAAATGTTCGTTGAACAGTAATCTTTTTAAACGGATAATGAAAAAATACTTTCAACTATCCGTAACAGTGAGCTTAGAGCTTTACATTTTTACTGAGAATTTCGTGATGAGACAGTACACGTTTTTCACTTGTTTATTGTATAATGTGGACATTTTTATACTATTCATCTCTTAAACATTTGTCTCATAGTATCAAAAATTAACTCTATTACAAGCTTCAAGTTATGTAATATTCAAAGTATTAAGCGCAAATACGAAACACTATCAATAAATTCCCAAAGTGTTGAATAGTGAAATTACGGCTTCTTTGACTTTGGAAAATGTACTTATTAATATTAGAATTAAACTATGAATCAAATTTAATACGCTCTTACGCGGCTTTTATCTCAAAATTTGAATAAACAACGAATTCATTATGATTTATCGCCACATCACAGTCAGACGTCTGACATTAACAATGTCAAGTGCTGTAGTAATATTAATTATTACTTAATAATTTTACCACAGAGTTATACAACTTGTTCATTTTATTACAGTTTAAAAGAGTTATTTATTTATGAAAATTTTATCAATAGAAAAGTTTGGAGTTTCAAACCAATTTTGTTTACCAAAATTGTTGATAAACTCTTTTAGAAGCGATTATTCGTTTAAGCTACATGTAAACTACATGTAATACCTACGCCACATTTTTAGAGAGAGCATTTATTTTATACCAAACAAAAACATACGAGTAGGCCGTTTGAGACTGAAAAAATACTTTGATACATAATATAAAATAAACACATTTACTTTTAATTTCAAATCATTTAAGAACAGTTTATGAAAACGCATTAATTGTTTCATAAATCCATAATTTAAATTAGGAAAAACCAGTAGTTTTTGTTTTTGATTTTTGATAAAGGTAAGCAACAAATGACGAACGCCGTTTACCTCAAGCCCAAGTAAGTCCGTGACATAATACCGGCGACGTAAACAAAGGCTCGGGATAAGTCATAAAATAGGCATCGCACTAATTGAAGCTTATTATGCGACACTTAATTAGCTTTATAAAGCGCGACTTTTGCACTCCAGGCTAACGAATTACTTTGTTAGGAAACTTTGAATATGAGTTTGTTTTACAGAGTTGTATGAGTTGAGTCGGGAAATATGACATGACCGCGGTGTTTGCACATACTTTTGGCGGTAAGTTAGATGTTCTTGTTACTGTATAGCGCGCTATTAATATTTATCTTGTTAAGAGCTGCTTCAGGAAGTAATAAAACATATTATTATATTTTGTAAAGCAGTTTATGTAAGCTTAATAAATATTCTTCTTATATATAATAATATATAATAGTCCTAGTTTTATATGATTAGGTATTTCATATATTTAGATAGGCGAAGTACTGTTATTTATTATTTAGAAACCCTTATTTTGTCAAATATTTCTGTAACAATTGAAAAATACCCTTTATAAGCTTAAGTGATCAATATGACACCATGGTCATGCCTACTCGAAACAAAAAGGCAGGAGTAGTTTCAAAAACCACAGAGTCACCATAGGCAGTGTTCTATTTTCAAACCACAACAAACGTCACTAGTCCACTAAACGTACCACTGGACTTTGATATTCGAAACGTGTACATAAAATCGAAAATGGGACAGCGTAAGAACATAAGTTATTAGCACGCTATTTTTCTTAGTTAACCATCTATTTCTATACACATACGTTGCAATAAATTTTCATATTGCAAGAGAACGCAATATTACGAGGTACGGTAAGTGCGTTATATTTCATGTCTGCGCTACCACGCGCTGCCTACTTGATAATACAGTTATGAAGCGTACCCATTGAGAAATTGTCTTTGTATGGTAACTTGATCATTCTTTAACTATATCGTAGTAACGAACAATAGATTTCTTATGATTTGTTTTTATAAGTATTAAAGTACGTTTATAGAGTTAAACAAGATTATTTTTTAAACAATAACCTGATATTCTTTGTTTTTGTTTTCATATGTTCAGTTTCTTAGTATTCAACAACTTACAGCACTAATGAATCTACTACAAATTAATAAAAAAAAAATAGCTTGAAGTACGTACTTCCTAGTGCTAAAAATATAATCTGAGAACAACAATATGGGAAACTTTTAACTAAACTCACAAAAATACACCATAAGTCTGAGAGAATAATCTATTGAATGTCACATAAACGGCAGCAATATTCTGACGTCACACAAAATCGTGGCCAGATTGATAAGTGTGTAGTGGACTTAAGTCTTTGTAAATGGAACATCAGATTTAATTTAAGGTGACACGTGGATTAGGCCGTCCCTTATAAACATCACGGCTGAGACCCCGAGTTGAGGGCCCGATTAGTTAGGAAAGATAAACTACCCACGCTGCTTTGTTGCCACTGATAAATAATAGATATAAATAGAAAGTAATTTAGCGACAAATCGCGTCTTAAACTCAATAAGGAATTAAGAATTGATATTCCGTATTTAAGAACCAATCACGTGTAAGACGGTAAAATAATTTTAATTTTGAGGGTGTAACTTATGAGTATGTAATTACAATCTTGAGTAATGTGCTTACGGGACAAATCACAAAATATTTTTTTAAGCCTTGATTCATTCAATGTTTTCGTAAGGTTTTACTTTGGATAGGTGTTGAAACCATTACGGAAATCCCTCAAATCCCTCGTTGTGAATCCTGAAAAACTACACCCAGACGATTTAAAAATATCGGCTTTGTTACAATAGTAACTTGAAAAAATAACATCTCTCGAACAACGATAACAACACTCCTATACATATCATATGTTTAGGAGTGTTGTTATCTCAATTGGAAATAATTAATTTTCCTTCCAGAGAAACAAGCTACTTAAAACCTAAGCACACAAATTTTCATATTACACATTAATATACAAACAAATTCAAACTCTATTAGACCGTAAATATTCAATATATTGAAAAGCTATTTATTATTCCGTCCTATTTACGTGAAAAGCTAATAAAACAAACCACTAGTGAACAAGTTCGGATGGGAACCAAAACCAACACACGATATTTGTAGAGGGACACTTAATTGTTTAAGAAACTTTGGCTTGCGACCTTTAATTAATAGAGACAGCTATAAATTTTCATATGTGAGTAATAGTGTCATGTCTTAGAAACTATTAACGTTGTATATTTTAGTCCGGAAGGGAAGATAATTTGATAAGGAACACCACGTAAACCTAGTCGCAAGTATTCGCGCCGTACGCTCTGAGCGCTCTGTTGCCCTCGTGTGAGCGAGAGGTTGCTACGTGCAGTGCAGAGTGCCCTCTCGCTTCCACAACGGCAACAGTATTGCTTTAAGAGTTCATGGTACTGGTACTGAAGTCTGGCCTGAGAAACTCAGGATTGTTGTAATAACGTTTTAACTTTATTAAGCTCGGTTTCGATTAGTGTATTTGGTAGCAGGGATACAACCGAATACGGAGTTGTTTATATTTACTGCCGGGTAATTGTGTGAACTTAAAGGAGGATGTAATGCAGCTCATTTAAGCAGTGGCATATGCCACTGCAGATAAACCATTTAAAGGTAATTCAAAAGTGTGTTTACAGTAGTTGTAAGTGTATGCCCCAATAATTATGATCGCTTAAAATGAAGAAAGCCATATTACTCCTTTATGTGTTTTCTGGCTTCTATCCAGACCTTCTTACTTCATACTGCAACAGTAAACTATGTTAAGAAGTTGGCTCTGCAACTAGAAAGACAATTGAAAGTATCAAAGACTCGGTTAACATAGCCAATAAAAATACTGTCATTAATCATAAAGCACTTAAGGTACATAAAAATAACCCCACAACATAAGTGCCAGTGTAAATAAGTTTTCTTAATTAATTTTATACTTGTATCATGATGACATTTTAATTTGATAATAAATCATGGTATGTAATTTTCCCTTGCAAAACATATGATATCATAGATTAAATGATTTGAGCAAGATTCAACCCTCAACGGCGAAAGTCAACCCAGCAAACACCGGCCCCCGTTTGTATCCGTCAATTGGCCGTTACTCATTTATTATTAACTTCCACACGTTTACCATATTCATATTTAAGTTGACAGGCACTCGTTCAGTTAATATTCCGTCAAAGTAATAAAGCTGCCAATAAAAAGATACCCACCTAATTCTAAATTCATTTTAACCCCGAGCGGTTCAGATTTCTGTACGCATATCGATTTCAAATTTATCATCCGTCCTTACCGAAGTACGTTCAATAATACAGTCCGCTTACAAATAACTTGCATTCGGATTGAGAGACTGACATATTTCTCAGTTCTTCGAGGCGACTTCCAGAATATTGATCAGCTGAATCTCTCATACCGTACCGCCAGATGCTCACTGAAAATTACTTTCAAATAAATCTAGTGAACTTGTTACGACGTGACGTGGTCGGTATGTACCCGTCGGCGATAACGTGTTGAATCACAATGGAAATTATAATTGAGTTATAAGTTGAGACGTCTCTACTCCTTGTTTATTGTGATAACGCCGCTGGTATTATAATTTAGGTCCTCGATTGTTCCCACGCAGAATGATTAAGGTAATATGTTCGGTGTGTAGGACGGCCGTCTCGACCTACGCACGTATCAGCCAAAGAATTATAGAATTGAATTTATTTTGATCGATTGGATCTTATAAAGTAACTTCATGTGTAACATACGTTTGATATCAAGTAGTCGACTCGGCGAATAAAACCGAGAAAAGATCATGTTTTACGACCTTTATATGTCACGTAAAACATAAGCTACATGTTACTGTAACGGGTGCTCTTATTATTTCATAATACGTTTAATATTTCTGACATCAAATCACTAAATAAGTAATATTTCTCATCTGATAATATTTTCACCAGTTTTATTGTAATTTGTCATTACTGTAATATAAGACAAGTTTTAGTACCTAAGGCCTAAAATAAGCCTAGTTATTTGTAACTAACTAACGTAGCCTAACAGTTACCTACTTATAATACGATAACATAGCTCTTTACCTTAATATTTAGTACTTCTTCTAATCTTTGGTACTTCAATTAAAATATAATCTCCATTTATAATTTGTATAAGGCTCGTAAATTAAAACTGAATAACGCTATTCATTCTATCACTTTTACATAACAAGAGTATGTAAAAGCAGTTACATACACTTTGTATACCGACGCTTATGTAACCACCTATATTTTATTTCAAAATGTATTTGGTATTAGCACAAAAGACGGCTGGCGTACTGGGAGCACTTGTAGTCGAAAAAAAAAGAATTGCTTTTAGAGCACAACTGGTAGTTTAATCCACAAGTATTGTATCATTACAATAGTCTACATCACATTATGTTATATTTTATTCAATTCACGACGTATCGCGATTTATCGTTGCCTCTAGTGGTTGAAAGCGGAATAATTTATTTGTTGAATGGTATTTCTATGAAAGTATCTCACGTTGTTTTTTACCTTATATCGTACAAATGTCTCGCTGACAAAACGAGGTCTGCGACGGATCTAAAGATTACAAATATACTGTTACTGTTTCTAATTCGATTGTTTTCAAAAAGCAGTTGTGGGAGGCGCAGGGGACGCGAGTTAGTGGGTGACAGCTCGCGCAGTCCGTATGCGTTGATCTTTGGGTGGCCTAAAATAGTTTTTTTTTTAAATAGTACTTACTCACTGCTGGCCATATGACTTAATCATCATCATCACCTTCAGCCTTTTATGACCTACAACTGAGCATATGCCTCTCTTTGTATTCCTCTGTCTAATGAACTAATAAGAGTATTAGTCCCATCCGTCCTACTCCAGATACCTTTTTAAAACATCAGTCCATCGTCTACATGATTAGGCTATACATTCTCAGAAACATACAGTCTATACTGACACCTAAATTCATAGAGGCCAACCTTGAGCTGACGGTCTATGATTCAGTAGTGTTGGAGTTATATTACAGCTCCATCGGTCTCGATATACTTAAAATTGTTCTTCTTTTTTTTGGTTCAGACCCATAGGATACTCCGGAAAGCGATCTAATGGGGAATGCATGCACTTCAGGACAGGAGAATATATCCCCGTTGCAAAGGTTTTCAGATGGAAAAGGTAAATAAATAAATAACAATAGTCCGTATAATTACTTTGATTATATTTTTTATTTTAAAATGTCATAAAATGATATCAACATCTTAAAGTTAACATTGATAAATAGTCGCATTTCATACTAATAAATTGGTTTAACATGAATTCAATTATGTACAATGATTGTCATATTATTGTCATTAATTATTTTTAAACAATGTTTTATTATTCGACGTTTCATTATAAAATACAGATCGATTAAATAAAACTTATATTTACAAACCGAAAACAGAAACCTGTTTGAAAGTTTTTTTTTATTAACAGGAGTCGGTATTATTTCGTTTTAAAGAGTTGCTGTCAAACGAAAATTTTAACTACTTCTGTACTCAAAACGATATAAGTAATAAGCACACTTAAATACATGATAACATGTCAAACTCCGTTACAATTTATAAAATAATCTCACAATACAACAATGTTTAAAAATGTGTAAGAAACAAAATGTAAATTGTATAAATTGAATTAAAATTACTAATTTTACATTACAATATAACCAGTAGGATATTATATAAGACTGTTATAATATACTGAAATATAACTAAATAGAGATACAATTTTAATATTCAATTTTATAATTAATACTAAATACACGTTCATTCATTTATACAGTAGAATCGATTCTTATCAAAATTCATTTTATATTTCATCGTAACTCTATTCCTACGATAAATTCTTTCTCGTTACTTACATAATACTACGTTATACTAAAGTCCAAAAGGAACTTCACCTACAAATATTTATTTTAACTCATAAACACGAATGAGCCGAATACATTACTTTATCCTATCCGGAAGACATAAATTTATTATTACGATTATCAAATTTTATCGCCTAACACTTTTTTTGTTTACAAATAACTAATTTATTCTTATATTTTTATTATTTATTAATAAAGTAATACGCTATTAAACTAATACATAATACATCCAATATTGCATATAAAACATACATTGAAAATTAATACAATGATTTGTATAACTGTATAACATAAAAGTTTAATTATATTCGCTTCTCACCATATTTATTAACAGAAAAATTATATCTAAATCACAGAAAAGCCACTGACATACAAAAAACTAAAATATTGTATAAATTGCATGACTTATTCGGTTATTCTTTATAAAACAATCCAATAATTGTGTATAAAATCGAATGAAATTTTGGTCATTGATTTTCGTTGTCAGGCATTTAGAGTACACCGTCATTTTAAAAGAAAATAACACTTAAATTAAAATAAATAATAACTTAAATTTATTTTACAATATCTAGATTATTTTATTATTATCATATTTGTTTCTTAAATCTACTACTATTGTCTTTACAATCGTATTGTCACGTATCATTAAATTCTAATATTATTTTTATAAATTTTTTCATAAACACAAGTTAATTCTATTTATTTTTCCATTATTACTGTATAATAAGAATTGTAAAGCGATAATAATAAAATATTAGTTAAACTGAGTTCCTAAAAACCTCATTAAATGCGATTGATGTCACATCGCTTTAGTACCCAATAGTCGTTCGTTTTTTTATTAAATAGGTCTTTGATATGATATTTATGATATTATCAAAAAATTTAAATGCTTTTGCGTAATTTATATCGATAGCAATTCAAGAAATTACCTGTTTACGTATTGATTAATGCCAATATAAATTCAATCTAAGAGTATTTTACCGTATACTATCAAGAAAAGTATATTATTGTTTTAAAGATTTTTTACTTTTATTTCATTCCGTATTGCATTAATCAAAGCTTACGTAATCAGGTTATACAGTCGAACCTTACCCTTAAGAGTTTTATTTATTGTCTCAATTTACTTTAAGGCTGAACTCATTTATCGACAACTGCTGCTTGTTTTTACATAACAATATTAACATCGAGATCCACTAAAACGTTTACAACAACCTCAAATACGTACTTACAAATATAAAATTCAACAGCCATGTTTTTATCACTACATGTTTTATTAGAAATCTAATTTCTTTCTATACAATTATTTTTAGTAGTAATATGAACATGGAAAACGTACAAAGACCAATTTTGTTGGAATTATTGTATACGATGTATTGTCTTGGTGAGCCAGTGGGGCGTAGTTTCTGTCTTTCGGTTCTCTGAGCGTACTCATTCTGAGTGGTGTTCGGTGTTAAGGCGTTGTTATAAAAGTTGTAAGCGTTGTTGAGTTCGGCTTGTCGCGTGTCGGAGTCGAGTGCGTTTTGGCCTCGATCGTGTTGTTTCTTGAGGTGACGCTTCGGCGGGCGCGTTGTGGCAACCGTTGTGGTTGTCGGTGGCGGCGTTGTTGTCGTTGTGGTTGTGGTTGTAGTTGTCGTTGTTGTGGTCCTTTGAGGCGTTTCTGTTGAAAGGACAGAAGACTTTGATTAGTTTTTTTTTACAATTTTTTTTTTTTAATTTTTGAGACATACGTTCTTTATGAATAGTACCTATTTAAATGGTAAGAGTTAAAATAAAAAAAAATGAATTAAGAAAACTTAGTAAAATATTTTTTTTTAATAATGGTCTGTTTTTCTTTTTGCATTTGCATATCTGTAAAAAGTATAACTTAATATTCACCTTTCAACATAATAACGCCTTCAGCTCTCCCGTAGCCGTTGGCCGCGGAGCACGTGTACTCGCCGAAGTCACTCTTCTTCAGACGATTGATCGTGAGGTTCATTCGCAACGCATACTCGTTCAATACCTCTTCTGATATGACGTACTTTGAACTGTTTAGCAGCTTTCCACCTATAGCAAAAGAAAAACCAAAATTTAAATTCAATTTACCTACGAGTACTATAATATTTTTTTGCATTTTCTATCGTAAAACTCTTCCTATAAACATATGTGAAAATATATTTAACTCACTAGCTAGCTAGTACACAATAAATCGTGTAAGCGTTCGTATTCGATTTACATCCAACTCTCATATTCTTGTTCATAAATCATCGCAATATCTTCTTTATAAGTAAATCATATTGACGGTTTTCTTTATATTTTTGTTGTCCGTGATTTAATTCAAAGAATTCATATTATCATTACATTCTTAAAATCGTAGTATCACTAGACGCTCTTAATTCAAAATTAATTAAGACGTTAAAAACTATATAGGTGATAAGTAGCACTTACGTAAACCTGAAACACTTTTTTTCTTTTATCGATATAATTGGCGCCCAACATGGGACTTCATACCTCAAATACTCAAACTAGAACCTAACTTTCTTAAACCTCTACCTGTCACTACTTAACTCCTTAATATGATAGGGACAGCAATAGCCTTAAAGTCGACGTATTTAATAACTTACCGGATTGGGATTTTCCTCGCTGCCAGGTGTTAAGTGATTTGGGCGAGGCTTCCACATAGCATTGGAGAGTGACTTGCATGTCTGCCGCACGGAGGACCACTGGACTACTCACTCGCACGATCGGCTCGACTGCGCAGAGAAAACGTGACGTCAAGTAAAAGGAAATTATTCTCGTTTTCACTTAGAAATATACGAGAGGAAATGTTGAGAGAATTGTATACATATAAGAAAGTTTTTTTTTGTAATACTATAAA
Source organism: Autographa pulchrina (assembly GCA_905475315.1). Taxonomy (NCBI): domain Eukaryota; kingdom Metazoa; phylum Arthropoda; class Insecta; order Lepidoptera; family Noctuidae; genus Autographa; species Autographa pulchrina. Next base: position 6,255,569 of record FR997773.1, read on the forward strand.
CACTCAACAAATTAAATGAGTGCATAAAAAATTATGACTGAGCAATTATTCTTGAGCTGTATTTCTATTCTCCTTCGATAAGTGCCACTCTAATAACTGAAGAGTGACCATCAGCTGCTGGCGTCTATCTCTATATTTTACAAGGTAGAAATTTTAGATGCACTCGTAATCCATCAGTTTTCTTTCTTATTTATCATAAACTTAATATAAACCATATAAAGCTAACTTCGACTAATCACTGTAATTAAAAATATTTTAAAGTTGGTTCAACAGAACCAAAGACTTATTTGCTACACACGAAAACGTATAACACCATAAAAACAAATGCCGACCTTCCCTCCGTCCTTTAAAGCATTAACCATACACAACATTACGTACAAACTGTATACAGAAACAAACCTAATTACCCATACAAAAGAAATGATCAACAAAGTTTAACTAGGTCGAAATTAAGTCCACTCAATTAAGTTAACTCAAGCCTTTAAAGTCAGACACTTTTGTTAAGGAGATAACTTAGACAGTTTATATTCTTGTATCTCTATATTTTTACGTTACTTTATAACGCTGTTTGTTCATACAATAATTTTAAAATGTACTTTCATATTTTCCTGTCAGCTTTAAAGAGGAAAATTGTTTAAAAGGAGTTTATGCGTTTCTTGTATAGGAACTTTTTAGTCGTAAAAAGGTTTAAGTAAAAAAGTTTTTATGCAACTGTCATTCTTGGAATCAATTATTTTGCTCTGTCACTTGTTTAATATTACTCATTTATACACAGTTATATTTTCAAATAAGAGAATTACAATTTCATTGTAACGTAGAATCGGAATACAAAGGCAAAGCTACGCTGTCAGTCATACATTCCGTCGCAGCGAGCATTGCATCAGACAGGCTTCGAAGAATTATAAATGAAGCTTAATAATCAAATAGTTATTGTAATAGTATTAAGTGTTATTAAGACCAACAAATGGTTCCGTTATTCAAGATAAAAGCTGATACGCTGACAATCTTCAAATTAAAACGGAAAGACTGAACTTTTTTCACATAAGTTCTTTAATTGGTATCACTAGCAACAAATAATAGAGCATTAATACAAATCACACTACCCTACTTTATTAATTGTAGTACAACCACTTATTCCTGATATCACTTGTATAAATTAAACTTGTGCACTTCATGCAGATAACATGTCAGCGTTTTGGTGTAAATATACAGTAAGTAATGATTAATAAATAGATACATAAAATAAATGCTACTGTTATAATAAATAAAAAAATCCCAAATTATTTCAAAACCCATTTCTTTTGGCAGCTACAATAAACAATATTAGTCAACTCACATTGAACGGAGACCTCGTAGCGCCGGCTCTTGGTTGGCGGGATCCCGTTCGCGGCGATACACAGGTACGTTCCCATGTCGGTGCGCTGCAGCCCCCTCAGCGCCAACGTTGAGCCTACGTAGCTTTCGACAACTGGACAAAAATATTAAAATTAATTAAAGTCCGACGATTTTTTTATGATATTTAATAAAGACCTGCGTAATTGGAAATCATAGAGCAATGCATTAACAGTGTTTTTTTTATTTTTTTGTGAGTACCAAAACGCCAGAAATCGCAATAGATAGACAGGTTTGGAGGACGGAGGAGGAGGCCTTTGCCCAGCAGTGGGATCCTATGTAGGCTAAAAAAAAAAAAACGTCGTTGTACTAATAAAAATATCACATTTCATTTCATTTTATTCAATTATAGGATAATTAAACATTTTGGGATATGAAACTATTAGAGGTACAAGCAATAATTTTATTTCAAGTTCTGTTAAAAACATAATTTTAGAAAGCAGCTGTATAGTTTAACGTCAAAAACACCAACTGGACGACAAGGCCACAAGTTATTACATACTGTCATGACGGTTAAGTTAAGAACACTATTATAACGATGGTCTCAAGTAATAACAAGTTGGAAGGGTGTTTATTACTTCGGCTAGCATTACTTAGCACTTTCAACAGTTATGATCCAGGTCTTACATCAAGTTGAAAGAGGCCTCTTTATTGCCGAACATAAATCAGTATAACAAGAGCATTCACAGGCCGCTTAAAAAACCTTACAGTCATGAAATTACAATGTGCCAGGAATGAAAAAGGGTCGTATTTAATACCTTTAAGTATTTTTTTAGATATATTCTCTGACGTATTTTTTGGTTTTTAAAAGTATGTTGTGTACCTAGACATTTTATTTTTCATATTTCAAATAAAATTTTCTTCTATATTAATAAAAAAAACTGCAAATCTATCATCATAATTAATTATAATTTTAAGCATCACAAAAACCTTTTATAGTAAAATTAAATTATAAACCTATAATAAATTACGTCTTATGATCAGTCCATCCGGGTAATCGAACGGCCAAAGTTTGACAATTGATAACCTTGAGAAACAATATGAGACAGTAATTGGATTTAGGAGTCAAATGTCTTCCGGCCTTAGAACACATTTGACTTAAATGGGTCGGGGTCGGCTTATGACACAAAGATCACAATAACTTTGCTGTAATAATTAATTGAGTATTAAACGATGTTCTATACAAGGTAATATATAGGCAATTTTGTCAAACACGTTATACTAAAAATAAAAAAATCTCATCCAGAAACTGAACAACTTTCATAAATAGCACTTCATAAGTGTACTAGTATATTCTCTCACTATTTTAGTGTGTAGGGAACTTCTCACTTCTATATCACATATTATGTATTCTCCTCAAGCTTCTCAGAACTCATCTAATTTCAAGGTAAAACTATAAAGTTAAGTGATATTGAAAGCTTACAAAACGCAGTCACATGCATTATATCCTAGTACATTGACGTCTATGATATCACTACAGTACGTGACTTCAACACGTTCATAATATAGACCATCAAACAAACTAGCACTTCACAACTTATGAATAAAGTCAAACGCGTCTTACATGAATAAATTTACTAAAGCGGCGAAATCTTGGTTCATATTTATTACAACAATTTCATAACTGAGCGCAACACTCAGGAGATACGCTTTGTAATGAAAAATTATGTTGTTTAGGACATTATACAGCAGTAAGTGTCCATAAGTGTTAACATAATAATAATATAATACTCTTTTTTGTAACTATGTAGTCACTTTAAATATTTTTAATCTCCGATAGAGCGGTAGAGCAAAAGTTTTTTTCGTAAAACTAAAATTATATCAAGATATTGCAAAATCAAAATCAAAATATTAAGATACAATAGTTACACACAAAACTTGAGTTTAGAAAAGGGTTAAGTCCAATTTATAAGTAAAACATTATTTCGCTTTAGCTATTGGCTGTAATTGTAAGAAAATGTGCAAAAACATTTCGAATTAATATAGAACTACTTTAACTCAAAAGGTGTACTGTTCAGGTAAAGCAAGTCAAAAGACAGTAAGCGTAGTGCGCATTAATTGTTTTCTGGTTCTTAGTTGTCAGAAGCGCAATATGAGCCCTAAGATGTTTCAAGAGCATGATCCAAAGAACAATGAACCGGGACGTAGAGTTTGAATTAAAATTCCGTAAAGAAATTGAACGTGACATTATCCCATAAATATGTTATTTATATTCTACATTCATCTATATTCATAGGGATTTATGAGAATAATGCGAGCGCAAAAAACAAAGGAGGTATGCAAGGATCGTAGCCCGAGGCGCAATGTGTTTCTCTCTATCCTTAAAGTACAACGACATCCACAATGTATTATATTACTATTTATTATGAATGTTATAATTTTTATGTTCAACATATCCGCATCTTAAATTATATCCTCATGCTTTAATCAAAACGTACATAACTGCGAAAGCAATTTGCTATTTCACGATGGCTGTCAAATTAAATTTAAATGGAAATAATTTATCGCTTTATTATGGCACACGACCCCCCGCTGTATCCAGGGAGCACATAAAATATTGTTACTACGTAACGTGTACAATATCAGAAGCGAGCGTTTGTATGAAATTGTGTTTTATTAACGGGTTATAAACTTGGGTTGCGACATGTCGTTGCCAACTTGTTACTCGACGGCGTCGGTCCTGATTCAGCAATTCTCCGTTATTATTGCTCCGAGACTAATTGTTTTCCGATTTCATTCTAGCTGAACAATTTTCTGCAACTAAACATGTTTTAATTGACGACATTGCTTGGTTATGAAGCGGCGATATGTTGTAATTAGGCTTTCGTTTTTGCAGCGTAATCACTTTGATGTAACGCGTTCTTGAAAATCCATTTTTTGGGTTTGATTACTTCCTTACATTATTTCATTTTTCCTCAGTCAATATGGTCTTTGTTTCAGTATCATAGGTATTTGTAAAGGGTGATTCGCGTATTAACTTTTAAGTAGTAATGTGATATCAGCTCAGTTAAAAAAATCTTGTCTAGTTAAAATAATATTATGGTAGGACACAAAACTACACTTAGGTTTATGACATTTATAAGAGCTATTGTCGAACAAGCAATAAAATCGATCATCGTTATAATTCAATAGGCTACCTCCTGTTAATGGATTTAAATTGATCTGATTAATTCAATCGTTCCTTCCTTGATTCAGATAGAGCTGTTACCGTGTGCTAGGGTAATAACAAGCAGTAAATCTATACTTATAATAAATCTGTAGAAGTGAAAATTCTGTACATTGAAAATATCAAAAAAATAAATGGCGGGGGGTGTTACTAGACCGACACTGAACCCAAAAGTGTGTAAAAAAAAAATTGTCTGTCTGTTTGTTCAGGTATCACGCAAAAACTACCGGTTCGATTACGATGAAACTTGGTATAATTATTCTTTATTATCCTGGGCACCACACTGGGTAGTTTTTAGCCCGGAAAAGTAAAAACAATAAAATACAAACTTAATTTTGCGGTTAAAAACTCATTGATAAGTTTCGTCATCCACGCGAACGAAGTCGCAGGCACAGCTATTATTATAATAATATTGTACTCCAATGCCATTTCGTCCGACATTTTTTTTTACAATAATAAAATGAGCATTCTTTATTAGTTCCAACCAGTTGTAAATATATTTTGTTGAAAGTATGAAGAACAATATAAAATGAAGTAAGTATATTGTTATTTTCTAAACGATAACTAGTTGGAGTAAATACTTGGATTTTATGTACCATAAATTTCATCGCGCAGAATTACTTTGTGCAATCTGGCCACCATTCAACGATAATAAACTTAAATTGACCTCTTAATCTTCTAATAAAAATAGGCTCAAAGTTAATTATTACAGTAGATTACATTTATATTGTTCGTTAAGCTAATTTAACGATACACAATGTTTTATTATGAGCAAGTTAATTAAGTTTGTTGGCAGCGCGCCGTCGCCGACTCTAGATAATCGTACTCTGATATAGTAGACTCCACGACATAACTATTACTGTTTCAGATCCACATGTTGCGAACAGGGTGTTTTATTTTATTGTACAACGCAACTTCAATTATCTGGACCTCGGTTGTACATTGTACGACTGGCTACTGACTATTGTTTGTGTATTTTACGCATACTTATTGCACTGGTGAATTCATTTGTTTTATTCAAATATAAGGTATGTAATGTAGCAGATGTATGTATGTACTTAGCACGTATGTTTACTTATGCTTTTTAATCCACTTTAAAACATTTACAAGTAACTTTAAAAAGGTCTAAAATTACATACAAAGTAAGTTTCGATTCAATTTAAAAACGAAACATTGTCAGCTGAAACTGATAAATTGTTCTGTTACGTAGGTAAGCTAATTAAAAATAAAGCAAATATTTACAAACTGTTAATTAACAGCAACGCGATCACGACAGGACGATTTATCGTTTTTTATGTGCATTCGAACGATTTTTCAATAATCCTATTCAGAGCCGCGTTCGCCGCAAAAAAGAAACGAGGAAAGTAGAAAAAGGAAAACGTGAAGAGCTACTGCAAAGGCAATTCTTACATATTTAGTGAAGCGTGTTTAACATGTCCAATTAATACAAAGGCAGAGCCGGTTCCACCACTCTGTTAACTATTACAACCACCCTCCGTTTACTGAGGGCCGCCAGTCTTTTGTTTACGCTTAATGGCTTAAATAAAACGGGTCAAATTCGTAAAACACCGCACCGAAAAGGTTTTAAATAGAGCAGTGAGGACCGGCAATTTTGGGTCTAATACATTTATATTAAGGTATAAATTAGGAACACAACAGTGTGTGTATGCGTTGAAATTACTAGGCCTATAATTGCTTCAAACTCCTATGTCTTTTCACCTAGTGTTTCGTTACGTTAAAGGGTATGTCATTATAACTATAAGAGATAACAACCTTTTGTCAGGCCGGTCACTAATCCGTTCGTTTAATTTCCTGACCAAAACCCGGATTGTACAATATTTTGTTTAAGTAGCTATTGAGTTCTTTGAACACGTTTTTTCCACGGAAATGAGTTCCAGGCCTGAACATCAGACATCGCTTTCTTTTGTTTAACGCTGACAGCCCTGAATGTTTATCGGACAAAAAAAAGCTCATTGAATTTAAATATTACGTAAACATTTTATAACATGATTTTGTATAGAATCATAGGTTTTAATTAAAGCTTCGAACGAACAATATTTATTGACGGAATAAAATAAATCAGTTTTACAGGCAATTTGAGTGGGCGTGTCTTATTTAACGATGCCTCGCCTCGTCCCGCCTGTCGATGCGTATAATTTGTTTATTTAGCCGTAAAAGGCAATAAATCAATATTGCATGTTTATACGTCGGCGATTATCCTATCCTGCTATTTAAATGTCATTTGGTAAGGTTGGTGTACATTTATATCGAATTTGAATATTCTTTCCAATATCTTAGGGCAATATCTTAATAAATCCCATAAAACTCCAATGTTTTAACCGCTCTAGCACCTGCGCCCGCTCCGGGCGGGCTTTGAATGCAAAATAAGTCTTGTTTCTTTTTTACCACTTAGCTGGATCTATCCGATGCGAGTAAAATTTAACGGAAAATTGACGTTTTATTTTTACTCTTACAGGCAGGTTGATTATCTTTTATTTGAAACAATTGCTTACACCAAGAACGAGCTCTACCTTGAAAGGAACTTATTTGTCTTTTTGTTATTTTTTTGTTTTTCCTCAATTATAAAACTTGGTTGGCTTCAAAATGCTTGATTACCTACCAATTGTTGTTTCAATATTTTCACTTAAGATTCCGATGATTCAAAGGCTATATTTTATGTACCTGCTTGTTTGTTTTAAATGAGTTAACTGTTTAATCAATCACTTGAGAGCCACAATTAAATTCAAACCGCGTTTTTGTATACATATGTATATTGAAAGATTGTTTAAGATATTTATGAGAAGACTTGTTACACGAATGTCTTTACTAAGTGTATAATGTACGTTTGTATACACATAATAAAACACACCGTGTCCGTCTCTATCCATGCCCTTGCGGACCCCGGTTTAAAGAAATTTCTTAACAAAAAGCAGTACCCTTGTACCTATATTTTCTGTTACATGTTACTTTTGCGTATATACAATAATTTATAAATAAATAAATATTATATCCTCACCTTTAACCTCCTTCCCATTATCATCTCTGAACACAATATTCCGTCCGCCCGTTCGCTTCCAGGATATAATGGGTTCTGGTACGCCGGTGGCGGTGCAGCGCAGTTCCACGGCCCCGCCTTCAGGGGCGCTGGCCTCCGAGCCGTCGTCGTCCGCGATGTCTGGCGGTATCACCACTGAGAGGTGACCCATCTGGGGATAGGTGGGTGGTTAGGTTTCTTATATGTATGTGCACAGTAAAATTTTTGTTAATCTATGTTTAAAAAAAGGAAGTCGGGTTAGTTACACTATTTAGAACATAATGATGAATACAAAAATGGGTAGATTTTTATGATTTTTGATTTCTTGGTTGTGTCTTCGCCCTGAATAATAGAATAACTTTTATAACATCCTTAACGGGGACTGTCTTCACACTGGTAAAACCGACCATTGATTGATTCGCAAAGAAAAAGCATAAACAAAAATTATATTAAAAAAATAAATAAGTTTTTTTGCATCGTAGCTTCATGAACATAAAGGAATATACAACACAAGCATACGTTATGCACATATTTATTTCGGAAACAATTAATTGATTTTGTATGTTTGGGTCGTCTAATTGTTTTCACTTAATTCGGACTCTTATAGGCCCGAGTTCCTCCGGAAAAAGCATTATCTGCTTTTTTATTTTATTTATGTTCGTTCTGGTCCTAAATATAAACGTATAAGTAAACATCAAGGATAAACCCGGTACACAATGACCATGCCTTTTAAATCAACACATGAAACAAGCTCTCTAAATTTTATTTCAACTTCTCCTATAAGAAGCATCATAAATCGTAATACAATCAAATTCACAAACCATTACCGTTATTCGGTATAACAATTATCGCCTAAAATAGCTTGTTTACAAGTGAGAAAAAAATATTTATACAGCCAGATTCCAATGTTAAAAAGGTTTCGTTTTTTCATTACTTTGTAACATTTAGTATTTACAGCGTAAACAATTTGATTGACGTTAAATGCTTACAACATAATTTAGTTCCAAATTCGAATTGGGATGGAATAGAAACTTGATTGCTTTTTTTTTCTTTTTGGCTGTCTTTTGTTTTTCGAATACTTGTTGGCATCCAAGTGTATGCCATCAGTATTTTGTATTTTTAACTTTAACGAATATAATGTAGCTTATTTCCAAAAAAAATTAAAAAAAAGAGTATTTTTGGCTTTATAATCTGAGATTATGTAACCCCCAAAAATAGGAATGATATAATAACAATATTGTTAAATTTAATTTATAATTATAATAGGTCATGAGGAATCAGTTATTTGAAATAATTTATTCAATTTTGGAAAGCTGTCAATATGTCAATTATTAACATTTCCTGTTTAAGTAATAATTAACATCTAGTTTACCGAACCTCGATAAATACATTTTGCTGCTGACACAATATCAATTTACTATTTCGTAACTCTATATATAACTTACAATAATTTCATGTTATTAATCAATTATAAACAACATGATTTAATTACACTGACCCTTTAAGAACTTTTAATCTCCGTCTCTTAAACAGGAAAGACAAAACGAATGATTAAGGAAAAATAACACATTTAAGCCTAAACGAATCAAATGTGTTGCTTGCTAATGGAATGAAATAAAGCTTGACTCGTTAAAGTGAATTAAAGCGCAATATATCCGTCGACGACTCGACTAAACGATAGAAACGTAGCGGCTACGCGTCGTAGCCAATGCTACGAACACGTAGCACTACTAGCTACAAATTGCTACACGCTAGCCATTTGTTGAAGTCAATTAAGCTGGATACTGCTATAAGAAGTTGAGCGTATTCGAGTCCCACGCAACACAGATATTAATCGGGGACATTACTGACGTACTCGCAGTTGGTCCAATGTAGACAAAGGAAAACACAGTCATTACGGCGCTCGCTCCCACGAGTAAACCACTAACTTAACGTTGAACGTCGCTAGAGCAGGAAAATCGACTATTATACTAGTTTCATACACGGATCCTTATTGTTTAATTGTTATAATAGTGCAAAATTAAATAAACGAAACTCTTCTCATTGAAATTAAAAACGTATTTAAAAATTAGATCTTGCTTCTCAACAAGATTAAAAATATTATTTAGTTTGAAATATGAAAAGTGTTTAACAGTTGCACGTGGTATTAAACTGGCCATTAGTTAATAGACGGCGTCGCTGTGTACACGTCTCATATTGCATCGTTTATCTCCCGCACTAAGCACAATAGCTACTCGGATAACATTTACACGAGTCTATTGCATAACACGGACAGATTAACTGTCTGCGCGCTATATGTGGGATTGGGTATTTGATGAGTATAACTGCCGGCAAATAACTTGGCAAGAGTCGTTAGATGCGCAGAAATCGTTTTTTAGGTCTATTTGGTGGTCAAGCGGGACGCGGGGTATGCGGTAGCGCCGATCCGAGCGCGCGATTGGTGCGTTAGTCGACCGAGTCGCCGATCCGAGCGCGCGATTGGTGCGTTCGTCGACCGAGTCGATTAGAGATTGGTGAGTTAGTCGAATATGCGCGGGTTTACCCCCACTACGTCAAAATCTTGCCAAGTTATTTGCCGTGAGTTATATCAGAATATTTATTTTCAACAAATATGTCTCTCTAATAATAGTAGTAAATGTAAGCAAAACTATATCAAATATGTACACGATTATTAATCTTTAGATGAGCATTTATAGATATGAGATTTCAAAATTGATGTCTCATTTTGGTATAGCTGTCTTTGTATGTATAAGGAATGCTAAAATGATTGTTACTAGTTCAATATAAAAGTGAGATGGATAAAATGTTTAGTGTATTTTTATTATGAGCATTACAAAAATCCCCAACTTACAATCGAAGAGAAATTAAGATGCCCTTCAAATCTGTCTACACTCACATAATACCAAAGGAGATGATAGGAATCTCATAGTTTATATTGTCCCTTATTCTAATAATGTGAAGGCAGGGTTCCGTGAATGTTGCATGAAGACGTATTGTCCCCATTCCTGGGCTCGGCGTAGTGACTTTGGACTTTGACAAAATTCCCGGGACGCACCGCGTTCTCCCGGGCCCGGTATTTGCGGCCCAGGTAGATCCCGAAAATCGCCACTTGGATATTTTTGTACCTTAAACAACACCCGTTTGATGCCGAAAGACAAAGAGCAATTTCGCTTTTTTATTTTTTGTTTATTTTTTATGCGCCAGTCGACGGTTACGCTGATGCGAGGATGATGTTGGAACTTTTTGAAGAGGGCCGTTGGAATAGGCTGAAAATATAAAAAGTAAACACTGACATTTACTTTTAAAAGGGTTCTATATTTGAATGTGCAACTGCTGACTATTAAACTTTCAAACATCGTGTATTTTATTCGTTAAGTGTTTGTATCTAACATTTTTCAAAGAATGCGATGTATTGTCCGTGTCTACGATTGCTGAAGGAACCAGTGACACACGGACTTTGAGTGAATTCCTCGCGAGCTGTACGAGTGAACGCGACTGAATGACTCACATTCCAGGAACGAATATTTGTAAATATAATTTCAACTCGCTACCATTTTGAACTTTATATCGTGCATAGATAATGTTTCAGGATATTTTACTGCTATGTTAAATATTTGTCATTCTAAAAATACGTGAAAACTATTATTATAGTATTTTTAACGAGGTTGTTTGTGGATAATTCGACATACATTATTTGGACATACCTACTACTAAATAAATAAAAAACATATTTTAAAACTGTTTTATTCCCGATGATACAATACTCTTATCGCTAAACCTGATAGCCAATAAAAATTAAAGTAAAACATAAAGAATGACCTATATATATATATATATATATTTATCAAGTAGGTATGTACAAAACATTGATTAAAAACACATTTTAAATATGCGGACGCACAGGTATAATTTCTTGCAACATCTATTCAACACTCGGTTCCCATTCATAGTCTGCCTACAGAATTTCTAAAGCGTTAAAACTAATTAACATGTAACACACAGCCCTGAATCTCCATAACCTAATCATTGAGACATAGCCGCACTATTCAGACCAATTATCACAATACCGCCTGTGATTACACCAACGTCTTCATACACTAACTGGAACTGACGTACTAATTCTAAGGCAAACAAGCACCTAATAACATTTCTATCTTCACTTTTCTAAGCGTACATTCGTGAAGACAGTTTCTTGTCACATGAATTATGCAAATTCGTGCAGCCGCGAACCGAGTGGCTCCAAGATTTACATTCGGGAAGCGCGCGACCTCACATTATAAATAAATATATGTAAGTGTGTGTAATACTATTGTCGCTGAGTGTACGATGGTATACTGCATCTGCAGCGTACTGCGGTGCGCGAGACACTCGTAAGTAAAGAACTACGCCGCATTATGATTTTGTTGCTCACAATTTGAATTTCCTCTTGAAGCTGTTATAAGAATGTTTAATTTCACACGAATTAATCATAACGGTTTAGTTATTACATTGTTATAAGTACTATTTATTGCCGTCTTGGCTGCCGCCCGTCATGTCGCTGGCAAATAGTTATTGTTAGTTTTATTTTTTTATGTAAGTTTGAAATTAAGTATAGTTGTAAGTTTTTTTTTGTTTTATTGTATTTGAGTATTGAATTGTAATTTAATGAAATATATTATATTATTGTGTGTGGTACTGCAAAAATAAAATCTTATCTTTGTTCTTCTCAAAATTAAGTCGCGTCGTCACGTGTTACTTTTAGTAGTTTAGTTCTCAAATACAAGTTCTTTTATTTGAGAGTAAAGAAACGAAAGAATAAACGTACTCAAAATAACTCGGCTGTAATCTAAAGGTGATCTAAAACAATTTAAACCGTTCTATTTTCCTTAGTACAAAAAGTGTCCCGATAGACGCAAGTCACGTATCGTTCCGTTATAGATTCAAAGCTTCGTTCCACTCCGTAGGTTCGGCATCAACAGGTAAGTGAGTCATTTGTTTCCCCGGTGAAACATCTCGGCTGAGTAAGGTCTTGACGTGAGCCCAGAAGATGGACAAGCAACTTGCACGCGCTCGAACTGCGACCATTTGTACACGTCACTGTAGGTCAATGTTTCGAGAAGTAGAAGTTTTTACCCTCTATACAGTGTGGGAAAAAACTGTGGGTCTTTGTGGGAGTATCCGTGTTCGGTACCTATAGGTTTAAGATTAATTAAGTTATAATTAAAGAGAACATTTTTGGCCACACAATAAATAAATAAATGCGGACAACATCACATACATTGTTCTGAACCCAAAGTAAGTAGCTAAAGCACTTGTGTTATGGAATTCAGATACAACGAAGGTACCACAAACACCCAGACCCGAGACGATGTAGAAAAGTGATTTTCTACATTGACCCGTCCGGGGATCGAACCCGGGACCTCAGAGCTAGCGACACCTTGAAACCGGTGCGTACGCCACTCGACCACGGAGGTCGTCACAATGGTTATAAGCATTGAAAATTACACATTAAAATTTGAACTACTAGTCTAGTTAGCCTAAGAGCGGTAAAGACATGCCGAACGGCGACGATAAACGCAATTATAGGGGCAAGGAATAAATTTTAATCAGCATATGATTAATATCGGTTGCGCGATTTTTATTTTAAAATTTTGTATATTACTAACGTATTTGATATCAGATATCGATTTGATCTGCTTGGAACAACATGGTTTTTATAACACACTTACTTACATTATGCTTACATACTTTGCGTGATTGATAATTGTAATTTAGTTAGTTAATTGAAGCTTAATTGGTATGCAACGTTTGATAGCGTAGTTACTTACCTATATCGCGGAAGTCCAACAAAGTATCTAGAGTGTATTGTTTAAAAAAATATGTAGCTACTCAAGCTACATATTTTTTAGATATGGAAGGATGTGGAAGGGGATTACACTGTACCATAACATGTAATAGTCAAAAGATAGAATAGTATAATATAATACTATATTACTAGTTAAATTAATAAAGCAATATCATAGATTTATATTCATATTTTACTTATTCAAAAAAAAATCTTATGTGCTAGATAAATTTATTTTTTATCGTGACTCATTAAATAACTATTTAAAATTAACATTTTAATTAACTATGTTTACATTTACCACATACACAAGGCAACACTAACCTTGCTAGCACATTTATTTCCAACGAAATAAGGTTTATATTCCATTCCATGTTCCATTGACTTGTTTGCAAAATAAATATCACCGCCTTTTTAAATAGATTTAAAAGAGCAAGCAATTTCGAGTTATTAACTTACTCAGCCTCGCTGAACCTCGCTCCGCATTTTTTACGTTCAAAAATGTCTAGCATCAACTCTTGCTTTAAAGTTCCCCCGGATCAAGGTTTACACGAGATTAACTATCCAAACATTTGCACGTGAAAGCTTGTACGTTGTAAGCCGCTCGTAGAGCGTTTTTACTGGGAACGATTAGTTCGCAAAACTCAGTGCGGACGACCAATTATTTGGGAGTTTAAAACGGCCCTGACACTTACCATGATTGACAACAGCCGTCACACTTTATTACTCATTTTTTCCACCCCCTTGACCCAAAACCGCTAGCTTTTATACAGCTCCATTTATGACTCAATGTTAAAGTAGCTCCCACAAAATAAATCTCTCGTCGGAATAAAAAAACTTTTCACATATTGTGTTACTAAATCCGCAACGTTAGAATAAACGTGGAAGGGAAAACTTTGTATAATAAGAGAAAAATCTCTTAGACACTATAAATATTGATGTATTCTCGAGACCGCTTTCACCATATTCAGACGTGGAGTGGCAAACCCTTATGAAAAAGCAAATACTCTGACTGAGCTCGCACCTGTAGCCCGACACAACAAAAGAATGCTGAGTAACGCCTGCCGATTTTTCGGCTAAGAAATAATTCACTTGTTGATTCTACTCTCTAGCTTTCTACTTACTTTCCTTTTATGTATTATTTATTTTACTTCCAACGAGCTTTGGCATGTTATCCGGTTAGCGTGAGCCGGCGCCGGAATATTAGTCCCGCAACAATATCTGGATACTGTTTCAAATATCGCAAACTATGCGACTAACTTATACTATTCCTAGTAAACACGGATCGGCATAATATTTCAACGAGCTTATGTATAATCCTGTAAGCATCGTAAATCCCGCATAGGAAGCTAAGCTTTGCCACAATATTTAGAAGCGCTTGGATTTTAGGTCGCTTTAAAGCTGGCTTTACATTGAAGGTGAAATAATTGTATAACATGCACAATAGGTTCACATTTTACAAGGAAGGATTCCTCGGAGCGTCTCGAATTCCTTCGTCGCGTATTACTAAGTGTTTGTAACGGCGGGCCTTAGTTGCGACATCACGAGGCAACTATGTCGAAGAATGTGTTTATGGTGCCAAGAATGAAGCTCCTTAGCAGAGCCGGGATTCTGTGCGCGCCGGCGACGTGTACCTACGGAGGTAACGGCTTCATTTGTTGTCAACCTTTTCATGTACAAATATTTGCGCCTATATTTATTGCTCAAGCGTTAAATTTATGTTTTATTAAGGATCATTATGTTTAAATGTATTATTTATATGATAAAAGTTGAGCTCTTTATCGTGAGTTATGTGCTTGTGAGGGTTACCGGGATAAAATCATAGCAAATAAACAACATACCACCGTATTTATTTTCATTCTTATTATCGTGTATTTTTCCTGGTTTGCTCTCCGAATCCAACGTATTTCGCCGCTGACCTTCACAAATACCTACAAAGCCTTTTGCCTACCTGTTAAATTGCAAAGCTTTCATTATGAAAATTCCTTAAATATTACGCTATGAGGTGGAGAAACGATTTATTATAAACTTTAGAATTGTGAAGATTCTTCAAACGAATTTAATTTCCATTTTGGACCGCTTAAAAATACACTTGGATGTGCCTTTTTAGAACGTCAAAGTTATTTATATTTTATACCGGTCGGTTTAGAATCGTGGCCTCGTAGTAATAGACCATCTATCGTCCAACTGGGCACGGAGTTCAGCGCTGTAAACATTTCGCAAACGGGACTTTAATCCCGGTCATAAAAGTAATCCGCTCATAAAGTTACGCGACGATGGACAACATAAGGGTAGGGATTTTCTCTCACAAAGATTTCTAAGTAATTAAGATAAAATACCAGGAGTTTTTGTATGTAACTGGAAGCCAGAAGCTCTCGTTTTTCAACGCTCATATACTGAGTTAATCCTGGAGTATGCAATAAAGCTACTAAAGTATTTGTGTTTCTGGCGAAATTACCCATATTGAAAATACCCTTCGTCGCTAACAGCCGGCTAAAGGCTTATTTATACGCTCGTGTATATACTTCCCCTCGGAGTAGGCGGCTGCGACCTAGGTACTCACATTAAATTTAGAGCCTTCTGAACCATTAAATACTTTCAATTTAATACAATCCGACAGATTTACAAACTGTTGCCGTATTGATTTGTAATTACAAAATTGCTTTTGTTTAAGTTATGCAAAGTATTTGCTATTAAAACGGATTCGAATTGCGACTGAGTTTTATTTGAACGGCAAAGTTTGAAAGTTTGAAAATTGTTTGATTGATAGAAAAATGTTTTTAATTCTTTGTAGCGGGCGCTTGGTTGTTTGGAGTTGGAACGTGATCTTGGTGGAGGGAGAAAAAGGGGTAGGATTACAAAAAACACGGTCGTCCATCACAACCTCTGTCAACAAGGCCTCCCATCAATGCCGCAAAAACAATTAGTAGGTCAATATTTATTTAATTGCCTGAAACTGACCGGCCATGAATGATGACCGGTAAAACCGTTGTGTGTGTGTTGACGGAAATATTATAATTACTCAATAGATTAACTTTATGGTCACGTATATGTGTTCGCCAATGACCGTGCGTGTATAATGTGAACTTCGTACGCAACTAATGTGACTTCTGTGTAGGGAAGAGTAGCTAATAAAATATTTATGGCGATAATAAAACGCGTGCGTAAAATAGTCTAACTTATATTACTATAAATAATCACGCATTTTCAAATTCGGGTCGTATTTATGCCTCTATTTTATCTCGATAACTTTTAAGGGCTAATACAGTCAAAGATTTTAAAACGTTATCAAACATTTTTTTGTTATTTAATTCTTTACTTAGGAGGTGTTTACAAAATTTGTGTAAATAAAAAAGGTTTTTGGTTGCTCGTCGTAGTAATAGCGAGCCTAAGCAAATACTTGGAGGCGACGTGAAGTGAGCAGTCTCTTTGATACAGAGATATCAAGGTGTAATAATCTGATGTTATATTAGAATTTCAGCACTTCTGATATTACTAGGACTATGTTTTTTTTTTTTTAAAAACAACCTTATTCAAAAAAATATAAGAAAAAAAGATATGTTATTTTCCTTACTTAAGAGTGGAAGTGGACTTAGCGGACATGCGGACATAAAATCAATACCTTCGAAAACATGTCACTTTTGGTTAGTTTCCATTCACTGTTGTTTCCGTTATACAATTTCCACCAATCTAAATTCCATAATTGAACAAGAGCCTCGTGAAATACCGTATACTATAAATAATGCGATTTACTTACCTTCACAACAAAATTCGTGGAATTGGCTTTTATTGTAACTGGATATTCCGCCAATTCCGGGTATTAGACTAATTATTACTCAGAATCCGAGAGTCGTAGACAATACTATTAGTGTATGATGTCCAATGTATTCTCTAGCAGTAATATAATACCATAACTTGTATAATACGAATAAATAGAAATTAACAAATGTTTCAAGGATTTTAGCATTCAATTAATAAATTGAAATAGCCCTTATTATATTCTCGCTATTTATTCAACTAAGAATTGTTATTCAACATTAAAACGAAGAGTCAAATACGTGTACCGGGCAAGGAATCGCAATTTAGAGTAATGAATGTAAGGCAAAACAGAGAACAGCAATGAGTCAGGATAAAAAATTGTTTTTCTGAATATTGCCTCACATTTTTAGTTGGAAAACGAAATGTTCCAGTTTCCCTACGAGGAACGAACTGCCTTTAATTAATTATCTTAAATATTATACAGTATTCAGTCTTTCGTATAACGATGTTTGATATAGAATGTTGAGATTTTAATTACTCAAGTGCTGTTAGTGAAAATAGTTGGCAGTTATCTTTCCGGATACGCTTTTAGAGTGTTTGTATCGAAAAACTAAGAGTTTTTCTCAATCGTGTCTCATGAATATCAAGCACTACTTGACAAAAACGACCTCAGTAAAATAAAAGCTAAGACCTCAAATCTAATCAGCATCGAACTGCCTACTTTCATATTGTATATGCCTACTTCGTGCTTGATAAAAAAGGAGGCGCTATTTGTTATTAGGACGTCACTAGTTTCCTGTCGTCAAACAAAACACTAACTAAAGCTTTCATAAAGTTACATGTGATGAAAATACATGACGTACGGAACTGATAATAATCTAACAGAAACATACATTATATGTCAACTTGTATAGATAAACTAACGTACAAAGCAGATGGCAATCAAGTCTACACAGCTGTTAATAACAAAGCCCCTATCTCGCATAAATTATATTCGTGTCACGTGGAATGTCAGGTCGCATACCAACTATCGCGCTCAAAATTCTGCAACAAAACTATTTAGTTGTTAAACGTTTTGCTGCAAAAACATAAACAGCATCGCGGAACATTTGGAAAGTTGTCTGGGTCTCATGAAGATGTCGCGGTGACATTCCACCGCCTCCCTTTGGCAAGCGCGTGCATTCCACGCAAGACTTGACAAAATTCCCCGTACCGTACCGTAGCTATGTGCCTACACCGCAAAGGTAAGGTAGGTAAATAACTTAATAAGTGTCGATGTTCGTGTTCGTATACCGACAGACGAAATATTAGAGTTTAAAACTACATTATTAATTTCATTTTAGGTCAGGAATCTTTTGTTAGTATCGAGTTTCGAAGTTTGAGATTATGAAAGATCTTTGTTTTCAAGTATAGAAGCATATAATGCAGTTTAATATGAGATGTTTGTGAAAGACGAAAACTTTTGGTCTCAAGATTTATCTAATCGTATTGTTCGTTTTATAAGTATTAATGGTGTTGGAAACTTGACTGACTGGACTGTTATTTATCAAGGATTCTATATGGAAGACTGTTTTTGTAGCTAAACAGTGTAAACTACCTATAAAAAATGCTACATATGTATTGAAAGTGTAGTTTACAGAACATGTCCTTCAAATTTAGATGAAAGGCACGTGAATATAGAATGGTCATATTTATAATAAAAAAAATCCCAAAAAACATGCAAAAAAAAAAGAATTTACACGTATGCAAATATTTGTTTGATTGAATAAAATTCTAAAAAAGTGATGGTTCACAGCGACGGCCAATCTAGTTTCCAAATATTATTCTTTTCCAAACGTTTGTTTGACATACGGTTGACTCTGGTTTAGTGGAATATTGATTTATAGAAAACATTGCGATGTTAACTAGACATGTTTTAAATTTGGTATTTAAACATTATCAATAAAATTGGTTTCATAGCTACATTGGAAGGTTTTAAGCATTATAATAGGAGGCATTCTTTTTTTGTAAATTGCTTGATATTCATTTTTTTTTCTGTTGTTTAATAGACTAAATAAAAATAATGTGACAACTTCCGTCATGTATGTGTGTAGTTAGCGTATTTTGGTATTTGATAAGACAAGAAATATTTCCTTTGTATTTAAGTATTGTGATTTAGATTTTACCACAGCATCCTAAAAAGATAAATAAAAAAAAAACAGAAAAAAAACACCTAACACTTTGTATTTTTTGGTCTAGATATCTGTTTATTTTATCGCAAATATATAAAAAACTACATTTATAACTACATAAGTTGTCCATTGAATTTAAATATTCTGCTCAAACTAAACCCTACGAAATTAGTATACTACACATATTCCCAGCAGTTATGGTAAAACAGAATGTCAGCGTTCATTAAGCCCGCATGGCAGAAAGACATTCACTTCCAAGCCTCACATAGCGTTTACACAAACATTGTAGCTTTGACTTCACATAAACTGTCCGGGTTACTAAAATAACTGTGTTTTATCAGTTAGACGTTAGTTCTGCTATTTATAGTGGGAATGCTGTCAGGATACGCTATCAGTTGACACTTTATGAATATTTAGCTTTTTTAAATTACGCTTAATATTGATGATATAGTTGAATATCATGTAACTCAAATGTGGTATTTCCTTCTAAGGAGTTTAAGACATAATTTTGTGCTAAGACATAGATATCTACTAAACAAAATGTAGGTATAAATCTGATATAGATACCCACGAGATACAATGCTAAAAATAAAAATAATGTTGAATAATGTAATGTAATGTTACAGTGGAAAACCCGACAAAATAACGAAGTACTAGGTAAATCTCGACATAACTTGCCTTGATCATATTTAATACGCGCTCGCGGTAAGCTACTTATCTACATATAGAAAAGATAGCTCAACAGTATTGTATCTTTTTAATATAACATCATTTCCCAATATTAAAGACATTCTGTAAACACAATGAAACAATGAAGGGCTTTTAACTAAGAGGGTCAAGCACTTGACACAGAAAACAATACACCATAAAACTTATAAAGATAGGTCCTTCCATTTTGAATCATTTTATCATTGGATATCGAAAAAAACGGTATCGTTAAAATGACAACATTCGAATTTTCTAAGACAATTTTAAAATTGGATTAACAAAAACAATTATTTCACACCAAAACAAAAGACGATCGCAACAGAAATCGAATAGTATTCGAATACTCGATTTTCTGTTTTCAAATACACCCGTCAATGTATCGGTACGGTAAACAGTAAATAAGGTAGAGTATCGTTTGCAATACGAGTAGGTAAGCCGCGTCCCCCCGTTATAATAATATTGTATCAAAGTTACTTCGCAGGAACGCCCGGCACGACGCCGTAACAATTTTCTCTACACTTTGACATGACGTGTTCATGGGATTACGCGCGTAATATTTAACGTTGAATTAAGGATGATTAAAAACGTTCTCTTTGCGTGTGAAAGTGGAACGATGTTGACAATTTTGATGGTTGGCTGTTCGTTGATATCTGTATTTTGTTCGAAACAACAATTCTCGTACGATACATGTGCTGTACGCGGTTTAAATTTTGATTGCGATTTTCATTCGCGTAGGTCTACTTTTGCTAAAGCTAAATGAAATTTAATTAGTTATTACAATTGCACTTACAGTATAATTCTTACGCAATGAACTAAATAGAAACATACTACATATTTTTAAAAATGTCTTGACCTTCAACCTTTAAATATAGTAGTCAACTGTATGCTACACAGGCATGATGGTACAATTTGTATATAAAAGATATCTATATCGATGTATATTTACTGTCTAGCCATCCAAAAGCGTCCGAGATTCTGATCTCAGAATTGATAGATTATTAATCCGACAGTCTCTTCGAAAAATAAAAACTGTATTCTATACATTGACTTATAACTGAACCACGGCACGTAGACATCTAATGAAAAGCCGTAATGGATAGTAATATTAGGATTTCGACTCATAAGTTAGGAGTTATCGAAAAGTTTGTTCTTAGTCGCACCCTTGTCGAACCTAAACTTATAAGTCTGTTTTGCTTTTGATTCTGTCAGCACTTTCCAACATTATTGTATGCTTACTCAAGAAATATATTGCCGAATATTGTTCCGTGATTAAGGATAAATAAATGAAACCAACTTGTTGTGGAAAGGAAATAAGGAAAAAGAAACTATTCCACGAATCGTGTTTTCACTTGACTTCTCCGTAAGTGTGGACTAGTATATTCCCTTGTTCACTCACACCTCACCGAAGGCCGTGTTAGCTAGTAGGTACTGAGATTTCTTTCTGTAAATCGAAACCTCGTATACATTGTTTTCTTCTTGAAATAGAGATTTAAAAGACACGTCTGTCGTCGAACAATAAGACGAATCACTTTCAAAAGAAACTTATTTTACGAAAAACAATCAACGAAATAGTGTTAGCTCGCCTTAACACCTAAAAAATATAACATGGAATATACATTCCGCTCGAACACAGAATATGTGAAAAATGGAGAAACGAAATACAAAGAATTCGGATTTAATTTATCAGATGAAACGTACGTACGTGACAAAGTCGAGCTCGATGCAAGCTGACGACCCGTATCGATTGCATACATTTTAATATTAGCCACGGCTACTGCACAGGACTAGATACCAGCAATTATCGCACATAATTGATAAGCAACTGATGTGTAATTAAATTATATTAGTGTAAATGATTTAGTGTTTGACGTTTATTGTTTAATATTACCCGCGTTGGTGTTGGAGGAATCAATAGATTGTAATAAGTATTGTGTGTAACGTTAGTTAAATGACAAGCACTGAGTAATTCAAATATAAATATGTGTATTTTAAAAGTATTTATCTATGAGGGCAACCAAACATTTTAATTTCATTTGAATCTCAAATTCGTTCAATATTATATTGCACTATTACCGAAGAAAACATCAACCAAGACGAAAATTAATCTAGTAGATTTATTGCAATAAGAGTTCGTGAACTGGAAAATTGAATTGATGAAATGGCAGCTGATTTTCACACAGAGTTTTTAATTTTTTCAGGTAATATAAAAACTAAATAATAACATTAAACTACTTTTTGAGGAAAGACCATCTTAACGTAATAAACAGGGTTAAGATGAGAATGCATATTCATATCAGATCATAACTCTTGGTTCATTTAGCAAACGCTATGTGTCAGTATACGTCTATGTCAACCTCTATTTAACTGATTTCCCATTGGAGAACAGATGGATAATAAATAAGGGTTAAATCTAATAAAACTGATTTAACCAGACCGGATATTACTATGACTTTTAATGATGAAAGAAATATACCTCCGTGATATGAAACACCGTAAAAAATTGATGGCAACAAAACCAGGCTCCAACATTTAAACTCTTCCGCGATAGTAGTCTTAATAATTACATTTTCCTTGATAAGGGTCCAAATTACAAAATTATCCAAATTTAATTAAGTACGCAATGTATATTTCCCTGCTAAAAGTGCAAAATATTTTTTTAACATTTTACATGATACTTTACATGATACTTTTCAGATAACCAAAGTTTATCAAAATAGTATGCAGTGGTAATCACTCAAGTCAAGTATACAAAAAGATAAATGAATTTGGATCTTACCTGACTCATCATAGGGTCTGTATTAATCTGGCACATGTATGTCCCAGAGTCCTTAGGTTCCACATTGCTGATGTACAGCTTCCAAGTGTTGTGACCATTGTGGGTGACCGACAGTCGAGGGTTCAAGGTCACCATGTGCGTGTGTATTGCCAGGATTGTCTTCGTGTCAGACTTTATCCAGGCCACCTGGAAAAGGACTGATTGTAGAAATACGGTAAGAAGGTTTTGGGGTATTGAAAATAATAAAGCATATTAATCAAGTGGCTGGAAAGGGGCTCGTGGCTAAGTGTAAGCCGTACGGTTTGACCGATAATACAGGTTAAGCCGCGCTCACCGCGGTTGGTCCGTGGATGGGTGACCATTTATAACATACCGAGAACCCTCCGTGTTTCGGAAAGCACGTTAAACAGTAGGTCCCGGCTGTCATACAAAGATCTTTGGCAGTCGTTAAGTCAATTCTGACAACCAGTCTTACTATGGGATACTGTGTTCCCCAGTAAAATGGGTTGTGGAGGTCAGATAGGCAGTCGCTCCATGTACAATACGGTATTCAGCTGAATCCGGTAAGACTGATAGCCGACCCCAACATAGTTTGGGAAACAGGCTAGGCAGAAGAAGGCATATTAATCTAGTGATGTAATGAAAAGTGATGAAACTAATTTCTTGCATCTGTAACTGGTGTAACAAATTTAGTAAAAAGCCATGTAGTTGTAGCATTAAAAAAGTGTTATCACGAATATAACAATAATTTCCTAGTAAAAGATCAACCATATTTCTTTTTGCATTATAGGAAGCGGCACTGGCAATTTTGTTTAAAATATGAAGTTATTTGTTACCCAAACCACTCAAGCATTAAAATCATCAAAATAAAATGTTTAAATAAAACAATGTTTCAACATTCGTAACCACCCCATTCAATTTGTCGGTTGGAATGCATAACACCACAAAAATAATGCCAGAATTAACCAACCACAAATTTAAATCAACAGTCCGAACAGCTTCACCACAAAATATCGATATAAGTAGATATGAAGTGGAACAAAGTACTTTAACTACATAAGTTAGTAATATGTAGGTGTTTAGTTTTCAGTTCACAGCTCGAGTTATTAAACTTTATGCTCTGATAAACAGCAATAAGTATTCACACGATATTATGAAAATTTATTGTCATTATTAATATTATAACTACGTGAGATAATATTAAACTGCTGTAAAACAAATGACTGTAGTCAATGGTTGTATTAAGGTAATCATCACGTAAGTGTCGTTGTGACCTAGCGGTTCAATGATCGGATTGGTTGCCCAAGGTTCCAAGTTCAAAATGTATTTTTTTTAAGTTATTTGTACTATGTAATGGACCAAACTGGTAATCGGCAAACGAAAGCCTCGTGACAAAACCTAGGTTCAAAAAGTTGGAATCTGAGCCAACCCACACGTGAACAAAGCTCGTTCCTTCTGTATATGAGAAGAAGCTATTGTCCAGCAGTAGGTACAACAAACAATTAACATCCAATATATCCGCTGTATACACCCATTGAGTAAAACCGAGTAATAATTTGATTAACTGCCATTTATTTCACAATTCATCCAGTACATTGAATATAATCTTTAATCGCTAATCTGAAACCGGTTTTGTTAGACAACGACCTATTAAACTCCCTTGTAACAGACCCAAACTTCAAAAGTTTTGTGTTAAACATTAATCTTTTATTGTCCGTAATGGATTTTTCATAGCCGATTTGATTTGATGAGATGTAAATGTCCATTTCTAAGCAGGCGAATCAATTTCTTATTTTAATTATCTTCTTAAGTATTTAGGAAATCATTTTGTATGTTTTTTCCTTACTATTTGGTTAGTTAGGTTTTTTCTGCGTCCTACAACTAATGTCATAAATTAATTACATGTTCTGTAATTTCTCTATACTCAATACTCAATACTCAATATCTTTATTGCATTCCAAAATGTACATATGTAAGTTTACATTAGCTGGTGGGTTGTAATATAGACACAATTTTGGACCCTGTCGGGCACAGCATAGCATAATTATGGAAGGGAGGAGGAAGAGCACTGAGTGTTTAATTCTAATACTAAAATTATATATTGTACATTACATAATTTTTTCTAATACTAATAAAAATCTTCAAGGTCTTTGTATAAAAGTCCTTCTCTAAAAGCTTTACTGTCATTTTCTTACTCGTTTTACAGCCATTAATAGCTAAATAACTGTATGGCAAAACTAATATATTTAACAAAAAATATATCCTAAATATATTTGAAAGAAAATACAAATCAGTTCAAATTAATAAACATGTCACAATTACCCTATATGGTCCAAGATGGTTGACCGTACATGTGAAGCGTACATCTCTGCCCTGAGCCACTGTCAGGTTCTCTAGCGGAGACAGGAACTCTGGCTCCTGTTCGCTGTAGCTCGACCCTTGCAGCTGACCTGTATTGAAGGGAAATTATGAAGTGTTAGTAAATTATACATACGCACCTTATATAACACACATACATATGTTGTCATGTTCTATGAGTCCTATGTTGATAACTTACAAGAAAATCTTAGCTTTCGTATCTTTGCTACCATTCTACACCGCATTAAAACATTAAATATTAGGTTCTTAATCTTAAAACTTTCCTCTATTTCTATAAGCATTCAAGAGGACAGATAAAAAGTTTATCTTAAACTTGTCATCAGCACAAAAACTACGAAGAAAGGAGCACCACGTGTATAAAAACTTCGGCCACCCCTTTAACTAGCCATTTACTTTTCAAACAATAGCGCCCTATCCACCCAGCTCACAATTACTAGAATAAATTAACTGACACTTTGCAGGGGTTCTTGATAAACAATACAGCGAACAGTTGGATCAGCTTTATATTCAACGATAGCCAAATACAATCAGAAGAAATACAGGTCGAATTGGCCTTTCAAATTGGTTTAAATTGGGTCAGGCTTGCACAAACAAAAGTGGGGAAATTGCTGATGCTACTGAATTCTATAGTAATTGATCTACTTTCATTAAATAAATCTCTGCATCCGTAACCAAAAATAGCAGCGAACTACTTTGTTTACCGGAAAGTAATACCGTCCATTTATTTCACATCATATATCGAGGAACAGTGTTGAATAATATCAGACTTTTACCAATATTGGAAAATGTTACTTCAATTTGCTTATATTAAATGAAGTCCCTGTTTCATTCGAGTAAATAATAAGGTACCTACACGAGACAAAGAGACGTATGCATACATTAAAAAAACGCGACTGAATTTGCAAGATCAAGCCAATGTGTATAAAAGCGAGGGGTCGATTTGCGAAACAAATGCAGTAGCTCATGTTTCAAAACATCATTTGTATAATCTGTCACAATGAACCGGCACCGCTCAGAACCTCGGCGTTTTAACGCGACCAACATTGTTCGCCTGAGTTTCAGTTTTCGGCGTTCGGTATTCGGCGATTAGGGACGTAAATCGGGAAAGGTTGGCGCATAAAAAGGGTCACACTAAATGTCCCATACTGTGACATCAAAACGATTAATGGCTTCGTGCGGGATTTCGGAACGCCGAATATTTTCGTTCAATTCAGCTAATGCGGGGATGAGATTAAATAAATTTTTCACTTTTTGGCGATCCAAAGCCAGAACCACAAAATGATTCAATTAAAAAAATGGAGGCTGCCCCATTATTTTTCCCATTCATTTGTAATGACACGGATATCTGTGAAAAGTCCAATCAAATGGTTTAATGCAGTTAATTTGTAAAATCCGACTTGGTGGCATTTATGTAGAAGCAAAAAGATCTCGGTTCGTGTTACAGTTTTCCTTGCCTACACAGCGTTTTCTGTTTTCGTCGATTTATCGCAATGAAATGGTTCGTTCCAGATCTCTACATCATTTTATCAACAATTTAATTTTAGGTTTATTCTGTGGTAGATACAAAATTAAATTGGCCAATAATGACTGAAGCGTGTTACGTTAAAATGGTTTGAACCGTTCAGTATTTGATTATCCAAAATTATAAATATCAATAAACTTATTTGCCTACCATTGCAATTTATTATTGATTTAACAGAATAATTGAGGAAATCATTTCTATCAAATTTGATTAATATTTATTTGCTGATGAATTTGTGGGCTTGCTAATATAAATTGAATTAAGCCAATGTTTTGTTTGTCCAAATTAATAAAGCTAATTTAAAAATCCAAATTAAAAAACTCGCGAAAATGTACATAGGTACCTAGGTAGGTAAGTAAAGGTAGCTAAGTAGGTACTTACAATAATTATGGTGTAGATAATTATTAGGAGTATCTAGTGAGTATGTACAACATATATCTCCCAGTAAGCTACTACTGTGGTTAGAAAATACCACGGCTTTATAAACTGCAAAGTAAGGTTAGCAGTTCAAAGCTTAAGCTCGAAGAATTAACATAAACATGCACAGAATGTACTATCTTTTGTTCTCTCTGAACAATAGTTTCGAAGCTGCTTTTTTAATTTGTATTTAGATGTCCATTTTATCACGTATTCGATGTTTTAATGTCTTTCATCTATTCTTAAGGAACTTAATTAGTAATATAATAATATCATTAAATAAATATAATTTGAATACGGTATTCAATGCTTAGGATTATAGTAAAGAACGTACAGTTCCAGATTTTGTTTTAAGAAGTTTAGGTTAACTAAAGACCGATATTATCCGCATGTTTTACCACCAATTTTCACCTATTTATGCTTAAAAAAACTGGGTTTAAAAACTCATAAGCAATAAAAATGTTATCAACGAACTCGGACTAAAAATATTTAAAAAAAAAACATCGTTTGTCTCCAGACAGAGCTCTGTATTTAGTATGAACTACATGGCTGATTGAGGCATAATTACAACAATATGGATTAATGTAGTCTCAACCAGAATGCTTGGCAATGATTGAATGCCTAGGAAGCTCACGATAGTTTAATAGGCGCGATAATCAAATTAATACCTAAGTCACTATCCTAACTATATAAATAGTTCTTTAAAATAATATTTATATACTATTGTGGGTGTTGATGGTAAAACAAAAGAAGGGAATTGATTAAACAAAGTTACTCAAACTTCCAGAAGTACACTATCTCGATATAACCCTTAAGACACTTCCACTGAGTCAGCGAGAGTTCGGCAAGAGAATTTCAAACAATAACACCGTACAATACACAGAATTCCCATAGTTTCGGCATTCAATATAAACTAACTGTATATTCAAACATTTATGTACTTGTCATTAATTGTTCGAGTTATCGGTACAGCCCACATTCGCATTACTCGTTCGGTATTCGAAAACAGGAACGTAGAACATTCCTGTATGTATGACAAATATCATCGAGCCGTTGAATACCGATAACCGAAAGACTGAATATCGGATTTTGTGACGTCACATGCGGTAACGGGTATTTACTTGAATTTTTAAGATTCTTTTTGACTTACACTATACAACTTTAGGTATTGGTAGTGTTTTAAGTTACGTGACGTCTGAAATACTTACTGTTAGTCTTTTTCCGTATGACTAAGAAAGTTGCTTTGCAAAAAGCAATAGCTTGTAACATAATAATGTTACCGATAGTATAATTAGTCCAATAGGTTTTTAGTTCCCCATTAACAAGTGGCATAACAATAGGTATATGAAATCACCGCATTGCGTCGATTATTAATAGGTCATAATATGCTTCCACTGTGAGTACTGTGACGCAACTAGTACATACCCAAAAATAAAATCATCAGAACTAAATATTATGTAACACAATATTGTGAGGCACAAAACATTTCCCCAAAGTGCAGTGTATTGAAAAGATAAAACGGAGAGAAAATTAAAATTATTTCATCGTACGGCCGGGTAATGGATTTCCGGATCAATGGTGGTAATATGACCCTTGTAAATTAAATGGGTATGGATCTGATTCACCCGTTGCTCCAGTAATACGCTCCTAACTTCACTGTTTACGTGTTCACTCGCTCAGTACTTAAGATTTTCTATCTCGCCGCCTTCGCCCGTTGTGAATTCTAGTGTAAAACTTTATCCTTGCAATGAAGTTTAGTAATATATCTGGGAAAATTATTAGGTGATATTATGACGTCATTGATAAACTAAACAGCGAACTTTATTGCCAGGCATTCTACACAGTAATTTCAATGAACTTCAGAGTCTTCTATCACAGAGACACAAAGCTTGTTTTAACAAACTTTTTCTGAAAAACTATATATTCAATAATGTATAAATTCTTATCAGTCTCCTAGCCAAAATACGAGCACCTTTCCAGTTCGGTAAGTTTTCTCCAATATAGCTGAACTAAAGAACGCTGATGCTCGACTTATGCTCGAAATCGGGATTGGTCAGCTTATAAAGCGACAATATTACCTTGATTCCACTTATTTAGAGCATCCACATTATTTAAATATAACATTAAATATTCGAGCACACATATATCACGCACGAGTATTGTAAAATATAGAGATATTTAAAAGAGTAGCCATAAAATTTCTCGGTCATTTTTCTCTATTGAAATACCATTTGAGAAGAGCAGTACGGCTATTTTATGTGAATCCAGTTCATAAGTGCTTTATATTAATAAAAACTATGAATTTCCATTCAAATGTAATTAAAAAGTTATTTTGTTCATTTATCATTTCAAAAGTATTTATAGAGGTACGTATTTTTTTTTTATTTGTTCTTAAATATGGAAATAAAATCAGCTTTAAAATTTTTGTGCCTACTTAATCACGTTGTAACGGCTAAACGGATTAAATTTGATACAATATATTTTCTGGAAGGTTTTAGGTACGCCTTTAGTACAAGAGATTTTCCTAATATCTGCCGCTGTAGGCGATCTTTCTTTATATTTTATATTATTTCAAAAGCCTTTTATGGACTCTTTAGACGAAACTTTCAGTTTATCTGTTAGTTAATTTTGGATTGTACATATTCAAACCTAACAGCTGTCCCAACATAGCTCGTGAAAAGGCTAGGCAGATGGAATTTATTTAACCTCACTATTTCATTCTTAACCCAATAAGATACAAATTTGTTAATTCGTTATAAACTTTATAATAAAATAAAATATGTTTATGTATTATTTAGTAAAAAATATGACATAAAAATTATTTCCTTTTCAGCTATTTAATCGTATCATTGCTGTCGGATTTACAGTACAAACAAATATTTTCATTTAATACAAAATAAAAGTATATTATCGTACTTTTATTAGCTCAGTGATTGTACAAATATAAAAAATAAATATAATATCTGACAACCTTAGTAGATAGTTAACACTACCAATACTACAGCTTTCAATTTATTCATAATGTACAAAAAATACCCCGACCCACAGTTTCCCCACATAACTAAGGGGTCAGGAACGCCGTAACTCCGTTCACATTTTAGTGTCGGTCCGCAACGATCTTATTTTGTCATTATTGCATGAAACTTTTGATAAACTCTGGCTGGAAATATTTATTTTTTCATCAACCACATTTTTTGTTTTACTACAGATTCTGAATTCTTTTAGCTATAAATAAAACATTTCACGGCTTATTAAATTGATAGAATGTTTTATATGGTGGATATTTACATTTTTAATGGGACATGATTGGAATTTTTATATTGCTCCTTTTCGTGTTGTATATAAACTCCTTATCCTAAATCTATATACTTATGAAGTATCAGAATTTTTTGTATCTATTATAAAGGATATGCAAAATAAATGATAACATTATAGTAGTTTTACTTATACATGACCTTATTTCTCATATAAAAATAGTGTAACCTACTTCTTACAGATACAAGTGCTACACTATACCGAATGATTCCACAGTGAGCCGATAATGGAACAAAACGAGGGTGTGTTTATAGATGCGAAGCCTTTGTCACGTCGCCGAGCCAACCTTGTTGGATTGCGGCGCGAATGTGTCAAATGAAAATTAATAACACACCGATACCGAACGTTTGTCATTCCTCTCTGGTAACATATCAACCCCTTATCAAGTTTAATTAACAGCATTCTATTTTTGAACGAACATTCAAATCGTGACGTAAAGATACACTGGCAATAAACAATTTTGAAACAAAAAATAATAACCAAATTCAAAATTGGAATTAGGTACTTTGATTGACAGTCGCCCACATTTGTTTTGTAATGTTAAGATGTCACAAAATAAATTACTCAAAGACATTTAATAGCAATAAGTACGGCTTTTATCTGAGTCAAATGAAAATTAATAACTCGAGGCGAGTAGCCGCCAGCGACGCGAACTTTGTCGACCGACAACCCCTTTATCTTGATATCCACTGCCCAAGAGATGGATAAAGTTGTGTTTATCTAGTGATAAATCATTTATGCGTAAAAACAATATCCGTGATTTTCAGTTTAATTTCAGGATGATATTCACACGCGTTCTTTAAAATATGAATTTCCTTATATTAATAACTTTTCCGTCAATATGAAATAATTATATCAATTATACTGAATTTCAACGGTCGAGCCCTCCGTATTCGATTACGTGTTCCAATTATTCAGTATTTCACGCTCATCGACGTCTATAATTACATTCTGATAGAATTGCGTTAAATTCACCGCGCGTACGATCACTAATTTCCATACAATTAATCCAATGATTAGCTGTAATCCAATGTGGGTTTTACGCATATCGTTTGCATTGCACACAAACATCATTATTTATATCGCACGTGTTTATTTATACCGTCGAGAAGTTTACATTACGAACTATAATTAAACATTTCATGGAGCACGGGGCAGGGAAGAAGTGAAAGCCTTAAACAATTAAAAGAAAAGGTTATATAAAGCGTTTTCAATTAAACTTGGAATCCGGTAGGGCAGAGCCGAGTGCGGGTTCCTTACGTCTGGCGCCGTACGTGCGGGAATCTGGGCCGGTATTGCTTCTAAACTGCAGCTCGCCACTCTAGACAGTCGTTAAAGTGCAACAATTTGCTACATCACTCGAAGTGCGGTCTAGTTTTAACTCACGTACGAAACAAACACGTACAGAAAGAAACAAAAGCTAAATGCGCATGTTGAATTGTAACTTGACGTGTGTTACTTACACGCCGACATACTTTCAAACGAAATGTTTTCGAGCTCTGTTCAACTTCCCATTTTTATAAATCCAATTCATTTGTATTCTGTTATGTGAAAGCTACTACGTAGTGCCATAAAATTCTTCTTATTTTCTTCTATGCTTTTCTAAGGTTTTTCGTACGAAGGAGACTAAATTAGATTAGTTTGTAAACAGAATCGGCACCAATGTAAAATTTTGAACTTTTTTAATTCTGTACGAAGACTGTAGTGGCAAAGTTTGTCTCGCTACAATGGCAACACCTTATTAACATTTACCTTAGCAAAAATAAAATGATATATCTATTTAAAACAGTAAATAAATTACGTGAGTTAAATTGCTTATATTTCATATTTACAAACAGCTTCCTATAAAAATAACGAATGATAAATATTTTAAAATTGAAAATTATATTTCGCAGAATCCCGGAATATTCGCCGACCAAATATTTGAGTGGACAGTGATTAGAGAAACAGTTTTCTGTTAGCATTTGCATTAGTAATAGAGGAAGAGAAAATTAATGTTTGTAAAAGCCAGTAAGAGGCAAGAGATGGCTGACAGGATATTAAGCTTTTCATCAGGCTCCCATTAGTGCAGTTACTCGCTAACATTCAATAGTTTGCTTCAAACTTACCTCTGGTATTTGCAAACTGCATGCAAAAAGCTTTAGACGAAGTCGTAATTATAACTAACGAGTGAGATGTTTTCGTGCTAACAAAGTTTCCTTGTAAATTACTACAAGGCAATATTAAGCTATGAAACTAAATGTAGCTAGTAAAGTGGCACGAGTTTTTTGTACACATTCTTTTACCTAGAAAAAGGATTAGCTTTTTGGAGTATCGTGTGAACTGGTTATGTAACTTTTTGAAAAATCCGGCGCTCTTTATTTTCTAAAGGATTCAGTATAATGCTCTCAAAGAGAGCTACGTTAATTTTCGTGTCAAAGATGTCTCATATAATTCGTTTTGGCGGCAAACCTATAATATTGCTCATGTCTAAGTTAAGGTAATTTTATTCAAAATGAGCATTAGCCCCGCCTTGGAGTTAAACGATGTTTATTACTAATTAAAGTTAGAGACATAAAGTAAACGACTACGTAGACTCTGACGTGGGACTTCGAACATTGTCTTGGTTCGTAAATAGACCCGAAGCTGAGACATAAGAAAGACAATTTATCGTCAGTTCTATCGGCCCATTAAGATAACGTCATTGTATTTAGATGTTTCAGACTACATTCATTTATTTAAGCGCTGACCACACTCTGATATAATACGTAAGACTGTTTACACATGATCCGTTACAATATGGAATACGATACGATATTGAGGACAAGTAAATAATTATAATATGAAACATATAAGTACCTGTCTTTCACATTATCCGATCCGATATCGAATATCGTAAATTCATACATTTTTCTTGCCGCGGTATCGAATCGGTGTTCGATACCGATATCGTTTCGGATATTATGAAAACGCTCTTAGGATATGAATACAAATAAGGGTTTTAACATACCTGCTACGATAGTCAGGAGTGCAAACGTCGAAACCAATGGTAGCCCCCCGGTTTCCATGGAAACGGATCTTGAACGTCTTGATGATTCCGCCGACATGACGTCAAAAGTCATTTGATATCAATAAGCTCTTTTGTTGTACTTCACATCTCGTTATTGTCATAACAACCCTCCTTCCGAGGTTATATTGTCTCAAAATTTCAAATATAATGTATTAAGAGCATCATATAAAACGTACGTTAAGTATATTTAAAAGATATTTATTGTCTCGTAAAATTACAATGTTATTGTGGTTTCATTTCAGCCACGCTCGGTAAATCTGTAACAAAAAGAGAAATTAAATGAGTATCATATTTTTGTTTTTCCACAAAACGTGATTTAAAACGTTATTAATACGTAATTCAAAAGTGTTGCTCCATGAAAATGCTATAAATAAACTTTACTTTATCGTTTTAGTAAAAAAACACGTGTCTTTTCTTTTCTTATTAACACTTACGTAGCGATTCGACGTATGTAGGGTTTAAGTGCGGTCGTAAAGCATATGTGTTATATAGCCAACTTGACCGTGAAAAAGTTGCGAAGTAAACTAACTCGAGCACAAGTCCCCTTAACGTTACCTTGGTCGCAGTTCGCCCACAGCCAGACCACGACTTTACGGTCAAAAGAATCACATTAAATAAAGCTTGATTTATTTTTTCATACTCTCATAGGTTTTTCGCTAAATGTAATTTTTACAGTGAGTGGAAAGTATTGTAATCGTTGAACGTGCTTCGTCTAATCGTATGATATAATTCTATTTGATATCTGTTTTGTGTGTTGCTAGGAGTGAATTGTTTAAAACATTGTTTTTGCTTCTCGTAACATAGGTAAGGTTCTCGTAACAAACATTTAAATATGTGTCATTTCTTTTTTACTTTTTTTATTTAATTAACAATCAATCGATAGAACTTTGTTGTTTTATCAGTTTTCTGCATCAAAAAATGTGATTAAACCACTACGAATACTACGAGCTACTGGTAAATATAACATTTCAATACTCCACACCAACTTCGCGGATTTAAAATATCCTTTGCTTAAACATTTGCGAACCACCTCAATACGAAGCGTATTGGCCGAAATCTCGAATACTCTCAAAACGAAAACGTAATATTTTTTACTTTATATCTGCAAGGAACAACGCAGGTGCATTGCAGCAAGCCATACGTGTAGGTGCATGTACACTACACGTACATATGGAGCAGGTACATACGTGAAACACATGGTAGTTTTTTATTAGCGCAGTTTCCGCGGCACAGCGTGCACAAACTGAGATAAAACAGGAATGATTGCCGCTCTGTCGCGATATTGTTTCAAGTGTTTTGTTCCATTCTGCTGGCTCTTCAGTGCTTTTTATTCATCCACACCCGAACGCCGAACTGTCGCATAAAAACCATCCGACTGACGAAGCGTTTCTTTGCAGATGTACCGCCTGATATAAGCTTCACATTTGTCTAACAAGATGAAATTGGAAAACCTTTTCGATTTTACTTTTATTATACCTAGTTACTTATACACAAACAAATAAGTACTTTTAGTGTTATAAATAGTACAGTATATAGTTTGACAGCTAGCAATTTAGAAGCAATTCGGGTAACGATATTCAATTATGTAAAAGTTCTGTTACGACTATTTACAATAAACGTAAGCATCATCCACACATTTCAGTCCTTTTCGAGTACTTTCCATTTGGTTCGTGTTTGAAATACTGTAAAGCTCTTTGAGATTTCGAAGTAAGGTAAAGGAGACATTAAGTGAGGATAAGTATCGTTCGTGGGCAGGAATATAATAGTTTACTCCAGGGACTGTTCGGCTCCATCAATTGAAACATGCTCTCCGGTGCCGGCGACGCCGCCAGCGTCTTTGCCGTACGAACGAGCGGCGCGACAATAAACAATACAAACAACCCTGGCCTGCGTTTGACACCAGCCCGTTCGGAGTGGATTAGAGCGCTCTACAGGGAGTTCGGCAGCATTTAGGGAACGTAATAGCCTTCCGCCGTGACCTGTTTTAGTTGCGACAAATAGAGATTTACGGGATTGCTACCGAGGGATTTCAAAGGAGATTCCGTAATAAAATTGAATGGTGTTTACTTTGCGGTTGCTTTATGCGCGTTGCCAATTCGACATTCACTTTAACATTCACAAAAACTATCGATGTTCAATATCAGTGAGGTTTCATAACGCCAGGATCATCCGACTGTCAATCGATTCCAGCCTTCTCGTATTCGACAGACTGTCCGACAAAGTTTGAAACAATTTAATCCCGCTTGAAATATGCACGAAAAAATTTGTCTGAGCTAAAAGTGGGCGAGGGAAAATAATCTCACTGGGGCCGTTAAAATACATTATAATTTTCGGCGGATAAGGAAAAATTCACAATATCGAGGCCACAATGTAGCTGGCCGGCGATATCATGAAACATAATTAGGTCCATACCTACGCCCGGAATTCGATAAACTTAATCGTATGAAACCCCATATTAGGAGCGAGTCGCCTCTAACCCTTGATATTACAGAGGCAAACCCCATTTACGGCATTCCGTTGCTTAATAATTTTACATCCGTCCACAAAGACGCCGCGTTGTGTTATCTCACGAGTGCCACGCTACCGATACGAGTTCCAACCAACCCCTTACTCCTGCTTCTATTGTCATGTTTACATTGTCTATGCTCATTCCCGAATTCCGATTAACGCAAAGCTAAAATCGCTTTCATATTAATATATTGTTCTTCGAGCAGATACAAGTTATGTTGATAACGTACATGTATACAATTATGTTGCCGCTTGTGCTTTGACTACACAACGAAATAAGGCTTTCTTCTTTTTTGAAGTTTATTCAAACTTAAAAGTTTCTTTATGAATTCAAGTTTCGAAAACTTCCCCCCGGCTTGGTACGGACACTAAGAAAAACTAGGATTATGGGTGAAAACAAAGAACTCGATAAAAAAACTTAGTCCAAGTTTTAAAACTGCGGTGTTAAGCAACTTTAGCACGAATCTACAATTTAATATTTAAACTTAATTGTATAAAAACCATTCATCTGGAAAATATCTTGATAGTTATTGTAACTCTAAATTGAAAACCTAATTTTACAGAAATATGTTAGCACAATTTCTTTTTTCATAAGCGTTAACATGTGCGTACAATTTGAGATAACTTAGCTCTTTTTTTATTCGCTGCGCAATATGTGCACATATCACGTTAAAGTGTGCCCATCGGACAGTGAGAACCTTTCTTGACAATTAATTTCACGGGCCGTGTTCAACCTTTGCACTCCCAGTTTCTTAATTCGCAATTAAAAAGTTAAATTGTCCGGTTAATTGCTGCCATTGTGGTGGACGACGTCTACTTATTATTCAGAATTGCTCTCTGAAAATTTGATGAAAAATTTGCCAAGAACCGGTTGGTAAATCACAATAAGTAATTAGCTTATCTGTCGGCGTCACGCGGGGCCCCCAGAGGTCTCGAGGGGGGGTAGGGAAGGGGGGGTTGAGTTCACGTCTTACGTTAAGCTCTCAGTATTAATCTCGAGTCTGCTTAATAAACGAAGTGAATAACTTGGATTAAATAAATCACAGTATCCAAATTGTTGGTTGACTTTGTAACCGATGTTTGAGTTCGATATGTAAGACTTGAGGTGCTCGTTTATTGTCGTGTTCGCGAGTGTGTTTGTTTGTAAGCTTTGTTTTACTTGCTGCATGTTACTGATAGGGTTGTTGTTTGAGTTGGATTTTGTTATTTCAAATTAATCACATACTTAATGTAACATTTGTAAGGTTTTCTACTATTTTTTATAGTATTTGATAATATTCCATATTTCTAAATAGAACTAATTAAACCAAATATCAGCCGTATGTGCAGTGACTGCTGGGCAAAAATTACAACAAAATGGGTGCCTGAAAACGGACGACGCCGCCGAGGCCGGCCCAGGAAACGATGGCAGGACGACCTACAGTCATACTGGGGGGGTTGGTTCGAGGTGGCACAAGATAGAGGCACATGGAAGGAATTGGGGGAGGCCTTTGCCTAGCAGTGGGACAGTACAGGCTAAATAAAAAAAAAAAGACAAATATTTATTGCATTGCATGCAGTGTCTATTAAAGAAATCTCCAAAACCAGAATGATATTATTTTTTCTGCTCAGAATTTTCTTTCACATTACTTTATAAAAGCAAATTGTATTTACATTGATAATTTTACGATTAATTTTTTTTTATTATTTTGTAAATATCTATGAAATAAAGAGATGTTTACATTTTTGAGTTGATAAAAAATACTGATCATTCAATTTAGGTACTCACAATTTTCGACTTAAATATGAAAATAATTAAAATGCAGCGTCAAATTAAAGCTGTCAAGTGTCCATCAACGTAATTTGTGAGAACTTTTCTAAGTGCAAATCTTTCGAAATTTTGTGACTCTAGACAGGCACTATCCTCAAAGAAGATTAAGTTATAAATTAAATTTTCGATTAATTACATTCATTGTGGGCAAAAACTTCGCTCGTTACCGGCGATTCTCTTTAATTCAGGTTTAACTTAGTACTGAAGCCCTTTTGTAACTTTACAAAAGAATATTGATCTGTCAGTGACAACCGAAAGTCGGCCCCTTGTTTAGTAAGTATAGAAACTTTTTCTATTGACTTTCGAATAAGTGATTGCAACTTGAACTAATTTGAAGCACCTAAGTAAATACTAAATGTTCCAAGTTTCTTCATAATAAATAAAATAAATAAATGCGGACAACATCACATACATTGCTCTGAACCCAAAGTAAGTAGCTATAAAGCACTTGTGTTATGGAATTCAGAAACAACGAAGGTACCACAAACACCCAGACCCGAGACAATGTAGAAAAGTTTCTGCATTGACCCGTCCGGGGATCGAACCCGGGACCTCAGAGCTAGCGACACCTTGAAAACCGGTGCGTACGCCACTCGACCACGGAGGTCGTCAACCATAATCATTCCTACTTTCGTAAATTATATTATTATAAAACACAGTCCTTGGATATGCGGCAAACTTTTTGAATAAGTTGAAGTATTAAACTATTTTGGTGTATTCTGTGTAAGAGTATTACAAACTTTTTGCCTAATCTTATTAAGCATACAGCAATATTTGGCAAGTGTTGTACAAATCTAACGATAACAAAGTTTATTTATATTATTATACTTTCAAAATTCTATAAAATTAAAAAGTTTTTTTTATATTTTTTTGTTGTATTTAACTACTCTTAACATGATTTAAAGTATTAACAGGTTAACTGTCCCGCCAGTAGACACAATAGTTAAACAATGGAAATGTTCATATTATGTCTGTTTTGACGACCTTCGTGGTCGAGTGGCGTACGCACCGGTTTCAAGGTGTCGCTAGCTCTGAGGTCCCGGGTTCGATCCCCGGACGGGTCAATGTAGAAACCAACGTTTCTACATTGTCCCGGGTCTGGGTGTTTGTGGTACCTTCGTTGTTTCTGAATTCCATAACACAAGTGCTTCAGCTACTTACTTTGGGTTCAGGGCAATGTATATGATGTTGTCCGCATTTATTATTTATTTATTTATTATTTATGTGACTCACGGGACAGGGAAAGAGTTAATTAATAAATAAAAGTTTTAAGCTCTTTACAAAGTCGTGCTAACACGTGCCTGTATTCAAAGTTTATATAAGTAACAGAATTTTAAAACATTACTTGCATAAATTAAAATATTAATCGTATTAGAAAATGCTTCTATAGCCATTCTGTTGACGATTTACATAAAATTGAAACTTTCTACGTTTTAAATGCAAAAGTAGGCATTATCTTTTAATAGTCATGAAACAATGACTTTCCTCGAGTCTTAACATAAATTAAGTTTCTTCGTTTCAAACTAATTTTCATGATCCCTTCTCTTGGAATAAGAAACCATGGAAATTGGATAAGTTATTTTATTAGCAAAATGCATGAAACGCCATATAATTTTCAATTATTCAAATTAAGAAAGTATAAATATGGAAAGCATGAAACTATACCAACTTAAAGATTTCTTTTACCTTTTTTATTCAGTATTAAAAAAAAGTTAGAACCTATAGAATATAGGCACAAAATATTACTATGTCTTAAAACTCAAATTTGAATATATCCAGCTGATGAACACGTAAACGATTCGCGGATCAAACCAGCATCAACATTTATACAAAAAGCAAGCAAATAATATCAAAACCGCAAATCAAAAACCATATAAACGCAATTACTGCCGGCAAATATATTTATGGTTGCATTCAAATCCGAGTCGGTAAGGGCATTACCAAAATTCCATTTATTGAAATGTTTGGCCCGTCACTGGGCGAAGTGCATCCCAAATATTGAATCAACCCTTGATCCGGGCCATGTGATCTATTCGCCGTAAAATGTTGCTAACTGCACAACAATCGATCGAGAACAATGTAATCGATTACTTAAAAATATGATTTGAATGTCGCAACCAAACGAGTAAACAACTGCTTCTAAATTTAAAAAATATAATACGAGTACATTTTTTAGAATAATAAGTTGTTTAGCCTTTTCTGGCTTCCAAAATTGTAAAGGAATAATAAAAACTTCAAAGACTTGAAGTGTATAATCTACCTACAATTTAATTTTATTATTGTTCTATTAATGATCAAAACATGACCTTTAGAAACCTTATAAAGTAGCCTCTATAATTATTAATTAAGGTTTGCCTGAAATTCGTAACAATAGGCTTAAATTAAAATGGAAATATTTGTTTTGATAATTTTTAATTAAATATGTTAAGCGTGGGATTATCGGAATAAATACCGTGGAAATGATTATTGTACCGATAACATCGTCCGTTAATAGGCTCCTACAAAGCCAGGGTCTTATTGAACTAAAGGGTTGAGTATTCGGGCCCTGTATCGATTACAGATCGAACCCGTTGTCTTTAAGAGAACCCTCGTTTCATTTATCTGTCAGTTCAATATTTCGGTTAAACTTGATTAAGGAATCCTTGAATATTTAGACATACAACCCGCTGGCCGACCAATCTTGGCATATTTAATAAAATATATTTATAATGTTTTCATTATGGAAGGTTCTGAATTTTAAATGTGAATTTCGTTACACCAAGATGATCGACTAAGGCCGCGAGCTCACGGAATGCTTTCGACTGCTTCAATTGCGACTACATTGTGAACCATATACTTCTATGACTGCTAGCACACGGACTGCTTGAAGCAGTTTGAATGCTTGGACCGGTCAACAAAACAATAATTAAGCGGCCAGGAGGCACGTGACACGTAAGAGCAGTCGACAACTCGCGTCCGAATGCGTAAATCACGAGCAGTTCGTGTACGGGTGGCTTAAGGTCTAGAGGGTTGAACAATGTTGTAAAATTAATTGGAAATCTTTGGGTAGATTTGCACAAACAAGGTTTGATGAAGGGAGAAAAATTAGTCTGCATAATGAAAAGACTATTCATGACTCTTCTTAAAGACTGGAGTTACAATTCTTCAACTTAATGGTGGTCACTGAGGATACATGACCGAAATCGGAAACATGCAGGAAATAAACAAGGTGATCAATGCCCTAACATTCAATATGGTGTACTCAATCTAGTCCACACAGGACAGGTATTTGTTATTTGGTAGTCTAAAATTTTATATGCACCAATTTGTACAAAGTAAACTTTTAAATTTTATAAAGATAATGCTGGTAGACTACGTTTGACGCATATGAGATTTAAAGGTTTGCTGTTTATATATTTGCTCGTACGTTCAGGGATTGCTCCATTAAAGTATCAATTAAATACTTCCTACCAATTAACTAACAGCAATACCTAATAAACTGTACACTAAACATATTAGAACGGATCTTCATTTAATAACAATTTGGGATAATTGGCAGCAAATATGTCTCGTATACAGAAGCTTTTACAATTGAGGAAAAGTCGACCAATACGGAAATAATCGCTTTTTATGTCAAATTAAGGTGCTTAACTTTCTTTTTGCTTTTTAATTTCCTTGGTTCAAATAAGGTTTTATGTTCAATGGTTTAATCCAACTTTCAAAATACTTTGACTTAATTTTTCGTACAAGCCATTTTGGTGAACTACTGCAGTATATTGAAATGAAAAGCGGATGCTAATATTATGTATTGTTGATCGCGAATCCCTAACACATTTATTCTGCGTATATTGTTTTGCATGTTTTAGGTACATAAAACTTTATAAAAATCTACACTTATGCGTGCGAGCAGAAGTTACAATTCCTATGTTGCAAATAAAATTGCTAAATGCAGTTTTTCGTAATGTCCCTAATAAAAAAAAAAATAGATAAATATTAAAAAATTCCCGACACACGAGTAGGTTATTGTACATCTTGATAATAAATCTCTCAAAACAACATAATCATACTAAGTCAGTATCTTACTCAATGTCAGATAAACGTAATGTATGTAATAAAAGTAATGAATGTAATCAAAGAAAACGACAAAGAATATTTACCTAAGATCCACGGGCCGGTAGCAACTCGCATTTCCATTAAATCTTTTTGTTTACTTCAAAGTTCACGAAATGTTTTAAGAATTCCACTATATTATTTGTTTGTCCTCGGCACGACGAGTAGTCTTTACGTCAATGAGATTTACCAAATTTTCCTCTCAACTTATTTTTATTCTCTGCGTGCCTCAAATTTATTTCACACTAGCTGTGCCCCGCTGCTTCACCCGCGTGAATGACAAATCACACTATCTTTATAAATTATAGCCTTTGTGTTATTCCGATGTATAAGCTACATTATTGTAAAGTTTCATTAAAATCCATTCAGTGGTTTTTGCGTGAAAGAGTAACAAACATCCATACATCCAAACAAACTTTCGTATTTATAATACTAGTAAGGACTAGTAAGGATTCAAATATGGTTATTTGGTAAATATGGAGTCAATAATGTATGAAGACGACTCAAAACGATTCAACGCACGTACATTCTATGCTAAAATGCCGTACAAATTCCAGCTTTAGTTTATACGTCAAGGAGCATGTTTAGTATATTTAATACATTAATTTACGTTGGAAATATATTTAACTAAACTTAGCAAATAATGAGTTAATTTTAGTGGGGTTACCGTGGAATTTGCAGAATCTCGGTAAGGGATTCAAGTATGTACTGAACCGTTAGCTATTCGGCAACTAAGACAAATTCCTGAGTCCTTGAACACAGATGTTAGGAGTGCCGATTTTACGGTTGATTGGCCAATGTGGATTTCCATGCCAGTTTTATTTACTTTTGGTAACGTTCTACATTTGAGTATCACAGTAATATTTTTAATAAACGAGCTTGTTTACCCATATTTTGGCTTTTGATATTTCGTATAAGCGCATTCGGCTCAAATCTGGTCGGGCCCGAGTCTCGAGCAATAACTGCGAAGGCGACATCCTTTCCTTATACAGGTCCGTCGTATATAGGTTCTTATACGTTCCGAGGCTCTGTTATTGGGTTCGCGGGTATCGGCCAGCTCTGCCTTTATTATCTGTTGACACTATATTTGTTCTCCGACACGACCGACTAAATTATTGTTCCCTCGTTTGTCGAGACCTTATTTTATTGGTTCCTTTCATATCTTTCGCAAACGAATTTACGTTAAAGAACTTATTTTTCTGCTAATTTCGTATCTTCTTCGTTAAGTTCCTTTGTATAAAGAATTTCTCTGCATTTATTATCGCTAATATAAAAATAAATACGGGCTTGATATTTATTAAGAAAGTTCGAAATTCTTGTATTTCATCCCAAAGTAAAAATGTTAACAATGTTTAAAATATTGGGCGAAACTGGTGTTTAAACTCGCAAGTTTAGAAATCACGAAGAGAACAAATGAAAGTATTTGGCTTTGGTAAATTATGATTATGTTTGGCGGCAACTTCGCACTGATACACAAAGTATATTATTGTGCGACAGTTAGCTAATGCGTGTAGGAAGGTGGCTTTCCTTCGACGAAGGTCCTTATTGGAGACATGTATTGGAAAATCTTTATGTTATTATTTACGCGGTACGGAATTTCACGGCGCTAATACCCGTCGTATTGTACATTTTATTGAAGTTTTTATTACAAAATACCATTTATACTTGGTGTCGTTCGCAGAAGAATTTGACTTAGTAGGCACTAGGTAGTTCGTTGACTTTTGATAAGAACGTTCTTTTTGGAAATCTCATTAAAATCTCATGTTCGTATCACATTTGAAATTTAATATGATAAAGCCCACCTGATCAAATATATTCCTAACTCGTAGAACTCTCGTGATATTTGAACATAGAAACCTGTTGACTAAGGGAGACTTTTATGAAAAGCTGCGTTTATTCAACAGTTCCACTAAAGTGGCATCAGAGTTAATTAAAGCATATTTTCGTAATCAACGGTGGTGATGCAATACCGCAGCAGACGGAAATTGTGCAACGTTTTATCAATATGCTTCCGACGCCCGACCGCGCTTGGCGATACCAATGTTTGCATCTGTGCGCTTTGCCGCAACCGCTTGCTATTATAACTATGCTCCGCTAACTCTCGACCTGGCTGCATGAACCGAAAAGGAAAGGCTCGGGATATTGCCTCAGGCAAGCCGGAGACGCCGCTCAAGCCGCTCGATGTAGGCGAAAGTGCAAAAGTGACAATGGTCAGCAAAATACATTATTGGCACAGTAACCGGGTTCTTTAAATACATGTCTGAAAGGACAAGACTTTGCGCTTGTGCGAACCGTAGATAAAAAGCTCGAAATAAAAACCGTTTTTGGGTATTATACAAGGTTCGAAATCGGCCTTCTTACAAATTATTGTGAGTGTGTTTGTGTGGTCAGTAAAATAAATTGCTAAGTTCGAGGTAGTATAG
This sequence comes from Autographa pulchrina, assembly GCA_905475315.1. Taxonomy (NCBI): domain Eukaryota; kingdom Metazoa; phylum Arthropoda; class Insecta; order Lepidoptera; family Noctuidae; genus Autographa; species Autographa pulchrina. The sequence continues at coordinate 6,299,911 of FR997773.1, forward strand.
ATGCTTTTATAAAGATATTTTAAAACCTAGATCTTTAGCTTGGTTTACTGAAAATCACACACGAAATTTGAATCCAATTGTCTGAATAAAAAGTGCTGTTTACTCTTATACACCACAAGTCTTTAATTTGTTATTGTTTGCACACATTTCTTTGTTAAACTTCTTGTTATGAAATATAACTATTTAACTAAGTGTAACTAAATGTTATAAATAGTCTCAGTAAGAGCCTAATTATACTATAAATAATCAAATTAGAAACACTATAAGCCGGTAAAGGTTTACGAAACTCTTTTCTTGAAATAAGAACTAGTTACATTTTCGTATTCCTTTCGAACTACATTCGACTGTCAATCAAGTTTCGAAGTGCTTGATAATTTGAATTTGCCGTATTAAAGGTTGAACTTTTGCAAATATCGGGAACAGACTGCGGACACCTCAAATTGGACTTTCCTCTATTCGCAAATCAGAGTTGAGGAGCCAATTATTGGATTTTCAAAAATATTTGACGAAAGTTCGTTATTTACAAAGTTTATAAAAAGAAAACTGTTACCTATTTGAATCACATAGGGTTAGAGGCTCATAACGATTCTAATTTTGTTTTACCTTTACCTACTCTGTACTTTTTTTTCTACAAATGTATTTATTTAGTGCTCCTCCTTTTTCCGCATAAATATTATTCATTATCAAATCAATATGACGGCTCGATAATTAAAGAAGCTTACTGCTACTATACATTACAATCAAAAACTTAATGTTATGTGTGGAAGAAACTTACTCGTTTAACAAACATTTTAGTGGAAGGTAATTAATTATCCTTACAAAGAGTAGTGAGGAGAGTCGGTAAAAAAAATACATGTACAAGCCTTAGTATTTTTATTGCATTCAATTTGTATCTCCCATTCTGTTTGTTAACCGACGTTACTAGTACTAAGGCAAACGAATATTGATTTCTGTTTACACGCATTTTGTTTAATGACACGATTCCAATTTTCCAGATTGTGTTTGTTTATTTAACTTTTCATATTGCTCGTGGTTTGAATACTGGATATCTCTCGCTCACTATTTTAGGCTAGATCGAAAAAAGGTTTTATGTTTTACATTTTAATCCTATTTTTAGCTAAAAATGTTAATAATAAATAAAATGGTAATGACACCATTTCATTCACTGAGAAAACCATTGTTACCTTACCTAATTCTAAAAATGTACCATCATTTGTAGACATTTAGAATTTATAATAGAAATTGATAACATCTAATTCAATTTTATTATTTATAACGAGAAATTCTATTACGTTCAAATGAATTCACTGGAAATATACCTCACATGTACTCTAAAAACAAATGTATATTTTAAAGTCGAGATTTGCGACGGAGATTCGTACCAACTTTATCCACGATGCGAAAAACTCGTCGAGTGGATATCGTTTTATGGAAAGAAAAAAACTCGCACATAAATTGGCATCAACGGCAGTGCTCTCAAGCCTATGCCTGAACCAATGCAAATATATTTTTGAGGAGCCAATACAATCAATACTAACGTACACGAAGCTGAATAAATATAAACTGTGTACCAAAAATGAAAAGTATTTAAAAATAATAATTGTAACTGTTCCATTGCAGGCAAATTGCCTCTTCTCACACAGATCATTCATTGCTAAATTTCCCATTAATGTATTCAGCATCCAAAATATACACTGTAATTAATACTTTCATGAATACACGTCAATGATGACGAACGCATAAAGTTAAATACAGGGCATAATACATGAATAACGATATAACACAAAAGGATTCATCACTGAAACCGATGTTACAATTAATAATTACGCTTCCATTAAATTTTTGCGGTATAAAGAGTTATCTGTGCGTTAAAAACCATCGCTGACCGTATCGCAAACGATGCGCGCCCAAGTTATTTCTGTAGTACGATTCCAATTACTGCAGATGCATAAATTTTATTTGTATCGTGGCAACAACCTACCGCGTAGTTATCCGTCTATAATAGGTTTGTAACTTCGTTTCGTACCGGAAAATAATTAAAGCGAGCTACCTCTCTCGTTATTTACAGGTATGAGTTATTTTTGAACGATATTTTTGCATCAATCATACGATTAATGATATTGATTACCGTTCGGGAATGATGAAGTTTTTCAATTTCTTCTCTTTGAGAGGTGAGGTCATTGATCTCTATTCTAACCTTTTTACACCTGATAACATATTGTGATTAAATTATGTTTCGGTTTACAGTAATTTTACCATGTTTTTTTTTTCCTTAAGCTGTCATTTGTCAGTCAAAAGCCCCGTAATTTCCTCGTTCCATTTGTCTCTATTATACGCTGTTGTGGTTCATTCCTTGGAATATCACTCAAGATCGTCGTGATCATTTTGGCCCGAAGAAAAAAATAATCCATATATTTGAAGGCTTAGCTGCCTTGCATTAATAATGTTCTCACATCGAAAAGAAACTTAAACATAGTTAATTGTTCTAACGATGAACAAAACAAGGTCTATTAAAATGATGTGGTTTCAGACACTCTAGGTATATCTATTTTCAGGCTTATTAATAGATATTGTTTAGAAATATATAAGAATTTGATCAAATTATCTACCAATATTTTTATTTTACATCTTATCACTGTAATTGAACTGCCAAAGAGTTATATCATACTAGTAGCATAATATGCAGAGGAAAATTGAAACCTACAATTTTTATATACGCAAAAAATATTGCAACCGTTATTTAATATAGCACTACCGACTACCGTGTATCGTAATAACAAGTATGGCCTCACAAAGCCTCATTCATAAATCAGAAAATAAGTGGAAATTGAATTTTTCTATAACAAAGCTGCTCAGTTATAACGGGATTGGAACTGTGCCCGATAAATGGCGATAAGTTCCCCGCCTATTACATGGCACCTAATAACGTCATCGGTGAACTACTGGGGTGACAGAACTCTTGCCTCATATTTCGGATATTAAACGGTATTTATACTTGGGGCTTTTAGAATTAGGCACTAACTATGCGAGCTTTTAGTAGTATTGTAGTGATGGGATTTGATAGGTTTCAAACGATTTTCGAATAGATTACCCTCAGTTGATAATTACATGCGTTATTGTTTATTTATTCTAAACAAGCTGTTCGCCGTGGCTCCGCCCGCATTGGATATCAAAAGTAGCTTATGTTCTTTCTCAAGCTATAGACTATTCACGTACCAAATTTCATTTAAATCGCATAAGTAGTTTAGGCGTGATTGCGTAACACACAGATAGAGCTACTTACTTTCGCATTAATAAAATATTAGTAAGGACTGATCTGATGTGACTTTAAGTATTAAGCTCATAGAGTAAATGTCTATAATATTCTTTTATCTTAGTCAGTTAATTTATTTCTCTTCAAAACCTACTTCGTATAAAATATCGACTCCCATATAATAGTTAATAAAATCTCTTATTTCCTTCAAACTTCACACTATAGAAAGTATAATGAAAATGTAGTAGTCACACCGGCTAAGCTATGATCGATTGCCGTCGGCCAGAGGCGGTATTGCCGATCATGGCAGCTTCGTCGGTTACATTAGATTGCCCCTGATACTCCTATATTGATAGTACACATGGCTACTAGACAGGCAATGTAAATCAATATCAGTAATGTGTTAAAAATCTCAAAAGATAAGAGAGACATGAGCCGTGAAAGGAGTCTTAGTTTCAAACGCGAATAAAAAGCCAAGCAACAAAACCTTCCATTATGTAAGTAGGGACCAATATTAAAATATGTGAGTAAGTCAACATTGTATGAACGAAGAAAATGATTAGGTCGATTATCTAATATGTAGGCACTATATTTTGCTCGAAGAAAGGCCAGTGTCCAGATGTGAGAATTCTATAAGAGTAATATCTTTGGTTGTACAAGTCAATAAAGTGGACCAATGTCGTCGGCATGTCATTATGTGATCGCTAACTACATTTACTATGTGTAAGTGGGTATCATTGACGTAAAGAATGTGTGAATGTGAAATATAGGTACCGATTTGTTTATTTTTATGTAGGACTCTAGAATTAATTTCGGAATGCTTTATTTTATCAAACAACGAGTCCTGTTTGGAATGTTTTCTAATTAAGTTTTACATTAAATTCCTTAGTTTATTTATTAATGTTAGCATCATTGTCTGGTAATTCAAACGGAATTAATAAGCATAATACGGAAGGAAGTGCGTCTGTGGATATCTCAACTTTTACTCTGTAAGTAGTAGTGTTGTCGATAGTTTTGTGCGGCGTATTCAATCAAATGTCGGACTCAAATGTCAACCGGCAGTTTTACTTTAATATACTTTATATTTTTTCCTCTAAAAAGTAGCTTAAATATAATTCTCATTGTTCGAAAATTACATTATATTTCTACACTTTAAAAGACACCTTGACCTCTTCGTTCGGTTTGCCATTTCCACAAAAGCGAGAAAAGGAAATACAATCCCAACGGAAACTAGAATCTTAAAGTGTTTGTAGAATCCTATTAACTGAAATAGTTCAACCTGTAATTTAAAATGAACAGCGGATTCATTTAATGTTTTATAGTATACAGAAATAATACTTCCTTTTCTTCCTCAGTAATTTAATTCGATAATGACATAATTAGTTAGTTTATGGTTAGAAGAACACATAATAGAAAAGGTTAGTTTCTCAGTATAAGGATCGATTGATTCGAAATTTATTACGCGTCGCAAAGTGATTTTTCTTAGAACCGTTACAATATATGTAAATAAAATGTACCAGATAATGCTCTATCTTCATTACTTACGGACACATAACGCAAGTAAGGAGAGAGAGGAATCGCAATAAAAATCGTAATGATACCGCAATAACGAACTCACGATAACTGCCGAAAGGAATTGATAAGGAAAATATAGGGAGCGTTACATATTATGGGTACCACATGCTCGAAAGCGCCCATATTGGATGGCGCGTGTTGCCTTAAAAGATTCATGGATTCCTATAGATAGGAATGTTTCTGTACTTAAATATTCAGGGAAAACGCGAATGAAGGATTGGGGGACACTGGGACGTGTGTGGATAGACTGTATTACTGTATTTATATGGAAGAAAATTTTCTTTAAAATATTTTAAACGGAAAACGATTTAAATGGAGAATACAATACCACGTTCTTTTTTTAACGTAGGTATCTTATCTTACTAATATTATAAATGCGAAAGTTTGTTTGGATGTATGGATGTTTGTTACTCTTTCACGCAATAACTACTGAATGGATTTTACTGAAACTTTACAATAATGTAGTTTATACATCGGAATAACACATAGGCTATAATTTATAATGATAGTGTATGAATTGTCATTCACGCGGGCGAGACCGCGGGGCACAGCTAGTTAATAAGTTATAATTAGAAACAAAATTCTAAAAATAGAATTCATCTACATTTTGTTTAATTTTAATCTTTATACGTGACTAAAAAAGATAAGTAATTATAACTTAAATTTGTCTAATTATAGCTAATTATAATTTCTTACAACCGACCTAACTAAATTTAGCTATTTATTTTGCGTGTTACTATGAGTATATTTTCTCCATGTGTATAAACCTTTTTAAATAACCCCTCATTATTCCCAGACACAAAACTAAAATAATATTACTACCGCTGTTACATCGATCTTATGTTCCTTTAGCTTTTCCTTCTAAGATTATGACTCGACCCACGGGTCTATCATGTTATTGACATCCCAAACATTTGCGGTAAAGGTTTACGCTTCCAGACCTCACGTTCTGTTGCTCAGCAAAACAAGGATAACCTATAAGAAAGTGGACCAGTTTCCCTATATCAACTCCTCTGCAGAATGTTGTCAACTGCTATATAACTATAAACAATCAAAATTCAAATCTCAACTGAAAAAACCTGAACATTTTAGAAGCATAGTTTCGAGATCGATTACATTCAACACAACAGTACATTACCATAGGTTAATGAATAAAAGGATGGAACCTTAAAATATTCGAATCAAAACAAAGTAATCAAATGCGACCCAGTGTTTAACCTTGCCTTTTATAAGGCTTCTCTCAGCAACTGTAATAAGGACCGATCATCCGTAATAATCTGTTAGTATTTAAGAACTGCCTCGTTGGCCTAGTGGTTCTAAGCGCGACTGCGACGCTAGAGGTCTTGGGTTCGATTCCCAAGTCGACCAAGGTGTTATTGGGTTTTTCTATGAAATTCTCAGTAGCAGTCCGGAGTTTGGATTTGTGCCCGGTTAGTGGCAATAGGCTCGCCCCCTATTACATGGGACCTAAACATACCGGCGAACTGTGGGTGTACATTGGTACACCTCTGCCTAACCCTTCGGGGATACAGGCGTGATGGTATGTTATGTTATGTATTTAAGATTAGCTTAGTTTTTAAGTAAAGCGCCCGGCTATTAGTGATGTTATTACAGTAAGTCGACCTTATAATAATGTAGTCTAAAAGCTTTGATTCCTGAAGGTTAATAAAGATTTTCCTTGACTCTTGGTTGATCTTCAATGCTTTTATTATTGTTTAATTGTTCAATTAATTAAAACAAACCAATCATCTTCGTCAATCAATCAATCAGGTTCGTAGCTTTAAAAGAGTAAAATATGTTCTAGTATTAGCGTTTAGATGTAAATGAGTGGTAAAACTTAAATTGAACTAACAAACGGTAAATAATAGCAAATAGGCCTCCAATCACCCATATTATGTGTCGGCCTCCCTACTCCACACCCTGTATAAAGAACTGCATTACAACGTCGGGACAATATCATATACGTTCATAGTTTCTAACATTAATTGCCTTACACGTGGTTATACATAACCACAACAGTAGAGTTTCAGCTTCTCTTCTTACCATTTCCTTATACCTAGAACTGTCAGCTTGTAGTAACTTTTATGATTGAATGTCACCGAAAGCGGCGAAGCATCATTTTTGTTATTCATCGACAGTTCATTCATCTCGAATGAAACATTGACAGATCCATTATAACTACGAACAATGCCAGCGGCACCATACAAATTTGTAAGGACCGTTTTTCATAATACGCTGCTAAAGTGGCGAATAGCTCTGATAATACACCGTTTTGTTGCTACTCAATTGTATTCAATGTTTAATATCATACTTTATGAGGAAATTGTTAATATCCACTGCTGATTTATTTACATTATTTATGGCTAGTCTATTTGTAATTTGGAATTCGATACACACCATTTAATAATTTTTATAACACATTATACAGGCCTTCGCCTACATTGGAATAGTAACAGCTGATAAAAAGCACACATACTAAGCTTTGTGATTGATAAAACGTAAATGAAATCTCGAATTAACTATGTCGTTGAAATGAATATGAAATAATCAACAAAACGGTTTAGTATCATCACGAGACCGACCTCTTTCGACCCTCCTGTTATTTACATCCCGGTTAATTATCAAAGCAAACGTATGTATTTACAAATATTCACATCTAAAAATATTAAATGATTAAATGACACATAATTTAATAAACAAAAAAAATAATTACTTTAATATCACAAATATCAGTCAGAAAATACAAGTAAAATAACATAAGAAAAACAATAACAACTAAAATTAAATTCACCAAAACTTGCAAAAACATTTTTAAACTTAACAAAGTTTGCTGCGCTCTTTGATTTACTTAAACTAATAAAACTATTATAAAACAAAATTGTATTTAAGTAGTTGCAGTACCTTGTGACAGTTGCAGCGTCGGAAGCCACCACCCGCGGATATTATTTTGTTGCAACACGAGAGGGCGCGAGGGAGACGGCGAGAAAAGCTCCTTAACAACTTTTTAAAGGGAGCACTCGGATGGAGCGAGCGCAGCGCGAGCCGCGGGTACCGGCGATTCATTAAGAGCGAGCGTGGAGGCTGCGACGGCGAACCCCCCTCTCCCCCTTCGGTCCCCTCAGTTCCACACCGCGCATGCGCCCGCCCGCGCTCCAATCGCGGCCCTGTTGCTTCTGACGGCCGCGCAACGTCAAAACCTAAACGCTATGAATACGCTTAATCGCCGCTGAATCTTCCGACAATCGCGATGATCTACGTTTAGATTAGGACAACTTTTACGGGAAGCGACAGATGCATTGTGTTCGAGACGCTACTCCGCGCTACTGGCTAAGACGTTTGGCTCGCGACCGAGATATGTTGTCTCAAAGCAAATTAAATTATACAACTTCTAGCATTGAATAAATGCATTTAGCTTTTTCTATATTTTGTAATTAATTATTAAACTAATTCCACTCTTAAATTTTGTAGTAAATAATGAAACTTAAAACCACCTTTCTGAGGTAATTTTAATCTTGTAATGCGAATTAAGCTCGGACTACTTAAAAAACATAAAACCGGCTCGGTGGCTAACTGCTACCCGCTGAACCTCCATCAGGACCGTACAAGCTAAATCTAAATCCCTTAAATACGTTACCCAGATATTTATGGCAGGGCTAATAGCACCAGTTAAGCCGAAGACCAGGCGTGCTACCAACGATATTTTTGAAGATAAATGCAAAACGGCTCTGTTTCTTTCAAAGTACCTAATCCCGCATAATTAGAAGTAATTGACAAATGAAACGACAGATTCCCGACTACAGAGTTCTGTTCAAGTTGGTTTCACAAAAAATATTTAATTCCAAATGGTATATTACCTAAATAATTTTCTTAATTCGCCTTAATTATAAGTTCCCGCTTTTCTCTAAGAAAAATAATCAGATGAATGAATACCCGTGAGCATTCCTCGTCCTTTGTGAAAGATTTTTGAGATAAAGAAATGTGTACCTACGCAAAAAGTATGATACGGAATAAAACGATTCAAAAGAATTCTTTACACATCCTCTTTATAATAATAAACAAATATTTGAATATAATATATTAAATGAGGAAATTGGCGATTTTCGTTGTTGCTAGGTGCTATAAGCTTTTGGTTCTTGCCTTAAGTTTTGTTTTGATGAGGGTTACTTCGTTTGTAACAAAAATACTTAATGTATAGTGTAATTAGTATTTTATGGTGCTTAATTATTATAAAACTTATTTAAATCAGAAATCACTCGTAGCATAATTAGGTTCGTAGCATTTAATGCCAAGCTTGAACATACCTTTTTGAACTTTTTATTCTAGTCACTATTAAAGCAAAAAAAAATACTTTAAGACTACTGTAAATGAAGGACCTAAGTATATTTATTAACAAATAAAAAATGTGAATTTGAATATAAGTTAGTCATTATTAAATATGTCTCACTCACTCCACAATTTGGGAAAGTAATAAAGGCATCGTTTCCTCTCATATAACATCATATTATTACTCCTATATAAACAAATTGACACATCAGCACCCTTAACCATAGTAAATATCCCTCACAAACATTTTCGGTCGGAAACAATACGCGCAAATATCAAATTAACTTTTGGTTTCCCACAGCTCGTTATTTGGACATGTAATCCCACAACTACGCTTGGCTAATGTTACTTTTGTACGGTGGGCCACATGTCACTGTTAACAATGGGTTTCAAAAATAAACCTTATTGTCAAAACATAAAGTCGACGTTATAGCCATCAGTGGCGTGCATTGGTTTTCGGCCATGGTAGGCACTCGTACATGGAGCAACTTTACCGTAAATACGCAAATGAACTCCCAAAAAATGGACAAGCATTATTTTTGTGGATCACAAGGTGCGTTCAGGTCTGACGAACGCGCACCGAATGCGCTGCTCGCGCCTGCAGTTAGGTACTGCAATATGTTAGTGCGCCTCCTCCGCGAAACTCTCGCAAAGGTCGATGGTGCAAATAACGCCGTCTCCGAACTGTTCGCGAGCAGTACGCGCGCTGCAAGATACAATTTAAAATGCACGCGCGCAGCTCGCGACCTATTTCTGATTGATACACTATTTCAACTTGTTGGTATAAGTTTGTATAAAATAATCTTAGTAAAGCTAACTGCGAACAGCAGCCGACTCCGCGACTCGGGACTCGCGACGAGCAAACGGTCAGCTTATGATTGAGGACTTTTATTTGTGTATTATTCTTAATAAGGGTTCGAAACCGAACCTAAATAATAGTAAATATATTGAGCCATAGTCAATATGACCATTCGAGATCAACATTTTTCTTACCTACCTTATGTATTACATAGACAAAAAAAGAATCATACGTATTATTGAATGTGCCAACATATACTATTATCTTGTATGTTTAATTTACTCCCATTTTTACTAAGATTTTAACTAAAAACAATCACATATCATCATCCACAACAACAATATGTTTTCGTCGTAGAACAACTACGACGGTACGGACGTAGGTATCAATTCACACAACAATTTCGTATTTAACAATCAAGAAACGACGAATAACACAAAAAGAACAGTTCGTCCAGCAGCACACCGCTAGTCAGGCGATAGTTTCTAACATTTTGAGTTAATATTATTATGAGCCTTACCTTTAAAGTTTTGTCAACAAACCCCATCTGATGGGTTTGTATTGTAAGTTTGTAATTACGCACGTATGCTATCCAAACATATTTCATTTTCGCCACAATCTTAACATTCATACACATAGCGGTTTATTAATGCTCCTGTTTCTTAAACTACAGCCACTTCACAAAATCACAATAAATAGAAACTAGTTACGAAAGACAAGACGAAAACACGCGCGCGAACTATCAAAAACTTAATAAACAATCTGCCACAGATAATAAATATCGAAAAACGACTAAGTTGCAACACAGAAGTAAAACAATAAAAATGTTAACTGAAACTAAATATAATAAACATCAATAAGTAACTAAATAATATTGTGATAATTAATTTACAAGTTATTAGTATTTTAAAACGCAAGTTTCATTTAAAATACACTAATAACTGGAATAAGAATTGACAAGTTCGATGAACGACCCAAAAGACTTTTACTCCAAAACGGATATGAGAGTAGAATGAATGGGAGAAAGAAATAATCTTGTTTATTGGCAGGTAAGCATGCTTACTGTAGGTGTAAAAAATTACGAATGTCAAATGTCAGAGCATTACGCTTTGCAAAAAGAGGTTTTCGTTTTTGTCGTATAATAAAAACTCAAGATGGCGGTGTATTATTTTCTGTTTTTGAAGTGTGCGTGCGTATATGGATAAGGAGATTTTGTTTGAATGTGTGAGTGGAAACTAGGCAGTTTTTGAATAGCCTACTTCGTCGTTGAGTATTGAATGAATTTGAATGTGACATATGTGACGTCATTATTGATTTGTTTGTTATTGAAATGTTTGGATACACATACAAGTTTTATTATCTGTAATTTAATGATTATGTATGATGAGTGTTGACTGATTTATTTTATATAAATTGTTATATTTAAAGATAGTTAGTTGGGATTTTGTAGGTAGGCACTGCCTTTTTGCCTATATGCTATGCACGCCACTGATAGCCATCATTATTGCAATTAATGTGTGGTTGACTGTACTTAATGAATATTAGCTAATCTTTATTTTTGGAGTTCCGAAATAAGACACATGTGGTAACTGCGTTCCTGGGACCTAAGTCCTACATGATTTAGTTCAAAAAAATATTGTTGGAGTGGAATTTTCAAAAAGTTTTTTTTGTTTAAACTTTCTTTACTGAAATGTAACTCGAAACATTGAACTCAGTTAAATGCGAGAAACAAGGTTAAGCTACAGCCGATCGTCTACTCGTGTACTCGTAAAAGCTGCCTTTAGTGGCAGATTATTATCTACAAACTTAAAACCTGTTTTTTATTTCTATTTTTCTATTATTAGAAAGATTTGAAAATAACATCTTTCAATTGTCATACTCATGTAGGCTTAACTATTTTGCTTAGAATACGCCAAAATAAATTACAAAACACATTTATTTGTGAAATGTAAAGTGTTTCTATGTACACCAAGCGTTTAAATAATCCTATTTCTGAACATTCTTATTTGTTTTATTTAACACAGCACAAACATTTCTGTTTGCGGAAAATGTATGTGCACTGTAAGTATTTATTAGTCCCCAAATTTAGGTCATTGTAGATAAATAATAAAAAAATACAAACATCCGAATTGAGAACCTCCTCCTTTTTTTTAAAGTCGGTTAAAAAACAAAACATAATCGGATAAAAGCATATCTCAACATTCCGTTTTCAAACTACGTCACGTGTAAATAAATAAATGTTCTTTCTATTCAAAGATATTCGTAAAAAATGTAAGTAAGTCGGAATTGTGTGTGAGTGGGCCAAAACGGAGACCTTTATCTACCTCGTAACCATTATTTACCGTATCTCCTATTAGATTTATCGTAAGTTTTTCCATCAGCTTTATTGTTCTACTAAATTTTGCAGCTGTAGATTTTAATAACGTAATTGCTCAGTATTAATGAATTGGTGTAAACTCTCAACATACAATTAAAAATTTATATTTGTGCAAACTTAATTGTAATCTCATTCTGAATACTGTTATGTATATACAAAAGAAAAACTCCATTCATTCTCAAAAAAATAGGATTAAATTGAGGACCTTTTCCTATCAAATACGATAAGAAGCAAAATAATTTGTGACATCAAAGCTTTCCTCGAAATCTTTTTAAGATCGCTTTCATTTATCATTCGTCATATTCTCACATTCGCATCGTGATTTGGTTTGAATGGCAATTTTCGTGTTCAATATAATATTTGGCAAACATTATCAATAAGATACCGTGTTTACCCGCCTACTAAGAAAAATGAAATTAAAGGACTATCTAAATATTTAGTTCATGAGTTGTAGAAGTTGGTGGTATTTGTAAACAAAACAAATCCAGTTTCTACCTAATTGACACTAATTTATTTTGCTTACATAAATATCTGTTTACTACTTTCGCTCTTGCAACGAATGAAGCGAACTAAAGACATTAAAAGGGTCGCCAGTAAGCACAGGTGTGTAAAATCAAATGTATACATCTAAATAACTATTGGGCCGAAACACATTTAGTTAATCCCCTGCGCTCTACATGCGACACATTCAGCCCACATAGATACTAAACGTAAGTAATTAAATTAAGCTTATAATCCCAGATCCAGAATTCAAGTATTCGCTCTGCAAGACTCCAGTTTTAGTTGCCTACATCAAACGTTTTCTTTGAAACCTCGATGTCTTTAGGAAGTACGAGGACGGAACTCGTAAACGTAAATTTGTTCCTAAGCTAGCGACTGCCTTAAACGTAGGCCGTGAAATTTTTAGAGCGGCGTGCGTCGCCGACTTCGAAACTCAGCCGCGAAGCGAACCATTCTACCTCTACTTGCGGTAATTTGTACTCTGACTTTAGCAATCGAATCTCGAATAGTTAAACACTAAACCTTGTCGAGAAATTAATTCACTTCATCCTGATTGTACGAGCAACACTTCGATGAGGTAGCGGTAAACGACTTTGACTCAACAAAGACACCGGTTTGGGTTCAAACTAAAGCTATTAAGGAACGCTCAACGTCGAAAGTCGTTTGTGAGATAGGAGACTTACGTTTCGATATAATTTTTTACTTGAATGTGAGAGCGGACATCGAAAGGGACCAATAAAATATGCAGATTTGACTGCGGCCGTATTTTTCTCGGTGTAATCTGCATTATTCAGGCTTTGTCACGAACTTCGACAGTTTAACAGCGTTTATCTCTCGGCTTGCAAATTGAGCTACGACTTTAAGACAAACGGGAGTCACTTTCATTATCATAATGGACCTCGGCCGATTCTTTGTTGGTGAGCTAAGGATGGATTCTAGTTGACGTTTTACTACTGTCACTTTTTTTGCTTTACGCCCGGCTTTATTTCGTTACTTTAAACATTGGTTTACGAATGGTATATTGTCGGAAAGGTTTTATTGTGCCTAAGTAATTTACTCAGTGTCCTAATTAAATAAATGTTTATGATGCAGGAGTAAGTAAAAGAATCTCCTATTAAAATATAGATGTGTTTTTTATGAATCTTAGTACACACTTAGGCAAGTACAATTTTTTTAATACTTGTAAAAAGTAAAAAAAATAAAAATAAAAATTGTAAAAAATTGCTTATTTTAAAATATTATCCTTCTAAAAACATAGTAACATTTATTACAAGTGCTAAAATAGTCAAACAGAATGAAACCCTCTATCAATGTAACACACAGAGAAATAATTAATCCGACATCGCCAGAGAAATTAACGTCGAACATGTTTCACGGTAAAAGCTTTACCGACGTAAGTAGTAATTTACCATGGACAAGCTTCCCGTACAAACGGCAAGGAACGGCCGAGTGTCCACTAGACCAAAACTAATCGCTGATAGAGTAGTACGAGCTTGCCAACGATTGGACTATTGATTCGTTACCATCTACAGACCGACGTAAATATGTAGGTAGCTAATGGCACCAGGCCATAAATTGATAGCTTAATTTGTATAGGGATTAAGTTTAATATGTGCGTATGTAGAGTTGGTTATGTGTTTTGTTGTAACCGATTTATTTAAATGTAACTTTTGAAACGTTTCGTAACATTTATAGCAAGTGTCTTTCAAAGCAACTATTGCACTCCTCTTTTTAAAAAATGTAGGTAGAGTCCCAAAATGTGTAAAATGTACAGATTTTGTTTGATTTTATACAAATCTGAAATGGACGTAATACGTATAATATGAGTTTTTGATATCGTAATCTTTAACCTCTTCAAAGTGCTATTTAGAAAATTACCTACTTACTGTATTAATATAAAGTCTATAACTCCATAATAATAATAATAATCCAGCCTATAAACGTCCCACTGCTGGGCACAGGCCTCTTCCCATATAGAGAAGGCACGAGCATTGATCACCACGCTTGCTCTCTGCGGGTTGGCGATTTTAGATCCCAAATTTAATCCAGGTTTCCTCACGATGTTTTCCTTCACCGTTTGTCAGAAGTGTCCTAGAATATTTAAGAAAGTACATATAACTTTGAAAAGTTACATTGGTACTTGCCCGGGTTCGAACCTGCAACCTCGTGCATACAAATCCGTTCATTGAACCGCTAGGCCACCTCGACATCATAACTCCATAAATAACTAATATTACTTTCATGTATTTTCCCACATCCACATGTAATATACAAAAGTTTCGCCCCAATCCTCAATAGATCACTACAATACGACGCTAAACTGTATTCTCTCATATTTCATAAGTTCCCTCTTAAGGTTCGCATAGGGGTTGGGAGTGCTAATCGCCGATGACTCGTGCAACGGCACGGCGCCCGCACCAAACGATTTATGATGACTGTGGACACCCTTCGCATAACTTCGCTAAACCTACGTGTCCACACATCGCCCTTGTAATTTCAAACTCCCTATTGTATGTATTGCTACTTATACAGTTTATTGATGCATCGGTGGTGGTATTACGTATCTTGCATAAGCAAAGAGTCGGCAAATTATTGACAAATAATGCTTACCTAACGATAAATATTACATATAGTAATTTAAAATTGGTTAGCAACGACAAAGTTTGTGCTATCAATTGCTTTGTTATTGCTGTTACAAGATATGTACCTAATAAGGTCGCAGATATAAAGGGTAAAAATTATACCTAGCATGAATAGGACAGCTAAAAAGGGGACATTTAGACCAAATTAAAGAGTTTCTGGAAAAAAGCCAAGTCCAAGCGACGATAAAGTGTGATGTGACTGAATGGAGTGAAAACGATATGTCGGTTCGTGGCTAATGGAAATTTGTATCTCAACATGACTTGCATACCTATGCCATCCATAAAAGACATCTATTTTCGTCTTGATTTTATTAAAAAAATTTTTGGTAAACGTGGTGTGTTGGTAAACCTTCGACAAACGTGGTAGCAGTTTTACTTTAGCTGTCTTTTTCTTACGGCCACTAATATTATACTTTACAAATTACAAAAGTATAAAGAAGGAGCCTAAAGACTAGCAAAAAAACAAAAAATACATTTCGATATATCACCCCATAAATGACCCTAAAATTTGACTGCACAGCAAAAATAAGATTTCAAGACCAACTAGTACACAATGGACCACTTGTGTCCAATATAGCCTTGTTGTATAGACTCGTTTGCCAATTTAAAGTGCGAATTCTCTGCGTACAATGTTGGTATTTTAACACTCGCTGATTGTTAAATTGACCGATCCATCAGACTGGCAAATAGTCTACATGAAAGGAGTTCATTCTAGATGGTATAACGACTTCCTTTTAGGTACTCTAAAGTAGTAAAAAGTTCTTGTGTATACCTTTGTTATACACTAAACTTCAATGTCAATTTCATTGCATGTACGATGCTCACTTCTTTTCTGTCATTTGTTTATCATCATGATAGAAGTTGTTTTATACTAGCTGTTTACAAGATGCGAATACAAAAAAATACTCCTTTAATAGTTCCTTTATTAAGTACTAGCTGTGCCTGCGACTTCGTTCGCGTGGATGACGAAACTTATCAATGAGTTTTTAACCGCAAAATTAACTTTGTTTTTTATTGTTTATACTTTTCCGGGATAAAAACTACCCAGTGTGGTGCCCAGGATATTAAAGAATAATTATACCAAGTTTCATCTTAATCGAACCGGTTTTTTTTTGCGTGATACCTGAACAAACAGACAGACAGACAGACAAATTTTTTTTTTTCACACTTTTGGGTTCGGTTTCGGTCTAGTAACACCCCCAATTATTTTTTTTGATATTTTCAATGTATAGAATTTTCACTTCTACAGATTTATTATAAGTATATAGATTTTCCGATACAATAAAATATTTTGAAATAAAAACAAAAACATTACTACTAATACTACCTACATGAATGAAAATGTCGTGGTGGCCTGGCGGTTCAATGAACGGAATTGTATGCACAAGGTTGCAGGTTCGAACCCAGGCAAGTACCAATGTGGCTTTTCAAAGTTTATATGTACTTTCTTAATTATTCTAAGACACTACTGACAAACGGTGAAGTAAAACATCGTGAGGAAACCTGGATTCCAAATTTGGGATCTGAAATCGCCAATCCGCAGAGAGCAAGCGTGGTGATCAATGCTCGTGCCTTCTCTATATGGGAAGAGGCCTGTGCCCAGCAGTGGGACGTTTATAGGCTGGATTATTAATACTACATGAACAATGTAATATAGCTCAGGCCTGACAAAAACATAGAAGAGAAAATTACCACAAAGTATTAGCTTCGAATTCTCATATGTCAACATATTGTAAGACCGTAATATACTAGAGTCGAACCCTTAGATATCGTGACCTTAGGTCCACTATTATTAATATTAAGATACGATCTAGGCCACATACTAAAATAGTACGTTAATGTACCAAAAACCAAGGTCATACCTTGCGTTTGCTACGACAGTTTTTTTATAGGGAGTGGAATGGAATATAAAATAATGATCAGCAAATTACCTTTCTTTTTAAAATTATTATTTTGAATTATTTACAACAAAAAAAAAACAACCATTTATTAAAAAAATAATAAATTATTAAGAAAAAAATACTGAGGGTCCTGATCCGTTAAATGTAGTATCACTTAAGACACTTTAACCTATACCAACGGTTCATTAGAAAGTTTTTTTGATAAAAATATTATAGGGACTAGACCCTAGTAAGTGGTATTGAAACATTCTTGTGTATAGATTCTATTTATAATTTAATTAGGCACAAAACATCCCAAAGTAGCTCTTGTATATATAAAACAACGTCGATATTTTTTCCGAGAATTATAAGTTAAAGCCAATAGAAAATATTAAATAACTTCACTGAAAGTTGTAAAAACAAACACTTATCGACAATATTGTGTGTGTAAGTGGTAATCAAAATGTCTTTCCAGGTAAACTCTCATAATATCTGGTGTCTGAAATTGTTTTTAAGAAGAATTAATTTTACCCAACACTGGCTGAGCATTTTTTTCCCGTATGTTAATTATTTCTCCCTAATTAAAGAAAAGTATTGAAATCAGCTGCATAAATCACCCCTAGCAATCATTAAACTTCATTACAGATCGTTTCAAATGACGAATAGATATGCCTGTAAGATAATTAAAAGGCTGAAAAAAAGAAGTTCAACGACACATCCTAGATGAGAAAGATTAAGTACCTCAATTCCACATTATTAAAGTCTTAATGAAAAGAACCGAAGGGTCTGGTAAAGTGACTAAAAAACTTTGAATCTCAGATTTGTAACAAAAAATGTGACAAGTCATCAAATCTACATATTTTATTAGAGTCTCCCTCGCCGACTGCGACCCTCTGTCGGTCGGGACCGTTCCGTCCTAGTGATGAATCTTCTCGACAAAAGATATATCGATGTTTTACTGAAATGTCGACGTATAAATGCTTGTCCATTTGTATATTACGTCTATTGTATTTGGATTATGTAAAGGTTGGAAGTATTATTATCATAATAATAATAATAACACTAATTTTGGTTATTAGTAATTTGGAAATAATTAACTACAGACATTTTAATACAAGTAAATGTCAATTTCCATTCCTATGATAGTCCACTTTATGTGTTAGATTACACTCGAATAATACTAAACCACATATAAAGCATAGTTACCCTCTGTTTTCATGAGCTATGTGGTAATAATGAAATGAAGATATAATATGCTGAAAGTGAATTCTAACAAGCCTTTTGCTACATGCTCGTATAAAAGTTGTGGCCTATTTTCGGCGACTAGTTAAAGTTAGCCGCTACATAAATATTGCTGAAACCAAATAGGATGGAGGGAAAGCTGAAAAAGGTTTTACTCGTACCTAAACGGCTTAACCGGTTGAAATATATACGGTATCGTTATATAAAGGTATGAAAATAATACAAAAACAATTGTTCGCACATGAAACGCATTGCATTCGAAAAATGAAAATGCCTCCAAAATATTTGAATAAAAAAAACCGTGAGCTCATATTGCGTAGGCCGGAACACAAATAATCAATAAAAATATGAAGGTAGAACGAGCAACAACAACCGTCAAGACGAACACCACCTCAGTCTGCCCGTGACCATGATACCTGCAAAGGTGTCGAAACATCGGGAACTAAAATTCAAATACAAACCGCGATAAAATCCGTAAAAGTAGTTTTATTTCAATGTCTAACATTTGCGTAAACCTCAGAACTCAATGTCAAAAAAATACTTCATTTATTGTAGGTGAAGTCATTTTCTCGAGTGAATTCGTGATTACAAATACTTACTTGTTCATATTTTTGATAGTTTTAAAGAGTGCCTTTAATTTCATATAAAATGCGATATGGGCAAAAAAGGTATTTCTCAATAATAAACTGCAAGTAGATTGAAATGCCTTTCACCATAAAACTACCTTTTTTCAGTTCTTTCGTAGGATTAAGATATATTATATACCAAAATGTATACAGAAAATATTTACGACACTCCGACTCTATATTTATACTAAGCAGGGTTATCCAATAAAATATTTATATCCAACAATCTTTATTGTGTTGCCTAGCTGAATAATGGTTACAGTTACATTTGATATATGATTTTATTTTCCGGAATAACTTATGTAACATATAACTTATATAAAAAATATGTAACATATTCCTATAGAAACCTGAACATATTAGTACGTAATAATACCAGCCTATCAACGTTTCACTGCTGGACACAGGGCTCTTCCCATATAGAGATCATAGGATGATAGCATTGCTCCCAATTTTGGAATCCAGGTGGCCTCACGATGTTTTACTTCACCATTAGTCAGAAGTATCTTAGAATAATCAAGAAAGTACATTATATACTTAATATTTATTTACGAGGTTTTCCTTCATAAATATTAACTATCAATGACTAAAATAATTAAATATCGATCCATAAACAAAAATAATTTACAATGAAAAACCTCCTTTTGCGTCGGTCAGAAAAGTTATCTGTCTTCGATTTTTTTAATTATGGAACTTAAAGAAAATTCGTTTAATGTGACGAAATTATCGATAATCGTAATATGAAAGAAAGCACAGCCCAATCCAATATTACAGGACTTTCAAATAGGTATGAACGACAGCCGGCCGGGTGGCGTGCGGCCTCCGCAGTGGCGACACTTCATAAAGAACACTTTTATACTCAAGCCTTTTATTTATGATGCCCTTTCACATCTTTGGCTTCGTTTTATTGTCTGATATAATACGTACGAGTATTATTGAATTTCCTATTTAATCGTCTGTCATATATCGATAGGTATTTGTGATTTTCAGTATATTTTTGTAAAACACTCTTTGTATTCTAATCGATATTTAAAATGAGAATCGATAACAATAGATATACTAATCGGATGCTAAAACTATTGTTAATTCTCATTCAATTGTTACGTTCCATTTCAAATATATCGCTACAATGCAACTCCTAACATAGGTAAATCTATTGAAGCTCGGTCATATATCGTGGCATTCAAACAATATAGAGCGTCGAATCAAAGAGTTGCTATATATTATTTAAATGGAGAACGGCGGGTCTTTTTACTGTGAGAGGCGGTTGCGCGGTACATCGGTCCGCACTCTGGAACGTGACCGAGCGACGCTACCCGGGTTCACATGGACCTGGGGTTTAGCTGGATGTGACATTATTTACTGTCGTTGAAAATGTATATAAATCTAAAAATAGATTTTATGCGTGTAACTTTCAAATAATTGTGTTAATGTGAGAATGGTAGAGGCTGTAATGTAGCTTTATGCGGATATAATTATAGCTATTGATTTTTCTCCTTTAAAGTATGACCATATTATGTAATACTACTGGAGACAATTTACTTAAATAATAAATTAAAACACACATTACTAAAACTTACAGTAATTGCAGTTATTATATATTAAACGAGTTATGCAAACTAATAAATATGAAATACCCGAACAAAATGTAAAACAGAAAGTTTTAATCCTATTTGCCAAATATGTGAGCTTCTTTTGTTTTTAAGTATTTTCTTAAAATAATTTTAGTGTGAAAATTTCATACTAAAACGCATTATATGCATGAAATATACAAATCCATACGTTAACCACTATAATGGCATTACAAAAGCCGTTTTGAAATTCAAAGTTATGGGCTCTTTCAGTTCCTTCCACTCACTTTAAATCGAAATCGAAATGTTTTATTCCAGCCAGCGAAAATGCCACGAATGGCTCGGGGCCGAATTACTTGTTCGAGAAAATTTTAGGCTGACTCGATGTATAATGGTCACCAAATACACTTTACACAAGATAAAACATAATATACAAGTGTTATGAAAAACAACTTCTGAAAAATAAACCGCTAAGATGTTTTATGACCTTATTTTTGACACGAATTCTAATCAACACGTAACATAATTAACAATTCAAAAAGCTTTATTTTAATTCAATAAATTGTCTGCCTTTATGCACAACTTTGTTCAAATGTAGCCAAACAAGTTCGAATGTATTTTCAAGAACTTCAAAAGTCACCAATTCAAGAATAGTTAGATTTCAACTTAATGAAGTCTTTTGAAACCTGATGTTTAATAAAAGTAAAACTTTTTCTTGAATTAAAGTCATTAGAGATTTAATTTATTGAGTTAGTTACTTTTTATTAGCATCGTTTACAAAATATAAAAATAAAATGTCTTGAAGCGTGACGAGAACATTTCAAAAGAAGTATTTGTACTTTAACTTTATGTAAGGCTCGCTTTTGTTACATGTGCTGAGCCCTTATCTGAGCACACAATATGAAAGGTGTTAGGCAGCATTAAATGAACAGGAATGTTCTATAAAATACACCTGCGGTCTCATAAAAAACTCTAGATATTGCGCGAAATTGCTTCACAGTTCATTGAGTGTTTCATATGTTTACTGACAAAATCTGTGAATTTTACTTGATATCGGAGTATTTTTGTTTGTGTGTTTTCTTTTTCTGTAATATAGATTGAACTTCCGTGTTTCGTGAATATTCATTCTCCATTTATTTTTATCTTATATTCATAGTTTTTACATAATTCCAATTTAATCATGCTATTACGTTTTTGTATAATAAGGATCGAAAATTAGACTTTTTGTAATTCCTTTCTTACTCAAAGACATACATGGGCAATAGTCAAAACAAATGTAATCTAGTATCATTGGAGAGTGTAGTATGATTGTATCTAAGTTGACCTTGCTCAGAGCTGTAAACAAGCGGTCTGTAAGTTCCCAGCCCGAGTTCACAAGTTCTACTCCATTGCGGGAACTAAGATGAACCCCAGGGCGATACTAAGTTTCGGCACGTATATTGAGACTAGAATGGAGGTTTGATGAATACGAAATGCGATCTCAGTAACATGTCGAAAACTTGCTACACGTCTCGTGGACGGGACAGTTTAGCGAAGTTTTGTGAAATAAGCATCCGATGTAACTCCAACAACATGCCCCGAATTCTGTCAATACTCATGTTTAATTTAGAACAAATCAAAAAACTAGTTACATAGTTTTCATGGGAATTCATTAACAGTGCATCGGAATAGAATTCTGAATTCTATTGAACTGTGGACGGCGCGCTTCACTGGAAATCTAGCTGAAAAGTTGGATGGAAATGGTTTTTTGCTTGTTAGACCAGAGTTGCCTCGTTCAATGCAGGTTTTCTGATTTGTTATTAAATTTTATTTTGTTTGTTCTGTGACTTAATGTAATGTATGTTGTTTTATAATAACAATGCTATTTTATAATCGAGTTGTTTTTTAATTTAAATTATTTTTTGTATACACAGTAATCGTAAACATTCGAGTCTTAAATTAACTTATGAGCGAACCGTTAATTTTAATCATTTTACACAATATCTCTCCAGCAAATAAGTAACACCGCCTCTAACTGATTTAAAACGCCATAATCTTACTTACAAACTCACTCAACTTAGTGTCGCTATGACGTCACACTCCAAAACGTCATTCAAGCGGCAAAGTGTAAAGTCGTAAGTACGCAGTGTCCGTAGTCCGTAGATTCGCAGCAGGCGCACGGCAGACAGTCATCTGACAGGTGGCTGCGAGGGGACCATTAACGCGCCTTCCGCGCCGACTGCGTTACGCGACGCGACGTGCCTACCCTCACAAATGGACAGCTCAATGAAACACTTTCATTGTCACCCGATGAACAGCCCGTTAACGCTTGATTGTCTGGCGAAATTCACTGTTAAACCGTTTATTAGGAATTCGTTGATCAGAATGTTTTGATTAATCCAGAGTTCATTTTGAGCTGGATGGTTGAAATATTCGGTTTTCCACTGAGTTTTTGAATTTTTACGTGAATTATTTAGGAATGTTTTCCACAAAAATATAAGGTAAGGGATCCATTGTAATTTGATTACTTCCTGTTTCATAGTGAAAAAGGTACCTGCTGTATAATGTAAAAGGTTTTACTACCACCACACATTATGGTAGTGTATAGGAAAGGTCTATGATTGCCTTCATTTACAGAAAAAGATTGACAATGTCGATAAAAACAAGTACATTTTGAGTAACCATTCAAAGACTCACATGAAAATCATAACTTCGTTGTAAATAATTGATATCTTGTAAAACCTAAGGGAAATAGGAAAACCAATCCCGAAAAATAAATAGAGCTTCTCAATAAAAAATGTAACATGAGCTACATTACTACAGCTTTCGATCCAATTACTCACTGAATTCGTATCGTCTAGTCTTTTCCTTATTTTCGCGTAATACCGATCGGAACAGTGACTTTAATCCGCGGATAATTTCGATCAAATCTGAAAATGTACCTACTTAATTACTCATAATTGAACGTATCTGTTTATTTTCCTGATTTAAGTACCCATCTATCCTAGTTAAAAGTAATGTTCGAACAGACGAAAATTGTTTAAAGACAAACGTTCGGTTGAAATTAAACTGCGGAAGCTTTGCTGTTTCCAGTACACATTGATGAATGAATGTTCTAGTCTACCAAAACATAGAGGATCTATGAAATGGAAGGCGGCTGTTCTCACACCTCAGGAAATTGAAACAAACATTGCAATCCCTTCCATCAAACTCTACACATGTACACATTAAAAGCCGAGCTGTGAGTGTATTCCAGATACGGAGCGGATTGTTTTGATTCTGTAAATTGTTTGTTCACTACCCGATTGATTTGTAATCGGAATTATTTGAGTTGAATTGGATTAATTACTTTTATACCTATTACGTTTAATGCGAAATTGAAATTTGATTTTAATAAGTTTTTGGTTTAT
The DNA here is from genome assembly GCA_905475315.1 of Autographa pulchrina. Taxonomy (NCBI): domain Eukaryota; kingdom Metazoa; phylum Arthropoda; class Insecta; order Lepidoptera; family Noctuidae; genus Autographa; species Autographa pulchrina. The sequence continues at coordinate 6,324,089 of FR997773.1, forward strand.
TTTATGTTTATTTCAAACGTTCATGATAAGAAGTGATATAACAGGGCTTGTGGAGATGCGTTACTGCACCGCAAAACTTTCGAGATATATCGGCGACACTCGCAAACAAAGCGGCACTGCCACAATAGGTACCACTTGTACAACAACAGCCACGTTACGAATGCAACTAAGAAAATAGAAGTAAAGGAATATATTCCTTATGTAATGGTAATAACGATTCATGAAACAGAGAATGAAAGTTTACAGTCGCAAACTTAACATTGTAACTCCACACTCGCGCCACACGCGCCGTTCCCGGGAGATAAGAACACGTCATAAAAGAGGCACCCGCCGAAACTTTGCCTTAATTTCTGTATTTTCCATTTCGTAATCACTAAGAGACGTTTTAAACAGAATATGGTTAAGATAAAATGTATGTCAGGAATAAACGAACCTAACTATATCCTGGTGTATGTTGTTTTAACCTCGTGTAATCAACCTTTCAGCTGTACATTACCGTGGTGTAATTTACAAAAAGAGGGCTTAATGGATCATTAGCGAAATGTGAATTTATTTCCGAATAAACTTACTTTAAAATGCAAGGTAATTAATGGAAAAGTGAGCATATCGTGTATGGAATTAGAACTCTGTTGAGCGAACTAACTCGATAAAGTTTTATTAATTCAAGCTCACATAAGCTTCCTAGAACGTTTGCTATTTGATTGCGGTCAGATTTCTTTGATTCTGACTCTCGCTCAGTTATGAGAATTGTTTCTAGTAATTTGTGTTCATAATAAAATAACGTTGAAAGTGTTATAAAAACGCCAGTGTTTCCACAGCTAATGTGCACTAGCTCTTAATCTTAGTGAGAACTTAAGTAAGTGCTTCTCTGTTTTGTCTTTTTCTTAGTATTTAATGTCAATGGGGGATTCTAACCGATACTTTGTAATGAAATACTTTCTTCGGCTTAAAAAGACCTCAAATAGATTTAATTTCAATGAATACTAATAGTTACATAATGAAATGAATTATTAAAGGTAATTTACCTTCAATTCGAAATTCGATTATAACGAGCAATGACAACAAAATAAATTAAACTAGTCTGAAAACTTATGCTATAAGGTTTACAGAAACGTCTAACGTTAAAAACGATACACAAACCAAACAATCATTCCGTACACTCATAACCAATCTCAAAACTGTATTGTAAATAGCAAGCAGCAATCAAGTGTTACCTCGCAAAACAGACGAGTACATACAACAAGACGATTTAACCGCCAGTGGTTAAATACGAAAGAGCGGATTGCTGTATGTCGGGAAATTTTACCGCAAGCTCGACGAATAAGTATTGCTTCCTAACGCACATAGCGAGTGTTTGCCGGCGGAGATTGCAATATTATGTACCAATCTCTTGCCTTTTCCGAAGCTCACACCGCTATGCACGTCTTAGTATTGGAAATATTACCCTATTGATGTACTAACGGTTGTGCGGAAACTGTTTACTGTATGTTAACTGATGATGGATAAATATGAGTTTAAGATATTATTTTGGTGGGATCTTTGAATGTTGTGCACACTTTTTTTATTATTAGAACATTATACGCAGTGTTATTGAGTCATGAATAGATATTTTGACGACCTCCGTGGTCGAGTGGCGTACGCACCGGTTTCAAGGTGTCGCTAGCTCTGAGGTCCTGGGTTCAATCCCCGGACGGGTCAATGTAGAAAATAACTTTTCTACATCGTCTCGGGTCTGGGTATTTGTGGTACCTTCGTTGTATCTGAATTCCATAACACAAGTGCTTTAGCAACTTACTTTGGGTTCAGAACAATGTATGTGATGTTGTCCGCATTTTTTTCTTTTATAAAAAAAAAAAAAATAAGGTTAAAAACAAGAGCAGTACCTACTGTATATTGGCTGAATTAGTTTTAGTTAATTGAGTGTCACATCAATTTAAGTTATAGTGTTCTTTCCTGATAACATCAATGACAGTGAATTTAGAAAATTACGTGGTTAACACACTGTTCTTCTCTGGTATTTTAAGTATAAGGGAAAACAAATGACGTCACTGGCAAATGAGTACTGACGTAAGTGAATAAATAGTTTATATTTTATTGAAGTACTAGCAAACCCATTAAGGGATATAGGTTAGTGTTTGAGAGGTGCAGCTAGAAGCAGGGAACCATTCATACAATGATAGCAGTGATTCAACTCTACAAAATCGTTACTATTGGACGCGGTTGCAAAGCTCGTTTTGATAGCACAAACGTTCACGTTTACCTACGTGTGTAGTTGTTGTGTATTGCAAACGTTTACGTAAAACTACTACTATTACTTTCGATTCACGAGATCAGTGATTAAAATTCTTTATGTAAAACATTTCGTATTTAAATATAAGATAAATAGAATACATGTTTAAATGCCTTATTCTCTCTTAAGTACCTAAATCTCGTTGTATTCGTCTGCTACACTTTAGCAGCTAAATCTCAAGGCCAATTTCGATCATATTTTACATGGAATATCTTAAACTCGAACTCAAGTTGATAGACTACCTTTGCTGCAATAATTCAATGAAATAAGGAAAACCTCACATTTGCCTCAATATGCAGTTAATATTGATACTAATGCAAGCTTTCAATGGTTCAATTAGAAAGTCAATTATTGATTTCCACTATTATCACTGGCTAACAAAATAATGTATGTATTTTAACAAAAAAAAATATATTTGTATAGATACATTTTAACAAAGATGTATATTTTCATATACATTTTAGAAAAAATGTATTTTCGTAGGCCACTGAAAATTTAAAAAGAAAGAACTTTTGTTAGAGCTCAAATAAAATGGAATAAAAACTGGCAACTAAAAGCATAAATTGCGAGGCTTTAAATTGAAAAACTCATTAGCTTAAATTAAAAAGTATAAGTTAAATTGTATGTAGCTTCAAACTGCCTTATTGGTGAAGTTATAGAAAGGGTTGTTGGTACATTGCTCTGTTCAGACGTGTGGTTTGATGCCCAAGTCGAGTGAATTATGGGCCGTTTTACTCTGGGCTTAACAAGATAAAAATACGCGAAATACATTATATATTGGTCTTGAAAGTTATTGCTTTATAAGCAAACTACTTTACACACAGCTTACAAATTCGGACGCTGTGAAGAAAAATAAAAGCTTTTTTAACTAATAAATATTAATCAACTTTGTAAGTTACCTAAACTGTAAATTCTTAGTATTTAATGGGCATTCAGCAACTTGGTATTAACTGATTTGGTTTTAACTGATTGGTATTAACTGATCCTAACTTGCTAGTAAAAATATTTGAGCCAAACGAGATTCATAGCTTGAAACAATTTGAAAAGCAATTCAATATCGCAGCAATATTTGATTTAGGATCAACTTCCCTTACTCTGGGCTTAACAAGATAAAAATAAGCGAAATACATTATATATTGGTCTTGAAAGTTATTGCTTTATAAGCAAACTACTTTACACACAGCTTACAAATTCGGACGCTGTGAAGAAAAATAAAAGCTTTTTTAACTAATAAATATTAATCAACTTTGTAAGTTACCTAAACTGTAAATTCTTAGTATTTAATGGGCATTCAGCAACTTGGTATTAACTGATTTGGTATTAACTGATTGGTATTAACTGATCCTAACTTGCTAGTAAAAATTTTGAGCCAAACGAGATTCATAGCTTGAAACAATTTCAAAAGCAATTCAATATCGCGGCAATATTTGATTTAGGATCAACTTCCCTTTGTTCGAAGCAAACCTTTATACAAACGCTATTGCAACAACTCTAAAAACGATACACGTCCTCCAATGAAATTAAAATCAAATCAAAACTTTTTGGAACGCATTGGCATATTTCGAAACGCAGCTACAATAAAAAAGAAAAGTAAAAAGAAGAAAACGTACCTAAATATGATTTGAAATTCGAATTCCATTCAGAGATTAATGTAGGCATAGATAATAATTAAAATTGATGAACTTAACTTTAGTAAAGTAAACAACTAAATCTAATCTTGCCTCAGCAATATTATAAGTGTTTAACTTTTGATGTTTGTTACGCAATCACGTCACAACAAATTACTTTAGTGCTACATTGATTAAAGAACAAAATAATAAAATCCTACTTACTGATGACCTATTTTTGACGGGCCTGTTGGTCTAGTGGTTAGTGACCCTGACTGCAATACCGGAGGTCGTGGGTTGGATTCCCGCCCAGGACAAATGTTGTGTGATGAGCATGATCATTTTTTCTGGTGTCTGGGTGTAATTTATCTATAATATGTATGTATTTAGAAATATATAAATAAGTTTATCAGTTGTCTGGTTACCATAACACAAGCTCTGCTTAATTTGGGATCAGATAACCGTGTGTGAGTTGTCCCAGGATATTATTATTATTTAAGTAATGACAAAGTATTTTTTCAATTTATTCGGACTGATTTTAACTACACTGTGGATTTAAACACGATTGGCATTCACTTAAATCCTTTTTCCAGGAAAGTTTTTGTTTTAATTCGACCTGGGTACGGCCGCAAGCGAGCCGCTAGGCGGAGCAAAACATTATTACTGGGCTTTGGCAACGACCTTTTGATTGTTGAAACATAGCAGATAGAAATAATGTATCGTTATTCGAATCAGTAGATACTGATGGATCTTACTGCTGACTAATAATTGTCATGGGACTGTCACTGTAACGAATTGTCAAAACAAAAACGGTCGTAAATGAAATGTCCCCAAATTACTTACTGAATACTAAGTAATAAAAAACCTTGATAAGATTAGTAGAAAATTTGAAATATAACTTTTTATCTGATAGAAAATACTTTTCAGTGTCAAGGTCTTTCGAAATAAGCTGTATATCTCTGTTGCCCTCATTTCATTTTGATTTAAAACACTAATGAGGTCCAATTTTACAATACAGATCTGTTCCCCCTTAATTGATAAAATTAAATCATCACATTTATTGCACGACACAGCACGTGCAGCAATGAAAATACAGATGCCAGACACGATTGTCGGACAAAATGAATGTTCCGTGAATCTCTGAACACTGTTAAATTATTACTATCAGGTAACGCAGATAGAATAACTTTGACGTTAGTAGATAGAAAACATGCATAGCATATTAGAAAGAGTAATACTATCTAAGAGTCACACTATGTAACGATACGTTATCTGGCAATTTGTTTGATGATATCCCAAGAATTTAAAATCACTGAGCTTTAGCAGTATGTACCTTTCGATATTTTCAGAATTGAAGGATAATAAAAAACATGTACAGTGGAACATATATGAAGTACCGGTCATCAAACAAATACATGCTACAAGCGGAAATTGCCCTCGAGTTTTTACACAGAACTCCAGACCAGTTATACAACCTCAACTTTTATATTTTTTGGCATCAACGACTCAACAATCAAAAAGCCACTGACAAATTCAATAGGAAATTGATAAATCGTCGTAGTAATCACGCACGACACACACAGTATAGGCATGAGCGACGGTAGGTGACATGACAAACGGTCGCGGGCGTAGCCGGCGGTAGTGCAAGATTTAGTGGCGCGCTGTAGCGATAACTACCTCTGTTTACACTACATTTAACTTGTGCCAAGTGCCGCGACTGCGGACTAGAGCCGATCGGGGCCTGTAATGTGGATAAATATTAGTAATGCTCCCCTTGTCTAATGACACTTTGGAGGAATTTCTTTTTGAGATCGTTTCTGGTTTGGGTATCGAAATTCAATTAGAACTGAATAGGTTTGTTGTGTTCGCAAACTATGGCGAAATAGAGCCGTTTTAAATATAGTGTGATTCTAGATGTAAAAATCAGACACAATATAAAAAATATAGTATTAAGTTATATAACAATCAAATTTTTCATTAAGTTATTTAATCTTATTACATACTAAGAGGCGAAAACATAAAATTTTGCATGAAAGCTACTTTGTAATTTCTGAGTTTATTTGGTTATTACATTTCCTTGCAGACTCGAATATGGCGCATTACAGACGAACAAGCATAAAAAGGACTACAAATTATATAAATCATTACCTGCGAGTGAAATTGCATCTGTTGCATCAACAACTGTGGGTTTCAAAGCGGCAGGGAAACGTCATTATTTTGCGACATTTATTTGATTGTGGGCGCACCTTGTAGCTTACAAAGCTTTGACCGCCCCGTCCGTACAAACAAGCCGTGGACGCAATAAGCTCACAATTTCGGACGGACGCTCGACAAATTTACCAACTGAAATGAAGTCTCAACTATGGTGCAACGGACCGTTGTCAACAGGCCACGTTTTATTACTCACGCGCGCTATTGAATTTCGCTGTTCCGTTTCCGTGTCCGATACTGCGCCCGCTACATGCAGCGTTTGTATTCGGTATGTAACTACCGACCCTCACTGTTTTCGGGAAGCTTGAAATTGAGTTTTTTCTGTGATGAACTTTTACTCAAATCGCACAATAGCTTGCAAACGTACTAGTGCTAGGAGTGTTACAAACGACGAAATGAGATATTGCTCATAGTATCACTTTGCACACTTTGATTGTTGATGCAAGTATGATTGGACTCGTGCCTAACTGGCTGGACTGGCATCGAAATAAATCCGTCACATGTTAGTGGCAGGTTTGAGTACATTTCAATTGCTCATAATTATTGCAATACATAAGATCTAGGAATCTAAAGTAGCAGCTTTTAAGGTATATTTAAAGACAAAAATATCTTAAAAATTCTGGAAACCAATGAGTTCCGTCAGCATATTACAATGGAGTCATTGTTGTAGATAAAATTAGCATTTCTAACTAGATTATTTACTCAACATTGTCAGAATATAAACATCAAAAGTACCAGCAATTATTATACTACTCAGTTTCATAGCACACGCTTTTAGTAAAAACAAAAAAAAACGGTGTCGCAGTGGTCTTATTTACTGGTCACATTATTAGCAAACTATGCATTTGTATGGTCATGGTCACCACAATAATTATGTAAAACAACTTAAGTCTTGACACAGTTCGGTATAACGAACACTGGCGCGCCGACGAGAACATTCAGTGTTATTGCAATAGCATGATAGTCGGGAATTTTACCATACCCGTGCCGGGTGCATCCGGAAATTCCGGGGCCAGTCGTTTGGCGGAACATTAATTACCCGGCCACTTAACCGGGTGTGCCATGCGGCCCGACTGTTTTATGATAAGTAGGTACTGGCCCACCGATTGTTGTCATTTGTTTTTATCGTTTTTATATAAACGAGTAAATTAAAGTGCGTTCGTTTAATATGCTGTGGTTTGGTTTGTTACGTGTACAATGGCCTATGTTGATGCTCGTACGCGAAATGATAACATTAAAACCCCACCACGAAGCCATTTCGGAGGCGTACTTATAAAAACATGGAGCCATGAACATTTGAGCGTCGAAATGTATGCCCTTTCTTATATTTCGCGAGTAAATTCACACTCAAATAGCATATAATGTACCTTCACCTAACAATATGGATGCCAAACAAACAATTGTTCCCTCCGGGGTCTAACCCTCGACCCTAGCTACAAAGCCAGGGGAAGTCACAGCGCCAAACGTAACGTTGAAATAGCGATGAGCCAGCGAATTACAACTGTACGATCTTTTTATTATATCAACATGAAGATGCACTTACCATTTATCTTAAAAATCCGAAAAAGTGGATATGTTTTTGCTGTCCTTTACAAAGATGAATAGGACGAAATTATGGAGCCTCATATAAACTTTGATCTGTTACATTCTTATTCGCAGTATTACTCAGCCAAATTATTTTTAGCCAATTAAAACGAGTGTCGTTCCCGCCATCCACAGCGATATACTTACCTTCGACTATTTATACCTCCGACTTTTATTAACTAACCACATTACGCACACTCGCGAGTGTCGACAGTATCGCGGGGCGTCATTTGTGAAATAAATCGTTTATAATCAAGTGGTGTGACGTCATCAGCAACTGTCTGTGGCCCGACATGTAATTTCCCGGGCGTCAATTATCAGACGCGCCTCGGTCGAGGGTTTCTGTCAAGATATTTGACAACACCTTAATATAAGCCTCCCTGTTGTGTGGCAGTTATCGTTTTTGAAATTATTTGGGATGCCGTAAACTTGTGTAATTAGCTGAGACACTCCGTTCTGTGATGATGCGATATATGTAGCTATTTTGTTGCTTTCAATAAGGTTTTCTAGATACACAGGAGTTAATCAAAGTACCAAAGTAAAGGAAAGTATAACCATAAGGAAGGAAATGTAAGAATAGTTCTATACCCTGGTACCTTAAATACCTTTTAGTACCAAAGTAGGATAATCATGTCAAACCTTATTTTAGTTCTGTTTTGCAAATCAAATTGATTTACAAAAAAGAACATTATATTTTATTATAATATGTTCTGGAATAAAATTTCAAATAGCTATTTTTAGAACTCAAGCCTCAAAACTCAAACCTCAAACCCTAAAAATTAAACCATATAGCATACCACTAGGCGCATAAAAACAACTTAACCCCTCCAACGTAGTTAGGATCGGTTTTCAGCGTAAACAGGGTTAGATATCAGTATTTTAGCAGGAGCGCTTGCCGTCTGGCCCGCAACCCAATTATTGGGAGATGCCGTCATAATCGCGTTACACAGGATATCAAACTTTCAGTCTTCTGGTATCGGCCGTCTGGTGGGTTGGTAACTAAGTAAAGCATGTGGAGCTACCTCTATACTTGACCATTTTACCATATAACCACTTTAAGGTAATTTTAACAGTTTTTAGAATCTATTTTTGGGGTCTTCTTTGACTAAAGGGGAGTGTTTATTGCTCCTAATTTTTAAAGTTTTTTATTAAGTTTGGACATTGAATTGGTACTTTTTTGTCAAGCACATTTGTCTAGTGTCTGTTAGATTTTAAGGTTAAATAATTATTTATTTTTTCCCATTGGAAATTAGACACAACGGTAATAAATAGATAGACTTTTTAGCTTGGATACTTTTTAAAATGTGGGTACGTTTTAAAGTATCCAAGTTAAATAAGAGGCTGCTGTTGTGACATAAATAAAATCAAACCTTTTCACTGTAAGTCCCTACTGTTTAAGCAATGGTCTATCCTCCTTATTAAGTCGAATTGACTTAGTAAAGCAAACGCTCGTATAAGTAAACTACAACATCTGTCAAAGTCGTGTAGCTCTGTATGTTTTGTGTAGCTGTGTGCATTGTTTAAAGTTCCAGTGGTTTTGTAAGTGTGACTGTCATGCTAACTAACTGTTATATAACCTCTAGCATGGTAAAGAACAAAAACTACGTTACTATATGAAAGAAAAATAGCCCTTAGTAAATTACGGAACCCTTAGTAAAAATAGTCTGTAGCTTAAAACTATTTGAGGTACCCATCTACAGCCAAACAAAGAAATATATTAACTTAACGCAGTATTCCTATAAATATCAAACATTATTTTACACACGAGTGCAAAAACACGTCTTCAAATTTAAACAAGCAATTTGAAACTTCCCCTCGCTGTTCCCCTAGCAAATTGTCAGTCGATCAAACCAATTTACTTCAGCATAACCGGTTAAATAATTTGCATTGAAGCTTTACAAACATAACCATATTAGTTATCTAAAAGGCGGCGCGGGCTTGCAAGAACGGCTTCACCCAGTTAACTACCGGATAATCAATTAACCGTTGACCGCCTGCATCCGGCTGCAGCGGAACTATGATGAGACACCAGATAAATGAACCGGAAATGTAGCCTCTCACTTAGTTACACAGCGTTTGTGTAACTAAACTATGGAATACGTTTAAAGAATTTTGTATTCAGGTCATTGTGATGCTTCAAACACATTTAATTGTGATATAGATTTTCTGTAATATGAGTAAAGTCTGATTAAATATGCTGCGGAAAAGTTGTATTTATAAACCGAAGACTCCCATACCTATATCTGTTTCAACCAAAATCGATTGCATATTCCATCCACAATGTATCTAATCAAACAATCGAATGCTACCCAGTAACTAAGTTAGGCTCGTGCTGGGCAGCTTATTAGATTATGTACGTTTACTAAAGCTGCTTCCAATGAATCCAATTTGAATCTGTCAATTCAATTCAATTGTCTTCAATTCTTTTGTTGAAAACTCGAATCGTGATAGAGACACGACACCAACAAATCTGTCGGCCCTTATCTTCCAATCCGTACCCGAAGGAACTTAACCCGAATGATTTCCGAGTCATTAACCCACTCCCACCCGTCCTAAGCAAGATAGACAACATCTGACTTAGATGTGTATCGTGTGAACCGGCGGCTTACAGATTAACTGTCACTGATCCCGTTGTTAGACAGAATTGGAGTTATCAACCACGGACGCGAAGAAATCGTGCTATCTCCAAGTAATGCAGGCTTAGCCGGCTCCAATCAAACTAAACAAACCCCACTAATCGTATTTCTATTCTGTATCTGGATCTGCGGAGTTTCGTGAGCTTTGGGATTATTCTACATCCAGACAAGACGGAGTTACGGTCTCGTTACCTCGAATGACTCTAAGTAAAGTGGTGTTTTAAGATTACAGAGTCTCTAGTAGTGCGACGGAGCAATATTGAACGCTCATTACAATGTTCTGATAATGGTAAAGGGCGCGCCGAATATCCACTTAAGTAAAATCAATGTGATTGTAGAAATTTCCACTTAAATGAAAGGCGAGTAACCTTACCAAGGAACGTTTATGTTGTAACCTTCAAACAAGGATAAGATGGTATAAAATCTTAATGACTTCAAGTTGCTTTTTCTTTAATAAAACCAGGACTTTCTTTTCTTGTCATGACTTCAGTTATAGGAAAACCAGCAGAATGTAATATGAAGGTTTTATTTCCTTTCAATATCTTACTTATCGATTGGGATGATGTTTAAAATTCTAAACCCTAACTAGTTTTACATGAATATTCGTTCCAATGTAAAGACCAGTTTAATTTGTTAGTGAGAGTAAACGATTCATCTTATATATTATGTATGTTATGAGTGCACCGCTGCAGCTGAGAGCATTCCTTGGAAGCAATTAATTGTGCCGCCCTCCATCATTTATTATGTCATCTTGATGGGGTAAGCGAGCTAGCACATCCGTTACGTAAACCTCTTAACAATGTCAATCTCTTCCAAACTATACATAGCATAATATTTAGATAGACGAATAATATTAGTTTATATGAAAGTCCAATGTTGTGTTTTAGATTTTCTTTTTTGTTTATGTAACAAATCATTTTGTTTAAACGGATACCTTTCCGCAGATAATAATTTTAAGTTTTTATACGTTACATTTCATTGTCGAAACGATAGGGCTACGCTTTGAAAAACATATCGTGGTGACCTTTAGTAAACCAGTTCTTAAACATAACAATAACGGAAAAAACACTTACTGACCAAAAATGTCCTAACTATGTAACTTTTAGTCAAATGATTTCACGCCGCGTTTTGATAACTAGGCATAATATAATTAGACTATAGTGAAAATACTTCTTAATCTTACTGGAAAAATCTTATATATAAAATTCTCGTGTCACAATGTTAGTTACCATACTCCTCCGAAACGGCTTGACCGATTTTTATGAAATTTTATATGCATATTCAGTAGGTCTGAGAATCGGCTACTATCTATTTTTCATACCCCTAAGTGGTAGTAGGAAGGTAGTAGGCAGGTGCTAGGTAGAAAAAAATGCATTGCAACGCATGCCGGGTACAGCTAGTAGGATATAAAATATACCTACATAGTATGAAATTCTTAAGCAAACAAATTAATCATACCAGCACCGATTAAAGCGAATAATTAAAATATTTGAAGCAGAATAGAAAGAATTTGTTTGAATGAGTTCTTTGTAACTTATTTGAAATTAAAATCGTGAGTAACGGTGCCGCAGCGCCTGACCGGAGGCTCGCTGCTCGAGTTATTTACACTGCCCGCTTTTTCTCTATGTCGTTTACAAGTAGAACAAATAATCAGTTTTTACAACTTATTTTCTATAGTTAAAAGTCTAATAATGTTATACGTAATTTAAGAAAGCGCTACTATCTAGTGCACTGCAATTGCAATAAGACATATTGCACATTTGCTGTTTCATTGATGCCTCACCTTGGTTTGATATATGTATAATATACCTACGATCGACATATCTATCTATCCACCTATTCTGATGAAAAATCACTACTAACACATATACATAATCTTATGTGCCTACTTATCAATAATACCTAACCCCTTAGCAACCATTTTTTATATGTACTTACTCGGTTAAAAAATTAAAAAATAAAGACTAAACAGTAAAACTAAAAAAGATCTAAACGTCTTTATGTTTATTTATAATATCATTCACAACAGACTAAGGTTGCTAAGTTTTATTCAATTAGAAGTTGTTAAATTACTAAGAAGGGTTTTAGGAGGCTACACATTAATTATCTCAAGCTGGCATCTTGTAAAACCGACACGGGCTTAACAAATATCGGAAGCGGCCGAACAAGGCTTCTTAACTTTGAAAATGCTTAGTCACTCCCGAGCTTGTGCAAAAGAGATTGTTTCTGAAAACAACGGCACTCTTCAAGTAGATAAACAATTTGCTGTACATACAAAACATGAAAATAAATTTTACTTGAGTTTTGTATCTATTGTTTTTGTTCAAACATTTAATGTATAGAATTACTTCATAACATACGTGAATTGACATGAAATTGTAACTACATGCCTACATATGGGGCGATTATCTGAGAAAGTGGGACTATTAATGGTATCGAATCCATTAAGAGTATAGAGAGCTGAAGAGCCCCGCAGTCACAGTTGTAAGCTCGTCGTTCGTCTCGAAACTTGAACCGCGGATCAAACTTTCCTCGCGAGACATGAAACTTGACTCGGATGATAAGATTAAAATATTACATCGGCTTGCCAAACTCATTCAGACATTATTCCACTCTTGAGTTACAGTAGTCGTTATAATTATAATGTTAACACCGTACTCAACTTAAGCGATAACATAAAGAGGTTAAGGCCTATTAGATTTGTGAACCGTACATTCTAATAGGTCCTAACTAAAAGTTTATCGGAAGATGTAACTTCAAAATGTACACTTTGCGTTTCAGTTGCTCGTTTCGGTCTTATCAGAATGTCGTTGGAAGGATCCCGAAATTTACATTATTGGTGCAGTAGACAGAAAAAGTAGGCCACAGCGGAACCAATTTGTAGCTTTTTGGCAAGCATTTAAATGTTCGGAGGGTGGGGTGAAAAGTGAAACTAATTAGAATGTGGATTGCTGTTGTAGGCCGGGCAGAGAGTGTAGCCGAAGGTAGGCACTAAGCGAGGCACGCGGCGCGAGGCGGCCCGGGGCGTTCATCTAATGAGCATCCTGCCTCTCACAATGTACCGAGATGATATTCCGCGGTGCCCCGACGACTATTATTATATTCCGCCAAGCGAACCGCCGCGGGCACGGCGTGCAAGCCTTTTCAAAATAACTATGTTGCGCTATATTTACGACGACTTAAAGCGAACCTCTAATTCTAAATGTGGAGATTATTCCGTTCAAATTGCACGCCACTGGATATTGTAGAGCAAGAATAATTTAGCGTAGTTATTTATTCGCATAGCAGTGTACATTACGAGTTGTAGGTATCCCCATTCTACTATCATAAAAGATAGGTATAGCTCAGTCCATGTGAGTTACACTTGAAAAACTATTTTCCTCAAAAAAGACAGGCAGAACTCTTAACTGTTTCAGTTCAAAACTGTAAGTCACATTGAATTAAGCTTATTGCAGTCTTTCGGGCACAATTCCACATATTTTCTACATCATACAAGACAAAGTTTTATTAATTAATGTGACAAGTTAATAGGTGGTAAGCGTGTGTTCAGCCACTCTACATACGTCTTCAATATAAGCGGTTCGGTGGCACGGTTCGACTCAATCCGACCTAATCTGGGCTTACAGGAGATCACGGGAAACGTTACCGTCGCCGTGATAACGTTTTCCATTTTATACAATACGAACTTTATATAACGTACTGTAGTAAAAATAACTTTACCTTAACCGGAAAGCCACGAAGTCAGTCAATCCGAAATAATATTTACTAGTAACCGGTGAACATGGAAACAGAGACACGAGTGAGATACACATTTTTTAACAATATGGGTAAAAACCTTATCTTTTTTTTTCGTTACTGATTTATTGTTTTTCTTATTACCCAACCCCACACATGTACAAATTAAATACCCATATGTACTCTATGTATCATAATAAAACAAAGCATATCTTTTACATTTTTTAACTACTATGGTCATAGACCCTGCTTACTACTACTATACATCTCTTCTCTAAATATTAACATACAACTTAAAATCTTTTCAATAAATCAATCAATTGAACAAACAAAAATATAAATTTGGGTCGAGTGTAGACTTCTGATAGAAACATATTTCATACCTATTTATGCTAGACTTTATATAAACAATGCAATTTTCCATTCGGTCGGCGCTGAAAACAAACTAAACGGAAGCAACTTTTCTACTCGATCGCTTCTACTAGCGAGATGCAATGCGAATTTTATGAATAATAAACATCGATTAATGTTTACTTTCTATAACAACTAAAGTTGCAGTAAACAACGTTATAAAAGCAATCAGGTTTGTGTAGTAAGTATATCAGATATATACTATACTGTTTTTGGTGTAAAGAAAGACCCTATGTATGGCCCTTACTTCATCTTACCTAATCTGGGCTTACATATCCTATAAAACTTTAGGCCACCTCAAATTGATGCCTTTGACTTCCTACGTCATTACTTACACGTTCATCATTTGTTTTCCAATCACTACCATTACACCAACATAAACCTTATCAGAAAGCTTGATTACTAATTTAACTCCTAATCAAAACATGACATGAACATAAAAAATATCAAGCTACTTAAATATGTATTTCCTAATCTTTAAACAGATTTAACTTACAACAATTTATTATTTAACTTTGACAAACTAAGCTGAAAGTCGAAGGAAAAATAAAATTATGATCTTAACATTTCCTATTTCAGAAACTGTTGAGAAAATCCAACAGAAACAAAAGGTAATTGCAGTAGCGCAAAACAAATCCAGGCTTTGCAGTCACCCCGCCTGTATCTAACGACTAGATGAAGAAATAATCTTTCCATAAGCAAAACTACATTTTCTATAGAAACAAAGCAAACAACTTTATCTGGGTAAAGTCATGGAAATGGCGATTTGTTTTTTTACGCAATAAAGAAAAAATAAACAAAAACCCGCGTGAAATATAGGTACAGGGACATTTCCTGTTGAGCCGTTACGTACCCAGGGTTTTGTTTTGGATTTATTGATCCTTTATTGCAGTAAAGATGGCTTGTGTGTGTCTAACCGTGCATACGGGACTTGGGTGAATATTTTTAACAGAGAATTTATGTTTCATATGGTAATAACGTGTCTATGATTTAGGAGTAAAATGCGAGTGGGGATACCTACAGAATGTATTGTGTTTGATTTATACCTTTCTTGGAGACATATATGTTTTCAATATATAGCATAAGTATAGCAGCTGATTTAAAATGTATATGTATCACTTAATCGCGCAAAGGGGTCAGAAAGTACGACATGATCTCGTAAAAGTAATCTGTTTTATTAAATAAAATATTTAGCTATTAATATGTAGATTGTAGATGTATATCTTCAGTGTACACAAGGAGCTAAAATAAAACACAACAGTGAAAGAGCACAGTGAGTAAAATAACATAATTGCGAATGTGAGTTATTCATAGATAGATAAAAATCGTCGGATTTTAAATTAATTTTATTTCGTAAAACAAATCAGTACTTTATTTCCCAGTTTTCAACTTGCCAATAAAAGTCACGAAGTAACACAGTGACAAGTTTCATCTGTTTTAAATCAATGTTGGTTTCCATTTCATTCTAGACAAAGTTTATCTGAAGGAAGCCAATAGAGGAAAGGAAAATAAAAAGTTCTTATTCAACTTCGTTCAGTATCAACCAAAGTTCAACAATCGGCGTGAGAAAGAGTAAGAAAAGGTTTCACAAAAACCTACTGTACTTATCCATGCATTTATTTTAAACACAATACAATAAACATATCTAAGTTCTTTTAGGGCAGCCACTACAATTTGCATAAAAGGTTGTTGGTCCCAAGGGAACTTCTGGATTTGCCCCAGTTTGTAGATATCCGATGACGTCAATAAAAGTAAGTTTACCGTATAAATGTACCCTGTATTATCTACGGATACACTTTGTTTTATAGATCAAAAAAGGTTATTTGATTATTTCCAATTCTAAGTACATCGTGCCTAAAAGATTTGATAGCATGAAAAGGTATTCGTGGAGCGATATCTTTTGACTGACACTTGGTTGTATTGTCGAGTGGGTGGCGCAAACAGATCGCCAGGCAGCTTTCACGCCGGAGTGGCGCTAAGCGCGACCATTTCATGAAGTAATCCGCACTCCGAGAGGCATTAGCGGCTCTCCCCGCCCAGCTTCCTCCTCAAACACCCTGACGGTGCATTTTCATACTTTTATTGTATCTTTATCTCTCTAAGCTTTATTCAAAATACACTGGCAAAGATTTATTGGTTTATTGGCATTTTATACTCTTTTCACGACAAAATTCCTTAACATTATATCATTTGTACGCCGAAGACAACTATGTAATTAATAAGTATGATATAATTTCGCTTTGGTATAAGCCGGTACAAACTATCTGGCGCTGTTTACTTGGCAGTGCAGCGGCTGAGACGGCAGGCGACGATAAGTAGAATCGTTTCACGGCATAATCCTCTCACTGAAGAGGTATTATCGTACTGTGGAGTCCACCCAACGAGGGATAAGCACCTGCATTGTATTGTAAGTGTTGGCGTTTTGACGAGCGACGTCTTATGCAACAGATTTAGTTCTTTGAAGACACGAACATACTTTGTGACTTGTAAATGTAATTCTCAAAGGGCAACTTTCATGTCATGTGTAAAATAAAATGTTTGAAACTTTAAAGTCAAATTTTAAATGAGCTACGGTGGAAGACTTTGTTGCAAATTTCATACAACAAAAAGTAGTACCTAAATAATAAATTTAAAAAGAAAATATTAAATAATTTTACCAGCTGGTTGTATTTACAAACTCGAACGAAGCTTTAGTCGGCATTTCAGTGCCATAAGAAGCTCAGCGACAATTGAGCCTTTCCGAGCCTGGTTATTATAGCATTTTACAAGAACTACTTGCATTTAAATATTGTTGGATGAAAATAAGAAAAAGATACAATGGTTTAGAGTAATAAAATATGTAATGTGTTTCTATTCTATTCCAAAGGTAAGTGAATCCAGAGCACACTTCATATTGCTACGATTTCACTATCTACAGAATATGGTTACAGGACCTACGCTGCTACGCCAGATCGTAGCACAATATTTCAATCATTGTTCTACATAAAGATTACCGCCAATTCCCTTAAGAGATACTATAAAGTCTGTGAAGTTGTATTGTTCAGAAGTAACCAAGAATACCAATTCCATATCTATAAAAACTATCAATATGTATGCAACTTTTTTATTTTCATCAGAAATGTATCCGGTGATGTACCTATCTATATAATGCTTTGCATGGCCACTAAACACTGGCCACTGACGATCTCGTCGTCATTTTAGTAAAAGCTGGCCATTGTCTCTTTGGATCTTTCCCAAATACCGCTCAAAACGTCCGATATGAAGACAAAAAGCCACTACCCGCTGATGGCATGCATATCGAAAATAAATGCACCTATAAAGTACCAGCTCTTTCATATTTTAGAATACAAACAAAAACCACGAACAAAAATGTCTTCGAACAAAGGCTTGATAAGCATGCTTGTGCAGTACTCTCGATAAGTAGGTGGGTAATGATTGAGGCGGCAGCACGTAGGAGAAGCAATTCATTCTCTCAAACGTGACTCGCAAGTACTCAGAAGTGAAAAATATAATAATTCATCTCCTGATAGGATGTAATCTACATTTCGATTGTCATCTGCGTTATTCTAAGGGATTGAATTTTAAGGACGAGAGATTTATTCTAGGTTAGTCAGCGAGCCTTAATTGAGATCCATTCAGCTGAGATATTGGTAAACGGTCAACCGAAGGCGGGCGCCTGATTGAACTCTCTTTCTTGTGTTATTGTGAGTAATTACGGGTATTGGCACATTTAAATTTATTTTTCCATTTGAAGATATTATTGTTGTTATACCTAAGTAATAATGAATACCTACAAGTTTTTATCACGATTCAATTAGGAATCGTAAATAGAATCAAATTGAAGGTAAATAATAATAGTGTTAAATTTTAGATTTTAATAAATCAGTATTTTTTTTTCAATCGATGGCGTCCGACCTAAGTTAAATATAAAATAGATTTGAGACTAAAGTCATGGATAAGTTTGAATTTTCACAACGGATGAAGCATGAAACGGTTCAGTTAGCGGTCTCAAGACGGACTATTGAGGTTTAACAATGGGGCCAATCACGCTTCCAACTTCCAAGACCTTCCGAGAGCACGTTCTCGCACTTCCGAGTTGTGCGGATACTTCGCGAAGTAACTCAGCCACGGACGAAAAATCCCCAATCAATTGAAGAATCATGATAAAGTTAATGATATCGGCTGACATCAATTTATTCGAATCATGTCCGTGGCTGTTACATATCATACTAATTTCTTTGCTGGCGAATAATTTACTGCTATGTTTTGTTTAACGGAATAAGGTAGAGTCGAACGCAAGTCTGTGGCAGAAATAAATGAGGAAACTCACTGCCTTGAAATAAAAGCAAAAGTGATACCAACTTGACGTGTGTGGAGCTGGTTGAATCTGCTTAGGAGCTTACATTACAATTACACTCAATTGACTTCTTTGCAAGGTCAACGTCAATGAATCAACCAATAGACCAAGACAAACAACACATTTCACTACTAACAAGAATCTTACAATAGATACGCAAGATTGTGTAACTATATTACCTAAATCCATTGAATATACAGCGCTCAAAGTTACAGGTAACGCCGCGGTACAAGTCCGATTCGGTGTTGTGCAGTAAATAGGTCGGCTAAAAGTTGTCCCATCTAGCGCGTGCCGAAGCCGAACCGAACTCACAGATGTCCGACGCAGCTGCCGTCTCGATGCTTCTCTAGATATCTATACAAGAAACTATTGTAGACGACGTTTTTTGTTGCCTGAAGAAGGATCTGCGTAAATATGTTTATTAAAGCTGTCTTAGATTTTATGTTTTAGTTGGCGATACTTTACTACATTAGTGTTAATTACAGTGTAAAAACTGCCTCAAATAAAATTAAACTCAAGAACGCATAACATACTAGAATAAGAATGAATCTCTTCGATAAATATTAATCAACTATTTAGTATTAACCGACTTACCAGGATTATAATACCCAATCAAATACACAGACCAGACTAAGCCTTAACATGTGTAAGGAATAAGCACAGCATACATATGACATATCCACCTGAAACATAAACAGGTATTCAAGTTCCCGTACGTTATTAAATGCACAGTCATATCGGAATCGCTATAATCGAATACGCTCCGATTCATAACCGTATTAAGCCAGGGGTCTGTATCGATTATATCGAGTAGATACACATGCTGGGAGCGGAACCGATAGCCAAATAAACTAGCAAACCGCATCGATTACCTGTCAATGGCAGCCTCCAATGGAGTGACCGCGTCGCCGGACTACCCGAGACCGTCCTGATAATAGTCAACAAACGTTTTAATTACGTAATAGGGATCTATACACAGGAACAGCTAGATATTTTTATAACATCAAGTCACGGTTTTCTTAAATGTATAATTAAAACAATATCCTACAATATTCACGGCTGCAAAAAGACAGAAGAATCTGCACAGCAATTTCATTATTATGGTGTTAACAACACAATAGAGAGAACTTTGTCTTGACGAAAGTTTTCTACACTTTTAATAAGAGGCCCATTCATCGCATACTTTTCATGAGTAGGGAAGTGGAGAAGAAGGGGGATGGCTTTATCGCAGTAACTCGTGACACCAGAAAATTAAAAGTGCGCTGTCACGGTAGGGCTATCTTAGAAAATAGGGTGACTGTGCTCTTACAGAACTTAATTAATCGACGCTTAAGCTGCTCGGTGGACATGTCCTACAATCGATTTTGCGAGGGTGAACACTGGCCTCGTCTACTTCGGAAAACAAAAATAAAATAATATAAAAACTTAGGCAGGATCTAAAGAAAATTCAAGGTAGAAAGGAACGAGATTAGGCTTAGAAATACTTCGAATCAATTATCCTAACTCCTAAAACAAATAACTTGTAATGACTTCTCCTCACAGACATAAATCTTTTAGTGGTTCGCCGAAACAAAAAATATTTTAATGATAGCTAGAAAAGAAACTACAATTAGAGGGGGTCCATACTTCACCGACAGGCTCTTTAGATGTAAAAGCCCTGGTGTGCTCTCCCACGACTGTGACTGACACATAATCGATAGTGCACGAGACGTGTGGCTTTTGCACTGGTTTTAATGGCATTGATAAGAATCAGTACACACAAACATAATAGAATCTGTGAATCCATTCCAATGAGAAAAGCTCTAATGGAATGTTTACGTTTAGCATTAGGTAGCTACATAGGTACACCTATTTAGCAGACAGTAAATAGGTTAGTAGGTATCTATACAGTTTTAGTCATTTCGAAACTAAATCTAACAAGAGAGCAATGTCTTTTTTTTATTATCGAAACTTTTGTACTTACGATTACTTCAAAAAATTTTAAAGTTGTTAAAAATAAACTTTAAATAAGATGAATATAGAGCCACTATAGACTGTTTGCAATGGAGTAAATAGGTAGGCATATTCATACATTTTAATGGCAGGAACTATGTCATATCCTAAACCAATTTAACGATTTATAGAAATGGCACGTAGATAGATAACAAACAAAACTTGGTGAGTGTAACTAACATCTTCGTTGGGATTCCACTGCGTCGACAAACTCCTAAAAGTTTGGTTGAAACTTAATTTAGCTGGACTAGTCCTCGACCGCTGATGGAAAGTTTTAGCAAAGCTCTGTACTAATGGAAGGCGAACTAAATAACTGGAAGCCATCTACCAACGAACTGAAATGTTTATGTATATGCAGCAGCGAAAGAACGGTTGGTATGTTCATTTAACTAGATAGCCATTATATGCGTGTAAGGCATTCAAACGTCTAATCTACATAATCATTCCTAATGGTATGTAGATAGGTACGTACAGAATACCTACTCATCAGGAGACACAGCTAGCTAAGTATTGGATGGGTAAAAAGAAATTCCGTTTAGAATAAGTATACGTAGGTAATTTAATTTATACAACAATGTTATGGCCGGAATAAGATGTGCTATTGGCATGATTCAATTTCTCTACGGGCAGTGCGAAGCCGCAGGAAGAAACTAGGCTAAAACCAACAAATAAAAACATAACAAACGGATTTCTGATGTTTTTGGTTTTTAGACACTAAATAGAGGTTTTGTGTAAAGTAAACATGTTAGATATTTAAATAGTTAAAGAATATTAACTTCAAAACTATGCAGAGTGTGGGTCTTATGTATCGCGGCACGAATGTAAAGAAATAAAACAAGATTGGTATTAACTATTAAAAATAATTTTTAATTTTTTTTTTTTGATTGAATGTTAAATGAATATAAAATATTTTATTTAGTTTGTACAACTTATCACAAAGTTTAAATTAATAAGTTACTATACTAAACTATAGCAGAATCGACTAAAGGCGAGAATAGTCAAATAGTTTATATTATGAATACAACACTACGCGTACGCGACGCGCCGTTCACATCTGTCACGTTTCTCACACAAAATATTTATCAAATTTATTTCAATAAATACAGCTGTAAATTGTCAGTATCATTGTAAATACGTTTAAGTATAAGGCATAGCAGTTATAAATGTAATAATTAATCAAATTTCGTTTCTAGATGCAACTAAACAGTGGTTAGAAATGGACCAACAATTCTCATTGTCCTGGAATAATTTTCACGGGAACTTGACTAAAGGATTCGCCGGTTTATTAGGAAATGGCGAATTTGTCGACGTAACTATTGCCGTCGAAGGCCATTTGTTGCAAGCACACAAAGTAATACTATCAATATGTTCCCCGTATTTCAAAAAAATGTTTCAAACGAATCCATGTCAACATCCAATTGGTAATTATTTATTGCGATACTAGAATTGATGTGTTTTAAATAAGATGTGCCTATATCTCAATACAACTTATTTTTGCAGTTGTTCTCAGGGATGTGACTCACAAAGCAATGAAAGATTTGTTACAATTTATGTATCATGGAGAAGTTAGTGTTAAACGTGAAGATCTCACTAGTTTTATAGGAACTGCCGAAGTGTTGCAAATAAAGGGATTGACGAACAAAGAGGTAAGTTTATATGTTCTTATTAGAACAATGTAAGAACTGTATAGAGTGTATTGTAATACTGAGACACTAACTTTATTATCCTTTTCTAGACTGAAGAAGAAGATGATAGTGAAAGAGAACAAGATTTACCCAAGCACAGAACAGAAACTCAGAACAATACACCAGATGCAGAATCCTGTGTCTCTGACACATATGACACTGGTATGAATGATGAAAACACACAAAGCAATGAACTAGAGCTTATCAAGCAAAGACAACTCATTGAAAAACTGCAGAGACTCAGCAACCTCAAAAGAAAATCAGATGAGTTCCTTCAAAAAACATATTTCTCAGACATGCTCAACCCTGAAAAAAGACCAAAAACAAAAGAAAAAGCTATTTACAAACAAAACAGTCAAATATACCAGGTCAATAACTATGAAAACTTAAAAAGTTTGTATGATGACAACCCTGTAGACATAACATCAGCATATAACACACATATACAGAAAAACAGCCCAGATATGAATGACAAAAACAAAGAACAATGCCCCTCTGATAATGGAATAGAATTGAAAACGGAATGTGATGACAGTGACATTATAGTAACAGACCCTGCTGTCTGCAACACTCCAAAAAGCTATGAATCATCAAGGGATGGGAAGAAAGACCTGTCCGTACCTATGGAGTACCCATCACCACAAGACAGTGAGTATTTTCTCAGTTCTAAGAAATGTTTATAACAATCTCTAATTCAAACCTGCTAAATTGCACCAACTATATCCACAATACAGTAAACTTTAATCATCACCTTGCTTACTAATAATGCTTCCTTATTATTTCATCCTGATCAATAAGATTAGAGATTGTGTTGAAAATGCAATCATTTTATTATTTTTCATCAAGTAATTTTCCTATTTTCTGTTGCATTAAGCTTTTTGTTTTGAAAACACGATGGCATTTTCAACAATTTACAATCTTATGAACAACTTGTGTGTCCTTTTGTGCAAACTGTGCAATGAAAATGCCCATCGTGATTTCAGATACCAGCTTGAGTTCGTTATTCATCGATCTTAAAAACTTAGTGAATGGTAAGGTGACTAACAATGCACTGAGAACTAACACAAGTGAGGAGTACCCCAGGCCAACAATGGAGCACCGTCTTGTTACAATCCCACAAAAGGAAGATGGCAAAAAGAAATACCCTCAACGATCTTGCCGGCTCTGCTGGAAAATAGGCAGGAGACGAGACACCAGGTTTATGTGCAGTGCATGTGAACTACCATTTTGTAAATCGCCTTGCTTTGGAATCCATTTTAATGATATACTTAAAGTATCTCAGCTGCAAGGAGATTATTACGCAAATTAACAATTAAATACATAGTATGCTTCCCCTCAGCCCTCTATAGAGGCAATATACATTACATATAATTTTAAGCAAAATAATATTACATTTACATATTATTATTAAGTCTACTGGAAGGCTAGTATTGAGGCCTGTTATTTATATTCTTAGTATACACCACGAATCATAGATTCAAATGAGATTTGGGACCAAATCTATAAACTGGATGTGTGACAGAAAAACACCCTAAAAAGTTACATAACTATATTGTAGTGTAAGTTATGATTAAATACCAGTTACATTTCGGAGTAATAAAGGTCATAAAGCACAATAAATAATTAACTGTGATAGTGGGACTATGCTCTCAAGTGCCAAGTAATTGTTAAATAAAAAATATTAAATCTATAACTTTTTTATAAACTTGCAACCAATTAGAGAATATATTCACAATTTCGATTAGTGCCATTGTGTTTCGCCATAAAATTTTATAAAGACTTTATTGCTCATATTCTAGTCTATTTATTGTACTATTTTAAGGTATTCAACAATAATTTCTGATATACTTATAATAATTAGAATAGTTTTTGGACTAGTATTTTGACATGGAACAGCTTTGATATCAAAATGATCTCTAACAGCAGTTTTATATTGTTTAAGCACCAAATTGAGATTTACATTCCTCTTTTTTACATTCGTATTTTTATTATAATTAAGGCCTCTGTAAAGCAATTATGCGTATTTTTTACTTGAAAAACGAGTGCTACTTTTTATGTGTGATGTCAATAAAAGTGTGTTTTGAATTTGAATGATAATTATTTTAAGCGAATGTATTTTTATATCCATATTTGATTAAATGATATAATTATGAACAAATAAGAGAGAATTTTATTTATCTACAGTTAACAAAAAGGTTTCCTGAATTATTTTAGATTACTTTTTTGGCAAGGTGGACTAAAAAGTATTTATTTATTACAGGTGCTCTATCACTTGTTGTGAATGGATCCAATGAACACCAGCAGCTACCAGTTCGCTACAAATATATTTACAGTAGAAAAGGTCATAAACAATTAGTGCATATGAACTTTGTTTACACAAAACATTCTACAACTCACGGCAAAACCTCGTGGAGATGTGTCCAGTATTTTTCTTTGAACCGATGTCCAGCAACTGTCGAGACTATAGATACTATGATATATGCTGTGAACCATCAACACAACCATGAAGATTGTTACGAGAAGTTAACAAGAAATAATATCTACGAAATGAATGTTTCACCTAAATAGAAGCGGAGATTCGTGTATATAGTATTATTAATATAAGTGGACCTAACATAAGCGTTAAAGTTGTTTCTAGCTTCGCTTAGTCAATTTTTAAATACCTGGTTGATAGGTACTATTGTTCATGTTGATACGACGAAGTTAAGCTAGAAATTATCTTTTTTCTATTAAGAACCTCAATAGAAAGGTTTCAAAAAGTTCCTATGTTTAATTTAAAAATATTTTGGTCGACCTCTCTCATACAATTGAATGTTAGTATAAAGTTCAGAATGATTTTTATACGTAAATAAATATTCCTTTAGACTTGTCTAGTCAGAAGATAGATTATTTCTTGATTATTTTGATCATGTAAAAACGTATTTCTGCCCTTGAAAGGATTAATATAAAAAGAAAAAAGTTTATTTACTTTCCAGTTGTTTTATTTAACATTTTAAAATACCGTAACGATTTGTATATGTTTTATGTAAGACTAGTAGGATTCAAACCTAACGGAGGTCATGGCAGCTGCGTGTTAGCACCAAAAGCTGCGCAATATCTCGGCCGTCAGTGGCGCATGATTTTGAAACTGCGCAGTGACTCTCCTACGTTTCAGAACCACCGTTAAGTTTGTACCGTACTTGTATAATGTACTCGTATTGGGATTATTTTTATGACTTTAAATGTTTTGCATTTCCTGTAGATTCTGTAAGCATAGCAGCGGCTCTTTTTCTCGGTCTATGTTTCTTACTAAATCCTATTCCTAAAACAATAGAGCACACTATGAGTCAAAAGATTATGTTATACATTCCAAATATTTTTCTTCTATTTATATTTCATTGTTCATTGATTTCTCATCGGATGATTGTAGGAAATAAAATCCATATTTAATTAACTTACGAATATCAACGTCGGGTCTTTCCTTAAGTCCAAAAGATTTTGCCACGATATCAACATCCATTGTTATCACATTGAATATTTGCTTCAATTTCTTTACTTCAAATGCTCTCATGTAACCTTCGAAAGCTTCTACTGCTAATTGATGGAATTGGGGATCGCCCATTGCTGCATCTAACTGAAAATAAAATGAAAAGAATTCATCAAGCCTTCAAATAATAATTTTAAACATCATCTATTGTGCTGAAGAAATGGTAATATGTAATGGTTAAAAACTAGTTCACTCATCTAATGGTTAAAAGCACGACTGCCGAACACGAAGTCTCGGGATACAAGACCGACTCAACCAAAAGTCAGTTACGCAAAGAGTAAAGTAATATAGAGGGAACAGTTACGTTTCATTTTATTTTAAAAAACCACCATGTCTCTATGTGTCAACATACCTTAGGTTGTAAATTAGAAAATTTATCCCAAGATTCATATTTGTCCAAGAATATTTTGGATTCTTTCAAATACGGAACGAATTCCTTTTCTTCTGGTCGTAACAATAAAACTGCATTACCTTCTGCGCCCATCCCTCTTGCAGTTCTACCTACCCTATGAATATATTCCTATAAGAAACAAAGCAGTTAATATTAATAATACCTACTGAAAATAATGAGCGAAAATAAATAATAATATCAAATAATAATTTAATTAAAATTAAATTCCAAAACAAATAAAAAAAAAATCTGCAAAACCATTTGCGCGCACGCAAGTACAGTCGCGATCAGTTCGCTTAAGATATTTTTGTCGGTTACTTTAAAATTTTACTCACATTGGCGTCTGCAGGTGGGTCAAATTGTACGATCCAATCAACAGCCGGTATATCTAACCCTCTCGCAGCTAAATCCGTACAAAATAATGCCACTTTTTCTGCATTGTAAAAATTTGTTATGACATTTGTTCTATCTGCTTGACTCATTTTACCCTGCAGTAAAAAGTTAAGATAATAATAATATATAAATAGGAAAAAGTTTTCTGGCTCATAAATTGCACATTTTGTGAAGTCAGGTTAGTGATTGTAAATAATTCATAATACATTATTACTTACATGAATACATAAGACAGGAGCTTCACAATATTTACTGAAAAACTCATGGTGGAATTCAACAGATTTACAACTTGAGAAAAACACCATTATTTTATAGTTTCGCGTCTTTTTTAATAACTTGTGAAGCCACCAAAGTCTGTATTCTGTTTCACATATTGCATACCTGGAAAAAAAAAATATTTATTTTAAATTTAGAACAAGATAATTATTTTTTAACATACCCAGGAAGTTGTAGGCTTTAGTTTTAGGTAATTAGGCACATTATCTTTATCTCTTGTAATTTAATAAATGAATATAAAGCAATAAATATACATACCCTTGTTTAAGCCCTTCTACAGTTGCCATAAGATTATCTTCATCTGTATTTATATTGTGAACTTTTTCTTTCATGGCTGACTTTATCAAAGCCTCAGTTCTCTCAGACTGTGTGGCACTAAATAACATGGTTTGCCTTTCCTCTGAAATAAACACATACATATTTATAGTATTTATTTGAGTTTTGTAAGCAATTGTCTTATTTCTTTTTTCTATTTCCTTCTTCTTCAATCAGTACAATAATACTTACTTGGTAACCTGTTGACAATTTGTTTTAAATCTTCTTCAAAGCCATACTGAAATATTTTATCAGCTTCATCTAATATTAGGCAGCAGACATTTCTGTAATCAAATTCTTTTGTTCTCATATGGTCAAATAATCGTCCAGGGGTGGCTATTACTATGTGTACTCCTAAAATTCAAAGTAATTTAGTTATTATAAAAATTTATATCTTAAGAACCCAGTCATAATAAGAATGTTGGTTTTAATAAAGCCAAAAATATGAAAATTGATCAAAAAGTATGTTAGTGCACTTGAGAAATTTATAGATCTCAGGAATCATTATTTCGAGTTATAGCATTACTAAAAATCGATAAAGTAAATTAGTGAACATTGTACATTTATCATGAAGGCAAGAGTTATTTTAGAACACACCATATAATGATAAATAAGGAATAAATATAAAAGTCTACCACAGATTGCCCAAGCGGAGGCTTTTACTGTAGCAAGCGAGTTTTAGGTATTATACAGACCTGTAGAAAGCTCAGCACTTTGCCTTTTCCTACTTTCTCCTCCGATGACCAAAGAGGATGATATACCATCATGGTATGCCACAAGTTCTTGTAGCACACTATGCGTTTGTATTGCTAGCTCTCTTGTGGGTGATATTATTATGCAACATGTCCCTGGAACAAATACAAAATTTTTGTTCTTTTATATTAGCTTTGACAGAGTCGCTCACATTGAAATAATAAAATTAACCAGTAGGTAAGTGTATCATCATTACTTAAAAGAACATATTATACCTTGAACTTGTTTCTCCCTACACTTGATTACAGTTTCAACTGCAGGAATCAAGAAAGCTAAGGTTTTGCCAGATCCAGTTTTAGCAGTTGCCACAATATCGAGTCCATCTAAGGCTGCAGGCAATACCTCAGCCTGGATATCTGTCATGATTTTAAACCCCATTCCTTTTATAGCTTTGTAAGTTTTAGAGGAAATTTCGTCCTTTAAAAATTTGAATTTCTTTCTTGGATTCACATTTTCTTCTTCCATAATTGTTTTTTGGTTAAATCAACGATTTTTAAATAATGTACCCTCGACAAGATAAGACTTTCCAGCTGCTTTCTAGAATAACATCAACATACATAACCCACAAAAGCAATTTCAAAATAAATACTTTTGAAAGCGTGATTCAATCACTGTCAAATACTCAAATGTGTCAAAATCATGCAACAGATGATATAAGACGGGTGCTTTTAGTATGTTCGTTTAGCCACACGAGATGCTTTGTTTAAAACATGCTTTAATATGAATAACAATACAACACAGGAAAAATACGTTTTGATTTTGATCTATATACATCTGTGCGTATTTCGATTGACAAGGACAATTACTGTCTCTGTCAATGTTGTTCTCTTTCTTGTCTATACCTCATTTATGTTCAACACATTGTGAGAACATGTGTGTATCGTTGTAAAATATATAACAAAAACGTGTTCAATATGCCTACCCCAGACAAAATACTTATGAGAAAGATTAAGAAACGTGAAAAGAAAAAGTTGAAGCTCATTAATAAGAAAACGAATGATGCATCAGAAGATACACCAGGTAACATAACCTCTAAGTCTGTTATTTCACTCATAAATCTTACTTTTCCGTAGATAACTTAACCGTTATACAGTATGAATGTATTTATATACGCGTGCCAAACAAATCTATTTGCCACGCAGTAAGTTACAAGTCGATGTTAGCTAATAATACATTCAACTTTATCGTTACAGAAGTTGAAAGCAAAACAGAGAAAGAAGTAAAGAAAAGACCACGTGAGGATAATGAGAAGGCAGTACCCACGAGTAAGTACCATTCCTTTCCCGTTTGACCTACTAGGCTGTAGTAGGCTGTACATATTATATCTGTTCACTCTATAAATTAATGATCATTGCTATTACCTAAAGGTTTGACCTGCTCTCTGTAATTACTTTACCGGTCTAAATCTTTCCTTTTAGAAAAACAAAAGAAGGTGAAGCAAGAAGTAAAAGCAGAACCAGAACCTGTAAAGGAAGAGGCATCTTCAGATGAAGACAGTGGTTCTGATGATGATGAAGATGCAGAAAATGGTGTTGAAAATAACGACAATACAGAAAGTCAATGTATGTATTGCTTCTTTTTTTATGTAGTGATGAATGTTTGTGAAATAAAATAATGATTTTGTAATATTACACCATATAATAGTGCTGATTAGAAGGATTGTATTTTGAATGGTAAGCTGCATACAACAAATAAACAAATTTGTTTTGTTATATTATTTAGTGCCACAAATAATGTAATGTTAAATTGAAACTGCAAAACTAATGGTTCTTATATAACTCTTAGCCAACTAACTTTTTATTAAACAAACTTAATTTTATATATTATATAACAATGATAGTAAATTTTTATGATGGATGTCTATCATGTTCTATTTTTTGCAGTACCTGGCTCCAGCTTAAGCCTTGGCATATTATCAGATCAAAAATTCACAGCACTTGAGGGAAAAGTATGTGAAGCGACTTTAATGGGTATTAAAGACATGGGTTTCACCACCATGACAGAGATCCAGTCTAAGGCTATACCACATCTGATTGAGGGAAGGGATCTTGTGGGTGCAGCTAGGACAGGCTCGGGAAAAACTCTGGCCTTCTTAATACCAGCTATTGATCTTATTTATAAACTGAAATTTAAGCCCAGGAATGGTAAGTTTTTGATTTTGTTTATTTATAGTAAGTAAACAAGTAGGAAAAACTATTAAAAGGCAGAGTATGTACATTGTTTAGAAGTTAGACGGTAAAGCTTGTGATTTTATTTGTAATTACGTATATTCTGAGAGTAGTTACCACAAATTTTGCATTATAAGTGGTAAGCAAGGCAACCAAAAAGTTCTTAAATAGAATTTAAGTAAATAATCTAGTGATGGTAGTGCTAGAATCCTTTATAATGATGATAAAAAGGCGAATGTGAAAACAACTGCCAAACCTCTTTAGCGAGTTTCTGTTGGCACCAATAATGAGTTGAGTCTCCGGTGAAAACCGTTGAGGCACACTTATTATTAGTGCCAATAAAAACGACAAGAGTTTGAGACAAAAGTTGTTTTATGAACACAGAATGGATATCTGAACTAATCTACCAAATAAATATATTTATTATTGTTTTTTCTGTTGTTATAAATAATTATTTTTTTTATTTTTAGGTACTGGAGTTATTATTCTGTCTCCTACAAGAGAGTTGGCTATGCAGACCTTTGGAGTATTAATGGAATTAATGAAGTATCATCATCATACTTATGGATTGGTTATGGGAGGCGCTAATAGAAGTACTGAGGCACAAAAGCTTTCTAAAGGTAAATATTCAAAACTGACATGTAGTTAATACTCTGGTTTATTTAAATGTGTTTATAATAATATGTACTAACTGTAATATTTGCAATTCATATAATAAATTTTTTAGACAACTTTCAAAGTCTAAGAATTAGCTCATTTAAAAAACTAATAGTAAATCTCTTAAGTAACCATTAACATCTATTAGATATTATGGCATATGGTATGGAATAGAAGAAAGCAGGTAAAAATTATCTTTAACCCAAAATTAGAAGATACACTTTACAAATTAACATAACCATTGTTAACATTTTGGTTATGTATAAAAATATTATGAAAATTTGTTATTGTAAATAATTGAAATTAGTTAAAAAAAAGTTGGTAGAAAATCATTTACATATAACATACTTTTTTATTTTATTTTGCAGGTATTAACATAGTAGTGGCGACACCTGGTCGTCTATTGGATCATCTGCAAAACACACCAGACTTTTTGTACAAGAACTTGCAATGTCTCGTCATTGATGAGGCCGACAGGATTCTCGAGATCGGTTTCGAAGAAGAAGTTAAACAGATCATTAAACTGCTACCCAGTAAGTTATTAATTATCAAGGTATTTCCTATCAAGTTTTAGCTCTTTGGTAATCTATTGCTATTGTCTACTTATAGTACTTATGTCCAACAAACAGGCTGTGCCTAGTTTAGACATTAGAGTTTGCTGATATACTTAGTTTTCACGATTTATATTATGTTAAGTAGATGTGTAATTCTCTTAAGTTTTGTCTACCTTTCTATCCAAATATGTTCCATACCTTTGGCTATGCTCCTTGATTTACGCTTCGGCTATCATCTTCTTCAAAAATATTAAACAAATATTACTTTTCTAGAACGTCGTCAAACAATGATGTTCAGTGCCACACAGACGAAGAAAATTGAGGCGTTGACGGCGCTAGCGGTAAAACACGAACCAGTTTACGTTGGAGTTGATGATCACAGAGAACAGGCCACTGTTGACTCTCTTGAACAAGGGTATGTATTACTTGGAACTATTGTTATGATTTGAGATTAGTACACATTTACTAGAATATAATTTCAATATCATCATACATAGGTATTTAAACCTAGTGCCCTGCAAAAACAGTACTGGCTCTTAGCTATAATTACAAATTAAAATAAACAATTGCCACTAACCGGGCACAAATCCAAACTCCGACCTGCTACTGAGAATTTCATAGAAAAACCCAATAACACCTTGGTCTACTTGGGAATCGAACCCAAGACCTCTAGCGTAGCAGTCGTATAATTACAATATATAGATGTTTATTTATACTTTGTTTGCAATACTGCGTAGATCATAATATATTTTAAAAATATATTCATCCCTAACTATAGGCGGTAATATTATGTATTTTGTTGTAGTGCTCATGCTGGGATTCATGTTGTGCCTATTTTATATAAACTACACATGAGCACAGTAGGTAAAGGGTTTGAGTTCTACAAGAATTACAATCACAAACTCTAAGAACACTCTCATTAGGAAAAAATTGTACATCACATGCATTTTGCAAACAGTCGTCGTATTAACCACTCCGCTATCTGTGCCGTTAATATTTGTATGAAAATTGATGTGACGTCAGAAAGCTTAAGACTAATCCTCCCTTGTCACAAAGGGTCAACAAAGTAATTATTAGCCATTTAATTGATGGCCTCTTATCAATTTGCTATTTATGTTCCGCATATGTCATCATTTGCGTATCTAATATAGATGTTATTATACACTAGGGGAAATACATTTACGTTTTACGGCATAATAGACGGTAGACAATATTTTGTAAGGAATTAATAAATTTAACGACCTATTGTGGTGTCTTGTTTACAAATAAGCAACAACGTAAGTTTTTTACAGCAGGTACATTATAATGGAATTAAAAATAATCGTAATAGTTCTACATAACTTCGTAATAAAATATGATTACTCTGCTACTTTCAACTAATTAGAAACGTAATATTCGACGACCTCCGTGGTCGAGTGGCGTACGCACCGGTTTCAATGTGTCGCTAGCTCTGAGGTCCCGGGTTCGATCCCCGGACGGGTCAATGTAGAAGCCAACTTTTCTACATTGTCCCGGGTCTGGGTGTTTGTGGTACCTTCGTTGTTTCTGAATTCCATAATCAGAGCAACGTATGTGATGCTGTCCGCATTTATTTAATATACAAACTTTTCTAAAGAGATTATGATATATCTAACAATATTATGTTTCTCTTTCTTGTTACAGTTACATTGTATGCCCCTCTGAGAAGCGAATGATGGTGTTATTCACATTCCTTAAGAAGAATAGAAAGAAAAAGGTCATGGTTTTCTTCTCAACATGTATGTCTGTCAAATATCATCATGAGCTGTTCAACTACATTGATCTACCCGTCATGTCTATCCATGTAAGTAAACATTTATCACATGTGTTACAGATTGTTGACCGCCAAAGGTGATTTTATTCTTGTAATATGTACTTCCCAAACTAGAGACAATGCTTAGTTACTTCAAATAAAATTGTAATACACCAACCTATCTACAATCTACCTATCATGTCTGATGGTACAGTCAAAAGTAAAAATATGAAGATTTTCTATTCAATTCTAGATTGGTAGGTATTGTAAAATATGTTATGAAGAAATTATTTAAAACAGTTCTTTAATCATGAACATATTTTCCTTTTTGAATTAAAACAAATAAAAAAACGCTAATTTAGTTTTAGAATTTCGCTATGTGTATACGTATTTTTGCTCGTGACTGTACACATAACTTGTAAGAATGATTACATTATCATCTCATAGAGATAGGTGACTGTCACGACGGTAAATTTATAGTACCTACTTTTCCGTACTTGGAACACAAAACTTAAACCTTCGGGAAAAACGCAGTATCGTTATCATATACACAACAGATTACTTAGGTACTTAAATTATGAACACACCTTCATCCTAGATTTGATTATCTACCAAGCTACGAATGTAAAATTTTAGATATTTAGTTAACTATATAATATTTTATTTACCAGGGTAAGCAACAACAAACGAAACGTACGACAACTTTCTTCCAATTCTGCAACGCCGAGTCAGGAATACTGCTGTGCACAGATGTGGCGGCCAGAGGTCTTGATATACCAGCGGTAGACTGGATCGTACAATATGACCCACCTGATGATCCCAAGGTATTACTACACAATTTTTTTTATTTACTGCCTATAAATGCTGTTATAGACACGGGTCAGGTACAAAAGAATCTAAATAAATGTAAGTTCACACTATGATGATCACTACTTATCAAAATATATTTTATACATTTAGACAAATAAGTAGTGGAATATTTTAACCCTTTTTTTTTTAAAGCAATTTATAATTGATGTTTCAATTATTTGACCTATCTACAATTGTGCACACTATTTACAAATTAATTAATTTTGCGTTTATTTCTGAACTAGTCAACAAATCAAAGTTCGTTTATTTTAAGCAACAATACGTAGAGCAATATAGACACTTCTCACATATAACTTTTTATTTTATAACTATTAACACCTTTTTGTAGGAATACATCCATCGCGTCGGCAGAACTGCGCGAGGTCTGGGAACAAGTGGTCACGCGTTACTGTTCTTACGTCCTGAAGAACTCGGCTTCCTCAGGTTCTTGAAGCAGTCCAAAGTAACGCTCAACGAGTTTGAATTCTCTTGGAATAAGATTGCTGACATACAGTTACAGGTTAGTATTATTTAAGTACAAAATTGTGGCCTTGATACTTGCTTAAATTTTTGTTTAATAAGAATCAAATTATAAAATAATGTGTTATGTGGTATGAAATTAGATCTACAAGACATTTTAATCAAATTGTAGTCTTGACACTATACATCTAACCTATGAATCATCACATAATACTTGCTTAAATTTTTGTTTAATAAGAATCAAATTATAAAATAATGTGTTATGTGGTATGAAATTAGATCTACAAGACATTTTAATCAAATTGTAGTCTTGACACTATACATCTAACCTATGAATCATCACATAAAATATTAAAATGTGTCTTCTTTTTATTTAGCTGGAAAAGTTAATATCAAGAAACTACTTCCTGAATCAGTCTGCTAAAGAAGCGTTCAAGAGTTACTTGAGGGCTTACGACTCGCATCATCTCAAGACAATATTCGATATCGACACTATTGACATGGCTAAAGTGTCCAAGTCGTTCGGTTTCACGGTCCCACCCGCCGTCGAACTAAAGGTAGCCAGCAAAGGACCACCGCAAAAGAGGAAAGGAGGAGGTGGCTATGGATACTTCAAATCATTAAACGCCCCCAATAACTTCAAACAGAAAGCAGAGAAAACTAAAATGTACAGGCAAAAAGGCAACAATAAACGAAATAGCAACTAGTTTAAGATAAAATAAATTGCTTTTATTTTTAACCATCGTTTTATTTCAATAAATTACATAACCATGACTCCATTTCGTCAACAATATTTGTTATCACACACTTCAATGCTCTATTTGCATGAACCCGACACGTCCAAGTTTATATCTTGACATAATAATAATAATCTTGCAGTTCGATTGCATTTTGTTGATAAATAATAGGTATCTTCTTAGTGACTGAATGATACGTCTTCATTTCACAAGTACTTGCAGTGTTATTTGTTTTTTGGTACTGAGTTATAGTTGAGGAAATATGAATGCAATGTTATATCAGCTCCGAGTTTTAGGTCGTTAGGTTGCACATAACATGCCTAGAACATATTTGCAGAAAGTACAGTCGGTTGCACGATTTGGTACTGGTAACAACGAAATATTTAAATCAACGATAATATCAGAGACAAACGACGTAACAAAGTCTGATACTACTAATCTGCGGTACATAACTAATAAAAACAATCGCGACGTAGATATCAGGCTCAATTATTTACTATTTTGAATCGAATCTGCAATTAAGATAATTCAGATTATTCCAAATATTTATCTTAAAACTTGAAGTCTAGAACTCTAGAAGCTACCAATAAGTATAATTAGCCGTACAAAGTATATTTTGAAATCTAAATAAAGGTTAAACATCATAATGATGAATTTAAAGTTGCATTCCTAGATTTGTTTATTTTAAAAGGATACAGAAGTCAACATGTGGCTGCTCTTGGAATCCAAAAGCTCTGGCTGCTAATTTAAGATCCAAAGAGTTTACGTCAAATATCTTTTTCAATGGATGCGTTTTGTAGCACCTGAGAAACGAGAGATACGCTTTTCTTGCTAATGTCTTCATTACTCCGTTATTTGATATTAAGTCTTCAAGCTGTAAATGAAGTTTAATATAAGAGTTAATAAAAATAAAAAAATTGGATTCCTGTGAGAGTAATTTAAAAAATTATAGCAAATGGATGTTCTAGTAGCCACTACGGGTAGGTTTGTAGGTACCCTTATTACCAAAGTATGTACCTATTCGAAGTAGTGACGTCAGGTGCTTACCATTTCTTGAACCTCGTCAGGAGGCACACCAAATGTGTATTTATCTAAATAAACCTTTTCTTTCTCTAAAAACTTAATAAACTCCTCCTCTTCGGGCCGCAGCAATATAACCGCATTACCTTTATTATTTAGTCCCCTAGCGGTGCGACCAACTCTATGAATGTACTCCTGTAAGATAAGATAAATGATGAAATAGTAAATGTGCCAATCACTAAACTCAAAAGTAAATAAGATAAATATGTCTTTTAATCTTCTTAAGAGTTAAAAATGCGACGCATTTACAATCTTGAGGTCGGAAGTTCAAAATTTTGTCGTTGCACCCAATTAGTGCTCAAAATTTTGAACGAAAATATAAAAAAAAATTTAGGTACCTTGGGATCCGTTGGTGGGTCATATTGGACAATCCAATCGACTGAGGGGATGTCCAGCCCTCGGGCTGCGACATCAGTACAAAATAGTGCCCCATTTTGAGCTTCAATAAAACTATGGTACGCCTCTTTTCGCCTTGCTTGACTTTGCTGGCCCTATAACGTAAAATTTACTGAGCACTTGCTAGTTCCTAAAATAGGCTATGCATATTATTGCATGGTAAGACTAGTATAATTATTTTCAGTACCACAGTACAGTTAGTGAAAGTCAGATCAGATTCATTGATTCATAACTTATCACGAAGTCATTCAGCAAGTTTATTATATTTACATAAGAAGTTATTGCTTAATCTTTTGACACCTGTAATCAATTTATTTCAATTAATTAAGAACCTACTTATACCTACTAAAGTAATTTTTACTTTAGCATTTATTATAATCGTGATTTTTGTGTTTATAATTTTTCATTGCGGAATTCAATAGCATGACAAACAAATTTTGGCTGGTAACAAGTTTTATGCAAATCTGAAATAACAATACAGCAGATAAGACTTTTTCAAGTTTTATTTGGGCGTGCACTTGTGATAATCTTAAGTATGTGTATTTCTTCAACATCTCAACGATATCTTGAAATACTATTAAAAACGTAGACACCACACCTCAACTTTGTAGAGGTAGGTTACCTACCTACCGAGGTACATTATTGAAATTCCCAGTGTGTCACGAAATTTTAAAGCTAAGTGTACACCAAGACACTTAGGTATTGAAATGTTATATTGCAAATTGTAAACTACGAATACTACGATACTTTCGGATTCCGAATAGAGTCTATGTGTGCAATGACTGTCCACACTCGGACACTCATTTTCAAACTTGGTGTCGACCCTTCGCTATTACAAGTGTAAAAGTAGCATTACGTCGCGTTTTACACTAAAATGCGACGTATAAAATGAATCATACATTGGGCAATGATAACAGTGGCAAACACAGCCACATGCGCCCTTTAAGTGAACTGATGAGACGTGAGAATTAGACCACTGCGGCCGTGAACAGATCGTAGATATTGGCTGATGAGGATAATCAACAAATAGTATATTTTGATCTCATATTTACATTAAGGGTAAATTATCTAACTTTGTAACAGCGATTGGGAATTAACTTATTTATATTTAGTCATTCAAAGACTAGTATAAACTTACATGTATACTTATAATTGAAGCTCGGCAGTGCATTTTAAAAAACTCGTAATGGAAGTCCACAGATTTACAAGATGAGAAAAACACCATGACTTTCAGTTTTTTACTCTTTTTTAGCATTTTGTATAGCCATGACATCCTTTTTTCAACTGGACAAATGTAATACCTGAAAAAAAATATGCGTTTTAGATCTGTAGACGAATAACTGCCAGATACATGTAGGTAGGTATAGTGGGATTCAAACTTAATGGCGGCTCTGAACACGAGGCGAGTCACTGCGCAGTAACAAATTCATGCGCTAGCGGGGGTGCGGGGCGAGGTACTGCGCAGCGTGTAGCGCACTTCACAGCCGCCAAGAAGTTTGAATCACACTATACTTCATTTCTAAAATAAAATATTGTTGCGTGTTTTATTTTAACTGCGCCTTTTATGGCAGGAGTTTTTAGTTTAGAATGTTCTAGAGTCTAGACAAAGATTTTCTCCAGCCATGAAGTTATCTCTCTCTCTCTCTGTACTAGGAATCAATGAAGATTTGTACTTTTTATAAAGCAAGATTATAATTCTTTTTAAAATTCAAGGTGTTTCAACACATGTTATTTATTAGCTCAGTTGGACTTTGCTTTAGGAAAAGCCAGCAAATAAATGTGTAAAAATTTGCCTTTTGGAATTTCCAGATAATTAAATAACAATTAATGTACTATTTACAAAATGATAATACTATAATTACCCTTGTTGAAGTCCAGAGACAGTGGACATTTTGTTATCAGTTACAGATATTAAAACCGGATCATTTCTCATTGCTAACCGAGCCAGATTCTTTACATTTTCACCCATTGTTGCACTAAATAAAACTGTTTGTCTTTTTCCTAAAACATATGTAGTATTTTGTTATCTTGTAGTACCTACACATGCATGAATAGAATGAAAAATTAAATACATGTTTAAACATCAACATGTTTTTTATACAATCTTGATTAAACAGTTGTTTCGTGTTGTTTTCAAGTGTCACCATATTATTAAATCATGAATTCTAGACGATTCTAGTGCAGATCAAATAAATGCGTCATCTAGAATATTAACATGGCAAAATAAAGTATTATTCCATTCACAACAGCATCAATAAGTTCTTAGTGCAAATTGGTGATTCAAAAAGTGTATGGTTTCAATCATAATTATTTGGTTAAACCCTGTTGTGAGTAATGTTAATAAATGGTGACAACTTCATGCATCATAATAATGTGTGGTTAATAAGACAGTGACCAAAGCTTTTCACTGCAATACTTCATGTAAAGTAACACCAGTGAAGATCCTTTGCACAACATAATAATATAATGCTGGATACAATATACAGGCTGATATATTATATTTAAGACAATAATATATTCATTAAAACTCACTTGGCAGTAATTTTATGATGCCAGTAATGTGCTTCTGAAAGCCAGCTTCCAGTAGTTTGTCTGCCTCGTCCAGAACCAAACATTGTAGTTTGTTACAATTAAAGTTTTCAGTACTTTGTAAGTGATCTAATAAACGGCCAGGAGTACTGACTATTATATTTGCACCTGTGAAATTAAATTAACAACCAGTTACTTTGAAGATATTGAAGAACAATGACCTTGGTTTATCAAAACTGATAATATAATTTTGTTTCATGAAATAATGTGTTATGTTCACATAGTAAAGAAACCAACCATATAATAAAGATACATAGCTTACAACAATATTATAAAAACATATTTTTTTGGTATTTAACTACATTTAAAACTTGATTTACTTCTTATGAAAACTGCCTAAGCAGAGCACTGCTAGAATCAACTTACTTTAGTTTAAACTTACCTTTTTTCAATTTCAAAATGTCTTTAGCTCTCTTTTCGCCTCCCACAATAAGACAATGAGATAAATGAATGCTTACTAACAATTTCTTCAAAACATCTGAAGTTTGTAAAGCTAGCTCTCTTGTTGGTGACAAAATAATACACCTTGTACCTAAAAAAAATGTTTTATTGGAACTTCAATACAATATAGATAAGTGAAGTGCTAAACTTGTACTCAAAATTTATTCTTAATATACTATCTTACTATGGTATACAAACAATAAATAGATCGATATTTAGGCAGATATATTATCATATTTATCAGTAACTTACCTAGCTTTCCAGAAGTACCGAGTTTCAATAAGTTATCGACGACTGGTATAAGAAATGCTAGAGTTTTCCCACTTCCTGTTTTGGCGGCCCCAATCAAGTCTTTTCCGTGAAGCAAATGCGGTAATACCTCTGCCTGTATACGTGTGGGTTTTTCAAGACCCATCACTTTTAGTGCATTTAAAATCTTATTGTCAATCTTGCCTTCTAACATTGAAAAACATGATTTAGAAATAATTTCATCCACATCCATATTGTATGATTCACTTGAACATTGAAGCGGCACGTGCATGACACTCATTTAAGTATTATTTAATCTCAACCTCATGAGAGGAGGAAAACCAGATGTTTTCCTAAATTAACTAATCTTAAAATTGCACAACAATCAACATGTGCCTTTATTTACGTTTGATAATCTGACAGACAACAATACTCTTAGTTAGTTGACATTTATTTGTTATTTGACACTTTTTGACACTAGCTAGTAGCTGTCTCGGCGCGGCGGCGGCAGACTTTCGTACTGCCTCAATCGATAAATAAAAGTCTAAACTTTTGTAGAAAATAAACTTAAAACAAATTGTTTTTTTTTTTTTATTTAATTCCGAACATTTTCATATTTATTTACCTTTTACCTTCCCTGAGCTTCCACAAATAATTCAATACCAAAATTAGCCAAATCGGTCCAGCCGTTTTCGAGTTTTAGCGAGACTAACTAACATCAATTCATTTATATATTTTTATATTTATTTGACATTTCATTCAAAACGGACATTCGATAGTCTACTAAAAATAATTGTTACTTTATTATAATAATGCATCACATGGTAAATATTTATTAAAGAAAACGAAAAACAACTAAAAATAAGCAAAAACCAAACAATGCGGTAAAAATAATTTGCTATTTCAAAACATTACCTACATTAAAATTGTTTTCAAAATACCTACGCACTTGGGACTTGATATGATCATCACATAAAAATAAAATAATATTCGAGGATGTAGGTATGTAGTTCTAACGAATTTATTCGTTACCTAAAACAAAAAGGATTCATGAACCAAAATAAAGCAATGTAATCACCTATTTACGACCCCTGCAAGCATTGCCAACTTAAATTATTTTTTCACTGCTTTTGTTAGCACTCAACCGCTAAATTGCGTCCACGTAATCGACATGTTTTTGTTCTCAAACTTTAATCATGTTTGCTGTTCATGTGTAAATAGTAAATAAGGATAAAAATTATACAGATAAATTATCTTAAAATATCAGGTATATAGGTCAAAGAAACAAAAGTACTAATATTAAACAATAATTTTATTGATCACTCACAATGTTTTGTTCACTTTATTAAATTTATTGTTTCTACTCGAACTAAAACAGCCTTGCATTTAAGGAATGTGAGAGAAAATGATATAGTATGTATGATGTTAAATATTTCAGTCTTTACATCAAAACACTGGTGAATAAATCCTTGTAAATACCAAAATAACTTTTAAATTATCAACACTTCCACTTA
This sequence comes from Autographa pulchrina, assembly GCA_905475315.1. Lineage (NCBI taxonomy): Eukaryota > Metazoa > Arthropoda > Insecta > Lepidoptera > Noctuidae > Autographa > Autographa pulchrina. The sequence continues at coordinate 6,365,736 of FR997773.1, forward strand.
AACCAAAATAAATTTACTACTTGATACTCTTCTACTTAATCATGCTACAATAATTCCAGTTGATTTTCAGTATATTTGTGAATTATTCACATTTATTTAGTGTGATTTGAGACTTGTCTTTAGACAAACATGATAATGGACTGACTGATTTACATTTGTATCTTAAGTGTTAAACACATCACAATAAGGTGTGCGAATTTGAACACTGGAATATTATATTAAAGTTCATCATGAGATGAATGCTGTTGAGATGGGCTGGAGTCATCACATGCTGCAGGAGTACTGAACTCCATCTTATATTCACAGCGGAAAGGTTCTGTGACAGATAAGAGTTTTGTCTCCAATCCACAGCTGATGTGTACAGTTGTCATTCTGCTAGGCCCGTTCCAGCAAGCCACTCCATTTGTGTACTTCATAATTGAGTATTTATTCTGATCTCCACCAGCCCATTCTCCCCAGTTTCCAAGTCCAACCTCTGCTCCACCATTCTTGGATTTCTGTGTAACTCTCTGGAAAAGACATAATCTGTACACATACTCTTTGTCCTCATATTCGTAACATTCACCATCTTGCGTGGCATATTCTTGTTGTAAGCCATAATCTTTCTCAAGGTTTTGTTGGATTTTCTTAATGTTAGCTTCTATTTCCCTAACAGTCCTCTCAGCTTCAGTATGATGGTGGCGGGCCTCAGTGGCTTCTGCAACTAGTTTCTGGGTTTCTTCATCGTAGACATTATTTTGTTCTGATTCCACTTCTTGTTCTTCAGCTTCATCTTGAGCTCCATCTAATCCATCGCTAGCCTCATCATCTTGTCCTGCATATTCAGTCTCAAGGTCAGCAGTTTCATCAACATCTTGTTCAGGTTCAACTTCCTCCTGCTCCTCAGCTGGTTTGAACATACCTTGCTCCATCATTAACAGAGGCTTCAATAATGGCCAGGTGTCTGAGACAAAAGAGTCCTTGTCTAAGCTTTCCTTGTCACCAAAGAAGTACTTCACTTCTTCCTCATCAACTTGGCCATCCTTGTTCTTATCAAACACATTAGCTACAGTTATTTCTTCAATTGTTAGGATCTCATCTGTGTTAGAATCCAATCTTGTGAAATATTCTAATGATTCTTTAATTGTGTTTTGTCTCTCTTCTTCTGCCTTCTTCTGTTTTTCCTGTTCCTCAGCTTCTCTGTATACTTTCAGGGCTTCATTCTCCTTAGCTTCCAATTCGTTTTTAAGAGTTTCTTTCTCATTCTTAAATTGCATAGCTTCAGATTTATCTTTTTCTAATTGTTGTAGTTGTTCAGCCATCTCATTTCGCTTGGCATTGCCTTTCTCTATTAATTCCAATCTCAAGTGACTACCAGCCTTGTACAGCTCAGCTAATCTTTGAGCTTCAGCTCTTGCCTCACGTCCTAGTTCCTCGCAAGTGTTGGAGCACGTTTGTTCCGAGGCATATTCGTCGGTACCGTCACAACAATCGCAAACACCATCATTGACTCTCGAACTTGGTATGTTTTGCGGTCGATGACCGGCGTTTGTGCAGTGGAAAAAGCCATTTAAACATGCTGAAGTGCCTGGTTCGTCACTGCCGTCAAAGCAGTCGCAATAATCATCGTTTACATAGCTAAACGGTATCGTGATTGTACCGTCGAAACAGGTGAAATCTTTTGTCGGTGAATATAGCGGTGCTTTAGATAAAGAGACCCCGCGAGGTCTCGGCACATCAGACTGAACATACGTAATAAATGAACAAATTATTAAAAAAACTGCGTGAAACTGACTGACCCATGTAGAATAGATCATGATTAATTTAAAATTACACTTTATTTTCTAAACACCGGTCACTTGCGAAATTGCAATAGATAAATAGAGAACGTGTAGCCAGGAGAAATGACAGCGCTGACGTTACCCAACCAAAATCAATCATAAACAAAATGTAAATAGTTTTGTCACAGACGTGGAAACTACACTACTTTTTATACTATCCCCAAATAAATCTTAGGCGATTCATTTTATAGTAAACTCAATTTGCGTAAAAAACGTCCGATACGGGATACCACTTGGAAAAGCACAAAATATGCAGCAATAAGGCAGCAATATGGATTCCTTTATATACTTACTATACTCTATGAATATGGATCAGAACGTGACCGTGAGCAATAAGTATCAGTGAGTTTGATGACCGACTTTAAAACTTAACTCCATTGACATAACTTAACATTCCTTTTATTTAACTTCAAATATTTACGATAATATAAAAACTCATCATTATTTACACTAGAAGTAATAAAAATAACTTAAGTTAACTTAACTCATTTTAATTTCGCTTTTTATACCTTTGATTATCTATGACCAGATACAGAATGTTAATAATTAATTCAACTGTCAGTTTTGCGAACCATAGAGTAGGATGTATTGTTGCGAACTGTGGTTGCGAACAATTTCGATGCCATGTCAAACGAGGTTGTTTGTTTGGTTACACAGTTACACTTACATTGTGAAATTATCACTTTATAATATTAAGCTCTTGAGTGTATGAGATACAATAATTGAGTATATTTATTCTGGTGATTTGTAAAGAAACAATAAATCAACATGGAAACCATATTAGAACAGCAAAGAAGCTATCATGAGGAAAGGGAGAGAACGATGGATGCTATGGTCAAAGAGATTCTTCATAAAAAGACTGGAGTAAGTATTGTTACTAGTCAATATTAGTCTGATTGTAGGAATAAATTTCATTATTTCTTACCATACATGTTTCCTAATCATATGTGTACTAAATTGTATTTATTTATTTCAGCATAGGGAAACTATCAATGCTGACCATCGTTTGAAGAATCTACATGACGTGAGTGATTCTATCACCTATTTCATTTGATATTTCAACACTATACTGTTTGTAAACAAAATCACCATGTTGTATGTGTAATACAGGTTAAATAAACTTACATTTTGTTATGAAACAGAAAATAAACAAAAAAGTTTTCACAATTTGCTAAGAAACTAGTTAAACTTAATTAAATATCCTTTTGTAGAGATATGTGGAATCAACAATCAGGTTGAAGGATCTGTATGAGGATAAAGACGGGCTACGTAAAGAAGAAATTGCTGCATTGTCTGGACCAAGTGAGTTTACCGAGTTCTATGCAAGACTTAAGCAAATCAAGGAGTTTCATAGAAAACATCCAAATGAGGTAATTATGAGAAAACAAAATTGTATATTCATTTATTGCTAACTTTTCTATACTTATATTATTCATAGATTTGGACTTATCTGACCTATTGTTGTCATACAACAATTTTACATTATGTTTTTGTTGTAGATATGTGTACCAATGTCTGTTGAGTTTGAAGAACTAGCAAAGATTAGAGAAAACCCAGCTGAAGATTATACAAGTAAGTTTACACTGCTATTTAAAACTAGCTGTGCCTGCGACTTCGTTCGCGTGGATGACGAAACTTATCAATGAGTTTTTAACCGCAAAATTAAGGTTGTTTTTTATTGTTTATACTTTTCCGGGATAAAAACTACCCAGTGTGGTGCCCAGGATAATAAAGAATAATTATACCAAGTTTCATCGTAATCGAACCGGTAGTTTTTGCGTGATACCTAAACAAACAGACAGACAAAAAAAATTTTTTCACACTTTTGTGTTCGGTGTCGGTCTAGTAACACCCCCCGCTATTTTTTTTTATATTTTCAATTTACAGAATTTTCACTTCTACAGATTTATTATAAGTATATATGTGAAAGTCAAATTAAAGTCTACTTATTTTATGATGACTAATACTTGTTTGTGTTTATTTCAGCACCCGTTGAGTTCACTGATGAAGAAGGTTATGGCAAATATTTGGACTTGCATGAATGCTATGAAAAATACATCAATTTGAAAGGAATAGAAGTAAGTTAACATCAAGTCTTAAATTTTAATCTCAATATACATTGTGGTACAATAACTTGCCAGCCAGTTGGTGGGCCATTTTAAACCTTGGTTTTTGTTATTTCATGTCACAATTACAGAGAATATTACTTATAAAATTACAAGCTTATTTGTCTTTTTTCAGAAAGTGGACTACATCACTTACCTAAGTATATTTGACCATCTCTTTGACATTCCTCGTGAACGTAAGAACAGTGAATACAGGAACTACATAAGGGCACTTTTGACCTACTTGAAGGACTTTGTGAATAGAGTAAAACCTTTGCAAGATCAAGCACAAGAAATGGCTGCAGCACATCAAGAGTTTATCAAGCAATGGGAATCTGGAAACTTTCCTGGATGGCCAGTATGTATTAAAAATGGAATTAAAAAAAATTATACAGGACAACCTTTTT